>OY751343.1:22387961-24887961 GCA_963564715.1 Catocala sponsa | reverse complement strand
CCTCTACACAGTCGATTCAAATAGTTTTCAATAATTATCCCCGTATAGGTATGTGCACGGCTCAGCTACGTCGTCACGGCTACAGATATGTCGTTTTAATTTTATAATAAGCACTCGAACTTTTGTGGATAAACATATTGGAACAAACTTAGAGAACAAACTAACTGAATATTATAAAGAAAGTAATTTCGAATAAGTAATAATTAAGCACTATTTTCTATTGACTATATTAACCATTTATATATTACTTACACTAATTTTTATAATCCTAATCCTATCCTAATCCTAACTAATACTAACTTCCAAATCCTAACTAATATTACAAAAGCGAAAATGAGTTTGTTTATTTGTTTGTTACGCTATCACGCCTTAACTACTGAACCAATCACCATCAAATTTCGCACAAATTTCTAAAATAGTGGCGTCAATTAGTATATATTTTTTAGACATGTAATACTGTTAAGATCTTAAAACACTTAATTTTTATAGTAATTTTTGATGTCCATCTTTGGCCTGAGACACTATTGAGAATAGCCAGACATAAGATACGTTTCATCTATAAAAAGTTATAATAATAATAACTTTAATGGTTCTCTAAATTTACAGCTGGCTCTTAATCTAGCATATAAAGTAGTATTATCGATCTAACCTAACAGCCTAAATTTACGCGAGCGAAGCTGCAAAATCTAGTATTAGTGAGTTTGTTTTCTACGCTTTTACGCGCCATTCGGCAAGTCATCATAAAATTACCCATACACGTTGTCAGGGGAACAGAAAAGGACATAGGGTACGTTATTCAGAAAAAAGAGCAGCGATAGCTCAGTGGGGAGACCAACAGACTGCAATGCAGAGGGTCTCGGGTTCGAATCCACGTCGCGCACCTCTGACTTTCGAAAGTTATATGACTTTTCGAAATTATGTGCGAATTGATTGACAATTATCGCCTGCTCCGTGCCTCGGAGAGCACGTTAAGCCGTTGGCCCCGGCTGCCATGAACATCTATGGCAGTCGTTATTGGGAGAGTGTCGACACAAAAGATCCCACTGGGTCGAAGTGTCGCCGGTCTGCACTGACTGGCCCCCACATAAGATAACATAAGATAAGATATTCAGAAAAAAGTCTCTAACCTAACGTACATTTATGCGAGCGAAATAATATGATCTAGTATACATAGTATTAAATAGTAATCTATACCTGTCTGTACATGGCTAAGAGCGATCTTTAGTAAATCAAACTTAGGTGACAGAAATGAACACAATAAGTTGCGTGGGCGCTGTAGACAAGTAATCTATATTAATACGTGAAGCAAAAACTTTGTATCCCTTTTTACGAAAATTGTGCGGACGTAGGAGTATGAAATTTGGCACAGTTCATACCACAGTTCATAGTGCCAAATTTCATACTCCTAGTATGAAATTTGGCACAGTTAAAGTTTATATGGAGAGGGAAGGGCGAATCCTAATATTCATATAAAATATGCATTAGAAATACATTAAATTAATGAAAAAACACTACAAGCACACAACCATGCATTTGACACACGCATTTGAAGCGCGTAACTATGGTTACATATATCAATATATAATGACATATATCAGCAATATGTTACAGGCAAACTTTGGTCGAATTTCAAGCACTAGGCGACCGCTGTTATCATTAAATATTCTACAGAAGTATTTATTTTTTTACACTCTTGAATTAGCTTAGCTTAGGCTTCTACTGCTGTAAATGGCAGTCTGTCTAAAGTCTGAATGATGTGTCTGAGGCATCCGGCAGGCTAGATACTAAGGCGTACCTTTGTGTAATTGTGGCCTTTCACGGCTTATTTTGCATATATTGAGTCTGTCCTTCGGTACGGACTGTTGATTTGGAGCAATAGCTCAGAGGTACAGAAAGTTTTTATTGCTCAGAAAAGATGCATAAGATCAATATGTGATATTGCACCAGACGTATCATGTCGTCCTTATTTTAAGGAACTAAAAATACTCCCCTTGGCCTGTCTTTATATATTAGAAGTAGGAAAATTTATTAAACAACACCCTCATGTATTCAAACGGGCAAAAGATGTTACTCGACGTGATAACATAAGAATTCCAGACAGGCTTGTGCTAAACATGATACCGAGAAGCAGTCGGCTGCAAAATAACTCATATGCCATGTGTATAAAAATATATAATATAATCCTTAATCATATAAAAATATTACCACTAATTAAATTCACTACAAAATTACGTTGGTGGCTCATGCAGAACAATTTCTACTGTATTAAAGATTTTTTTGAAAATACCCAATATAATTATAAGAATAATAATAATATTCTACTACATACATACAACACCATCTAGCCCAAACTAAGCAGAGCTTGTACTATGGGTACTAGACAATGGATAAACATACATATATATATACTTTTTTTTTGTAAATACATACATAGAAACACCCAGACCAAGACAAACATCCATGTTCATGCACACAAATGATTGATTCGTAATTGACCTTATATAATTTTATTCATAATAATTGATATTGTAAACGTGAAATTTATTATGTTTGTGTAAATGATATGACCTATTGATAATGATATATTACGTTTGCATGCCATTTGAAATTACTAAATGGGCTTGTACTTTTGTAAATAATTTATAATATCTATTAATGTACCCTGTTTGTAGTAAATAAAGACTTCTTATTCTTATTCTAAAGGTCTGAGAGTCCACAATACTAGTGCGCAGAACTAATGTACTATACTTGTATATGTATGATAGGAAATAGCAATCATAATTGTCGATCGTTGTAATCCCCAAATACTTTTTACTAATAATAAAAGATGACTGTATTTTACGATCGTATGATTTTCAGCATGATGCTAATTGCTTAGCTCAGGCTTCTTTTACTGACAAGGGTTCAATGAAGCAAACCTTTACCCATTAACTGAAGGGAGGACTGCAAGCATGAAATGCGCGCGCGCTTGACGTAACACTTCATTTATCGCTTTTCAGACTTAATAGTCAAAGCGTTTACCCGGCGATGTTGCGTGTATTCATCGCACAGGATAGCATATGCATCTATGAACCGCATCTTTTCTGGTAAAAACCGGTTGAATCATTGCAATGTAAAGGAAGAATACATCTCAATACGTTTTAATTTATTATGAAATCACTTTTGTTTTTACTGTGTGATATTCATATAATGTAATATTTCATTAATTTCCAAAAAATATTTTCTCCGTTCAATTTAAGATGCAATACGACGTAATTAAATGCTTTTTTAGTTCTATTTTACTGAAAGTTATTTCTTTGAAGTCTTCGATAAAGGTCAGTACAGTACACGGGGTCACGCTTTCACATTGTATGGCCAATGTACTGATTGACCGGACAACGTGTACAACGGCCGTTATATGTAATGGAACATTGACCGTACAATGTCAATACGTACATCGCCGTGTCAACACTGTGCACTGACGCATTCGTTGTATTGATGCACAACAAAATATACCAAATAATTAATTAGATTATAGTGAACCCCGCTATCGCATTAAGCTTCCTTGTAATGATAGTGTTGTGTATGTGAAATAAGTAAATCCTAATCCTAATACTAACTAATATTATAAAAGCGAAATGCTGATGATCAAATTTAAAATCTCTGCGTGTTCTCAGTCTAACGGTCTCCTAGCTAAGCTATAGTAATTAAATAAAATAGAAGTCAGCATGAATTACAATGGAAGCTACCATAATCCTAATCCTAATCCTAACTAATATTATAAAAGTGAAAATGAGTTTGTTTGTTTGTTTCTTACCTTTTCACGTCTAAACCACTGAACCAATAATTCTGAAATTTTGCATAAACGTTGTCAGATGTACAGAAACGGACAAAGGCTACCTTTCATCCCGAAAAAAAAATACTGTTCCCGAGGAAAACAATAATAACGTTATTATGATAATAGATGGCGCCACGTGTCTTTCGAATCATAATTAAATTATATTATTACAAGCAAAGTACAACCCGAATTCATTGTCAAATTCTAAATTACCGCGAGCGAAACCGCGGGCAAAAGCTAGTAAATAAATAAAAGGACTTATTCGTCAACTCGCGAGCGAACAACTCGCGAGTGCGCGCGAGTTTGTACATTATTGTACAGTATGTCAGAAATCTCCTTAACATTATGTGCTTCCGGGAAAAGACCAGATATGCCTGAGATGAGTATCTTTGGGTCTTCTAATGGCTCTCCCGCCTGTACTGGAGCCACAAACTCTTTGCGAGTTGAAGCATGCTCTTGAGGTGTAGGTAGCATTGTTGTTTCTATAGTATCTAACTAGAAGAAAATAGAAATATCAGTCGCCGACCTTCATAACATGGACTTATTAGCCGGAAAAAATTATTTTAAGTTAATATGCAAGAAACAAAGATGTGTGAATAAAATAATTAGGATTAAAAACGTCGAATCATCAAAATTTGAATAAAATTCGCTGATGTCTTTTTATAATTTTATCCAAAAGTCCTTTTCTCTTAATAAAAACTATTTAAAAAAGAGTCCCGATGCAGTCTCATTGTCTAATGAGTCTTCTTCTTCTCCCTAGTCTTTATTATTCCCAAGTCACTTGGGGTCGGCTATTGTCTAATGAGAGTGTATAAATATTATAAATAGTATTTTCCCAAATTAAAATAAATTGCATTAAATATACATAAATGGCATCTCAGTTCACATTTGAAATTTATTAGACTAGATCGAAACTCTATTTTGAACAGTTTTTATTACGTGAATCCCTCTGCATTAAAAACTTCTTTACAGAAAATCCTGACCCAACAATCGAACCGGCACCGTCACGCACAGCAGTTGAATTCATTTCCGCTGCGCTAATAATAATAATAATAATAATCCATTTATTTGCATTGAATATAGGTACATACATTAGATGTTACATACATTAGTGATCTGCTACATTCTGCCTTCAGTAAGCATGCAAATTTTATACATTAATAGATTTTATTAGATTGCAAATGAATTAAATGGTACAAATAGTTCATGTCATAATTAATGATTTAAAATAATGTCATAATATAAAAGTGTCAGGAGAGAACAAAGAAGAAAATAAAATTAATATCAATGTAATATATAATAATAATGATTACAATAATAAATTATTAATTATTTAAACAATGACAAAAGGTAATTATTATATTTGATCGTCCCCGCTACCGTACTTGTAAAATGCTAGTTGTAATGGAAACAGTACATTTTTTTCTAGATGAGATATCCTTTTCTGCACTATTGACAACGAGTATACAAAAGTTTAGGATGATCGGTTAAGTAGTTAAGGCATTAAAGGATAGCAAACAAGCAAACAATCTCACATTCATACTTATATATAATATTAGTACGATTCAAATAAATGTAGACTTACCCTGTGATATATTATTCTTGATACTATGGAACAAATGTATTGTAGTTTTGTGCAGGCAGTAGACCAATAACCAATGGATCAAGTTAATAAGTCTCAATTACGAATTACACAACAGTTTTATAAACTGCACAAACAATTGTTTTCTGAAAATAAAACTTAAATATTATAACACAATGGACGATTAGCATAAAATGAGGTCAAACCATTTAAAGCGATGATCAAGTTTAACTTTGATATTATTGGCACATGCATACATAGTCACGCCTGTGTCCCTCAAGGGGGTGCCAAAGGTGTATAAAACCTATATTTTGACCGCACGGATGGTGTAGTAGGTAAAGTGATCGCCTCGCCATTGCGCAATTGTTTGATCCACAGCTCTTTCTGTGATTTGTTACTGATGTTTAAGTGGTGCTCTCGGACACTGGAAGGTACAGTGGCTCCTCCTAATATAACCTTGACGGTTGGTGCAGGGGAACGCTGTATCATAAACTGGACTAGTCGTAGAGCGAAGGGGATGATGTTTAAGTGTTTGTGTCCTCCGCGATATCTTAGTCGCATTTAACAAAAAGAAATATAAACAAGGAATAACATTCCGCCGGCTATGAGTTAAGGGCCCACGTAATAGGAAAAGAGTGAATTGCCGTCTCCGGGCACAGATTCAGCTTCCGTGCTGCTACTTTTTTAAAATTAAAAGCTCAATAACACCGTACCCGACTCGGGAATCAACATCGATACCTGATGTACAGCAGTCGCATTTAGCAAACCTGCGCTACGGAGGCGTTTATATAAATGTCTACTAGTGGTCACACAATAACACCGTACCCGATTCGGGAATCAACATCGATATCTGGTGTACAGCAGTCGCATTTAGCAAACCTGCACTACGGAGGCGTTTATATAAATGTCTACTAGTGGTCACACAATAGCCGAAATTTGAACAAAAACCACTTATATTTTAATTTTTATATTGCTTCACTTCCTTTCCATATAAACTTCAACTAATACATAATATATAACAAACATCTCCGTGCGCGCAAAATGTTATAATATTTATTATTAATACTAGCTTTTGCCCGCGGCTTCGCTCGCGTTAATTTAGAATTTAACAATCAATTCGGGTTGTACTCTGCTTGTAATAATATAATTCAATCATGATTCGAAAGACACGTGGCGCCATCTATTATCATAAGAACGTTATTATTGTTTTCCTCGGGAACAGCAACTTTTTTCGGGATGAAAGGTAGCTTATGTCCGTTTCTGTACACCTGACAACGTATATGCAAAATTTCAGGATGATCGGTTCAGTGGTTTAGGCGTGAAAATGTAACACACAAACAAACAAAAAACTCATTTTCGCTTTTATAATATTAGTTAGGATAGGATTCTCAATAGCAGCCTGGACATGTAATGTTTATCTTAACTATTAAAGCAGTGATGTATGATGTAAAGCCGTGATCGTACAATAACGTCATGAATTAGGACAATTCAAGATAACGGGTCGGATATAAAGGAGCGATATCTACCACTTATTTCACAATGCGTATTCAATAACAATCGTATTAATATATTATCAATTTGCATAATTGCATACATGAATACAAAATACAATACAAAATACCATGATAATAGCTTATTATCTGTCATAAATATACAATTACCCTCTTATTACTACTGGTTTGCAACGTAGGATTAATTATAAACAAAATTTAATCCGCTACATACTACAGTCATAAATGACGTTGATAATGAAGGCATTGTGTGCAGAAGGTTAAATGAACCCTCAGACTGTTTACAACTAATATCTTGCTCCAAAAATAATTCTTTATTAATTTTGACTGTCAACATACGAAGTATAAATGCCAATTTCGATATTTTACTCGTGTTTATTGCTAGATTTTATACAATGATAGATGTTATAGTGCTGACAGAATGCTGGACTAATGAATACTTTGTACCGCCATCTATAGATGACTATAAGATGTTTAGATTGAATATTTCCTTAAACCAGAACGACGGGGTTGTAGTTTATGTTCGGGATGTGCTTGAGGCGACTTCATGCGAACCAATTTGTACCGAAGGCAACTGTATTGTGGTTAGTCTTTCGGATAACGTACGTATTACGTATAGTATAGTCTTTCGGATAACGTACGCACCTACCGTCCACCTTGTTTTAAAAACCCACTAAATTATATAAACTGTTTAAACAACATATTAGATACCTATAGTAAAAGTAAAACTGTCATTGTGACTGGTGACTTAAACTTGGATATTATGCCCGATAATTCAAGCACTAATTCTGCAGCATATTTAAATTTAATGGCAAGTTACGGGCTTAGACAAGGAATTCACTGTCGCACTAGACAGAATACGTGCCTCGACCATTTTATTATAAGAACCATTTCTAGAGCGCAAACTTTTGTCTTTGATGAGCTGACAGATCACTCACCTATTTTATTGCACATTGACTACACGTCTGTTCCCAAGCAGAGTGCATATCTTAGCAAGATTGTAATTAATCTTAATACTATAGGTGAGTGTTTAAAGCATGAATCGTGGAGTGACTTATACTCTACAACGGATGATAATGAAGCCGCTCTAATGTTAACAACAAAACTAGAAAACGTCATAAATTCAAATACCATAGTAAGAAAAATTGCCAAAGACCTTTAAAACCATGGATTACTATCGGGGTAATTAAATCTACTCGAAAACGGGACAGAATGCATAAGAGGGTAAAAATAAATTGTAATAATCCAGATATCAAAAATAAATTTTTAACTTATAGAAATACTTAAAAAAAAATTATAAAGAACTTAAAACAGAATTACTGTACAGATAAACTAAACAAAAATAAAGGTAATATAAAGGAAACCTGGAATACTATTAAAGAATTGTGTAATATGAAAAAATCTAATGCATCATCAACAGAATTGCTTAACTTAAAAATGACTGTCACTGAATCTCTTGATGAAGTTAATGGGTTTTTTACATCTATTGGCCCAAGTCTTGCTAACCAGACGCTACAAAAACTAAACACTGATGAGATAACTCTAGCACAAAAAGCTAAAACAATTAATGCGCCGCTAAATTCGATGGCTCTTTATTTATCAAGTCCAGTTGAAGTTAGCGACGTGATTGGTAGCCTTAAAAAGAATAGTGCACCAGGCTTAGATAGAATAACAGCATCTATTTTAAAAAAGTTTCGTTATTGTCTTGCAGAACCCATATGCTACCTAATCAATCTTAGTTTTGAATACGGTGTCTTGCCCAAAATATTTAAATGCGCCATTATTTGTCCTGTTTATAAATCCGGCGATAAGGCGCTTCCAACAAATTATCGGCCTATTTGTCTTTTAAGTACTCTTTCTAAAGTTATTGAGAAAATCATGAACAAACGGCTGACTAATTATCTAGAAAGCCATAAAATTCTTGGTGATAACCAACACGGGTTTCGTGCCAATCGTTCCAATGATGACGCTGTGTTGCAGCTTACCTCTAATATTACAGCACATCTTGACAGAAACGACAAATGTATAGGAGTATTCCTAGACCTACAAAAGGCATTCGATGCCGTATCTATTCCAATCCTACTTACTCGTCTGGAGAACATTGGAATCAGGGGAAATGTACTTTTGTGGTTTAAGGACTACCTTACGGAAAGAAGGCAATGTGTTAGGGTTGAAAATCACGTCAGTGACTATAAGTTTATATCATATGAGGTACCGCAGGGGAGTACCCTCGGTCCAACGCTCTTTTTAGCGTACATTGATTTATGTAAATGTCAAATAAAGGGTGCAGAAATACAAATGTTTGCTGACGACTCTGTCATACTTTTTCACAATAATTCATGGGACAATGTACGACAATTAGCTGAAGAAGGTATATCAGTGGTGACCGCATGGCTTGAAGACAGTTTATTAACTTTAAATACTAACAAAACCAAATTCCTCTGCTTTAGCGAGACTATGGTGTCTTCACCAAATAATTTTCTATTTCATATACACTCTTATCCGTGCAACCGATCTAGAGTTTTGCCATCACGTTGTTGCTGTCCTACATTATCAAGAGCTAAAGATATCAAATACTTAGGAGTAAATATTGATGAAAACTTAAAATGGAAGGAACATATAACTACAATTAGCAATAGACTTAGGAAATTTATATATATTTTCAGAGACTTGAGATTGATTCCAGATACTACACTCTTGATACAAACATACAAAGCGCTAGCTGAATGTGTAATCACCTATTGTATATGTTCTTGGGGCTCAGCGGCCAAAACACACCTGCTTGAGCTCGAAAGAGCACAACGGGCTGTGCTCAAAGTACTTCTTTGCCTTCCATTTCGTCACCCTACATATTTAGTTTATGAAAAAGCTGATGTTTTAACTGTGCGAAAATTATTTGTCTACCAAAGTATACGTAAGTACCATAAAACTATTGTACCCTTTCTAAAACCGTCGGGTAAAAGAATAGATAAATGTCCAGTTCCAAGAGTAAAACGCAAATTTTCCCAACAGCACTATGGTAACGTTGCACCTAGACTGTATAATAAACTTAATTTAACCTATGAAACAAAAAACCTATCTAACTATAAAATTAAAAATATTATTAAAGTATGGCTTAAACATTTAGGATACGATGATGTACAAAACTTACTACAAATTGTTATATAAAATGAAAGTTGCAACTCCGACTCAAACATCATATAAACACCAAACACACACACACACATACACACCCTCACACACACACACACACACCATCACACACATGCACACACACTCCCATGCACACATATATTATGCTACCACCACTAAATTCACTCGTAAACTAACAAAAAAATTATTTATCTTTATTTTATTTTTAATTATTTTTTTAAGTCGGCTCTTGTCTATGTATCTTGCTTATTGTAACAATTTTGTATAATTTGTTTTTGGGAAGGACTGTTTCCCAACATACAGCTCACGCTAGTTTGGGAATCAGGGCTGACTCTGTAAATGTATAAACTTGTTGTTGCAATAAAGAATTTATTATTATTTGTTTCTCTTTCACGGGTATATTCCTAATACGTTAGGAAAATACCCGGCCCTTTGGAAGGCTTACACGAAGACATGGGTCCAAAGTGAAGAGGCCCTTCGAGAGTTTTAATCAAAGATGGGATGGAACACCTACAGCGGCACTAGCTGCAGCAGGCGTAGGACTATTGCTACGTATGGATTCTAATATATGGGCTATGGGTATGGGTGTTTGATGGACTGGTATATTGGTAACTATGGATGATAAAACGGCGTCTGCCCTGAATACTCTAATAGCATCAATCGAATGGACAGACGGTGACTCGCCAACTCACTAGATGGGCCCCCTGAATAGCCACGATAGGCATACAAGCCATTATTATTATTATTATTATGGAAAATAGGCTTAACTTAAATATATTCTTAGTCAGGTAAGGCTACAACACCGATATATTAATCTAAGCAAATTGTTGTACTTGGTTGTGATCTATTCACATATGAACAACCGCAAGAGGAATACCTAGGCGAACGTTTCTCGATCAGATCGGAGGCGTTCTGGACAAAGGCCAAGTTAAGAGCTCCTTGAACCGACGGGCGTGTATGAGGAATGTGATGAAAGTGAATGAAGCCAGAGAAGTGTACCAGGATCGTAGAAAATCGAAATCCGTAGTCTCTGCCTACCCCTCTGGGAAAAAGGCGTGAATCTGTGTATTATTACTAAATAAGCCATATAAATATGTACTTATTATTCCTCTATATTCTTTTAAAAAATTTATCAAGAGGGTCAAATTCTTTTTTGTGTAGGACGCACCATTTCTGAGATATTGTACATACATACATAGATTCACGCCTTTTTCCCAGAGGGGTAGGCAGAGACTACGGAATTCCATTTGCTACGATCCTGACACACTTCTCTGGCTTCATTCACTTTCATCCCATTCCTCATACACGCCCGTCGGTTCAAGAAGCTCTTAACCTGGCCTTTGTCCAGAACGCCTCCGATCTGGTCGAGAAACGTTCGCCTAGGTTTTCCTCTTGCGACAGTTCCATTCACACTAGCCTTATAAACTTTCTTAGTCAGTCTTTCCTCGTCCATTCTTTCTACATGTCCAAACCAGCTTAACATACCCTTTTCTATTCTTGTAACTATATCCACTTTCATGCCGCATCTCTCTCTAATCACACTATTTCTTATTCTATCTTTCAGATTCACACCACATATGCTTCTCAACGCTCTCATTTCTACAGCATTTATTCTGCTCTCATGCTTCTTTTGCCATACCCAACTTTCACTTCCATACATAAGTGTGGGCACTAATAGTCCTCTATGAACAGCCAAACATGCCTTTTCGGATACATTTCGACTGTTCATAAAAGCGCGTAGGGCTCCATTCACTTTGTTGCCAGCAATCGTTCTCCTTTCAATATCTCCGTCATGTTTACCATCCCTTGTAAACAAAGTACCCAAATATAAAAACTCTTTCACTTGCTCCACTTTTTCTCCATCAATCATAATATTACACATCGTCACGCACTCTTCCTTTACAAATACCATTACTTTCGTCTTGCTTACATTTATTTTCATTCCTTTACTCTCAAAAGCACCATGCATAATAGTTACCATCGCCTGCAACTCTTCCGCCGATAACGCAAGTATTACTTGGTCATCGGCATAAAGAAGACATTTGACAAGTAACTCATTCATTCTTAATCCCCACTCACAATCTTTTAAATCTTTTAAACAATTGTCCATGTATAGGTTAAGCAGCCAAGGTGACGCTACACATACTTGTCTAACACCTTTATCGATGCTAAACCACTCTGTGTAGGTCCCATTTATCCTAACACAAGCTCTGGAATCATCATAAAGAGATTTCAGAGCTCGCGTGAGGTTGCTATTCACTCCATACATGGACAATGCCGACCAAAGTTCATTCCTCACCACTTTATCATAAGCCTTTTCCAGATCCACGAATGCGCAATAGACCTTTTGACCTTTGGCCAAAACTTTTTCGGCTATGCTCCGTAAGGAAAAAACCTGATCCGTACATCCCATACCCTTTCGAAATCCCGTTTGTGCATCCCATATTTTCTTGTCGGTTACTTTCACAATCCTTTCAATTAACACTTTTGCATACAATTTACTTTGATGAGATATTGTTAATATTCTAAAAAAAAATAATATAGTGTGGAAGCGTGACGATGACGCGAGTTCCATGATTTTTGTTCACTCAAGAAGTGCTCAACGCGCCTAAAGAAGTTTTCACTTCAAAAATAAACTTGATTCATGAGCAATCTATTAACATATAATTGTATGTATGCAAATAGGGTGAATAATAATGATAAAATGCCAAGTTTCTAGCACTGGTTCGGGCATTTATAAAATTTCACAACATCGCAATTAATTGGTAAAGTACCCAGGAGGCTGGCAGCGTTGCCTTGTCCAATAGCAATGATCATTTTTAGGATTAAGGTGAAACTTCTAATCACTCGCAACGTCTATCAGGCGTTATTTTATTCCTTTCGTTAAAATAATTATGTAAGCTGTGGATAACAGTGCTGGTTGCACATTTAATCAAAATGTATTTACTTAAAATGTATTAGCTAAATTAATATTATGTAACTGTTTGTTAGTCCAAAAAATAAATAAAATAAAATATATGTATTTACATACATACATACATACATAGATTCACGTTTGTTTCCCAGAGGGGTAGGCAGAGACTACGGATTTCCATTTGCTACGATCCTGACCCACTTCTGTGGCTTCATTCACTTTCATCACATGCCTCATACACGCCCGTCGGTTCCAGGAGCTTAACCTTACCATTTATATGGATCTTTTACATGAAGTTAATTAACTTCTACAAGTCACCAACTTTGTGTTTTACATTTAAATTATTTAATAATAATAAGTATTAATGGCAAATCCGAATTCGATTATATTTTAGATGTATAGTTGTTTACTTTACACCAAGTATGGTTTTTGTAAGATTATCAAAATTAGCAATCTGTGATAGAAATAGGACGAGCGAGGAGGTGCTATCTCTAGTCCCCCTCCGATCGATTACGTGACACTAGTATTTGGAAACTGAATTGCGGTTAGATCGTATAGAATATTATACTGTGATGGACGCCCGTGAATGATGATCGTGCAGATCAAATTATGTCCTAAATATTTGCTATATTTTTTACATTCAATACATAATGTTATATTGGCTTACTTATCCTATCCTAATCCCAATCCTAATCCTATCCTAACTAATATTATAAAAGCGAAAATGAGTTTGTTTGTTTGTTACCTTTTCACGCCTAAGTCACTGAACCGATCGTCCTGATTTTTTGCATATACGTTGACAGGTGTACAGAAACAGACAACTACCTTTCATCCCGAAAAAAATTACTGTTCCCGAAGAAAACAATAATAACGTTCTTATGATAATAGATGGCACCACGTGTCTTTCGAATCATGATTGAATTATATTATTACAATCAGAGTACAAGCCGAATTTGAATTGTCAAATTCTAAATTAACGCGAGCGAAGCCGCGGGCAAAAGCTAGTATTATTCTAGACCAGATTTTAGGCAAACATAAGCGCTAACTCGTTACATAAAGCAGTTTATAAAGCAGATTTTAATAAAAATCTTTTAAATAGCCTTTTCATTGTTAGACATAGACTACAAAACATGCAGCCTACACTAAGTTTGTTTGCTAGCATTGCCCGTTACTTGGTAAACGAAACCAAAATCTCATAAATATGTACAACAAACGTATTAAAATACAAATAAATTTAATTAAAAGGAAGCGAATACACTGCCAAATATGGCAAAACGAAATAATTAAAGTATCCATTCGCTTAAGTGCCTATCGTTACAATTTGGGACCACAGAGAGACATCAAAGAGAACAATTTCGTTGAAACTTGTTTAAGTATACGAATGTAATGACATAAAAGCCTTGTTGTTATTTAATGCTAGTTTTCCGAACAGATTTAATGCCAAAGCCACCCCAAAAGTAAAACTATCAAAAAAATCACAAACCATACCATACCATAACCATACGGATTCAAATACACCTCTGTAGATCGCAGGGCAATAAAAGAGAAAAGGTAATACAAGTTCGTATTGCACCTAACGCCTAATAAATATTAGATGGCCCTGCAAAGTGGTGCTTGGAACGATCCCGGCACTGGAATATAAAGACAAGGATCGTTTCAGAATTTAAGATGGAGTTGGATAAGAAATGGTTAATGGCGTAAGCTGGTAGCTGTAGCATATGCCTGCAAGGATGGCGTAGTAGTTTTAGTAGGCGCTGCCACTGCGCCGAGTATTGTGGGTTCGAATCCCACACGAGACAAACAATTTTGTAATCCATACTATTTATGGATTACTATCAGGTGGGCCGCTGGCTCGTCTGTCACCGATGAAAGCAATAAAAAAAAAGCACTGGGGTGGTTGGCTGCGATATTTTTTAGATAGAGTTACGTTTCCAGAGTGTTGTCAAGGTTGAGTGGAAGCCTATGTTTGATTGCTTTTGATATCTAGTCTATTTTAATGTAGAGCGGTATGATTATTTTAAACCATGGTAATTAATCTTAATTAATATTTTAAATGCGAATGTGCGTTTGACTGTTACGCTTGCACGCCTTTTCTCCCCGACCGATCATTTATTTTATTTGTTTAATATGGCACACAAAACAAAACATAGTGCATACAGTATAAAACGTATAAACTAACAGTTTTGGTTTAAACTATGGTTCTAACTATGTGTACACATCGTGATTATTAGATATAGATCAGTACAAGATGACGCTACAGAGCTCTAATTAAAAATATGAAACTTCGCATACACGTTAAAGGGGTACAGAAAAACCTGGTTACTTTATTATCCATAAAAAAGTACAAGAGATTGAAACTTATTGACAAAATGTAGCTTTAGGCGAACATGGCCGCGAGCAAAATCTAGTAAAACATATTTGATAGTTATGTTTGTAAATTATAGGTGGAAAATCCAAATTCGCTTTTAATAGTACAATAATGTATTTTTTTTAATAATAGTTAAGATAATTTATTTTCACACCACAATACAGTTTGTGGTAGAATATATTATTATTATTATTTTGGTTGGTTTAATTTGTTTTTTCTCGAAATAAAATTCGGTAATTAATGAAAACCACGGGTCTAGGCCAAGTGGGGTTCATTTGGGGCATTATTCCTGCAAAAACTTACGAACTATACGGCAAGTATTGAGTTATTATTATTATTATTATTATTTTATACCTCTAAAGTGACAAACAAGCATACGGCCCACCTAATGGTAAGTGATCACCGTAGCCTATGGACGCCTGCAACACCAGAAGCATCACTTGCGCGTTGCCGACCCTTTAGGAAAGGAAGTGGGAAGGAGAAGGAGCGGGAAGAGGGTAAGGGTGTGATTGGGCCTCCGGCACTCTCACTCATCGAACGAAACACAACAGTAGGAATACTGCTATTTCACGTCGATATTCTGTGAGAGGGTAGTCCTTCCCCGGTCGAGCCGGCCCATTCATGCTGACAGTTGAAACAGGTACATTTTATATTCAACATAAATTTAGTTGACTTAGAAGTACTGCGGGCGACTGGTGCCTAAGGTAGACAGAGATTCTGTGTTTCAGGACACCTAAACGTATTGCACAAAACCAGTATAGTAATAATTCGCAAAACAAAAAAGAAACGGAATTTTGTTTTTCGGCCTTTTCATCAGATATCAGATACTTTTATTTCGTTTTAAATATACACACTAAAAGAGTATAGAAGCACAATGCATGCATGTACAAAAACAATTTAAAACAAGAAAGTTTTGGTATCCCTACGATTATTAATCAAAATATTGTCGATAATATAATCGTCTGGGAAACAAATGCGCGACTCGGACGTTCGGTCGCAAACATAAGCGTATATTTATGGCACCGGCAACCTTCTATAAAAAATAAAGGTTCAGTAGTTTAGAGGCTACAATGAAAAATACATTAATACAAACATACATACATATACTGCTATGCATAATATTATGATGCTGCTTTTGCCGTATACGGATAAAAAGAAGACTTCAAACACCTTCGATCAAAGAAGCTCCGTTTTCATACCTTAAAACAAGTGATGCAATGCATTCTAATTTGAAACAAACGATCTAAAGTTCCGATCAGGTCGTAAATGAAGGGAAAACTCGTTGAGAAGTTGGCAGTACCCTGGAGACTGCGCCCTCTGAATAAAGTTAGCAATTTATTGCAATACATGGTAAAAAATGGCTGCAGAACTTTCATCCTTGATTCCCGCTCCAATATTGCGTTCAATATTTTTGTTTCTGAATAATCCTTACTTCCTTACTACATAATATTATAAATTCGAAAGTAACTCTGTCTGTCTATTTGTCTGTCTGTTACCTTTTCACGGCTAAACCACTCAACCGATTTGGATGAAATTTGGTACAGATATAGTTTAAAACCTGAGAAAGGACATAGGCTTCTTTTTATTGATATAGGTATCACGCGGGCGGAGCCGCGCGCAAAAGCTAGTTAACTATAAAAGATTCTTATTAATCATTGTAAATAACTAGCATCGAGACTGCTAGTTATTTACAATAACCCTCCCACTCAGCAAGACTACCTCGGCGGTAGTCTAGGCGACTGTTGTGCATGAATTCCCAGGTTCGTTTTCTGGATTAGCAAAACGGTATTAAGGTTTTCTGTAAAAAAAATCTCAGAGACAGCACCGGCTCGGGAACTGTGACCTGTAAACGGCAATAGACTTGCCATAGGTATATATATAGATAATGTGCGACCTACAACACAGTTGATAAAATGGGGGTGTAATATACTCCTGCGTAACTCTTCAAGGATACAAGCGTGAGTATGTATGTTTTAACCTATCGCATTATCTGATATTGTTATTTAATGATTAAAGTATTTATGAAGTAAAATGAAATGATTATTTATTTACCTGAAACATGGTAGGGAGTTGTTCAAAATGTACATGATAAAAAATGTTGACATATTTCGCCGATTTATCCGACATGCAAAGAAAATATAATAATTATAAGTAACAACAAAAGTTTAAAAATCAATAATTTTCAGGTGATACAAAGGTCCTGATATTAAGTATACATTTTAAAGTCATGTCACAATAAGATTAGATATAATGTCAATGATTCATTTAAATATAATCAAAATAAAAAACTAAAATGTATATAACGTCAAGTAGAATATCATTAAAGTGTGTCAAATTAAGATTTGTAACAATTCATGTATGTAGTGACCCAGTGCCCTAAGTATTGCAGGTTTGATTCCTACACGATATAAAAGTGTATATGATCCAGCATACCGTGTCCTGGCGACCATTGGACACGGTATGACGGATGGCATACCGTGTCCAATGGTCGCCGGGACACTACCAGTACGTGGAGTGTTTTGGGATCCAAATTATTATTTTGAGTCTGGGTGTACCTTGTATCTGTTGATTATATGCTTCTAAAGTCCCGGAAAACACAGGACATAATCCCGTATGAATAGTGTTTTGGATTTCAGAACTCTGGACAAATGTGTTACATATGCCAGAGCATGCATGAGTTCATAATCATCCCGGAAAACTCCGGAAATATTACAAACATCACTAGTGTCAAGCTCATCAGATATTCAATTAGGTGGCGATTAGCTTTCACTCACGTTAACGTTTACGTAAAAGGCAATCATGTCCTGTACTCTTCAGTGACAACGAAGTAGACACAGTAAATGAAGTTCTTTATGTGCTATTAAACCTAGCTGGGCTATAATACCTCGACTAAAAATACTTTGTGCCCTATTGTCATCTACCGAGTAAATATGAATTCGTATAATAATGTTGTTTTACTTGTATGGGATGGTAACACTAAAATTAAACTAATTTGGAAACTGAATTGCGGTTAGTTTGTGTAGAATATTATACTGTGAGAGACGACCGTGAATGATGATCGTGCAGATCAAATTATGTTTTTATATTATATTTTGGGATTAAAAATAATGATCAATTGCGCAGCAAAATATGCTTACTAAAATATATCATAACGAGCACCTATACGTCTCAAATCACTGCATTCCGTCTCGGAAGGGTTAGGTTCCTTCTTAAACTCACCCAAAAATAGGAGCCCCGCGAAGCAGGACTCCGTCGACTTATTTTGATCTCTTTAAATATATTTTGCTGTGCAATTTGGTGATCATTTACTATTTTTGACTGTTATATTTTACTATATCTGGTGATAAGTTAAATATACGCCTTATATTTTTTACATTCAATACATATGTCATATTGCCTTACTCATAACTTATATTTTTATTACATCAGCTTGCATTCTTTTAACGATCGACACGTCAAAATACAACCTAAGACTTAATTACTCGACAAAGATCACTCTAGTGTTAAAACCGTTCAAATTAATGATTGTGCAACACAATTGACAGAAAGTACCACAAATTAATAATTGACACATGAGCCCAACCCTGTCTTAACAAAATCTTAAAGCCGTGTTCGCTCTAGCATTGGCTATCAATCAAACTACTTGAAACTATTTGCGAATCTCGCACCAAGCCTACTATACGACACCAATTACTGAACTAACCCACAAACTTTCGCTCAACATCAGTCTCAAACTTAATTACAGTTATGATGTCAGCATCATAATTCAGTTATAAGGGTTTCTCGACCCACTTAATTAAATCAAAAATGGTATGTCGGGTGAGTGTATGACGTGGTGTTATTGGAACTGAACTCACCTGCATGATAGAACGAGGTGCTATATTCTTGTGATGGAAAGGAATGATTTATCTGCTAGATAGAAAGGCCTTGCTGACGAAGAGAAAGAAAGAAAAGAAAGAAAGAAAAGATTTTTTATTTGTATCACGATAACACAACACTATAAAAATAAACATATTATATAGAACAGTCAATTAATGGGGACCAAGTTAGGTACCTGCGTCAGCTATTGTTGCAGTTGAAACTGCAACGCTGGTATTCTCGCTGGTGACAGTAAAGTGCAGCCAAATTATCGATGTTGTAAACTTCGTATAACCCTGACACTACGCTTTATGTTTTATTATTCATTTATAAATTTGTTTCTTAAGCGCTAGCTTAGTGGGGAGACCAACAGACTGCTATGCAGAGGGTTTCGGGTTTGAACCCACGTTGCGCACCTCTGACTTTCGTAAGTTATATGACTTTTCGTAATGATGTGCGTATTGTTTAACAATTATCGCCTGCTCCATGTCTTGGAGAGCACGTTAAGCCGTCGGTACCGGCTGCCATGAACACTAATGGCAGTCGTTATTGGGAAGTCAGTGCCCTCTAATATTCTGACACTGGTCTAGCCTTAGGGTATCGTTAGCCTTTGGGTTGCGGAGGTCAGATGGCAGTCGCTCCGTGTAAAAACTGATATACAGTCAAATCCGGTTAGACTAGAAAGCCGATCCCAAGTGATTTGGAAATAATAAAGGCTAGAGAGAAGACAATTTTGGTTCTTCAGTATTATGTGCACATTATCCTTGTTGATGGTATAAGTTACGCATGATGAAGTCTCTTGTAATTGGCGGAATACACAGACCGAAATGTAGCTGTTATTTTTTAATTGTGCTTAAGATGTGGATGTACATTTGTATTTTGTATAAGCTTTGTCATGTTTAAGCAAAATAAATAGGTAAATTAATGTTATTCTATCTTTAGAATAACATTATTTTTTTATAATATTTAAAGATAGAATAAGGAATAGTGTGATTAGAGAGAGATGCGGCATGAAAGTGGATATAGTGACAAGAATAGAAAAGGATATGTTAAGCTGGTTTGGACATGTAGAAAGAATGGACGAGGAAAGACCGACTAAGAAAGTTTATAAGGCTAGTGTGAATGGAACAGTCGCAAGAGGAAAACCTAGGCGAACGTTTCTCGATCAGATCGGAGGCGTTCTGGACAAAGGCCAGGTTAAGAGCACCTTTAACGGACGGGCGTGTATGAGGAATGTGATGAAAGTGAATGAAGCGAGAGAAGTGTGTCAGGATCGTAGCAAATGGAAATCCGTAGTCTCTGCCTACCCCTCTGGGAAACAGGCGTGAATCTATGTATGTATGTAT
The DNA here is from genome assembly GCA_963564715.1 of Catocala sponsa. Lineage (NCBI taxonomy): Eukaryota > Metazoa > Arthropoda > Insecta > Lepidoptera > Erebidae > Catocala > Catocala sponsa. The sequence continues at coordinate 24,867,412 of OY751343.1, read as the reverse complement.
GTATTAATGTTATTTTTCGTTGTTCGTCGTCGCTATGACAGATCGCGTGAGAATGTCATCCTTAGGACAGACCTTAGTATATTTTAAGACCTATAAGTATACGTATCGACGCATATTGATAGAAGATAGGTAAGTACTAACTTATTTGATAATTAAGTTTTAGGACAAAATTACGAGTTTACTTACATTATGAGGATTTCTGTTGCAGATAATATTGAAGTTGATATTTTTGTGGATGAATGAAAAGTATTATTACTAGAATGTATGAGGTACTGTGAGCTGAATCCATGAATGCTAAATTTTAAATTTATATATTATATTATTAAATAGTGTAATTGGCGCAAGTCGTTCTATTTGATGTAAATAAATAAATAAATAATTTCAAATGTAAATCCGCACTCTCTGCCTACCCCTCTGGGAAACAGGCGTGAATCTATGTACCTATGTATGTATGCATAATTTCATGACGGTAACATTCAAAAATACATATTTTGACCGTGACTATTATAGTATTAATCACAAGGCAAATTCGAGAAGTGTATCTCGGGCACCTAATCGATAAGTTAAGCATTTTAATAAATTAACATCAAAAGTTCAATATTATCTAATGGAATATGAATAAGGACCTATACATGCATATACATAAATACACAAGCAGAGAGCGATAATTGAAAAGCCAATCTGATCACTTGACCTGTATTCGCTCAATTGACAGTGTGTGTACTCAAAGCTTCTTTGAGTGATACTCAATATCACAACAGGGCTCTTATGTCGCCTTCTGTCTGTAAACGAGGTATGTGCTCAAGAGCTTTTCCAATTAATGCAACCCTCGCCGATACCATCCAAAAATACGAGTCAGGCTAAGCTGGCACTTGAACACGGCACAGTTTACACCGTTACGAAAGAAAGAATTGGCACTTTCTATATTACTGCGTCGTAAAACAAGAAGCTCATTACTATAGGTTATGTTTTCTTTAAAGTAGATTCTATGGCATTTCACTTGCGGTTAAGAAACTGGGGTGTGTTTTGCTTTACTGCTTTTCGGGTTTTTATTCAGCCTAATGGTAAAATGAATTGAAGTCATTTTCACACACAGTCATTGTCACTATAGGTATTGTGTATTTTATAGTGATCACACCATGCAAGCCTGTCTGTCCTGTTGATACCTAATAAAACACATTGTTTACTCAGGCGACATAAGACAAGTAATGTCGACGTATCAAAATAATCATTTTTCGGAGAATTTATATTCCAAATTATATACAGGAAACAATATCATATTTATATGTGAGTGAGGTAGACTAAATAGGTATATTTATGTTCTTAAACAAATATTTATGAATGTATATACTCAGGATTTATTTAGCATCAAACCAAGGCAATCAACGTTGTCTGTATTCCTCAGATTTATTAAGGTGATTGAAATGTAATCCCCTTGCCATTATATTAAATATAAAGACCACCAAAAATAGTAATTGCACACCAAAATATGCTTACTAAAATATATCATGACGAGCACCTATATGCCTCAAATCACTGCATTCCGTCTCGGAAGGGTTAAGTTATGTTAGGTTCCTTCTTAAACCCACCCAAAAATAGGAGCCGGCGCCGTCAACTTTTTCTGATCTCTTTGCTGTGCAATTAATATTTTTGGTATTAAAATGCGGTTTTAATTTTGATGATCATTTACTATTTTTAGTGATAATTGACTATTTTTGACTGTTATATTTTACTATATCTGATGATAAGTTAATCATAAGCCTTTTTTAAGTTACAGAACTCCTCAGATGAACCTTTAATTTGGGCGCGCGTGTATTTGAATGCTAAATATACTATTTACGATTAAATATAAGGTAGTTTACTTGAGCTTTGTTTAGCTTTTAGCGTATAAAATATCTGTGGTGCGTTAACACGGGTATGCCGAGCGGCATTCTAGTCTTACATTAATCATACACATATGTAATTATACCCACAGAATGTGAAATATTGTACGTCACACTTTTACTTAGGATGAAAGTAATAATGATGTTCGTGCCGAGTGACGGGCGGCGCCTGACATGATCATTATCACAGTACACAAAAAAGCATATTTCAAGTGGTAAATTTTTTATATAATAAACGCCGATTGATTTGCGCGCTAGAGCGTAGTGGTTTAAAAGATCGCTTCGCAATTGTCGCTACTCCGAATATTGTGAGTTCGATCTCCAAATAGTACAAATAAAATATGGGTTATCAATAATAATAATGCTACTATAGAAAATATTTAAGAAAATCAATGTAGTCTTTATATTATTACGGACTACTATATAAAGATTACATTGATTTTCTTCTGCTTTCTTCTTCTTCTTTTCGTGTGGTTAGTGGCCAACCTGTTGTAAAGAGTTGTTCACCACTTTCACTGAGATGAGTGTGATGGGTTCGATCTCCACATGGTACCAGAATTTGTCTCGCCGCGACGCTGCAATTAAAGTGCGGAAGATAGGTATATCTTTAAAAAAAGTCAACGTGAATTCACTTCGAATATAAGCATGAATTGCATAAGTTAACAAAAATAATGGTAATTTCTATGTTTTTCATGTCATGAACCATTTGTGTGCTAATATTTTTCCAAATTCGTTCAACAATATATCTACTCGTGATTGAGTAACAAACATCCTAATATCTTCAAAAACTTTTACATCTACACTAATATTACAAAGTAGAAAAATTTTATCTTTTGTTTGTAATAATTTTACTCAAAAATTATTCAACCGATTTTAAACATTCTTTCACCATAAGAAAGCTTTATTTTCAGTAAGTAAAATAGGCTATACTTTATTTTAAAAAGTACTGTTTCATTATCCTAACCTACATGTACGCAAGCGAAAACGCGGGCAAAAGCTAGTATATCATATTAGTTGAATTTGTGAGTCTACCTTCACAATCGTTTAAGAAAACGTTTATATATTCAATATATAACCTAATCCAATGCGGTACGAAGAAACTCCTATATTAATAACCAAGGAAACCATCAGACTGTGGCATTGACTCGGAACAAAAAGCGGCTTTTAGCGTGTTAAATGACATCATTAATAAACGTCGAGGCAAGCTTTTAATTCATGGTGAAATATCACCGACGAAGCGAACGAAATTAATTAACTAAGAGAATGCTGTAATATGATTATGAATTGTGAAGAAACCTTCTTTTATGTTCCTAAAACATCTTTGAAATTTCATGAAGCCTGCAAGAACTGCCACTTTACTACCTCTAGAACGTGCCCAAAGAGCCGTTTTAAAAGTAATGACAAAAAAACCATACAGGTTCCCTACTGCTCAGTTATATGATTTGTGCAAGGTTCTTACCGTAAGGCAATTATTTCTACTAGAAACAATAACTAGAAAGCATGCATCTCTTGAATACAATCCAAACACTACAAGAAAACGGCGTTGGTATAAAGTGTGTGATAACCAAAACTTTAAGAGCTCTGTAGCTGCAAGGCACTTCAACGTACTTGGTGGTCATATATACAACACAGCCAATAAAGTATGTAACATTTACGAACTAACGAGACCGCAATGTAGAAAAAGAGTAACGGATTGGCTGTTAGGCAAAAGCTATGAAGAAACTGAAAATTTACTAAAGATATCAATACTATGATACGCACAAAGAACACACACACTCGCACACTTAGCACACATACACAATAACAACACACACACACACATAGACATACACCCTCACACACACACAAACACATACACACACACACACTCTTGCACTACTACATGGACAATCATAAGTGTCAACCCAATTTTTATTTACTTGTTTTCTTAGATTTTGTTTTTATTATTATTTCATATTCTTTATTTTCTTTTTGTAATTTGTTTGGAAACATCAATGTACGTACCTAAATTAAGACCAAACTCTTAAGAAACCTGAAAGTAGGGCCTGATACCCATAACACAAGATAGATCTTACCTTGGGTACCAGTATTCAATAATTACTGTGTCTTAATTATTTGTGTTTAATAAATTTCATTTCATTTCATTTTCATTTCATTTTAAGAATGGCGTAGCTTAAGTGGTGGTCTCGCCACTGCCACCGAATGATGTGGGTTGAAATCCCACATGAAACAAAAAATTTTGTTATATACAAATGGTTGTGCCGAGGCTGGATGTTCTTCGTGTTCGTTGTTTGAATTTGTTTATAGTCGCCCGCGAAATCGGATTTATGCGGCTTTTGTCTTTTTGTAATAAATGAAAAGAATAATAGTGTAATTAGACAAAGATGCGGCATGAAAGTGGATATAGTGACGAGAATAGAAAAGGGTATGTTAAGCTGGTTTGGGCATGTAGAAAGAATGGACGAGAAAATACTGACTCAGAAAGTTTATAAAGCTAGTGTGAATGGAACAGTCGCAAAGGGAAGATCTAAGCGAACGTTTTTTGATCAGATCGGAGACGTTTTCGATAAAGGCCAGGTTAAGAGTACCATAAACCGGCGAGCGTGTATGAGGAATGTTATGAAAGTGAATGAAGCCAGAAGTATGTCAGGGTCGTAGCAAATGGAAATCTGTAGTCTCTGCCTACCCTTCTAAGAAACAGGCGTGAATCTATGTATGTATGTATGAAAAGAATATAGGAAAACATTAAAATAGACCTCAAGACTATAACTAGATGTACAAACTAAACCACAAAAGTAGAAAGCGTTAAGAAAATTAACGCATATTCATAATCTTGCCAAAAACTTGGCAGTTTTCGTTTAGAATAGGTATTAACGTATAATTATTATAATGGCTCCTTAAAAATACATATAATCTTATTCATCATCATCATCATCATCAGGCTATAATAGTCCACTGCTGGACATAGCCCTCCCCCAAAGAGCGCCATAGCGCCCTGTCTTCAGCTTGCCGCATCCAGCATCTGCCTGCAGTCTTTCGCAGATCGTCATCCCACCTGGTCGGAGGGCGTCCTACATACAATCTTCTTAGCTTTTAGTTAATGATTCCGTAATGACAGTTAAAAAAGAGATCAAAAGCTCGCCTAGTCATCGAATCTTTTACAGAATATTCCACGTTTTGCTTCTGCTTGACATGAAAGTAATGATAATATTCGTGTCACGTGACTGATGACGCAAAACGCGACCAGCACCGTCAGTTCAACTATACATATTATTATAAGTATCATAGTGGATTCTCTAGAGCATTAGTTCCCAAAGTGGTCCAGGTGGACCCCCAGGCGTCCACGGGAGACTCGCGTTGGCGTGACAAAAAAATGGGGGTTCATAATTCGTAAGCGGGGGTCCACCACGACTGTTGGACAAGCTCAGCGACTGTTACTTGTAAAAACTTGCAAATTCCATATTCAGTAGGTACCAGTGGTTGAGGAATTTAAAAAAAAAATGTTGCCTTTAGAGATTTCATCAATTTTTTATTGCATGAACTTGTTTAGCTGCAGGGGTCCTCCGGAACCAGCAAAATTATGAAAGTGATCTATGACAAAAAAAATTTGGGGCAGTCTTTGGGGACTACCGATAGAAGTAAAAACTTTAATCCTTAATCATAAACACTTCTTTATAAACCAAAAATTATTCAAAAATGGAAAGCGTTCGGTGATGATGACGCGAGTTCCATGATTTTGTTCACCTAAGGAGTGCTCAACGCGCCTAAAGAAGTTTTCATTTCAAAAACTTCTGCTCTATAGAATCATGCATCACTAAGGTTACTAGACGTACATGTATGGCTCACGGTGCAAAAATAATCTATATGCTGTTAACGCGCATAAATAATCAGATCCTGCTGGCAGCACAAGGTCTTTAATAACTTTACTTAGCACTAAAACGCAACACACGACTATTTGGCTGCAATCCTAAACACCTTGTCTTGACTAAATCAAAAACATTCTGTAGACCTGATGAAGACTACCTACAACTGCTGCTGAACGTCCTTAAATAAAGCAATGTAAGTGGATAAAGTGAGAGAAATATACCAGAATTGTAGCAAGCGAAAGTCCATAAAGTAATTTCAGCATTTCATAATACAACATTAGACAACGGGTCTTAATCGCGTTGGTAATTATTCAAAGGTACGAATACCTATTTATTTCCTGATGTTTTGACCAAAATGCATCGATCATGGTCATAAGTATCAACCTATAATATATAAGGATAAGTCATTATCCCATCATCTATTATGTGTACAAATCGCAAAATTTAAAAACGTTTCAGATACTCATCCGATAAACACATAACATGCACATTGAAGCGTTACGTATATTTTGTATAAATGATCCCAAAATTTACCTCAGTGGTTAGCTTTATTTAAATCCAATAAACGTGATATTATATTTACGGATTCGGTTTACCAACCAACTAATTGACTTATCGTCGAATCCCAAATAATCCATAATAGCGGACTAGTTCGGTAAATAATCGCTTTACAATAATTGTTTTAGCTTCAAATTTTAATTGTTTAGAAGTAAATGTTTAAATGTTGTTAAAGGTAGATATTTCAATCCCCAGCTAAATACAACTTTACTGTTAAGGACAACGAATTGGTTTATTGCTATGTTGTCTCTGTTTTTTGTTATTCTCTCTCTCCTTTGCTATGCTGCCAGTTTTGGGAGATTATTACAGGTCCCAAACTACATCATTAGATTTTGATTTTATTAAATGTCTACTGCACTATGAGTAAATACTGTGTCTCGGGACACTTTACAAACTTTTAAAAAACGAACACATATAACACCCAAACATAACAATTATTTGTGACACACACAAATGAATGTCCCGTGACGGGGCCTGAACCCACAAAACTTGGTGCAGTGGTAGCGGCAAGGCGACTACTTAAACCACCACAAGTCATCCCTGCAGTCAGTTTAAGCACCATAGAATCTGAGGACGCGACGCCATAAGAGCTGAGTAAAATCGAGAAATTTACACCAGTCAAGATGCTGCAGTTTAAATGAAATTCCAATGCCTTATCTAACAATAAAATATATAAGACATGCCTCAATAATATATTGGCACATTCAACAATCATGATAACTCCGACATACTGTAGCAGTAGCATGCTTGAACGCTGAAAGTAGGGTGTCCTGAGTGTCGCTGCTTCGCCTCTGTAGGAACCTCGTTCATTCAAGACATGACCTAATTTCGCCTTAAGATTGAAAATGTTCTGTGGTTCAAGAAAAATTAATAATAAGCTACTCTTGCAAAATGTATTAATTCTTATAATTATACACATCAAACCAAGCCAGATCCTAGAGAAATTTTTGTGCAAACAAACTAGGATGCTTCAGAAACCGGTCATTAAACTAGAAAGATACGTGCATTTTGAAATAATACAATAACTTCAGATCACGTGACTAAATTTAATATAATAGAATGGTACTCAAATAAGTGTCCATAGTACAATGAAAGTGAAAATCCAATAGAAAATCTATTGTTCACGGACAACGGAAATTTTTGACATGAATTAATAATTTGAATTGAATGAAAAATTACTACAAAGAGTCCATGTCAAGTATAAATCCATAACGTTGAATAAATAAATAATATTATTATAGTCGTGAAATTTTCGATGTTTGGATGTCTGTTACTGAATAACACCGACACAGTTAAACAGGATTTGTTGAAATTTGACACGGTAGATAAATGTTAGCAAAGCATTTATGCCAGCGAAGCTGTGCGCGATTTCTGGTAAATTTACCCGGCCTATTTTCCACCAAATCATTAGCTATGCATTTTGTGGTGATAACCAACATTGACTTGGACGGTGATTAGGACAAGTTAGTTTTTTTTTATACTACTAATGAGGCAAAACAAGCATACGGCCCACCTGATGGTAAGTGGTCACCGTAGCCTATGGACGCCTGCAACACCAGAGGCATCACTTGCGCGTTGCCGACCTAGTAAGAACCTAAAAAAAATTATGTATATGTCGTTCTTTGACAGCGATTTTATTACCAACTCGCTTGCCACTCATGCCTTAACCTTGATCACCTAGGTCGAAGCCTCGGGCTTAAGCAGTTATTGGCAATATCGCAATCTCCGCTATCCACAGGGATTACCTCCCGTGACGCCAAAGAATAATAAATTGTGTCGTGCCATTTATATCATGTTGAAATACTTGATTGGGCAATGATATTGGATTTGCAACAAATTACGTTCATCTCTTACAAGAATTTATTTGTGAAGTAAACTTCACAATAAATTTGATTCATATTTTTGGTAACAATAGAATATTTGACCCTATTTTCTGTTTATTTCATCTTAAAGTTACGTTAATCAAAATCTAAATTAAATAGACATTTTTAACTTTACTCAAAAATAAATAAAGATCCTCTTTTAAATCTAGTAGAATTAAAAGGCGATCTTACTGTTTTTGTCCCATAGGTAGGTACAGGTTAAAAAAAGGTACGATATTATTATGTGACGTAACTATAAATGAAGGAAATAGCAACATACTTCTACTAAGCCCAGTTTTACTTTAAGCAAGATTCAATATATTAATCGTTTCATTATTTTGCAATCAAATTTTATGCTTTTTACAAAAATGCACAACCGCATTTAGTCACGGACTGCCTTTGCATTGTCACAAAGTGTGAGTGTCATCATGCCATCCTACTATCTATTTTAGATTAATATAATAATAATAATAATAAATTTATTTGCATAAAATGTGGAGGATACAAAGATGACAAAAATAACAAACAGCACAAAACACATTTCGCCATGTTACAATAGCATGCAAATATTGAATGAGTACAATTTATAGAATTCTAGTAAGGTTTCATTTACACAATTTAATATGTATTACTTAACATAATGTATTTCTAAAATGATAAAACCCTGAGGCAAATTTTTTTAGAAATTCGTTAACTGAATAAAATCTTTCTTCAATCAGCCATTTTTTTAGTACTGGGCAAAATTTATTGTACTGTAGTTTTACTATATCTTCAGGTATGGCGTTAAAAATAAGTGGTGCCATATACACACAACTTACTCTAAACATCTCTAATCGAGGTATGGGCATTTTTAAATAGTTATGGTTAATTTTACGCTTATTTTTATTATCTTTAACTTCGAAAAATTCTAAATTACATTTAACAAATTTCGCTACTTCATAAATGTATATACTAGGCACAGTTAAAAGACTTTCTGCTTTAAATATTTGCCTACATGAGTCAGACCACTGCATAGTATATATTAAAAAGTTTATGATCCAAATATATTACATCTCCATAATATTATTAAGTTATTATTGTTATTAACTTTAGTTTTTATAGTCCGTAGTATATGGTACGATGGCTGTAACATCTTGTTGATAAGCATTGTAAAAAGCTGAAATTATATTTATTCGGTGATTTAAAAGAGTGGCCGTGAGTTTCTTGTAGGTTTCTTATCATAAGCTCAACCCTTTGCCCGAACCTAGCAACTAAGTTAAACGTAGCTTCAGTAACTTAGTTATGTTGACGTTCATAAGTGTTACTTTGTGACCTAAATGAATTTGACTTTGACTTTGAAAGGTTTCTTTTAAATTCTACTAGCTGTTACCTGCGACTTCGTCCGCGTAAATTTTAACTAAAAAGTGTTTGTCGCCGCGGAACCCAACTATATTTCTCTGCCCAAGTTACTTAAATGGCGTAGTTTTTATAGTATAAAGCTAGATAATAGCATGGCTTACTCAAAAACAACATTTAAATATGCGTCGTTAGATTACACGCTGTCACAGAATGCGTAAGAAAAATAAAGATTCACAGCTCCTCTCCCGAAGATGATAGCGTGATAATATGTAGTCTATATGTTGACCCGACCTGTTAGTAATATTCATGCAAAATTTGAAGTAAATCCATGTAGTAGTTTTTGAGTTTAGCCCGGACATACATACAGACAAACAGACAAAAATTCTAAAAACTATATTTTTGGCTTCGATATCGATTGTAGATCACGCCACAAGTATTCTTTTAAAAAAATATTCAATGTACAGTTTTGACTTTCCTACGATTTTATTATATGTATAGATTTGAGGTTTTGTATTAAATAACGTACACAATCTAATATAGGCAACTAACCTATTGGTACATATGATTCCTAATTATTTATTCGGCGAAACCTCTCAAAGGTTGTGCATAGCAAAAGAAGCGTACAATTATTACACTGCAAAACTAATAGGTATTCATTATATTTATTTTGCTAAGAAATGTTTTATAATAATTTTGGTACAGAAAAAATACATACATACATCATACGAATACCACTAAACTGCTTTTGCTGCGATTATGACAGTTTTCTTTAAAATCAATTCATGAGCAGCGATAGCCCAGTGGGGAGACCAACAGACTGCAATGCAGAGGGTCTCAGGTTCGAACCCATGTCGCGCACCTCTGACTTTCGGAAGTTATATGACTTTTCGAAATTATGTGCGTATTGATTGACCATTATCGCCTGCTCCATGCCTCGGAGAGCACGTTAAGTCGTCGGTCCCGGCTGCCATGAATATCTATGGCAGTCGTTATTGGGAGAGTGTCGACACAAAAGATCCCCACATAAGATAAGATAAGATAAAATCAATTCATGGTTTATATTACTATATATTGGTTCAATAAGAAAAGAAGATGATGAATTATAGCCCATGTAGACGAAGTCACGGGCATAATCTAGTCCTACCTATCCTGCAAATACACCAAATAAGAAATTTTGTGACGATGTTTAGATATTTGTTACTACACCTAAACCGTTGAACAGATTCCGATATAACTTGGCAAACGAACAAACCATATTTAATCTCGGTATGCGTTTCTGTTTGATTTATGCAGGCGAAGCCGCGGGCAAAAACTAGTGTGCCAGAATGGAGTCTAAGTGAGCCTACAGGGTAGTTTCGGTCAGCAGTGTATTAGCCAAATTTACTAATGGAATCGGAGAGAATTGTGCGACCACTACCGACAACCGTGTCCAAAGTTTGCAAATTGCCAACGGGCATTTTCAATTGATCAGCTTTTCGTACTAGACAGTCTAACCCATGCCCCACTAGGACACTCAAATATAAACTTTATGCTAAACACTGAAGGTTGCTTTTCACATAAGCGGGTATATTTTTCAATTTGATAAAGTGAAGTTTCTGTCTCATGTTGATGTGAGATGGGTGGTCCTTTTGATGACTACTTATTTCAATACGGTCAGATCATCTGCCTTGAGTGTGTTATAACTCAAGTAAATACTCCTATGTATTCGTGATAAACATACTTATAATATTTTGTGACTGGATAAATAAATTATTACTTTACTAGCTATTGCCCGCGGCTTCGCTCAAGTTAATCTAGAATTTGACAATCAATTCGGATTGTACTCTGCTTGTAATAATATAATTCAATCTTGATTGGAAAGACATGTGGCGCCATTATTGTTGTTTTCCTCGGGAACAATAATTTTTTTCGGAATCAAGGGTAGCCTATGTCCGTTTCTGTACACCTGACAACGTATATGCAAAATTTCAGGATGATCGGTTCAGTGGTTTAGGCGTGAAAAGGTAACAAACAAACAAACTCAATTTCACTTTTCTAATATTAGTTAGGATTAGGATTATGGTAGATTCCATTGTAAATCATGCCTACTTCTATTTTATTTAATTACTATAGCTTACCTAGGAGACCGTTAGACTGAGAACACGCAGAGATATTAAATTTGATCATCAAGCGTCTCAGACTTTTGGAAGTTAAGTGCATATTAAATACCTAGTTAATTATCACTCGCATTAACGGTGAAGGATAACCGTTAAAGCAGCGATAGCTCAGTGGGGAGACCAACAGACTGCAATGCAGAGGGTACGGGTTCGAACCCACGTCGCGCACCTCTGACTTTCGGAACTTATATGACTTTTCGAAATTATGTGCGTATTGATTGACAACATTGACTAGAAAGTCGACCCCATGTGACTTGGGAATAATAAAGGCTAGGGAGAAGATTAACGATGAAGGAAAATATCGTGAAATTTTCTCGAAATTTAATGAGTCTGTTCACCTTTGCTAGGTAAGCATGGTTAACTTTTGCTAAAAATACTAAGAAGAGATCTGTGCCCAGCAACGAGACCCGGGACATCATATAACCAACGCCGACACAAGTCCCGATTAGAGAGGCAACTCTAAATGACGACTATTTAAGGATTTAAATAAATCATATTTTTTTAAATTATCAGAAAACGTAATTATCATTAACTGATTGTATTATTACCTCTTCTATGAGGCGCTCATAGCCAGTTGCACTCACTGATCGGTAAACGATTAGCGAGGTTAAGCAACGTTGGGTGCGGTCAGTCTATAGATGGGTGACCGCTTAGTGGTATTTCATCTGAGCGTCTCCGTGCTTTGGAGGGCACGTAAAAGTCGGTCACGGTTGTTCTCAAATTGACAGCAATCGTTAAGTCATGTCAGAGGCCTACGGGCGGCTTGAACAACTCTTGACAACAGGTTGGCCACTAACCACACGACAAGAAGAAAACCTCTTCTATAAACTATTTCTATTAGTATTACAATACTTACTTGTGTTACGTTTACCTTTTTTGCAGTAGCGGCACTTGACTGAAACTGTGCTCGATAGACGGAAATAGACTTGCGAAATCAAATCCGGGACCTATTATCTTATCTTATGTGGGGCCAGTCAGTGCAGACCGGCGACACTTCGACCCAGTGGGATCTTTTGTGTCGACAATCTCCCAATAACGACTGCCATTGATGTTCATAGCAGCCGGGACCAACGGCTTAACGTGCTTTCCGTGGCACGTAGCAGGCGATAATTGTCAAACAATACGCACATAATTTCGAAAAGTCATATAACTTCCGAAAGTCAGAGGTGCGCGCGGTGGGTTCGAACCCGAGACCTTCTGCATTGCAGTCTGTTGGTCTCCCCACTGAGCTATCGCTGCTTTGTCCGAGACCTAACGCATAGCAGTTGCATTTACTACCGCTGCGCCATCAAACATTTATCTCGATGCGTACTACCCAGATTATAACGTGACCATTTGAAAAGCTATGTTTTAAACAGGCGATTCGGGTATGCTACTTCAATATTAGGTGTCTTACTTATAAAAATTCTCATAAGAAGTTTGGATAGTTTAAATCTATTTTAAGGTGAAATGTTATACTAATGAAGCTAGAAATCAGTACCCTTGCTCTTGTTGTTAGCCACAAATCTGTTTCCAACAAGTAACTAAACGCTAAACAAATTTCTTGCTCGATTTAGTTTCCCGAGTAACACGAAACTTAATGTATTATTCGTTGGAACACCTTCGAACTCGCTGCAGGATTCTTGAAACTTCACACGAACACTCTACTTAAACACTTAAGTTTCGCTGCTAGCTCGAACGAATTATTCATGGTGCCTTTTTAAAAAAAGGTACGTTAAATAAATTTTGTAGTAGCATGAAGGTTGTGCATTTGTCAAAGGATCTAAGCTTCTTATATGAATCCGAAGATGAAAATAAAACCATTTCTCCTCCGTATTCAGATAGCTAAATACAAAAAAACTGTGAGCCGTCACGGGACGCCTGGCAGATGAGAAACATCGAAATTATTTTGTACAAGTAATATGCGTAAAAGAACAGATTACAACAACTAATATGGCATAATGTAAAAATAAAATATTACCATTTTTTCCAGAAAATGATGATTATTTATTTAATAAACATTTATTTTCATTAAATACAAAACACACACTACTACATATAGACTATATATATATATATATAATAATAATATATATATATACTATCATATAGCGTGGTGACGCGTCGCCACGCCTGCAATCGGTTTTACGTGCGGCTATAGATGTTTCACATCAAAAACAACTTTGTTAGGTTAGAAAAACTTTGTTAAATTTTCCTGATATATTCTCATAATTTTAAGGTATCCCCGTGCTAATAATATCTTCTGTATAACCCATGACTTACTAACATTCAAATAAATAACACAAACGACAGCCAGATTCAGCACAACTATTTATGGATGCTACAATACTATGTCCCATTTTGGGATTTTAACCCACAACATAGAGTCTGGGAATGGCCAAAACAATAGAAGAATGCATAGGACCATTTTTAACCCACAACATAGAGTCTGGGAATGGCCAAAACAATAGAAGAATGCATAGGACCATTTTTTTTCAATGAAATACACAGAAATCATGCATTTGTCACAAAATTTGGTTGACATTTTGAGGCAAAATTTTCACAAATCTGCATGTAAATCAAACGATCTATAAATTGGTTTACTATTCAACATAAAATACGTAATAGGCTCATATTGAACCCGAATCAACCAATGAGCCCTGAATATCAATTGGTTAAAGATTTCCATCGACGCTGAACACTGTTAATTTACAAAGGTCTGAATAGACTTAATCACAGCTTATATCTTTGCTGACGATGTCCCACCGAAGGATCAAATCAAGTTTACCTCGTTTGTTCGCCCCAAACGATAAATAGTAAATTTACACAGACATCAATACGAAGGTTTATTTCATTCGAACTCTGTATACAGAATATTAATCCGTCGAGATTATTGGGGATCGACAGGGATTCAAGCTTGTACTTACATACGCTTTGTTCAAAACATTCTAGAGACAAAAAGGAGTTTCTATGCTTTATATACTTTTAGATTATATTGGACAATGTGTCGGGGATTAAGGATAAATGTTCGCCTACATAGGGATTTCGTGTTCGTGTTAAGTATCACATCTTATTATTGTTGTTAGGGATTAAATTGACACAGTGTATGATAACAAGGTTGTTAGCTTGTTGTGTGTTTCAAAATTTTTGATATGTATAATTACTAGTAGTAGAGCCTCGCTGAGGTACATATATCAAAAAATCAATTTTAAAAATTTGATCGCTGATTTCAGCATGAATGGGCCGGCTCGACCGGGGAAGGACTACCCTCCCACAGAATATCGACGTGAAATACCAGTATTCCTACTGTTGTGTTTCGTTCAGTGAGTGAGAGTACCGGAGGCCCAATCACCTCCTTTCCCTCTTCCCACTCCTTCTCCTTCCCACTTCCTTTCCTAAAGGGTCGGCAACGCGCAAGTGATGCCTCTGGTGTTGCAGGCGTCCATAGGCTACGGTGCCCACTTACCATCAGGTGGGCCGAATGCTAGTTTGCCACCTTCGTCGTATAAAAAAAAAATATATATATTTTTGTTGAGAGTACATTATAAGTTCTTGTTTTGTCTAGTGAAGCTTTTTTATGAATAAAAAGGTTTTTCTGGGAAAAGCCTTTTTAATGACTTGATGTGTTGTACATATATCACACTTATATCTCACTAAGTTCCCACATTATAGGGGTCGTAGCTATTATCATTTACCAGGAATAGCTTCAGGCTCCGAGCTCTCTTAAAAAAAGACATACATCATCTTTATTAGGAACTAGATTTTGTCCACGGCTTCGCTCATGTGAATATCGGCTAGATTAGATTAGTAACAGTACTTTTTTCTAGACGAAAGTTACCCCATGTCCTATTCACTGATAACGTATGTGCGAAATTTCATGACGATCGGTTGAGAACTTAATGCGTAAAAGCATAACAAACAAAAAAAACACACATTCGCACTTATAAAATTAAGTTTGGATTAGGATTCTAAACAATACTTTTTAGAAACGTTCGTGAAATAATTCTTAGTAATTATTTATTTTTCTGAACTAAGTATCTATGCAAAAAAGATAACGTCAAAACCTAGGGGAACGTTTCTCGATCAGATCGAAGGCATTCTGGACAAAGGCCAGGTTAAGAGCACCTTGAACCGACGGGCGTGTATGAGGAATGTGATGAAAGCGAATGAAGCCAGAGAAGCGTGTCAGGATTGTAGCAAATGGAAATCCGTAGTCTCTGCCTACCCCTCTGGGAAACAGACGTGAATATATGTATGTATGTCAAAATTATCCGGTCTTTCTGTTCACAGTTAAGCATCACTTGTTCTCTACGAACACAAGTCGTATTATGTTATGTATAACCTAAATATTTCTTGAAATGTAGGAGTACTTGTAACACACGGTACGTTTGAGCTTAAACAAGTATACTGCGATGTAACGTTATTACTAATTTATGTGTTAATTATCTCTTGTTTTAATTACTGACACGTGGATGTATTTTATATACTCTGAACAACTAAGTTAACTTAATTATCATTAATTAATATTGTCTTCTGCGTACGCGAATGTTATTCATTGAAATTAAACTACTATATACGGATTTTATCGCGTTGTTTATTTGACATTGTATTACAAAATTTAGAAACTGTTACACTACTACTATTAAACTTTACTAATTTTTAAGCTAATTAAATTAATAAAACTATTTATATTTAAGTTTACACTTTCCCCGACGACGTTTCGGTTGCTTTTCAGCAGCCATGGTCACGGGGAGACTAAGATGGTAGTTGTCTCAATGTTCCAGTGTAGTTATTTCAAAGTACTCGAACATAATTTAATCATGGGTGTTTCTATTTACGCAGAATGAGCTCAAAGTATCATGAAGTCTAGCTGCGGTTTGCTTCTTCTTGGGTTTGACTAGTTGAATTACTGGATCCCAAGCTCGTGGTACATTCCAACCATCTTCTCTATTGAAATTTGGATGTTTTTGCGATTTCAATAGCCTCGCGAAGCATCCTTGGTAGGAATCGGTGTTCTTTAACGAGAATCTGTGGTTTGTTAAATCTCAGGTAGTGGTTGGTCCCCTGTTGCACGTGTTCACATACAGTATCATTAATTATTATATTAAGCACAATATGATTCCTCGACTATATTTGGTGCTCTCTAGTTGTTACTTTGTTTTCTTATAATACAGGGTGTCAATTTAACCATCTTCGATATTGAAGCCAGCGCAGTGATAGTCTTATTGGAGACTGTTCGACTGCCATGCATCAGTCTCGTGTTTGAACCCAAGGCACGCACATCTCACTTTACAAAGTTATATGCGTATTGAATAGTTGATTATCGCTCGCTTTAACGGTGAAGGAACACATCGTGAAGAAACCTGTATGTCTGAGAGTTCTTCATAATGTTCTCAAGGATGTGAAGTCTGCCAACCAGCGCTGGGCCAGCGTGGTTAACTATGGCTTACTCCTTCTCACACTGAGAAGAGGTTCGTGCTCAGCAGTGGGACAGTTTATGTACAGGGCTTATATTTTTTTTCTCAGCCTGCTTTTGTGTCCCACTACTGGGCAAAGGCCTCCCCTCTCAATCTCCACTGCTCTCGCTCCTGAGCAACGTCAAGCAACCTCTCTATAAACTTTTCTATGTAGTCCCACCATCTCCTTCGTGGTCTGCCCCGTCGCCTACGGCCACCATCTGGGCTGATATTATTATTATATTATTAATTTAATAGACGCAGGAGCTTTACCAAGATCAGCACAAAGTGGACCCCAGATGGTGCTAAGCGGAAATGTCGTAGATCAAAGCATCAATGGCGGGACAAACCAGCGCATAATAGGGATATGTGGAAAAACTAGAGGGAAGCCTTTCCTCTACAGAGGGACAATACAGGCTAAAATAATAATAATGTAATATTGAAAAACGTGAATCAGACTACGATCGATGTACGATGGTAGGGCCACGCTGGTTACAGCATAAATGGGCCAGTTCGACCGGGAAAGTACCACCCTCTCACAGAAGATCGACGTAAAATAACAGTATCTGTTATGTTTCCTTCGGCGAGTGAGACCCTACCCTTCCCAAACCCCATCCTGCTCCATTTCCCTTTTCCTTCCGGTAGGCAGCGACGTGGTTGTGTTTTTTTGATATTGCTTCTGTAATGCTAAGAAAACACAGCCATGTGTATGAGCCACGGTTCTCGCTTACTATCAGGTGGGCCGCTGGCTCATCAGCCACCGATAAACGCAATAAACAAAAATTAAAAAGGCAATAAAAAGGAGTATCTGAAATGTTTTTAAAATATCCATTATTTTTCTAATAAGCAGTCGATTCCAATAATACGTGGGCAACAACCCGTACCGATCATAAATGGTAGCTCACATGCGGTCAGGGGCTCAGGTACGACGCATGGAGTTAATGTTAAATAAGAGACGATTTTATCTTTGTCCGTTTGGCATGAATATTAATTACATTATCTCATGTTTTTTGTGATACAATTATAATAGTAATATATTATTTCTACTTCTCCCTAGCCTTTATTATTCCCAAGTCACTTGGAGTCGGCTTTCTAGTCTAACCGGATTTGACTGGATATCAGTTTTTACACGGAGCGACTGCCATCTGACCTCCGCAACCCGAAGGCAAACGATACCCTAAAGCTAGACCAGTATCAGGATATTAGAGGGCACTGACTTCCCAATAACGACTGCCATAAATGTTAATGGCAGCCGGGACCGACGGCTTAACGTGCTCTCCGAGGCACGGAGCAGGCGATAACTGTTAATGTTAAATATGTAATGTCAGTAATGTTATATTACTTAAACCTTTTTATTAATTATTATTGCAGGTGACTAATTTGATACTTGGTATAAAGAACTACCTGGTGTGAGATGACCCAAAGCCGGAAAAACATTTTAAGATTTTCTATTCTAGAATTGTACACAGTAAGTAGCAATAGGCTCGCCTCTTATTACATGGGACTTAAAATCATAGTTGGCGAAACGTGGATATAAAAGACCTCTTTCTGCTCCTTCGGGGACATAGGTAGGAGACTTTGTATATATCTGCTATCGCATAACCCTTTATAAAGCTACATTTACAGGTATAGCCAATTCCAAGCAACATAACGGAGTCGAAATAACTGATTTAAAACTTAAAAGTAAACTTCACAAAAAGTACAAACAGTCTAAATTAAACGAGGACTATATCGAATTCACTAGATGTAGGGCGCGTGTAAAAATAGCGATCGATTTAGCACATAAACAACATATTGATAATATGCAATACCGTTTTGCAAGGGATCCGAAACAATTCTGGGAGTACGTTAGGAAGAGAAGGGGAAGTGTGAGTAGTGGTGCCATTAAAAAGGATGGTGTAATCCTAACGCATGACGAATGTGCAAAGCAGTTTGCGGAGTACTTCCAGTCGGTGTACAACAACTCTCCACCGCAGCTGGATGCGACATCGGCACAGGCGGCGGCGGCAGAGCGCGGCAGCGCATCTAGCGCGCGTATTAGTATAAAAGCCCTGAGTTTGCAAGAGGTAAGCGTAGCGCTCGCCCGCCTTAAACCAAAGCGTTCGTCAGGACCGGACGGTTTGCCTGCTTTCCTTTTTAAAGACTGCGGTAAAGTACTTTTGAAACCCCTTCACCATCTGTTTAACGTTAGTTTAAGGTATCATACATTTCCAGCTCGATGGAAGATCACGCGGGTTATACCAGTACCGAAAGGTAAAGCGGTACCAGATGTTACTGGATATAGACCAGTAGCAGTGTTGTCGACTCCGGCCAAGGTGTTCGAGTCCGCTCTTCAGCGCAGCATGCAGGCGCAAGTGCAAGCGCAGTTGTCGGATTCGCAGCACGGTTTTCGTCCGGGGCGCAGCACAGCTACAAACCTCATTAATTTCATGTGTCAGGTGGTACCTGCTGTAGATTCTGGTGGGCAGGTCGACGTTGCTTACTTCGATTATAAAAAAGCGTTCGACTTGGTTGATAATGACGTGTTATTAAGTAAACTGGCAGAAGTCGGATGTACCCCACACTTGCTGAAATTCTTCGGTAGTTATATGAAGGATCGACAGCAATATGTAGACTACCGGGGGTGTGTGTCAGGTACATATTATACAAGGTCTGGGGTGAGTCAGGGGAGCAATTTGGGTCCCCTAAAATTTATTATCATGATTAATGATTTGCCTGCAGTCATCAAACATGGGATGGGTCTATTATTTGCAGATGACCTCAAATTGTTTTTACAGATCAATAATTTATCTGATTGCAAACGTCTACAAGAAGACATTGAAAGAGTAGTTAGATGGAGTCAAAGGAACAAATTGTCCTTCAACGTTTCTAAATGTTCCACTATGTCTTTTACTCGTTCGCGTACACCTATCACTTATAACTATAGAATAAACACAGAACCAATCCAAAGAGTCGCACAGGTAAAGGACTTAGGCATTAGTATGACTCCTGATCTTTGTTTCAGAAGTCATATTACAAACGTATGCAAAAAAGCATATAGGAATTTGGGATTTGTACTTAGACAGTCACAGCAATTCACTAACTTGAGCGCGATCAAGGCCTTGTACGATGCACTGGTGAGAAGCCACCTCGAGTATAGTGCTATCATATGGTCTCCCTATGAGGCTAAATATATTTCAATGCTGGAGAAAGTCCAGAATAAGTTTACCAGGTACCTGTACATGAAATTATATGGCGTATACCCATTCTATCCATTAATGTACCCCACATTGTTTGTCCTCGGAATGGTCGGGTACAATTAGCTAAGAGTACGTCGGGAGTTCTCACTTGCAATGTATGTAATTAAAATCCTTAGGAGTCAAGTGTGTAACGAAACTGTGCTAGGGCGCTTGAGCCTATGTGTGCCTGATCGCTATGTGTGGAGGAGGCGACTTCCACCGATTCTGGTTGTCCCTGCTGCCAGGACCAACTTACTGGCCAAAACGCCACTTACTCGCACAATAAGGGTAATCAACGAGCTCAGCACTAAAATTGATATCTTCTCCTGTAACCTGAACGAACTCGCAAAAGCAATTCTATATGTAGTAGCATATAAATAGTGTGTATGATAATATTTTAATTTCATAATTTAGGTTTACGATTTTGTCAATTTTCTTTGTTTATTTTTAAATTTTAATTTTTGTTATGTATTATATATTTAAGTTTTGAGTATTATGTGTGCATTTTGGCCCCACAATCGCATTGGGCTTCCTGTAATGGTTGTGTGGGATGTGTTATAAATAAATAAATAAATAAATAAAGAATTATATAAACTGCCGATAGAAGTGAAAACTTTAATCCTTGATCATAAACACTTGTTTATAAACCAAATTATAAACCAAACATAATTCAAAAATGGAAAGCGTTCGGTGACGATGACGCGAGTTCCATGATTTTTGTTCACCCAAGAAGTGCTTAACGCGCCTAAAGAAGTTTTCACTTCAAAAACTCTGGAACGTTAATTATGGTTATTCTGTACAAAATAATCAGACATAATTACATAAACTAGTCTTTTTATCTAGGTAAAGAATTGTTAACTTAAAATCCATGATATGTAAAGACGTGTAAAATCCTTACCTAGTCCTACGAATAAGTAGGTATTTTTATATCGTCTAGACTCCCGAATTTTTTGATATGGCGATATTAATATTTCTAAGACAAAATTCACTTGAATAAAGCTACTTTATCCGAAAATATAGCTAGCTTTTGATAAAATTCATAGTAAGATTGACGCAAAATGAATTATGTAGAAATTTGAAAAAGATCACAACCAATTCGTCTTTCAAATTACAAGTATCTGTATAAGTACCTATTGAATATGTATTAAAGAGATGAGTTTGCTGTCATTGATTAAATTACAACAAACTTATTTTTACCTTTCAGCGTTTTCATTTATCAACCAGTATGTCTAATCTTTCAGTTTGTTATTTCTGCGAAAAAAAGTAAAAGGATAAAAACGTATCCAATTCTTTTGTTCCTATGACCGCGTAGTTTTTTTATTAGTTATCTATGAACACACTGCCACATACTTTTAGAAGTGCTGAATTACATCAATAACCTATTGTTTTTCTGGAAAGAGCAAAGGTAATATGAGTAACAGTATTGTCACCCTTTTTACATTGCAACAGTTATTGTGGACAATGCGAGTGTGCGTGGTGGACTTCTCTCATCGAAATATTAGTATCACTATGGATTGCTCCTAAGTGACGTCCAATTCAAGTCTTTATATTGAATAATAGAGCCTCGCTGATTTCAGCATGAATGGCCCTGCTCGACCGAGGAAGGACTACCCTCTCACATTGTAACCTTTAAGGTTTAGTTAGGAAGACGACATGCCACGCTGTAGGGGCGTGGTGATAGTGAAAGATACTAGAGCAATTAACACTTTTATTAACAATAAGTGTGTTCTATCACACTTAAAGCAAGCTATACAATTAATAGAAATCAGGGCGTGGTTCTCAAAGGCTTCCTACGTGGTTCTTATTAGGAAGAACCACTTAACTTGATGTGCAGCTCAGCGAAAGGAAGAAGACTGCCCCAGGACGCGATCCACTATATATAGGCCGCCGCCGCTCGGAGGGGGACTAATGATGCCACCGTCTCGCTCGCCGCGCACGCAGCCGTGCGCCGCGAGTCGATTACGTGACAACAGAATATCGACGTGAAATACCAGTATTCCTACTGTTGTGTTTCTTTCGGTGAGTGAGAGTGCCGGAAGCCCAAGCACCCCCTTTCCCCCTTCCAGGTCCTTCTCCTTTCCACTTCCTTTCCTAAAGGGATGGCAACGCGCAACTGATGCCTCTGGTGTTGCAAGCGTCCATAGGCTACGGTGACCACTTACCATCAGGTGGGCCGTATGCTTGTTTGCCATCTTAGTTGTATATAAAAAAACATACCAACATACTTACTTATATACATACCAATATGCATCAAAACTAAACCTACGTATGTATTACTCTTAACATAATAAAATGAATGTAAATGCTAGCAAAGAGCTTGTACGGACCCAACCATAAAATACATCTAACAAGTTGAACGATTCGTTGAGTCTAAATGTACCTAAAGTTCTCCCGTCTATAACGCTCTGCTTACAAGTTCAACGATGATGTTACAAACTGTGCTTTAAAATGGAAAATACCTTTACGCTAACATAGACTTTAATACAGAGTACTAAAGATGAAAATTGCTCGAAGACGTTAGAAGTATTTTATCGAAATGCGGTTTCATTCGACTTACGAAAGGTTATGAATTTATCTTCTGTTTTACGGTCAGTTCATAGTTTTATCAGGACTTATTCCGTAGATTTGATGTAGAATAAATTTTCATATAATAAGACTTTAGCATGGAACAAGAATATTAACTGCTGTCATCCTTACTTCCTTACTAATATTATAAATTCGAAAGTAACTCTGTCTGTCTGTCCATCTGTTACCTTTTCATGGCTAAACCACTCAACCGATTTAGATGAAATTTGGTACAGATATAGTTTAAAACCTGGGAAAGGACATAGGCTACTTTTTATTGATGTAGGTACCACGCGGGCGGAGCCGCGCGGAAAAGCTAGTATTCTATAAAATCTCCCTACGAAACATAATCCGAGTAGACAGAGAAAATTTGAGTTTGATTGCACGGATGGAGTAGTGGTTTAAGTGGTCGCCTCGCCCACTGCTACAACGCCAAGTGTTGTGGGTTCGAATCTCACACGGAACAAAAATTTGTGTGATCCACAAATGGTTGGTACGAGTCTGAATGCTCTTTGTGTCCGTTGTTTGAATTTGTAAAGCGTCGTGACAACGGATGTATAAAAATGCATGTCTACGGTATTGGTGCAGTGGTACTACACCACTAAAGCGACACCGTACCGTAGTAGTCAATGCTTTAGAGTAGTAGAGCCTCGCTGATTTCAGCATGAATGGGTCGGCTCGACCAGGGAAGGACTACCCTCTCACAGAATATCGACATGAAATACTAGTATTCCTACTGTTGTGTTTTGTTCGGTGAGTGAGAGTACCGGACGCCCAAGCACCCTATTTCCCCCTATCCGCTCCTTCTCCTTCCCACTTCCTTTCCTAAAGGGTCGGCAACGCGCAAGTGATGCCGCCGGTGTCGCAGGCGTCCATAGGCTACGGTGACCACTTACCATCAGGTGGGCCGTATGCTTGTTTGCCACCTTAGCTGAACAAAAAAAAAATGCAACTGCTGTGTATGGGGTCTCAAGTTCGATTATAACTGGTTCGCGCAGTGTCATTGCGCTTGTCAAGAAATTCCCAGAAGCAGCATAGAGACTGGTACTGTGTACTCAATAGACTACAATAGGCTTACTCGGACCTAAAATCATTATTACTTGCTTGACAAAACTGCCCTTTCGGTGACAGAGTCGTCGTTATGTAAGGACTATGTAAATATGAGTTACCTACCTACTTTACTTTATATTATATAGTCATTATTATATCATTTTTATTATGTACCTTTAGTTTTAATATTAATAGTACACATGTATGTTAAATGTATAATTTACGGAACGAAACTAACGTCTAAGACACAGGCACGGCCTAGTTTAGACGTTAGGGTTCATTGATTATTGTATACATACATACCTAAATTCTTATGCAATTTGCGTAACTTACGTCAAACAGGCCTTATATGAACCTTAAGTATGACCAAACCTGATTTTATACATTCTATAAGGCCATATAAAAAAAGGTCTTCGATTTTGCCCAAAACTCATATAATATCGACAAACAAACTACATACATCAAAGGTTATATTTGCATACATAGTAAATCTGGGTCCCTTAGAGGCTGATCGTAAATTCAATCAGCTCTTTGATGCCGTTGCCGTCTAAGCTAGGATGTTACGTGAGGTCTAGACACTGAATAGAGTATGCTAGTGTAGGAGTGAGATAGCGATTTCCATTTGAAATAGAAATCGAAAATTTTAAAATCGTTCTCGAATGTGTGAATTAAGTATTAACGTATTCGAATAATAATAACGCAATAATTTGAAAATAATTTATTAAGATAAGGCGAAAAATCCTATTTATTATGACACTTTTACAGGATATCTAAGCGTAATCTATTTGCAATAAAATAAAAAAATATTTTCTTAGATCTAATGTTCTCTGCTCGCTTCAAACACAGAAATTGGTTTTTATGCGAGCGGGACCGTGCTTTTATCTAAATACATAATTATTTGTTAATTCATCTGATAACAACCTATATTATTAGACAGATTCATTATAATAATAATAATATTCTATCACATACACACAACACCATCAAGCCCAAACTAAGCAGAGCTTGTACTATGGGACAGTGGATAAACATACATATATACATTTTTTTTTGTAAATACATACATATTATACATAGAAACACCCAGACCAAGACAAACATCCATGTTCATGCACACAA
Organism: Catocala sponsa; assembly: GCA_963564715.1. NCBI lineage: Eukaryota > Metazoa > Arthropoda > Insecta > Lepidoptera > Erebidae > Catocala > Catocala sponsa. Next base: position 24,842,362 of record OY751343.1, on the reverse strand, counting down.
ATGTTTGAGTTGTGTGGGAATCGAACCCGCGACCTCAGGCGTGGCAGTCGGTTACACTAACCACAACGCCACCGAGGCCGACATTCCAAATTCCTTTAAAAAAATTTGTTAATAAAAGCAGAATACTAAAATAATTACTCTAGTTTCGCTCCCCTGTGCGATATGGAACCATATTATATGCGATACCAGTGCCAATAGACATTCACTTGACAAATTCTCAAAGTCTCTAATCCTGGTGCTTTGATCCTATTGATACCTTGTTGTAATATTTAATCATCAGGCGACGAATACTGGAGTAGTATTCAATCGTCTCTAAGTCTGAATCCGAGTTTAGCTAGTTATTGAGGTTTTATTACTACTAGCGGTCGCCTAGTGCTCGAAATTCGACCAAACTTTGCCTGTAAGATATTGCTGATATATTTCATTATATATTGATATATGTAACCATAGTTACGCGCTTCGACTGCGTGTGTCAAATGCATGGTTGTGTGCTTGTAGTGTTTTTTCATTAATTTAATGTATTTCTAATGCATATCTTTTATAAATATTAGGATTCACCCCTCCTTCTCCATATAAACTTTAACTGTGCCAAATTTCATACGCCTCCGTCCGCGCAATTTTCGTAAAAAGGGGTACAAAGTTTTTGCTTCACATATTAATATATAGATATTCGATCAAGGATTCAAAAATATTCACAAACTGTTTCATTTATAATATAAATAGAGTAGGAGGATGTGTAAATGTACTTACAAATTCTCGAAAATGGTAGGCCCACTACGAAAATGTCTATCCGAAACATAGCGGCAAAATTATTAATAATATACAAATAACAAAATTGTTGTTAATAAAACAAGAAACGTTTAAAAGGTCTGTACCTGTGACTTACGCAATTTTTTTGTTCAATACGAGGGATCAAGCCGGCAATATTTACGGTATTGACAATAACGACGTGCCGAGTACGCGATCCGCGCATCTATACAGTTTAATGATCCTAGGACTACGATATACTTGGCCGATATCACCGTGACACCTGCCGCCCATTTTCCATTTGATTTCCAAACCAGATAATACCGCCTATTCGGATGCCTTCGTACTATAGCGTCAGAGTGTATAAAGGAATACCTGACTCGTATTCGTACATATGTGTCTTCGTTTGATCCTTTACGCGTAAAAGGCGACGTATTACACTGTGTGAACAACATTTAGGTTCAAGTATTTAAGGTATAAGGATATGAGAGCGTCGTTGATTCTATAGCATAAGTTTGTGATTGTGACATGTTTTATTCTGGAATGTTCTGGACAGTGTTATTAAACTTTACTGTTTGAAAATTTTTAGTACCAGCAAAGAGTTTTGACTGAATAGTTGTTGGATTGGTGTTAGTGGTTACCTCGACTGTTGCAGATACAATACCCGCACGAGATAAATAATTGTGTGATATAGTTGACGTTGATTTGGATATTTTTTGTATTCGTTGGTTAAACGTTAGTAAAATCTGCACGATACAGTAATATTCCTAGAGTGGAAATTGCCAACTCTACAAAAAAAAAAAATTGCCTCTTTTCAGCAAAAGAAATCATATCTCCTGTTACCACTTTTTATGCGATTTGTAGTTAGCCAAGCATTGGCATCTCAGACATTACTAAAACCTACTGTGTCTAGCCGCCGGTGTGCCGCTAAGACTCAATATGTAAACAGTTACTGAGATAAGTAGCTGTCACAGATATACTGACAAGCAGTCAGATAAAGTACGGTAAGAGTTCCATTCAAAATTTTCAAATCAAAACGTTTTATATAACAGCAAACTTTGCAGTACCCTAAAGCCTACGAGAGGAAATATCGAGTATCAATCGTCGTAGATTAGACGAGGCCGACCGCGTGCATACAAAACGCTCATTACCGGAGATTAGTCGTCGTGAATGCTGTGCACGACTAAGTTAGACTTTCTAGTTAAATTGGAATTCCCGATTTGAAATAGACAGCGTGTAGAGCTATCAATGTCTATGCCGTATAGTGATCAATAGAGGCTGCACAAATGGTGTAGTGGTTTGAGTAGTAGCCTTGTCACTGTCGGTGCGTCGTTTTGGGTACAATCTCACCGCAGTACAAAAATCTGTGTTATTCAGAGATAGTTTTTTCGAGTCTGGGTGTACTTTGTGTCCGTTGTTTTAATTTTTGTAAAATCCTTCGCGACACAGAATAAATTCTAGTGCGAAAGATGTGTTTAAAAAATCATTTAACAATAGAAGGTAGAAATCTGCATCTCTAACTTCTATTATTAGGTTTAATGGAATTCTATAGGTTATAACTTATAACCTAGTAGATTATAATGACTGGTTGTCCTCGAAGGAGTCTAGTATAATTATATATATTACTAGCTGTGCCCGCGGTCTCATCCACGTCAGTGGTATTTGTGGTTACTGCGCCGCTCCCGTGAGCCGTAGCGTGATGTTATATAGCCTATGTCCTTCCCAGGGTCTCAGGCTATCTCCATTCCAAATTTCATCAAAATCGGTTCAGCGGTTTGAGCGTGAAAAGATAACAGACAGACAGACAGACCGACAGACAGACAGAGTTACTTTCGCATTTGTAATATTAGTAAGGAAGTAAGGATGATGGCTAATCTTATGTAAGTGCTAATCGAGTGTGGTATGGCATGGTACTAATAAACCACTGCTTTAAAGGTACCATAATGAAAGAAGCTGTAAAAAATGTTATCATAATCAGTTGATAAGAGGCAAATTTAAGTTAATAAAACATTATTGTGCATCCATGAAATATAACGTCAGCACGCTCACCGGTTTAAAATGCTCTTAACCTGGCCTTTATCCAGAACGTCTCCGATCTGATCAAGAAACGTTCGGCTAAGTCTTCCCCTTGCGGCTGTTCTATTCACACTAACCTTATAAACTTTCTTAGTCAGTCTTTTCTCGTCCATTCTTTCTTTATTTTATTTTTATTTATTTATTTTAGGACCACCAGTGGTTATTACAAGAATGCATTCACAATAATAAAAAAAACAATCAATTCCCAGTCACTTGCATAACCTTTTAAGGTAGCCACTGCATGCACAAATAAATGAGCAGTATAAATATAAGTATTTAGTATTTATGATTTATGAACATGCTATTAAAAAAGGCAGGTCACTAACTTTAAAAGATTATATAGACAAACAAATCGTACAGTGAAAAGTAACAAATTATTTAATGGTAATACTAATGCAGAAAGATCATAGTAATAATAATTATTTAGAATTTAAAAGACAGGCGACATTCTGTATGTTTCCTAGTCCACATAACAATAAAATAGGTAGCCAGTAAATATGTCTAAATGAATAATGGTAGAATATGAATCATTAACAATATATAAATTCTAACAAATAATAGACAACAGAAACGAGAAAAAAAAATACAAATATAGCAAATTAAGTCAAAAGTACATAACAATTAATCACAATTAATAAAAAATAATAATAAAATCAGAACAAAGAAATAAATTAAATAAATTAAATTAAAATTGGTTAAGATATTCGTAAATGGATTATTAAATTGCATTAGACTAAACATATTAGCCGACTCCCTTACGGAACGTGGCTAGTGAGTCAAAATTAATATCTACTGACGCGCTGCATCCATTCAATAGTCGGCACATACGCGGGATCACGGAGTTCCTCCCAAACTCTGTACGTCTAAACGGAGCACTAAGCGGTACAATATGTTTACGGGGGTATCTAGATGGCACATTTATTTGTATTTTACTTAATAATCTCGGACAATCTATGTGTCCTCTAAATACCTTAAATAAAAACATCAGGTCTAAGATGTCTCGGCGTTTAGCTAGGGATTGGATTTTAAAGTGCTGGAGTCTGCTCTCGTATGTTTTTAAAGAATATGATAGACCCGTACTCCGACATAAATGCCATAAGAACCTTTTTTGCACTCTTTCTAGTCTAAGCGCGTGGACGGCAAAGTGCGGTCTCCATATTTGACTGCAGTACTCCAGAACTTTCTACATGCCCAAACCAGATTAACATACCCTTTTCTATTCTCGTCACTATATTCATGCCGCATCTCTCTATAATCACACTATTCCTTATTCTATCTTTCAGAGTCACACCACATATATTTCTCAGCGCTCTCATTTCTCATTTCTATAATAATGAAAATGATATTTTATTATTTATTCCTATTTACTTAAGAGTTCCTTTCAGGCTTTCAAGCAAATTTATTTATGCCAGCATTATTCGAAAGTAGAGTCGCAACACAGCCAATGCCCGGCTAACTATATCGAGGGAGCTAATTTGGAACTTTGGCTACGTAATCAGGGTGAAGTGAACGCTGCACGTGCGGAGTATAACTGACACAGGCAGTTATTAACTCGGTTTACGTTTAATGCATTTGCCGATATGTAGCTTGCGATGGCAGAATTTAATCAGGTCACTCATTATGAATCGAATGAACCAAATAATATCGATGTCAGCTGTTTTAGCCGCTTTTGCATTTGAAGGGCTTTGTAGGTTATTTTAGCAAATCTGAAGAACGTATTGTAGAAAGTTTTGCTTAATGACCAGAAAAAAAACAAAATAAACTATGACAATGTTACTTGGTAAAGTTTGTTTATGATAGTACAACTTATTATATACATATGTATGTATGTTGTTCATGATACAGTACGAGCGTTTGGCCATTGTCGATTCGAATTTTCAAATTATTTTACATTATTTGAAACTTATATACTTACATTTAAAATTTATGAATATTTTCATTTATAAGTGACATACACCATATATTATATATTATCATTTGATATTGATTTGATTTATTTGATTTCATATTAGACCTACACAAATACGAATGTAGACACGACAGTTGGGTAGGTACATGAAAACAATAGTAAAATTTGTCTCGGAATATATGCTGAAACTTTTGTCGAAACGTATTTTGTCTTCAAGTATGCTTGCAAATAAAAAATTACACCTGGATTCCTCGACGCCGTTGTCTACCATCAAAAAAGTTCGATATTGTCAATCTTTGCCTATTGCTATAGTTGGTGTGGACAATCCAAAGGTGCATGGTGGATCCTCTCTTCGCTATGCAATCAGTACGAATACTCTGTGAGAGAGTAGTCTTTTCCTGCCCAAGCCTGCTCATTTATGCTTAAAGCAATTAAAATACATACTATATATTTAATATTGTCTTCTGTTCACGCGAATGTTATTAATTGAAATTAAACTACTATATACGGATTTTATCGCGTTTTTTATTTGACACTTTATTACAAAATTTAGTAATATACTATTTATATTTATGTTTATACTTTCCCCGACGTTTGGGTTGCTTTTCAGCAGCCATGGTCACAACTAAGATGGTTGTTGTCTACCATCTTAGTCTAAAGTTTAAACATAAATATAAATAGTATAATAATATATTTCTAAATTTTGTAATAAAGTGTCAAATAAACAACGCGATAAAATCCGTATATAGTAGTTTAATTTCAATATACTATATATTATTATTTTGATTCTGAGGTATAAAACATTTCATCTCATTTGCACTGCAAAGTAAAAACACAAATTAAACGACCATTAAACCATGATAACATTTTTAAAGGTTTATGAGCGGCTCATAAAAATGGCCATACATCAGGTCCATTCGAGAGGAAAGGGAAGCATATGTCACTTTTATCTTTTAAACAACCCATAAAATAGCCCCATTATTGCATACAGGCACATCTCATATAGCCCTAATAAATTACCAAAACATAAAATGTATTCGAATATCGCATAATAATATCACGCTTAACAGCTGAAGGAGTCGGCAGAAGTTTATGATATTTATTTATTAACTTAAGAATGGTTTTACGTCCCACGTTATTTTAGGCAAGCATATGGCCATTTTATTGGCTACAGTTCCAGATGACTTCTGCTAGTTACCTCGCCAAAATAATATTACCTACTATATTACATATTTAATGAATGAAATAACTCCGCCGCACTTCAGTTCGGTCCAATTATAATGATTAAAGGAACCACCTGAGACCAAATATACAGATAATTATGGTTCAATTAATTAAGCTTCGCAAATTCCGTTAATGACATCGTTGAGTTATTTATTAATAAGATATTTACGATACAATTAATTCCCTAATGACATTGTATGGATGCTCATTTTCATATATGATTATTTTTACCAAATTATAGGATATACATATATTTCTCTTGAGAGTAGGTACATTAGAAAAGCAAAAACCGAATTTTTAAAACATTGCTTAGCATTTTAAGTTACTTTAGGGATCCCTCTGCTTCTGTTGCATGATTCCTTCTGGCAGTTTCTCTCGTAACCTTTTAATAAATAGACCACTGGTTTTTAATTGGTAGCAAGCTTATTTTACGATTTACCCATCTCTCATTCATTCGCAGTTTTCGAATCTTCAAGTTTATAAAGATTAGATATTTTGAGACTTTGGCAATATTTGAATGAGTGATATTTTGATATTAATTGGTTATTTGATTAAGTACTAATAACTACGGAATAATTTTAGATTTTTTTGAATTTCCCTTTTATCCCATAACACTCACACATCGCTATTATATATTTCGATCTGTTTTCTGTTTTATACTTACATCCATTAATATATATTATTGACTTTTTGTAGTTTAAGTCAATTTTTTTATGACATATATATTTAAAACCGAGATCTGTACTCTATTTTAGCATTCAACACCAAAATTGCAGGAATATATTATACGTAAAGAAAGATCAAATCGCAAAACAATGCTGTTCTCTCCCTAATTATATTAGTTGAAGCCGTACCTAACTTCAAAGAATCTTGAAGATTGCGAACAGATTAATTAATTCTTAGGGTAAGGGCTGCCTGAAAGAAGCAAAAGAAATCCTTTTGTTTCTTAATACTTACTTTCATCACAGAAGTTTTAGTTATCACCTCGCCAGTACCATTATCTTATTATCTTCAATATTACAGTTTCCAGCAATTTTTGCTCTGTAAACTTATACGACGCTAGAACTTGGTATAACTATTTGAGTTGATCTGAGTTGTGTATCGTCAGAGTACTATCATTAGGGTTTCCTGGAAGAGATTGCTTTTAGTGATGAGTAGCTATGGTACATAGAATGTTTATTTGTTTTGTTTACCTTATTTTATTATTGTAATGCTTCTGTGTAAAAAGAGTCATCTACTCGTTTCTATGTATCTTTCACCGTGAGTGCGTTGTTTTATTCTGCATATAGCATTTATCAGTGATGCAAAAAAACAAACCAATAAGGTCATTTCTTTATTACGTAAGTAATTGAATTTTCTCGCGGCTTCGCTCGCGTAAATGTAGGCTATTTATAGTTTACGTCAATTTTCTATCTCTTGAAACAATCCTTTTTTCTAGATTGTTGATTGATGTCCATGTCATTTTTTGTAAAATTTTTGTCCAGGTAATTTTTTATCATGAAATTTGTCCCTGACAACGTGTATACGAAATTTCATGATATTTTGTCGAGTAGTTAGGGCGTGAAAGCATAACAAACAAACAAACTCACTTTCGCACTTATAATATTAGTTAGGATAAGGATTAAGCCAAATAATATCAATAACTATTAAACACACCCAAAAGTATAAACTATAGTAGGTTATAAATACATCTGTGCTTGTTTTCGGATTATTGTCCATTATAAGTCATATGCGATGAAAAACGTTGAAATTCTTTTCAAGATTTAACTATGATTTACAATACTAATTTGACGCATATTAAGTAAGAACCATTTTCCTCTGAAAAGCAAAACCATTACGAAATATCCAGTTAACACCTTAGTAGGTCATCGTTTCATTTTCAAGTTTCGACACGCAAACAGAGATCCGTCATCTCGACCACGAAGCTAGGATTGCCATGCCATCCTAGTGTCAGGAGGCTATTTACTTTATAAATAATGTAAGGCCTGTTGGGATCCATTAGCTGGACCGCACGTCCACCTATTGTCCGTGCTCCTTTTGTCCGGGAACTTTAGAGAAGCTCGTGAATTTCACTAGGAAAGTTGTGTTAGTAATTTGGATTATATAGGTCTGTGATCCTCTTTTATCGTATAATACCTTTGTAAAATTTTTAGGTCTTCCAAAGCTCTCTAATGCGGCTTAAATGATTGATTTTTGATTACTAGGATAATGGCGCAAGTAATTGACTTGGTATGAAGCGTAATCGTTTAAACCTTTTCAGAATGCCCACATTCCTTGGCTCCAATTTGGTTTCGTCGTATTAATAAATTCATAATTGCCTAGAAATTTCGACGTCAAGAATTCTATTACTTTTAACGATTATTTAGCTCAAGATATATATACTACGCCAAAAGTTGTTCAGCACTTTAGACGTGGTCAAGTAACAGACAACAAAACTTTATAGTATTACCACCATTTAAAAAATATGCCATTGAAGAAGTTTTCTGTTACATTACGATCATCTAATAATAAAAAAAATTATAGGCTTCTGTGAATTATGTTAATAGTTAAACTTTTAATTGATGGCTATTAAAAAAGATACATACACTTTCTTTCGAGTATATGTATATTATGCCATTATGTATGTACGTCCATTTTTTGTAGTCTTTTGCCGAAATTTGTCGATACAATATCATCCACACGTAGTCAACACGAAAAAATTACAGGCCCTTTTTCACTCTGACCATTTAAATTGAAATTCTTTCACATCTTTAACCTTAAACATGGCTTTTGTATGCAAAGGGCAACATCCGGAAGATCCGTCCCTTAACAGATATGTAGGGACCCACGTTACGAAGATGGCACGACCTTACACCCTCACACAGACCCTTATAATTTCTAAAAGCCCTTTGTCAAACATACTTCCGGGTCACCTATAGTCCTTCAAGAAATCACGTTTTGGAGGTGAAATGTGTATTATTGAAATAACTTTATTCATATAAAGCTAGTTGAATACAGTTTGCTCGAATAATGTTCTTAGGGTTACCTCGCTACCTATTGCTATATTTTACATACGTTGATGTTTGTGAGGTCTGAAGCTTTATTCACGGGTAAAGCTTAGTCACGCTGATAAATTACGTATTATCCTAGTTATAAACAATATTTTTAGTTTTAATTATAGATAATATGTACAATCTATACTATCTATACTAATATTATAAAGCTAAAGAGTTTGTTTGTTTGTTTGAACGCGCTAATCTCAGAAACTACTGTTCCGAATTGAAAAATTCTTTTAGTGTTGGATAGCTCATTTATCGAGGAAGGCTATAGGCTATATAACATCACGCTACGACCCACGGGGGCGGCGCAGTAATCATAAACGCGGGTGAAACCGCAGGCACATTTAGTATAAAATATCTGTAGTTAGTTGTTAGTTAGGCAGGTACACTAACCATTACATTTGGGCAATCGTGCATAGGTGACTGACTTGAAGATGGTCAACCGAACATATTGTGAATAGAGTAACCATCCATACCACCTCAACTATATCCACAAAAATAATAAGGACAGATTTTGCACAGAACTTCGTTCATCGCCTAGGTCTGTTCCGTTCCGCTATTGCATGTTAAAAACACATGAGCCATTGTCTTGTCTTGGGAGGGCTCTATCCAGCAGTGGACTATTATAGCCTGATGATGATGATGATGATTATCTCGTCTGCCTTCATACACCACTGACTGTGATACTGATGTTGAAGAGGTGTTTGTTAAGTGAGTAGTGGCCTGTTTCATATAGCACGTAGCTAGTGCTAAGGCGTAAGCTTTTGGGAATATAGAAGACTAGCTATTGCCCGCGGCTTTGCTCGCGTTAATTTAGTATTTGACAATCAATTCGGGTCGTACTCTGCTTGTAATAATATAATTAAATCATGATTCGAAAGACACGTGGCGCCATCTATTATCATAAGAACGTTATTGTTGTTTTCCCCGGGAACAGTATTTTTTTTCAGGATGAAAGGTAGCCTATATCTATTTCTGTACACCTGACAACGTATATGCAAAATTTCAGGATGATCCGTTCAGTGGTTTAGGCGTGAAAAGGTAACAAACAAACAAACTCATTTTCGCTTTTATAATCCTAACTGGATTGCGCCAGATTATTAGTTCTAAGCATAATTTACTATTCCATGTTATAACAGCGATAGCTCAGTGGGGATATCAACAGACTGCAATGCAGAGGGTCTCGGGTTCGAACCCACGTCGCGCACCTCTGACTTTCGGAAGTTATATGACTTAAATTATGTGCGTATTGATTGACAATTATCGCCTGCTCCGTGCCTCGGAGAGCACGGTAAGCCGTCGGTCCCGGCTGCTACTAACATCTATGGCAGAAGTTATTGGAAAGTCAGTGCCCTCTAATATCCTGACACTGGTCTAGCCTTAGGGTATCGTTAGCCTTCGGGTTGCGGAGGACAGATGGCAGTCGCTCCGTGTAAAAACTGATATCAAGTCAAATCCGGTTAGACTAGAAAGCCGACCCCAAGTGACTTGGGAATAATAAAGGCTAGAGAAAAGAAGTTATTGTTATTCATGGATTTGAATTAATGTCTTTTAATGCAGAAGTGACGCATTACTAAAAATATGAAAAATGTTATCAGCTTTTGTATGGATCATGTCCCGGAAAAATGTTTCCATTAATTAAACTTTGATACGTGAAGCGTGTACACAAAAAAGTATGCAGGTCTACGGGCCTATTTGCATGTTCATTGATATGCAATGTTGTTTGAACACTCGAAACACATTTTTACTTATACACATTTATTGCGAGTGTATGTGGAGCAAAACCGAATATCTGAAATGTCCTTTCAGAGGCAGCACTACACCAGAAACCATCTCTATTGGAACTACACCTATTCCCACCGGTGAGAAATTTAAATATCTAGGCTGCATACTTACACCCGATGCCAACGTAGACGCTGATGTGACTTACAGGATAAACGTCACATGGCAAAAATGGCGCTCACTTACTGGCATGCTATGCGACCCACGTATACCCGTCAAAAATAAGGGTAAAGTATATAAAACGGCAGTCCTCCCGGCGTTATTATATGGGTCTGAATGCTGGACAACAAAGAAGACGCATGAACAAAAGGTGCATACCAGTGAAATGAAGATGCTCAGGTGGGCGGAAGGCGTGACGCGACTGAATAAAATCCGCAATGAACATATAAAAGGAAGTTTTAAAGTTGCACCAATCGCAGATAAAATAACCGAAAACCGCCTCCGCTGGTATGGCCATGTCAGAAGCCGAGACGAAAATCATGTGGTTCGAATTGCATTAAACCTCCCAGAACAAAAGCGAGGGAGAGGCCGCCCGCCGTTGACCTGGTGGAGGTCCATTAAAAGTGTTAGAGGTTATGGGTTAAATAACACACTGTACAAACACTTAACTATTTATTTTATAGTTTCAAACTTTGACACAAGGAAGTTTTATATGTCCGTTCACTTACAGCTCACAACAAGAAGTGACAGATAGCAGTGTTGCTACGCCTTTTATAGCTTATCAAACTGTCAAGTATTTGACTACTATTTATATTGTATGATGTTAAATTATATAATTACTGAGGTGCAATTATTCTAAATAGTTATATAATAATTAATTAATTTTTGCACATAAATGTATATAATTCAACAAGCCCCCTCAAAAATTAAGCACTGCTTTATACAATTCAAACAAGAATAATTGTTGTAGATATTTATAATATCTTAACAGATCATATATCACCTCCAAGTGTTTGCTGGGAAAATGTATAAACGTAAACATGGTCCAACATTTGTTGCAAGGATTAGGGAAAACCCAGAAAAACCTAATCAGACCATTTACATAAGTTAATCAAATATGTACACACTTATGCACAGTAATAATACTTATTTTAAACCCATTTTGTATCTTAATTCTTGGAAAGAAGTTGTTGGTAACGGTTTTGTCAAAACATCTGCCAGTTGTTGACCTGTGGGAATATAATTTAATTTAATTATATTTCTTTCAACTTGCTCTCATGAGAAGTGATATTTTATATCAATATGTTTTGATCTCTAATGGCTAGTTGGATTATTAGCAATACTTATACAGCCGTTATTATCCTCAAATATGATAATAGGTTTATTAATTCGTATGTTAATAATTCCTGCTAAAGACCAAAGCCATAAGGCTTCTTTTAGAGCCTCGGAAAGGGCCATAGATTCGGCTTCAGTATATGAAGCTGCAACAGAAGTTTGTCTCTTTGTACACCAATTTATAGTACACTTTTCAAACAGTTTAAATAAATAACCAGTAGTACTTTTCCGATCAGAATAGCATTATCATAATAATTTATTTTATAGGTTAACTTTAGATGCATAGTACCTTTAAGATATCACGCGTATATAATACGCGTTTTAAGCAATGCCATAACTCCTTATTATTATTTTGTGTATAATGACTTAAATTTCAAATTTAGTCATTAAATAACGTTTGAATTCGTTCATTGTTTGAACGTCTGCACATACTATAACAAAATCATCAACATATAATAACAATATAAATATTTTTCGTGACATTTCCTTTGTCTAACATATTTATAGACTATCAACCGATTAATTCTGAAAACCCTTTCTTTAAAGAATGCTCAAATACTTCAAACCAACACCTTGCAGCCTGTTTCAACCCATATTATAATGCTTTATTTAATTTACATACATAATTTCTATTCCTTTAAAACGCCATTTAAGAAAGCGGTTTTCATCCATATGATAAAAATAATAATTTATATTGATTTGCAAAACTAATTATAAAACGATAACTAGCTATTCTAGCGACAGGCGGAAAAGTTTCATTATAATCAGTAAGATATTTTTGGTTGAAACCTTCGGCAACAAGAAGAGCCTTATATCTAAAAGGTTTTCCAAACTCATCAGTTTCAATAGTAAAGATAATAGTAAAGACCTATCTATAGTCTACAATATTTATTTCTATCATCTGGTCTAGGCACCAGAGACCATTTATTATTTATTATATGAGATTCTAGTTCATCTTCAATAGCTTTCTCCTTGTAAGACCTATTAACAAGTTATCAAGTGACTTTATCTCTTAAAGTGATTTAGGTGTTATACATGTCAATGAATTGACACTAAGCAAATAGTCATCTTTATCATCACATCACTCATTCTAGGTAAATGCGTTTTATCATTGCTTACAGTTAAGGAAACCATGTCATGTCAAGTTCACATGCAACCCCATTATCTATTTTGCGAATTTTACTAGTACTGTCTTGTACATCAGATTTTAAAGTACATATCTGATTTAGGGATAGTTACATTTTGAGATTCGGTTGACACTGATTTCACCACTTGGTCCACATCAGTTTTGTCATAGGAATTTTTAAAATTATTACCTTCAGGCTTTAGTGTAGGCCTGGACACCAAAAATTAATCTCATCCACTGCAACATCCTTGACAGTTATATATTTATCGCATTCTGTGTTCCGTACCTTATAATCATTTGGACTATAGCCCACCAATATTCCTTTCCATGACTTATCATGAAATTTACATGTATTGGTTTTATTACGGACATACACAGTTAAACCAAACATCCTAAGGAATTTAATACTTGTTTTCTATCATGCCAAAACTCATATGGAGTTTTAGACTAATTTAGGGCTTTTGTAGATGTAATATTACAGCAGTTAACACTGCTTTCGCTCAAAAGCATTTATCTATCATTGCACCAGTTAACATAGAACGAGCCTTTTCGTACTGACTTTTCGTTATGGTTCGAACCATACGTTTAGCCACACCATTTAACCGTGGAGTTCTGGGTACTGTTAAGTGATAACTAATACCCTTTACTTTACAGTAGTCTTTCATTTCAGTCGACAGATACTCTTCACTATTATTACTTTACAAAGTAACTAATTTTGAATTAAACTTTGACTCGCTTTTTGCAACAAAATCTTTAAAATACATCTGATTTATAAGTAAAAATACCAAACCAGAAACAAAACAATAACTCTCATTATCAAACGTCGAATGAGTGACTGGTCAGCATACATCAGAATGCACAATGTATAATGATCGCTTAATGTATTCAGGTTTAAAGAATTTATTCTCAAAAGGACAAAGTCACACAAATGAGAACATTAGATAATATTGTGTATAAATACATACACATTTCAAATTCCTTTGTTTTTAACCTTATTAAAGGGTAGTCTAATCTGTTTACCTTTTATGCAAGCTTCACATAAATCACCAATAGGTAATATTGTTTCATAATTTATAATTATTTACATTACCCTGACATGCTTGGGAAACAGACTGACCCCTCTCAATAGGTATACTAAAATCTGAAGTAACAAGATTACCTATGTAAAAGCTTACCCTTCATAATTATTTTACCTCCCTTTATAATAAGAATCCCATGCTGATCAAAAAATAAGTTTCAATCCGACCTGCTGCATCTTTGAAACTGATAATAAATTATATGGTACCTCAGGACAATACAATACATTCTCCAAAAATATCCGGAACACCATAGCTGCTTACAACATTGATTGTATCTCTTTTTGTAGCTGAAATAAATAAACCATTTTTAGCAACAGACTTTTTTATTGGTATTTAGGCGGCCTTGATGGCATAGTGTTTAGTGTAACCGACTGCCACGCCCTAGGTCGCAGGTTCGATTCCCGCACAAGTCAAATATTTGTGTGCATGGACATGGATGTTTGTCTTGGTCTGGGTGTTTCCATGTAGGTATAATATATGTATGTATTCACAAAACATATATATATATATATATATATATATGTATGTATGTTTATACTTTGTCTTGCTATATACCCATAGCTCTGTTTAGTTTGGGCTAGAGGGCGTTGTGGGTATGTGATAGAATACTAGATGTGCCCGCAGTTTCACCCGCGTTTATCGTTACTGCGCCGCCCCTGTGGGTCGTAGCGTGATGTTATACAGTCTATAGCCTTCCTCGACAAATAGGCCATCCAACACTAAAAGAAATCTTCAACTCGGACCAGCAGTTTCCGAGACTAGCGTGCACAAACAAACCAACAAACAAAGGCCCAGTTTTATAATATTAGTATACATTTACAAAAAAAGCACATATGCACGTCTATCCATTGTCAAGTACCCACAATATTAGTTTATACCTATATAGAATATGTAATTAATGTTAATAAGTAAAGAAAATATTGTCCCTGTTTATAATGTGATCGGATGCTCCTGAATCCAGCATAAAATGTAATTTTTCTTACATTACCATCTTGTTGAAACTCTCCAGTCATAAATGCATAACCTGAAAAGTCGTCAGATTTCTACTCTTACGATAAAGTGACTGAATTGTTCTCGTTCTGTCCGCCATATCTTTTTGTTTATTCGCTTGTTTAAAATAAAAGCAATCCTTCTTAACATGTTGTCTCATGCTTAAGAACGTGTTTGTGGCATTTCATTGTGAATAATCCCAATCATATCCATTTCATTAAGTAATGAACGTATTTGAAACTTCCAGATACTGTATTTATCGCCGACAAACGGCTTACTATTCCTCTTTTGCTTTAAACGTTCCATTACTTACGAATATCACACTCTTTTACACGACACAGTAGAATCACGATTTGAATACTAGACTGTAGGTAGTTGTGATTTATTTATTACACAGAATTTTCGATCGCAGCACTGGGCCCATAACCTGTTAGAGGTTATGGGTTAAATAACACACTGTACAAACACTTTTAACTATTTATTTTATAGTTTCAAACTTTGACACAAGGAAGTTTTATATGTCCGTTCACTTACAGCTCACAACAAGAAGTGACAGATAGCAGTGTTGCTACGCCTTTTATAGCTTATCAAACTGTCAAGTATTTGACTACTATTTATATTGTATGATGTTAAATTATATAATTACTGAGGTGCAATTATTCTAAATAGTTATATAATAATTAATTAATTTTTGCACATATAAATGTATATAATTCAACAAAAAGAGACCTCAAGAAAGCCCAGTTGCACGAAATGACAACCCAAGATTGTTTGACTTGGCGCAGAAAAGTGTGGAGACCCGACCCCAAATACTGGGTTAAGGAGAGGAAGAAGAAGATGTAGGTCTACGAAAGTAAGTAAATAAAATACTTAGAATTTGTAATTACTTTTGCGTAGCATGATTTATATAACTGAAAACGGGTATTTCCGAGACATTTTCGATATTTACATACGTGAAGATTCACACAAATGTACGCCCAAGAATAATATCATAACATCATTCAAGAAAGAAATGCATGAAAGGGTGACAATAAATCATACCACTGTTAACCCAAGCTTACAGAGAAGCTGTGACAAATATGTTGACAGTGGATATGACTTAATTAGTGATGTTTCTATATTTAAAAATGTTAAATCTACACTATATCAACTAAGAAACCGTGTTTCGGGTGTTTCAAGATGCAAAAACCAAATAAATGTACCAGAAATGTTTAAAGAGTTTTTGTTGTTTGACTATAATAGAGAAGTAAGAATATTAGCATTTTCAACGGAAGAAGCTACATAGAAAAATCATATGAAAATAGCAAGATTTTTTCGTAGATGGAACTTTTCAAACTTAATCATAACTGTTTTATCAGGTTTACACCCTACATGTTGACTTGTTTAGTGATGACATAAAAACTAGGGTTTTACATGTATGACAATAAAACACAAACAACTTACGAGATATTAAATTAAATCGAGCAAAGAATATATACCAAACTGGTATCTATATAGATTTTGCACAGCATCTATAGCGGTTAAATGCAATAACATATCTTATAATAGCATGGAATTTTCACTAAAACCAAAAAAGACAAAAAATTGGGAATTTCGTCACAAGAAGATAAACAGCATATTACCAGATGTGTTGCTTTAGCTCATTTGCCAAGTACGGAAAACGATTAAGGTTGGTTAGCGATTATGGAGATATCACCATTTAATGACAAAATTACAAAATCTAATGACTATTTTGTAAATTATTGGCTTATATCACTCCATAAATATATAATATGGACTTGTGACGAATAATGACACCGCACCATAAACTTAGTGAAAGCTTGGCATAAGAGGTTAAATAACCAATTAATCAAAAACCCTCGGTTCCTAGAATTCCTATTTGGTATATATATGACCATAAGCTCAATACTTCACTAAATATCATTGCGCTAAAAACAATCGTAGCCGTCAATCAATTAATAAACACTCAAAATTAAAAATTATTTTACGAGATTATAGGAACAAAAAATTGATATAATTAGAAAAGGTATTTGTTGTGAAGAGTGAGTGAGGGTACCAGAGGCCCAAACTGGGGAGGGGGCAAATTTAAAAGGCCGGCAACACACTTGTGACTTGTAGTGTTGCGGGTGTCCATGGGCGGCGGTAATCGCTTACCATCAGGCGATCCAACTGATCGTTTGCCTCCTGTACTATAAAAAAAAGAATATGTCCGTCCAACTGAGCTGCGCTGAAGCGAATAGAACAGAATTATTTAACCCTTTATTGCGCGTTATATAATTATCTTAAATTATCTTCAACTCTACATGATCAAAGTATTAACTGTAGACGTACTAGGCAAATTTTACTTAAGTAATAGGGCGATGAAATTTCGCTTTGTATATTACCGGCGTAATTTTTGTATAAAAACAGTAATTTATTTTAGCAATAACATAATTACTAGAAAAAAAAGATAAATCAAATCCCACGTGAAAGAACAGGATAACAGGCAATAAGAATAAAAATAAAAAAAAATTGGGGCTGTCTTTGGAGACTGCCGATAAAAGTGAAAACTTTAATCCTTGATCATAAACACTTCTTAAAACACCAATTAAAAAAAAATATTAAGAATCTTGATACTTTCTTAGTGCTATTAAGGGGGTCACAATTTCGTTATTTTTTGCGTAGGATGCACCATTTCTGAGTTATTGTTAATATTCTAAAATAATTCAAAAATAGAAAGCGTGGAAGCGTGACGATGACGCGAGTTCTATGATTGTTGTTCACCCAAGAAGTGCTCAACGCGCCTAAAGAAGATTTCACTTCAAAAACAGGCTCCATATCATTTATAGAACGACCACAATGCTGTGTGCCAACGAAGCGAACGAACCATTTTCCATTGTTTGTGTGGTTTGTGGCTAGCAATATTTCTTTCTGTATTTTCATCTTGTGCATAGCGATGTAGATGAATGGATTCTGTAGAACATGGTGTTGCATAATAAGACTACAGTTCTAATATAATGCACGGATGGTGAAGTGAGTTTGAGCCAAACAAGACATACATACATAAGTTTTAAATAAAATGTATTATATATTATACATTTAATTAGGTACCTACATTTTTTTTTAAACTCCATCCAGCCCAAACTAGGCAGAGCTTGTACTATGGGTACTAGACAATGGATAAACATACCTACATGTCTTTTTTTGTAAATATATACATTTATACATATAAACACCCAGACCAAGACAAACATCCATGTTCATGCACACAAATGTTTGACTAGTGCGGGAATCGAACCCGCGAAATCAGGCGTGGCAGTCGGTTACACTTATCACTACGCCATTGAGGCCGACAAACAATTAAATTAAAGTATTTGTCTCGTCAGGAATTCCAATAAAGGGTACGTCTCTACACGGCTAGAGATGATTTTATAATGATAATTATCTTTCTCACATATAGAGTGTGTGAGTAAAAATCAAAATCAAAAATAAATGTATTCAAGTTAGGTTAGAAGGTAACACTTATGAATGTCAAAGTTACACAACATTTTTTCTGTGAATTTACATTTACTGCCACGTTCAGCAAAGCAAGGGTGTAGGGCCCATGAGAAGAACGGACAAGAAACTCATGGCCACTCTTTTCAATCGCCAAGTTTACAATAAAATTTTGTTTACAAATCATAACTGTAAGGTGCTGCAACCATTTCTCCATGAATTACTACTGAACTACTCAAGCATTTAACAAAATTTGATGAAAGTCTCTAAAGCAGCAGTATGGTAAACAGGAGCATCCACTTACATGTACATAAATAATCAAGACAAGGCATGATTGTAGTCCGTAGTTTAATCTAACTGTTTAAATAAAAAGTAGGTTGGCTTGTAGAGTTGCGTAATTTAATTTTTAACATTCAAAAATAGTACGTTGCCATCTAGAAGAGTAAAACGATAATTCCAATGTTATTTATTCTCTGTGGAATATTAATGAATAATAATAATAATAATAATTTAATATCATGTGTCATATCCGGTCATTAGTACGGACGTGAAACGAATCCCAAAAGCACCAACTAGTGATGTTTCGATACTACTGTTTTTCGGCTCGCTTTAACAGGATCGTAGCAAATGGAAATCTGTAGTCTCTGCCTACCCCTCTGGGAAACAGGCGTGAATCTATTTATGTATGTATTAACAGACGTAAAGTTAACATTCGCGGGGAACAGAGATATTCAGAATATGTTGGCCTCGGAGTCAAGACCGCACGAAACCTCCTCCTCCGACTCTATTCGTAATTTAGTAATTAGTTCTGAACGTGAGTGATTTACTTTGCTAGAGAATAGTTGTACAGCGAGTGTGTTTTGCCCTATATCCAGCTACCCCGCTTGTGATATTCGTATCTAACAGAATAAGCACTAAGGAATTCAACATTTATATATTACTAGCTTCTAGCCGTGGCTTCGCTCGCGTTACTCTGCTTGTAATAATATAATTCAATCATGATTCGAAAGACACGTGGCGCCATCTATTATCATAAGAAAGTTATTATTGATTTCCTTGGGAACAGTAATTTTTTCGGGATAAAAGGTAAACTATGTCCGTTTCTGTATACCTGTCAACGTATATGCAAAATTTCAGGATGATCGGTTCATTGGTTTAGGCGTGAAAAGGTAACAAACAAACAAACTCATTTTCGCTTTTATAATATTAGTTAGGAAATTGGGAGTAGCGGTCGCCTAGTGATCAAAGTTCGACCATTATTGATTTAAATTGTAAGTTTGATAGTTATTAAGGTTTTATTGTCTAGAACTATACCCTTACAAACACAATTAATTTAGATTTCAATCTATAAAGTTTAATTAAACTATATTATTAAAAAAAATATTATTTACTTAATTATACTCTTTAATTGACGATATTCCTAAGCTTGCAACTTTGTTTTCTTTTTTCTTTGTTACATATAAATACGTAAATATATATTTATATATAATATTATAATATAAATAGTATATATCATTGCAATCCGCCCAAAGTTTGCCTGTGAGATCTTGCTGATATATGTTATATTGATATGTAACCATAGTTACGAAGACTATATAACTCACCAAACGAAACAGTACAGTAGGAATACTGCTATTTCTCATTGATATTCTGCGAGAGGGTAGTTCTTCCCCGGTCGAGCCGGCCCATTCATGCTGAAATCAGCGAGGCTCTACTATTCAAACTAGAATAGAAAGAAGCAATATCGTATTAAAACCAGTACTTACCCACACTATTTATTTAAAGTGTGGAGTAGGTTCTGTCCTACAGGGTGAGAAATGATACGGCAATAAACTGTTCACCAAGTCTATATTGTTCACAATACAGTACACACATTTATTATAGGTAAATGTTCTTATGTTAGACACACCGCTGTCTGACTCCGCGGTACAGAACCTACTGGCTATAATTTCCGTTGTATGCACGCAGTGCAATGATAAATGTGCTGACGCATGTCGTGGGTCGACACCCTTACAAAAGTAAACAGTAAACAAGTACTAGAAAGCCGACCCTAAGTGATTTGGGAATAATAAAGGCTAGGGAGAAGAAGATGTATAGTTGTTGTGGTGAGACTGAGAAAGCGAATGGCAAGACCGAGACCCGCGTAACGTTATTCAACTTTGTTATCAACATCCGGTTTTGAACCTAACAAATAAATAATAATTAATTTAAATATTATAAAATTGTAAGAAAATTATTTTAAATGGTGGAGCAGCGATAGCTCAGTGGGGAGACCAATAGACTGCAATGCAGAGGGTCTCGGGTTCGAACCCACGTCGCGCACCTCTGACTTTCGGAAGTTAAATGACTTTTCGAAATTATGTGCGTATTGATTGACAATTATCGCCTGCTCCGTGCCTCGGAGAGCACGTTAAGCCGTTGGTCCCGGCTGCCATGAACATCTATGGCAGTCGTTATTGGGAGAGTGTCGACACAAAAGATCCCACTGGGTCGAAGTGTCGCCGGTCTGCACTGAATGGCCCCCACATAAGATAAGATAAGATAAGATGTTAAATGGTGGATACATTAAAACAATAATAATAACACACTACAACTGTTGCAAAAAGCCACGATTCTGAACTCGTGCCGCATCACACGCTAATTTCTAACATCATCATCCATATCATCAACTTACTTCATTTAACGTGCCATGCTTGGTCTTGGCGCGCATGACACGCTTTTACCCCTTCAAAAGAGGGAGTTAAAAAAAATCCATATAATAATAATATTCTATCACATACACACAACACCATCTAGCCCAAACTAAGCAGAGCTTGTACTATGGGTACTAGACAATGGATAAACATACATACATATTATACATAGAAGCACCCAGACCAAGACAAACATCCATGCCCATGCATACAAATGTTTGACTTGATAGTTATAAATAGTTATGAAAATGTCGGTACTATGTATGTATAGCAGCAATAGCCTAGCGGAAGACCTATGGATTGCCACGCAGAGGTCTCGAGTTCGATCCCAAGGCGCGCATCTCTGACTTTTCGAACTTATGTGTATTAAAAAGTCAATATTCACTTTAACGGTGAAGAAAAACATCGCGAGAAAATCTGCATGTCTGAGAGTTCTCTCTCTGTCTGCCAAGCCGCACTGGGCCAGCGTGGTGGACTATGGCTTAACCCTCCTCGCACTGAACAGAGGCTTGTGCCTAGCAGTAGAATAGTTAAATACAGGACTGATATTATAAGTACTGTGTAAAGGTACGTCGGAACTAACAGTATTATATTGCAAGATGTGGCTGCAATGTATTCAACAGTAGTCCGGCCAGTTTTAAAACATTTGGATGCATCGGCAATACTAAATATAGCCTGAATGGCAATGCAAAATATTGACTTGTACATAATATGGGTCAAATTGTGAGCTATACCTACTCGATGCCTTAGATAAACTGCAGCGTCATGCCGTACGTATAATCGACAGCTAGGAGGTTACGAAGGAGACCGAACCGCTACAACTTCGTAGAGACATTGCGTCTCTTAGCGTATTCTATCGCCTCTATGATGGCGAATGCTCCGAGTTATTTTAGTTATTTGACCTCATCCCACCTTCATCCTTCCTTTTGAGAACCACACGTGCCGGTCTTCGTAACCACGGATGGACGGTTAGCACAATCACGTCTCTCATCAAATGGTTCAGCAATTCCTTCTTATGCCGTACCATACAACTTTGGAATGGTCTTCCGGCACATGTGTTCCCTCCCTTCTACGACATTGGGTCCTTCAAACGTAGTGTGAAGAAGCATCTGGTCAGACCGGCTTGACACTGACGACGGCTAGAAGACATCTATCTTCTCCTCGTCGTCACTGTCTCTGGACTGTAATTGGGCTTCCCATCAGGTCCGTTACAATCACATTGCCACGTCACTATAAAAAAAAAATAGAATACTGTTACAAATCTCAGTAAAATTAAAGCCTGTTTAGAATCTACTTTACTAACTTACTTATCATTTGAATCTTATCAAACAGCACGCTTAACATGCCACTTGATTGCGGCCTAAATACTCTTGTACATGACGCGTACATTACGCGCAGGCTGAGATAAACGTAGGTTTCGAGTAGATAATTGATGCAAGCTACTTGCACCAGTAACCAGCAACTTAGCTATGTTCAACGTGTTTAAACTTAAGATTTATTTTAAGACATATCCTGTCCTATGAATACTTCTGTACTGCGGGGACTCAACAAAAATTTAAACGACGGACATAAAAACACCAGGACTCAAAAAACAACCATTTAAGGATCACACAAATCCTTGTTTCGTCCAACAAATCCACAAAACTCGGCGCACTAGCAGTGGTAAAGTGTTCACATAAACCGACATACCATTTGTACAGTTATGTCAATATCTTATGCCTATTCTGAAAAGTAAACACTGAAAAGTCAACTATGTTATGCATAAATTGTATATCTGCATGTCGTCAATCTGTCAAATCGACATCAGAAATTTTCCTTCTAAATCGTATTACCAAAGTCCTTGTCAAATAAAATTGCTATTTAATCTTTGTTCCAGAATTGCTTGAGGCAAGAACTTATTACAATTTCCTACAATTACTTACCAGCTTCGAAGGAAGTGTATCGAGAATAGCTTGTCTGTATACACAGATGTTAGGTTCTGTTCAAGTAAAGGTGTTCAGAGCGACCGGATATTGCGTTGTTGTGCGCAGGAAGTGTGCCTCCTTCAGCCTTTGTATGTTACTAGTGGAACTCGAAGACGAGAGCAGTCTATTCAAAGTGAGAATTGTAAATGTAGTTACGACGGCAGTTGGTCTAGATCGTCCATCTTTCCTTGAGAAATTGCTGCGTTGGAGGGTTTTCTAGTGGATGTAATATTAATGGTCAATGTTCGATTTTCTTATGACGAGGTATTCCAGGTATTTGTTTATTGAGCCCGTGTATTTATTTGGCAAAGAAAATTTTTACCAACTGTCTTACTAAGTTAAGTAGATCCGTAAAAGAAAAATATCTACGGATGCCTTTCAACTAACTCTGGGGAAAAGGATAAAAAATGTACATTTTCAAATTTAGAAAAAGGTAACTTTTTTAATAAACGTTTACTAGAATAAAGCTGAACTTTTAAATTTAATCTCGTAAATCTTAAAAGTAAAAGGTAACTTTTAGCATTTCTAGCATGGATTTGCAAGGAAATTACAGCCCGCAGACGATATCCTAGATATTATATCTATTGTATTGTAATTATACAGATGAGTTACGTAACCTTAACAATTTATTTATAACTCGCTTACCGAATATTTGTATTATTTTATTACTTATCAAAGTGTGTAAATAAAACAAATTTACAGAGTTATAAAAAAAATACATTACGCTTTTAGACCAAATTTTGGAAACAGCAGTCAATCTTAACGGAGGTAAGCGTTAGAATATTTACGTAAATATAAGTGTTATCTCTATTCGCCCACTCTCATCGTCTTATAGCAAATATAACCAGAGAAAGAAAATATATAAAACATCGCCAACTTCGGGCTGCTACTGAAATTTCATAAAAGAAAATTCACAAAAAAATAATTTCAATGCCACATCTTTAAAATCCGCAGTCATATACTACTAGACTAAACAGGATGAGAAACTTATACAGTCGTTCTAAAAGTACAGAAGATACTAGGACCAGTAGTTGTAGACACTCGCTGATTTCAGCATGAATGGGCCGACTCGACCCGGGAAGTACTACCCTCTCACAGAATATCGACGTGAAACAGCAGTGTTCCTACTGTTGTGTTTCGTTCGGTCTCTTTCCCCCTTCCCGCTCCTTCTCCTTCCCACTTCCTTTTTTTCTAAACGGTCGCCAACGCGCAAGTGATGCCTCTGGTATTGCAAGCGTCCATAGGCTACGGTGACCACTTACCATCAGGTGGGCCATATTATGCTTGTTTGCCTCCTTAGATGTATAAAAAAAAACAGAACTAAAAACTACTTACTTGTAATCAATAATCCGTGTTCTGGTATTATTGGTCCGACCCGATATAATTCAAATGTGTTTGAATCGATGCAAAACACCGTTGTTTTGTAAGCATGTACTTACATTATGCCACTATAAATATTTTTATGTCTTTTTGTTAATAAATATAAATTAAAAATTTAAAAAAACCCCGACACAAAATAATATAAATAGTAATTCGCCATTTTGCGATGGCGGCCATCTTGTATTTGAAATTTATCATAGTGTATATAGTATTCTAATAGTCAAGCCGTTTCATTGTATACCCATATTGAGGGAGTTGTGAAAAAATATGTAATCCGCCATTTTGTGGCGGCGGCCATCTTGAACCAATTTTCATCAAACATAGCTAAGAACACTCCCGACTAATTAACATTTCAAACGAAAAAAACAAAATCAAAATCGGTTCATCCGTTCGGGAGCTACGATGCCACAGACAGACACACACACACAGACACCTCAAACTTATAACACCCCATCGTTTTTCCGTCGAAGGTTAAAAAGACAATTCCCGCACTAGGAATTAATCCTGTGTCGCGGGGGACTTAACACATATTCAAACAACGGACAAAAGAACACCCAGAATTGGAACAACAATTTGTGGATCACACAAATTTTTGTCCCATGTGGGGATCGAACCCACACTCGGCGCAGTGGCAGCGGTGAGGCGACCACTTAAATCACTACACCATCCGTATAATAATATATTTGAGAGGAAGAAGAATCATGAAGAATATCTCTTGTAGTAGGCATCGGTGGCGCATCACGGAGACGGCCGAGGTAAGACAGAGAGACCTTTTGAGTGAACTCTGCACGCAGACATCATTGAGCTTCTGACTAATGTGTCGAGGCATCGAAATGAGCGGGTGGGTTTAATGCAGCCCCAGAATATCTTTTTAAATATATACTATATTAAGCATCAATAGCTCAGTGGGGAGACCAACAGACTGCAATGCAAAGGGGCTCGGGTTCGAACTCACGTCGCGCAACTCTGACTTTCGGAAGTTATATGACTTTTCAAAATTATGTGCGTATTGTTGACAATTATCGCCTGCTCCGTGCCTCGGAGAGCACGTTAAGCCGTCGGTCCCGGCTGCCATAAACATCTATGGCAGTCGTTATTGGGAGAGTGTCGACACAAAAGATCCCACTGGGTCGAAGTGTCGCCGGTCTGCACTGACTGGTCCCTACATAAGATAAGATAACATACATCAGATACAATTCAATTTCTAAACTCCGTACAGCAGCTAACGGATGGTTTAGTCGATGTATTTCTTCAAATGTAAAGGTATAAAAAGGTATTACAATATCTCTGAACAAATATGGACGAACAACATCGCTCGACAAACACAGATCACATTGTTGTTTCGACTATGAGTGAATAATATTTTGAAAACATACGACACTGTACTGTTCAGATGTAGTGTTGCATTTGTCGTATACTTTAAACGTTTTAAGCTTTTGCATTTGTACAATTAGATTGGACAACGGGTCATAAGCGCATTGGTAAGAATTTAAAGGAATCAATATTGAATTAATATGAATATCCTTATCTCCTTACTAATAATAAAATAAATTCGAAAGTAACTCTGTCTGTCTATCTGTCTGTCTGTTACCTTTTCACGGCTAAACCACTCAACCGATTTAGATGAAATTTGGTACAGATATAGTTTAAAACTTGAGGAAGGACATAGGCTACTTTTTATTGATGTAGGTACCACGCGGGCGGAGCCGCGCGCAAAAGCTAGTACTAATATAAATTCGAAAGTAACTGTATATCTGTCTGTCTGTTTGTTACCTTTTCACGGCTAAACCACTCAACCGATTTATATGAAATTTGGTACAGATATAGGTTAAAACCTGGGGAAGGACATAGGCTACATTTTATTGATGTAAGTACGACGCGAGTGGAGCCGCGTCCAAAAGCTTGTATTATATATTTATTTCATTTCGACAGACCTGCATCGATCATAGTCACCGGTTAAAATAAGATCCATTGTTTAATATTGTATTATATTAGTTTTCTGCTCATGCATCAATTGTAGTTTTGTAGGAAAAAGTCGGTGACGCAAACTTTTCATACAAACTGTTCAATCATTGTTTTGTAATATTCAAAGTATCCGTTGTATTTTGCAAAATAGTCACGAAATTAGATGTAGGATAGGTATAGATTGAACTTATATTAAAATTAAACATTTATACGGCTTTTATCGCGTTGTTTATTTTACACAATTAAACACTACTTTACATAATTTTGAAACTTTAAACTACTATTGTTAAATACTTTTACTAATTACTGTTTACTTCTATTTTAGCTATTTAAATTATAAAAACTATTTAGATTTAACGCGATAAAATCCGTATATAGTTGTTTAATTTCAATGTATAACATTCGCGTAAATTTAAGACAATATTATACCTCATATTACTACGTATTTTTTATTATAAGACAATATTATATCCGTTGTATTTTTTATTATAAGACAATATTATACCTCATATTACTACGTATTTTTTTATACTCATAAATTTACCTGTCAAACCGTAAAAATTGTTCCAAAATCTGTCTGAAACTTTTAGTATGATGTCGAAATAAACAGACATACGGTTATTGTTTTCTTTTTGCTGTAAATGCTACCTCTCAATTAGCATGTCTGAATGTTACTAATATTTAACTAAGTTTGTGAATATTTGTAGGTTTGTTAATAATTTATATGAAACTTGTCACACAGTACACTATGTTCAGGATTAACACATCATTTTGATACTGACATGAGTTCTTGTGTGTATATCGAGGGCAAAACCTTAGACAGAAACAAATGGGACATAAAATTCAGTCATAATAATTTATTTGCATGAACATGGATTGTACGGGTTAGTTCTTGATAAGTGATAGAAATAATTGCACTATTTTATTGATTACTGAAATAATACGACAAACTTGATAATTATGCTAAACTAGCTGTTACCTGCGACTTCGTCCGCGTAGATTTTAACTAAAAATGTTTGACTCCACGGAACCCTATTTTTTTTTCTAAAATCGAAATAGCCTAGTTACTCCTTATAACATCAGCTATCTGCCAGTGAAAGTCCCGTCAAAATCAGTTCAGCTGTTTCGGAGATTAGCTGGCACAAACAGACAGACAGTCCAAAAATTTTAAAATAGATGCTTTCATATGCATTAGATAAAAAACTGTTATTTTGACATTACAAACAGACACTTCAATTTTATTTATTTGTATAGAAGATGTATAGATGATTGATATGTTAATTAGTAAACGATACGCTCGCTGAAAGTGAACTGATTTATCGATAGTTACAAAATCGTAACGTTGGACGTTAAATGCTGACTGCAGCAAATGTACGGTCGTTGGCCCGTACATGTATTATACATAGAAGGTTAAAAAACAAAATTTTACATTAATTGTATTTATTTTTCGACACACGTAAATAAAGATCAATAAAGTATTATAATAAATTACTTGTATCTAGTATTATTTAAAAGTAATCTTTATTCAAAGTTGCATTAAAACGTGCCAACTTTCTTCAGCTATAAAATGGACAACTTCTTAGGCTTTATTCATGTAAAACTCCAGAAATGGCACATTTTATTTCCATCCGGCGTCTGCAAGCAAAATGAAACCTTAAAAATGTATACGAACGACCGTTACGAGATTATACGAGTCCCTGATCTACTGTTATCTGCCCCTTTTAACATATTGATGACATTTAATGCATTATAAAAATGGATTACGTGGCCTATCTTCAAGTGGTATAGGTATTCTTTATCTGAAGTACATATGGTGGGTGTAAGTACAGTCTTCAATCTTTACGCCGGAATTCATAGATGGCACTCCTGGTGTTATAAAAATAAAAGATCATTATAATGGCGTAATGGAAGATATTTTCATCGCAGTTCGCTGCAATGCTGTAAGCAAACCTTTCGGTACAACCGGCGTAACTGCTTTAAAGTATAATACTTTAACGCAGATACAATGACTAGTTTCTTGTGATACGTGCAGTACGCATATTCCATGGTACGTGATTAGAGAAAAAATGGCATATAATGTAAGTCTTTTGATAATAAGCTTAAACATTAAGTTTGTTGATTTATTCATATTTTTTATTTCTCATGATTCTGTTAAATACTAACTTATCTTAACTAGATTCAGAAGCTGATAAAATTGTGTCAAAACTAAACTTTTTAAAATAGCATAATAATTATGCAAACAAGTTCTCCTCTCTCCTAATAGTGCTGTGCCCGACAGGCTCCATCATTTGTTACTTATTTTTAAGCAAATTGTACATAATGGAATGCAATAAATTGAATTGACATGGTTCTGAAGTTGGCTTTATTTTGTTGGTGGTAGTTTTCTTGTTGGTGGTTAATATTTAAACCACTTATTTTATTACTCTCGGCTTGGCTTAGTCCGTCACTGGGTTTAGTTCTTGTGATATTGATCTTTTTGTATGCTCAATCTTCATTCTTATATTCTTTTAGCTAGATCTCTGCCTGCCGTCACAGGAAACCCTAAATAAGAAAGATATCTAAGATTTCATTAAAAGAATGGCGTTTGAAAACTTTTAAATAATGCTTATTCTGACCGCTTCGGTCAGAAATAGTGTAATTGGATTCTGAGGTAGGAAATTAACACGACGAAGACGTAAGGATAAAAAGGGTCTTAGCCACGCATTACATTATTTTATGTTTTGATATATTTCACAATGACGATTTGAATATTTTAGCAATTATCATTAACTCATCAAGTAACTGGAATACAGATAAAAATAAATTTCTCGATTTGGGTTTTGTCATGGTGGTATCAAATAATTGTAGTTTTATTGATTCCAAAACGAAGACCACTCACATTTCATCACCATAAAAACAGTAATATTGACCATTTTGTAGTAAGTACCAAGAATTCCCATAGATTGTAAAACTTACTTGTAATAAAGATAGAACCTGAAATATTACCTGTAAATATTAGTTTTGGAGCGAAGAGTTGTAATTACAAGTTGAGTGTACATCCAGACGCGTGTCTCGGTAACAAGGCCAGAACTTCGTTAGAATGCCAGAGCAGCTGCCAATTAACTAATAATTGAAGCTTGGCGAGTTGCAATTATTAATTATAAAACTTCTAGTGCAAAGAGCCAGACGGATAGCTAGTGAAAAGTACTTTTTGAATGAAATGTTTAAAAACATCCCACTCAAAAGTGTCTGCTTTCGTGAAATTTGATGAGATGTAATCACTTTTTGGACACATCTACAGGCTACATAGAAGAAAATACTATTTAAGTAGTCATTTATATGTAATATTTTTTGTATGGAGCGGTGGTAGACCAATGGATAGATTTCTTAGAATAACAGTTACCGACACCCATTTGGAACAAGTATGTATCTTAGCTGGAGGGGTAAAGGAAAACGGAAATACAACGAGATGGGTGTAAAATCCCAGGATTCAATCTCTTCGTCTTAAATGTAAAAGTAATGAAAAGAAATTACCCCTATATCTCGGGGTCTTTTGAACCACAGAGCCCATATTCAAACTCGACCGAGGTATGACCTCAAGGTGTCTGCACACCAAGTTACAATTCAATCGGTCCAGTGGTTCCAGAGTAATGCCTTTCACTAACATCAATCTGTCACTAACAGACAGACCGTCACAAAGTCTTTTCATTAACCTCTTCGAAGAAGACTCAGAGGTTAATACCGCTAGTAATTTTTATAAAATGACTGCTTCGGTGGCGTGGCGGTAGTGAATGTGACTGTGGTGCTTGTTCTTGGGTTCGCTTCCTAAAGCAAAAAGCGTTGGCAACCTATATAAATCTTTTAATCTCGTAAATTATAAAATAAAGCGTACTTTAATATCCTAATTATTTTAACAAATGATAAAAACAGTACAAAGTCTCCAAACATCCATAAAAAAGAAACTCAAAGCGACTTGGCAAAAGCACAGGCATTAAATCGTAGTAACAAAAACGCCAAAACGGCTTACTTAAATTAATGAATGTGTTTACAAAAAATGTAGAAACAGATGGAGCTTTTTCTTTATGTCGACTAAAACCTTTTATTACAAGTAATTCATTATACATTTTTTTACAATTACAAGTAATTTATTATACACATTTACCGCCTCGGCGGCGCAGCGGTACTGAAGGCGACTGCTGAGCATGAGGTCTCGGGTTCAATCCCCGAATTCAGCATACTGTTAGTTGTTTTTTTTGTGAGTCTAAATCTCAGGAGTAATACGAAGGTCGAGATTAATTGAATAACTCGAGACTAAAGATCATAACACATAGTTAGTTAGTTAGTTGGACGTGTGTTAACCGCACTTAGCCCCACAATTGGGCCATTGTGCCGAAGTGACCGACGTGAAAAGTTGTTCGGTTACTCATATCATCCCAGCTCCGTCCAGAAAGACAATAGGGGACCCGTGTTGTGCAGTACTTCCTTCATCGTTTCTGGACTGTTTAGTAGCTTCACCCGTTGGTCGCTCAGGTTTTAGCAATGCAGCAGCACGTGAGCCGGTGTCTCCTCGGTCTCCATGCAGCCTCTACATAAGGGGCTGTCAGTGATACCGATGTTGAATAGGTGTTTGTTGAGTGAACAGCTTGTTATTATACCCACTAGGTGTCGCAGGTTTTTCCTTGAAGAACGTAGCAGTTTGCGTTACAGATGTATGTCTAAGGATGGAAGGGCTTCCTTTGTCAGTCTACATTGCCTTGTTTCTGCCCATTGTTTTTCGTGTAGTATCATAACATATATCAAAATCCCAACAAGCGTTTTTATATTTATGATTTAGATTCGAGACTACATATGTATATAAATATAATTATGATCATAAATACAATTTAATAAACTGCAACGTTGAATAATCGATATTTATGTTAGTATTCGATAGCTTACTATATTTCAAATATAATTATTGTCTAGAAGTGGAATATCCTATCTCAACATGTATCTGGTGGATCCAATATCTTATTTATATCAATTTTAATCTTAAACGAGTTCTATAATTAAAAGTAGTACTAGGTTTCTGGCTTTTATTTATTAAAACTTAAATTAAGTTTAGATGTTAAAATTCTTAATTATATTTGTCTGCATTTTTAAATTTTAGTTTAATTTAGGGATACTTACTTATGTGAGAATTAGAACCACAATCGCATCAAGCCTTGTTCTGTACCTATTCCCCAGAAGCGGCTATCGTTACCTGTGTACACTTGGCATCATAGCTGATACATAGCACTGATACTTTGTTCACTGTGCAGTGTCCCATTTAACTATACTGACTACTTAGGAAATGTATTGTGGGTAAATAAATTATTATTTTGTAATTGTCATAAATTATACAATACTGAATACATAATTGTTACAATTCCGGAGAAATTTGATAAAACTGGGGTTTTATAAGGTTTCAAAACAAAAGATCCTGCTGTACTGATAGTAATCCTATCATCTGAACAGCCTGTTAAATTTATCATCATACAAGGTTTTATATGATGATATATTTAACTGACTTATAAATACAAATTAATATACGAATCCAAAAAGGTGAAGTCAATCTGTGAGTAAAATATGTTTTTTAAATGAAGATTTGTTAACAATTGCCCAAATTCTCACTTTACCAGCTCTTCAATTTGGTAGGTTCTCAATTCACCAGATTCTCATCTCACTAGATAGACAATTCACTCGATTCTCAACTTACCAGATCCATGACTTAGGATATTTTCAATTTACCAGGTTCCCTACTGACCAGATTCTTGTAATAGTAGGTACTTAATTTATCAGATTCTCAATTCAAACAATAAGAAGCATGAGGCGTGGTATTGGGCATTAGCCTGGCATTCGTTGTGACGCCTCTTTTAAGTCTTTGTTTGTTACTTGTTAATTTTGTTACCGAGAGAAAATCTTAGCTGATGACACATTATCGAGAGTAACTGTGATCACTTTCATAACCGCAACAAAATAAATCACGTAGTCATTAATGATAGAGCGTTTCAATAATCTCACAAAATTCTTCAGTTAAGTATAATGTTGACTGTTTTCAGCCGTCCCCTTTATTACATTTCAGTAACGCCCCATGTAAATGACTCCTAAGGGTACCAATAGAGTGATTTATTTATCGCCTTTATTTTTCCTAGATTCCCAACCTTAATATTTAAATACGTGCATGGTAATGGTACAAAAGGGACTTGTTGAATCAACAACTTTGTATAAATGAATGCCAGCTTATTCCCAAATGTGTTGTTGGTTTCCAGTTCTAAACTGTGTTGAATAACTCTTATTTACATTAAACATCCTTTGTTTGAAATGGAATCATATATTGCTATGGCTTGTGATTATACATATACATACTTACTGTAGTATAATTTCAATGTTGACTTGGCATAATAAAGTACCAAACATTTTCCTTTAATTTTTTTTCCTTATCGCAAGTGTCATTAACCAATACATCATTATGAACAAAATCCGTCTGAACCTATACAGCACGTCACATAAAGGCATGGTTATAACTGAAGGCCGTAAAACATGCTTTCTGGAAGGTCATCAATTATTTCTCCTAATAATTATTTTCTATACATTTACAACATTTTAATCCCAGTTTATTTTATTTGAATATCAATATTAGTGATTTGATTTCGTCATCATTTCTATCAAACATTACTGGACAAAGGACATAACACCTTGCTTCCAACTTCGAGGCCTTTTACCTACAATTAATTCCAATCAGCTTGTTTATCTTATGAATATTTTACTGTATCAATGTATAACCAAACCATATTCTGATTTACAGAATACTTATAGTATGATCTGAATAAAAAATGTCGTTAGTCGCATGGTTCGACAAGCGTCCTTAAAATATGACTACACGTAATTCTAACACATTGTATATAGTACAGCTAAAAATGACATCAAATTATTAATATATCAGTACATCGCTATATATTTATGTTGTTTATCTCAATGCTTTGATATCACAAATTACTAGAGAGCTCACACACCGTTCCGAACGTGCTACTGAAACAGGATATTTCTACACGCTCTAGTAACCTTCTCGCTCATTCGTGTTTCTGCACGGCTTTGAGCAGAACATATCCAATTAATGACAGAACCTCTGGAAATGTTTCATACATATTATAGAGTCACGCTGCAATTTATAATACTTACCTAAATAGGTGTGTCGTTTGAATGTTTGTTTATTACTATAAGGACTAAAGGTCAATTATCAGTATAGTCAGTAATTAATGCTCTTTATAGACATACATATAATCATGACATGTTACATAATATTAAAGCATATCCATAGCTACGTGTTATCGTATTATGTACATAAGTCATAATAGTACTTATTTAAACCTATCCTTTTTAGTTACTCATATTCATTCGTTTTTAATAAGGTGGTTTCAATGACGACTACGTTCAACTGACATAATCTTTAGTCCTACTTTTGAAATAAAAATCAAACAAGGATGTGGTTAATAATAAAACATGTTTTAAAATCGTTCACAACGTTTTATTGCACCGTGTAACATTTGTATAACGATTACCTAAAGTATTAACTTACATAATTATAGAGTCACGCTGCAATTTACAAATTTGGCCGCTAAGAATATGAGATCAAAAACGAAATACATCGATTGACAATTAAATCTTTTACTTCTCTTGATAGTATTAACAATACAGAGAAAAAACCTATCATGAAAATTCAGAAGTTTAATTCAGATGATATCTTAAATGCAAATGAAACAACAGCATCAATCGTTTTATTAATTCTAATATTTTAATAGTTAACAATAAATAACTAGTCACTAGTCATAATTATTTTCACACAGCAATATACAATAGATTATCTTATAAAAATTATATTAAAGTCTGTGTAGAAACGAGAAACACTATCTACAAAATTGGCGCCCAGTTCACAGAATGAAAATTCATTATTTTAAGAGTTCTCTCGAATTAAGCTCATGCTGGAGTGTTTCTACGAATGACAGAAATAAATTTTAATTAAATGCTTTCCAACAAAATGTTTCATTTAATACATAGGAGTTCTCATTAAGCTATTTGGTTTTAAGTGCATCAAGATAGCTTTCAAGCTTCAAGATCTTAATAACGTTTCTTATTTCTACATTAACTTGAACAATTAATAAACTTTTATAAAATATTCTAATCACTATCAAAATGCAACGAATTGTAAATAGAATTATTTTCACAATCTGTATCGATACTAATACTAACAAAGAAATTTCTATGTACAACAGTAAAGGGAAGCACATAGGTTAAAAAGCACAACACAGAGTAAGTTTCTAAGTCTAAGGGGGTTTTGTGTATTATGACCAGAAACATCAATGTACAAAACAGTTTCTATTTCAAATTATATTATTTTTATAAAGTTATACTTTAAATTAATGAAATGATGAAAACATCAAAAGAAATAATAGAGAAATGAGGAAATGAGGAAACGTTAAAACTATAACCTTCAGAAGATTTGATACTTTTATTTAAAAAAATTATAGAGACAGTAAAATTTTAAACCTATTAAAAACCTATACTCAGCATTAACAACTTATCAGTTATGCCGAGATTCTAAACAGTAGCTACACGTAGAAGTGTTAGTAGAAAAGTGTAAAAGTACCCTGAAATAAATCTAATACACGAATATAATTTAAAGCTTACATATTGTTAGAAGGGATAATTCTGAACAAGTGATTAATACAAAAATATTATGAAGCAACTTTGGGATTCGGTGACGACAATATGATTTAAGTACTAGGATCCAAAACACACTGCTACTTTCTGTTGACAAAGAAACTTTGACTAAAGCTTCATATTCAAGTTTGGTGCACAACCTGCGGCGAAATTGTTTGAAACTAGCTAAATTTACATCACATGGGTCATACACGATGCAATTTAGTTGAATTGATATTTTGATTATGTAACTAGATTACATATGGACTGAGAGATTTTCCGCAATAGAAATAGTCATGAGCTTTAAGCTCAACAACATTTTTGTAAGTTTCATTTCAGTATTCTCCCCAGAATCAAAAACAGCAGTTTGCTTTGAAATACGCTATGTTTTCCGTTTCTCAATGCAGAGGACGGCTGAGTCGAAATTCAATAAAAGTTGAATCAAAATTCGTACCAGCAAGATAAATAAATGTTGTCTCGGAATTGAATTCGATTCCTAAGGGATGCTCGTCCATTTCAACTCAATAGCCAACATATTAATATTTTATTAGACCTGTTTGTGGTAACATCACAGTTCGATTATAGAAATGATTATTTCAACTTGGAAGCATCATTTGAAATGGATTTGCTCGTTTCACATAATCACTTTTTAATGGAATAGTGTCTGACTCAATTAAACATTGCAAAATGTATTCATTTCTCTATCGTTTTATATTTGGTACTGAATTATACGGAGACAAAATTGCTATATAATATTCAATACTCATTACGTGATAGAGTCGCTCAATTAACTTTAGGCATTCAGTTACTGAAATAATTTGAGACAGATATACTATACTTGTACGGGTTGTTTAGTTAGTAACTCCGCACACTATAATAAGATTTAGAAGTATGTAGTATAGAAAAGAATTATACCGTAAATAATTTATTTCAAGTATTAGTAGATAAGTTACAGTAAAATTAAGACTAATTCTTTCTCTTAATGCACTTGTAAAGTTTGCTTATGTTTGGTTTACGTTCAACTGAGTCCATGTATTTTGTTGTATCGCTAATTTATAGTAAGTAGCACACGAGAAATGCTGAGCGCGCAGCTACACGCGCTGTGCAACTTGTGGTGTGAGCAGCAATGTACGGTAGTGAGACCGTACAATACTATCAGATATCTTTTTACGCAACGACATAACTATTAACCATTTTTAAACATTGAAACATTCGCATATTAACAGCTTTCTTTATTCCTAGTAACTGTGCGTTCATCAAGAAAGTACCCGATTATTTTAATAGAACGCCAAACGTCTGAACTTAAAACGATTACCGTTAAATAAAATCGAGAGATTCTTTCAAAAAATGTTAATCAAACTTGACGACATGAAGTGAATGGTTCTTGTAAGAGAATTTTCAAAACATATCTGTGATGCCAAAATTATTTATGACACATAAATAAAATCCCAAGTAAACAAAGACCAACTATAACTGAGTCAATCCCAAAATTTAAAAAGTATGAGAAATTATATTGGTCTGGATATGTACGAGTATGATAGATACTAATAAAATATCAAAAAGGGTCTTAGCTTTAAAACTCATCCGAAGTTGCATAAAATACGGTCCAATTTACAAGGGTTAGATTGGATTTTCCGCAAATGAACCTCGTCAGCCAAACTTCTGCAAGTGCAAGTTTTGGAATTGATGAATGTACAGATAAAGATGTATAGTCGATTAGATAACCGTAAAACAGATAACCCTGCTCGAATTTCGCAGTTTCGGTTACTTAATTAAACTGTACAAGATAAACAACAATTTACAGGACACGGTAACCTTGGGAAACACTTTAAAGGGGACATTTGTCATTCTTATTAAAATAATCGAGGGTAGAATGACAATTATTATTTTAACAGCTAAGCAACCACGCAGCGGTTTTCATGTGAACCAGATCCACCTCCTGCGGAAGAGTCAGGAGGAGGCTCTGCACTTCTCCCCCCTCCACTCCACTCTAAAGCGTCAATCATTTCCATCAATTCTTTAAATACAGCTATCACTCGCCAGTTATATTTCGCCGAACACTCCACATAGCCACACTTCCAATGCTTTCGCACTAAATTTACAATGTTTCTTCTCTTCTCTCTCGAATCACCGCAGGCGCTTTCAGCTATAGCTAGCTGCTGCAGACCGCTTGCCGCAGAAGGAGTGTTACTACAAAGTAAATCCTGTTTATTGCCAACTACTAACACTGGAACATTCCTCATGTCTCGACTTTCAACCATTTGATCTCTCAAAGTTCGTATATACTGGAAAGTTTCAACATTAGACAAGTCGAAGACTAGAATGTAAGCAGTAGCACTTCTAAGTCCGTAGAACCTATAGTGAGCCCATTCGTAATACGAATTAATTGGAAAATAAGGTATTACTGGCACGTCCGTGATTTTGACTTCATACAGGTGCTCGTTGATGATCACCGAAGGATAAAATGTATGTTTTCGGTCTGTAGGTATGTATTCTTCTGAGAAATCGCTCCAAACAAATTGCTGCAAAGAAAGAAAAAGTATTTAAAAAAATGATCTTAAGTGACTAAGATGGATTTGGGTCCTTACTCATTTATCACCATAACAGCTCGTCTACCATTGAATGCCCGTATACATCGTTATCGGGTCACATTCACCCGTCAGCGAAAACGACGTAAAGGCAGTCCAAATATATGTATGAATTCCTTGGAGCCCTAGTTACTCGCTCAGGTGTAAATACATTACATATTCTGTGAATTTTTCTTCTAGAGTCTGCACATAATAATTACGATAAAAACATACTAAACATACTTAATATACATATTGATATTAAATTGATACTGATATTAAAATCTTTTCTTCTATCAAAAAGGAAATATTTTATACATTTGGTATGCTATTGATATATTTTACATATTTAAATTTTAATAAGAACATATATATAGATTATAATTATAGACAAACGAACTTTAGTTGTATCTTGGAATTATAATATTTTGGTATAATGCGTATAATGAATCTAGTGTTTTATTTATAATGATTAAAGTATTATCTTTAACAGAATTAATAAAATGTTTACAGAATATAAACTATATTCTGTAAACATTTATGTAATAAATTAATTAATTCTTCCAAATACAGTTTATTAGTAGCACAAAATAATGAGCTCTTCACTCTCAGATATTTATATCAATGTCACCAATAGCAACCGAATCATATTGAGGTACTTATGCAAAAGCAAATCGACTGTGCTTCATCAGAATAAGTCATATTTAAAACAAAATATTATTTCTGTAAAAGCCAATAGTACTTAACTAATAGTTTGTTGGTCTCATAAGCCTACGGCCAATCGTGACTTACTAGGATCGAGGCTTAGAACGGGCAGTGTTACTGGATTTTTCCGTTCGAAAATTCTCAGCAGCGACATAGCCTGATAAACTATAATAGGCCTAAGTGGGGTTGAATAATAATAATAATAATCTTTATTGGAGTTAAAATATCTGGACCTAGCTCACGAGATTGTCGACATGTGGCGTGTGGACTTGGCGATCATTGTGCCGATAGTCATTACCGTCAATGGTTTAATACCTAAGAGCCTCGACCACCACCAGCAGAGGCTTGCGTTAGATGGCTGGATCAAGTCCTAGATCCAAAAGGCAGTACTGCTCGACATGGCGCGTATTGTGAGGAGATTCCTCTCTCTGGGGCCCTAACACCGGGAGCTTGGACCTTGTTCCCGATGTCGGTGGGTCATTTCAGTTTTTATATTTTTAAATATGTATAGTTTTTATATTTATATTTAAAAATGTAACTATTAGATAGAAAATGAATAAAGAGAATAATCTTTATTGTAGCCATGAATAACACTTTTACATAGAAGCACTGTACCCTGAACTAAGTTATTAACATGTATCTCGGGAGACAGTTCCTTCCCAAATTACATGTTAACTTATAATGTTATGTTTACAGATTCAGAAGATAACAAAGAGAAAAGAAAAGGTTGAAGAAAACAAAACAAAAAGTTTACAAAGTTTTTAGTACAATCATAAATAATTTTTTATTTACGGCTGGTTTATCATTGTTGTTTTGCGTGTGTTTGTGTGGTGTGTATGTGTGTGTGAGGGTGTGTATGTGTGTGAGTGTGCGCGAGTGTGTGTGAGAGTGCGTGTGTGCGTGTACTTATGCGAGTATGAGTGTGTATTTAAAACAAAGCTCTACCAAAACGTAGGTGCTCTATACTTCTGTTAACCATTTCAAGCAAGATTTTAACATGAGACTATGCATGTAGACGACAGTGTATACAATAAACAGGTGTACTACCCCAAAGAATATGGAACCGTTGTGTAGTTATTGCACAACTTCAGGAATGTACCTGTATTTTATGCCAGCGCCATTCCCTTGTGTACGAAAGTTGTTACTGCTGTGTAAGTTGGGATAAATGATACAAGTTTGGGTCGTGGAATACCAGTTAGTTAGGGTATGTAGCGGTATACCCCAATGCTCTTTGTTTATCCTAATATAATGACTGCAAATGGAAACACTGTTATACAATTCTGTAGACGATTAAAAAGAGTGGACGTAAGCTTCTTTGCCAGTTCTTGCCATGTTTAGCAAATCAAAAGCGTAAGTCCTTGCTTTGCTAAACCTGACAACAGGTAAATGAAAATGGAAATTCTCATTAACCTCTAGTGTGCCAGGGGCTCGCATGCGAGCCAGCAAAAAGCTCTTGTTTATATTTTACTACGTAGCTGACATCATAACAAATTCTGTAGTACCATTTTTTTGATTCTACGAGCTATGAGTGGGCCGGTAATTAACAATAACAAAATCTCAAGTGGCACGCGGCGATAACGGGCGATAATGTAAACATCCAGCTGTCTCACAAGAGGTTAATAAGTGTAAGTTTGTCGTTCATTAGTATTACTTTGTGACCTACGCGACTAAACGTATTTTTGATTTTGATTTTGAAACATTAATGTAAAATTAAAGGCTAAATGTCTTCCTCCGTCTTTTGACTAATCTTGGTGCAGTGGGAGTAAGTGGCACCAGTCCTGTGATTGAAATCTTAGGTTCGATTCACAGATCGAATAAATGATTATTGGAATCTTAGTTCAATATTTTTAGTAGTGGAATAGACGATATACCTCAATAGGTTCGTCCCCTACTATGTGGTACTTAATACCGAGGCAACACGTGGGTGTGATACAGCCCTGCCTATCCTTCCAGGTGTAGAGGCATGGGATTATGTGTGTATGGCTCTATAATAGTGGTTACCAGACTTTTTTTCTCATAGACCATTTTCAAAATTTTGCTGGTTCTGGTGGACCCTCTGCAGCTAAACAAGTTCATGCAAGTAAAAATTTGATAAAATCGTTTTTTAGAAACTCTCGGAACTGAACCTACCACGGTGAGCGGGCTTTTTGAAATTCTATACAGAAAAGTCGGAAAACATATGGAATATGCAAGCTCTTACAAGTAATTAGTTTTTCACTATCGAAAGCAAATTAATTTTCGTGGACCCCCGCTTACAAATGGTGCACCCCATTTTTTTGCGCCAGCGTAGACCCCCGTCTAGTCTCTGGTGGAGCCCTGGGGGTCCACCTGCAACACTTTGGGAACTAATGCTCTATATTAACGAAGGCATAAACAGAAGTGCTTTATGCCCATATCTGACTTGATAAGGTTGCACGTAGATAGTGAGCTTTTACCTGGCACAATGCCATACTACGTAACGTTACTGAAAGATCCTAAAGAAAAATACAACTTTGTACGATGTAGGAATTGAACGTTAGATCTTACAATTAACGATAATGCTCAAATTGATATTACTAGAGTTCTAATCGGTCTCGTCAATTTAGTAGTAATTACTACTAAATACTACCACTAAATTGACGAGGTAGACAGTTTAAAAAGGTAGTAAATTTTCGTAAAATACCGTTGAAAACTTGACTATTCAATACAACTTAATAAAGCCAAACGTCTATATTATATAAAATAAACTCGTCCCAATATCTTCTTACAATGTTAATTAAGGTTAACGAGACCACTAGCGGTGCGGGACACGTACGGAATCTCCAATATCATTGCGGTATAAAATATTCATAAAATATTTCATGAGCCTTACCAACGTACAGCCAGCAACATAAGCCGATACATACTTGTCCTTACAAATCATTGGAATATTATAATCTTTCATTACATTCATTTAATAATTTGTATGCCCAAGTGGCAGATCATGAAATTAACATTATTAAGTACTAGCTTTTGCCCGCGGCTTCGCTTGCGTTAATTTAGAATTTGACAATTAATTCGGGTTGTACTCTGCTTGTAATAATATAATTCAATCATGATTCGAAAGACACGTGGCGCCATCTATTATCATAAGAACGTTATTGTTGTTTTCTTCGGAAACAGTAATTTTTTTCGGGATGAAAGGTAGCCTATGTCCGTTTCTCTACACCTGTCAACGTACATGCAAAATTTCAGGATGATCGGTTCAGTGGTTTAGGCGTGAAAAGGTAACAAACAAACAAACAAACTCATTTTCGCTTTTATAATATTAGTTAGGAAGGATATATTTCTGTAATGAACACCCCTTTGTAATCTTTATATCACAAATAAACGATTTGATTTGATTTAGATAGCTTTTATATTGCAAAATTATTAGAAACTAGATTATGCCCGCGCCTTTGCTCGATTTAATCTAGGTTCTGTTAAAAAAATTTATCCCACGGAAACAGTACTTTTTTCTCGATGAAAGGCATCCTTTGTGCTTTTATTTACCCCTGACAACGTGTATACGAAATTGTATGATCATCGGTCGAGTAGTTAAGGCGTGAAAGCGTAACAAACAAACTCACTTTTACATTTACAATATTACTTACCATGTTAGCTTTTATGGCAATAATAGTGAAAAGATAGTAAATATAATCACAGTTCATAAACGCAGAACAATCATAATATAGTAGAGCCTCGCTGATTTCAGCTTGAATGGGCCGGCTCGACCGGGGAACAACTACCCACTCACAGAACATCGACGTGAAATAGCAGTATTCCTACTGTTCTGTTTCGTTCGGTGAGTGAGAGTACTGGAGGCCCAATCATCCTCTTTCCCCTTTCCCGCTCGTTCTCCTTCCCATTTCCTTTCCTAAAGGGTTGGCAAGGCGCAAGTGATGCCTCTGGTGTTGTAGGCGTCTATAGACTACGGTGACCACTTACCATCAGGTGGGCCGTATGCTTGTTTGCCAAATTAGTTGTATAAAAAAAATAATAAGGATTTATAATTATAATATTATACTTTTACAAATTTGTTAAATATTGAGATACTTATGTTGCTGACTGTACAATGTACATACTTCAAAATGGCGTATTGCATACGTTAGTTTTGATGACAGTATGAGGGCGGAAATTGGGACATAAAGTGAGTTATTCGTCGGATAGGATGTCGTAGTATCCCGTGAATTCGACTTTGCTATGTGCCTATTATATCACGAGAATGTTTGGCACTTTGCCTCTTAGTCACCAAGCTCATTCTGTTTTAAAAAAACCACTGCGGCATTAGGGCTTTAGTCTATGTCGCAATTTCACAGCAAAAAAGTATACCTAGGCTGAAAACAATTATTTACCTATATATAAATTACTGGATTCTGCCAACTAGGTTAGGATTTGAAGGCTAGGTTAGCTACTTTTTTATGGATGAAAGGTACCCTATGTCCATTTCTGTTCGACTGACAACGCGTATCGAAATTTCATGATGATCGGTCGAGTAGTTAAGGCGTGACAGCGTAAAAAACAAACAAATAAACAAACTCACATTCGCATTTATAATATTATTTATGTTTAGGATTTCACGTGTCAAAATTTATAAAAAAGCATAATATTACATTTTTAATGCCTAAAAACTTACAGTGTATACGAAAAATGAATTGTGTTAGTCCGAATTCGTTCTACAAATAGCGATCCATGAGCGTGTGTCGTCCACGAGCGTGATTGCGTTAGTGAATACCGTTTGAATCAGCGCTGTGCTTCCGGCCATTCGTAATGCTGTTTCGACGACAACTTCATTATTGCGTTCAACGACGAAATTATATTTAAGAGAATAGCATAACCTTTGGTATGTTCTATGACACATACAAAAAAAAATGCTGCCGTTGCACGTCCTGACCCTTACGGGGGAGTCAAGAAAACTCGTTGTGATTGGTCGCGAAAAAAATATCAAAGATTTTTTAGACACCCCCGTAGGGGTCACGGACGCGCAACGAACTTAACGTCCATGACTCCACCGTTGGAGTCATGGACGTTTCAGAGGATAACAGGTAGAATGTTTTTAAGCCATCCCAACGTATATTAAAACAAGCAATAAACTCAAAAACTACTCAACGGATTTTTAGAGATTCATGAGGAAGATTTAGGTATAATTTGTTAAGGTTTTGTATTACCCGTACAAGGCCGGGGCGGGTCGAATAACAAAATATCTTGCTGTTAAAACGCAACAAGAATTTTTTGAAAATAGTACATATTACTTTATTATTTGGCAGTCTCCATGTCTTTTAAACCAAGGTGGTGAACCAGCTTGATAGTATTTGCTAAATCTTTATGAACGAAGTAAAAATTGGAGTGTTTATATATGTGTGTGTGTGTGTGATTATATAAACATTTTAACACACACACACACATATCTGTATATAATAATAATTCTTTAT
The DNA here is from genome assembly GCA_963564715.1 of Catocala sponsa. Classification (NCBI taxonomy): domain Eukaryota; kingdom Metazoa; phylum Arthropoda; class Insecta; order Lepidoptera; family Erebidae; genus Catocala; species Catocala sponsa. Next base: position 24,798,242 of record OY751343.1, on the reverse strand, counting down.
TGTAACAAAAAGTTGGTAACAATTAATGTGTGAGCCCTGATTCCCAAGCTAGCGTGAGCTGTGTATTGGAAATCAGTTCCTTCCCAGAAATAATTATACAAAATAGTTATAATGCAGTTTGAAGTTAAGTACAAATAATAATTTAAATTACCTAAGAACTATGCTGTATATATTTCAGTAATAATTATGTGTGTGTCAATGTAACGCGCATTTATTACTGAGTGTGTGTATGCATATGCAAATGTATGTGTAGTTACATATTAACGCGCACGCGTGTGTGTTTGTATGTGTGTGTGTGAGGGTGTGTGTTGTGTGTGTATGTGTTTCATGTGTGCAAGATATTAAAGTGGAAATAATAATAATTTTATTGTATATACATTGTCTCATGCCTATGTTTCTGCAAAATTAGGCAAAGATAAATGACACTCATATATCACCAGTTATAGTTGTAGCTGGTACTTGATAGCGGCCAAGCCTAACTGTTTACTAGGCTTTTTGCCGGAAAACTTATTAACACTCAGCTCAATTCTGGCACTAAACTCTAGATCATATGCTGTCCATAAGATCTTGTGCCTATCTACAGGACCCGAGTAGATAGGGTTTCGGGGGGAGAACTACGGGTCTCCCCCTTAGAACCAGGGTACTGCGGGGTCAGGAAGCCCACTGCCCCTCGAAAGGCGTGTTCTATCGGCCGCTGACTAGAGTGCGCGGTGCCTGACATGGTGTTGGACTCGCAGGGGTATACGGTTAGCCGCTGAGGACGACACGTTTGTTTGCTCGGCAAGCACGTAGCGATCGAGCGTTGGACTCAGGCGCGGCTAGTGCGAACCAGTCGGTCGCGCGAGGCACAGGGTTGTCTTAGCGAAGTGGCAGCGTGGTTTCGCTGCCGCAACGCATCTCGGGTGCTTGCCTGCTTAGCAAGTAAGAGTCATAGCTGGATTGACTCGGGCCTCACCCGGCTTGTAGGCCTATTTGGGTAGGCGTACGGACGTACGTCGGGAAGTGAGCGTGCCTTATACAGCTCCAGTACCATACTGGAGATATGGGAGGCGGTTTCTCCGTCGGCTTCAGCGAGGTTTTCGTTAGCATCTCTTAGGAGTTGCGAGTGGTAAGCGGCTTTATTGCTCCGGTACCTATTTGGAGAATAGGTAGTGTCACTTGGGCACGAGGTAGCTCGCTTACGAGAACCGAATCTCAGAGGATAGGGTGGAGAGTCGAGATTTGGGGACAAGACCTGTCTATAACTGGTTCCGGGAGGTGCTTTCGGGCGCTGGAAGGTACAGCGGCTCTGCCTAATATAATCGTGTTGGTTGGGTGTAGGCGGGACGCTATATCATAAACTGGACTAGTCATAGAGGAAGGGTGGTGTCCATAAGATCTAGAGTTTGGTGCCTGGGTTTTACATTCGCGTTCACTAACATTCCGTCACCAAGTAACAGATAGCGTTGTACCAAATAAAGAATTATTATATACTAGCTTCTGCGCGCGGCTCTGCCCTTGTGGTATCTACATCAATAAAATGTAGCCTATGTCCTTTCCCAGGTTTTAAACCACCTTCATATCTAAAATCACCTAAATCGGGTGAGTGGATTAGCCGTGAATAAGTCACAGACAGAGTTACTGTCCAATTTATAATATCACAAGTAAAGACATGTCTTTTAAAATTATATGGAAAATTTCTTCTACATAATACATGTGGGGAGATGTAAATAATATATAATAGAATATGCTCATTAAGTATGAGAGCTCAAATAAGTATTCATCCTTTACATAAGACATTACCGACCGTATTCGCCGAGAAGAAAATTGAACCGTTCTTTTTCTTAGCAAGAAACCGCAATAACGTTCATTGAAATATTCATGCAATTTATGATGAACCATTACGGAACGGTGTGCATTTTTCACAATGTACAGATATACGTAATTATCGCACCAATTATTTAATTATCTATACTACTATTATAAAGCTGAAGATTTTGTTTGTTTTTTGTTTGAACGCGCTAATCTCAAGAACTACCGGTTCGATTTGAAAATTATTTTAGTGTTGGATAGCCTATTTATCGAGGAAGGCTATAGGCTATATAACATCACGCTACGATCCACGGAGGCGGCGCAGTAACGATAAACGCAGTTGAAACCGCGGGAACATCCAGTTGCTCAATAAAATTAATGTTATGATATAAAACCAAGTGACTTAATTAATTATTTTACCAGATCTTTCCTTTTCTATAACCAGATATAAATATACTTATTTAGATTTTAGATTGTGTAGGATTATTAACAAGTTTGGGCGTTTGAATATTTGTTACTTATCACCCATAGACCGTGGATGAAACAAAGGACACTAATAGATCATGTCTTTGATTACAACCAATAGTGTTTTATAACAACGAATAGTGTTTTTTGTCCTGGTATGTATTCATTTTTTTGTCTACTTTCGTATTACCAAGAAAATATATTAAATTGAATCAAATGCGACATCTAATGCCAAGCGGTACAATATGTGAAACGAAATATTACGCAAAAGGCATAACCATGTATTAGCTCTGTCACGTACATAATACGAGAAAAAGCAACGTAAGATACATAATCAATCACTTTGACGGATTATATTCTGTTCCCCTGTTGCTCATTCTCGCTGTCGTGTGTATATTTATCTTATAACTGAATATGAAAAAGTTTTTTTGGAATAATAAGAAATCATGCAATGAGATTTTATATTAATGTTGTTTGCTGAAGAGTCAAATATGAGTTACATACGCAAGCTACTGTCGTAGACTGCTTGCACGAGTTAGTAATGCGGTTTCCTTGCCCGGGTAACTTGCTCGGATGGATGGAGCTCACGACGAGCGATACGTAGAACTTGCACAATTGTCCAAATATTCACACATTAGCCGCGTCGTATGCAAGAGTCATCGACACTTCTTGTCCAAACTATCGCTAATTGCCGGCGCGTGAAACGATCACACGCATCCTAATTCAATAACTAAATCAGGTAAAGTGTTTTTGAGTTTTTTCTTAACTCAGTATATATTCAATGACTCGCAGATTCATTAAATATATAGGGTCACCTGATTTGTATGATTAAAACATCATTGTGATTGTGCTAAGTTGTAACGTCAACTTTCGGCAGGACTTAGACGCAATGAAATGTATAAAAAGTGGAAGTCACTCTAAGATAAAAAGGTTTGTTTTTAACCCATTCACTGTCTCGTGATAGACACAATAGAAAATTTATTGTTACCTATATATTATAATTATGTGTTTCATCGGACAAAGAACCTGTTAAGGTATTTTTAGTTAACTGATTTGACGAATACATCAATGTAATATTATATAACTCTACTGGTATAATATATGTAATGAAGTCATCATATAAATCCACTCACACCAGATGAACTAATATCAAATCCTCTGACACAATCCCCACAGGAAATTACGGATATCAAATACAGCATGACAACCAGATAGATACATAACATCTAACGCATTATGCGCACATGTCACGAAATTCAGAACCCAATGTTTTGTGTGAATTTCAAACTATAATGCATCATCTAAATAGGCAAATTGTTAGCAACAAAAACTTATCTAATACATAACACACTGCTAGAATATCAAATGATGTAATTACACATTACGTATTCCATCGTTTTACACCTGCGACCCAGATAGTTAACGAGCCTCCCTTCCATATAATATGAGTGATATAACCCAACCCAATTTGATGAAACCCTAGAGTTGTATCAAGTGTCAGAGTAATTGTACGCTTAACGTTTATGACATTGTGATATGGCCGTAATATCTTATCTGTCACTGCGAAGTTATATTTGATCAAGACATATTTGTACTTTTATGAAATAAGAGTAGCGTTTTGATCGTTGGGGTGTATAATGAATGTCAATTTACTTGGATAAAATATATTTTATTTTGAGTTTTGGATATAAAATGGCAAAATTAGAATAAAACGAAACGAAATAGATACTTATTGCTGTTTTATTTGTTTACAGCTAACATAATTGGTGAAATGGTATGTGGAGGATACCAAGAATAGGTATAGGGACGTTGCGTACCATGAGCTTATTTGTATCTCTTCGATTTAATAGATTTCCAGCCTTATTTTGGCTGTCCGTGAAAAGCAATTTCAACTTTGAGGGCTTAGAATCAAGTAATTAATACTTTGATAGCTTAAATTGTGTTCATTTAAACTATGGTAACGGATTTAGGCTACCAATTTATTTTGTTTCATTTAATTTATCTCTTACCTACACTTAAACTGTAGCTTTGTTTAAGTGTCAACCTCTACGACTCTGTAATTAAAGTGAATCGATAATAACAACAATAAATTATAGATCTTAACAGTTTTAATGTTTTTATAAGACTTTTTAAATTTTATGTCATAATCATCTAAATCTCATCCCGAATATGGATGCCGATTCAAATTCGCACGTGCAAATAAAATATTTTTTTAGGTCTGTTGATGAGTTCATTTACAATAGATGTAAATATTTCTAAACATAGATTTATTGAAAGAAATGGCAATAATTTGATTTATTTCTATTAATGCGTTAATGTAGATATTGTCAATAAATTGCGATCCCTCAGATACAGTACTTTTTCTGGACGAAAGGTACAATATATTTTCTTTTTTGTATCCTTGACAACATGTATGCGAAATTTCATGATGACCGGTCGAGTAATGGAGGCGTCAAAGCGTAACTAACAAACAAATAAACAAACAAACAAAGTCGCATTTATAATATTAAAGTAAGTACTAAAATGATTAAACCATTGTATTTAAGGGTATCATTTTGGAGGGTACTCAGAAAATGTTACGATCTAACTCGAAATAAAAATAAATGTTACCGCCTCGTTAACTCTTAACGTTTGCGAGGCCGCTCATCCAATTGATATGAGAGCCTCCAGTAATGGTTAGCTTACTGTCTTGTATTCAGTATAACATTCACAGAAACGAAAGGAAATAAAACTGCTTATGCTGGTAAATATTTAATACGTTTGTACCAAATGTGGAGAATTTATTATGTATTTTATTTACTGCTCTGAAACGATTATGGCTATTTTTAAAGATGTTGGCATGTTTAGGCAACATTATATATGTGTGTATATATATATATATTATGAAATATGGATGTAAGATTAAATTACATGTGTAGATGGGTGAAATTTATAGCAGCGATAGCTCAGTGGGAAGACCAAAAAACTGCAATGCAGAGGGTCTCGGGTTCGAACCCACGTCGCACACCTCTGACTTTCGGAAGTTATATAACTTTTCGAAATTATGTGCGTATTGATTGACAATTATCGCCTGCTCCATGCCTCGGAGAGCACGTTAAGCCGTCTGTCCCGGCTGCCATGAACATCTATGGCAGTCGTTATTGGGAAGTCAGTGCCCTCTAATATTATCATGACACTAGTCTAGCCTTAGGGTATTGTTAGTCTTCGGGTTCGGTCAGATGGCAGTCTCTCCGTGTAAAAACTGATATCCAGTCAAATCCGATTAGACTAGAAAGCCGACCCCAAGAGACTTGGGAATAATAAAGGCTAAGGAGAAAGAGATGGGTGAAATTTCAGCTTGATATATATCTGCTTACAAATAGCTGTTAATAATAATATATCTCCTGTTCATAAGCTGTCTCTCTACTGGGGATGGACTTCTTCAGAATGTGAGAGGGATGAGGCTAATATAGTCATAGTCGTTGACCACGTTAGCCCACTTTAGGCAGCCCTCACATATCTTCGAAAATATTATGAAGAACTATCAGATATGCATACTTCTTCATTGACCTTTAAAGCGAACTTTTAAAGTTTAAGTAGATGATCTCAAAATTCGTAACGCTTACAAACTATATGTTAAACTTTCGTAAACTAGTTAAGAGATTTTATAATACTGTACGATGACGTACATTTACTGCACTTATGTACTAAGCAGTAAGCGTGACTAGAGTCGTCACAAGACATTTGCTACATATCTTTGTGTACAAATCTAACTGCCGAGTAATAATAACGCGTGTGAGTCAGAGTCACCTAATTATTAGTCGTATAAAAACTAACTAGCAATAAACTAATTTAAAAGGTGAATTCGTGTACTTCTTAACTATCCAAACTTTATAACAACTAACTGCATATCATCATCATCATCATCAGGCTATAATAGTCCACTGCTGAACATAACCCTCCCCCAAAGAGCGCCATAGCGCCCTGTCTTCAGCTTGCCGCATCGAGCATCTGCCTGCAGTCTTTCGCAGATCGTCATCCCACCTGGTCGGAGGGCGTCCTACATATATGAACTATAAACTTTCCTACATGTACTGAGTTAAACTAACCCGTACAAATACCAACATTCAAGATCAAAGGCGAGACCATAAAATTTATTTATTTATTTATAATAGGTACGCAAACAGATTACAGTCTTAACATGGTAAGTAGTAACATATTATATAAACCGGACAGTAATCCTAAAGTAGTACTGTTACGGGGCGGGTAGAGATTCGGTTTTTAAAAAAAATATGGTTTACAAAACTGAAAGAATATTTATTGTAATTTTAACAATACTGAAATATAATCGTATCCGCGACAACGTTTAAATCCACACTGACGTAATTAGCTATGGAAAACAACAGGATGGCGAAAACGCTGACTGAACGGAAAAATAAGTTATACACGCTTGGCACTGAACTGTTTATTAAAACATTTTATTTTATATATCTTCACGTGTATTTAAAGATATAATAGTACACAACATGTACATAATATTAGATCAGATTACTCATGCAAAACAAAAAAAAAACATTATTAAAATCTTAGCGTTAGCGTAGGATACAAGTGGATAATTGTATGTTGGTTTTTACTTAATAAATGTAATTTTACATTATAACTGGATTTGGAACTTTTCGGAACTAAGCACATCTGATACAATCTTTTTATTTCTATTGAATATCAGAAATAGAACTAATAATTATGTATGAGAAAAAAAATACCTCAACGGAATAACCATAATATCGAGACTGCAGTAATTACTCCGAACAGAGATAGGTCACCGGTTTCGCGTTATACTAATGGATATGTTTGCTGCAATGCGAAGTTGCTGTATTCGATGTATTTTTTAAATAATTTTATGTTTTACAACTGAAATCCTTAATTTAGACGGTTAATTATTATTAATGACTCGAAAAAAAAGGCAAGTCATTGATTTGAAATGTGATCTTTATAATATAAAATATATGGCAGTAATTATTTTATTCAATTCGTATTATTAATGTAACTGAAATATTGTTTATTTCTGATCCACAATAAGTATATGAGTGATTGCTTAGAGTAGATTTCGAAATTCACCTCGCTTATATGTAGATATAGCCAGATAGGACGATCGTTGGACTACCACGTACGTGTCTGAGTTTAAGCCATTGTTTTATGCTGTTTAAATAATTAATTTTTACTCATCCTAATGATGTAGGTAACTGTAGTGTCTGACAATTCTGTAATATCCTCGAAGATGTCCAAAATTTACTAAGCTAGTCTAACGTACTCGACTGTAACTAAAACCTTCTCATAATCATAATAATGGGCCGACTCGACCGGGGAAGGACTACCCTCTCACAGAACATCGACGTGAAATACCAGTATTCCTACTGTTGTGTTTCGTTCGGCGAGTGAGAGTGCCGGAAGCCCAATCACCTAATTCCCCTTTCCCGTTCCTTATCCTTCCCTCTTCCTTTCCTAAGGGGTCGGCAACGCGCAAGTGATGCCTCTGGTGTTGCAGGCGTCCATAGGCTACGGTGACCACTTATCATCAGGTGGGCCGTATGCTTGTTTGCCAATCTAGTTGTATAAAAAAAAAACAGTGGAAGGCCGTGCCCAACAATGTGATGGCCTCAGCTACACACATCACAATCTACAACATGATTTAAGGTACTTTTAACTCTACCTATACTAAAAATATATATGACTTAAACAAAGGACCAGACATTTGCTAAGAAGTTAATCTTTCAAATGTCTCGTTTGTTAACTTTTTATCTATTCTTATAGCATTAATATAATGATGGAATAATCCTTCTATTTGTGTAAAGCAAAAAAGTTAAATTGTAAGTTATTGTTTGTGTCAAAGAGTTTAATCCAATATAAATATGGATTTTGGAAAATTTTAAATGGCATAGTAGAAAAATGATTAAAATAATAACAATAGATAATTATAATATAATTTTTAATTGTTAATGACGTTCATAATCGCTAGTTGTAATCCTAACTAATATTATAAAAGTGAATGTGAGTTTGTTTGTTACGATTTCACGCCTTAATTACTCGATCGATCACCATTAAATTTTGTATACACGTTATCAGGGGAACAGAAAAGAACATAGGGTACCGGTTTGTTTCTTGCAGGTTTCTTCTCATAGGCTCAACCCTTTCCTGAACCTAGCAACTAACCTAAATGTAGCTTCAGTAACTTAGTAAACTCACTAACCTATACACTTTGACGTTCATAAGTGTTACTTTGTGACCTAATTGAATAAATGATTTTTGACTGACTTTGACTTGTCTAATAAAAAAAGTACCTACTATTACTAACCTAGCTTACATTGTCGCGCTTCATGACTACAGTAGCAGCTAGGAGTAATTCTAAAAGGAAAAACCCTGTAACTAATTACTTGGCCCGACCCAGGATTCGAGCCTGGGACCTCGTGTTCAGCAGTCGCGCTTTGCGACCACTGGACCAACGAGACAGTCATACACGGTCGTATACAGCGCAGCGTAGAAACACCCGTTCGGCGTAATTTAACTCAAAAACTACTCAACCGATTTGAAAAATTTTTCACCAGGCATTAGAAAGCTGTGCTATTATATATATTTATATTTTACTAAAAAAGAGTACTGTTATACCTAAACTAACCTATTTTTATGCGAGCGAAGCCGCGAGCAAAAGCTAGGTGTAGATATTTCTGAAAACTTAAGCCGATGTACTACTTAGAGAGATTTGATGTCGAAACAGTATATATTTATTCTTGCTTGTCTTGTCTTTAAAAAGAACTTTACAAATCCTCATGTATTTCTTCCTGTTTTACGAGCCACGTTTCATCAATAGTATGATGGTGTACATAGAACAAGGTGATGGTACATATTCTGTACTTGATAGATCCCCTTAAATAAATAATCTCGTAAGTGAATTGTATTCCACGCTGTCAAAGGTTGTGAAAACTATAGGTCACACAAAAGCACTGTTAACTTAATACCAACGTTCCGCTATGGTACCAAAAAGTATTATTCACTTCGCGTTACTCGGCTAACTCTTAGGACGTCTCAGCTGCAAATGGGTCAATCTGCAGCCAACTCTACAATGCATTGCCGTCACGTAGCTCCTAATTCAATTCATCAATGCCATTACTGGCAAGACCTGAAACGCTCTGACTGAGTTAGTACGATGTTGGTAGGTAGCACATACAAATGGTTCTCAAAGTACTACAAAATATATCCTCTGTGACTCTAAATTAGATAGATCTACTACCAAAAGCGTAAAGGATAGGAAGGTAAATACACCAAGATTCTGTGTATCTAGTAATTTATCTAAATTAGTGCGTCTTTTCGTCTTGTTTGACGTTGAACTTAAACGTTCGTCTTACTTAAATTTATAAAATTGGGGCAGTCTTTGGGGACTGCCGATAGAAGTGAAAACTTTAATGCGTGATCATAAACACTTCCTTATAAACAAAAAAAAAATGGGGTTCGGATGCTAGTTCCTGATACTTTCTTAGGAGTTATTATGGACGTCAAAATTTCGTTATTTTTTGCGTAGAATGCACCATTTCCGAGATATTGCTAATATACTAAAAAAAAAAAAAAATCGTGGAAGCGTGACGATGACGCGAGTTCCATGATTTTTGTTGACCCAAGAAGTGCTCAACGCGCCTAAAAAAGTTTCACTTAAAAAATTAATAGGTGAGATACGCAGTAATTTATATTCACGTCCTTTTCGGGTACCAATACGGCAAAGTTTGTTTAATTTTTACAAATTATAACTAGTGTCTACTTATCATTTGTGAAAACTAAAGAAAATTTTCATCCTACAATGACTTAGTCTCATTGTCTAGTGTCTAGACTAGTATGAACATTTTAAAGAAATGATGTATGTGAATTTTCCTAGTGCTATACATAGTATTGACAATGAAATCTTATAGAAGGCTTATGCTTACGTTAAGGGGACACCGCGAAACGTGACGTACGTACTCATTGACACTCATTGTGTATTAATCGTTAAAGAGCGGTCAAAGGTCTAAAATTGCGATGCGCCCGCAATGATCGAGAGCGCATAGAAATTGTTTGTTAAAATCTTAAAATATTATTTAAAAATGATTGGTTTTAGTTATGGAAATAATGAGCTAGCAAATTACTAATATTGATGTTACGAATATATTTGAGTAATTCCTAAGCATAATTACAGTGTAACTTTCTTGTAATTTCAAAAATAGTAATTTTTCAGAGGTGTTTTCAAAAATAATTATAATCGAGCCAAAATCACAATATCGTGTTTTTGAGCTAGGAAATTCTAGTTAAAGACATCAATTTACCTATATCAAAATTCTAGATTAATTGGTCTTCTCATAGTCCTATACTATTCGATGAAAGTTAGTGCATTTTATCAGTGTGTCCTCTTAACTAATAACGATATGAAATGCCTTATACCATTACCTGTATGATACTAGTCTTTCCAACAGCTGGTGCACCGAGCAGCACCACTTTGACCAGGTCGAGGCTGTCCGGACTTGGCTCCAGGCTTGGAGCGCCTCCAACTGTCAGGGTCCCGCCTCCACCTCGCTCCAGGTAATCCAGGTCCAATTCTGCAACAAAATAAAAATAGTTAACCTCGTGTTTGTGAAGAAAATGCGTGTAAAAGTATACAAACACCTTTTGGTAGGATACTACGGACCAATTTTGGTCACGGTGGCCAATCCTAAAGGGCCACATATACGGTACGATTCGTCTGTACGTTCCGTCGCTTCAGACCGATCGATACGACGAATCGGTAGTGTATGTCAAGATCGTTAACGATTTACTTCATCGAAGACGATGTCGGAAATCGCAACGAAAACCCATGCAATTATGAATATCGTAACGATGAGTCGACAGTGTTTAAACAAGTTTCAAACAAGTAAATGATGGATCGTTACAACCAATCGTTTCGTTTTCGAAGCACAGGAATGTACAGCAGAATTCTAATACCGGGCTAGTATTGAAAATTTGTTGACAAAATCACCATTACATGTAGTGGAGAGACGGCTTATATTTTCTTTTATTCTATACTAGCATTTGCCCGCGGCTTCGCTTGCGTTAATTTAGAATTTGGCAATCAGTTCGGGTTGTACTCTGCTTGTAATAATATAGTTCAATTATGATTCGAAAGACACGTGGCGCCATCTATTATTATAAGAAAGTTATTGTTGTTTTCCTCGGAAACAGTAATGTTTTTCGGGATCAAAGGTAGCCTATGTCCGTTTCTATACACCTGACAACGTAAATGCAAAATTTCAGGATGATCGCTTCAGTGGTTTACGCGTGAAAAGGTAATAAACAAACAAACTCATTTTCGCTTGTATAATATTAGTTAGGATTTTTATGTTTTATTTATATGATAAAGTCTAAGTTTTAGTATGTTTCAAGTCTAGAGTCACCTGGTTAGCTATCCGCACCTGACGTTGTGGCTATAAATCACACTCAACCGCTCATCTGGCTATAGGTTACAATAACCGCATATCATATAGCTGTTTTATACTTGTAAGCCATAATAAATACTATAAAAATCTTCTCCCTAGCCTTTTATTATTCCCAAATCACTTGGGGTCGGTTTTCTTGTCTAATCAGATTTGACTGGATATCAGTTTTTACACGGAGCGGCTGCCACCTGACCTCCGCAACACGAAGGCTAACGATACCCTAAGGCTAGACCAGTGTCAGGATATTAGAGGGCACTGAGTTCTCAATAACGACTGCCATAGATGTTCATGGCAGCCGGGACCGACGGCTTATCGTGCTCTCCGAGTCACGGAGCAGGCGATAATTATTGTCAATCAATACGCACATAATTTCGAAAAGTCATATAACTTCCGAAAGTCAGAGGTGCGACACGTGGGTTCGAAACCGAGACCCTCTGCATTGCAGTCTGTTGGTCTTCCCACTGAGCTATCGCTGCGGCTAAATACTATAGATACTATATATACTATATGCTAAATACTATAAAAATATAAGTATATAAATTCTCAGTCCAAAGCCAAAAATTTTATATTGTTTCATTTTCAAAAACGAAATAATAATAAAAATCTTTAATGTTATAAAATTTATGACAGTGAAATAAAAACGCAATCCAAATATTGCAACCTCTAAGTTATAAGTTTTATGACATCAGTAAAATCAGTAATCCATGAAAAATGGCCGGCAAGAGCGCCAGGACTCAATAAAAATTAACCTTTATGGGGTCGTAGCACCATTACCTACGCTAGCATTTTGTGCCTGAATGATGGTACGATGAAAAGTCAAGTAAGCCTTTATGAAACGTTTTACTTTTCCAAATGTATGTTGAAAATCGTTCGCATTGTAATAAAATTATAATTACAGTGTCAATGTTCCACTCGCGTAGTTCGTAACCTAATCTTAATACGTCTGTTGCGGTTTCCGGTCATAATCTTATATTTAAAAACTAGATGTGCGCGCAGTTTTTCCCGCGTTCATGATTACTGCGCCGCCCCCGTGGGTCGTAGCGTGATGTTATGCAGCCCATAACCTTCCTTGGTAAATAGGCTATCCAACACAAAAATAAGTTCTTAAATCGAACTAGTAGTTCCTGAGATTAGCGCGTTCAAACAAACAAACAAACTCTTCAGCTTTATAATATTAGTATAGATATTGTAGGATTATAATTAAATAAAAATATTCCTAACAAGTTATTACGAATTTTGTTACTTTTCCTATAATTTTAATGTAAGAATGTTTATTGCAATTATCGAATTTTATACGCCGTATGGTAAAAAATGTAGAACTTACTCTAACTGACCACCTTGCATGCAAGCTAATGTAACTCGTATTGTATACTCATGGTTCACAAAATAAGCTAAATAAAAAATGTGCTAAATAAAAAAAAATAAAAACTTATGACCTATGAGTAAAAATAAAACAATCAAAGTTTTTAAAAGTACCACTTTTTGCAGACTTTCAACTACAGGTGCTTCGTTTATGGCTAATTTTCTTTTTTCGCTATTTTTATTTGTGAAGGATTGATTCGTCAAACTACAAACGATTTTTTTTAAACTGACCTAGTTTTGAAGTCGCAGCATTATTCTGGTGTATTTTTTTTGCACTAAAGAAAATCTTGTACGTTTGACCAACAACATAACATAATTTTTTATTTTTTTTGTTTAGCACATTTGCAATGTCCTTACCTAAGGAATCTCTCGTTACAATTTGATTCACATCTTCTGGGACAACCTGTATACCCATGCCTTCCTTAGACTACAGTAACCTTGTCCATCAGGTGAGTATAATTTCACCATGTTTTTTTTACAAAATAAAGTAATAATCTTATAACATTCAACAGTGATTATATTGTTTAGTACAGGTATAAAACATTCCTATGATAGTGTCGTACTGTTTACGCTCTGGCTCGTGTGAGAGGCAATAAAATAAATCGTTTACCAAGTTATAGCCGTGATAACTTTCGTGCCGAATATAAATTTTACATTGTTCACTGGCTGCTGGGACAAATAAAAGTTGGCTGTTTTTTGTATTCAATATCGTAGGTATATGTAGAATGTGACGTGAAAATAACGTGGAGCAATTAGTGGAACATTTTTATAAACGTTTTAATGTAGTAGGCTAGATTTGGGGGTTACACAGCTTGGCACAGAAAAATACTATTGAATCACAACGGCACACCGGCGGCCAGAGTCAAATAAGCTTACAATTATGTCTGGCATTCCAACAATAGACGGGCTAAGGATCGTTGATTTAAATGTTATAGGTTGTCACTTCAATCTAAAAGCCGGCGCTTTGTATCTGAATTATATTTCAATCTCTTAAATAACACATATTTATGTTTTTATGTTGTCATTATTTACATTTGTTATTATTTAATTCGGATATTGTAGAATATTATAGAAACTTTTACAAAATATATTATTATTTATTATTAAGTTTATATTATCGCTATTTCAAGCAAAAGAACAAACAATTTATTTCAGTCAAAATATCAATAAATGTATCGTTTTCTAAATATTACAATCAAAATTTATTTACTTTACATATACATAGATTCAACTATGATATCAGCCATGCTATGTAAGAACTACAATACGGATTTAAATACAACAACAATATATTGCCTGCTGAATAAAGTTTACCGTAATAATGTGTACTCAACTTTACACAAACACTACATTGAGTGAGCCCAAGAGTAACAATGTTTCTTTAATGCGTAGATGTAAAACTTGCATTGGTACCTGACAAAAAGAGTCTTCTATTGAATTACGTTAGTGTTTATACTAAATATTTTGCATACTGAAACTAGGCATACAACAGAACCCAAGGGATGATTACATCTGCATTAACAATTTATAAGGAAAACCCTTGTGTTTCTGTTCAATCTCGAAAGGGAACCTTTAAATATTTGGGCGGCCTTAGTATTTTTCCAAAACGACAACGTTTGCAAGCACAATCATAGAATATTATTTAGCGGCAACTTTAGCCACCATTGCTGGCGGTGCCGTAGGCGTGAACAGACCTGCTCAAGGAGTCACCTCTGACTCGCGCACTTCGCTTTCTCACACACAACAAGTCATACATATTCATTTGTACTTTGAGTGAATTTAACAGAGGAGCATTAGCGGTTATTTGCTATTGTAATAAAATAAAATAAGTGTTGCGCAGGTCATCAACGAGGGCGTGGAGAATGGAATGTTTCACTATTTAGATAGTTCAACTATGATTTACTAGCTTTTGCCCGCGGCTTCGCTGGCGTTAATTTAGAATTTGACAATCAATTCGGGTCGTACTCTGATTGTAATAATATAATTCAATCATGATTCGAAAGACACGTGGCGCGTCGTATTATTGTTTTCCTCGGGAACAGTAACTTTTTCCGGGATGAAAGGTAGCCTATGTCCGTTTCTGTACACTTGACAACGTATATGCAAAATTTCTGGATGATCGGTTGAAAAGGTAACAAACAAACAAACTCATTTTCGCTTTTATAATATTAGTTAGGATTAGGATTGCGAATAATTTTGTCGATTTTATCGTTTACAGAGCTTTATGCGTGCAGCCCGTACAACATGTCAGATCGAGTGTTATAAATATTAAAAATTGATGGCGCTGCCGCCGCACACGCCGGACGCTGATTGGTCCTCGTCGTATGCACTTAGTCAATCCTCGCCTGGTATACCGCGCATTCGTTAAGCGAGGCAACAATAAGTATACTGAATAAATATAAAGTCATATGTAATATTGTTTTGGTTGACTGTACTGTCGCATTAGGTTTTTATCTTATAAAGATAGTATAAGATTGATTAAATAAATAAATTATTATCTCAAAGTACTAACCATCTACTAAACGCAAAGTTTAAACGAGACTAACTTCCATCTCAGATATTATTAATTTCAACTTTGCTCGCGTTTCCTGACCATCCATTGCTCCGTAGATTTCCTTCGAAATAAACGTAAGCGTGTCCGCAGCTTTTCCATTTAGTAAAAGTTCCGACTAACCAAGGCTGCCAAGGATAAGTTTATTAAACTGTGATTTTATTTGCCGAGGAAAGACCCAGCTAGATGTGCTCGCAGAGTTTTGCAAGGAAATAAACATAGTTAAGTAGTTGCCGATTCAATATCGGATTCAGGAAGAAACAAGCAAGTGGTTTTCGATGTATTATTTATTTTCTTCGGAGTTTTGGCAAGGCCTCGTAATCATTATCATAATCATTGTCTGTATAATGACTTGCTTCTTAACACTGGGGAGTATATGTATATAGTATGCTTTTAGACCCGATTCAAGACTGTTATTATTTACACATATCCTTTAAAATAATAATATATAGGTACTAATATTGTAACTAGGAAAGCTTTGATGTTTTGTTTGTTTGTAAGGATTTACCTTAAAAACTACGCAACCTATTTTAAAATTCTTTCACCTTTCTGGTTATATTATCATCGAGTATCATAGGATATATTTTATTTTTAAAAATAGTAAGCTTACTAACTAACTTAACTTAACATATCCTACTTTTACGCGAGCGAAGCCGCGGGGAAAAGTTAGCATATCATAATCTAACTGTTAAGCCTAATGGACTAGGATTTGGAATTGCAATCTAGTGTTTATGGGTTCTTATGGATTGTCAAAGCGAAGTGAACTCTTTTATATGTAACTCAAGCGTTTTAGCTTAGCTCGAGGGGCTAGCAAGTATACTAGTAATTTGGAACACACCACAGACGGTAAAAAAGGACTCGAGTGCTTGTGTAATTGCCGAACGTGAGAGCCCCGTTTCTTGTAATGACCGAGTCGAGCAAAGTGTTATTAACTTTATTTTGTCAGCAGTTACTGAGCCTGGAATAAAATCGATATACCAATAGAGTGACTTCTTATTACAAAGAGGCTTCACAGAACTGAAAGTGAGTACTTTGCCTGCAGTAATATAGTTTCATTCTTATTACACACTTACGAAGAGATTGAGAGCAAGATGTGCAACACCTATGTATATATATTTTCCAGCCAGAATTACAGATGTTGCCAGAATCTACCCTGCCATTAAAATTTCGTAATAGAAAATCCCAATAAAACTTTTTTCAACTCAGGCAGCGAACCCAGCACATCACATTTGACCACAAGCATAATATGCCGCGAGATCAAAGTATCAGAGTATGAAATTATGTTTGTTGCAAAATAGAACCTTAGTAGACATTATTTTAACTGATCTGATTTTACTCTAAGAACGATATTAAGGGCTACTCAAGTATAAAGATCAAATGAAAGAAAATAATGGTCGTATTTGGATCCGGCTAAAGCAATTCCATATTATATTAAAAACCTCCGCCTACCTTGCGTATTTGTATTGATGATTGAATATAAACAACCTTCTTGAATTACGAAACAACAGCTTCATTATTGCATGAACTCTCTAAGCACTTATATTTCAAAGCTCAATAACAATTTCTCAGTATCTCGTCCTAAGTTATCAATGACTGTCGTAGCATCAGAGCTCATAAAATATTCATGACCTGTCCTAGAACAAGGTGACTTTTTAGCAAGAACAATAAAACTATAGCCTAATTGGTCGTTAGTGGAATCAAAAACAAATTAGGATTCATTGCTAAACGAACCCAATTAAGAGATTTTCTTCTAAGTTATAAGTTTGGACGTAACTATCCAAAGTTTCTGACAAAAGAAATGAGATCCATTATGAAAGTAATAAATAAGGCTGAACAAATACTAGTATTAAATACACGTAAAACCGATAGCTATATTATCATAGTTTTTCTTTTTGTGTAATTGTACCTTTGTATAGTATTGGAGGGTTACTCGTCAGAATTTGTCGAGGTTATTTCTTTTTCATCGCGTGTTGTTGTTTATCTAGAATCCATTTTACTTATTTATCTTATTTAGTATACAAGCCATTTATTCTAAAATCAACCACTTTAACGTTCTCAGGCTATATGCGTTTACTTAAAAATAAAAATAACGAAAAAGAAAGGTGCTAACAAAAATTAGGGCAGTCTTTGGGGACTGCCGATAGAAGTGAAAACTTTAGTCCTTGATCACAAACACTTCTTAATAAACAAAAAAGAAACAAAAAGGAAGGGGGGTGGCACGGATTCCTGATACTCTCTTACAAGTTATTAAGGAGGTCAAAATTTCGTTATTTTTTGCGTAGGACACACCATTTCTAAGATATTGTTAATATTCTAAAATAATTCAAAAATGGAAAGCGTGGAAGCGTGACGATGACGCGGGTTCCATGATTTTTGTTCACCCAAGAAGTGCTCAACGCGCCTAAAGAAGTTTTCACTTCAATAAATATCGGTCTCTATTTTAGCCACCATTACGCCATATTCGTAGGAAGGAAAAAATGAACTATACATATAAAAACTACGATTATTACATTTTATACTTATCCATAACATCTTCTAAAGCGAAAGTAACAGAGGATACTTATTTCCTGTATTGGTTGTCAATGATCTTTTTGTGACTGCCGTAGCAATCTCGTAGCGGTTATTCACAACCGCTACGCCTACGGATCTGCTAAATTCCCTTTCAATCAAATGTTTATAAAATTTTCAGTTGTAGCCTGGTGTCTAGAACTGTGCACGGTAGGAGAAAATATTCGCCTCTATTACGTGGGCCTGTCCTTTTTGAACATATAGGTGTGAGACTATATCTGTAAGTTTTTATAACAGCTGACGGGGACTTAACGTGCTCTCCGGAACACGAATAAGGCGCGTCCAGCCTCGTGTTGCTACTATGAAGAGATGGAACATCCATTTCTAATAAGACATCTTCAGCACATCGAATTCTATGTCACAGGAGGTTTAAGATATTAACTCTATGTGTTTCACATGTGGACCGTTTTATGATCATACCAATACGTGTATGGATCACATATAGGACACGAATCCATATAAATTTAAAGTCTTGTTAAAGTTTGCACGTGTCCACGGCACAATTTTATTGACATATTTTATGATCTGAAAATTAAAACGGCACGTAAGGGATTATTTTGAAATTCATTGTTGCAGTGTTAAAAATTTATGCGTAACTAAAAAAATATTTGTTTCGTAATTACTAGGACGCTGTCCTTATAATTAAATCGAGTAGGTATTTAAGTACAATTGATTTTTTTTATGGTATAGGATGCAAACGAGCAGACGGATCGCCTGATGTTAAGCGATTACCGCCGCCCATGGACACCTGTAACATCAGAGGAGTCGCAAGTGCGATGCCTTTTAAAAATTGCCTCTCTCCCCAGAAGGGAAGAGGGGGCGTTGAGCCTCCGGTACCCTCGCTCACTCTTCGTCGAGTGAGTGAGTGACACAACGCACACGCTATTTTACGCCGGTTTTCTGTGAGGCCGTGGTATCACTCCGGTCGAGCCGGCCTATTCGTGCCGAAGCGTGGCTCTCCCACGAAAGATTTTACTTAAGTTTGATTGTTACTTAAGTGGGCACGAAAATATCTAGATGAAAAATCGCGCTATAACAATAACAAAAATACTTAAATATAATAATTACCTATCAATTAACCTCTTGTGAGACAGCTGGATGTTTACATTATCGCCCGTTATCGCCGCGTGCCACTTGAGATTTTGTTATTGTTAATTACCGGCCCACTCATAGCTCGTAGAATCAAAAAAATGGTACTACAGAATTTGTTATGATGTCAGCTACGTAGTAAAATATAAACAAGAGCTTTTTGCTGGCTCGCATGCGAGCCCCTGGCACACTAGAGGCTAATTCATTCACCATTTATAGTTATTTATCTCTTCAATAGCGCAAATATGCGCAATAAATCCAATTTCATGCCGTATTTATTGGATACAGTAAACATATTTCAGGTTTTACCGGCTATCTCTTAGCGTGAAAATACTGGCAAATATTTTAAAACGTGTTGTTGTCGAAAAAATATTGCTAGCAAGTAAATATGTGAGCATGGTGCCGTGAACCTCGGTCATAAATCAGGACTATTTTTGGTTCTAAATCTCATGTAAACGACAGTTTTACCTTTAGAAGTGTGTCTCAAAGAATTACGTCACATAAGCTTGTAATCCCAAAATACGGCAGGAAAGTGGTATAGCTAAACAAAGATGAAAAATATATAATGATACTTTTCTGGCAAAGCAACGATAATTATTATTATTATTTAAGATACGATTACACGAATAGCAGCAATAGCTCAGTGGGGACTGCAATGCAGAGGGTCTCGGGTTCGAACCCACGTCGCGCAACTATGACTTTAGGAAGTTATATGACTTTTCGAAACTATGTGCGTATTGATTGACAATTATCGCCTGCTCCGTGCCTCGGATAGCACGTTAATCCGTCGGTCCCTGCTGCCATGAACATCTATGGCAGTTTTTATTGGGAAAGTCAGTGCCCTCTAATATCCTGGCACTGGTCTAGCCTTAGGGTATCGTTAGCTTTCGGGTCGCGGTGGTCAGATGGCAGACGCTGCATATAAAAACTGATATCCAGTCAAACCCAGTTAGACTAGAAAGCCAACCCCAAGTGACTTGGGAATTATAAAGACTAGGGAGAAGATTTAAGATACGATTACAAAAGAATTGGGTCAATGGATTCTGATCATTTTAATGGCGAACTGGCTGATTAGAAGCATATGTGTGTATTTTTTACCCTTTGTACTTAGTGATTGTATAATGTCAATTGACTTGTTGTTTTAAGATACCGATACGTTTTAGGCTTTCGTGATTTGTACACATTGTTGCAAGTCGGTCGAAACAGGGAAATAAATAGGTATTTATTATTATGTAACGTGACTAAAATCCTTTACTTAATATTAGGTATATTAGTTTTATTACATACATACACATGCATACATAGATTCACGCCTGTTTCCTAGAGGGGTAGACAGCGACTACGGATATCCATTTGCTACGATCCTGTCACACTTTTCTGGCTTCATTCACTTTCATCAAATTCCTCGTACACGCCCGTCGGTTTAAGGAGCTCTTAACCTGGCCTTTGTCCAGAACGCCTTCGATCTGAATAGTATAGTTTTATTAATATCCGCATAATTGCATTCTGTATCAAATAAAAAGATGGCATCAATGTTGCCATGCCTAAACAAATCTGTTTCTAAATATTGATATTATTATTTACTACGTTTTAAAACCGCCGCGGTACAAAGTTTATCCCTTCAAGGAAGCCTTTCAAAAATAGAAACACAAAACTTATCTCGTTAGCAAGTTTGCAACTAATTAAATAGGAGTAGCAGAACAGTGTAATGAACAAGCTTGCTATATTTACTCAAACTAACAACTGGCTATCCTAACTAATATTGTAAATGCGATAGTGAGTTGGTTTGTTTGTTACGCTTTCACGCCTTAACTACTCGACCGATCATCATGAAATCTCGCATACACATTGTCAACGGTAAAGAAAAGGACATAGAGTACCTATTATCCATAAAAAAGTAATATCTTCAGCGAATTATTATTTATGTAGATTATTCACAAAAAAAAACAATTTATTTATTTATGTACGTTATTGGAAATCCGTAGTCACTGCCTACCCCTCTGGGAAACAGGCGTGAATCTATATATGTATGTATGTATTTACAAACAATCGTCATTCTCTCACTGTTAATATGTTGTAATATTTGATGTCAGCACATTCTGTAAATTTTTAAATGAAAACTTCTTTAGGCGCATTGAGCACTTTTTGGGTGAACAAAAATCATAGAACTCGCGTCATCGTCACGTTTCGTCATCGTCACGCTTCCACGCTTTCCACTTTTGAATTATTTTAGAATATTAACAATATCTCAGAAATGGTGCGTTCTACGCAAAAAATAACGAAATTTTGACCCCCTTAATAACCGCTAAGAGAGTATCAGGAATCCGACCCGGCCCCTTTTTTTCTTTGTATATAAAGAAGTGTTTATGATCAAGGATTTAAGTTTTCACTTCTATTAGCAGTCTCCAAAGACTGCCCCAATTTTTTACTCGTATTTAGTTTTCCATCCTATTGCAAGTTCTATTTCTATTATACAATCCATCCATTCTACTTTTTACTACACTTAAGGCATATTATTACTATGTATGTATAGAAAGTTTCGACAAAAATTGTTGACTCACGAAACCATCCATATTTATAGTGCACTTTCACAATGTATTCTCCTGGATACAATTTGCTCGTGCCTCTGCGTTACTTGTCTACGCCACATCAAAAAATAATTACTCCTTAACTTTTCCGCCACTGCTTTTAGTTTTAAAAAGCTCATTCTTTATTTCGTTTATTCTTCATACATCTAGATCCTTCAATTTTAACTTCATAGAATCGTAATTCTATAACATTGTTAACGATATATTGGAAACTGATCTAATAATAATATATTCCAAGTATTTAACTAACATCATAAATCAAATACAACGCCATTGTTTATTAAAGTAAGCAGATTCTAGTATAGTATTAACAAAGCAAAACAGAACAATAGATTTTGAGATGAAGCCTTAATCAAATCAACATTATCTAACACACGAAATTGAACCCTAATATCTTTGCATAACATGACACAGAACGCGACTCGTCATAACATCAATGGAACTCTGTATACGAAGCTGGAATAGCCTAATCTTGTCACTATGAAGGTTTCATCACAATATTTCCACATAATAATTCAATTAACGTACATCAAAGGGGAGAAAATGATCCCGTTATATTCCATTAGTACTATCTCCAACAGTTAATTTCCAACATCAGATAGGAAGTACAAAGAGCTTACGAATACAGTTTTGGTACAATGAATGCAGAAACAAGGCTTTTAGATAAAAGGTTGGAGTTTTAGTTCTCGTAGTCCCTCGTAATTAAAGAACACGACAGCTATGAATAGATATGTAACAGGTTTTGACTGAGAATATCTTGGCAGAATTCAGTATTCCACCCTCTTAGAAATGGCCCTATTTAATGTGTTTATGTTTTTTGCCTTCACAGAGGTTCAATAAGATCTCATCTCGCTACAGCTAGATCAAAGTAATTTTCGTCGATACCAAGATTATTAAGACTGCACCGAGCGTAAGACAGATAATGACAGAGCTCGTGCGGCGCATATTCAAATCGGTGCGCGGCCGCGATAGTAAATTGTATGGAAGATTTGAAGTGCTTTTTTGATAAATACTTATGTATCTTTATTGTCAACCAATAACTTAAATATTTGAGACGGACAAATTGTAATATAACTATTTATGTTTCGTCTAAGCTGTAAAGTAGGATAGATTTCTACTGTTATAATCTAAAAATCACGTAACACGAGCTAAGGTTTTTTTCGTGGAAATTTACGTAACTTTGTAGGCGACAATATTAATTATTTTAAGTTTTTTACACGGAGTAATTGTAAACTTATTCATTGTTATGGTCAATGTATATTTTTTATATTTGTATTAAACTAAAAGTGTTGATTTCATTCACTTAACTGTGACCGCCTGTTTTGGCGCATTTCGCTCAGCGCAGTCTTAATGTTGTGTCAAATTCCCCTAACGTGTTAGTTCTCTGCTTAACAAAGTTAAAAGCACCTCTTCAATATAAAATGAGTTTGGAAACTGGAAAAAATGTTGTTCGTTTTTTGTATTCAGCGAAGTGAAATAACACAATCATTAAAATCACAAACAGAAAAACCGGTCCATTGTTACCGACTTATGTTGTTGTTTGGTCCATAAATTACCTTCCGTCCCAGTTTTAAATTAATTCAGTTTTTGGGTGGTGACAAGCAAATACCTCTGTTATAAAACGTGGAATTGAAAATGAAAATGAAAATTATATTTATTTCTGGCTTCTTTTAGGTACAAAATTGTAGCACTGTTTCCCACATTAGGTTTCCCTGTGTCGTGGAAAACAGGCTCAGTACAAGCGTGTTAAGTATCAATCACAAATAGCAATACAAATATTAAAAAGGTTTGTGTGTGTGTGTGTATGTGTGTGCACGTGTGTGTGCGTGTGTGTGTGTATGTGGAAGAGGGGACGTGTGTGTGTATGTGTGTATGTGTGTCATGTTATTTGGTATATTCCTACACGTACTAATTATTTAAGCATTAAAAAATTAAAGCTCACAACACTATATCCTTAACAGGCTCTCAGTTTTTTCATAAGCAAGCCCTACTAGCCAATCAAATACTTTATTTTTAAATTGTCGCAGAGTCATATTGATAATATGCTTATTCTTTTTAACAATTGAAGGTAAGGTTATTATTTTTTTATACTAAAAAGTTTCATAACATTGTTATAAATAAAATTCTACTTCCAGTGTCTCTTACCCACATACATTAAAACAAATGACGCAAAAGCACTAATTAGACACAAATAAAACCAAACTCGGTAAAACTATTCAAGAATCATTTACATTTTTTTGTTCGACTAAGTTGGCAAACAAGCATACGGCCCACCTGATGCTATGTGGTCACCGTAGCTTATGGACGCCTGCAACACCAGAGGCATCACTTGCGCGTTGCCGACCTTTAGGAAAGGAAGTGGGTAGGAGAAGGAGCGGGATGAGGGAAAGAGGGTGATTGGGCCTGCGGCACTCTCACTCACCGAACGAAACACAACAGTAGGAATACTGGTATTTCACGTCGATATTCTGTGAGAGGGTAGTCCTTCCCCGGTCGAGCCGGCCCATTCATGTTGAAATCTGCGAGGCTCTACAACTCATAAATCTAATACATTTTTGTCCTGAATGGCGGTGGCAAGTCAATCACTTAAATTACTACGCCATCCGTGCAGTCACATACAGTCAGTATAAAGCCTGCCAATAGGCCGTTATAATTCTTCTTCCTAGCCTTTATTATTCCCAAGTCACTTGAGGTCGGATTTCTAGTCTAACCGGATTTGATTGGATATCAGTTTTTGTTTTTCAGCGGCTGCCACCTGACCTCCGCAACCCGAAGGCTAACGATACCCTAAGGCTAGACCAGTGTCAGGATATTAGAGGGTACTGACTTTCCAATATCGACTGCCATAGATGTTCATAGCAGCCGGGGCCGAAGGCTTAACGTGCTCTCCGAGGCACGGCGCAGGTGGTAATTATCAATCAATACGCACATAATTTCGAAAAGTCATATAACTTATGAAAGTCAGAGGTGCGCGACGTGGGTTCGAACCCGAGACCCTCTGCATTGCAGTCAGTTGGTCTCCCCACTGAGCTATCGCCGTTATAATTATCAGCCTTTAATAGCCAAGCGAAGAATTTAGAAATTCGTAGGGCTGGTAACACGTGCAACGCTCTAGTTATTTATAGATCATCCTAGTGCTATAACCGGTCTATAAGGGAAGGTAATATATGTAGGTCATTGTTACCACTTCTATTAAGCACGTCGCTGGTGTGCTTGTGACCTTTGGTTGCAAACAATAGCTTTCAATCGCTTTGTTTAAATGAGTTACATAAATTTCTTCAAAGTTTTATAACTTATTTGTATTGATTTGCATCAGCAGATTTTTTACCTACTAATATTTATTTATTTTATTTATTTATTTATATATTTCATGCACAAAACAATACATTGGCGGACTTAATGCCACGGGCATTTTCTATCCAGTCAACCGTAGGGTGATGCAGAGATAAAAAGAAGTAGGTGCTACGCATACAATAGTATTAAAGAATAACACAAAAGTAAGGATAATTACATAATATATACATACCTAAATATATCATAAAAATCCCAAAAAAAAAACTTAATATTATGTAATAATAGTGTTTTATAAATAATAAACAACGCGATAAAATCCGTATAAAGTTTGTTTAATTTCAATGTATAACATTCGCGTAAACATAAGACAATATTACGACTAGATGTTGATTCATTAAAGAGTAAACACACTAAAATAGCGAATAATTAAATTAATTCATCTATGGATTTCGGCATTGTTATACGCTGGTAACGTGCCCAGAAAGCACGTGATATTAATATATTCAATGATAATTCGAATCTTTATCTCGTATTTGTTGAAGGAACAGATTTTACTATTTTCAGAGTACACTTTAAATAATATATGCTAGAATATTTACCTCTATAATGTGCTATTATTGGATGTAAACCTTTTGCTTATATATGTTAGCCATGCTAGGCTATTAGGACAACATTATGACATAGTTTAACGCCAATTAGCAGCAAGTGGCAATTGGTTCGGCTGTTATTATGTGGGACCTGCAATATAACGGACAAGATACGAGTATAATAGAGTACTTTCGGAAGACATACAGGACTGAGCTTAGGTATATATCCTTACTTTCTTACTAATATTATAAATTCGAAAGTAACTCTGTCTGTCTATCTGTCTGTAATTTGATACAGATATAGTTTAAAACCTGGGGAAGAACATAGGCTACTTTTTATTGATGTAGGTACTACGCAGGCAGAGTCGCGCGCAAAAGCTAGTATAATAATGTCCTCCAGACCGAATTTCGGTCACGGCGGCCAATCTTAACGGAGACTGGCCATCTGCGCAGGAGATATTATAGTGCACAAGTATGTGCGCAAACACAAGTGCACTCTCTGTTCCTTAACCCTCATGATCCAATGGAACGGATAATCCGACGCGACCGGGGAGAGATCAGGCGCAGGACCAACGGCTTTACGTGCTTTCTGAGGCACGGGGGTGTCTAACACCGCCAACTTCCTAATTCCGAGCTCGTATTGAGATTTCTTAACAGAAAAACCCAATTCGTTTTTGTTGGCCCGACCCGGGATTCGAACCCGAGACCTCATGCACAGCAGTCGCATTCACTACCGCTGCGCCACGGAGGCAGTTAAACAAGCAGCTAGTACAAAATATAGGTCTATATTAATTAGGTATACGCAAAATGAACAAATCTTAAGATCTAAAATATCTTCCTATTACGTAAAAAAATTAATTTGAGTAATGTGCACACATTGGCACGGCTTATTGCTAGTACCTTTTTATTAAGATTTAATGACGACAATATACATAAACACTTTTTATTCGGCAAACGTCAAGCTTTTCTATTCGTCGAGATATTTTCGACAAAAATGTTGCTGTCAATTGAAATTCAAAGACGCCAGTGAAACAACCCCTGGTTAATGATAAACAGGAAAGGTGAGAAATGAAACCGAAATTGAGCACAAAACAAATTCTATCTTGAGTTTTGGAACACACAAGACCAAATTGGTACAGCGTCAGAAACTAGATGTATTTTTACTTCCTTATTTTATTATTATAAATAAATGCTGCATATGATAGACATAATACATACATAGTCTTGTATCCGTATACCCCTAAGAATAAGCATTTATCATTTACCAGGTATGGTAGTAGATACTAATACGTAGGGATCAAACCTCTTGCCTACCAACTGCGACTGTCCACCAAGCACAGCTCTAGCCTCCAAAGTGCTACTGAAACTTTTATATAAATCATTGCTTTAAAAATATTCAGATTCTAATCCAAATGTAAAATTAGTGCTTTTTTCTGTATGGCAACAGACTGGATCGAAAACCTTTATCTAATATTAGTACGTGTAGCGAAAACTTTGGATACCTTTTTACGAAAATTGGGCAGACGGTGGAGTATGAAATTTCGCACAGTTATAGTTTATACAGAGAAGAAGTGACGAATGCTAATATTTTTATAAAATATGCATTAGAAATACATTAAATTAATGAAAAAACGCTACACGCACACAACCATGCAATTGACACACGCAGTCGAAGCGCGTAACTATGGTTACATATATCGATATATAATGACATATATCAGCAATATCTTACAGGCAAACTTTGGTCGAATTTCGAGCACTAGGCGACCGCTAGTAATTATAAATGCGCTTAATATACAAAATATTAACCAATTACCCTAATGAAATGTTCTAAGTGAATTTTAATAGTTATAATGTATACGGTAAATAAGCTTTGAATAATATCAGCACAGTCTTTTAAAGGAAATCTAAAAAGAAATGTCCTGAGGTGTCTGTTAAACCAATTAGATCGCCTTTGAACTCCACTGTCTCGAATAAGACAGAAACTAAATTGATTCCTTTCTTTCACCTGAAGATTCAAATATAAAATAGATTAAATTTAGGGATTTACAGCTATTCTTGGCGATGTTCATAAAGGTTCTTTGGGAAATATAATAATAGTTCTTAGATGCTTACAAATAATATACCACTTTTGTATTTTTATAATCAAGGTTTCATTTAATTTTAATTTTATTATATTGCTAGCTAAGTTATATACGTTTTACTGTCCTATATTACAATAAAGTGTGTGATCCGTTTGTGAATTTGTGCAAAAGCTATAGCCATTTGTAAACAAAGTAAATATAAGGAAGCATATTTCTGAGTGATAATTTTATCAATTATCGGTTGTTGTCACGGATATTCAATTTGAATATTAAAAAAATAAAATCCTTTGGCATATATTGAATGTACTACTGTATATTCAGAAGCATGCAAATAGGATATCATACATAGCAGATGAATCCTATTGCCACTGAAATATAGGAAACGTGTGATGTGTCTGGCATATGATCGACATCGTGCAAGTTCATACAAAAACACATAGCACTTTTATTTTATTCGAAATTTCCTATTCTATTTGCAACTTTTTTGCGACTCTTTTTTTAGCAACGAACGGCATTACATTTTACATAATATTGTCTTCTGTTTACGCGAATGTTATTCATTGAAATTAAACAACTATATACGGATACGATATTACATTTTGTTTATAAAGATAATAATTACATTATATTCTATTCTTTTAAAACGATAATCTATTTTCCCATTGCTTAAACCCATGCTGGTATATATTCGGGTACTTTGAAATAACTACACTGGAACATTGAGACAACTACCATCTTAGTCTCCCCGTGACCATGGCTGCTGAAAAGCAACCGAAACGTCGGGGAAAGTGTAAAAATAAATCTAAATAGTATAATAGTATAGTAATAGTATAAATAGTTTTAATAGTTTCAATAATTTAATTAGCTTAAAAATTTGTAAAGTTTAATAGTGATTATAGTAGTGTAACAGTTTTTCAAAAAATTTTGTAACAGTGTCAAATAAACAACGCGATAAAATCCGTATATAGTAGTTTCATTTCAATGGTATATACCTGTTAATATTTTGGCTTTAAGTGTTGAAAATTTTTGGGTATTAGTTTTTCGCTTCGATTGATTACGTGCATTTATGTAAAAAATAATTAATCAATTCCAAAACCGTTTGTACACTGACTCGAATGTTGATCAATTGGTTATCCCTAATTCTCATTGAAATGATAATCCATCGTTCAAAACATGAATAATGCGTTGAATTTCGTGTCAATTTCATAGTCGATCGTCTGCCGGTCAAGAAAGACGCGTTGAATTTCGGTTGATATGATTACTGTCAACACTAATCATATCAAACAAAATTCAACGCGTCTTTCTTGACCGGCAGACGATCGACTATGACAAAATATTGTTATATTTTCGTCTCTCTTTCGAACTGTTAAGGATTCGCTCCGCCGTATCTTGGTCAATATAACTAACTTTTAGTATTTTTTGCACCATTATGCCTGGACTCGAGTTGATCCGTTTATGTACACAGTGTTAATACTCATACTCATATAATTAATTATTTTTTCTGCTGAGCTAAATATTCATTGTCATTGGCGTCTTACGTCTGTTTCAGACGATTCAATCATTGTACTTTGTTTTGTGGCTACGTAAGTCAATTCTAGAACGACAGATTTATTGTTAAAAGACTTACCCAAGATTTTGTTTTGCTTAGTACAGTTGCCTCTGCCATCGTTCTCGTCTTCTTTATCCTGTTTAGAAGTGTTGTCCAATCTATTCATTTCAGTATCACACACAAATCTAACACATGGTCAATTTTCATCAACATAATTTGATATTTTGTGTTTCACTTTGAAATGATTCAATAGTTTTACTATCATAGTTGAAGTTCCAAATTATTATTATATTATTTATTTAGACTATTAAATTATATTTATATTATTGCACACTATTGCTTTATTATTTATTTCTAACGCACTTGTTTATATGATATAATTCACTTTTTACATCACCAATCTTTTACATATCCAAACTTTTACATTGCGACGTTTGTTTACAGAATCAGTGCCCTTAACTGCAGCCAAAATATCTTCGACTATCACCTTTCAAGCCAAAAACAATACGCATTCATTCCTTAAGGTATAACTTGGAGCACATAATTGTCAGTTATCGTAAATTTGGCGGCAAAATTCGCAGCGAGCGACGCGACTATCCCCCTTAACGTATCGGGATTCACTGACGTGACCCTCGTTCGCCTGAAAACGGGCGCCGCACAACGAACATGATAGACTTTATATTCTCAGGTTCGTTTGAGGGTGTCTGATGGTATTGTAACATTTTCTTCATATATACATTAGGTATATTGGTGACATGGAAATTCCTTCAATATAGAAAATTACAAGCGATCGAGAACTAAAGTAAACCTACCATCAGACATTTCGTGTACTAGCTTGCCACACCTGAATACATAAAAAAAATATCATCTGTAATTAAGACTTTTTATACTTTTCTCTCATTAGAATATATTGGATGAAATATTCACTCCTTAATTTTTAGCTGTAATCAATTGGCGATTGAGAAGAACGGCCATGGCTTTCTAGCCTGATTCTTCGCATGTAAGCTCTACCCTCTACTCCTTACCTGGCTTTATTTTAAGTATTCAATTTTGACGAATTATTTGCCATTGAATTCCTCATACACGCCTGCGTCGGTTCAAGGAGCTCTTAACCTGGCCTTTGTCCAGATTTATGGCAATAAATATATTATAATATAATATATTAATATTCTACCACATACACACAACACCATCTAGCCCAAACTAAGCAGAGCTTGTACTATAGGTACTAGACAATAGATAGACATTACACTAACCACTGCGCCATCGAGGCCGTAAATATTGAATCTTGAATTTTGAAATTTTTAACTATATTATTAAGATGTATTATCTAATATTGTATTATGTGTAGGTACAAGTTAGATCTGTTTAAAAATGGTAAATGCTGTTGAAATAAATACATTTATAGAATACTAGCTTTTGCGCGCGGCTCCGCCCGCGTGGTACCTTTATCAATAAAAAGTAGCCTATATCTTTCCCCAGGTTTTGAACTATATCTGTACCAAATTTCATCTAAATCGGTTGAGTGGTTTAGCCGTGAAAAGGTAACAGACAGACAGACAGAGTTACTTTTGAATTCATAATATTAGTAAGGATAATTATGTATATTTCTACATGAAGTAGGTACAATATCTGCAGTTTCATTCTGTGTATAAAATTGATGAAACAGAAATTAAAACTGTACCTTTTATATTTTGAAAATGTACTGTCCTAAATACCAAAATCCTGTCTCATATTTTCATGAGTGCCAGCAAGACACATGTTTATTCATTACCACGACCGTAACTAAAATAACTTCATAAGGAAAGACCGCATAATATATTTTCTTTATACGTACGCTTATATCTTGATTAAAATTATATAACCTTATTACATTTACGAAAGCTTGTCCTCATTCTCATCTTAACACAAATGTTGGAACAAGATTGATACCTTGGTAATCCCATATCCACCGTTATATATAGCTATATATAACGGTGGATATGGGATTACCAAGGTATCATGACGACATGAAAGGAAATTGTTCACTTCTTCGTAACTACCTCACGAAACATTAAACTGTTTAAATGGGATTTTCTCAGAAGCTTATTCAAAGCAGTATTATAAAACGGTGTGACTGGTATCCCAAGATCCGAAACTGTGAAATTAGAAGCTTCGTTTAAAACGCTCTCACGCTTGGCGGAATTAACGAATTTAACTCAATTTTCGCATGCACACTCTTGGTGAACACCGGAGGGCTTTTAATTACGAAAATTATTTCGGTGAACGAGGTGCTGGGTAGCACTAGTGAAGATGTTTGCAGCAAATTTTATAATTTCTTGATTGCGCTTTGGAATTTCGAATTTAAAATATAGAAATGTATATATAAATCTTATTTTCTTTATATATATAAATCTTCTTTTCTTTATATATATAAATCTTCTTTTCTTTATATATATAAATCTTCTGTGCGTGTGTTTGCAATTAAACTCCTCCTAAACGGCTGGACCGATTTTAATGAAAATTTTTGTGTGTGTTCAAATGGATTCGAAAATGGTTTAGATGTGGGTTTTTGTTTTTTTTTCGTTTGTACAGTACAACGTCTTTCGGGATAGCTAGTATTACCTACTATAAATTTTGTAGTTGGAAATTAAATTATGTACCTATACGTATATATCTAAAAGTAGTCAGTAAATATACTTACTTTGTTTTATCCAATAATATACCTACATACATAACACGGCTACAACTCCGATTAGGTGGCCAGAGTTGGTCACATTTCAACGGCTATGTTTTTGGATCCTACCCTTTCAAACCGCGGCGGCACTATGGTGGCCAGACACAACATATTGTTACCCGACTGCGGCGAAGCCTGTGTATGTATGTTTGTATGTTCCACGGTAGCACCTAAACTACTGAATCGATTTTAATGAATGAGGTGTCAATAGATTCGTAATAATAACCGGGTGACATAGGCTATATAAATTTAACGAAAAGTATTAAATAAAAAATAAAGTTTAAAAACTATAACCCGACTACGTAAAAAAGGAGTCTAAAAAGGACGAAACAAGAAAATAATTCATATAGAAATCCAGAAATGCATAGGTACAAAAATGGTCAAGGTAGAGCCGTGGTCGCAACCACTGTATACCTACCATGTCTGTTTAATGGAGGCGTTCCTGGCATCCACATAATCACAGTAGGTACGACTACCTACGGCTCTACCTTGACGATTTTTATAATACTGTCTGGTCTGGGAATCGACCATGAGACCTCATGCATTTATTACTGGATCACCGACGCAATCCTTTTAATAAAAATTCACATTACTCAACATTTTTATGGTCTGGCATCCAAATGTTGATCAATTTGTTAGCACCGATGTTTGTAACTAAACCATGTCTGAAATTCCAAACTAATATCGGTTGAAACACGCTAAAAACATGGCCAATATTTTAATGAAATTTTGGTCGATGTCGCAAATAAAAACTAAATATCAATATCAATGTATTGCTATCAAAATGTATCAGTAATTGAATAGAAATAAAATGAGAACTGGCCACTATGCACTTATTATTATAGGATCAAATGATTGTGCTGTGCTCGAGAAGACATCAAGACATTTGAAGAATAGGTTTTATATCAGATCGCGCTGAGCCTGATTGAAACAACAATGTGCGATAGAGATAACTATAGCTCCAAAACTTCTTTTCCAAAACTTAATCGATCTTTTTTTGTGTACCATATTAAAATTAACTTATGTATCTTTATATTATTATGTACCTACCTATTTAGCAGAATTTTAGCTTTTTATCTAGATCTCTTAAACCATCAGTATATAACCGAATAAAATTAAATTTTGACATTGCTATGCTTTTAATAATTAAACGATAATAAACGTAATGATAGGACCATGACAAAGGTAGAAGTACATTATATATTAAAAAAACAACGGGTTGCACTCCGGGAGTGCTGGCAGAAGTGAAAACTTGAATATTAACGTTGTGCATTTTTGATATTTTGAAATGGTTAGGGAATAATTTTGCACGAATTGTTTTTATTATCAGTATAAAAGTACTATCATTTATGTGGTAAAATACAATATTCATTTATTGCGCTATCGTACACAAACATGACAATTCTCCCTCCGTCTTAAGAATTTTCGATCAGATCACGTGTCCTGACGCGAATTTAAAAGTTTTTACCCATCACAAAAAAGTGCACAACGCCGAAGAAGTTTTCACTTAAAAAATTGCTGTGGTGTCTTTATTTAACGAGAAAATATGTGGATACGATTGTGTGGACTATACGCTGCCCACGTTCCCTCTTACACATAAACAAAAACGACTAATACAACAAAAACAAAAAAACATGACAGGACATGATGCGAATCGGACGTTTTGCGAATAGGACTATATGCGAATCAGACCTTTTTTCTCACCGGACGCTTGCGAATCGGACGTTCTGCGCCTGAACCCGAAGGTAGAAAACATGATACACAACACTCACGAGATTATAAAATCGATTCTATTTATAACATAAAGTATTTTGTATCGATGTCAAAGATATCTAACAGCAAAAAAATTGCTGTCCATGACCTCTACATGACACTAATAAATAGTTGAATGAACTATCTTTTATTTAGGAGTAGAATCTCTTCAATGCGTACATTTTCCCTTTATAGTGACGTCTAAAGGGAACGGTATTACCTAGTCTCTTTATTTAGAAGTGTCTCTCTCTGTATGTGTAACGGCTTTACACAGAGCAAATAGTGCCACTGCAAGTTTATTTTGCTTGTGTCGTATAAAGTTGTGGACTGCTGAATAACTACAATTTATTTCGCGGAAGTTTCAGGAAGTTTTGTTGAGAATTTTTTTGGTTAATAGAACTTAAATTATGAAATATGTCGTAGTTTTAATTTTAGATATAAAATTGTTGAAATAGGGTCCAATATCAATTAATATAGATATAATGCTAATGTTTATGGTGCACACTACTGATTCATTTATTAAGTTTTAGATACACTACATTAACGCTGGAAACGGTCCCCATCTATACTAATATTATAAAGCTGAAGAGTTTGTTTGTTTGCTTGAACGCGCTAATCTCAGGAACTACTAGTCCGAATTGAAAAATTCTTTGTGTGTTGGATAGTTCATTTATTGAGGAAGGCTATAGGCTATTAATTAACATCACGCTACGACCCACGGGGGCGGCGCAGTAATCATAAACGCGGGTGAAACATATACACCTAACACTATATTCTTAACAAATCCGTGGCAATATCATTATATAAGTCCCAAAGCTCAGCTTGACCTCCTAAAATAACTATTTATATTTCATCTAGCATGTCCTTAATGTGTTTTGATGAGCTGACCCACTACATACCCGGATATTGAAAATCATCGAGGGAATTAGGATGGATTATTTTATATTAACTGTTTAGAAAGAAAACTTAATCGAATTTTGAGATCATAGTCAAGTTACTTATTATTAATAATAATAAGTAATAAGTATTTATTTATCAAACTTTACAGATAAATTTATACTACAATAGAACGTAAGTGTTTATATAAGGGTAGTATTTAACTGCACAGCAAAAAAATACTAATTGCTCACCAAAATATATTTAAAGAGATCAAACTAAGTCGACGGAGCCCCGCAGAGCGGGGCTCCTATTTTTGGCTGGGTTTAAGAAGGAACCTAACATAACCTAACCCTTCCGCGACGGAATGCAGTGATTTGAGGCGTATAGGTGCTCGTTATGATATATTTTAGTAAGCATATTTTGCTGCGCAATTAGTATTTTTGGTGGTCATTATATTTAAATCTCTTTATATAATACAGTGAAATTGGTTAAAATAGTAGTTAACAAATGGGACATACATTATATTAATTGTTTTTTTTTGTCCAAATACGAAAAAAGGATATGTTGGTAAAATATTTTATTGTTCTTCTACCATTATAATATATTTTGTTGCCGAGTCGTTTACGTATAACAAATGTAATTAAACCCAATGACTACAAAATAATACTAGCAAAGGTCAAAACTAGTACCGCATAACAACTTCAAAGAAACTTATTACAATAACTCTTTACATAAACCGCTTAAACAAACCTTTAAGAAACAATACAAACTTTAACACAAGACTGCCTCGACAATATCAACTTCTATAGCAACAAGTCAGCCATGAAACAGCTAAAGAACTGAATTAGCAGCAGCCAAAAGATATGAACGTTTCTTGACAGGTTTAATGGACTTTTTATGCGTATGGCAAACGACGGGCCTTGTGTCTCGAACCTTTTAGTTACGACTTATGAAGGATACTTAAAATACTTTATTGCTGGCCGATCTTCCTATTTTACTTGCCCGGCCTTGAGCACTCAGCAATTTTCTATTTCAATGTTTTTGGAATTGGTCCAAATGTTATTGATGTTGGTATACCTGTGTAGGGAAACTCCAGAATCAGTTCTCAGGCATTTATTTTCCTCTAATAATTTGTAACATAATTAGAATTTATATTAATAGTTTACACTTTACATAGTAATGCAATATGCATACCTTATCTAATTCAATGCAATATCCGCTACTTAACACATTTTACTTCGCAACCTTATCCGATCGCCACTCAATGCACAACTGCCCGTTATCGTTCCGCGCGTTAGTTTTTTTCTATTAAGCATAGTGGGGCGCAGTCGAGCAAAATCAGTGTTGCCAACAGAAAATAACGGGTACAATTAAACATTTTCAAATAATGCTTATACATCGCTACAATTTACAATTATTTTATAGAAATATTTAATATTCTACCTATAATCGCTAACACCTGGAAGGTAGAATAGTTTATGTAATACCTTCTTAAATGTATTTTGAGAAAACATTATGTAAGCTTCTGACAAATAGGTATACTGATTATGACGTCCGTTCACAAGGAGACGAATTACTGCGTAAGTCTTGCGTTTAGTTTAATTAATTCTCAGTAACATTTACAGTTCCGCTCAGATTTCGATATGCCCGGTAAACAGCATAAGTCCCGCCGTCTTTTACAAACGTCTGCTCAAATGGCGCAGTGTGCAAACATCAGTTGTAGGTTCGAATCCCACGCGACACAATCATTTGTGTGAACTACAAATTTTGTTAATTATTGTACGTTTTTAAAGTCCCTCGCAACACCACAAATGCCATCTTTGTTTTTATAAAATAAATTGCAGGTGCTTCAGCTTATTTTAGCTCAGTGATGAAAAGAACAAATTAAATAGTGATATCGTAGTGCATTTATTCCTCTCGTCACTAAATTATTCAAGACTAATAGTATTAAAATCTCCAGTATTTTGTTTTTTTTAGGATGGGATATCTTCAAGGGTCCCTTTCGCTATAGGCGAAACGAAAGGTATGTCAGACATCGACTGACTAAAACCATACCCGTCTTTTTTCTATTGCCCTCTGAACCCGCGTATCTATATTCGGAATGTACCGTGACCCCAACAGGCGCCGACCCGTCGTATACAGGCCCCACTAATGTGCTGACAAATTGAGAAGCACGCGGGATCACAACGCGCCGGCGTCTCAGCCCTGTTTCTGACCGGACGACGAACTGCCCATAGCTCGCCGCCCCAGGCTTTCGCTTACGGTAGTGACATTTCCATTCTTGAATAGCTTTCTCTAATCGGTATTTAATAATTCTTTGTAGACAATCTTTTAGTACAAAGTATACTAAAATAGTATCTATTGTAAGCAATTAGTTTGAGTTAAACGTATCGTCTTATTCAGTAAAATGTAGGTTCAGCCACATCGGATCTGAACCTACAATTGCCCGGCCTGATTATCTATTGTCTCAAGCTATTGTTTCAGTACCTTTTATAGAAGATTCCATTATTTCTTTTCTATTCGGCCATCTTTGCGGTTCTTTTACACAATGTGTCTTGATTAGATTATCTTCCAATGTTAGAAGTTGCATTAAAAGGTTTTGGGTGGAACTTAATTGACTTATTCTCAAGTTAGAGTAGGCTTGTAATCTAGTTACGTATCTGAAATACGTTTTAACGAATTTAGAAACATTTGAAATGCAAATGTACAAAGTCTAACAATAAGGTATGTGTCATATTTTAGGGTTGTAGAATTTAAATGTACTTATATTAACATGAATTATTGGATATGATTGACTATTAGGATTTTTAAACAAATATTTATATATTTTCCATTAAGATACATAATTCTAAATACTGTTTATTACATACATACATAGATTCACGCGTAGTCATTCAAGTAAAGTTTGATTACCACGCTGGACAAAAGTTTGTTGGATTAGTGAGTTTACTAAGTTACTGAAGCTACATTCAGGTTTGTTGCTAGGTTCAAGTAAAAGGTTGAGCCTTTGAGAAAATTCCTGCTAAAAACGAACGACTACTCTTTAAATCGCTAATGAAACATACTGCTATGCTTGACTATTATAGTATGGTGATCTCTAGAAGCCAGCAATATAAAATTTCGTAAAAAAGCCGGCATATAAAGATAGATAAAATGGACCGACTTATATTTACCGAATTATTATTTATAATATCCAGGTTACTAAAAGGAAAAATCTTACCTTCCTTATAGCAAACTTTTATATACGAACAGGAAATTACCGGGCTACAGTAATAGCATATTCCTTTGGGACAAAAAGAAAATTCCTAAATTTATTAACGATATTTACTTCCTGTACTTTGTCGTTTTAATATATACATTTATTTAATTTTATAATTTTATTATATTAAGTAATTCTTGCTTTTTCAATTTCATATATTATTTTGTGTTAATTAATATAATTGAAAATAAGCAAGATCTTGCTTATTTTCAATTATATTAATTATAACAGGAAAACCTAATTATACATTGGACGACCCGGTAATTGAGATCAAGATCTCACGGTCGCACGCAAGTATAAGAACAAACTTAAACATGATCGACAAGACAGTCAATTAAATTTAATAAGGCGGGATTGTTTGTATAATGGAGCAAAAGTCTATTGAATTCATATAACCAATGTTGATGCTGTATCGCAGGCGTTCTAGAGGTTTTTTTTTTATACATCTAAGGTGGCAATCAAGCATACGGCCCACCTGATGGTAAGTGGTCACCGTAGCCTATGGACGCCTGCGACACCAGAGGCGTCACTAGCGCGTTGTCGACCCTTTAGGAAAGGAAGTGGGAAGGAGAAGGAGCGGGAAGAGGGTAAGGGTGTGATTGGGCCTCCGGCACTCTCACTCACCGAACGAAACACAACAGTAGGAATACTGCTATTTCACGTCGATATTCTGTTAGAGGGTAGTCCTTCCCCGGTCGAGCCGGCCCATTCATGCTGAAATCAGCGAGGCTCTACTATGTAAAATGTAACAGAATTTTACGTAGGTACCTATCATTATATTTTTATGGTAAATACTACTTTTGCACAACGATTCTTCATGTTTCGAGGAGGGATGCTATTTAATAAAATAAACAAAATAATTTCTATAGCGAATTGCAATAGAGTGGAAAGTAAGCATAAGGTCAATAGACTGCTATTAAATCTTGATTATTTTGAAACTGAGAACATCCTTGATGTATTAGTGTAGTAAGTTTATCTGTACTTCTTTTCTCAATAATATATTTTATTTTTAATAACATATACCTATCTACTAAATATAAAATTAACACAATTATTACTTCTCATTATAATATATTATAATATGTATGTACCTCTTTATTTTATATTATGTAAATCATGTACTATCATACATACATACACACACACACACACACACACACACACACACACACACACACACAAACACATTCTACGACTTTTTACTTAAACACTGATTGTATTCACTCACACATCATGCACTTGAAATTGTCACTCTATAGAAACAAATCGTGGGCCTGGAGTTCTAAAATACAGGCCTTGGCTTAGTTTAGACTCCAGATCTCCCACAAACTACAATATTGTAAACCATATAACTTTCACAGTGTACCTTTTAACTGTAAATGTATGTAATTTGTGGAGATGAATAAACCATTATTATTATTATTATTATGTTGGCGGTTTTCTGCAAGTCACAATATGTGCCGAATTAATTCCTAGGTTACGAAACTATACAAACATTCAAATAATGGATTAAATAGAAACTACATTCAAAACATTTATTTATAAATATATTTTTATCTAATAGTACAGAGCAGCCGCAGTGACAAAAGACCTTTCGTTGCTCAGCAGCACATGGCATAAGGTGTACTCCAACAGAATAGCTCGACTGAATGATGATTCCGCCGTCACGTCAACAAAGTAAGACCAGTAGAAACGACCATATGAAGTATATCTTAAATGATTAATCAAAACGTTTTGTGCTTACCTTAGCATTTTGTGCTGTCGATTTTTTATTATTTCTCTCTTCTTCTCCCTAGCCTTTATTATTCCCAAGTCACTTGGGGTCGGCTTTCTAGTCTAACCGGATTTGACTGGATATCAGTTTTTACACGGAGCGACTGCCATCTGACCTCCGCAACCCGAAGGCTAACGATACCCTAAGGCTAGAACAGTGTCAGGATATTAGAGGGCACTGACTTCCCAATAACGACTGTCATAGATTTTCATGGCAGCCGGGACCGACGGCTTAACGTGCTCTCCGAGGCACGGAGCAGGCGATAATCGTTAATCAATACGCACATAATTCGAAAAGTCACATAACTTCCGAAAGTCAGAGGTGCGCGACGTGAGTTCGAACTCGAGACCCTCTGCATTGCAGTCTGTTGGTCTCCACTGAGCTATCGCCGCTTCATTTTCGATTTTTTATTATTTATGATATGAAAATTATATTTCTTCGAGCTGAAAATACTCAACGTATTATTGACAATGACTTGACAAAGCAACGACGTCACAAGCTGTCAAAGATGACATTAATTAAATTATACCTTTTCAAAAGCATTTTCTTCTCAAAGGAGGAAATTTGGTAGCGGCTAAACATAATGTACATTGAATGATGTTAATTGACGCGGGCGTGTAATTATGTAAGTGAATGAACAATGATTCGTGAGTCCTTTGTCGCTTATTCGTATCACAGTTCCTGCCGCAATGGTTAGGGAAAACAAAGAGATTATTCACTGATGGATTTATGCTAGGATTATGGAGAGTCATGAACATTCACGAAAGTGGATTTACGGTTTTCTATATGAGTAAAAAAGGTTGATATTGTTGTAATGGCATTATAATTTTGGAAACTAAAATGACATACGTAGTATCATAACTGCCTATCTATACTAATATTATAAAGTCTGTCACTAATCTCATTTATCGAGGAAGGCTATAAGTTATATAACATCAGGCTACGACCAATAGGAGCGCAGCATCAATGGAAAATATTACAAAATTGGGGAAAATTCTCTTATGTGACGCAGACGAAGTTGCGTGGGTTAGCTAGTTGTGTAATATATTGATTGCACGGATGGCGTAGTAGTTTAAGTATTCACCTGGCCACTATTACTGCGCCCAGTGTTGTGGGTTCGAACCCACACAAAGTTCTGTCCCGTGTGGGATTCGAATGCCACACGGGACAGAACTTTGTGTGGTCCACAAATGGTTGTTCTGAGTCTGGGTGTACCTTGTGTCCGTTACTTAAAGTTTATAAAGTCTGCCACGACAATGCGTTTATTTAAAGAAAAATTCTTAGAGGTAGTCAGAGGTAGGTATACGCACGTCGTTATCGGCCATGTTTTATAATATCATTTGTTAGCGGACGAGCGTATTTAATTATGGTTTACAAATCACTTTTCTATACTTCATGGTGCTACTCAAAATTTAGTAATATATAATCTTAATAATCTGGAATGACATAAAACGCAAACACCACCAGTAAGCAATAGCAAAACCTAATAATGTGAAATGTCTTGAGCATCCCATCACGACACAGATAGTCGCGTGTACGTCAAACTGAAGAACTGAAGATCTTAAAATTGAAGATATAAACTAGATATCATCTTATTATTATTCTCTTTATTTACACATTTTTCAATAGTAATTACATTTTTAAATATATAAAAAAAACACATTTAAAAATATAAAAACTATGAAGACCCACCGGCATCGGGAACTAGGTCCAAGCTACCGGTGGTTAGGGCTCCAGCGAGAGGAACCTCCTCACAATGCGTGCCGTGTCAAGCAATACGGCCTTCTGCATCAGAGACTTAATCCAGCCGTCTAACGCGAGCCTCTTCAGATTGTGATCGAGACTCTTGGCAATCAGTCCATGGACTGATACGACTATCGGTACAATGATCGCCGAATCCACATCCCACATGTCGACAATCTCGTGCGCCAGATCCAGATATTTAACTTGTTTATCCTTTTCAGCTTTCACGAGATTTCCGTCATGGGGAATGGTGATATCGACGATCATTGCACGGCGCTCTAATCGGTCCACCACCACAATGTCAGGTCTATTGGCTACAACAGTCCTGTCAGTAATGATGGACCGATCCCAGTACAACATTGCATGACCATTTTCGAGAACGGGGTCGGGCACATACCTGTAGTACGGTACTTCTAAGTCCACGAGATCGTATTTTAAAGCAAGTTGCTGATGTATAATCCTGGCCACTTGGTTGTGTCTATGCAAGTACTCGCCATTAGCAAGACGAGAGCATCCAGAGATAATATGTCTGAGGGATTCTCCGGGCTGGTGACACGCCCGACATATGTCAACCGTACCATCCTTTAGGATATATCTCCGGTAGTTATTCGTCATCACTACTTCGTCCATAATTGCACAGACAAAACCTTCGGTTTCTCCAAACAGGTCACCGAATCGTAACCAGGACACGGATGATATTAAATCTACGTCGGGCCCATATAGAGCCCGATAAAACCGTCCGTGTAGCTCCTTGCTCTTCCATACAACCTTGCGATCCTCAGTTGTAAGCACCACCGGTTTGCGCCAGTTCTCTTTAGCCAGAGCGAGCGGGGTAAGGCCAGTATCCACTGCCACCACATCACGATGAACATCCACGTTATTGTGGAGAAAATATTCTCGGAGATTGCACACCTCACGGTTATGGAAGGTCTTGGCACATAAAAAGCCACGACCCCCACATTTCCGCGGGATGTACAACCTCATTACAGAAGAACGTGGATGGTGCATTCTGTGAGAGGTTAGCAGTGACCGGACTTTTCTGTCCAGGGCATCCAGTTCTGATTGAGTCCATCTGAGTATGCCGAAGGAGTAAGCAAGGACTGGCATGACCCAACCGTTACAGGCTCGCACCTTATTGCCGCCTGTTAAAAGACTTCTCAGTACTTTCTTCAGGCGGCCAAAGAAACGCTCCTGCAACGCTTGTTTCATTCCAGCCTCGGAGATATTTAATGCCTGCGACATACCCAGATATTTGTAGGTTTCGGTTCCAGACAGAGATCTAAGTTGTATGGAATCTGAGAGTTGCACCCCAACAGATTCCATAATCTTGCCTCGCTTCACATGCATAACTGCACATTTATCCACACCAAATTCCATCCTGATAGAGTTACTAAAGGTTTCGGTTACCTTAAGTAACGCTGCCAGTTGCAAATTGCTGGGGGCAAACAATTTTAAGTCATCCATGTAAAGGAGGTGGGATATAACCTGACCATCTTTCCGTAACCGATAGCCCAGCTCTGAACTCTCTAAAAGAGTG
This sequence comes from Catocala sponsa, assembly GCA_963564715.1. NCBI lineage: Eukaryota > Metazoa > Arthropoda > Insecta > Lepidoptera > Erebidae > Catocala > Catocala sponsa. The sequence goes on along the minus strand of OY751343.1, from coordinate 24,755,187 downwards.
CTTAAAGGGTTCAGAGCCAGACAGAACCACAGCGGACTCAGACTGTCACCCTGAAATATACCTCGCTCGATCTTTATCGGTACACCATAATCCTGAATTTCTCGACATCCTGGATAGCAAAGAACAGTCCGCCATTGCCTCATACATGTCTTCAAGAAGGTGCATAGGGTTGTATCAATCTTATACAACTCCAGCACCCTCATAAGCCACGTATGTGGCACGGAATCATAGGCCTTCTTATAATCTATCCAACATGTCGACAAATCCTTTCGATTACGGCGAACCTGTTGGCTAATAGTCATATCAATAATAAGGAGCTCTTTAGTACCACGGGCCCCATTCCTACATCCATTCTGAGAAACAGATATAATGGAATTATCACTAATATGCTTAGATAATTTTGTTCTCAAAATGGATGCAAGAAGTTTATAGACCGTTGGTAGACATGTAATTGGTCTATAGTTTTTGGGATCCAGGGTACTACCAGACTTATGAAGTAGGTGGGTGATGCCAGTTGTTAAAAAATGTGGTAGCGATCCTGATTCTAAGGATGATTGGAATTGAGATGCCAAATGAGCATGTGAGCTATGGAGCCATTTTAGCCAAAAATTGTGCAGTCCGTCCGGACCCGCTGATTTCCAATTTGGTAACGAACGGACTGCACTGGCTACGTCATCTGTTGTTATTATAATTGGCTCCATTATAGGTAATTGCTCACACACTCTTTCTACATCCCGTATCCAATCACCCTCTGTGTGGCAGACAGGTGTCGACCAGATGCTACGCCAAAAAGTGCTAGTGGCATCATCATCCGGCCGACATCCATTACCCACCTCAGAATCAGATCGCTCCCACTTTCTATACACCCACCTTTCATCCTTTTGGAATGTGCGGTTCTGGCGATATCGATCCACCCGTTTTTTATAACGCCGGATACGGTTTGCCCACGCATAAATCTTCTGTTTCAAGAAGTCAATGCGCTCTGTGACTCGAGACGTATAATCTTGCGTACTGATCCCAGTACCTGCAAACGCCCGAACCACAAAGCGCATTACTCTCGGGCGTGTATTGCCCGACCTGAAACATATGAGCTTTCCGATGAGTGCTCTAGCCTCAGCAATACGACGCTCAATCCTGCACTGCCAAGCTGGCACAACAGAGTTCAGTCGTGTAGCAGTTTCATTTGATGGTAATTTAACACCAGCTACACGACATACTGCTACGGCCGCACAGTACAGGATTGAATGTGTATCACCGAGATTCTCACTATTATCTAAATAACTAGACAATAGTGAATCCAGAGCACTCACCAGCGCTATATTCTTTTTATGCGTAGGCAAACGTGGCAAGCGAGGCCTTACATTTCGTTCCATGGATCGATATTCCGTAATGGCACACTCCAAAGCGCTCCTTAATTGGCTGTTGTAGTGGGTATCTACATGAGCAGCCTCTCCATCTGCCACTCCATCAGCAGGATTACACTGTGGTTGTGGTGCAGTTGTTATTACCCGTGCCACAGTTTGCGACGAAGAAGCGATGGGAAGGCTACCCTGCACGTCAGAGCGCAACCTCTCAAGTACAGTGTCATCCAACAGATGGCATCGTTGGATTGCCCGCACTTGATCTGATAGTCGCTGTGCCGAAACGTTGACAGCTGGCTCAAGTACCTGAAACAAAGGCAGCATGCGATCACGATACGCACTAAGGTTTGTTCCCCCCTCTGTAGCCACAAAATATGCCCGCATGACGTTCTCATTCATTGAGTTTGTCCATTTCATGCGGCGCACATTACCACCAATAGCGGGGACCCCTCCCGAGGCCGGTTGGCCTCTGGGTCCCAAGCAAGTCGGTGGCCGGCCTCTTCCCCGCCGACGTATAGGTGTTGGCGACGACGGCGGAGAGAAGTACTCGTCGCTGCTCGACGCCTCTGCAGTGTCCGGTGGCGCTGATGCGTGTCCTGGTGACTGCGAGGCGGAGCTATGCGACGAGTTCGGAGATGGAAGGCGTGCTGTAAGTGCTTTGGCCTTAGCCCTGGTCAACATCTTAATTTATTTGCACATGTCATAGTTAAAATAAACTGTTTTGGAATTTTCTCTTGTGACGTACCACACTTGTCACACATGTCATTTTGTAAAAATTATATTAAATACCAGATTCTCCAAAGAGTTCCATCAAATACACATTCCCACTGCGACCCCAGACGCTTTATACTTATTTACACAAACCCCCGCTCCGAAATGTTGAAAATATATTTAAAAAATTCATAAAATAAAAGACCCGATGCTGCTTGTCAGGGTTGCCAGTTATTATTATTATTATTATTATTATATATTCGTATATTTATTATAGATAATTTTTTGCTTAAAATATATAATAACTAGATGTTCCCGCGGTTTCACCCGCGTTTATCGTTACTGCGCCGCCCCCGTGGGTCGTAGCGTGATGTTATATAGCCTATAGCCTTACTCGATAAATAGGCTATCCAACACTAAAAGAATTTTTCAAAGCCAACCAGTAGTAATCACACAGAATAAACCAGGAGAAACATCGTTTGTACTGTCTGTAATGGGTAATTATTTTGCTGCAATGTTATTTTAAAACTGCGATATCTCCTAAGATATTCATTGAAATCGAATGATGTGAAGGGCAATTTTGTTTTAAATTAAATTCTTGTGATGAATAACGTATTTATTTGGATAAGGATTAATATCATGTTTATAATAATACCTTCGCAAATAATGCATTATTTTAGAACAAATTTGGTTAGCATAAAAATGGTTATAGTGAGCCAACCTTAAAAGATAGACATATGCTACCGCGGACTTTTTTTTAGAACTTTTAAAGAGGAACAATTCTGTCATACATGACTTTTTTGCGAAACTTTAACTGTTTACGCAGCGCACGCAGCGGAAGCTCTCAAAAGGAAAAAATACCCTCCGATTTTGAAACATTCTTCATTCGTGCTCAGCTCCTATTGATCTTAGCGTGATGATATATAGTCTATAGTCTTCCTCGATAAATGAGCTATCTAACCTTGAAAGAGTTTTTCAAATCGGACCAGTAGTTCCTGAGATTAGCACGTTCAAGCAAACAAACAAACAAACAAACTCTTCAGCTTTATAATATTAATACCTATAGATATCAGTGCGAGAAGCTTAAAATCTTAAAATATAGTGTTAAGACTGCGCCGAGCGTAAGACAGATAATGACGGAGCTCGTGCGGCGCATATTCAAATCGGCGCGCGGCTGCCATAGTAAAATTGTATGGAGGATTTGAAGTGCTTCTTTGATAAATATGTATCTTTATAATTGTCAACCAATAACTTAAATATTTCGGACGGACAAATTGTAATATTACTATTTATATTTCGTTTAAGCTGTAAAATAGGATAAATTTCTACTGTTATAATCTAATGCAAATTTACGTAATATTGTAGGCAAAAATATTAATTATTTTAAGGTTTTTACACGGAGTAATTGTAAACACATACATTGTTATGGTAAATGTAGGTATATAATTTTATATTTGTATTAAACAAAAAGTGTTGATTTTATTCACTTAACTGTGACCGCCTGTTTTGGATCATTTTGCTCGGCGTAGTCTTAATAAATCAAGATTAGAAACCAATATTTAAAGGCATAATATTAATATATTACCAATTAAAAAGGTTCCCAGATTTGTAAAAAGCGATTCAGCAAATTCTTTTGCCATAGCGTGAAACGCTTCACAGCCTGGAAAATAATTAGCTAATATATCAAAGGCTATAGAGGATCAGTACTCTATTTATGTCAAAATAATGCAGCAATCTAAAATATAACTTACAGACTTAGTCTCACGATGCGCATTTATATTACAACTACCATCGCAAAACGTGAATATAAAAATTTGCTAAGCAAAGAACTACCCAACATTTGGCTGCGTTCCAACGCAATAACATGTTCGTATAGATCTGAACTGACCTGATTTGTGAGAGTCTCCGCGTCAGCAGTTTTTCAACCAGTTCACCGTATGCTTACAAAGAAATTGATTGCACATGAATTATTAATGAGAACATAGGTTTATCTATTCTAATGTTTGTTAGATATTTTTTCTTTTCACGACAGCTTAGCTAAGGTTTACCGTGATAGACTGGTGATTTCACTATAAATATATTACGTCTTGGAAACTTTAGATTGGTACTTTACACTAACTGTAACTTTGGATTGGACCAGTATTAGGCAATACCTACTTCGCTCTCGTGTGATTGTAAGCTAAAATAAATCTAATGAAATATTTAGAGCAACGAGCATTAAAAATAAATGTATTCACAATATTTGATAATATTACTTGGTAAGACACTGGTAAACCTTAAGCCATGACATACATACATAGATTCACGCCTGTTTCCCAGAGGGGTAGGCAGAGACTACGGATTTCCATTTGCTACGATCCTGACATACTTCTCTGGCTTCATTCAATTTCATTACATTCCTCAAACACGCCCGTCGGTTCAAGGAGCTCTTAACCTGGGCTTTGTTCAGAACGCCTCCGATCTGATCGAGAAACGTTCGCCTAGGTTTTCCTCTTGCGACTGTTCCATTCACACTAGCCTTATAAACTTTCTTAGTCAGTCTTTCCTCGTCCATTCTTTCTTTTATTATTAGTATATCTTATTTTAACCCTTGTTGCTTTAAATTTCTTTTAACTTATCCATTAAGCGAAAAAGCTATCGGCCTATTCGCCTTTGCTTTTGGCCAATGTTTTATATAAATCCACGTTTTAACCACTTCGCTCACGGATTTACAGATATCTATTTCACAGTGACCATGCATTTTCTGGGATAACATGTGGCCGATTTTCAAACAAATGATCATCGATCCATTGCTCTGGGAATGCCATGAAACACTCACATTTATTTAAGTGTATGTAGTGTAGCATTTACGTATATATAGCTTAAGAAGCTGCCCCGTTGTAACCTACCACACTTCACCGGCATCAAGGTGTACAATGCCTTCCAACAAAAAAAAAAGTTGCACTTCGGGAGTGCCGGCAGAAGTGAAAACTTGAATATTAACGTTGTGCATTTTTGATATTTTGGAATGGTTAGGGAATAATTTTGCACGAATTGCTTTAATTATCAGTATAAAAGTACTATCATTTATGTGGTAAAATACAATATTCATTTATTGCGCTATCGTACACAAACATGAGAATTCTCCCTCCGTCTTACGAATTTTCGATCAGGTCACGTGTCCTGACGCGAGTTTGACAATTCTCCCTCCGTCTTACGAATTTTCGATCAGATCACGTGTCCTGACGCGAGTTTGACATTTTTTACCCATCACAAAAAAGTGCACAACGCCGCTAAAGAAGTTTTCACTTCAAAAATATATATAAGAAAAAAACGACAAGATCTGTCGATGTTTGTTGCAGATATCGTTAAAATAGGACAAAGAGGAGAATTATTTTAAATAAATAATAAAATTCGATAATAAAAAAGTATGTACAACTTAGATCCCCTCTTTTAGAGTTGATATTTTTACGTATATTTTTATATTTTTTCAGGCGGTCACTTATCGATGGAAAACATTGTATAGATATAATAAATAACTAACATATATAACGCAAAATAACCCAATATGGACGAGGATCTTTTGATGATATGAGTGTCTTTTTCTCACTTTGTATTACACCAGCCTCATAAATGTTTTGTGCCACTACGGGCATCGTCTTGTCAATTTCAATTACTGGATATCCCTCGGGATAATATTTTTTTCTGAATGAAGGATAACCGATGTCCTTTTCTATACCGTGAAAAGGTGTAGGTATGCGAAATTGCATGATGATCGGTCGAGAAGTTAATGTGTGAAAGCGTAACAAACAAACTCACATTCTCATTTATAATATTAGTTAAGATTGTATCATTAAATAGTTCCAAACATATGCTTCCGGTTGTTCATTGCAAATTTCAAAAGTGTCAAAGATGAATTTGATGATTTTTTAAATTATGTGCTTCTCTTTTGTAATCCATTAACAGAATGACTGATGAAACAAAGTGAATGCTATTTTAGTTCATTTTTACTAAATGTATTCAGTATGACGTATGATGTAAAGCCTGATTTATATGCAAAAAGGAATATACAAGCCACAGCTTACATGAATAAAATTTAGTTAATATTTAGTTCGACGTTCGATATGCGACTACCCTCACCTGTAGAAGTTTGGTAGATTTTAAAGCTTTCTTTAAAAGAGATATAAAATATTCCGTGACAATAGCAGAAATACTTTTAAATCCAGTTGCAGTCAGGTAAGTGTAACGACATTGTATACGTGAGGTATTCCTGCATCAGCATTTCTCAACTCAATATTTCAAATATTCGTGTACTTCAAAATCCTTTTGCTACACAAAAAGAAAACCACAGATGCCTCTTTAAAACAAAAGTTTAACCAATGCTATAATGTATTTTCTTTGTGTTACTCCCACGTAAGCTTGACTGTTTTAAAGTCAGTGACTTCGAGAATACACGTTCAAAGTCACTGACTTACAACACGAATTATCGTTCGAAGTTACTTAGTTTGAAAGTCTACGCTCTCTCGTGTGTCTCGAAAGTTGATTTCCAATCGTGTACATGTATTAAATAATTCAAAGCTATTTTATTAAGTTCTGTATAATGTAATGGAATTCTTAAGCGGTATAATAAAACGCTGAAATTAAGTTCTAAGTTCTACTTTAAGCTTAGCTAAGTATTTACTTATCAGCAATTTGCTTCAGTGGTTTAAAATGTTGGTTACTCAGCTATTTTTCGTTTGTGTTTAATTACAATTGAGAATTGCTTTTATCTTAGTTTTGTGGTAAATTTAATTTCTTAATATTGTCTGCTATAATAGAGTAGCATGATATTTTTGAGTCTTCGCTGTCCGTATAATGAGCCAAGTGATAAAGTGTTGCGCGTAGTATATTTTCTAATGGTACTTTAATTATTAATGAGTCACTTTAACCATGTCATAAGATGGTTAAAAAAGCATTGTGTCTGAAAGCCGGCGTCCGAACCTCGACTCTGACATAAGACTTACGTATCTGCTATAACGTTGTGGAGAAATCTCAAGCCGAATATCTTCACGATCTTTAGTATGCCATAAGATGGTACTCGAGAGCTTTAGGCGGTAATTGAACGGTGTCATCAGCCAGCTATCTCTGCCTTATAGGCAGGCTAATCCAATAGTAAGTATATAATAATAATAATAATAATCCACCATCCATCCTACCTTTGATGAAGACTCTCGAAGGGCCTCTTCACGTTGGATCCATGTATTAGGGAGATACCCGTGAAAGAGAAACAAATAATAATATCCTACCACATACACACAACACCATCTAGTACTATAGAAACGTCCCTAACAATGCAACTCTCCTATTTATTTAATATGGATCATAAATTTTAAATTTACAGTGAACGTATTCTAAGTCTGTCCTCTATTGGTGAGAAAAAGGTAAGTAAGTAATAATAATAATAATAATATTCTACCACATACACACAACACCATCTAGCCCAAACTAAGCAGAGCTTGTACTATGGGTACTAGACAATGGATAAACATACATATATACTTATTTTTTTGTAAATACATACATATTATACATAGAAACACCCAGACCAAGACAAACACCCATGTTCATGCACACAAATGTTTGACTTGTGCGCATGTAACATTCATCTATAATATATAGATTACTAGTTTTCACTCGCGACTTCACTCGCGTAAATGTAGGTTAGGTTAGGTTAGGCCGGTGCCGTCCCCTAGCCGGCAGATAGTGCAACAAGCATTTTTACTGGGTACCAAAAAAAAAAAAAAGGTTTGCAACAGTTATTTTTCTGGATGAAAGGTACCCTATGTCCTATTCTGTACCCCTGACAACGTGTATGTAAAATTTCATGTTGATCGGTTGAGTAGTTAAGGCGTGAAAGCGTAACAAACAAACAAACTCATTTTCGCATTTATAATATTAGTTAGGATTAGGATTAGGATTATAGATTTTCTTAGAAACTAGATTATGCTTAGTTTTTACCATGTGTTTTTGAAGCAAATTCCAGGTAGTCGCACTCAGGCATAACATTTTCTGATGCTATTCTTTTCCCAGATGCTATAACCTTAACTCATCTATCAGCAACTAAACCATGCTAAGCTAGCTGATAATCAAGTTATTGCTATTCAACTAGTATCGAAAGCAACACTCAATACTTCGTCTGAGTAACAATAGCGTATAGTGAAGTTTTGATCGTTGCCGATCGAGTTACGTCTATAGCCGGCAGAGAGAGTACACAAGGATTAGGGTGGAACTTTGTTCGGATCGAATAAGGCTTTGTTCGCGCAGTGCAAACACTTTGTCAGGGGATGTTTGCTAGCTGACTCTATGCTTTGTGACCGGCCAAGTTACACCAGCAACATACCCATCTTAAATCTATACTAATATTATAAAGCTGAAGAGTTTGTTTGTTTGAACGCGCTAATCTCTTAATTTTTTCGAATTGAAAAAGTATTTGGATAGCTTATTTATCGAGGAAGGCTATATAACATCACGCTACGACCCACGGGGGCGGCGCAGTAACGATAAACGCGGGTGTAACCGCGGGAACATCTAGTAATATTATAAATTTGAATGTTAGTCTTAGTTTGTGTATTACGCATACACATCTCAACTGCAATTTCGTATACAATACATGTTGTCGGACATACAGACACGGATATATACGGACATTTTTCGGCATAAAAGGCATTTTATGCAGAAAAATGCACTGTTCCTCAGGAAAATCTAGTAATCCTAACTTCCTAACTAATATTATAAAAGCGAAAATGAGTTTGTTTGTTACCTTTTCACGCCTAAACTATTGAACCGATCATCCTGAAATTTTGCATATATGTACGTTATCAGGTGTACAGAAACGGACATAGACTACCTTTAATCCCGAAAAAATTACTGTTTCCGAGGAAACCAACAATAACGTTCTTATGATAATAAATGGCACCACGTGTCTTTCGAATCATGATTGAATTATATTATTACAAGCAGAGTACAACCCGAATTGATTGTCAAATTCTAAATTAACGGAGCGAAGCCGCGGGCAAAAGCTAGTCAAAAATATTTAAAAAAAGTTAACATTCTAATTCGGCTTCTAAATTTGATATGCCAGAAATTTTTACCATCTCGTTAGTCCCGTAGCACAATAATTAATGCAAATACGTTTATGTCAATGGTCCGATACATGAATGGGATAAATTCTCATTGGTTTTGTTTAAAAATCATAATAAGTAAGTACTTTACTTAAACCCGGGCATTTGCTCAAACTGGGGCAATCAGAATATCGCTGTGTTGTTTTTTTGTGGAAAGTTGGTAAATACTCCTCAAGGAATCTTTGTTCTATCTACAAAGGGGCTCGTATGACAATCACTCCTTTTGGAAGAGTATGCAATCCTTACTAATATTATAAATTCGAAAGTAACTCTGTCTGTCTATCTGGCTGTCTGCCTGTTACCTTTTCACGGCTAAACCACTCAACTGATTTAGATGAAATTTGGTACAGATATAGTTTAAAACCTGGGGAAGGACATACATTTTATTCATGTAGCTATCACGCGGGTGGATCCGCGTGGAAAAGCTAGTAATAATATAATATAATAATAATATTATATCACATACATTGCCTCATTGCCATGTTTCTACAGAATATACCACGGGGAGTGCTCTGAAGAGTTATTCCACCTTATCCCGCCCTCCCCTTTCCTATCCAGAACAACGCGTGCTGGGCTCAGATGCCATCCTTACACGGTAGAGTCGATTAGAGCGCGTACCAAAAAGTTTGGGTCCTCATACCTCTGCCGAACGACCAAGGCATAGAATTCTCTGCCAAGGCACGTGTTTCCTTCTTTCTTCAATCCTGGGTCCTTTAAGCGGGGCGTGAAAAAGCACCTTCTCAGGCCGTCAAAGTAAAGACCTCAACATCGCCTCGGCTACGGTGTGGAGGTCACTGCTCTTAGACCACACGACTGCTTACCATCAGGTGGAGTGTGGTCATTTTGACGAGCACGATATAAAAAAAAAAAAAAAAAAACTCTATCTAGTCCAAACTAAGCAGAGCTTTTACTATGGGTACTAGACAATGGATAATCATACATATATACTATTTTTTTTAATAAATACCTGCATATTATACATAGAAACACCCAGACCAAAACAAACATCCATATTCATGCCCACAAATGTTTGACTTGTGCGGGAATCGAACCCGTGACCTCAGGCGTAGCAGTCGGTTACACTAACCACCATAGAGGCCGATATGTGAGCAACACCCCTAGCATGGTGAGTGCCAAGAACTACAGTAACCTCGTACCATCAGGTGGATCATAAAGGTATTTGTTACCTTGAAAATATAACATTACCACTTTTGCCTCAACTGACTACACAGGAACAGCCACAAACAGCTCGCACAATAAGAATGTAAGATATGACTTTTCCATTCACGGCGCTGCGTGTCCGCCGCTATTCATCTGAATAACACTAGGCGCTGATGGCCTATTTCGTTTTGCACCTGAATTGCTCGTTTTTGCTGGCGTGAATCTCTTGTGATCTGTTGCAATAAAAAATGTGAATGGAATAATATTTCTTGTAATCCAAGTAAAAAAAATTGTGAAGCTATAAATGAATGGTGGCTTAATCTCAATTTTTCGATATTAGAATGAAATTTGCCGTAATTTCCTATCTAGATTAAACATTAGTATCTATATATTAATACGTGAAGCAAAAACTTTGTACTCCTTTTTATGAAAATTGCGCGGACGGAGGAGTATGAAATTTGGCACAGTTAAAGTTTATATGGAGAAGGAGGCGCGAATCCTAATATTTTTATGAAATATGCATTAGAAATACATTAAATTAATGAAAAACCACTAGACGCACACAACCATGCATTTGACACACGCAGTCGAATCGCGTTCGTAGTATTTCGGCATTGTTCGTCTGACGTCGTACAATTCTTTGTAACTATGGTTACCTATACCTTATTTCTATTATGTAAGAAAGAACAAAATAGCAAGCTTAGGAATTTTGGTCGTATTTTGACGACTAGGCGACCGCTAGTACCTTTTTTTTTTATTTTGCTCCTCAAAATGACCACACTCCACCTGATGGTAATCAGTCGTGTGGTCTAAGAGCGGTGGCTTACACACCACCGTCATAGCAGCCGAGGCGATGTTGAGGTCTCTACTTTGACGACTTGAAAAGGTGCTTTTTCACGCTCCGCTTAAAGGACCCAGGATTGAAGGAAGAAGGAAACACTTGCCTTGGCAGAGAATGCCTTGGTCGTTCGGCAGAGGTATGAGGGCCCAAAATTGTTGGTACGCGCTCTAATCGACTCTACCGTGTAAGGATGGCATCTGAGCCCAGCACGCCTTGTTCTGGATAGGAAAGAGGAGGGCGGGATAAGGTGGAATAACTCTTCAGAGCACTCCCCGTGGTATATTCTGTAGAAACATGCCAATGAGGCAATGTCCCTACGGAGTTGCAGAGGTTCCAGTGAACTCGTGACCTCTGGATCTCCGATAATACGGACAGCCCGCTGCTGTAACCGGTCGAAAGCGTCCAGCAAGTACTGCGCGGAGCCATCCCAAAGATGAGAACAGTACTCCACGCAAGGGCGCACTTGTGCCTTATACAATAGGCCTGGGCAACTGTGCCTATTGTATAAGGCACAAGTGCGCCCTTGCGTGGAGTACTGTTCTCATCTTTGGGATGGCTCCGCGCAGTACTTGCTGGACGCCCTATAGATTTACCAAGGCATCTTTAATTTGTTATTATTAAATTTGTCGTTTACCAGTGGACAACCATACTTCAAAGCCTTGTCGAGTCCGTCTTCTTAGCTGTCGTTGTCTCTCTCTTGACTGTTTGTAATTGAAGAAGTTAGAAGGCCTTGGTCTTTTCTTTGATTTTTGGAAGTAGTTGGTTTTTCTGTGTTCATCAGGTTAGACTCAACCAGTAGAGTGTCAAATTAGGTTTCGTTCTCAGAAGAACTTCCCATGTCTTCAGGTGCATTTTTGGAAGATGAATGGTTTTTTGAATAACTCTGTGTAACCTTTGTTATGGAAGAGGAGGGAATCCTAACACAGGTATCATTTTATATTTAAAAGGATACCTCCATCCCTAGATAAAAGTATGTATGTGATATCGTAATAAAACATTTAAAATTTTTTATAGATACGAATTCACCGTCTGAATTTGTCACTACGTAAATTTACCTGGCAAGGTAATACGTTGGCAAGGTAAATTTATGCACGTTGTTCTTATGAAACTTCTGGGCTCTTTATATTATCTACATTGATCCGATATGTGGTAAAATATGCTTATTAACTAATAAATATACTTAATCGTAGCCTTAGGGCGCGTTCCCACTATGTCGTGACGATAGATTATCGTGTCGTTTAAAGCGTCGTGGCTTGTGTATTTAAATAGAGGTGTTCACATACAGGACGACACGATTAACTATCGTCCACGACTTTTTTTGCAGTGACGACAGATTGTCGAGTCAATGGAAACTGCTAGCACGACAGTCGTAAAACGATAAAAATACGTCACGATTAATCATGACGGCAAATCGTGTGTTGTTGTTGCATCTATCGTAGCCACGATAAAAATATCGTCTCGCCGTTTACACGTGTAACGATAAAATATTTCTACGTCACAGTGACGATAAACAGTCGATATAATGGGAACAGCTAGAGACGACAGTCGTCCAACGATAAATTAATCGTCACGACATAGTGGGAATGCGCCCTTAAAGAAATGTACGTAACTGACTTGATCGACTGCACGGATAGCGTAGTGGTTTAATAGGTTGCCTCGCCGCTGCCGCCGCGCTAAGTGTTGTAGGTTCGATCCCCACACGGGACAAACATTGGTATGAACCACAAAAGGTTGTTCCGAGTCTGGGTGTTTTTTGAGTCTGTTGTTTGAATGTTTGTATAGTCCCTCGCGTCACAGGAATCTTATCTTATCTTATGTGGGGGCCAGTCAGTGCAGGCCGGCGACACTTTGACCCAGTGGGATCTTTTGTGTCGACACTCTCCTAATAACGGCTGCCATAGATGTTCATGGCAGCCGGGACTGACGCGACGGCTTAACGTGCTCTCCGAGGCACGGAGCAGGCGATAATTGTCAATCAATACGCACATAATTTCGAAAAGTCATATAACTTCCGAAAGTGACGTTTCTTTCAGTCTGTTGGTCTCCCCACTGAGCTATCGCTGCTCACAGGAATTATTTCGAGTGCGGGATTTGACATAATAAGAAGAAATACTTAACCAATTTACATGTTAAGATCTATTATAGACGTGACGTGTTTGGGGAAAACTATGTTTTGTCTTTGGTTCCATTTATGCCACAACTATTATAAGCATCAAACAACTTCTAACTTAAAATAAACACGCGAGCATTGTCAATGATTGCAGCAGCGGGTTCTGATATTATGTTTAATAAATCCGGAACACGACGGAACACCAACAGTATCCATATTAATGCATGTCTGTAACGAATGTGCAACCGCAACGAACAGCGGCTTAATTTTAAATACAAGAGAATTCACAATTCGCAATTTGCGTGCAGTTTTCGGTATGCTTGTATTTGGAACATGTAATTTATTGTTTTAAACTAAAGGCAATGTTACCCTTTCTATAGTATCTCAATAGGCCCTGTAACATTCCACGTTGCAGATTTGAATATAAATTAAGTTGGAATTCAAAACGAAGAATTCACTTCCTTCATATTTTATTATAACTATAAATGCTGAAATAAGTTAGCAGCGATAGCGAATACAAACGCTGTACATGGTCTTGGTTTCTAGATATCAGATTTCTGGCAAAAATGTATTGGGTATTACTGTCAAGAAATTATTATTAGCAGCTTGGAGTTGGCAGTGTATGGGTGTTACCAGACCAATCGATCGATCGTCGATTGACGGCATCGATCGATGGTAGAATGGATTAGTCGACGTCGATAGATAGTTTCTACCAGAATATCGACGTATGTATATACTAGTGTAGCGAGTAGGCCAGTATACTCGCACGACTCAACGTAGCACTGGATCACACCATTCTGCGTCAGAGAGGGCCGCGTGCAAAACACGTCTGTAAGGGCCCGCCTACTGCAGAGTGCCGTGTGCAAATCTAGTCAGAATTGACCCCGCCCTTCGTAGCGTGGCGCCCGCGCATTCGTTCGAGCGCTGCCGAGGGAAGATGTCTGCAGGCGGGTCCATTGTCGACATTAACCTAGGGGCGTCAACACCTAGTCATTAATGAGTATAAATACCGATGTTGTCTCTGTATTAAAATTATTATATTTCGCACCGCTCATCTCACTATACCTTATTGTTGTACTATTTGAAAGTATTTAATATAGCAGTATTAAGCCTTGCTTGTTTTTTAATTGCTAACCTCAGCACTTCACTGGTGACCTCCGACGTTCGTTCTGGATCGGAGTCAAGAAACTTAAGCCGTTAACCATCAGTTATGGAGCGCCAAACAGCAGAAGAAAAAGATTTCTTCATGTCATGCAGAGTGGGGGTCAAGACTCCAGCTTTCAATGCCGATGACCCACTATTATGGTTCGCGCAGATAGAGGGTCAGTTCGTTCTGGCAAACATTACCACGGACCAAACGAAGTTTTACCACGTGTTGGCGCAACTAGAACCCCAGCATTCGGCAGAAGTACGCGACCTCATTGTGAACCCCCCCACCTCCGGCAAATACGAGAAGCTGAAGGCCGAGCTTATCAAGCGGTTGTCCGCCTCACAGGAACGCAAGATTAAACAGTTGCTCATGCATGAGGAGTTGGGAGACAGAAAGCCCACGCAGTTCCTCCGTCACCTGCAGCAGTTAGCTGGTCCTACTGTCCCGAACGATTTCATCAGGTCCATCTGGTCTAGTAGGCTGCCGGCGAACCTCCAAACTATAGTCGCGATGCAAGCAAGTTCCAGTCTAGAGGAGGTAGCAGAACTCGTGGACCGCATAAATGATATAGTTCCAGTAACAACGCAAGTCGCCGCTACTAGCATACCAGGGTCTGGGCAAGTAGCTAGTTCACAGTCTGCAACGGATCAACAAGGCAGCGCTATTGAATCATTAACCCAGACGGTGGCTGAGCTGGCGCGGAAGCTGGAGGTTATGAGCGCACAGTTACAACGTAGGTCGTCACGTTCCCGTTCTAGAGGCAGATACAGACCGAACCATTCCCGATCGCAATCTCGCTACAGTGACAACCGGTACTGTTACTACCATAACCGATTTGGTGATAACGCCCGCAAATGCACACAACCGTGTGCCTATACAAAGAAGCCGTTAAACTACCAAGGCAGCCAGTAAGGGCGGCTTACGACTGCCACGCAATATCGAGCCGCCTGTTCATCACGGATCGCTACACGAAGATACAATATCTTATCGATACGGGTTCGGACCTGTGTGTCTTTCCACGATCCGCTGTTCGGGAGCCACGCATGAAGACAAAGTACGAATTGTTTGCGGCCAACGGGTCAGTCATCAGCACATACGGTTTTCTTCCCCTAACACTGAACTTGGGACTTCGCCGCGCATATACTTGGCGATTCATCATTGCTGACGTCTCCAAGCCTATAATCGGAGTCGACTTTTTAGCTTACTACAATCTAATTGTCGACTGCCGAAATCAGTGTCTCATAGATAACCTGACGTCGCTTACAGTTCAGGTACCACAGTTTAAATCTGCCGAAATAATATCGTCTGTCCGCACCATAGCCGAAGATAGCAGCTACCATCGCATCTTGAAGGAATATCCTGACCTCACTCGCCCCGCCGGTAAGCCAGGTGTACCAAAGCACAATACGGTGCACCATATACGCACCACACCTGGCCCTCCAGTCTCTAGCCGCCCTCGTCGTTTGGACCCACAACGCCTCAAGATAGCGAAACAGGAGTTTGAGGAGATGCTACAAAATGGTACGGTGCGCCCATCTGAAAGCGCCTGGTCCTCACCGTTGCACTTAGCGCCCAAGAAGAACGAGGGATGGCGTCCTTGCGGGGACTATCGATCTTTGAATGCTCGAACAATCCCCGATGTTTATCCCATAAGACATCTGCAGGACTTCACTCACGAGCTAGCTGGCAGTACCATCTTCTCGACAATAGATCTGGTAAAGGCGTACAACCAGATCCCGGTCTTTAAAGAAGATATACCCAAGACGGCGATAACAACACCCTTCGGTCTGTACGAGTTTCCCTTTATGACCTTTGGACTTAGAAATGCTGCACAGACTTTCCAAAGGTTCATGGATGAAGTTCTGCGGGATCTAACCTTCTGCTATGTGTATCTCGATGACATCCTGGTCTTCAGTAAGGATATCCATCAGCACCAGCAGCACCTCGGAGAACTATTTCAACGATTGGTCAAATACGGCGTACTACTAAATACAAGCAAGTGTATTTTTGGCCAAGCGGATGTGAAGTTTTTAGGGTACAAAGTCTCTGCTTCTGGTATTCAGCCTCTTGACAGCAAAGTCCAGACCATTCAAGACTTCCCGGTGCCCAAGACGGTTAAGGAACTGAGACGATTTCTTGGAATGCTCAACTTTTATCGCCGATTTATACCAGAGGCAGCTTCCAAACAGGCACCACTTAACAGTTTGCTCGCAGGGCCTAAAGTCAAAGGATCGCATCCAGTCACCATGACACCCGAGCTGCTAGAAGCCTTCAACAGCTGCAAACAGAGCCTTTCAGAAGCGACACTCTTAGTGCATTCAGACCCTTGCGCAGAGTTAAACATCGTGACTGATGCTTCTGATATGGCAATCGGAGCTGTACTACAGCAGCGGAGCGAAGAGGAATGGCAACCCCTGGCATTCTTTTCGAAAAAGCTCAGCCCTTCGCATAAGAAATACAGCCCGTACGACCGAGAGCTGTTGGCAATATATGAGGCCATCAGATATTTTCGCTTCATGGTCGAAGCACGCGTATTCCACGTCACAACTGACCACAAGCCGTTGACGTATGCATTCGCAAGCCCACGCACAAACTGTACTCCCCGTCAATTTAGGTACCTTGATTACATAGGCCAATTTACGACGGATGTCAGGTACATAGCCGGTAAGGACAATGTGGTCGCAGATACTCTTTCGCGGATAACTGAGCTTGAACTGCCCTTAGATTACCAATCACTGGCCAAGGAACAGCAAACCGACCCCGAACTGCAAAACTTGCTGAGAGATGGATCATCTCTAAAGCTGAGGAAGATAAAACTACTCGAATCTAATGTCGAAGTCTATTGCGACGTGACGGGTACTCCACGCCCATTCATTACAAGATCGTTCCGCAAGCAGGTTTTCACTTCCCTGCATAACCTCAGCCATCCCGGGCGAAAAGCGAGCGTTCGGTTGGTTACAGAAAGGTTTGTTTGGCCAGGAGTTAGAAAGGATTGTAGCCAGATGGCAAAGGAATGTGAAGCGTGTCAGAAGAGTAAGGCGGCACGTCATACCTCAGCCCCATTACAGGCATTCAAACCACCATCGGTACGTTTTCGCCATATACACCTTGATTTGATTGGCCCCTTACCATTATCCTCCAACTACCGGTACTGCCTCACGATTGTCGACCGCGCAACACGTTGGCCTGAGGCATACCCACTACAAAATATCACCGCAGAGACATGCGCCGCTGCCCTCACCACTGGGTGGATTGCCCGGTTCGGCTGTCCCGAGCATATCACCACAGACCGCGGGAGGCAATTTGAATCCCGCACCTTCAAGAACCTAGCTGCCCTCATAGGCGCCACTCACCACTTGACCACTTCTTACCATCCCGCAGCTAACGGCCTTGTCGAGAGGCTACATCGCCAGTTAAAGGCCGCAATCATGTGCCATGCGAACGCAAGCTGGACAGAGGCCCTCCCTTGGGTGCTACTGGGCATCCGAAGCGCATGGAAGGAAGACGTAGGCGCAACAACCGCTGAACTAGTCTATGGCGAGTCACTCCGCTTGCCTGGACAGTTCCTCACAGAAACCCCAAAAGACGTCGTGGACATGAGTGATCTGATCAACAGGTTGCGCGCACACATGACCAAACTAACGCCACAACCAACATCCTGGCATACAAGCTCCAGCCGTCCCTTCTACATCCCTAAGGACCTGAGCACGGCAACACACGTCTTTCTTCGCGAAGGTCCATGTCGAAGATCTCTGCAGCCTCCATATACAGGTCCACACAAAGTCCTCGCTCGTGACCTGAAGACAGTGGACATCGAAGTGCATGGGAAGAGACAGAAGGTGACGATTGACCGTGTCAAACCAGCATACATGGCGAGAGAAGATCTGGATCCACGTCAAAGTCAAACCCAGCCTCCGGATACAGCTCCAACTGATAACTCAGTCAGAAAGACAAGAAGTGGCAGGACAGTCAGATTTCCTGATTACTATCGCCCGTAGTCACGGTCTCACCGGGGGAGTGGTGTAGCGAGTAGGCCAGTATACTCGCACGACTCAACGTAGCACTGGATCACACCATTCTGCGTCAGAGAGGGCCGCGTGCAAAACACGTCTGTAAGGGCCCGCCTACTGCAGAGTGCCGTGTGCAAATCTAGTCAGAATTGACCCCGCCCTTCGTAGCGTGGCGCCCGCGCATTCGTTCGAGCGCTGCCGAGGGAAGATGTCTGCAGGCGCGTCCATTGTCGACATTAACCTAGGGGCGTCAACACCTAGTCATTAATGAGTATAAATACCGATGTTGTCTCTGTATTAAAATTATTATATTTCGCACCGCTCATCTCACTATACCTTATTGTTGTACTATTTGAAAGTATTTAATATAGCAGTATTAAGCCTTGCTTGTTTTTTAATTGCTAACCTCAGCACTTCACTAGCTTTTTCCGCGGCTCAAGTAAAAGTAGGTTATTTTAGTAACAATACTCTTGTTTGGTGAAAGAATTTTTTAAATCAGTCGTGTAGTTTTGAGTTATCCTTACAAACAAACAAAAAATCAAATCTTTCCTTTTTATAATTCCATTCAATGCCCGAGAATCCAAGAAAGTAAATAAAATTATGTCAATGTTACTTTTCGACGGTGTCGGTCGGAAACTTTAACTTAGATAAAGTGCTAATAGGGGTCTATAAAATAATGTTTTCTTTTAGCCGAGCTATTATATAAAGAGACTGTTGTTCAATAAAACACTTCCACGTTATATCCACCATTTGTTTATATTCTTACTTACAGATTTTTTTGTTTTTTCGTCCATATAATAGGGTAAAGGTGCTCCCACACAGCAGTTATATAACGTTATACAACATTGTGTAACACGATAACATTTATAATAGCTTGTAACAATAACTCTATTACATGTTAAGAAATGTTATATGTTATAAACGCTCCCACATTAGTTGAACTCGTTGTATAACATCGTATAACATTATGTTCAATCAGTTTGGGTTTGTCTTTCGAGGAAGGTGGTAGTGACCCAATAATGGAGGAAGTGCTGATAGGTTTGGCGTTTATTTTTTGTTTGAAAAAAAAAGAAGAAAAGGCGCTCTTACTGGATGCGTCGAACTCTGAAAGCGAGAGAACAGTACAGTGCCACAGAATATTTGGAAGATTTGGGCATTGATGGCTGTTTGAACGATTTTTTAAGAATGAACAGTTCAGAATTCGAATTTCTCCTGAATTTAGTCGGAAAGAATATTGCTAAGCAGGATACTAATTGGAGAAAAGCAATAAATTATACAGAGAGATTAGCAGTTACATTAAGGTTTTTAGCAACCGGTAGCAGTTATGGTAGTCTTGGAGATGTGTTCAAAATATCACACCAACTTATAAGTATGATCATACCAGAAGTGTGCGAGGCTCTCAACGAGGGATTAAAAGAATATTTACACGTAAGTACAAATCAGTTCTTTTATTTCAACGTTAACATTAATAATATTTTTTCAGAAATGTTCAATGAAAATACAGTAAACTTAAAATTATTTTTTGCCGTACAGCAAGCAAACTAAAAATCAATGTTGATCCAAAGTTATCATTTGTTTTGGATTGATTGCAACAAATCATCTAATGATTGCGTAGAATCTTCACTGAATTGTGTGGCGTTAGTAATTGAACAATTATCCGATAAAGTGGATGGACTTGGTGTATTGCTGTTCTCTGCCACCAGTGCTAATATTAACCGCGGAAGTGGATGGACTTGGTGCACTGTTGTATCCTTTGGAAGCACCAGCAGTATTACTGGGTGTTTCCATCGTATTGGTTGGCCAATCATATTCTCCCATGGAAGCATTGAATAAAATATTATTAATATGATATTGCGCGGTATTTCTGGCATAAGTATTTTTGATTTCTTTAAGTTTGCTTGCGACATATTCTCCAAAAATATCAGTTTCATCTCTGTGGCGTCGACTCTCATACATGTCTTTCAAGAGTTTCAAAGCTTCCTCTGATGTTCTGTCTTGTGTAACTTGTGGCCTGAATCTTTTACGAAATGTTTTCGGGACCGTGAATGTCTTCTCATTTGGTATGTCGGATTCAGTATTTGTGTCACTCATTTGATTTCCGCTTTGAGTTTCGTTGACCTGAAATGAATAATAATTAAAATAATTTACAGAAATAGCAACTTTACTACCTACAATAGAAGGTTGAAATTGTAGTGGCAACGAAATTGAGATTATAATTTATTCTGTAACTAGTACTACCCTACCTGGCAGTTATCGCTTTCAATTCCAAAAAATATTATCTCACATGCGTTGCCGCTACAATTCGTACCTTTTACTGCAGGTACTGCTGCATTATTCTTGTTATACGTGTCACATCAGTGGCTACTTTAATGAATAAAGCTAGTGTGGAATGTTTACTATGACACAATTTAAACTTATATTACATGTTTTATTATATTTCAGATGCCAACTTCTGCTCAAGAATGGTTACAGGTTGCAAATAAGTTTTTTAAGCAGTGGAATTTTCCCCATTGCCTGGGAAGTATCGACGGAAAACACGTAGCCATACAAAAACCAATAGGAAGCGGAAGCGAATATTACAATTACAAAGGATTTTATAGTGTTGTTCTTTTAGCATTGGTTGACGCAGAATATAATTTTTTATACGTAAACATTGGGTGCCAAGGACGTATAAGTGACGGCGGAGTATTTGCAAACACACCCTTTCGAAAAAATATAATTGAACGTAATTTGAATTTACCAAGAGATTGTCCACTTCCAGGAAGAACCACACCTGTTCCTTATGTATTTGTAACAGATGACGCATTTCCGTTAGAAAAGCATTTGCTAAAACCTTTTGCAGGACCCCAGGATAACAATACTAAAGAGAGAATAATTAATTATAGAACGAGCCGCGCAAGAAGAACGGTAGAGAATGCATTTGGAATTTTGTCAGCCAGATTTAGAGTATTACGAAGTATAATTTTATTAGATCCACAAAAAACTACTACTTTAATTATGACATGTGTGCTTCTACATAATTTTTTGAGGAAAACCAAATCAAGCACTATTTACGCCCCACCTCAATATTATGATAGGGAAAATTCAGGTGCTGCGCATACATCTGGAGAATGGAGATCAGAAACGCAGCAGTTAACATCTCTGGAACCAGTTGAAACACAGACAGAAGATGGGAAAGTGATAAGAAATGAGTTTGCTGATTATTTTTCACATGAAGGTTTACTGGATTGGGCATCTAGCTATTATTAACCATAGTCAAAATTATTACTCACCGACAATCCACCATCAACAGTTTCTTCTGGCTTGTTTCGATCTTTTAAAAATAAAAGATTTTTATACGCAAACCATTTTGGTATATCGTCAGCCCCCGCACCTGATTTAGGCTTCTTACTCTCTCTCTGAAATTGACCTATAAGTGACCGCATTTTTTTTTCAATCGACAGTTTATCCAAATTAAATTCGGCTGCAATTTGCATCCATGCGTCATGTTTTTTATTTCGATCCTTGTATTCATCCATCTGCGTATTCCACAAGACTTGTTTCTCTTGAAATAGTTCAATCAATTTGATCACATTTTCATTACTCCAAGTACGAGACATTTTGACAAATAACATATAACACGTGCTTCACCATTGCACCGAATGAACCGACTAAAGCTGCGCTCGTGCAACCCCCCCGCTCCTCAGCAGCTCCCCAGCTCCCTTCCGCTAACGTCCCGCTGAGGCTCTGATGATGTTATACAACAAAAGTTATATTTTGTTATACCATATTGTAATCAGTTGTAAAACATTTTGTTAAATGAAGTTGTATAACATCAATAACAATTTATAACTTTTGTTATAAATTGTTTAAAAACAAATGTTATAAGTCAGTTTCTAACGTTATATAACTGCTGTGTGGGAGCACCTTATGAATCACTACATATTGTTACAGCCAGTGCCATCTCTCAGCACTGTGGGGAAAACTCGACAGTTCCTTCTAATTATCTATTACAGCGCCTATAACAATATATTGACGTCTTACTGAACTACGTAGCTTGATAGTACGCGAAGAGTAGAGGGAGCGCTAGAACTTTCTCGTACTGTTCTGAGCGTATGGCGCATCTAGAAATTTCCAGAAACGCTTTAACCGCCTATAAAGGTCAAGGCCAGCGCACACCAAGTCAGCTTACAATCGTAAGCGGTCAAGTATTCATAGTTATGAGTCGCTATGAGGCACAGCTATTTCTTTATTGTGTTATTTCATATAGCACAGTCGGACTACTAAGTTTATTGTCAATCCGAATGAGACTATGATTAAAGTGATTACTGCAAAAGCGCCGAGATTTGGTGGTTCAAAAATTGAGCAAACTAAAAAAATTATTAATCTAAGTGTTATTTTTGTTGTTAAATGTTTGTTAATTTTATGATACTGTATTATTTTTTTACTATTTACAAAATTATTTATATATGTTCTAAACGAGTGCTTTAACTGAAGAATATTCTTGGCTAACTAATCTTCACAGCCTTCTAACGACCACATATATAAAAGCGCAATATGAGGCTTCCCGCATTAGAGTCCCAGATGACTCAGTAAAAGTGCCGAGGAATCGTACAATGCTACTTTATTCAATTGCCATAGTTTATTTTATTGTACAAATCTTGAAGGAGCTAGTTAGAACATGCATTTGCTATTCCATTTAATATTATTAGGTAATGGCTATCACTCGGGAACAGTACTATTTTAAGGTAAGAACCCTATGTCCTTTTCTGTACCTCTAGCAACATTAATGCAAAATTTCATATTAATGCGTCAAGTAGTTAAGGGTCTCCTATGCGCCAATGATCTTGAGCGTTTAACGTTTGTGACTCACTTCTAAATATTTTACGATAATTCACAGCTACCTGCACCTAGTGAGATATAACGATGATGTAATTGTCCTGTACAACTATTAGACTCATACTAAACTATTATTATGTTAGGTCACTCACCTACACTCAAAAATTGATAAAATTACGTAAATATACGAGAGCGTTTTGGGGGGAAAATTGCATAAATCCGTCCGTCACAAAGGCTGGAGCCGTATGCCGCCCGTCACCCGCGCAGAGACCCGCTAGAATGATTCGACCGAAAAATCGAGAAAGGCAAATTTTTAAATGAAAAATCATCATAAATAAAAAAATATTGCACACGATTTAGAATAAATGTATTCTCTACATATAAATGTAAGTTTTATATTCATACTTCTACAGATGAGGAAATTTATACATAAACTTTGTGAAACCGGTCATTTTTAATATTACTTGTATATCTCATAATAAAAATATATAAAAAATATAAATGTATGGAATTAAAGTTTATAAATCGAACTATTGTTTAAGTGTTTTTGAGAATTTTGGGACATCATTTAAGGTACTAAATACGAGTTGAAAATAGTGTATTTTTTACGTTTTGTGTTAGGAGGCCCTTAAGACGTGAAAACGTAACAAACAAACTCACATTCGCATTTATAATATTAGTTGGGTATTTATACACGATTTATTATTTTTTATCTTATGTTATAGGTACTGACTTTTACTAGCAACTATGTGTGAGGTCTACGTTCTGATTTCTGAGTCGGATAAAGTTTTTTTTTTATGGTATGGGAGGCAAACGCACAGACGAATCGCTCAGAGGACGGCGAGGGTTGGGCCTCTGGTACCCTCACTCACTCGAGAAACACAACGCAAGCGCTATTTCACGCCAGTTTTCTGTGAGGCCGTGGTATAACTCCGGTCGAACCGGCCCATTCGTGCCGAAGAGTGGCTCTCCCACGGTTTATTGGGTTTCCTACGTAGATATTCTCAGTGCTGCAAGAAGTCTAAATCTTTACCTATTAAATGGCATAGGCCTTGTTTCGTGAGATCTCAAACCATATCTAGCGAAATACGAGTGTAATATATTAATCCCGAATTTCGCAAATATATTAAAAATATAATATTGTTAGAGTCGAACAGTATCAACGGAAGTAGTGATGGGCGTGGCTAACCCCACCGCTACAACGTCATCGCAGATGGAACGACAGCGGCGCGCGCGCTACGGTCGCTCAGTTCGTTTCGGGCACGCGCAGCGTTCACTTGTTAGGCGGAGCTCTTGTCGGTTGACTGTAGAAATCGCTATATTCGTTGTTTAAATTATTTGAATAGTTTTATTTTGATTTAATTGTAATTAAATATAATCCTATTGTTTTACTGGTAGTTTTTTTTAAATAAAATATAATTCCATCTATATAATATAATATTCCATCACATACACACAACACCATCTAGCCCAAACTAAGCAGAGCTTGTACTATGGGTACTAGACAATGGATAAACATACATATATACTTCTTTTTTTGTAAGTACATACATATTATACATAGAAACACCCAGACCAAGACAAACATCCATGTTCATGCACACAAATGTTTGACTTGTGCGGGAATAATATACGCCTGCCTAACACTGCGAGAAATAGGTGAAACTATGTAGGTATGTATGATTTACTTTTAATTGTATTCTTGTTTAACTTTTAAGAGTCTTTTAGCAAAAGCACAGACCAATATCGACAACCTAAGTATAATAGCTCCAAACACGAACCCAAAACGTACCTAACAGCCTCAAAGCCACCCTAAAATAGGATAAAATGGAATCAATTTACGCCGTCGACAAAGCCTCGCCATTTCCTGTCCCGCTGCAACAAAAAACGTCCTAGCGGTTAATTTGTTTTCGGGAGCGTTTTTACGAGCCATTACAAAAAGATTTTCTTGTTGCGTTTGCCAAGAGCTGTGGAAATAGAACGAAGTGAAAAAGGCGGAAGAACTTATGTATTTACATAGGCTCACGCCTGCATTGTCACATTGTTTTGACAAATACAACTATCTCATAAACAAATAAAATTGAGAGATCAAATCTTTTGTTAAAATAAAAATTGATTTTGTTTTACATACGTTTCCTTCTTCCTTTAATCCTGGGTCCTTTAAGCGGGGCGTGAAAAAGCACCTTCTTAGGCCGTCAAGGTAGGGACCTCAACATCGCCTTAGCTGCTATGACGACAGTGTGGAGGCCACTGCTCTTAGACCACATGATCGCTTAACATCAGGCGGAATATGGTAATTCTGACGACCAAAATAAAAAATAAAAAAGATTGGATGGTAGCACATTTCAAAGATTGCTAGATTACTAAAAGATACATTTTGACCTTTAACAAAGAATTGTGTATATTTTTTAAATTTCTCCTCAATATCCACTGAACATTTTAGAATTTGTGATATTAGATCAAATAATCGGCACCTTAATTTATTATATTTTTTGCCGACGTCTCGTGCTATGTATGAATCCAACGAGGGCCTTTCCGACTTGTAGGCTCGTTTAATTTTAATTTAATATAAGGCATTCTATTAGTAATAATGTGAGCCTAATCTATGTTTAAAGTACTCATAGCTCATAACTTTATTTTATACTTAATTTTGTCCGCAGCTTTGCTCGCATTAATGTAGATTTATGTTAAAATAGATTTTTTAGAAGCCTATACTGATGTATAAACAATAATATTGAAGTTTCATCAAAATCCGTTCAGTAGTATTTCCAAAGTTTTTGCGTAGAGGTGTAACAAACATTCATCCTCATAATCTTTCACTCTCATCCACACACACACACGCACCCACACACACGCAGACTCACACATGCACACACACTCACGCACACACGCATATCTACACTACATTCATACACACACGTTCACGCACACACAAGCATACATACTCATGACATTCTAACATGATTAGAATTATGTTTTTATTTAGTCTCTCTTTATACATCTCTCACCTCTGTATACCAATCAACGTGGTTGCACATACTCGAGCTCCGGCTTATCTAAGGTTAGGAGAGGCTGGTAATCTGTCATACAGGTCCTCCTAGTGCAGATACCAATCTCTCACACTGACTTACCTAATCGATCATGTAAAACTTAGTTTATGACCTGATTTTTTTGTAACCATTCTGTGTGAGGGAGGAATAAATAAATTATTATTAATTATTATTATATTTATATATTTTTTTATATATTAATAGTGTAGCGATACATATTATGTAGAGACAGACTGCTGACGCATTAGTTTTATATACAGTCGCGCGATTGTATCGCCTATCTCAGTCAGTCGATCAGTCAGATCGCAGTCGCCTCCCCGCACTCGATTCGATAACATGTAACATTTAATAATATTTGGGTAACTATGTATTCTGGTACCAGTAAATCCTAATCCTAACTAATATTATAAAAGCGTAAATGAGTTTGTTTGTTTGTTTGTTACCTTTTCACGCCTAAGCCACTGAACCGATCATCCTGAAATTTTGCATATACGTTGACAGGTGTACATAAACGGACATAGGCTACCTTTCATCCCGAAAATAATTAAAGTTCCCGAGGAAAACAATGATAATAGATGGCGCCACGTGTCTTTCGAATCATGATTGAATGATATTATTACAAGCACAGTACAACCCGAATTGATTGTCAAATTCTAAATTAACGCGAGCGAAGCCGCGGGCAAAAGCTAATTATATATATTACAACATCTGTTCCTCATTGGCTACAATACTGAGAAGACCTCTGCAGTAGAATTGTTGAAATACATGTAAATAATTCTGTTTTGGTGAATTGGCGTTAGTTGTAACAAAATCCGTTCTACGAATTAGGAGCGTTCGAGGAACAAAATCCAAATATCCTACCAATTTCACAAATTTTGACATGTCTATTGAGTTAGACCTTACACGATGAGGCTTAGGTAATTCGATTAACTACATTAAAGGAATATTCAGACATTGTGACTATAAATAGCTCATAAATAGTTCTAGCATTTCACACTCTATAGCACTCGAGATTAAGTTCAAAATCCATTGAATATTGGTCTTAGATTTTCATTAAGAGTTGATTTCTGGTAGCGACAAGTTAGAATAGTAAAAGACCATTTACCTACTAACGAACGGTTATCGGTATAGATTGTGACTGAGCCTAACTTATCACTACAAACCGCAGCCTACCTTTAATGAAAGACCAATATCAATTGGATTTTGAACTCAACCTCGAGTGCGGTAAGCTAACATTATTTATAATCGAAGATGATAAATGCTAACAGACAATTTTACGACGTTTATTTTAAACGTAATATACGTATTTTAGACGATTATTTTAGACGTAATATACGTATTCAAGACGATTATTTTAGACGATTATTCTAGACGATTATTTTAGACGTAATATACGTATTTTAGACGATTATTATTGTAGTCTAGATTACCTAGTGGTTTATTTATTAGGTATACTACAAATATTTGTGTAAGTTATTTCAGTAGTAAGTCTGAACTATTAATATTATACCTTCGCTTGAGTTATAGTAGTAATCCTAATTCGTAAGCGAATAGGTCGGTACAAAAGACCTTTTAGCTTCAAGATAAACATAATTAATATATGATTCCATTTTTTACTAGAGAGTATACATACGTTGTCTACCTACACAGTACAACGATAAAAAAGAAACTTTGTTAAAATGACGATTAGTCTATTAAAAGGCAATTTTTTATTTACTTTTAATAGAGCAGCTATTATATACTATACAATCGAATCCTATAACTACGCTTATAATTATTTTTTGACGTAAATATTCAACAGACAAACTGCAGTACAGCAGCGATAGGCTAATGGGAGACTGCCAAAGGTCTTGAGTTCGGTCCCAAGGCACACACCACATATATTTCGAAGTTGTTTGCCTATTTAATAATTAATTATCACTCGCTTTAACAGTGATCGGAAATATTGTGCGAAAACCTGCATCCCTGAGGTCTCCATAATATTCTCGAAGATATAATAATAATTTATTTATTTACAGAAATGAGATTGTAGGTTAACATTGACTTAGGCTATTATGTGTTACAGGTATTCATTTATACTCTTAGTTGACAGTATGCGTAATCTACAATAAGTTATGGGTAGAGTACTGTTTTCCTAGATAGGCTACTGAATAGCCTGTGTTTAGGAGTACAATGCCAATCCCCGATAAATATTTTTTTATTTTTGATGCACGTGCCATGTTGAATTATTAGAATTAATAACAGCAGTGGTAGTAAGTAAAACAATTAGACAATTAAATTTCTTATTAAGTAGCGTGTGTGTGTATGTGTGTGTGTGTGCGCATGTGATAGTGTGTTTGTGTGTGTGTGTGTGTGTGTGTGTGTGTGTGTGTGCGTGTGCGTGTTAGGGCGAGTGTGTGTATTTATTTATTTATGAATTCTTCGGTGCTTTCATAATTAAAAGAGAGGAGCAATTTTGTAACAGTATTTTGCAATGATGGTTTGACAATCCGTAGATAGGACATATTGCGTTAATTTTGTTATAAAGAGAAGGACCGAGATAAATGGCAAATTTTTTAATGAAAGAGGTGCGAGCGGGTTTTTGTTTACAGATCCTGTCTTTCCGTCGTTTGGTAATTTCTATAAAAGGTGTGCAATGATGCTGTAATATGGTAAGGTGTAAAATAAATAACTGCCTTACATTAAGTAAATTACACTCTTTGTATAGCTCGGTTGTTGGGAATAATATAGATTGGAATGTTGAGACTTTAAGTATAGCTCGATGAGCTATCTCCAGTGGCTTCATAATGGTCTTCGCTGCTCCTCCCCAACTGGAGATACAATATATTATGATTGACTGGCAGAGCGCGTAGTATACATTACGAATGATAAAAGGGTTGGCTACGTATCTTAAAGTTTTAAAAATGAATATGAGCTTTCGAACACGACCTGATAAAGTGTTAATATGGTACCTGAAATTTAAGTTTTTATCTAGGATTATGCTAAGGTACTTAATCTGATTTACTGAAGTTAGAGTTGGACATTGACAAGAAGGGTTAGGGTGAGAAGAACAAGAGTGAACTATTAAGGTTAAGGGTGTTATGGGTTGAGAAGTTGTGTTAAGCGAGAAGGTTATGAACTTTGTTTTAGTAGTATTGAGGGTTAGGGTGTGAGAAAAAAGCCACTTTAAGACAGAATCAAGGCCATTTTGTGCAGTTATTTCAAGTTCTGACCATGACTTAGCAAAAAAGGTGATGGCAGTATCGTCAGCGAACGATACGATTTTCGCGTTTTGAAACTTAAGGTCACAGAGGTCGTTGATGAATACTAGAAATAATGTGGAGCCCAAAATACTTTCCTGAGGAACCCCGTATGGGATAGGAAGTTCATCACTAAAATTTTGATTTATAACAACAACTTGTGAGCGGTTTGTTAAATAACTTTTAAACAATTCAAGGGCAGGGCCTCTGACTCCAATGTTTTCCAGCTTCATAAGAAGGATAGGAATAGGCACTGTATCAAAGGCCTTCGCAAGGTCCAAGAATATTGTTAAAACCTTGTTACTTGCATTTAGATTTTCTACTACAAAATCTAGTAGGTTATGGATCGCATGACTAGTTGAGAACTTTTCACGGAAGCCAAATTGTTGAGGAGAAAGAAGATTGAAATGTTCCAGATAGTAAACCAATCTCTTGTTGATGAGTCGTTCGAGAACTTTTGATAGAGCGCTAAGGACAGCTATAGGGCGGTAGTTATTAGGTAGATGTCTATCACCATCTTTATAGATAGGATGGATGATAGCTTTTTTGAAGGAATTAGGGAAAATAGCTGTTTCAAGGCAAAGATTGAAGATGTGGCTTAGTATAGGGGCAAGGGTTTGAGCATATCGTTTCAGAAATGTTGGGGAGATGTCGTCCTAGCCTGTAGCAGCATTAGCCCTTAAGGTATTTATAGTTGAGAAAATTTCGTCAGGGTCTGTTTGTTCTAAAACAAAGGATTTAGTTGATTTTATAGTAAGAATAGGCGCACAATATGTTCGATATTTGTTGTTTACAATGTTATCTGCAAGTATTTGCCCAATATTAACAAAATATTGATTTACATCATTGCAAGACTGATGGGGTGGTGAAGAAAGTGATAACAATTGATTGCAAGAGTTTTTTGGTTTGGAGGTATTTGTTATGTTTTTTATGGTATTCCAAAGCTTTTTAGGGTCATGACTAGCCTTATTAAGATATGTAAGTCTGCTAACTTATTTACCCTTCTCGCCACTGAGAAGAAGACCGTGACAAGCAGTGAGACAGCTTACTTACAGGGCTAAGGCCTCTTGTACACGCTAAGAAATTTCACCGTGTCTGCTACAGATAGGACTAATTCATCATGTACACGACAAGAATTTTGTTGGATCTAGGCACGAAAACTTATCGTGTCTACTGCAGACAACACGAATAGGAACGTGTAAACGATAAGATTGTTTTCGGGCAGTCGTGCGTAGGGTGTGATAGACTAGACAAGTCTGTTATTAATTTTCGTTTGTTTGTGAAGAAAATGTTAACTACGTCCACGCAAATAAACGTACAAAAACTACCTGAACCATCTCTCACCTACCCCGCCCCCCACCGCACCGCAGCAAAACGTCGCGCGTCGTGTCTAGCGCAGACAAGATTTTTTTCTTGGTCAGCGCCGAATTAGTATACACAGTTCGTGTGTAGAAACGACACGAATTCTTACATAAGCCCTGCGACTTTTTTTAGCATGTACAAGAGCCCTAATAAGTTTAGACTTCAATAAGAGCCCGAATAAGTTTAGACTTCAATAGCGTATATCCTACAATCTTTTGTGACGCCGTACGGCTGTATCAAATTTACTAGCTATTTTGCGCTGTAGTTGCAAGGATTATGTTCTTACGTGAGAGGAGTATTAAAAATCGAGCAATATAATACTTAACACGAATCCGTCGCTACGGCTACTGAGACTCAATCCACTGTAACATCAGCTTTATGTATGAGCACATAAAACTCATATTACCTTAACAAACAAATTTTAGTTGCGTAAAGACCGGTGTTCAAAATTAATTTGAGATACTGGATCACAATTTTTTAAATTCGTCACTAAATACTAATTTAATATCGAGAAATAGTAACTTCGCGGAATTTGAAATTAAGACACGCATAATAACAGATGTTAGGATGAGTCGTCTTCAGTTTGACTAAACGTAAACAAAGCTACCAGATACCTAGCCTAAAATTTTTTTTCATCAGAATATACCACGGGGAATGCTCTGAAGAGTTATTCCACCTTATCCCGCCCTCCCCTTTCCTATCCAGAACAACGCGTCCTGGGCTCAGATGCCATCCTTACACAGTAGAGTCGACTAGAGCGCGTACCAATAAGTTTGGGTTCTCATACCTCTGCCGAACGACCAAGGCATGGAATTCTCTGCCAAGGCACGTGTTTCCTTCTTCCTTCAATCCTGGGTCCTTTAAGCGGGGCGTGAAAAAGCACCTTCTCAGGCCGTCAAAGTAGAGACCTCAACATCGCCTCGGCTGCTATGAAGGTGGTGTGGAGGCCACTGCTCTTAGACCACACAGCTGCTTACCATCAGGTGGAGTGTAGTCATTTTGACGAGCAAAATAAAAAAGAAATGAAAAGAAAAATAATGTCCCGCTGCTGAGCAAAAGCCTCTCTCTTGGACTTCCAAATCACTCTGTTGGTGGATATCCCCTGCCAATCTAATATACAAAGACTTATTATTTTGTATATTTCTAGGTTAATCCATGGCAATATAGAGCCCAACGAACTTTTAAACCGTAAACACAAGAACACTTAAGTTCGAAGCGTCTGTAGATCATACAAACTATTTGTGTCTTGCCGATATCGAACGCACTATACTTTGTATACGCGGTAGCTGTAGAAAACTCCTTACACTTCTAGTCCATCATACGCTTATAGGAAAAAGTAAAATCCTTCACAAAGAAGTATTGGCAAAGAACAATGGTTTTCTATAATGCAGGCAGCAACATATTTCCAAAGGTATAAAAGCGTATCCAATTATATCCTCATCTACCACTCAAAGAGGCTGGCATTAAACTTAGATTATGTAACCGCGAGATTCTCGTTCATATTTTACAGCTTAAGCCTTTTGAAATCAGCTATGGCTTTATAATTCTGTAGGATTAACAAGGAAGGCAGAATTTTAGACTGAGAAATAAAATACGTTTTAGTGTTTAAAATATGTCGGATTTAAAATGTCTGTTAATATTGCCATCACATCTACCGGGATATAAATTTGCATTTATGGTTGTAGACGCTATAAGGGTTATACGGTCCTGGGTTTAACTCTATGATAGAGAAAAGTGTTATTTTTCTGTAAGTGGATATATACTTAGTACCACCCTAATAAGTAAGAGTTAAAACATTTTGGCTAAAACCACCACAATTTTTCATCGATATTAGGTAAGTACTTAGCCGAATTACATCTCTTTATTGGAACATTGTAAGAGATTTGCAGTTTGTTTGAATCTGAACAATATTAGATCCATTTTTTTTATAACGGCTCTTCACTGCGAGCAAAATGTAGTGACGATGTGTAGAGCCAATTTTTGTGTACCTTTCGTAGGAAGCACACCAAACCCTCCATGCACATTTATATTATCTTATCTTATCTTATGTGGGGGCCAGTCAGTGCAGACCGGCGACACTTCAACCCAGTGGGATCTTTTGTGTTGACACTCTCCCAATAACGACTGCCATAGATGTTCATGGCAGCCGGGACCAACGGCTTAACGTGCTTTCCGAGGCACTGAGCAGGCGATAATTGTCAATCAATACGCACATAAAGTCATATAAATTCCGAAAGTCAGAGGTGCGCGACGTGGGTTCGAACTTGAGAAACTCTGCATTGCAATCTGTTGATCTCCCCACTGAGCTATAGCTGCTGTCACATTTATATTAACAGCTGTAAACAAGTGCATAAGTACTAATAGTGCTTTAAGATTATATTAGTAATGTGAACTTAATATACAGACACTGATATTCGAAGATAAAACAAACACTTCTAAAAAATATCTTCAGTTTTTCAACAAACTTTTAAGACAATTTGCTTGTTGAACTCAACGCATATTTAGAACATTTTCTGTCCTTCCCGTAGCTTACAATAGAACATTGAAGTATGTCGTTAAGGCTACTTTATAACCAACTATTATTTTCTTTTGCCCAAAAGGGAAGTCTGCATGAAGTGTTATTTTTATTGCCAGTTGGTAATAAAAGTAAAAGCAGGCCTAAGTTTGCTATGCTGACGTTGCAATCTTTTAATACGTGCGGGTTGTTTTTCGAAAATGTTATAGTTTACTATCGCAAACTATTCTTAGGTTAAAAATCATGCTTTAATACAGTATTATCTATGGTACTTTTTATGAGTAGAGCCTTGCTGATTTTAGCAGAAATGGGCCAGCTCGACCGGGGAAGGACTACCGTCTCACAGAATATCGAAGTGAAATAGCAGTATTCCTACTGTTGTGTTTCGTTCGCTGAGTAAGAGTGTCGGAGGCCCAATCATCCTCTTTCCTCCCTTCTCGCTCCTTATCCTTCGCACTTCCTTTCCTAAAGGGTCGGCAACGCACAAGTGATGCCTCTGGTGTTGCAGGCGTCCATAGGCTACGGTGACCACTTACCATCAGGTGGGCCGTATGCTTGTTTGCCACCTTAGACGTATAAAAAAAAAGTATGATGTCACACCAATATTATACCATCATCGTAGAACAGAATACTAAGCGTGTGACATTAACGACTGTGGACTATTGTTCACAGTCCTTAGTACCACACTCCTAATATACAATCTATGAAGATTACAGAACGCACTCACACTCAATCAGATGTGTAGAAAAAAATCGTTGATCTTGACAATGAACTTGATTTGCGTAGAACTAGCTAAAGATGTATAGTGGTTAATATACCGAACTAGATGTTCCCGCGCCGTCCCCGGGGGTCGTAGCGTGATGTTATATAGCCTATAGCCTCGATAAATAGGCTATCCAACACTAAAAGAATTTTTCTAATCGAATCCTTAGTTCCTGAAATTAGCGCATTCAAACAAACAAACTCTTCAGATTTATAATATTAGTATAGATATGTAATGGAACTGGCCAGTAAAGAATCAGACTTGCATACAAATAGGTAAAGGTACAGAAAATATAATCTTGTCAAAAATAATTTAATAAGATTTTTTTGTATTAATAAGTACCAAAACTAATTAGGTAAACAATACCGTACTACGTAAACATACGCGTGATAAACGAAATTAATAAATGTACAACATTATTTAATTATAAATGTATTTCTTTATTGGACAGTTTATCAACATTTAGTTATTGAAATGACCTCGTTAAAATACTAATCTAATTTTAGTATTCTATAGAGTGGAGGTAGTTTCATTAAATTATTATATTTTAGTTAAACGGAATCTCTGAAATACTTAGAATAAATTGATTTATTAGCTTTTATAGGATTTAAGTTATGACGTGACAACGTCTAATAAATCGATGAACGCCGGCTGCACGCACGAAAAAGGATGACTCATTGTCCCGTTACGCTCATTGTAACGTTTTCATCAATGCTTTTTTATGACGTTGTTACGTTAAACTATCGTCCGTAAACCGACTTTACAGACAACCAATTTTTTCCAGGTAAATGATTTGAATAATAATGAAATTGATGCATAATGGTTATGGAATCTAAGTATGTCAATACTTAGTTAACAATGGATACAAAAGCCTGTATTTTGCCTCAGCAAGATATAAACTACAGGCTTTTGCATCGATTTTTTGATATCTTGCAGTTAGATTCTTATAGGCTTAACCCTTCGTCTGAATCTAAAACCTTTTAGTAACTTTAAATGGTTCATAATAGTTCCATTTGGACTTAAAATAATAAATTATTTTGACTTTATATAGATTTCGTGGCCAGATTATAGAATTAATTACTTTATGATGTGGTCGACCATTTCATGAAATGGTCAAATATTAGCTGCCCTCATCAGGATATAGTCTGGCCAGATCAATGAATAATAAGCGTTTGACGATATGAAAAGTTAAACGCACGGCTACTTCATGATATGGTCAAACATTAGTGATCATATCTTAAAATAGATATATTATTGACCGTTAGAAGCGCTGATATCGTTTTTCTTGTCATGCATCAGGGCGGCTGACAATTATACCGATAAAAAGATAATAATAATGTGCCAATTAAAAATAAAAGTGAAGTGTAATGTAAATGTTACGTCACAAAACTACTTGAAATATAAGTTACATCTTTATTTGGAAGTTTTATTATACCTTTGTTATCATGAAAACCCTGCACTAATGATATGGCTAAACGTGGACTGACAATATCATCAAATGTTGACGTTTAAGGTCGTAGCCGACTTATACAACACCGCTCCAACACCGCTCTCGCACAGCTAAGCCAAACAGAGAGGCCACTGCCCGCTGTCCACGCACCGACAACTAGCAGGTGACCAGCTGTCCACGCGCTTACAGCTAGCAGTCGACTAGCTACTACTATCTGCGCGTGCGCGCGTACATCGCGCGGGCCGCCCGGCGCCCGCTTGAAGCGCGCGGTAAGCATGGCTTCAACTATGGAGTGGTACGATGGGGGTAAGCTCACTTACAGCAAGCTGTTTACTAATTTGTGATATCAATATAATGTCTACAGAGGACGCCCTAAAGCTCAAATTTCTATTAACATTATTTTGCCGTGTGGGAGTGGTGTTATATAAGTCGGCTGCGACCTTTAATTGATATGGTCAGTTTTAGCTGGCCATTTTATGAAATTGTCAACCACATCATGGAGTGATCAATTTTCTGATTTGGCCACGACATAGAAATGCCAACGATCAAAAGCATTAGGGTGCTTCGAGAGCTATGAAAACTACTTGTAGATCTTCTAGTGCCTCCAATATGCGACTGCAGTATTTTTTTCATGCATTGTTCTTTCTTGAATCTAGCTTATTTTTAATGCCTCGACGGCACACTTTCCAAGTCAATTCCCAGGTCAGGCAGAGTGTGTTTATAACAAGCTACTCTAGAATATCTTTTTAATTCAAATATAATTCTTGAAAATGGATAAAATCAAAACATCTTTAAGGAAGGTGGAATTTACTTTAAATATTCTTTATTAAATATTTTTCCATGTAATCTTTCATATTAAGAAGAAAATTTAAATAGTAATTTGATTTCAAGGAAGTTTTCATATTACAGTTATTTTTTATTACTTCGTTGATCTTGTGGCATAAGCTTGCACTTACGCTTACAACTGATCGGGACTAGATCCCCTGGTAAAGCTACTGATGAAGTGCTCTCACCAGCAGCACTGTGTCTGCTAATGTGCTCGGTGGACAGCAATGTTTTCACCTCTAATTACATTGAATCAAATCAAAGATTGTAAAATATAACCGTCATTCTTATCTATCTGCTCATCCAATGATAATTGTAAGTATTAAACAAATTACTACGATCAAGAACTTGAGTGACACATTGATGAGTGTAAATAAATCTAATAAAGTTTGGGATAATTTTAAAAGTTTATTACGATATTTGGGTGCTTGTTTCTCAATCTAGAATGAATCTGGATGAACCTTGGCAAGCAGATACTTTTTATGCCAACATGCATTCCTGTGGGATTCATGCAGGTAAGTGGATAGCCTTGTTTATAAACTGACCCACTACTGGCCACAGGCCTCTTCTCAGTGTGAGAAGGTTTAGGTCATAGTCGACCACGCTGGACCTGTGTGGCTTGGCAGAGTTTGAGAACATTATGAATTTATGTTTTCTTTCACAGTTAAAGCGAGCAACAATTAAGTAATGAATACACATAACTTCGTAAAGTCAGAGCCTTGAGATCTGCGTTGCAGTTCAACGGTTTAACAACGAGGGTATCGCTGCGAATAAATACAATAAAAAAAACTTATTCCATATTTATCTATCAGGTTATAGGTACCAATATGTATCCACACAATTTAGATAAAGCTTTTTCCTTTTAGATTAACATGATAATATATAGTGAGTGTAAACATTGTACCGATCAGTTCTGTAGTGGTCTCTACAGCACATCAATATGGCGTCGGTTAATATTTTAGTATTATTAGTCTTCCTAACCTACGTTCAATGTAAAAGTAAGTAATTCCATTTTTATTTCGTGTATATCATTTTACTTGTGTCTTTAATGCAAATTTGTCTTATACTAAACATTATGAGTTCGTATTACTTAAAAAAATAGCAATATCGACATTTTTCACATGGCAGACATTGATAAGTTTAGAACTCTCTGTTTTCAGGTACTGTATTCCTAATATATTATGTACTGTGTTTTAGGATCATAATGTATTGTTTTTTTACAATATTTAAAAAAAAACATAATTTCTACTTTCTTATTAGAACTATTGTTATTCCGTTTTTAATTTATATTTTTGATTTATCATGTATGTTTGTTTTTAATCGTAAGTGTTGTACACACCTGTAAAAGCATTTCACCTTGTACCAGTCTCTAACTGTTTAAATTATAATTGTATAGTGATGTGTCGATGGTGTAACTGTATATAAATAAAATAAAAAAATAAAACTAGGATAACCTACAATAAAAAATATTTATATCACGTTCTCAAAATTGCACCTAGATTTCATTGTTGCTTCAAATTCAAAAGCGCAATAGGAATTCGAAATCCTTTTATTTTTCAGCCAACCAGGCATCAGCAATATAATTATAGTAAAAAATTAGAACCTGAGACTAATTGTAATTGATATATCTATATATTAATACGTGAAGCAAAAACTTTGTACCCCTTTTTACGAAAATTGCGCGGACGGAGGAGTATGATATTTGGCACAGTTAAAGTTTATATGGAGGAGGGGCGAATCTTAATATTTTATAAAATATGCATTAGAAATACATTAAATTAATGGAAAACCACTACACGCACACAACCATGCATTTGACACACGCAGTCGAATCGCGTTCGTAGTATTTCGGCATTGTGCGTCTGACGTCGTACAATTCTTTATAGCCATGGTTACCTATACCTTATTTATATGTAATAGAGTAAAACAGAAAGAAATTATGAACACTAGGCGACTGCTAGTAGGTAGGTATATAATATGTAATGGGTATTAACGCGATCATGCATAATATTTACCTTTTTTACGCTTGACGTTTCGTGTTAATACCCGTTACGTATTATATATATATATATCATGCAACGGGAAAGTTTAAAAGTTATAATTATTGTAATTGCTTGATATTTGTACAAAATACAGTTATATTATATAACTCTTTAAACTTTGTGTCTCTACGTGACGCAGAGTAACCGAATCGTTATTGCACTGGTCGTATAAGCATAGAACCTTACTCCAAATCAGGAACATTAATTATATTATGTCATGCATGATTCTGAGTCTAATTGTTCTGTGCGATCGTTGTTTTCCTTCATCCACTTCTGTGACGCTTGGTATAATCATTCATGAATATTATTCTACTGAAAATATTCCCTAAGTTACAGTTATAAAACATCAGAGCTTCATGAGAGAAATGCGTTATTTTCTTTTATAACTAAACTCCATTTTCCAGAAATGTTGTTATTATACATAATATGACCCTAACTTTATGAAGTAGCCCTTTAGTCATATTTTATCACTCCCCTGGGAAATCTACGGCTGTATACAATTGTGTTTACTACTAAAACATTCAGATGCGAGATGCTGATATAAAAACAATGTTGCAATGTTACCGGCGTTCACTTCGAAAATTAAGATCCCTCTTCAAAGAAAGTAGGACACACTAAGATCAAGCCCGGATTTGGAATAGTGCCAATTCATATGACTTATCGCGACACAAAGAACAGTTCTGGGAGTACTTTCTGAGAGTAGTTTGATCTTTGTTACATGTTATTTATTACAAAAGTTATGAGTATATTGTCATGTCTGTTCGTTAGATTTCTAAGTCCTTCAACTCCCAGAATAATATCAATTAACTGACGAAAATAATCCACAGTGGCAGTTTTTGTAGGTACCTATATAGAAATCTGTTAAATTTATTCCACTCTCATGATTGCAACTGCTTTTTAAGCAATTTACTTGCAATGTATCTGCATACATAGACTAATTTTTTGCTCAATAATGAAACGAGTGTTATAGCTAGCTTTTATGTATAAATAAACTTATAATATAAAGCACTTAATATATTACTGTATTAAATGTCAATGTATGCAGACTGTTTAAATATATCTATACTAATATTATAAAGCTGAAGAGTTTGTTTGTTTGTTTGAACGCGCTAATCTCAGGAACTACTAGTTCGATTTGAAAAATTCTTTTAGTGTTGGATAGCCTATTTATCGAGGAAGGCTATAGGCTATATAACATCACGCTACGACCCACGGGGGCGGCGTAGTAACTATAAACGCGGGTGAAATCTTAGAAACATATAGTTATATAATATATCTTCTGTTCTTTATCCATCAGATACTGGTCCTGATGTCGGCATTATCGGAGGTCACAAGATCACCATCGACAAGGCTCCCTACATAGCCTCACTGCGGCTGAACGGCACAATTCACTGGTGCGGAAGCTCCATCATACACGAGCGGTTCATACTGACAGCTGCACATTGCATCGTAGCGTAAGTAATGCTTCCTGTATTAGAGCCTGTTCCTCCGGTGTAGCATAGTAACTACCATCTGGGCTGTTACGAAGGCATAACCTTCTTTAAACTCCTGCCATCCCCAGCACCTACAGGCAGAATTCATTTACGATCAGGGCTTCTCGTATGTTCAATACAGCGTGCCGGAGAGTCGATATTGATCTCTTTAACACGAGTGTGACTAAACTAAAAAGGGCTGTGTAACGATGTGAGAAGTGGCGAATGGATGTGTGCGTTTTTCTTGTTTATATTACTGTCGCATATTATTATTATAGTTTGTTATCTTACATAATGTTACTACAATAATGATATTATATACAACTAGCTTTTGCCTGCGGCTTCGCTTGCGTTAATTTAGGATTTGACAATCAATTCGGGTCGTACTCTGCTTGTAATAATATAATTCAATCATGATTCGAAAGACACGTGGCGCCATCTATTATTATAAGAACGTTATTGTTGTTTTCCTCGGGAACAGTATTTTTTTCGGGAAAGGTAGCCTATGTTCGTTTCTGTATACCTGACAACGTCTATGCAAAATTTCAGGATGATCGGTTCAGTGGTTTAGGCGTGAAAAGGTAACAAACAAACTCATTTTCGCTTTTATAATATTAGTTACGATTACGATTAGGATTATTTGTACTTCCTAACTAATATTATAAAAGCGAAAATGAGTTTGTTTATTTGTTACCTGTTCACGCCAAAACACTGAACCAATCATTCTGAAATTTGCATATACGTTGTCAGGTGTATAGAAACGGACATAGCCTACTTTTCATCACGAAAAAATACTGTTCTCGAGGAAAACAATAATAACGTTCTTATGATAATAGATGGCGCCACGTGTCTTTCGAATCATGATTGAATGATATTATTACAAGCAGAGTACAACCCGAATTGATTGTCAAATTCTAAATTAATGCGAGCGAAGCCGCGGGCAAAATCTAGTATTTTATATAACTCTATTATCTAATTAGCTATTATTGTTTTCTCCAATATTTACCCTAGAGGCAAAATTCTATGTTTTATGTTTTAATGTTTATTCCTTTAACTAAGTTTGTCAGTTTAGTTATACCTACTTATAATTATTAGCAAGCTGTGGTTTCCTATAATTGAGGGACTATACACGCTAAGAACTTTATTATTGCTTTATAATGTATGTTATTGTATATTCCTTAGTTGGAAATCCTATAAACAAATAAATAATAATTTTATAATAATATACCACAATAAGATACCAATATTTTAATATATTGTAAATGTTATTGTACTTCGATATATTTGCCTTTAAACAATAATCGCTATACGCATTATATCCTTATATTAATGAAAAGACACGGTTCTTCTCATGATTATAAAAATATACTAAAAACCTTTAAAACAAGCCTTGGAAATCAATCCTCATCACAAAAGAGCAAATGATGAAGATTCAATTTCAACATTCCTTTGACTCCTAAATAAACAGAGCACAGGCATTCATTCGCAAAAGAATCTCCTTATTTATTCTGTTTCTCTTTGAGTAATCATTTTCACTTAGATTTTTCATTTTATTACTCGAATGTCTTTGTAACAAAGCAGTGTTTACTTTTATTTGTCATTTTAATGATATAAATCAAACTTACAAAGACTCTGTATCGTAATATTATTTCGTCTGTTGTATGATTGAAACGTGATTTGAATAAGGGCGTAAGATATTAAATATTCTTTTAAATGTTATTAATTATTTTTATTATAATGGGCACAGGTTATAACTTGATTTGCATCTCTGGATTCTCGCTCTAAGTGACGGCGACTTTGCAAACATATAATTATTAGATATAAAGTGCATCCAATACTATAATTTATGGATTACTCAAATATTTGTCTTTACGAAGAGCAACCCCTTCAATTAGAAATATTTATACTTAATATTACTCTTTTTAAACGTTACTTTTAAGACAAACAAGCATCAGCATAAAAAATTATTTTTATTATTTTACGATTTATAAACTTATTTAAATTATAAAAATTAATTTAAATATTGTATAAAACGTAATGAAAATAATATATATGTCAGAGGAAGCTATTGAGTGGGGTTGATTGTTGCTTGCGCGTATAATTTACAATATATTTGTCTACATTGTAATTACTTTTAAAATTCTTAATTTAATTTTATTTGATTTGTTAAATTATTCTATAGCTCAAAAACATTATTAATCTATAAATAAAGCTATGTATGAATATTGTAATTCATGTAACCACCAATCAGAGCAGAGCGCGTGCTTGAGTGGGGTCGAGACGCCATCTTTACTTTAGGAAGGCCGACAGTTATCGAGACACATTTGAGCGATAGCGACTGATCGAGTCGGTACGTTGAGTTGTGAGTTGTGTAAAAAGAAGTAAAATCAGTGCCCTGAACCCACTGCTCGGTCTTAACTGTTAGTTTTCATT
The DNA here is from genome assembly GCA_963564715.1 of Catocala sponsa. Taxonomy (NCBI): domain Eukaryota; kingdom Metazoa; phylum Arthropoda; class Insecta; order Lepidoptera; family Erebidae; genus Catocala; species Catocala sponsa. The sequence goes on along the minus strand of OY751343.1, from coordinate 24,712,735 downwards.
CGACATTATTGTGAAGTGAAAATATTGTTTATTCTAAATAAAAATAGTGTACAACCGGTATCGTTGTATTTTTTGCTCGCATATTACCCAGATGACGCTCACTAAACCCGCAACCACTAATGACGTTGCCATAAAGAACAATACTTCTCCGATATATACGAAATGTTGACAAAATTGTGAACGTAAATACGTCTTATTCTTGCCAGTCGCATAATTTTAATTCATTATTTATTTTAGTCGTCTGTCCTTCTAATTAACACGCAATTTCCTTTGTCTGAAGACCCAAACGCCTACACCCACCTACAAAACAAAATCGTCCTCACGAACGGAATAGTCAACATCCAATATTCAATTTTCTTGGAAGAGCTTTCAATATATTATACGCTTCAGTATTTACGATTATATTGCGTCACCGAAAGAAAATTTCCATCAAAGCAATTCCAACTTAATTTTCAGGAACAGAAGGTATAAAGTTCTAGTTGGCACAGACAAGGTTGATGAAGGGGGAAGACTATACGACGTAGAAAAAATATTAATACACAAAATGTATTCGAATAAAACCAAGGAATATGATATTTGCATCCTCAAATTGAATGAAACGTTAAGCTTTGGACCTAAAGTGAATAAGATTGCTTTGAACGACAAAAGTATCAAGTTGAAAAGAGGGATGATGCTGGACACAGCTGGATGGGGATATACACAGGTAAGACTAAGGCGTTTGAACCGTTTGTGCATGTTTCTGCGCGGCAACGCATGCGGCAAACTCACTTCGTTTGCGTTCTTTCGTCTGCGTCGCTTAAAATGACGCGCGTCTTACGCTGCGATGGGAGCAGCGATAGCTCAGTGGGGAGACCAACAGACTGCAATGCAGAGGGTCTCGGGTTCGAACCCACGTCGCGCACCTCTGACTTTCGGAAGTTATATGACTTTTCGAAATGATGTGCGTATTGATTGACAATTATCGCCTGCTCCGTGCCTCGGAGAGCACGTTAAGCCGTCGGTCCCGGCTGCCATGAACATCTATAGCAGTCGTTATTGGGAGAGTGTCGACACAAAAGATCCCACTGGGTCGAAGTGTCGCCGGCCTGCACTGACTGGCCCCCACATAAGCTAAGATAAGATACGCTGCGATGGACGCTGCGTTCAACAGACAAACCATAGCGTAGTAATTGCTTTATATGTAACTAGCGACCCGCCTTGGTTTCGCTTAGTATAATAGTAATAGTATAAATAGTATAATAGTATAGTAATAGTATAAATAGTTTTAATAGTTTCAATAATTTCATTAGCTTAAAAATAAATATAAATAGTATAATAGTATAGTAATAGTATAAATAGTTTTAATAGTTTAAATAATTTAATTAGCTTAAAAATTAGTAAAGTTTAATAGTAGTGTAACAGTTTTCAAAATTTTGTAATAAAGTGTCAAATAAACAACGCGATAAAATCCGATCATAGTAATTAAATTTCAATTATTTATAATTTTTATTTACTTATAATATTTGAATAACAAATTATTATGGAACAGTCTTGACGTAGACAACTAAATTGGAACTAGATTAATGACTCACTGACAAAAATAATAGATTGGCTTAATTGTAACAATTTAGTAATAAATTTAGATAAAACTAAAATCATGCAATTCCATCATCGTCGGGCAAATCCCCCTATAAACATGACTTATAAAAATTACAATATAGAAACAGTTAATACTGCTATGTTTTTAGGTATAACGGTAGACAATAAATTAACATGGAAACCACAAATAGCACACCTATGTAACAGACTAAGTAAATCTGCACACGTACTCAGTCAATTATCTAAAAAAGTAAATATCAGCACGTTACTGACAGCTTATCATGGACTAGTGGCTTCAGTGCTACGGTACGGAATTATTTTTTGGGGACAATCAACTGACAGGGAACTTATAATTAGGATGCAAAAACGCTGTATAAGATCTATGTGTGGATTAAAGCCTAATGATAGCTGTGTACCATCCTTCAAATCACTGAAAATACTAACACTACCAGCATTGTATATTTTAGAATCTGCAGTATTTATAAAAAGCAACCCCCACTTGTTCGAAAAAATGTCTGACATAAAAAGAATGCCAATACGTGCTCAATATTTGTCACAGTTGCGTAATATAAAATGCAAGACATCTTTAATGCAAAAGAGATTTTTTGGCATTGCACCAAAAATCTACAATAAAATACCTGACAATATCAAAAATATGCCTCTAGTAAAATTTAAAAAAGCTCTTACATTATTACTAATTGTCAAATGTTACTATAAAATTGAAGACTTTTAAATGATAATAATTTAATACCAAAGAAGATTTAAAGTATTGTAATTTAATGTAAACTAATTATTTAATTCAATTCCAATATGTTAATAATTTCTTATAATATAAAGTTCAAAACTACGCATGCATGCATGTTTGTTCTATAAATATTTGTATGTCAAAATTGACAAGACATAGCGCACTATTTAGTTCTTAAGATCCATCTAAAATGTTAATACCTATGTTTCACAAATAAATTGATTTGATTTTGAAATTTGATGTGTCTCTCTTGTTCTTGTTAGTCTAATTAAAATATAAACAAAATTACAAATAAACAAAAAACATAATATAACTTGCACTTCACATTTAAAAATTCTGAAATAAGTCTAAACTTCGCTAACATGTGCTTTACTCATGTTTTTATATCACTTGAATTTGACAAATATAGTATTAATAAACTAACCTCAAATCATGACGAATATTTTAGAATGAACTTCATGTGACTTGCTTCATACATTCAACTTGAAACGGTTAACCTCGGCTATGTTCGGTTTAAACATGGCTGATACGAAATGTAAAAACTGTATGATATTTTGCGCGCGCTTTATTTGAAATTCAACATTTGCATTCGCATTCGTATTCGCGAATATTGGAGATTAATATTCGCGAATGTGAAAATTCTAACATTCATTACATCACTAGTTTGAACCCCTCTCGGGATTAAAATTTGTGTGATCCATAAATAATGATTACAGACAGAATTCTTTATGACCGTTGTTTTAATGTTTGTTATGTCCCCTGCGACACAAGAATTTTATTATATCTACTGTAAAATCTGACATTATAAAATCTTTTATAAGATAAATATGGCAATCTGAAATAATTTATATAGCAACAATGTAGTCGTGTTAATTGTGAGAAACCTTTGTTTATTAGCGGGCTGAAAACATCTGATGAACGAGTTCAACATCTCCAGAAACATAGATGCCTAAAACTAGATACTGTCGTTTGTAGTGTCCAATTGACACGTTTAACTGTGAACACCTTTCAAAATAATTGCTATCTATATATATTAATACGTAAAGCTAAATTTTGTATCCCTTTTTGCGAAAATTGCGCGAACGGAGGAGAATAAAATTTGGCACAGTTAAAGTTGATATGGAGAAGGAGCCCAATCCTAATATTTTTATAAAATATGCATTAGAAACACATTAAATTAATGAGAAAACAGTACGCGCACACAACCATGCATTTGACACACGCATTCGAATCACGTTCGTAGTATTTCGGCATTGTTCGTCTGACGTCGTACAATTCTTTGTAACTATAGTTACCTATACCTTATTTATATGTAATAAAGAAAAACAGAAAACAAAGTAGCAAGCTTAGGCATTTTGGTCGAATTTTGACCACTAGGCGACCGCTAGTATTAAATAATTACATATTTATTCGCGTAATGTATTTGGTGAAATATGATTACGTGAATACGTGTCTTAACATGAAACAGAGATTTAAAATAATTATTAAATGTAATCTAAAACAGATAATATTATTTTAAGATAAAATAATAAGTAATATAATATTTTGACTATAGGAATATAATATCATCATACTTCTAATAATATTGCTCTGTATACAATAACATTGGTAAACTAATATCTTACTAGATTTTGACTGCGGCTCCGCTCGCGTAAATGTACCTACATATATCAATCTTCTATCTTCTCTTTTCTGGATAAAATGTACGCTGTATCCTTCTCTGTACCCCTGACAACGTGTGTGCGAAATTTTATGATGAGAGGATGAATAGCTTAGGCGTGATAGCGTAACAAACAAACTCACATTCACATTTATAAAATTACTAGCTTTTGCGCGCGGCTCCGCCCGCGTGGTAACTGCATCAATAAAAAGTAGCCTATATCCTTTCCCAGGTTTTATACTACATCTGTACCAAATTTCATCTAAATCGGTTGAGTGGTTTAGCCGTGAAAAGGTAACAGACAGACAGACAGAGTTACTTTCTAATTTATAATATTAGTAAGGATAGTTAGCATTTACCAATGTTTACCAATTATATATATCTTAATATCAACCAGCAGACTGCAATGCAGAGGGTTTCGGGTTCGAAACCACGTCGCGCATCTCTGACTTTTCGGAAGTTATATGACTTTTCAAAATTATGTGCGTATTGATTGACAATTATCGCCTGCTCTGTGCCTCGGAGAGCACGTTAAGCCGTGAACATCTATGGCAGTCGTTATTGGGAGAGTGATGACACAAAAGATCCCACTGAGTCGAAGTGTCGCCGGTCTGCACTGACTGGCCCTCACATAAGATAAGATAAAATTTATATCTTACTTTTGAGTTTCTTACAATTTTTTAAAACGAAGACTTATCCTCAACATCAAACGTTGCACCTACTCGTATCGTAAGCACCGTTTTCTCGTGCGTACAATTTCTATTTCCTATATCAAACAGTTTCGAAGTAAATCCGCCGTCACAAGCATCAACGTAATACCGTAAGTGTTCTCTTTCAACAGCTTTGTCCGAAAAAGTACATTTCGATATACGATGTGACAAATCCTATTGGAAATATTGACTCTCAAGAAGATACTCTTAAAGAAAACTGGAATTTACTTTAATAGTCGAAAATGTGGCCTTTTCTTCGCCAGGAAATACAAGTTACTTATGGGAAATAGCTGATATTTATACGAGGATGCGATCATACTACATAGTCAGGTCATAAGTACTGTCACATGTTTAATATGAAATAATTGAGACATGTTTATTATTGATATAAACATTTATATACCAAAATGAACTTAATAAAACACAGATTATTATGCTAATAAAGTTTATTCAAAATAACCCCCGCGATTTTCAATACAGGCCTTCAACCTGCGCGGCCAGTCGTCTATCGCAGCACGAACGAGGTCCATGTCAATTTCGGCCGCTGCCTTAAACAAGGATGCCTTGAGTGACTCCAAATTAGGATGACGCGTTGAGCAGGCCTTTTCCTCCAAGTGTTGCCATATCTTGTAATCTAACGGGCTCAAATCTGGACTGGAGGAGGGCCAGTCTTCGTGCCGGATGAAGTCAATTTCACGCGCCGCTAGCCAGTCTTGAGTGCATTTCGCTCTATGAGCTGGCGCAGAATCTTGTTGAAATAGCCAGCGCCTGTTATTGAACATGGTATGAGAAACAGGTTCCACAAGGTTCGTGAGGACTGTATTTTGATACACAACTGCATTCGTTTTTACGCCTTTCTCAGAAAAATGTACCTCAGTTAAGCCTCAATATGAGACTCCCAACCAAACCATGAGTGAGGATGGAAAATGGCCTCGTTGGACACGCGGAACACGGTTGCTCGTTTCTTCACTGCTGTGTGCGTACACTTTATCATTTTGTTTGTTGTAGCTCTCTTCCACATTAAAAATTTTTTCATCCGTAAAAAGAATTTCCCGATGCTTGTTTCCCGCGTACCGCTTCAACAAAGCACGACATCTCGTCAACCTCAGGTCCATTAAACGAGCGTCCAAACGATGTCCTGTTTTTCTTCGATATGCCCGAAGCCCTAAGTCTTCATTTAACACCCTTTTCACCGTGGTTCTGCTTAAACCCATCTGAAGGGCCAAAAGTTTTTGCTTACATATGGGATTTCTCTGAATACGCGCCTTCACAGCTTTTATCACTGCTGGAGTTCTAACAGAGCGAGTGCGACCACTTCTTGACCTGTCGTCAAAACTAGAGTCTTCATTGTATCGTTTGATGGTAAGACAAACGAATCTTATGGTTATATTAAAATTTTTCAATATGTCAAAAATCTGAATTGGCTCGTAACCGCAACGATGCAACGCAATAACCACAACACGGTCTTCTTTAAAGGTTCATACGCACTATGCGGGTAGCCGCATTACGGCTAGCCGTCCGGCTGACCGCAAGCACAATTATGTACGTAATATTCATTTCTATGCGCACTGCGATGCGGCTACCCGCAGACCGCTCCGGTCGCTCGGAGGGCTGCGGCCCGAGTGACGGCCAGCCGGACGGTTGCTATACGCACTGTGCGGTTCAGTCTGCGGCTGCCCGCCATTGAGTGAGTGTGTGCACGTGGTACGTCTGGTAAAATGGAATTCGATACCGAAAAATTTATCATCGAAATCCAGAGTCGGCCAGCAATTTGGAACACCAAATTACCAGAGTATTCTGATAGAATATTAAAACAAAGAGCATGGAAAGAGTTAGTGCATGTTTATCACGGTACGGAATTGACAAAGGAGGAAAAACAAAAACTAGGTAATTATCAAAATCATTTTATTTTTTTAATGTAATTATCCTGCCATTCTACCCTCCCTTCATGCATAAAATATTCTGCAAATAATTCTCGACATCCGAAAGCAGTTCTATTGTTTCTTCGCACGTTATCTCGAGTAATAGTTTCAGTTAGTGGATTACTTAATGAGTCTCTAAAAGAATATCCGTCTCTGTCTCTTACAAAGTTGTGTAAAATGCAAGCAGACTTAATAATATCACTAACTAAATCGATGTGAACATTAATTGGTCTGTGAAAAATGCGCCACTTATTCGCAAGTATGCCAAAAGTACATTCAATGTAACGTCTAGCCACACAAAGTCTATAATTGAATGTTCTTTTTGTAATATTTAAATTATTTCTCGGATAAGGGCGCATCATACTCGTACTTAAAGCCAATGCCTCGTCTCCTACAAAAACGAAGGGGAAACAAGTTGCATTGTTTCCTGAAATAGGTGCTGGTTCAGGAATGTTCAAGCGGTTCTCTTGAATTTTTTTATAAAAGTTTGAGTTTTGAAATATTGCTGAGTCACCGAATCTTCCATATGCTCCAACATCAATCATCACAAATTTGTAGCTGCTGTCACAAATTGCTAGCAATACCAAAGAAAAATATCCTTTATAATTGAAGCACATTGATCCACTATTGTTAGGTGCTATAATTCTAATATGTTTTCCGTCACAAGCACCTATACAGTTCGGAAAATGTGCTCTAGTAGAGAAACCATTTGCAATTTGAAGCCACATATCTTTGGTTGGTTGTGGTAGGCATATATTTTTTAAGCAAAACCATTTAGCTGCACATACTTCTCGAACTATTTCGGCAATAGTACTAATTGCAATCTTAAACATATAATGCAATTCTGCGAATGAACAGCCTGACGCCAAATATTTGAAACAATGTTTTATTTTAGGTTTGAGTATTAAAAAAAAATGGAGAAATATTCGCGATTGTTTTGTGAAGGCCCATAAAGCGAAAGAGACTAAGAGCGGATCAGCGGCAAAAAAAAAGACTTCATATGTTTTCTACGATAGTTTGTTATTTTTAAAAGATACTGTAACTGTCAATAGCACAACGGGGAATGTAACTACAGGAAATGAAGATGGTAACACAGCTATGCAAAATGAAGAAACACTTCCATCAAATACTTCATGGGCACCAAAGAGAAACAAGAAAAATAATAGTGATGATCCTATCGGTAGAGAGTTAGTCGGGGCCTTGAATAGAAATTTAGAAAGAAAGAGTGTTGAAGATGACGAGGAGCGCCTCTTTTTCTTGTCTCTAGTAAAAGAATTTAAAAAAATTCCAGTACATATGCAATTGCAAAGTAAATTAGATATTTTAAAGGTAATTAAAGATGCGCAGATTTTCAATTATTCGTACATTGATTATCCAAGGCCTAATTCTTACCGGGGATATCAAACGTCACATTATTCTGGTAATAGTCCCTATTCTCACCGTACAAACTTCTCGGAGGTTGGACGAGGGAATACCCATCATGGATATCAAACGGCACAGTATTCAGGAAGTAATGTCTACACGCACCCTGTGCAGTCTTTGGAGTTTGGACGAGACACGTCTCAAGAAATTGTGAGGAATCCGACGAATGCACAATCGCCAATTTCCGAAAAATCTCAGGAGAGTGATTATCGGAATCCGACGAATACACAATCGCCAATTTCCGAAAATTCTCAGGACAGGGTTTCTCAGGAGAGTGATTATATGGAACTTTTTAATTCCATCACTGACGATGATGCTTGAAATGTGTACCTACATTATTTTAATAAAAATTTAATTATACATATTTATTTTACTTACCGTAGCACTATTATTAACTTTGCTTCCGGTTTAATACTATTGCGAAATTGTGTCTTGCTTTGTTATAAATTTTTCTAAAATGTTCAATAATTCTTCAAACGTTTTTATGCTCATTCTAGTAAATCCGAAAAACTTATCTTCATATTTTTTTAGTTCTTCGAAAAATATTGCAAAATGCTTGCTCTCATCTCGTGTTTGCAAATAAGGATGCACCCAGTACTTCTTTCTTTGTTTTTTCTTCTTTACGTAACGTGTGTAAATGTAGTAAATAGCTGCAACTTCTTCCACGTCCATCTTTGAAATGGATCGACATGACCGCAAATCGCAACGGTTCTTCAACCGCACGTTGCGGTTGCGAATGCGGCTGCCCGCGATCCGGCTGGCCGCATTCGCAACCGCATCCTGCGGTCAGCCGCGTGGCTAGCCGTAATGCGGCTACCCGCATAGTGCGTATGAACCCTAAGTGTCCACTCCATATTTAAAAATGAGTAAAATTCTAAAAAGTAGGTATACATTTTTATATTCATGAAAAATTCGAAATTTTAATTCAATAAACTTTTTTGTGGCCAGCATTTTAAATTCTAAAGTTTTTATTGTGTGACAGAACTTATGACCAGACTATGTATATGTAGTATGATCGCATCCTCGTATAATATCAGTGTGCTCGTGCCTATAATTATCTTCGAAAGAATAAGCAAAGTATTACACTCGCATTTTGCCAGCCAACCAGCTATAGTTTTAGATCCCACTTAATAAATAACAAAAGTGTCGGCCTCGGTGGCGTAGTGGTTAGTGTAACCAACTGCCACGCCTGAGGTTGCGCGGGTTCGATTTCCGCACAAGTCAAACATTTGTGTGCATGAAAATGGATGCTTGTCTTGGTCTGGGTGTTTCTATGTATAATAAGTACGTACTTACAAAAAAAAAATTGGTTGTCTGTAAAGTCGGTTTACGGACGATAGTTTAACGTGACAACGTCATAACGTGCCTTTCGCTCGCTCGTGTAGCGCTCTCGCTCCGATCGTAACGTTACAATGAGCGTAACGGGACAATGAGCGTAACGGGACGATGAGCGTAACGGGACGATGAGCGTAACGGGACAATGAGTCATTCATTTTCGTGCATGCAGCCGGCGTTCATCGATTTATTAGATGTTGTCACGTCAGAAAGTATATATGTATGTTTACCCATTGTCTAGTACCCATAGTACAAGCTCTGCTTAATTTGGGCTAGATGGTGTTGTGTGTATGTGATAGAATATTATTATATTAATAGGGGGCAAACCTAGTTTACTGGGCAAAATTCCGTGCTATCACAGAGAATTTCTTGATAGAAAACCTAACCCCATTTTGCCCGAGCTATCAAAACTGAGAACTGAGGCACAGCAGTTAGAGACACTACGGTTGCGACACCGAGGCAGTTTCCTAAAAAGCTGTGCAGTTTCCTAAAATCAGTCAGGTTTTGCACGATGTCGAAATAAACCAAGAAATAGACAACAATTCCAAAAACCTGTGCTTGCGATCTAGATTTTTTTCTTTTTTTTACTTGCGGGAATACATTGACGCATACCCCTCCGCGGGGGCGGGCGGAGGGGCGATGTCGGGCTCACCGGGGTAAAAGAGATGGTAATGATGATAAGAATGGACCTCCCGGTAATACCGACTTAACCTACCACGTTGTTCCTCGACAAAACCGCAATCGGCGGGGCCGCGCGAATCATTTTCACATGCAGTCGCGACCCCGCCGGTGCTTGCGGTCTAGATGCCTTAACATAGTCAACATTTTTTCTTTTAAATTATCTTATACTGAATTTTGCCCGTGTCTTCGCTCGCGAAAAAGTAAGTTAGGTTATGTTGGTGAAAGTACTTTTTTTAAAAAAAACATAGCATGTCAATCGGTGATAATATATAGAGGAAGCTATTGAATGATAGAGGTAGTTTGGCATTATGTACGAGTGCCAAATTTGGCATGTTTCTACAGAATATACCACGGGGAGTGCTCTGAAGAGTTATTCCACCTTGTCGCGTCCTCCCCTTTCCTATCCAGAACAACGCGTGCTGGGCTCTGATGCCATCCTTACACGGTAGAGTCGATTAGAGCGCGTACCAAAAAGTTTGGGTCCTCATACCTCTGCCGAACGACCAAGGCATGGAATTCTCTGCCAAGGCACGTGTTTCCTTCTTCCTTCAATCCTGGGTTCTTTAAGCGGGGCGTGAAAAAGCATCTTCTCAGGCCATCAAAGTAGAGACCTCAACATCGCCTCGGCTACTGTGGGGGCGGTGTGGAGGCCACTGCTCTTAGACCACACGACTGCTTACCATCAGGTGGAGTGTGGTCATATTGACGAGCAAAAAAAAAAAAAAATTAGATTTTCATAATATTGTCTTCTGTTTACGCGAATGTTATTCATTGAAATTAAACTATTATATACGGATTTTATCGCGTTGTTTATTTGATACTTTATTACAACATTTTGAAAAACTGTTACACTACTATAATTACTATTAAACTTTACAAATTTTTAAGCTAATTGAATTATTGAAACTATTAAAACTATTTATACTATTACTATACTATTATACTATTTATATTTATGTTTACACTTTCCCCGACGTTTCGGTTGCTTTTCAGCAGCCATGGTCACGGGGAGACTAAGATGGTAGTTGTCTCAATGTTCCAGTGTGGTAATTTCAAAGTACCCGAACATAATTTAACCATGGGTGTTTCTATTTACGCAGAATGAGCTCAAAGTATCATGAAGTCTAGCTGTGGTTTGCTTCTTCTTGGGTTTGACTATTTGAATTACTGGATCACAAGCTGGTGGTACATTCCAACCATCTTCTCTATTGAAATTACAATGTTTCTTGATTTCAATAGCCTCGCGAAGCATCCTTGGTAGGAATCGGTGTTCTTTAGCCAGCGTCTGTGGTTTGTCAAATCTCAGGTAGTGGTTGGTCCCCTGTTGCACATGTTCACACACAGCAGACTTCAACGAGCGTTGGTGTTTTACATCAGCTATGTGTTCTTTTATGCGGGTGCCTATGCTTCTCTTGGTTTGACCAATGTATGAGATTGTAGATTTCCAGCCTATTCTTCAACGGCGTTACCATCATCACTCGTTTCTCTGTAGCCCCATGTAATGCTGTTGAAATCACTAATTATAATTTTGATGTTGCGGTCATCGAAATTAGGTGTCTTATTAAATGTAAATGGTTGATTTGGTGGTTTATAAATTGAGGTAATACTACAGGATGCAGTATCCTATCACCCAGTAATGTAGAGTATAGGTGATCGAAATTATGTGCGTATTGATTGACAAATTATCGCCTGCTCCGTGCCTCGGAGAGCACGTTAAGCCGTTGGTCCCAGCTGCCATGAACATCTATGGCATTCGTTATTGGGAGAGTGTCGACACAAAAGATCCCACTGGGTCGAAGTGTCACCGGTCTGCACTGACTGGCCCCCACATAAGATAACATAAGATAGGTGACTAATCATTTTAACACGATAGTACAAAACACTACTACTGTATAGTTATATGTCCCATCTTTTGTACGTATATTGGCTAGTTAATTAATCTGTACCCAGGCGATAAACACAACGAAACCGCCTCTCCAACGCATTTTATAAGATATAAAATATGTATTATTATGAATTATTGACACCGATGTCTAGACGACGATTATTAGACGTATTAAGGGGATGACTTGAATTTTATGAGCCGTCAGAACGTTAATAACGTCGTGGTGAAGATTAATGACTTAAGGCTAGTTTCACATGAGCGCAATATTTTTTCATCAATCTTCAGGCGCTATTGTTTTAAATATAATTTGTTGGACCTATGTTAAACCTCACTTACCACAAATTTTTGATTTGGTCATTTTAATACACACTTTAAATAAATTAAACGCATTATCGCAAACACACGCTAAGATAGAAACTAGATTACCAAAAAAATCTTTTCGGTAAAAAATAAATACAAAGGTGCCTTTAAATCCTAATATAACTTCCATTTGTAACACATTATATAACTAAACTGGATGTTCCCGCGGTTTCACACGCGTTTATCGTTACTGCGCCACTCTCGTGGGTCGTAGCGTGGTGTTATATAGCCTATAGCATTCCTCGATAGATAGGCTATCCAACACCAAAAGATTTTTTCAATTCGAACTAGTAGTTCTTGAGATTAGCGCGTTCAAACAAACAAACTCTTCAGCTTTATAATATTAGTATAGATTATATACAAAAATGATAATATTTACTACTATATCAATTGATCCAGAAATCGGACAGAGAAATTTACTGTTGGACATAACTCTAGGCTATAATTTAAGACCGAACCCTAGACAACGAAATGACTGAATATTGGCACTATATAAATTAAGACATAGTTAAAGAAATGCAGGTGTCTAACACACCACACACTCTGCCTATCTTTTCAGGGTTATAAAAACTGAGTCACTGTGTATATGCAATAATAATTAAATTTGTAGACAATTATGGCATTAAATGATGACATTAACAATGATACACATCGTTCGATAAAGTAAAAACTGCTGCACAGGGCTGTGATTCGATTACCGATATCTAATTTTCTTAACGGATGTTAATTTAAAAAGTTATACTAAAACGATTTTATATCTTACTTAAGCTCCACTACATCTACTTAAGTTACAAACAATATACACACTAGATATGCCCGCGGTTTCACTCGCTTTTATGGTTACTGCACCGCCCCCGTGGGTCGTAGGGTGATATTATATAGCCTATAGGAGATTGTTTGTTTGTTTGTTTGAACGCGCTAATCTCAGGAACTACTGGTTCGATTTGAAAAATTCTTTTAGTGATGGATAGCCTATTTATCGAGGAAGGCTATAGGCTATATAACATCACGCAACGTCTCACGGGGGCGGCGCAGTAACGATAAACGCGGATAAAACTGCGGGAACGTCTATATTAGTATAGATTTAAGAAACTAATTTTAAAATCAATCTTTCTCTAGCTATTTGGCCCTGTCTTGCGAGGTACTTTAGAAACAAATAATCAACGGACAAAGAGTACACCTGGACTTAGAACAATCATTTGTGAATCGCACAAGTAGGTAATTATTGTATGTATGTGGGATTCGAACCGCCCTCATCTAGCGCGGCTATCAACAATATACATTTATACATGATCTACTAGAGTCTTAATTCCCAAAGTGGTCCAGGTGGACCCCCAGGGGTCCACGGTAGACTCGACGGGGTCTACGTTGTCGTGACAACAAAATGGGGGTTCACAATTCGTAAGCGGGGATCCACGAAAATTTATTTGCTTTCTATATTGAAGAACTAAAATATTGGCTTGACTTCACCTATCAATGTTGTAAAAACTTGATTATTCCATATTCAGTACCAGTGGCCTCGAACCTACCGATTTTTCGGTAGAGAATTTTAAAAAAAAGGTCAGCCCGTAGAGATTTGATCAAATTTTGTTGATTCTTCACCAATATAAATACGAATGTCAATGAATATGATAGAAATGTAGCTGCAGGAGGTCCACTGGAATCAGCTAAATTTTAAAAGTGGTCTATGAGAAAAAAAGTCTGGGACCTCTGTACTAGAGCGTCTACAATACTATACTTTTTTACACAACAAAGGTTACAAGCTAACATACAATCTTCTTGATGATAAGAGGTTACTGTAGCTTACAATCGATTTTTATACTAGGGTACCACAGCTGCGTTATTAAACCTAGAAAAAAAGATGGATGGAAAATATAGAAATGGGATAAGTGGAAATGTGAGACTTAAGAACTCTTGCTAGCCAAGCGATAAGCGGTTTCAATACTTTTCTATTATATGTTACCTCTCAATCGATGGTATTTTCCCGGTAGCTGGTATAATAGTGCCATCCACAAATTTTGTTATAAAAAGGACATCTTGGCACTAGGAATAATTCTTGAATAGCGGGGCACTTAGCTACTAACCATTAGTGGACCACACTTCACGTTCAGCATTGGACACGACAAACTCTACTATAATATATTCAATTGAGTGAATTTAAACTCATTCGATGAATCAATATGGGTTTCAGCACTAACGACTCTACAATTTCATAAAATAAGCCACCCGATACTTCATGCTTATGTTGTGAAAAACTGGATAAGTGTAAATACAGCCTAAAGAATTTTATTATATAAGGAAAATGTCAAGGGTGGGTTAAACGATCAACGCCATAATGACAATGAATGGTATACATCTCATGAGATCAAACTAATTAAGTATAAATTGTATCAAATAGGATTAGTTCCGCTAAGAGCTCTCATAAAGTTGAAATATATCAGGCCAGCGCGGCATATAAACCGTCTTACCGCTGGTCATAGGCTTATTCTCAGTATGAGATAGGTTTGGCCATAGTCCACAAAGCTGGCCCAGTGTCTTTAACACATCTTCGAGATTTCTTTGTGATGCTTTTGTTGTCGTTCTTATTTTAATGTTTCTTATTTAAATATACAAATCTCCGAAAGATAGTCCGCACTAGGAATAAATCCCGTGTCGCGGAGATCTTTACAAACATTTGTCTCGTTTGGTATCGAATCTACAACACTCGGCGAGTGTCTGTAGCGATCACTTAAATCACTTTGCCACCCGCGCAGTCCAAAATAATTAAAAATTGTTTCTATGTTGTATTCCAGCCTAATGGGACAATATCTGAAAGTCTACTTGAAGTCAAGATACCGCTGGTGCTTAGGCTGCCCTGTCAAATGTCATATGGCAAAACTGTAAAAGTGACGCCCAGGATGATCTGCGCTGGTGGGCGCGGCAAAGATTCCTGCATGGTAAGTAAAGTCTAATTAGATTTAATAATAATATATTTATTGCAGACTTTGTCCAATATTCTGTTACAATTACATACATTTATAGGTACATTTATAGGTAGTAGAGCCTCGCTGATTTCAGCTTGAATAGGCCGGCTCGACCGGAGAAGGATTAGGCCGGGACTCCACCAAAGCGTAGACGAGACGAGCGGAGAGATGTTTTTTAAACAACCAATAGAATTGCGTTATTGACACATCTCCTCTCCGCTCAGCTTCAGGGGAGTTCGCTGTGCGGAGATGTGTAATATTTGTATGGCGCGATGGAATGGATGAGTCCACCAAAGCGGAGATGTGAGCGGCGTGCAGTGAGCGATGTCACTCAACGCCTCGCTCCCGAGCTGAAAAACATCTCTTCTCGCACAGCACACAGCACACCGCACACATCTCCGCTTTGGTGGAGTCCCGGTCTTACCCTCTCACAGAATATTGAAGTGAAATACCAGTATTCCTACTGTTGTGTTTCGTTCGGCAAGTGAGAGTGCCGGAGGCCCAGTCACCCTCTTTCCCCCTTTCCGCTCCTTCTCCTTCCCACTTACTTTCCTAAAGGGTCGGCAACGCGCAAGTGATGCCTCTGGTGTTGCAGGCGTCCATAGGCTACGGTGACCATCAGGTGGGCCGTATGCTTGTTTTTTTTTTCATAATAACAGAGTCGTATTTATCCCCAATGACCTTTAGAATGCGTACCTAGGTTAGCAAGGCGTGGTGAAAAATAAATACCTAAACCTATATAGATATACTAGATAGACCGTTGGTAGTCGAGTCTCGAGATCGATCCCAAGACGCGCATCTCTGATTTATCAAAGTTATGTGCGTATTATAGTATTGGCCAGCGTGGTGACAATGGCCTAACCCTTCTCACACTGAGAAAAGGCCCGTGCCCAGCTTAAGGATTCATATTATATAGGGCCAGTTGAATTCAGAGCTAATATTATAATAAATGATTCCAGCTTTAGATGTACATCCAAGTCTTTGTTTTAAAGTTAATTATACAATGTTATAAATTTACCTTTTGCCTATATTACAATATATTAATGTTTTATACTATATTTATGTTCAACCTGACAAATCTTGGAACACCAGACATAATTAAAAATCTATTGTGTAAGATTGAATACCAAAGAACTATAGTTTTGTAATAAAAAGCATTTTACTGAGTGCTTCCGTATGTGACTTCACTTGTATAGTATGTAACAAAACATGGACTTTGTTACTCGGGGATAGCGACACTTTCTCATAAGTAAGAATGTAAGTGTCGGTTAAGTAGTTTGGCTACATAGATGACACCTACATATTATTACATACGAATAAATGTAATTTCTATAATATATAGATAAAACAGGCATTCAATTTTGTCACTGCTTTAAATATATTTGTAGGAACAACAACTAGTAGCCTTGGAGAATATGCTGGAGGCCGCAGCCTTCTAACAAACAAATCAACGGGTTGCACTCCGGGAGTGCCGGCAGAAGTGAAAACTTGAATATTAACGTTGTGCATTTTTGATATTTTGGAATGGTTAGGGAATAATTTTGCACGAATTGCTTTAATTATCAGTATAAAAGTACTATAATTTATGTGGTAAAATACAATATTCATTTATTGCGCTATCGTACAAAAACATGACAATTTTCCCTCCGTCTTGCGAATTTTCGATCAGGTCACGTGTCCTGACGCGAGTTTGACAATTCTCCCTCCGTCTTACGAATTTTCGATCAGGTTACGTGTTCTGACGCGAGTTTAACATTTTTACCCATCACAAAAAAGTGCACAACGCCGCTAAAGAAGTTTTCACTTCAATATAAGTGTAAAATAATAAATTATTATAAAACGACCAATAAAAACATGTTTGGAACAGCTAATTATTTAAACTTCGATATGACTGACCATTCTACCCTCCATCATCATTAATATAGTAATACTCGTATTTTACCCGTTATAATATACCAATACTATTATATACAAATATTATATTTCAATGTTCCAGGGTGACAGCGGCGGTCCACTGACATGGAATGGTACCCAAGTTGGTGTGACATCATTCGGCGTGGGCTGCGGCGTCTTACCGGGCATCTATACCAAAGTTTCCATAATGCTGCCTTGGATCAAAGAAACCATTAAGCACAACCTTTGATCAAAGTCAAACATTTGATGCTCCAATGAAAGTTTACTTTATTCCAAAGTTATAAAGTTAGCCCAGTTTATAATTTGTCAAAGATTATTGCTTCCATGTCATATAACGTCGCAATTATAATTATAGATATAATATATACATTTTGAAAAAATTTATTGCCACTCATTTATTCTATTGTCGTTTGAAAGTGAAAAACGACTTGAAGCTTTTGAAAAATAGTTTGTGGTTGTATAGAAAAGAAGTCTTCTCCTTAGCCTTTATTATAAGTCACTTGGGGTCGGCTTTTTAGTCTAACCGGATTTGACTGGATATCAGTTTTTACACGGAGCGACTGCCATCTGACCTCCGCAACCCAAAGGCTAACGATACCCTAAGGCTAGACCAGTGTCAGGATATTAGAGGGTACGGACTTCCCAATAACGACTGCCATAGATGTTCATGGCAGCCGGGACCGACGGCTTAACGTGCTCTCCGAGGCACGGAGCAGGCGATAATTGTCAATCAATACGCACATAATTTCGAAAAGTCATATAACTTCCGAAAGTCAGAGGTGCGTGACGTGGGTTCGAACCCGAGACCCTCTGCATTGCAGTCTGTTGATCTCCCCACTGAGCATACTAAGTCATCTATATGAAACTAACCGATCATATTCTGTGGTTCTATCAATAATAACTCAGGTAGTACTAAGATTACTCAGATACCCAGACATCAATAAAGGCATTACCTCATAGCTATTTATTTTATTCACTGTGTTTTAGTGTATACAAGACATTAATTATAGCTTGATAACCTCTGAAAGTTATTTGTTACCTGTATGACATAAACGTAGGTGTGATAAAACAAAATACTACCCGAAAAGCAACAACGGGTCTCCTTAATCGGCACGCTCATGGAAAATTACATATATGATCTGGGTGAAGTAATTATGTTGGTTTAAAGCTAGGTACAGACCGATGCAGCAGCAACTTTGTGCTGTCCAATGAAGTGGCCATTTTCAATGCCAGCATCGTTCCTGAGGTAAGCTGTAATTAATTGTACCAGTTGTTTGGGAAAGCTCTTAGTACTTGCTACTAGTAGTATCTCTTACATAACACTAAACGAGATTCAGTCACGTTTCTTCTTTGATAAACATTTTATGACGTGCATAAATACGACACACATTTCGGACATTTAAATTATTGGAACTATTTAGTACAGAATCGAGAAGTTCCATCATCATCTCAGCGAAAAGACGTCCACTACTGGACATAGGCCTCCCCCAAGGTTTTCCACGCAGACCGGTAGTGGGCCACCTGCATCCAACCGCTTCCCGCGACCCTTACCAGGTCGTCGGTCCTTGTGGGGGACCTACCCCTGCTGCGTGTTCCAGTGCGTGGCCGCCACTCTAGAACCTTTCTGCCCCAACGGCCATCGGTTCTGCGTGGTATGTGCCCTGCCCACTGCCACTTCTTCTTGGCTATCCGGAGAGCTATGTCGGTAACTTTAGTTTTCCTGCGGATCTCCTCAGCTCTGATTCGATCCCGTAGGGAAACCCCGAGCATAAGTCTTTCCATCGCCCTTTGCGTGACCGAGAACCTTACAATATTTGTAAATCTATTTTACCATAATTCTTTTTCTGATCTTATTTTGAGAGTACGGGCTCTTGTACACACTAATAAAAGTCGCCGGGCCTATGCAAGAATTCGTGTCGTTTCTCTACACACGAACTGTGTACACTGCTTCGGCGCTGACCAAGAAAAATCTTGTCTGCGCTAGACACGACGCGCAACGTTTTGCTGCGGTGCGGTGGGGGGCGGGGTAGGTGAGGTGGTTCAGGTAGTTTTTGTACGTTTATTTGCGTGGACGTAGTTAACATTTTCTTCACAAACAAACGAAAATTAATAACAGACTTGTCTAGTCTATCACACCCTACGCACGACTGCCCGAAAACAATCTTATCGTTTACACGTTCCTATTCTTGTTGTCTGCAGTAGACACGATAAGTTTTCGTGCCTAGATCCGACAAAATTCTTGTCGTGATGAATTGGTCCTATCTGTAGCAGACACGATGAAATTTCTTAGCGTGTACAAGAGGCCTACGGGTAACGTTGTGGTATAATTGATCGCCTCACCACGGCCTCTGCTGAACTCACAATACTGACTGTGTTGTGAATTCAATCCACAGACGAACGAAGATTATGTTATTCCTAAATGGTTATGCCAAGTCAGCGTGTTCTTTGTATCCATTGGTTTAATATTCGTAAAGTCCCGCACGATAAACGAATCAGGCAAAGAGACGTTTTACGTAATTTTTATAAAGATAAAATTGATGTGCCCGCGCTTTCAACCGCGTTTATCGTTACTGCGCCGCATCCGTGGATCGTAGCGTGATTTTATATAGCCTATAGCCTTCCTCGATAAATAGGCTATCCAACACTAAAATAATTTTTCATATCGAACCAGTAGTTCCTGAGATTAGCGCGTTCAAACAAACAACCTCTTCAGCTTTATAATATTAGTATAGATAATACTTTATTTAAGAAAAATAATTATGTTTATAACCAATATTTATAAACTTTCAGATTTCAGTGCAACCGGTTGGAACATTTACTATATACTTGTAATTTATAATTAACAGCATATTAATAATATTTTCTGTATGCCAATCAGATTATAGCATTAGATTCAAGCACTTAAAATTTAAAACATAATTTATTATAACCATAAAAATCATTTTACGTAATGTTTAATGAAACTTATTGAAACATTTAATTCAAAGGATAGAAATTTGTAGCAATTTTCTTTTACAGATTTCCAATTTCGTTTAAAATAACTTAGGCACCTACGTAAATACTAATTAATAAATTAAAAACTTTATAAATGGCATGTCATATACAGCTGTTAGTATATAACGGAAGTACTTCTCTTTTGTGTTCGTTTCTACTTCATGCACCTGAAAACGAATGAATCCATTTCTTTGATAATTCATTCACAAAGGAAACTCGCTAAATGTACTGGAATTCATTGTTAAGCTCAAATTGAAAGGGAACACTAAAGGTATAACAAATGCATAAGAATATTAAGGCAACGACTATAAAATTTGAATTTCAAAATTAATAATATCAGCATGTATCCTATCCCAATCCTAACTAATATTATAAAAGCGAAAATGAGTTTGTTTGTTTGTTACCTTTTAACGCCTAAACCACTGAACCGATCATCCTGAAATTGTGCATATACGTTGTCAGGTGTACAGAAACGGACATAGGCTACCTTTATTCCCCAAAAAATTAGTGTACCCGAGGAAAACAACAATAACGTTCTTATGATAATAGATGGCGCCACGTGTCTTTCGAATCATGATTGAATTATATTATTACAAGCAGAGTACAACCCGAATTGATTGTCAAATTCTAAATTAACGCGAGCGAAGCCGCGGGCAAAAGCTAGTATGAAATATATACGATTTACATGACTTTACGACAGGAGGAAGACGACTGTAGCGAGGGGCAATGTAAAGGCGACCACCACACGAGTTTCGCAACAAAGTAACTACTTACATTACATTGACTCAGTACCGCTACGGCCAAGTTAAGAGCACCCTAAATCGGCGAACGTGTATGAGGAATGTAAAAGTGAATGAAACCAGAGAAGTGTCAGGATCATAGCAAATGGAAATCCGTAGTCTCTGCTTACCCCGCTGGGAAACAGGCGTGAACCTATCTATGTGTGTATGTAAATGATCTTATCTATAATGTCTACTCACACAGGTACTGAATACGCCTGATGTCCATGAGATTACGAATTGTGCACCCCCATTTTTTTGTCACGCCAACGTAGACCCCCGTCGATTCTCCCGTGGACCCCTGGACCACCTAGACCACTTTGGGAACTAATGATCTGTAGTATTTAGAGTAGGATCGCAGAGGCTCTACATGATTGTCGCTCAACTAATATCCTACAGTATAATACAAGTATTACAAAGGAAAACAACGTATGCGTACTCGGTAGTTTAGTTTTTTAGTTTCACATTTCCAGATATCCCGTACTAGAGTTACAAAATTATCTTCCTAACTTACTTTTTTTAATACGACTAAGTTGGCAAACAAGCATACGGCTATAGACACCTGCAATACCAGAGGCATCACTTGCGCGTTGCCGACCCTGTAAAAACCTTTAAACACTCTTTTTGAAGAACCCCATACTGTAGTCCTGTGGGAAAAACTCGGCATCTTCATTCCACAACCTGCGCGTCCGCGAGCGAAAATTCATTTGGAATCTCTTGGTGCGACACGAATTAGGTTGTAAGGTGTGAGAATGCAATTTCCGCTGATGGCGAGCGGCACGATTATAAATAGTAGCTGAGGGCATCATCTCAAACAACTCTTCAGAACACAATCCATTACACAAGCGATAGAACACAGAAACACAATACTTTAGCTAACTCACTTATTTGCGCTTACGATTCAAGACCTACATTTATTCCCTTGAAATAAATTTCGCACTTTTGTTTCTTCGTCAAATTACCCAGTGGCGCCGTTATTACACTTTTGGGTGAATGATAATGGGTGCCAGTAACAGCGCTGTATTTCAGATAGGCGTTGAACAAGGTGTTTTTTTAGTCCAGCCACACCAGATAATGTTTCGTTAGTAAATAAATTACAAAGATTTACGTTTTCTACGTTTGATAAATATGCTCGGATAAAATTTCGTAAACGTTTTATTTTCAAGAGTACGGGAACAAAGGGTTCTTTTTGTATTTACTTTTCTGCGCAAGTTGCCATACTTTTTAACGTTTTAGCTCCTCGTTGATATTTTATTACATTATTTTGCGAGCGTATTTTAGACTGATTTCCATACTATCGCATAAAATTTACATAAAGTTTTGTAATGCCTAAGGATCATACTTTTAGAACATAAAAATGCTTGATTGTTATAATTGAGTAGGCAGATACATGTTTTTAATTACCATACATAGTCTCAAGTATCAAAAGCCTTTTTTTATTAAAATTACCCGCAACCTTCTTCTCCCTTAGCCTTTATTATTCCCAAGTCACTTGGGGTCGGCTTTCTAGTCTAACCGGATTTGACTCGATATCAGTTTTTACTCGGAGCAGCTGCCACCTGGCCTCCGCAACCCGAAGGCTAACGATACCCTAAGGCTAGACCAGTGTTAGGATATTAGAGGGCACTGACTTCCCAATAACGACTGCCATAGATGTTCATGGCAGCCGGGACCGACGGCTTAACGTGCTCTCCGAGGCACGGTGCAGCCAACAGTTGTAAATCAACACGCACATAATTTCGAAAAGTCACATAACTTCCGAAAGTCAGAGGTGCGCGACGTGGGTTCGAACCCGAGACCCTCTGCATTGCAGTCTGTTGATCTCCCCACTGAGCTATCGCTGCGGAAATAAAATTACTACAAACTCCTTAATATTTTTTAACAACAATGTTTTACCAAAACATTCTTACTTTCTACATCTAATCCTGATTAATATCATAAATGCGAAAGTGAGTTTGTTTGTTTGTTTGCTACGCTTTCACGCCTTAACTACTCAACCGATTATCATGAAATTTCGCAAAAATGTTGTCAGAGGTACAAAAAGTTTACCTTTTATCCAGGTAAATTTACTGTTACTAACCAAACCTACTTAACAAATCTACGCGAACAAAGCCGCGGGCAAAATCAACTAGAAAAATAAAACAGAAAGTTAAGACCCCATCTTTGTTTTTTCCAACTGTCATAAAACACGGTTTTGGTTTCAAAGGTAACATTTTAAGGCAGCTGCTTGTTACGTGACTGGCTGAACACGTCCTTAATGTCTTTTTTACTTTATTCTTCTGCATAAACTTGAACATATCTACGGAAAAGTTTTCGAGAACGAAGCGGCTAATTTAGATTTTGTGGCGAGATATGATAATCTTTGGGAAGATCTTTATGCGGTATTTGACGTTAGCGTTTTTTGTCGATAGCTGTCATGGTGCGAAGGTGAAATAAAATTGGCTTACACTGTACTCAGCATAAAGAAACGTATAAAATTGCTGATAAGATCCTTCTCCATTTTGATCTGTCAGCTTAACCATATCAAGACATCATTGAAATTAAACTACTATATACGGATTTTATCGCGTTGTTTATTTGACACTTTATTACAAAATTTTGAAAAACTGTTATACTACTATAATCACTATTAAACTTTACTAATTTTTAAGCTAAGCTAATTAAATTATTGAAACTATTAAAACTATTTATACTATTACTATACTATTATACTATTTATTTATGTTTACACTTTCCCCGACGTTTCGGTTGCTTTTCAGCAGCCATGGTAACGGGGAGGCTAAGATGGTAGTTGTCTCAATGTTCCAGTGTAGTTATTTCAAAGTACCCGAACATAATTTAATCATGGGTGTTTCTATTTACGCAGAATGAACTCAAAGTATCATGAAGTCTAGCTGTGGTTTGCTTCTTCTTGGGTTTGACTAGTTAAATTACTGGATCCCAAGCTGGTGGTACATTCCAACCATCTTCTCTATTGAAATTAGGATGTTTCTTGATGATTCTTGAAGTCTGCTGTGTGTGAACATGTGCGACAGGGGACCAACCACTACCTGAAATTTGACAAACCACAGATGCTCGCTAAAGAACACCGATTCCTACCAAGGATGCTTCGCGAGGCTATTGAAATCGAGAAACATCCTAATTTCAATAGAGAAGATGGTTGGAATGTACCACCAGCTTGGGATCCAGTAATTCAACTAGTCAAACCCAAGAAGAAGCAAACCACAGCTAGACTTCATGATACTTTGAGTTCATTCTGCGTAAATAGAAACACCCATGATTAAATTATGTTCGGGTACTTTGAAATAACTACACTGGAACATTGAGACAACTACCATCTTAGTCTCCTCGTGACTATGGCTGCTGAAAAGCAACCGAAACGTCGGGGAAAGTGTAAACATAAATATAAATAGTATAATAGTATAGTAATAGTATAAATAGTTTTAATAGTTTAAATAATTTAATTAGCTTAAAAATTAGTAAAGTTTAATAGTGATTATAGTAGTGTAACAGTTTTTCAAAATATTATAATAAAGTGTCAAATAAACAACGCTATAAAATCCGTATATAGTAGTTTAATTTCAATTAATAACTTTCGCGTAAACAGAAGACATCATGATAGAAGCTGGACACCGGTACCCGTATACCAATGCACGAATTATATCAGTTTTTAATAAAACTCTCATAGGTTTGGGTAAGCTTCTAACTAGTTTTAATAGCTTTATACCTAAAGTAGTCCTTGACTACAGGGGCTTTCGGAAGTTATATGACTTTTCGAAATTATGTACGTATTGATTGACAATTATCGCCTGCTCCGTGCCTCAGATAGCACGTTAAGCCGTCGGTCCCGGCTGCCATGAACATCTATGGCAGTCGTTATTGGGAAGTCAGTGCCCTCTAATATCCTGACACTGGTCTAGCTTTAGAGTATCGTTAGCCTTCGGGTTGCGGAGGTCAGATGGCAGTCGCTCTGGGTAAAAACTGATATCCAGTCAAATCCAGTTAGACTAGAAAACCGACCCCAAGTGACTTAGGAATAATAAAGGCTAAGGAGAAGAAGATTTTTTGTGTACTTGAATTTAGATACTTCTGTGGGCCTACGATAAAGGCTGTGATATTGAATCTAATGCGGCTTTTATAAATTGCGTTCAGTGGGACCAAACTATGTCTCTGATGTAATTACGTCCGCAAAATGTCGGTAACAACAAAAGCGTACAGGAAATATCACATTCTGGGTCGCAAATTGTATACAGCCTTTGACAAAACATTGTGAGATGAAAATTAGGCTTTGTAGGCCAACTAGTTTAGTACTACGGCTGCACATTCCTGAGGGATTGAGTGGACCCTGCTACATATACTCAAATTTTCAGCTTCACTGAGGTGGCATAGATGGAGACCTCCGTGGAAAATTTCGAATCCTCCGAAAATGTCCTAACTGAAATGTTCCTTAAAAGCCTAAATCGTAAAGAAAGCCTAATTTCTTGACACTCACTTTATTGGCAAAGCAATCTCAAACATTCTAAATATTAAAACCTATTTTGTAGTTTATATATACATATAAGGAATGTGATGAAAGTGCATAAAGCCAGAGAAGTGTGTCAGGATCGTAGCAAATGGAAATCCGTGGTCTCTGCCTACCCCTCTGGGAAACAGACGTGAATCTATGCATGTACGTATGTATGTATATCTTAAAAATTTAAGGCATAGGCAACAATCCTAAGTAATATTATAAATGCGAATGTCTGTTTGTTTGTTACGCTTTCACGCCTTAACTACTCGACCGATCATCATGAAATTTCGCATTTACGTTGTCAAGGACACAGAGAAGAACCCACTTAAAAAAAGTTGTGTCCCTAATCAAACCTAATCTAAACTACATTTACGCGAGCAAAGCCTCTGAACAAATCTAGTGCACACGGCTACACATCAAGTTAGACATCCTATATACACATAACTACGCTACATACAAAATAGAGAATTGTCGGAAAGGGACAGTGCATGTGACAGTGCAGTGGTGTCGATGTAATGGTAAGGCTAGAGCGTAACAAAAATATAACGCACTCTCTCGCACGATTCGCAGCGCTCAACTTCTAATAGCTCAAAGTCAAAACAGTATAGGTTGATGTGTCGCTGTGTGTACCTAATATTTGCTGAGTATTTGGATAATATTCTGCGAACGCCAAATTTGTTTTCCATGTCTGGAAAACAAAAATATTTTAGTCATCCGTCAATGTCACTTCCAATACTCATTTATGGGTTGGCAATGGTGTTGAGGACATTATGCCAATAGGAGTGCCTCCACGCGTTCTATTTTCAAATATATACGAAACTCACTGGAGCGTGTATGATAAATATGCCAATATAGATACGTAACTCAATAAGCTTTTCCGGAAAATCGATACATTGAGATGCAGAGTCTTTTAATACTCTCTGAAGATAAGGGTGCCAAAACTTTCTCGTACGTTGTTGTATGTGCTGGGGCTTCAATTTGCAAACTACAACTTAATAGT
Source organism: Catocala sponsa (assembly GCA_963564715.1). Taxonomy (NCBI): domain Eukaryota; kingdom Metazoa; phylum Arthropoda; class Insecta; order Lepidoptera; family Erebidae; genus Catocala; species Catocala sponsa. Next base: position 24,686,277 of record OY751343.1, on the reverse strand, counting down.
TCGAAGTTTGATAAACGTAGTTTTACTATGCAAACTAATACTAGAGAATCTTTGAAACTTTCTCATATATTATGGTAGATGGTGATGGCAGAATCTAGTGTTGCTTCCACTGTTTGTCTATTAAAAACTCTTTTCATTTAAAATCTTGTTGATCTATACGTTACATACAGGCCTTATATACCTTATATAACCGGCGAAGCTACCGAGAAATTTTCTATGAGACTGTCTGAATGAAAAGCATGTGAACGTACCGTTCTAACGAAGTAGATAATTTACATAAAACCCTTTTAGATGCTATACTTTTTTTTAGTCGGATCATTAAACTTAATGATACCGCAAAAAGATTTTCTCATTTCCTTCCGACTTCGTACTGCGAGAACTACCTTATTTTCATTTTAACCTATACTATGAATAATTACTGTGACACGGGTGACTTTATAATCGTCCAAACAACGGACACAAAGGCACGCAGAACAGGCCCAGACCACAAGCGGAAAAGCGAGCAAACAATAAGCTATTCGTGCAGTCTGAAAATAAAATATAGAAGAAATTACTTATATTCTCAGTATCGATTAAAGCCTAAATAATATTAGAACATAAAAACTAGTTGCGTTTAAGCCTAATTTCGAAAACGATGAACATAGAATTTTCGTCACAAGCGATACTTAAACCAAGATATAATACAAAATAAAATATAATATTTCTCATAATAATTCGTAATAGTCACCCGAGGGACGTGCGTAGAGTTCAAAGCATTAACGCCGCAAACTTGGCAGTAATTTTAAGCACGTAATTTTTCATTTTCTCTCCACACCGTATACTTGAGTCGACTTCATATTTATTAGCTTGGGACGTCTTTACGTCATTGGGTACGAAAGAAGCGGTAGTTTATTTGACTTATTATCTTCAAGTAGATTTGGTAAAGTTTGCTGCTAAATTTTCAGATGAAGAATTTTCTAAGGTATTTTGTGAAACTTTCAGGAAGTCATAGAAACTTATGTGTGCTATTATTTCTATATTTGTTTGTGTACTTTGTCTTTCTGCCAATCCTATCCTAACTACTATTATAAAAGTAAAAATGAGTTTGTTTGTTTGTTACCTTTTCACGCCTAACCAATCATCCTGAAATTTTGCATATACGTTGTCAGGTGTACAGAAACGGACATAGGCTACCTTTCATCGCGAAAAAATAACAATAACGTTCTTACGATAATAGATGGCGCCACGTGTCTTTCGAATCATGATTGAATTATATTATTACAAGCAGAGTACGATCTGAATTGATTGTCAAATTCTAAATTAACGCGAGCGAAGCCGCGGGCAAAAGCTAGTCTATATTATAAAGAGTAAAGATTTCTAGTTTTGTTTGTAATGAATAAACACAAAAACTATTAGAACAGTTTTAAAATCTCTTTTATCATGCTATGTAGCATCACGCTACGAGCTATGGGACAGCAGCAGTATTCATAAACTTGTGTGAAACCACGAAGGACAGCTAGTACTTGAAAATTGAAAATCATTCTTCCACTGCGCGATTTAATTAAAAATATATTGCAATATATTTTATTTACGCGATTTAATAAATAGCAGCAGCGATAGCTCAGTGGGGAGACCAACAGACTGCAATGCAGAGGGTCTCGGGTTCGAACCCACGTCGCGCACCTCTGACTTTCGGAAGTTACATGACTTTTCGAAATTATGTGCGTATTGATTGACAATTATCGCCTGCTCCGTGCCTCGGAGAGCACGTTAAGCCGTCGGTCCCGGCTGCCATGAACATCTATGGCAGTCGTTATTGGGAAGTCAGTGCCCTCTAATATCCTGACACTGGTCTAGCTTTAGGGTATCGTTAGCCTTCGGGTTGCGGAGGTCAGATGGCAGCCGCTCCGTGTAAAAACTGATATCCAGTCAAATCCGGTTAGACTATAAAGCCGACCCCAAGTGACTTGAGAATAATAAAGATTTAATAATAAAATCGAATCCCAATTTTTCCAGAACTAACACTTTACTAATCAGAACTAGCAGGCGTTTTAGTCTCAAATAATTATTTGATACTTACTATAACTGACTTGACTTGGATTTAATTTATATAAACACCAACATATCCGGTCTACATTTCCCTAAAAGACGATACTGACTGAATATATAATGTTACGTGTACTGTACTTAGTTTACCTAAAAACTGTCCACTATGGAAGATTAGATACTAAATAAGCAGTTCATTTATACAGCGGTATATCTGGGAACATTAAATTGGGCTGGCTGCCGCGGGATATTCCCAGTAATAAGCTGTCACGTAATAGCCTCATTAATTAGACCGTACAACTGAGCTCTTGATACGTGACCGAGTATGATAAGCGCGCTTCAAGCGGCCATATTTGTTTCATAGGGAAAAGTTTTACGTACATTTTTAGTGCTTGTTGAAATAGAAGGTTGTTTTGATATATTTTTCTCGTTTTGCTACTGCTAGTTAGCAGAAGAAAACATTTGACTTAAACCACTACGGTTTAAGTGGTCGCGTCATCACTACCAGTGTCGTATGTTTGATGCACATGGTTTAAAATATCGTTTCTTCTTCTCCCTAGCCTTTATTATTCCCAAGTTACTTGGGGTCGGCTTTCTAGTCTAACCGGATTTGACTGGATATCAGCTTTTACACGGAGCGACTGCTATCTGATCTCCACAACCCGAAGGCTAACGATATCCTAAGGCTAGACTAGTATCAGGATATTAGAGGGCACTGACTTCCCAATAACGACTGCCATAGATGTTCATGGCAGCCGGGACCGACGGCTTAACGTGCTCTCCGAGGCACGGAGCAGGCTGTGATTGTCCATCAATACGCACATAGTTTCGAAAAGTCATAACTTCCGAAAGTCAGAAGTGCGCGACATGCGTTCCGAGACCCTCTGCATTGCAGTTTATTGGTCTCCCCACTGAGCTATCGCTGCTTATATTGTATCATCTACAAATTATCGTGTTCCGAGTATGGACGTTCTTTGTCTATATGAAGGGGCATCTTAACGAGCATTATCTTTACTGCAAAGTGTTTGCAATATAGGTACTAGTCGTAAGAAAAGACCCACCAAGCCTGTTACTTAATTTTTTTCTTTTACTTGGGGTAATGCTTTGACGCATACCTCTCCGCGGGGCGATGGAGTGGTTATGTCGGGCTCACCGGGGAAAAGATACTTCGGTAATACCGACTAAACCTACCACGGTGTTCCTCGACATAACCATAGACGGCGAGGCCGCGCGAATCTCTTTCACATGCAATCACGACCCCGCCATGTGAAAGGCAGGCCACTACACAAAAATACTTCTTCCACCGTTCCCCTGGGGGAGACAAAGACACGACACAGAGGCGCACATGGGAACACGCACGCCGCCTCTGGGATCTGGTGCTGATCAGGTGGCAAGCAGGCCCACGCAGCCCACCACCCCCAGACCAAACCTCAGGGTGGCTGGAGGTCATCTCGCGAAGCCTGTTACTTAGCTCACCTAACCTACATTTATATTATCTTGGTTTATGAGTTTTCTTGGTACTTTTCTTATGAATTCCTTGGAGTAAACGTAATATTTATGAGAGCTTATTAAGTTAAATAAGTTTTCTTGTGGATCTTACATGTATAGGCTTTGATTTAACGACATCTTGGAAGTTTTTGTTCCAATGTATTTATCCTTAACTTTTCTTTCATGATATTGATACTAAGAAAAACACAAGTTAAGTTGAACTAAAAAGATAATTCATTACATACGTGAGAAAGTACTAGATATATCTACTACACTAGAAAGCCGACCCCAAGTGACTTGGGAATAATAAAGGCTAAGGAGAAGAAGAATGAGCTTATTTTTACATGCAAAGAAGATAATATGTATAGATACGTACCTGCTTCCAATTTCAACGCTTAAGAAGTCGCAAGCTATTACTAATTATACACTATAATAGTACTTATAGACTTAAGAAGTACTTAGTATATTCAGCAGCAATATTTAAAGCTCTCGACTAATTTGTAAACTTAAGTGTTGGAGTTATGTTTAAGACGTAAATGTACATTATCCTGACTGGCAGTGATGTAACGACATCATTACTTTAAATGAAGTATCTCAACTAGGTACGCAAATATTTTGATTAGCTCAGTAAGATTATAAGTTGCTTTCGAGGTCGATAGATTTATGAAATAAAAATAATATCAGTCCTATAGGTAATCTGCCTAAGTGATGAGGATGCTGGCCCAGTGCGGGTTGGCAGACTTTACTTATAATATAATAATATTCTACACATACATACAACACCATCTAGCCCAAACTAAGCAGAGCTTGTACTATGGGTACTAGACAATGGATAAACATACATATATAGGTAAATTTTTTTTGTAAACACATACATATTATACATAGAAACACCCAGACTAACACAAACATCCATGTTCATGCACACAAAGTTTTACTTGTGCGGGAATCGAACCCGCGACCTCAGGCGTGGCAATCGGTTACACTGACCACTACGCCATCGAGGCCGACAACATATCTTTGAAAACATTATAGAGAACTCAGACACAGACTTCCTAATCATTTCGGTAAGTAAAACATTTTTTTAGATGAGAAAACGTAATGCGATATCTAGACATGGTATCGACAAACACAGCTTAGTGAGATCTGTACGTGATGCAAGTAACAGGCTCAGGTTTCACGCGCAAGCTACTTGCGCGGATTACATGCACAATTTAATCAAGTCAAGTGGGTGATGAGTGGCTCAAGTGCCTTAACTTTTATAGATTAACTGCGTCGTGTTCATGAGCCATAACATTCTAGGAACCTAAAGTAATGAATATTGAGCTATGTATATGCACTTAAGAAATGTGCGAACATTTTAATTGATTTAATTGCTTTTATGAATTACTTATGTTTGTATGTAGGTATTGGTATGTTACGATTTGTATTATCAAACCACAAATTGCTTTGCATCATTTAAATTTTTAAGATATATAAATCTAAATTTATATGAGAAAAACCCCGGTGCAAAAAACCAATGCTTAAAAATGTTGCTCAGTCTGTAGTCGCTATTCAATTGCCACCAAAAATTATGCAACAAAAATTACCTCTAAAATGCAAAAATAAAGCCTGAAGCTCGTACCAGCTTTAAGTTGCAACCGCAATTATACGTAGTGCAAAATGAAGACAAAAGAAATAAATGCAGTGCCATAATTTCCATAGCACTCACTACAGAAGCGTAGATAATTAAATACTCATCCGACAGCACTGCGCTAGATGGCGTTAGTGGACGTCAGACAAAAAAATTAACTGCCATTCTAAAGTTTTACGTGTAAAGTAATGAAAAAGCTGGTGCGCTGAAATATGTTTTTATGAATAATTTGAGTGGCGACGTGACTTTGTTTGGATGATAAATTTTGTTATATTTTATTCACAGCACACAATAACTAACAACTTTTATAATAAAGTGATAAAACAAACTTTGTTATTTTGATCATATACTTTTAGAGGTCCTTAACTCCTAGAATATTTTATTATGTAATATAAACTACAGTAAATTAGTATTTTGCAAAATATTATTACTACATAGTTTAGTTTATGCGACCCTCGAAAATTACGACTGAGTACTAACGCTTGGTGTGACGGGGTCGAACGTAATAATTAGTTCTATACATAATTGTTATGGGAGAATTTATTAAATTTCTTTGCAACATATGATTTTTTGAAGCCTTGCATAAATTTTTATGTTTGTAAGTATTTTATGTAGGTACCTAATATTTTTGGTTATACGGAAAATCTAACACCAATTTCTTATCTCGGAAATACTTCAGAACACCTTTTTAAATCAGCATCTACATAATTATATTGGTGCCCAATATTCACGCGTGGTAATTTTCTTTTTTGACAAGGGATGACCTCAATACTCTGTATTTTATCGTATTTCGAATTATATTTATATTTACGTACGTATAAATACGGTGATTTATTATACATTTGATATCAAATATTTATGGTTCTTATGCGTATGGTTCTATTTTATGGTTAGAAGCCGCCATTAAATAAAATTGTGTTTCTAGTTTTATGAGCAGGCTTTTCTCGCACTATCTTTATAAATATTAGATGTTTACTACTGCGTGGCAAGGCTGGGAAATACGGCCAGCACTGTTCTCAACCTAGAGCAAACTTTTCACTGTATTCTCGTAAGATCAGTATTTTAAACATCTGACGTTATTTAAAATTAGGCAAAAGAAGCCACTTTTATAGAAATATTTGTAGCTTGCCTGCGGTTTCGTTAGGGAACAGTACTTTTTTTTTAAATTGTTTTATACCACTAAGGTGACAAACAAGCATACGGCCCACCTGATGGTCACCGTAGCCTATGGACGCCTGCAACACCAGAGGCGCCACTTGCGCGTTGTCGACCCTTTAGGAAAGGAAGTGGGAAGGAGAAGGAGCGGAAAGAGGGCAGGGGGTGATTGGGCCTACGGCACTCTCGCTCACCGAACGAAACACAAAAGTAGGAGTCCATTGAAATGTTACAATTTAAGGACCTAATATTGCATTTATTAGAGGACGCAATTTTATTTTCGGGACATATGTGGGGGGTCAATAGAAGCTTAATAACCTCAAGTTTTTGGGGTTGCTGCCCTTGTCCCGCGGCTGCCATCTTGGAAAAAGGGGTGCAAACAGCTTTTTCGCAATATCTCGGAAACTATGCGTCCTACAAAAAAAAGTGAGAAAATATCTATAAAAATTTTATTTTTTGCTCTATATCTTTTATTTTATATATTTTACAAAAAATTTCTTCAGACCAATCTTGTAGATGGTCTTTTGAGGCAATTTCTTTTTTAATTTCATTCATTTAGAACGCTGTTACAGCGCTCCAAAGTTGACCGGGTTCGTCAACGCTCATGAGAATCCGGTCAATGTTTAACTTAGTTTTATGATCTCTTTTGCCTTTAATCGTTCAATGACCGTACGCTTCTCTGGAATGTAGTCTACTTTAATGGATTTTATTAAATCCGTAAGTTGAAATTGGCACTCTTCACTATTCGCATGCAAGTAAGCAAAAACATCCTCCATAGCATTGTCAATGTTATTTTTGCGCTCATCATGTCTTATTTCGTCACCCCATTTTTTGGAGTACAATTGCTTGCTGCAATCCTTGTGATACCTAGTTCCAACATTGACTAAGCTAGAAACATTAGCTATGCGATCAGCAATGCTCTTTGCCATGTCATCAGAACGTTTGAGAACAAGGTCCAAAATGCTTTTTTTGTACATTCATGACGTACACATCTTCTTATGACGGCTTTGACGCAAGTCACTCTGATCCTGGAATACTTCGCCGCAAATAAAGCAATTGTGTTTGAGAAATCAAAATCAGTTTCTAGATTTTCTGATACTGAAGATGATGAACTGCTACAGCTGAGACGACGAACAAAATTATCTGTTCGACTATCACTATAATAATGATAACAGGGAATATTAACAGTTACTTCAGAAACACTTTGTAAAAATAATTCATTGTCCACATCGTTTTTGAATTTTGCTCGCTCAAGCAAATTCACTCCTCTAGCTTTCACAGTTCGAACTTTAATGTCCCCAAAAGGTTTTTTTTACATATAAAACAATCACTCATGATTCACGCTTTCAAAAATCGCAATGTTTGTAACTAAATGAAAATTTCAGCACACGAAACTCGCAGTTTAATTGATTAAACTGAAAATAATATCCACAATTTTCAATACGTGGCAACACGTGGCAAAATATGTAGCACAACTAAAAGAATAAAATGAGGTAGAAGAAACAGCTGAACCTTCGAGGGCTACGTATAATAATAATAGTCGTAGCAGGCAGATGTTCCCCAAACGGTAACTCGGACCTTTTCTACCTGCTTAACATTCTAGAAAATGTACACTCCTCTTAGAAATTACTATAAGAAACAATAATTTGGTAAGTTCTATAGTAAAGAAAACAGTTAGGAATGAATAAGTAAAGTTGTACGGATTTAACAAAAATTTTTAGGAATGTATTTACAATAAAAAAGAAGATCATAAAACTAAGTTAAACATTTCGTTTTGACCGGATTCTCATGAGCATTGACGAACCCGGTCAACTTTGGAGCGCTGTAACAGCGTTTTGATGAATGAAATTAAAAAATCATAGAGAAATATTTTCCTCAAAAGACCATCTACAAGATTGGTCTGAGATAAAAAAAAGTTATAGAGCAAAAAAGAAAATTTTGTAGAAATTTTCTCACTTTTTTGCTTATAACTTCTTTAATTTTAAATTTAGGGCAAAAAGTTATATGAACATATTTGTAGGCAAAACAATTTGCTACAAATTATGTCTATTCGAATTTTATGTAGGACGCAAAGTTTCCGAGATATCGCGTAAAAGGTGTTTGCACCCCTTTTTCCAAGATGGCGGCCGGGGGACAAGGGCGGCAACCCCACAAACTTGGGGTTAAGCTGCAGTGCATCTGGCATGTTTGCCGAGGCGCGGACTAACGACTTCTATGCCATTATGCGCAGAAAAGTAGCGTCTCTTATGAGTAGAGTGTGTGACAGCCGCAACAGTATCCTGCGGGTGGTGGGTGGAAAGTGCGAGTGTCCTATCAGTCACCATTGGACGTCTATGCTATTTGGGTGAGGCTTTTAGCTATTATTATTGCTTAACTTATTAATTTCAAATTGTGATAAATTTCATCACAGTTTGAAATTAATAAATGTTATTGGTTTTGATGTTTTATTTATTTATTTTTATTTATCTGGTGTTATGACATGTCTTTTTACTTATTTTGATTTAATTTTTATGACATGTATTATTTTAACTAATGAAATAATTAATTTTAGCCTATTTATTTATTTTAATGTAACTGAATGAAATAATATTTATTATATACTTATTGTGATTTTTAATTTTATTTTTATGTTATGATTTTTATATGTTGACTATGGAACCAGATTTCTGAAATAAATAAATTATTATTATTATTATTGACCCCCACACATGTCCCAAAAATAAAATTGCGTCCTCTAAAAAATGCAAAGCTCATGTAACATTTCAATGGACTAATACTGGTATTTCACGTCGATATTCTGTGAGAGGGTAGTCCTTTGCCGGTCGAGCCGGCCCATTCATGCTGATGCTTGACAATCAATTCGGGTTGTACTCTGCTTGTAATAATATAATTCAATCATGATTCGAAAGACACGTGGCGCCATCTATTATCATAAGAACGTTATTGTTGTTTTCCTTGGGAACAGTAATTTTTTTCGGGATGATAGGTAGCCTATGTCAGTTTCTGTTCACTTGACAATGTATATGCAAAATTTCAGAATGATCGGTTGTGGTTTAGGCGTAAAAAGGTAACAAACAAACAAACTCATTTTCGCTTTTATAGTATTAGTTAGGATTAGGATTAGGATATATTAATTTCGTAACAGAAATTATATTGTTAACTAATTTGAACAAGATGTTTGAACGTTCATGTCCGTGGTGCTTAGCTTTTCTAATACGTATAATTATTCTTTGTTTGTCACCCGCTTTGTTAAGGACGGCAGTCGAATTCGTTTTCCATTTTCCCCTATATATATCTTATTAAATTCGCTGCGACTTGTATGACAGTTTAACCTCCCCCGAAACTTCACGATCGTATAGTTGCGTGTGCGAGTAGGATTAGAGCCAAACATAATTAGCATCGTATATCAATTTAAATTTTTGATACATATTTTCTTGAGCAGCGACAGCACTACAAAATTGTATGAATATATCATATAAAACCATATATGCTTATCTTATCTTATGGCCAGTCAGTGCAGACCAGCGACACTTCGACCCAGTGGGATCTTTTGTGTCGTAACTCTCCCAATAACGACTGCCATATATGTTCATGGCAGCCGGGACCAACGGCTTAACGTGCTTCCCGAGGCACGGCGATAATAATTGTCAATCAATACGCACATAATTTCGAAAAGTCATAACTTCCGAAAGTCACGAGGTGCGCGACGTGGGTTCGAACCCGAGACCCTCTGCATTGCAGTCTGTTGGTCTCCCCACTGAGGTATCGCTGCTCTCATATATGCTTACATCCTTATATCCGTTCTTTAAACGATAAAATAATATAATTACCCAATTATCCTAGTGGCAGGCCGTTGGACTGCCGCGCAGAGGTGTCAAGTTCGATCCCAAGGGGCATCTTAGTCTTTTCGAAGCTATGTGCGTATTGAAAAATTAATGAGGTATCGCTTGCTTTAACGGTGAAGGAAAACATCGTGAGGAAATCTGCATGTCTGAAAGTTCTCCATAATGTTCTCGAAGATATGTGAAGTCTGCCAACCCGCACTGGGCTCACGTGGTGGACTGTGGCCTAACCCTTCTCACACCGAAGCCGCCTGTGCCCAGCAGTGGCACAGTTTTAACAGGGCTCATATTATGTACTTCTAATAAACGAGAGAGTGTATTTTTCTTCTTTCACCAGTTATCAAATCGACACGAAAATTCTCATGAAGGTTTATCAGCCCAGAATTTTTTATTACAAATACCTGTTTTCTGTCGAATAGTTATTTCTCTTCCTTAGTAGTTGAGAAGTGAAACCAATTTTAAGCCCAGTACTTTATAAGTATCTCAAGTCCTTCAGTTCACGAACTCTCCCTTGGTTGTTCCTAAAACCCTAGCCTCGAACTCATAAAAAGTATGAACAATATTACGACCAAAGTTTTTTGGCAACAAAGGCACCCAATTTCAGTATATACAAAGTTTTCCTGAAAACGAACTATATTACACAGAGAATTACCACAAACAAAATGAAATGCTATATTTATAAGGTAACTTTACTACCAGAAGTACAAGACTGAGTTTGTAAGATACAATATATTTTTAACGTAAGAGTACATTTTTATTCGAAACCAAAGTACTCTTGAATTTTATTGCATGTTCATCTCCCCAGTATATGAGACAAGTCGATTGCACGAGTTACATGCGCGAGTTACTTGGGCTACACCCGCGAGTCAATCAAATGGTTATCTACGCAAGTAGCTCGCGTCAATCGTTGCCACAAAGCATGCATCTCGCATAAGTGTTTCTACATGCAATTTGTTATCTGCGTTATGGAGCTACAGTTTGATTTACATATTTTTAAACTCTATGCTTATAGTCATAAAAATGTTGAGTAAAACTAAATCTTGTGAAAGTCCAATGTCTAAAGGGAAATGATAAAGAAGAAGAAGTATGATTAAAAGAAAATAAAATAAGGAGGCTGAAGTAATATTTGTACAAGTATTTATAACTTCCTAAGTGGAAGAGTAAACTTATACTTACGATTTTCTTTGTCGTTTGAATTATTTAATTATAATTATTATTTAATTAATAATTAATTAATTAATTATTATTTAATTATTATATTATACTATTATATTCTGATTTTTAACCGACGCAAAAACGACGGGGTGTTATAAGTTTGACGTGTCTGCGTGCGTGCGTGCGTGCGTGCTTGCATGCGTGCGTGCGTGCCTGCGTGCGTGCCTGCGTGCGTGCCTGCGTGCGTGCCAGTGTGCGTGCGTGCGTGCGCGCGTGCGTGCGTGCGTGCGTGCGTGCGTGTGTGTGTGTGGGTGGGTGTGTGCTGTAGCTCCCGAACGGATGAACCGATTTTCATTTTGTTTTTTTGTTTGCAATGTGAATTAGTCGGGAGTGTTCTTAGCTATGTTAGATGACAATCGGTCCGAGAAGGCCGCCGCCACAAAATGGCGGTTTACATATTTTTTCATAACTCCCTCAATATGGGTATCAAATAAAAGGGCTTGACTACTAACATACTATACACTATGATAAATTTCAAATCCAAGATGACCGTCACCGCAAAATGGCGAATTACTAATTTTATTATTGTTTTTTAATTTTAATTTATTGTTATGTATTTTATATTTAGTTGAACAACGCTTTGTAAAATATCAAAATAAGCTCAACTGGTGCATGGATTTCACAAACTACAAACCATTTTAATGCTAAATTTCCTTTATATGGAAAATAGGTAAATACATATAGTGCAAATATTTGTAATGTTTTGGAATTAAATTATATATTTATAACACGATAAGATAATAAACAAAACTGTAATGGCAAAATTTTAAATGTACAAACACACACACACGTACACATCCTCATACACACACACAAATACACACACACATACACACGCGCGCGCGCGCACGTTAATATGTAACTACACATACATTTGCATATGCATACACACAGTAATAAATGCGCGTTACATTGACACATAATTATTACTGTAATATATTATGTACAGCATAGTTCTTAAATAATTTAAAATATTATTTGTACTTAACTTCAAACTGCATTGTAATTATTTTGTATGATTATTTTTGGGAAGGAACTGATTCCCAACACACAGCTGACGCTAGCTTGGGAATCAGGGCTCACACATTGTTACAATAAATAATAATAATTATTATTAATAAAATTGCTAGGATGTCAGATATAATTGAAATCTTAAAAATATCCATTAGAACCAATATTAGTGTAATTAAAGGTATAATATTCAAATATTATAATTACAATATTATGAAAATAATACACTACTATTGACCTATACTATCATTATATTATTTTAGCTACATAATTATATAAAATTATTAATACAATTAATATTTAAATGTATATTGGCCCTGACGTTTCGGTTGGATGGCTGCTGAAAAGCAACCGACACGTCAGGGCAAGTGAAGATTATTTTTAATAGTTCCAAGCTAACATCATTTAAAAGTAGTGATTTGAAATAAACCTTATGGATTTTGTAGCGGATTATTTTAAATCACTACTTTTGCAGTAATTAAATTTCAAGGTATTTTATGAATTCAAACTCCTAGCCTACCTATATTCTTTTTAAAAAACTTGATGCCTACGGGATAAGAGGTAATATCCTTAAACTGTTCGAATCATATCTGAGTGACCGTAAGCAAATAACACAAATTAGTAGTATTAACGCAAAAAATGTAGAGCAAATATTTTCATCAGAGGAACGTAGAGTACTTAATGGAGTTCCACAGGGAAGCGTACTAGGGCCGCTTCTCTTTATACTCTATACTGCTTGTGTGCCAGGGGCTCGCATGCGAGCCAGCAAAAAGCTCTTGTTTATATTTTACTACGTAGCTGACATCATAACAAATTCTGTAGTACCATTTTTTTGATTCTACGAGCTATGAGTGGGCCGGTAATTAACAATAACAAAATCTCAAGTGGCACGCGGCGATAACGGGCGATAATGTAAACATCCAGCTGGCTCACAAGAGGTTAATGATTTTCCTAGCGCTACGACATACCCCATGACCCTTTTCGCAGACGACAGTACAGTCACTGTAACAGGTAAATCCCGAGACACGTTTAAAAATGATATAAACAATGCTCTAATTACAATTATAGAATGGTTAGATAACAACAATTTGAAAATAAATATAAATAAGACATTATTTATGAATTTTAATCAACCTTTGACATGCAAAAATCTTGAGATTAATTATAATAACACAAAAATTGATGCAGTAAATACGACGAAGTTCCTAGGTCTAATAATAGATAGTGCCCTAAACTGGAAGGCTCACATAGAAACGCTAAGCAAAAGATTGAGCAGCAGTTCATATGCTTTATATACTTTATCCCGAAATCTCAATAGTGATGCGCTCCTTACTGCCTATTACGGGCTTGTTGAATCTATCCTCAGATATGGTGTCATTTTCTGGGGTAACTCTACGGACAGAGAAAGTATATTTAAAGCTCAAAAACGGTGTTTGAGATCAATGTTCCATTTAAAAATAACAGATAGCTGTAAACCATATTTCAAACAATATAAGATACTGACTCTGCCATCCATGTATATCTTAGAAATGTTATTATTTATTAAATCAAATCCTCATTTGTTTCCACGTGTTGCAGATGTGTTCCCTAGAAATAGACGGGATAACAGCCGATTATGTTTAAAATCAGCTAAAACTGCACTTATGCACAAGAGTGTCTTATGCATGGCACCGGTCATTTATAATAAACTGCCCAAGTGTTGGAAAGAATTGACTTATGTTGAATTTAAATTAAAAATGAAATCCATTTTAATTGACAAAGCTTATTATAATGTTAATGACTTTCTTCAGGACAAATTTTGATAATATTGTGACTAACTTAAGACATTCATTATTTTTAATTTTATCTGATTTTTAATTAATATTTTGCCTATCCAATTTCGAATACTGTTTTTATGTGTGGTACATTAACCATTAAGATATGAGAAATTATTTATTTTGTAAAACTTATTTTAATCTGTAAGAATATTTGCACGTCATTCTACATGACAAACATGATGAAATCAATACTTTTATGTAACAACTTGCATGCACCCATGTACACTCGTGTTTAAGCAAATAAATTATCTTATCTTATCTTAGCTGTTCTATGTTTCTCAGCTGTGATTATATCAACTATTTTTAACTATTACTGCTTCAAAAAGTAACAATTATTATAATTTTGGAATATTGAAACAATCGAAATCTCGTATTCCTATCGACATATTCCTGGCTGTACATCAACTGAATCCAGTTTACTGCAAAACATAGAGTACATATTTTAAAGCTTTAGGTATACAATGACAAAACATTCGGCTTTGTCACAACTGTTATCAGCCAAGCGATAAGTACATATCCGTTCATATTAACACGAAAATGTGTAACTTAATTTCAAATTGCAATGATGTTATAAAATGAAAACCAAATAACATTTTCAAGTTTCATTTACGCAATTCGTAGAATGAAGTAGAATTTCATTATATCTGAGTAATGTTATACTGTTGCAAATTTTACACTATTTTATTAAACGTGTGAAAATATTAGATTTGTTTTTTAGCTCCATAGAGGCACAGAGGGTGATATAACGGTAGTATATCTTGCTTTTAATTCATCAATTACGTACCTGCATTTATCACAAGTCTTGTCACGCCACTTGTATAGTTGACTTGACTGCACACATGGCGCATTAGTTTAAATGATCACCTCGTTGTAAATTCTTTTTTTTATGAAATAGGAGGCAAATGTGCAGACGGATCGTCTGATGGTAGGCGATTACCGCCGCCCATGAACACCGGCCTTTTAAAAAGAAGTACGCTCTTTTCTTGAAGGTTTGTAGGTCCTATTGATCCGGAAATATCGCAGGCGACAGTTCATTCCACAGTTAAGTCGTGCGACACAGAAAATTTCTGGAAAACGCACAGTTGTGGACTGCCAACCATGTAAATGATGGGGATGGAAATTCTGTCGCGTAGGACGATGGCGAAAAGAGGCGGCAGGGATCACTCCGAACAATTTCTCGGAGCACTCCCCATAGTAAAAGCAATAGCGATAGAAGAATTCGATCCCCAAACTGGTCAAAAATTTACTTGATCAACAAAATAAATAGTTATTTCGAATTTAGGTGTTCTTTGTGTCCATCGTTTGAATGTTTGTAAGGACCCTCGGGACACAGGATCTATTGCTAGCGCAGGAACTGATTTTACAAGAAAATAATAATAAGTATCAGGAAAGCATTTAATTATAATAAAAATACATTTTCTCTTCTTAAATAAGTAGTACATTAAAATTTTAAGAAGGCATAATTTTATATTTACTATCTCCAATCGCGTACCTAAGTGCTTTTGACTACTATCTCCATTCAAAAGCATCTAAGTGCTTTCGAATGTGTTATACATACTTTTTATTATTTATTTATTTATTAATGTTTACTCACAGCACATACATACATGTTACAATAAATATTTTAGAAGTGGTACATATAGTCTCATGCATATGCCTATTATGAGTTAACACAATAAGACATGCTACTTAATTGAGATAAACTTCAATATTAAAAACAGAACTTAAACTAAACTACAGCTTAAAATAATTATTACAAATAAAAAGAAAACAAAAAACAGCTTACATTTACAATTATTTCTAAAGAGATGTACTTAGGGATTTCAAAACTTTGGATTTTATTGAACTAACTTAGCTCCTCTTATACTTATTATTTTTTATTACTTATCATCTGTCAATATTATTTTTTTATTAGTCCCTCTAATCCTACTAATATTATAAATGAGAAAGTTTGTAAAGAGGGCTGGATAGATGGACGGATGTTTGGATGGATTAATGTTTGTTACTCTTTCACGCAAAAACTACTGAACGGATTTTGATGAAACTTTACAGTAGTATGGTTTATACATTAGGATAACATATAGGCTACTAAAAAACTATCTTAACATAAATCTACATTAACGCAAGCGAAGCCGCGGGCAAAATCTAGTCTTATAAATATCTTATAAAATGTTTAGAAATTTTATTGTTTGTAACTCAAACACGCGTAAACCTTTGAACAGATTTAGATGAAACTTAACACAGATAGATCATATTGTCTTGAATTAATACAGAATTATCTTTTAATTATGCCATGCTTTCCAACAGAATTTACGTGGGCAAACACGTGGGTAGAAACTAGTCCTCAGTTTATTACGTGTGATAATTGCTATTAAACCGTATCAGGCTATGCTGCAATCAGACGTTAATACGATTGAGCACATTAGGGTTGAGAGCCGATCTATTCTACTATAAAGGCTGTATCTCATTATACGCGATTGGTGTGCTCATAAAAGCACCTACGTCGATGGAGCTTCTGTAATACAAGGATTATTGCCTAGTATGATAGGTTCATGCAATATGCATTATGCATATGAGTTGTCAAGTATCATGCTGTAGATTCTGAGCCGGGCTTTCGCTCTTAAACTGAAAACTACTTTCTTCTTTTCCCTAGCCTTTATTATTCCCAAGTCACTTGGATTGGGCTTTCTAGTCTAACCGGATTTGATTGGACATCAGTTTTTACACACAGCAACTGCCATCTAACCTCCGCAACCCGAAGGCTAACGATACCCTAAAGCTACACTAATGTCAGGATATTAGAGGGCATTAACTTCCCAATAACGCCTGCCATAAGTATTCATGGCAGCCGGGACCGAGGACGGCTTAACGTGCTCTTCGAGGCAAGGAGCAGGCGAAAATTGTCAATCAATCAATAACATCAATCAATCAATCTATAATATAATGGTAACAATAATTAATTGACTTGATTGATGCTATTATAAAGTTTACGAGATTAGAAACTGTTCGTTGTAGAGCAAGTAATATAATATGTGTATGTTTTATATAGCATAAAATTAGCCAATAATTAATATACTTATGTTTCTAGCGTGATTCCTGTGTGCATTTAATTAATGTCGTTTCACAAATTAATGTTTATCGACGTACATATCGCACTCTTAATAAAACAGACTTATCTGAGTATTATGGATTAAACAAATTTAAACTCTGTAAAATACAAATATAAAAGTACAATTTATAGTCACAAAATTAGAGTTAAAATTGAAACTCTGTTGTAATTACTTAATACAGATATAAAAGTACAATTTATAGTCACAAAATTAGAGTTAAAATTGTCTTACTTCCAAATTTTGAGTTAGGTCACTGTTGTATTATAAGTGTGATATGTACCAAACTGTACATACATATAACGCGTGCTACCTCTTGTTATAAGTCATGACATAACATACACTTAGGTACGTGTTGTTTGAGCCTTTGTAAGATAAAATTTTGGTTAAAACATTTTTTAAATAAATTCTGTATTCTGCGCTTAAGCTGTGCTTAGAGGAATAGGGCTTCCACGTGTAACGATGTATAATCTTATGTAATCTATGTAAAGGAAAATTTATACACGTACATATATTTTCTTTCATATGTATAATGAATAACAAAGTAAAGATTGCACAAGTATACTAATGGATAAGCATATTTAGAATCTAGCTTGTGTAGAACTAGTCATGATGTTTGTTCTTATTAATTTATGTGGTAAGGCAGAGAAGTAGGTTGGTATCATAATATATGGGTTTCATTAAAGTCTTTCGCATATGCACGGCAGCGCAATGAGTTTATCATTATGATCATCATGGCATCACAAAGCGTAAAATCTAACTATGAAGGTAGGATTACGACCATATTATTCCACTTATGTTTAATGTCGATCCTATTTAAACACCACTAATGAATTGCTGCAACTGATATCATTTGTTGTAGTCATCTAATTATTAATACGTGCATATAGATAACGGTTTTAAGCATATTGCGCGGACGAATGAGTAAGTAGAGTCGCCATAGTTAAAGTTTATATAGAGATTTCTAAATCTCTAACTTATGCCCAATCTCATACTATTTCGTCCGCAAAAAAATAACATTTCTAAAACAACTAGATGTGCCCGCGGTTTTACCCGCGTTTATGATTACTGCGCCGCCCCCGTGGGTCGTAGCGTGATGTTATATAGCCTATAGCCTTCCTCGATAAATGAGTTATCCAACACTAAAACAATTTTTCAATTCGGACCAGTAGTTCCTGAGATTAGCGCGTTCAAACAAACAAACTCTTCAGCTTTATAATATTAGTATAGATTAATTACACATCAATTTCGACCACTGAGTGACCAGTAGTATACCTAATAGCACTGCCACCTAATTTAAATTTAGATGCGCAGAAGGCTTTATTTACTTAGCAACATTCATGGCGTACGCGCTTCTATAGAATGTCATCAAGATATCTATACTAATATTATAAAACTGAAGAGTTTGTTTATTTGTTTGAACGCGCTAATCTCAGGAACTACAGGTTCGATTTGAAAAATTATTTTAGTGTTGGATAGCATATTTATCGAGGAAGGCTATAGGCTATATAACATCACGCTACGACCCACGGAAGCGGCGCAGTAAACGCGGGTAACACCGCGGGTACATCTAGTTCAAATATAATTCAAATGCAATGTGTATTGTGCATAATTATCTCAAATTTATTGTACCTACACTTTAAATTGTTGCTTGGTAACTAATAACACTTTGGCTGATTTAACAATGACTATAATAAAAATATAAAGTAACCTTTCTACTTATAATAAAACAAATCTTTACTGTAAGTCACGTCCGCAAAAAATCTCTTAGAAAACACAATCACTCGACATTGCCAACCCTAACCCTGATCACGCACCCGAGTGCCTACTTACTTTGATGTAATATTTACCAAAAGGGTTTCCACAAAATATTCCTGGAGGCACCAGGTGCTAGGTAAGGTAATCTAGGTAGTACACTAAGATATCGAGACACGTTTCATTTACCTTTGCTTAAAAAATTATATCTAGCACTCTCCATAATGTTTGAGATTCAAAATTCTAATTGAGTGAGTGTGTAACTATTGAATTTAAAGCAGTCGCACAAGTTATATATTTCTGGCTTTTGTACACGAAGCAGTTGACATGAGTAAGGTGAGGGTTGCGGGTTGTATCGATACCTTGCATCGGTAACCCATCCGAATACTGCGTGAGCCTAGACAGCGCAAATGGTTTGCGCGTGTAGCGCGGTGCGGTGTGTATAAGCTCCAATCGCTCCTTGACTAAATCAATTAAACAAAAAGATACCCAAGGGTATCAAGGATAAAAATACATTGTTTTTGTTTCGAAGTCTAGCTATATGGATGTATAAATTGTTTAATATTCTCAGTTCGACTATTACTTTCCTATTATAAATCGAAAAGTTAGATGGGGTAATGTGTCTCAAAACCCATAAAATTATGGTATATACTATAAAAACAGCTAGAAAGAACACTTTACACGCTAAGGAGATTCAATTTATTATTATGTAATATTAGAAACAACCTGAAACACAGTCTCTGACCTAGTTCAGGTAATAAAATGTAAAAACAGACTGACTTTTTGTGTCCAATATTTAAATTGTAAATGTTTTCCTTTAGATTAAATATAGTTTTAATGTGAATTGAATACAATAAGTAGCCTGTAATGTGTTTTGTAAATACTTATTTATTGAATAAAACAATTATTATTATTATTATTGCCTAGCTCTGCAGTCGACGTTTTAATTGCAAGCAACAAAACGCCTATATAAATATCGATTTAACACGCATGTCTTGAGCACATTGATAAATATTATTGTACCAGCTTAGTTGACAAGGGTATAAGCCAAAAGGGTCCTAAAATACTCATGACAGTAAACAAAACGTTAAATCAGCTGATATGTTTCGTTATTTATGATTAGGCGATAAAATAGCGATGACGATTGTTCCGCATTTGAACATAAAGAGTTGATTTTCCTTATACACAGTAAATTTATCACCCTAACATCATATCAATAAAAACTAAATACCAACGTTTCTTAATATCTACAGGGTCTTTCACAAAAACTATACCAAAAAAATATATAACACTGGGAACAGATGTGTGCAATCGGCACGAAATGTCCAATAAAACTAAAGTAAATGGAGAAAGCATACGACCTATCAATAAAAAAAATATGAATGCTACGAACGGTGAGTGTCGAGCAAATGCACCAGCATTTCTCAATTTACTGCAAGCGGAGAGCAAACGTGTTTTTAGGAAATCCAATCAATTTATTAAGTGGGGCATAGCAATATGGTTGTGAAAAATATTTAGAGAATTTGATTTTTCAAGTAAATTAATATACCTGATGGATTTTAAAGTGGACGAAACGCGATTTCAAATGAAAGCAGTTTAGGCATGTGTGAATTGAGAGGCAGAGTAAGAGATAATTTCAAAGATATTTGGAGAAGAACACACGGATGGCGGAACTAGCAAGTCAGACTCACCGCTGCCACCGAGTCGCTCTAAGTGTTGTAGGTTCGAATCCCACTCGGGACAAAAATCGTGTCATCCGCAAATTTGTTCCAAATCTTGTGTCCGTTTTTTTAATGTTTTTGAAAGTCCTCCACGACGAATAAACGACTTTAACAGGAAAACAACATGGCTAACAGTGTCCTGCTGCCACTCAATAGGTTAAATGATGACTGCAGCTGTACTGCTGAAATATTCGACATAATTAGTTCTAAAAGATGCCTTTAAAAAAGAAATAGAAATATACTACAATGCTTGTTTAGCTTTTAATTTATTTAATGGCATAGGTACATGCATTAGGGCCTTTTCATTGTCATGCGTGTTTGCGCCCGCGTGCAGGCCAGGCGCGCATGCGCGCTGCGGGCCGCACGCAGAGCAGATATTTTTCGCCCCGCCGCCCGTGCGCCGCGTGCGTGGTGCGCATGACTATAAAAACATGTATGATACGATAGGTTGCGGGCAGCACGCATGCGTGCCGGGCCTGCATGCGGGCGCAAACACGCATGACAATGAAAAGGCTCTTAATTATGTAAGTACTATCTACCTCAATACCTACTCGTTCATCCATTACATAGAGCTCCGACAAATACTGGACTATTTACGAAAAGCTTTTTGGCTAAAACTGTTGGTGGAACATTTGTATTCGGTGAATAATAAATTACGTATTGGGCTTGTGCTCATAAATATCTAGCTAGGGCTGCTGTTTTATAATTTAACCTAAATCTGATATATATTATGATATAATGATGTTTTAATAAGCCTTTAACACAGTCAGAAACACATTTCGCGTAAAGCAGATACTTTTAATTCAAAATATTTTAACGTTTGTTTGCTAGAGAGATTTACATCTCTCTCTTAAATAAATTACTTTTGCAAAGAGAATATGGAAAAAGGAGTACACTACGTATACTAAAATTGCAATTTAATTAATAAAGACAGATGGGAGTAAAAACCTTGTATAATGAAACTCACTCGTCTAAAATATTATGTGACTATATTACCAAACTCACAGCAATTACACGGACTATTGAGAACGTCTTACTCAGTTGAATGCTAGTTCCTCACTGCTGAGCGATCTTTCGCCGAGAGACGAGTTATTTTCACCTTCCACAATAACCCAACTATTTAAAAATGATGGTTGGCTGTGTTGCCAGTTGTGTCAATAAAAACTCCCGAACAGAATTATTAACAAAAATAAGAAATCACGACACTTGCCTACTGCAAAGTTTTGACTATTCAAGCTTGCGATAAAAAACAGGCGCCACTATTTCGCTAACATCTTTATAAAAGACGATGAAGGAACCTACCGTAATATTGTCTTACGTTTACAAGAATGTTGTTTATTGAATTAAACTACTTAATACGAGTTTTATAAATATAATATAGTCAAATAATATAATATAATAATAATAATATTCTACCACATACACACAACACCATCTAGCCCAAACTAAGCAGAGCTTGTACTATGGATACTAGACAATGGATAAATCCGTATAAAGTAGTTTAATTTCAATGAAGGTATCTATAATTTTCAAAGTCTTCACGTTTAAATAAACACATTTTATTATTTTATTCTTAACCGCAAAAATTAAATAGCAAATATAATTCAGCTATGATTTACAACGCTATTAAATCCCCACAAAATGGCGATGAGGTTATGAAGTTGGCGAGGAAATTAGAAAAATATAATTTCCGTTTCAGCAAAGCGATAAAAACTTCTACTTGGAAATTAAATGACTCGTTAAAAAGTTAATAAAATATTCTTACCGCCAACTTTTTCAGATTATATCACGCAGTGAATTAATTAAAAAGAATGTAACGAATCATTTTCTAACCACTGATGATTCTTGCCCTGATTTACGTAAATGCTGTATTTGTTCAGCAGCAAATTGTTAAAATTAAAATTGTAAGCAATGATTATTATTAAATATGGTTTAATGATTTTATTTAATGTAAACTGTTGCTGAGTTTACAATAAATAAAATCACAGTCCAGTGTAGTTAGTATGACTTACTGAAATAAAAAATTGGGGCAGTCATTGGGGACTGCCGATAGAAGTGAAAACTTTAATCCTTGATCATAAACACTTCTTTACAAAAAAATTAAAAAAAGGGCGTGTCGGATTCTTGATACCCTCTTGAGAGATTGTTAAGGGGGTCAAAATTTCGTTATTTTTGCGTAGGATGCACCATTTCTGAGATATTTTATTTTATTTGGGGATGGCGCAGTATGTCCTTCGCTTCCATACTTCTCTGTCACCCGTCATCTGATCATTTACCCCTTTCCCTTTCAAATCCATCCTCACACAGTCCATCCATCTTTTCATTGGCCTACTTCTCCCTTTTCGTCCCTCTACCCTCATATTCATCACTTGCTTACCTACAAGTATCATCTCTTCGCATAACATGTCTATACCAAGCCAAACGATTTTCTTTCACCTTCTCGTCTATGGGCACAAAAAAATCCGATCTGCATATTCTAATTAATCCGAAACACCCTGAAGTCAACTTATAATGTAATAGAGACATAGCTTTGGCCGAATAATTACGGTATTACGAGGCAAATTTTTTGTATTTAGAATTACGTAATTTACGTAAGTATATTTAAAGTGATTAGACCTTATAGATGATTACAGATTTGTCTACGAATGCGGTAAGTGTAAAACTGAGATAATAATTTCTATATTAATATATTTTTACTTCTTCAAATAAAGACATGATACATCTATATTATAATGAAGCAATATTTGATTTTTTGTTTGTTTCTTTGTAAGGGTTTAATTCAAAAACTAGGCAAACGACTTTAAAAATTCTTTCACCTTTAAAAGCTATATTATCACCGAGTAACATAGACAATATTTTATTTAAAAAAAGTGCTGTTACTATAGTCAATTTCAATACAACAAAATCAAAACGTATACAAACGGTTCATTGACATCACCATAGACATTTTAGTGATGTCCAATTGTAGCGTCAATTGTAAATCAATTAATTACCTAATCGAATGATGCGATTTGATGCAGCGAAAGACTTAGAAATGAAATATACACTGCTACAATTTTATCTTACCGCGCTATAATTGTGTCCATCATTCGATGTCCGCAGTTGACCAAACAGGATATAGTAGATATACAGAAAAAAACATTTGAAAGGTATATAATTTTACATTGTTAAAAAAATAACCTAAGGAATAAATTAGTAATTATTAGTGATCAAAGTTATTTACTACAAAATTAAAGTTGTGAAAGTCAGAAAATACGTACTCATTTAGACCACAAACTAACACTTATGAACGCCAACTAAATTTACAAAATTCATATACTAGATAAAATTTATGACCAAATGTAGGTTTTGTTGATTTATTATTTTATTGCAAATGTTATTAAATTATTTTATTGTTTAAATGTTATTTAATTATTTTATTGCCTATTTTATTGCAAATTAATTTTAACTTTCTTTTTGTAGAACAAATTTCGATTAACTAATCAATTACTAAAAATGTTACGACAAGCGATTTGTACAACCTTATGCAATCATAAATTATAGATATTTTTGCATCTGACATATAACTTCATTTTTCGTCTAAGATTTTTCAAATCAAATAATTATTTATTAATCAAACGCTAATTGCTTTAAAATACACAAAGATATCATGTGTAAACGTTGAAAATATGGATAAATGTGTTACTTATTCCATTTAGTAAGTAATTATGTGATAAATTTAACAAATTTAATATCAATTTGGTTTGTATACATTTCCAGTCAAAGGGATTGAAATCGACTATAATAGAACCTAAGCCACTTTTACATGAGCAAAGCCGTGAGCATAAAAAAAGATCAAAATGATTTAATCCTAAAAATCGTTACACAGTAAATTAATAACCGTATAAAACACTTAATATTACTATTTAATTAATTGCATTAATTAATCAAGCTCAACTACACGCAATTCATTAAAATAAACAAATTTAATTTGGGTATTTTGCTTAACAGCCGGTGATTTAGTCGAATATTCGACAGCATGAATTGAATATTTATTCAATTAATCAGTCGAATACTGATTATGCAAAAATAAATATTCGATCTATCTTTACTCGATATTTTTAAGTAATTTTTAGGTAATAATGTAAAATGTTCAGAATAGCTGGTGCACTGTAAATATAAATGACAAGCTGTGGTGTAAGTATATTTGTGTTAAGTTATGTTAACTTAAATAAATATGCATCACTCTATATGTATATCTTATATGTGCACAAAGATCCAATTGGGTCGCTGAGCCAATAAAGTAAGTATTATAAGTACAAATATTTTACTAATTACTTTACAAATAAGCTAATATACTAGATCACAAACAAAGCTTATGATTCGTTTAATATTTGACTAAATGATTGTCTTGGCTGTGACCCATCGCTCGCTCTCTCTGAATCGAAACTTCGTCGCAAGCCTCAAGAAAAATATTTCAAAATATTCCAAATCAAAAATAGCATCGCCAGTAAAATTAAAAAGCCATGTTGCCAAGAAGTTTCAATTTGCAGTAGTGGAAAGTTGGCAGAGAACCTGAATTTTTAGGCTCTAGATTGGCCAAAACTTCCTGGTACGTATATTCTCGTACATCTAATTTGTTAAAGGCAACATTCAATTACATCTAGCTAGTTGCACATTTGGCAAAGGTTTCCTCCAGCACGGCAATTTGTGAGGAAGAAAATTTTGTCCATATTTACGATACCATTTTTGCTGTTATGCTTTTTGGATAGATTTTATTATACGCCTTAGATATTTATTACTATTATTTTTAGCCTAAATTGTCACACTGCAGGGCAAAGGTCTACCTCTTGCTTTTCCATATATCCCTGTTATGCTGCTGGTTGATCCGCCGCGGCCCGCCAGGTACGATCAACCAGCCTGGTCGGAGGATCCTCCCTTTGTGTTGGAGGGACATCACATCCTGTTCCTCCACACTAGCTTGCACCAGTCTCTACTGTAGCTAATTAATTCGTCCCGTCATCGACGCTTTGGTCTACCACGTTGCCGCTTAGCACCATCTGGGATCCAGTCTGTGCTAATTTTAGCCCAAAGCTTCTGCGGCATACGGCAAACGTGTCTGGCCCAATCCCATTTGAGTTTTGTGACTTTCTGGGGGACGTCCGTAGGTAATATACAATATTAACAAAGATGATTATATAGATATTTTGAGTGCACTATTGGCAGACCAAACGTCAATAATTGTGGTGTTCGCTGAAAATCAGCGCTGTGTAGTGCTTGCAGCAATGTAAGTGCCACAGCATTATGCTGAGCGCATCACCGTTGTTTTTGTGCCGTCAGATGGGACGTGCATCTGCACATAAACATTTTAATTGTTTTTAAAATTTCTTTATACTTCCATATTTTATTTACTTTTTTATACCCGCATTCTATAAAAATTGATGATGGTACAAAAATAAAAATCTTTTCATTTCATTTCATTTTCATTTTCATTTAATTTCATTTTATGATAGAATTTCCAATAATAGGAAAGCCACTAGACATAGTAGTCCTAAGTTGACTCGAAGTTAACTAGAATTTGCTTGAGATTTCGTCCACGTGGACTATAGTTCGCGCGGTTCGACAAACTATCGCACTATGAAATCTTATCTACAATAATTCTATTGAACAGGGTTAGCTGAAACGTGACTGAGACTATTATGTAGTTTTTATTATTATTATATTATTATTTATAACGTTTTGTAGTTGAGTTTAGATATTCAAGTTAATAATAATAATAATATTCTACCACATACACACAACGCCATCTAGCCAAAACTAAGCAAAGCTTGTACTATGGGTACTAGACAATGACAAACATATATTTATATACTTTTTTTTTTGTAAATACATACATATTATACATAGAAACACCCAGACCAAAACAAACATCCATGGCAGTCGGTTACACTAACCACTATGCCAACGAGGCGGCATGTTGTATTTACGTAAGTGACTACTAAGCCTATTGGGTTATCCGTGCATAGAATTATCGCGCATGATCATTTTACACAACGCAAGTATCTTGCGTGGGCGACGATACAAGCTAATCGCACGGGCTACATTCGGGTCAATCATGCTGTCACATCGCCTGGACAAGTGCACATGTTACTTGCATCAGAAACAATCTTTTTTTTTTTTATACAACTAAGGTGGCAAACAAGCATACGGCCCATCTGATGGTAAGTGGTCACCGTAGCCTATGGACGCCTGCAACACCAGAGGCATCACTAGCGCGTTGCCGACCCTTTAGGAAAGGAAGTGGGAAGGAGAAGGAGCGGGAAGGGGGTAAGGGGGTGATTGGGCCTCCAGTACTCTCACTCACGGAACGAAACAACAGTAGGAATACTGGTATTTCACGTCGATATTCTGTAAGTAGTCCTTCCCCGGTCGAGCCGGCCCATTCACGCTGAAATCAGCGAAGCTCTACTAATCTGATACATTTTCAAGAAGTTACTGCCGACTGCCACATTGTACGCGTAGCATGAACTGGTGCCTTCAGTCAATCATTACTCCAATACGGTTAACTGTTATAACGATATTGGATTTTTTAATTAGGACATGCTTATACGCAGCTGAGATTCTAGTACTTTAGTATGTATAAAGTAATAGGTCAGTGAAAAGTAAACCTAATAAACCTATAAATCACCCTACAGAAATGTAAAAACATGATTATATAACCGAACTTATATAAGAACAGTCACAAGACAATAATACGTTACCTAATATCCTTAAGTAACAATGTTTTTACTTCTATAAATCTGCAGACGCCATCAATATTTCTCCAGAGCTTGTTATCGGAACCTTGCCAACTGTTACTGTCTGCGAACGGGGACAAAAAGCAAACTTTTAATAACTTCCACTGACTACCGACTTGGTAAACAATCGGAAATTAATTGTAAGAACTTGGCAACACGCGCTAACTTTCTGTTTATTTGTCAGCTTTTGTTAAAAACTGGCAACATTGGAGAAGGATGAGGTTCAATGGTAAGTTGTTCGAAGTTTGTTAAAGATTAGCTATGAATTGTAAGACAGTTTTGATTTAATAGATGAAAGTAATACTTTTAAAGTTACTTAACAGCTAATAAATAAAATTTTGATATTTTCTTTGTTATTTCGGCCCATATCTGTCCTTCCTGCTTTCTCTAAAATAATTGAAAAAGTCGTCAACAAAAGACTTGTCAACTACTTAGAACGGAAAAATCTACTATCCAAATCACAATTCGGTTTTCGCAAAAATATGTCAACGGATGATGCTGTTCATGAACTCACGAACACCATAGTTACCGGTATGGATAAAAAGAAAAAAGTGATTGCCATATTTTTAGACTTGGCCAAGGCGTTTGACACGGTCTCTGTCCCACTACTGCTCGATAAACTGGAGCGGTTGGGTATTCGTGGCATACAATGGATTTTTTTCTTCAGCTATCTCACGGATCGTACGCAGTGTGTTCAGTTAGATACCGTACGTAGTGATGACCTGCCAATCAACATAGGCGTACCACAAGGCAGTATTCTTGGGCCTACGCTATTTCTAATTTTTATCAACGAACTTTGCCAGCTAGATCTGATTAATGGAAAGATTGTCACTTTTGCAGACGACACGGCACTAGTTTTTCGAGGAGATTCCTTGGATGTCACATATCGATATGCACAGGATGGTATGAACCGCGTTACATACTGGCTTACTACCAATGTTCTTTCCTTGAATGTCAATAAGTCTAAATATATAGCATTTAGCTTTATTAATAGAAAAAGCACATGTTGAAGCTCCGATTTCCATCTTTGCTCATTCTTGCAATAACCATGACAGCTTACTGACTCGATGCAAATGTAAGGAACTACAACCAGTAGATACAATTAAATATCTGGGAATTATCATTGATAAAAATCTAAACTTCCAAGCTCATGTTGAGCTATTGACATTGAGGACCAGAAAGCTTATTTACATTTTCAAAAACTTGCGCCATGTTTCAGACAAACAGGTTCTAAAAATGACATACCTTGCACTATGTCAATCTATATTGTCATACTGCATCACATCCTGGGGAGGAGCTGCCAAAACTAGCATAATAAAACTTGAACGTGCTCAAAGAGCGATTTTGAAGGTAGCTCTGTTTCTCCCTTTTCGGCATCCTACGTCTGAACTATATGAGAAGTTTAATGTCGTGACAATTCGACAGCTTTTTATTTTTCGAATGGTTCTAAGGTCTCATTCACTATCTTACTTCGACCCTTTAATGAATGCAACAAAACGTCGCAAACACAAAAATTTTCAAAAAGACACAATATATAGATCAACACTATCACATAGATTCTATTGTTTCCTGGGGCCTTATTTATACAACAAAATTAACTCTCTCCTTTCTATATACTCTCTAAATAAATTCAAATTAAAAATAACACTGTCAGCATGGTTGCAGAATTTATCATATACGGAGACCGAAAATCTACTTCTACCGATAACATAACAAAACTAAGCACAAATAAAAATATACCCTTTTACACATACTTGCACTTCTAGCACATACACTCACGAACACACACACACACACACACACGTACACTAAATTGTTACTTAATTTCATCCACAAAATAAAATATGAGGTTACCTGTATACAGCAATTGTTAACATTTTATCTACTATACGTCCAAGAGGTGGGAGCCTGGTGATCTGTAACACAGGTTTTACTACTATAGACACCAGTCTCGCCACAAAGGATTAAAATTTGTTAAATCTTCACTGAGTTATCTTATGTATGTATTTTTGCTTTGTGAAAGAGATAAATAAAAATACCTTTGTGAAAGAGATAAATAAAAATAATTATTATTATTAAAAAAAAAAATTTTTTTTTATTGCCCTTTGTGGCAGACGAGCAAGTGACCCACCTGATGGAAAGTGGTAACCACTGCTCAAGGACTTGAGCAATGTCAGGACACAGCAAAGCCACTGCCGACCATGAAAGAAGAACTGTTTAAATCTCGTTTGAAGAAGGACATATCATAGCGCTCAGGAAACACCAAAGCAAGCAGTTCATTCCAGAGCTTACACGTACGTGGGAGAAATGATCGCTGAAAGCGTACCGTCTTGGATTTGAACGCTTCCAGGTTGTACG
Organism: Catocala sponsa; assembly: GCA_963564715.1. NCBI lineage: Eukaryota > Metazoa > Arthropoda > Insecta > Lepidoptera > Erebidae > Catocala > Catocala sponsa. Next base: position 24,656,374 of record OY751343.1, on the reverse strand, counting down.
GATGAACCCTGCTTCGTTGTCGAGTGGTAACGTGATAAAACAGGGCCGCTGGTACCAAATCAAACAGTTCTTCAGAGCACTTCCCGTGAAAGAGTCAGTAGAACACGCAGAGAGACCCAAAGTCTCTCCGTTGCTCCAACTACTCCAATCTATCCGTGATTATACAACTAAAGTAAGAGTCTTGCTTGGTTTTCGATCGATGCACTTTTAACGATACCTCCGATTCCATACCTTGTATTGTATTTATACATGGTTATTTTTGAGCGGAGCAGCAATGAAAACTGTTGCAAAAACAGAAAAAATTCTCTTATGTGAAGCAGGCGAAGTTGCGCGGGTCAGCTAGTCTAAAATATAAAGTCGATACGATATCGAATCGAATCGAATACGATAGCTTTTGTTATTCCATTTTCGTACTTAAAGTTATAATATGATACCATTTTATTGTGCATTGAAAGCGATAACTGTATGTACATAAAAGAATATTGAACCCTCAATTCTCATTGAAATACGTTCATGTCGAAAAGTCAAATTATATTTACGTACTTCAAAATACTAAATGTAGCCTTTTCATTACTACATAATATAACAGTTTATTAAAGTAGTTTATTTTCTTATTTGCTAGTGTACCTTTCTACGTTGGACTCCATTCACAAAGAGCAAAGCTGTGTAGCGGTTGAAACAAGCATTTAATGTTTTCTCAGAAAACTTTAGCTGAAGCATTTCTCTGTATTATTTTCAACACACGTCTACTTGAATCTCTACGTTGAATACGACTTCAAACTGCTATTTGAAATAATTGTAAAATTTTGCAGAATAGTAAAATGAATGAAAGAATTAATTTTCAATAGCTTCGTGTTCTTATTCAGAATCCTTTTGAAGTGAAAGGCTCAATTTAAAGAGGCTTAGTTGTTAAAAACTCAGATATGCGCAAGAAAACTGGCAACACAGTCAAGAATATTATACAAAAGAAGGCTCTTAGTATGTTTTTTTAATACAGCTCGGTTAAAACTATCCTTATGGAAGCTTATACATAATTATGTGATATTTGTGCCTTGAGGGAGTTTCGCCAAAAACAATGTTACCGAAAAATATTCTTTAGTGATAATGAAACATGCTTGAATAATTGACGAAATGGGTTAATTTTGCAATAATTTTGCAAGAATTAATTTAGCCTGCTTATGCAAGCACGTTTCATCAAATAATTCAATAGCTATCGATGTCGCAACATTTTATTGTGTTTCGCCATTACTTATATTGCTAATCAACAGTTACAGCTAATAATTATCTGATATACTTATTTATTTCTTAAAATAATATTTAATGCTGAGTAATTAATACGATGAATATAAAAGTATAATATACTTTTAGATTTAAGTATTATCCTTACAAAACTATTATTCAAATCAATTCTTGTCTGACAGAAAACTAACTAGAAACTAAGAAAAAAAATAATTTTGATCTACTTACGTCTTTCTTTTATAAAATATACTCTCACTTAAGAGGAAACACTAAGGGCAAGAGAATTGAAAAATAGGTGTTTGTAAAATCTATTGCTGTCGCGCAGTGCCCGCAAAGCGCGATAGAGACAACTGCAGCTTCGACCGAAAATACCTATTAAAAGTACACAAAATCAACGTTTCGTAGTCCCCTGATTCCTTCTCCGAAACTTGACCGATTTAACTACCTTTTCCATTAAAATTAAAGAAAGGCTTTGGTCATGTTCTTATTCTTTCCTTTTTTCATATAATCTAGTCAAATTTGTTTTCTGGATGTTTGAATACAGCGGAAAATATGGCCAATTTTTGAGGATTTTGAAGGCTCATGTCTCTTTTAATAATTAATTTATGAAAAAAAGAAAACATAGGGACATCCGAATAGAGCCCATACATTTTTTGGAAAAAATTATTGCTCTACTGGCATTATCCAGGGAGGAAACAGGGGACTACGTTTGTATGGAAAAACGGCCCTTGTGCTTCCTCTTAACAAAACATTTTCTCCATTCATTCCTAAAACTCAACCAAATTGTATCGAAAACAGTGTAAAACACTGGCGCCATTTTTGTTCCAAACTTGGAAACAACAGTCATAAATCAGCCACACGCGTAAACAAACATAATAAATTGTTAACACTAGACTTACAAACTTTCCCTTGCGTGCAAACAAAAGAAAAAGTAAAAGTTCGTAATTTGATTTTGAAGAGCAAACTGTTTTCCCGCCATTTATTAATGTTTCTTTTGTGAATTTTTATGGGAGGCAACAAAATATCTGATTAAATAAAGAACAGAAAAATATTACAAACCTGCAAGAGATTGCAAGTAATAAATTTCAGAATTACTTAAAAAAATTCTTAATGCATTGTATTCTTATCAAAGGACCTTTGGTTTTGCCATCTTAAATCAGCATCCATTCGTTTTTCCGGGTAATCAGGTGTGATAAGCCACTGTGATGCTTATTAGACGGATCGTATGCCTGTATACTCACTCAAAGATGTAAAAAGAATAATTAATTTTATGATCCTTTCAATTTAAATATAAAAAGCAGTTTGCTTATTTTATTTAAAGAAAGACAACTTTTACCCTTGGAATAAATTCTGTGTCGCTGAGGGCTTTACAAACATTCAAACAACGGACACACAGACTCGAAACATCCATTTGTGGATAAAACAAATCGCTGTCCCGTGTTGGATTTGAAACCATTGTAGGTAACGTGTCTATGTTAGAATGTATAAAATGAAAATGACTCCACTCACGGTTACAGCATTTTTATTGTACCTAGACATTTACACAAAGGTTCAGAAGGCACTAAAACAACAATTCGAACAAACAAAGCGAACTATACAAATACGTGTCAATAACTGAAAAATATCTCCAAAACCTGGCGGCTCGTACCGCTGACACATCGAGCTCAGGCTGTTCTACCTTTTTGAATTTTGAATTCGCGTTCTCACTATTCTTGCGAGCAGCCATCACAATAATTATGTGCCGGTAATATTGTGTATATAATATATATAAACAGGTGTAATTATAAATGGAAAAAATATACTTTACACCGTAGGTAGCCCACACCACAAAACTCGGTGTAGCGACGGTGTGGCTACCGCTTAAACCGCTACATCCATGCAGTCGACGTAGACACGTTGTATAACATTATCAAGCTTGTATAACACAAATTAAACAACTCTACTCCAAACCAAAGAGAAACCAAACTAATATTACATTGAAAGCATTAGTTTGATAGTCACAGAGCAACGTACCGTACATTATATTGCTCACAGCGAACCCTCAGGCGCCACTACGTCTAGAACATTCTGGCTGCCGTCCAATAGATGTACCGCTCACAAAAGTCCTTCAATACTCGTACAGAGGCAATTCTATCGAAATGAATACGTAAACCGTGATCGTGAAACTTAAATAGGTAGTTAACGAAGTTATAAGGTACCATTGTGTTCGGAATGGGTGTCCAGTTGGGAGTTTATAGTGGAATTATTATACTTATTATCTTAAATATGTATACACTTAAGTAGAAAGTATGATTTTATTTCATTATGAGTGTGTTATTTTAGGTGTACATATCAATATGGTCAGTAAAAGGTTACTTAAAGAAGCAAAATTATATCAGAATCTCGGATTCGAATCCACGTTGTGCACCACTGACTTTCGGAAGTTATATGACTTTTCGAAATTATGTGCGTATTGATTGACAATTATCGCCTGCTCCGTGCCTCGGAGAGCACGTTAAGCCGTCGGTCCCGGCTGCCATGAACATCTATGGCAGTCCTTATTGGGAAGTCAGTGCCTCTAATATCCTGCCACTGGTCTAGCCTTAGGGTATCGTTAGCCTTCGGGTTGCGGAGGTCAGGAGGCAGCCGCTCCGTGTAAAAATTGATATCCAGTCAAATCCGGTTAGATTAAAAAGCCGACCCCAAGTGACTTGGGAATAATAAAGGCTAGGGAGAAGAACATATACATAAATAGAAAGTATGATTTTATTTTATTATGAGTGTGTCATTATTTAAGATGTACGTATCAATATAGTCTGTAAAGAGTTATAAAAAGAAGCAAAACTCAGTTTTACTTTTGTGTAATTTGTCAGTTGAAAGCGGTGTTTTGAATCTCTGTTTTATCGCTCATAAAACAGAGATTCAAAACACCTCTTTATGATCTAAAGAATTACAGATTTTTAGGTAACCTTAGTCGTATCTAATCTTTGATTTATATAAGGGCGGGTTTGGGGACAAAGTTAATAAATATTATATCAATATAGCCCATTTTTATTGAGCATTAAATTAATTTAATTTTAAGTTTAGAATTAATAACTGCACTGATGGCGGAGTGGTTTAAGTGGTCGCCTCGCCAATGCCACTGCGCCGAGGGTTGTGGGTTCGAATCCCACACGGGATAAATATCTGTGTGATCCACAAATGGTTGTTTCCAGTCTGGATGTTCTTTGTGTCCGTTGTTTGAATGTTTGTAAGTCCCCCGCGACACAGGAGTTATACAAAGTGCGGGAGTTGTGATTGAAAATAGAAATTTGACGATATCTATATTAATGCGAGCGGACTCGCAGGCTAAATCTAGTTGATAATATTTTTTTACTATTTAATGGTATTATACTGGCATAAGAAGTAATCTTACTATCATCATAACTTAGTCTTCTCCCTAGCCTTTATTATTCCCAAGTCACTTGGGGTCGGCTTTCTAGTCTAACCGGATTTGACTGGATATCAGTTTTTACATGGAGCGGCTGCCAGCTGACCTCCGCAACCCGAAGGCTACCGATACCCTAAGGCTAGACCAGTGTCAAGATATTAGAGGGCACTGACTTCCCGATAACGATTGCCATAGATGTTCATGGCAGCCGGGACCGACGACTTAACGTGCTCTCCGAGGCACGGAGAAGGCGATAATTGTCAATCAATACGCACATAATTTCGAAAAGTCATATAACTTCCGAAAGGCAGAGGTGCGCGACGTGGGTTCGAACCTGAGACCCTCTGCATTGAAGTCTGTTGGTCGCCCCACTGAGCTATCGCTGATTCATAACTTAGTAATAAGTGATAAGTAAAATATGTGATAGGTATTGCTTCGATATACTTTATATCGCGACGATTTATCAAAACTAATGGTTTACTTATCAAAAATGCTATTTCTTTATGGTCTATAAAGTAATTATATACGGTTTCTTTCACCAGTACGGCAATCTTTATTTCTTATAGCCTAAACTTTGAAGGTTCACTACTGTTAGTGACAAGTTGACAGATTTACTCTAAGGTCGCCTTATATTTTTTACAAGTCTAACTGAAAAAGTATCTTGTAAATTTGAAACAACATTTTACTTACAGACTTGAAAGGTCTTAGTGTATTTTTCAGGGAATTGAGCGACAAGGTTTTAATTAAAATTTATTTACATGGAAACGCTAACAAAACGGGCCTTACAATTAATTTGGCGCAGTACAAGATTTGTGACAGGGTACACTTAGTAAATTAACTCTACCCCTGTCTCTTACAGACTGTGGACCGTTCTTAGGTTGATGGATGTAGAGACGACTTTGATTATATTTTATGTAGCATACCAATGAGAGGATAGTTCTTTTTAAAATGAGTACGACGGTTTATGGCTATGAACTGACGACGAAGAAGAAAAATAGTAACACGATAAAAATTTCAACATTTGATCTGTAAGAAAAAGTCTTGTCTTACTTCAGCATTTTTTTTAAAGTTCTCTTATTAGCTGTTGTAGTATCGCAAGCAATAAGCAATAAGCAGCGATAGCTCAGTGGGGAGACCAACAGACTGCAATCTGCAATGCTGAGGGTCTCGGATTCGAACCCACGTCGCGCACCCCTGACTTTCGGAAGTTATATGACTTTTCGAAATTATGTGCGTATTGATTGACAATTATCGCCTTCTCCGTAACTCGGAGAGCACGTTAAGCCGTCGGTCCCGGCTGCCATGAACATCTATGGTAGTCGTTATTGGGAAGTCAGTGCCCTCTAATATCCTGACACTGGTCTAGCCTTAGGGTATCGTTAGCCTTCGGGTTGCGGAGGTCAAATGGCAGTCACTCCGTGTAAAAACTGATATCCAGTCAAATCCGGTTAGACTAGAAAGCCGACCCCAAGTGACTTGGGAATAATAAAGGCTAAGGAGAAGAAGAGTATTAGTTGTAGTATCGGCGTCGTGAGGGGCTTTACAAAAATTCAAACATCGGACTCCCAGGTTCTAAATAACTATAGTGGGATCACACAAATGTCCTGTATGGGACTCAAAGCTAACACACAACTTTCAGTGCATTGGCACTCGTAGTACATTGACCACATCATCATCATCATCATCATGTCAGCCAAAAGACGTCCACTGCTCGACATAGATCACATAAACCACTCAAAAAGGTAAATACTATATTATGCAAGAATAAAATTTATACAGGGGTCGTGAAGGTTTTGCCTTACCTTCACGTGAAAAAATAAAAACGATTGTATTTGAATCGAATAACTTTGTTGATTTTTCATATACTTATGTAGTAAGGAATACATAAGTACATGAGACTATGATATCTTAGTTACCTGTATGTATCTTTATATATATAAATCTTCTGTGTGTGTGTTTGTAATTAAACTCCTTAACGGCTAATTTTTTGCGTGTTGAAGTGGATTCGAGAATGGTTCAAATTTGTTTTTTTTTTTTAATTTTTCTTTGTATGTACAGGACTCCGTCTGTCGGGAGAGCTAGTTTAATATACTTATATTTATACTAGATGTTCCCGCGGTTTCACCCGCGTTTGCCGTTACTGCGCCGCCCCCGTGGGTCGTAGCGTGATGTTATATAGCCTATAGCCTTCCTCGATAAATAGGTTATCCAACACTAAAAGAATTTTTCAAATCGAACCAGTAGTAATCACGCAGAATAAACCAGGAGAAACATCGTTTGTACTATGTCTGTAATGGGTAATTATTTTGCTGCAATGTTATTTTAAAACTGCGATATCTCCTAAGATATGCATTGAAATCGAATGATGTACAGGGCAATTTTGTTTTAAATTAAATACTTGTGATGAATAACGTATTTATTTGGATAAGGATTAATATCATGTTTATAATAATACCTTCGCAAATAATGCATTATTTTAGAACAAATTTGGTTAGCATAAAAATGATTATAGTGAGCCAACCTTAAAAGATAGACATATGCTGTCGCGGACTTATTTTTAGAACTTTTAAAGGGGAACAATTCTGTCATACATGATTTTTGCGAAACTTTAACTATTTACGCAGCGCACGCAGCGGAAGCTCTCAAAAAGAAAAAATACCCTCCGATTTGAAACATTCTTCATTGGTGCTCAGCTCCTATTGATCTTAGCGTGATTATATATAGCCTATAGACTTCCTAGATAAATGGGCTATCTAACACTGAAAGAATTGTTCAAATCGGACCAGTAGTTCCTGAGATTAGCGCGTTCAAGCAAACAAACAAACAAACTCTTCAGCTTTATAATATTAGTATAGATAGCATACGAATAAACATGCTGCTTGGAAACCAAAAAATACTATTTTATTTAGCCTGATTTCAACATCGTTTCATATTGTATTTCTTCTTAACAAAAAGGGTTCAAATTTTCATTAAAATTTGAGGATATTAGCTCAGGACCCTTTAAAAGCATTGCAAAGATATTTCCGTCGTCCCTTTCACGTTACTGGTACAAATTAGTATAACATTCTTGTTACAAGATCCTTCTGAAAGGATACCTTTACTTAGCAAGATAGACGTTTGTCAAGGCAGACTTCATTTTATATTAAACCCTCTGTAGAATAGACAAAGGATCGCCAGATATATAGCTAGTTAATAATAATATATTAATATTATATATTCTATCACATACACTCAACACCATCTAGCCCAAACTAAGCAGAGCTTGTACTATGGGTACTAGACAATGGATAAATATAGATACATTTTTTTTTAATTCTTACATACTCGTATTATACATAGAAACACCCAGACCAAGACAAACATCTATGTTTTTTTTTCTTTATTTAAGGAGCTTTGTCACGATGTGACTGTCGCTCCGTCATAGCCACCGGATGTTTTATTACAGACTTTTCATAATTTTGTTAATACATATTATATAAGGAGGTAGCTAGCTCTGAAACAGGTTTAGATAATACACTATTGCATCTACCAATATCGTGCACACAAATGTTAATAAGATTAAACGTGACTATATTTGTCAAAATGGAAACTACAAGATAAAACTAGCACATTCTTCTTATTACATTTTTACTCCTTAAAATAACAGCCTTGCGTATAAACCACTCTCAAATCAGAGGTAGCTAAGGTATCAGAAAAGAATCTCCTATAAATATTACTCAGTGTTGAATGTTAGTTAAATAATAATAATAATAATAATAATATTCTACCACATACACACAACACCATCTAGCCCAAACTAAGCAGAGCTTGTACTATGGATACTACTAGACGATGGATAAACATACATATATAATTTTTTATTTTTTTAAATACATACATATTATATATAGAAACACCCAGACCAAGACAAACATCCATGTTCATGCACACAAATGTTTGACTTGTGCGGGAATCGAACCCGCGACCTCAGGCGCAATTATTAAGTGACATCAGCGGGCCGTGGATCAAAAGGTAATTATTGGAGAAAGCCTAAAAAGTCATTTAGTAAACTTTTACAACTTCTGTTGTTACTGTTACTGTTGTTGTCCTTAAATATTAAATAGATAGCTCCGCATTAATTAACAACTAATTAAAAAAAATCTCACATGCAAACATAATCGCTATTAGTTTTACCATATGCCAGAACCAACCTACTGGCAGACTCCTCTTGCCCGATCTATTCGGGTATTGAACGAGGTTCACTGCCGCAGTGATATATTTACGCGTAATTTGGGTGAATTGGCAAAGGTTATGTTATATGTTGTAACATATTGCGATTATTAATTAAATAAATAATAATTTTAAGCTTGTTTATTTATTTTTTATTTTTTTTAATATGTTAGTGTAGGTACTGTATTTATAGTGCCGGGGCGTCACCGAGAAGCTGTAGACTGCTGGGTGGGTCGCTGAGGTAGTAACTTTTGCCAGCGGCCCATCCACTACAAGGCAGCGAGCGTGCACACCGTGGGGTTTTGGTCCGTAGGCCCGAAATACGGGAGAGCCGGACATAACCCTCTCACCTCACCTTGTGGCGAGAGGGTATGCATTAGGAGCATTTCACCAAGTAAAAAAAAAAAAAAAAGGTACTGTATTTATGTAAGCGATTTATATAAGTCTTGTGTTTATTTTGTGTATTTTATATAATTTTATTTTATTGTTTTTGGAAAACTTACAGCTAAAATGGTACAGTATACATATTTATAAGATAAGATATGGCCAATTAAAAGTTTTCACATGTAAATTATGTTCAATAATAAAAACTTAAACGCTAACATGACACACATTTAAAATTATAAAACAAAATAGAATGTAACTTAAACATTAATACATATAGCACACATATTTAAATTAACAAAAGTAGAATAAAACTTAACATTAACATACCGATGAAAATTAACAAAAATAAAACAAAATGACACAAAAAGTAATACAAAATAATAATAGTTATATGTGTGTGTATGAGTAGTTTTATGTTCATATTAAGAATAAGGTGATAAATTATGTAGCGCACTGTCGAGTTGGGTGTACCTGTAAGGACAGTTGCATGATGTAAATAAATAAATAAATAACTCAGCGTCGAGTGTTACTTGAATACGGAAGCGTAATCAGTAGGCTGTTGATAAAAAGTTAATCACTGATCAAGAACTAGAGATCTATTTAGTAGAGAGTATTAGTTAGTACTACTATTACAAATAGTCCTGAATATATTTACTTTTGTTGTCCTAATCATAGTTCTATTTATTTGATCCTTTTCACAAGTCCTTATCGTCTACAAACAGTGTTTGTGTCATAAGATACCCGATTCCAAGTATCTGGACTTGATCCAAACTATTACTGCCGAGTGCTCTCGGCGACAGCTCGGCGCCATTTCTAACATACCCTTAGGGGTTGATCTTATTTGTAATAGTTTATTTGTTCCAATAGGAACAAATAAACTATTACAAATTCATTTGTATACAAAATCCCAGTTTCTATCTTTTTATTTAAAATGTAGAATTCTTCCGCTCATAACATTACACTTTACAAACATTTAAATAACGGACAAAAAGAACGCTCAATCTTGAAACAACTACTTGTGGATGACATAATACGAGTAGTATATTTTGTCCCTTGTGAGATTCGAATATACAAACTCGACGTAGTTTCAGTGGCGAGGCGACTATTTACACGTACTTTTTTTACTACCCGTGTCCTTGCTCTCGTCAACCTCACAGGATCGCATAACGGAATAAAAAATAGATATCATTAGTGTAATCCAAAATATAGTCTATTTTGAAATTAAACAAACTTTATATGGATTTTATCGCGTTGTTTATTTTTGAAGTGAAACTTCTTTAGACGCGTTGAGCACTTCTTGGGTGAACAAAAATCATAGAACTCGCATCATCTCCACGCTTCCACGCTTTCCATTTTTGAATTATTTTAGAATATTAACAATATCTCAGAAATGGTGCGTCCTACGCAAAAAATAACGAAATTTTGACCGACTTAATAACCGCTAAGAGAGTATCAGGAATCCGACCCGCACCTTTTTTTTTGTAAAACACTGTTATTACATAATTTTGAAACTTTAAACTACTTTGATTGTCTTTGAAGCAGCCTACACATAATATATTTAAACATTTTTTGCTGAGTTGAACTCTAAATAAATATTTTAATAATTGTTTTTTAGTCATAGGTATGTGTTGATTTAGATGTGAAGTTTAAGTGGGTACCTACTTTCTTGCGTGGTAAACGCATAGATTGAACTTTAGTTGCATAGTGGTTAGTGCAACCGACTGCCACGCCTTAGGTCGCGGGTTCGATTCCCGCACAAGTCAAACATTTGTGTGAATTAACATGGATGTTTGTCTTGGTCTGGGTGTTTCTATATATAATATGTATGTATTTACAAAAAAAAAGTGTATAAGTATGTTTATCTATTGTCTAGTACCCATAGTACAAGCTCTGCTTAGTTTGGGCTAGATGGTGTTGTGTGTATGTGGTAGAATATTATTATTATTATTATAGTAAGTTGTAGACACAAGAATACGCAATTATTTTTTAACTTTTTAGTGCATTTTTGTTTTAGAATATATTTTTTTAAGTCGGTTGTCTTTTTTGTTAATTTCTATTTTATTATCCGTTGTTTGAAAATTTGAAAAACGCTCCCACAATACAGTCATTACTTCCAGAGATCAGGAGCACATATTTCTATTATTACCTAGCTCTTGGCTGGTAATAAAGAATAAGGCTTATTCATTATTCATCCACACGAGCACAGCCAGGGAAGTAGAGCTTCTGAACCTCAGTTTAACATCTATGCATCACTGATATTTCATTCAAAATAGTAACTGTCGGAATGTACTTTGGCAAATACAGAAACAGCATACGACCATAAATCTCTACACTACATTACAAAGAGTATCTTCTCGTGTAGACGATGATTAATTATGCTTTACTTGATTGTGGTTTATGTCTTAGCTAATGTAAAGGTTTATGTCTTAGCTAATGTAGGCTTAAACGAAGCAGTTTTTTGCAGCGGGCTACAAACAAGCTACTAGCATGGATTACAAACGCAAGCTGCCTGCATGGGTTACAAACACTCACTACTCGCGCGGGCTACAAACACAAGCTACTCACGCGGGCTACAAACACAAGCTACTTGTGCGGGCTACAAACACAAACTGTGCGGGCTAGAAACATAGGCTACATTCGCGGGCTACAAACACAAGCTGCTCGCGCGGGCTACAAACGTAAGCTACTCGTACGATCTACATAGTACTACATGCGCTGGCTACAAACACAAGCTTTGCGAGCTGCAAACATAAGCTGTGCGGGCTACAAACATAGGCTACATTTGCGGACTACAAACACAAGCTAATTGCGCGGGCTACAAAAATAAGCTACAAACACAAGCTACTCACGCGGGCTACATGCGCATGACAATTGAGCTACACGCTAGTGAGATTTTCTTGACAGAAAAACCAAGTGACACCGACAAGGGAATCGATCTTGTGACGTCATGCTAAGTTACACTTATTTATCTAAGCAATAAGGTTACTTTCATTTATTTACGGATGTACAATCAACATAACAAAACTCAAAATCGCTCAAGGTTTTCGTTAATTCTATTTCCATTAATTTCTAGTAAAGTGGCGTTTTCGTTGTGAATGCTGCTCTACATGAAGTCTCGGGTTCAATAACGGGTTCAGACAAAATGTTATCGAGATTTTCTGTCAAGAAATTCTAGGTAATAGCACGAAGCCTGGAACAGTGCCTGGTAATCGTCAATACCCTTCCATGTAATCATGGGGCCAAAAACCAGAGCTGATAAAGTGTTGATTTAACACACCGCTGTATGCCTCTTCGATAATATAGCCGTGAGGCTATGTACAACTCAATGACTCGACAATTCTGTAAGGCTAATGAAACATGGAAAATTTATGGACGGAACATCAGTAGGTCTCATATCAGAAACGATGGCGCTCGTTACGAGATAACACGCTCGTGTAACTGATGGGGAAGTAAATCATGTCTATCAACGAAGGCTTCATATTTCCATGGGGCATTTTGTAACGACACACTTTGTCTTTTGAATGGGGTAGTTTCGTAAATTTGATTTACATGCAACAGCAAATTGCATGCAGATGAAACTTTTTGTAAGAATTATATAAAATTTGGTTGCTAAATGTGTTAAAGAGTTTGAGAAAAAGGAGTAGATAAGACGAAGTGTTAGACTATTTTGCTATCTCCGTCGCAATCTAGCACAATCAATTTTTTTTTACTTGTCTATAATTACCCTTGCTAGTATTGTCTTCTGTTTACGCGAATGTTAATCATTGAAATTAAACTACTATATAATTATGTTCAGGTACTTTGAAATAACTACACTGGAATATTGAGACAAGTACCATCTTAGTATCCCCGTGACCATGGCTGCTGAAAAGCAACCGAAACGTCGGGGAAAGTGTAAACATAAATATAAATAGTATAATAGTATAGTAATAGTATAAATAGCTTTAAGTTTCAATAATTTAATTAGCTTAAAAATTTGTAAAGTTTGATAATAATAGTAGTGTAATTACAGTTTTCAAAATGTTTTAATAAAGTGTCAAATAAACAACGCAATAAAATCCGTATATAGTAGTTTAATTTCAAAAAATTGTTATGCTGCTTTTAATATTGAGCACCGCTTTTATTAAATTTAATTATATTCAAGACATATTTTACCTGTCCCTTATCACATATAATAATATATTCTAACCAAAATTATAGGTAAAATCATATTTTAGATCAAAATTCACGATACCGCCAATTTATTGGGTCCGCAATAATTCATGTAAGCTGCCGCAGGGAAATCAATAAAAAGTATTCAATTCCTGATTTCCTTCGAGGATTGGAACTTATAAGTAGGTACTGAGACATTGGATAGTTCACGACTTCGCAGAATGAAGGTACAACTTTACATAATTTATTTACTATCTCTTTGACTTTTAACTTCTGTGGGACAATTCTGCACAGCATTGGATATAAAAGTACCTATTAACGTACATCATCAAATGGTTAAGCCTTTGGACTGTCTTATTAGTTCTGCAGCATAATTGTTCACTTACACTGTAATTAAACTACTATATACGGATTTTATCTTTTAAAACTATTTATATTTAAATTGTCACCGTGACCGTAGCTGCCGAAAAGCATTCGGAATGTCAGAATAAAAATGAATGGCTTACACGGAATCCAATAATTTATTAAGGGATTAAATATAATGACCACCAAAAATAGTACTTGCACACCAAAATATGCTTACTAAAATATATCATAACGAGCACCCATACGCCTCAAATCACTGCATTCCGTCTCGGAAGGGTTAGATTATGTTAGGTTCCTCCTTAAACCCACCCAAAAATAGGAGCCCGAAGCGGGGCTCCGTCAACTTATTTTGATCTCTTTGCTGTGCTATTAATATTTTTGGTATTAACATGCGGTTTTAATTTTGGTGATCATTTACTATTTTTGACTGTTATATTTTACTTTATCTGGTGATAAGTTAAACATAGGCCAATTATTAATCTTTATGAAAGTTTTTATTGAATTTGAATTTTTACGAAAGTCTATAATCATTTTCGATTTTCGTTAACACTTCAATAATTCGATTTACTATCTGTCCTAAACGCATATCATGGATACGTTTCCTCAGTTTTGCGATATGGATTGGTCATTTGGGGCAATTCAGTTGATGTAGGCAGGGCGTTTATAACACAGAAGAAATGTATTCGAGCAATATGTGGTGCGGAATATGATGAACACTGTAAGCCATTATTTAAAAAATTAAAGATACTTCCACTACCATGTCTCTACATTTTTGAAGTCTGCATGTTTGTCAAAAAATATTCCGACCTATTTCCGTTAACTGAACGAATTTCAAAAAGGGTACAAGATAGAAACCCAAACCATTTATTAGTGCCAACCCAAAGACTACATTTATACAGTCGTAATGTCCCCTGCATGGCCGTAACTATATTTAATAAACTGCCACCACATATCAGACTACTGCCTTTAAATAAATTTAAGAGCACAGTTTTCTCATGGCTGCTGGATATGTGCTTCTACACTAATAAAGAGTTCCTAGATTATAAGTTATAGATATGTTATGTTATAATGGGGAATAATAATAATAATGTTAATTTAAATAGTATTAATTGTTTTTCTTTTCTTTTTTTTATTTATGTATTTGTAGTGAATTTGTAATAAGTAATTAATATTTCTACACCGTGTACACGGTAGTATATGTGAACTATTCTGTTAATGTACCACCTGTAATACCATATACTCAGAAATAAACGATATTCTATTCTATTCTATTCTATTCTCCATAAGCAAGTTCTATAGGCTAGGATGGCTGATTTTCTCGATAATCACTCATGCCAGCCTATAGAACTTGCTGTTATTAATAATATGCTAACAGAAAGGCCTGCTAATACGCGTCCTAGCCCAGGAATCTAAGCGTAAGCTTCAACTAAGCGCACATGGTAATCAACTAATCACACATAAATAATACACAAGTACAATCTTAGCCAAACAGCACATTAGTTATATACATGCAGGTACAATTAGTTTGTTAGTTATTGGGAGAATGTGGTGCAATGTGCGGCTTCTAGAACGATGTCAGCAGCCATCGTTCTAATAATATAGGTGCATCTACATATACATCATTGTCTTCGGTCTTGCCTTAGGCTGCAGGCGCACTGGCGCGGTATCGGCGTCGAGTCAGTGAATACATGAAAACGAACTTATCTAGCATGAGTAGTAAAAGTAGAGACAAATTGAAGGAGGATCTTGAGTATTCGATTCTCTTACCAAATATGTATAACATGTACACTTAAGATATGATATAATTATGCAATAAATAACGTAAATTTATCAAAGTATGAAATGAAAACTGGTCATACCCCTTTCTCGCCTCGCTGACTTATCAAGAGTTATTTATACAGCACGTTAACTAACGAAAAGCGTTCCCTTAAACTGGCAATATTATGGCGTGCGTAGATCCTAAAACAAATGTTCCCATAAAAAACAAAAAATATTTTATTTTAATAATTTCATAAATATTCAATAAAAAATTATAAACAGACACGAAAAAGAAACACTCTTTGCATACGCACAAAAGTACCAATGCAAAACGGCAACGTCACTTTTTACTTAGTTATGAATTTTTAATTAAAATTACTTTTTAATTAGTTTACATTTAATTTATTTTTCATGCTTGCATTTTTCCATACTTGTTTTCTATACAAACATGTTCATTTGCATTTATTAATGATGTATAATAACAGCTTTAAGGGAACGCCTTTCGTTATTTTACTTACTGTATATATTTTCGTTAGTGTTGCGCGGTTGGTGACCCGTGCATGCTGGTAACAGGATACCCGTATATTGGGCTTATTATTACAATATGTTTAATATTTTTTACTGTCCATAACCTCAGTAGAGTGCCGCTGTTGAACCGCTGCGACAATTGACTCGCAGCGGCACAACGGCGCGGCGGTCAGACACAATAGTTTTTTAATTATAAGACTAAGACTTAAAAGGATAAATATATAATTGTATCCTTAGTTTAACTAATCACGTTGGCTGAAAAATAAGATTAACAATAATACTAGAAAGTCTTATTTATGAAATAAGTATTTCAATATAAAAGGATGACTAGTAGATATTTTTCAAAACCAGATTTTGTATAAAGTTAAGTCTCCCCGTGACCATGGCTGCTGAAAAGCAACCAAAACGTCAAGGAAAGTGTAAAGTTGAATCTAAATAGTTGTATCATTTAAATAGCTTAAATAGAAGTAAACAGTAACTATAAAAAAGTGTTTAAGTTTCAAAATTATGTAATAATAGTGTTTCATAAAAATTAACAACGCGATAAAAAGTTTAAGCTGGTAGCTTAGCTGTGTTTACATTATCTGACTTTTACTTTTAGATCCCACGAAATATGTCACGCGCCAGGCAACCGCCACTTATAATTACCAGAAAGAAAAATTTAATATCTCTTTGCCCGAACCGCGAAACACAGCTGAAATGCATATCTATTAGTACAGATAGTAGATATTACATAAAGAATTACTAGATACGCTTGAGCAGCAATAGCTCAGTGGGGAGACCAACAGACTGCAATGCAGAGGGTCTCGGGTTTGAACCCACGTCGCGCACCTCTGACTTTCGGAAGTTATATGACTTTTCGAAATTATGTGCGTATTGATTGACAATTATCGCCTGCTCCGTGCCTCGGAGAGCGCGTTAAGCCGTCGGTCCCGGCTGCCATGAACATCTATGGCAGTCGTTATTGGGAGAGTGTCGACACAAAAGTTCCCACTGAGTCGAAGTGTCGCCAGTCTGCACTGACTGGTCCCCACATAAGATAATATACTAGATACGCTTAATTTACGCGCAGTATTGAACAGAATATTGAATACGGCTGTCATGGAAACTTTCTTTGGCTCACAATATCATAGTTGTGCCCGAGTTTGAATGCCAGCTCCGAAACTTTGGAGTCAAAGTGGGAACTACATATTTATGCCCTGTTTCCCTCAAGAGGTAAGCAAGTTTCACTTCTAACTTAAAGTTCAGAATAACTCCTACCTATAATTTACGCCATTTATTTAAATTGCGTAAAAGACAAGAAATTAAAGTTCTGAAGTTTGTGATATAGACTTTATAATTAAAAAGGCTTACGATGACTTCATTGGAATACGTTATTTACCTATACATAGCATAGCTAAATTAATGTACATAGGTCTGGCAATTCTGGGATTTTGGCCTATCAATAGCTTCATGAGTGGCCAATGGCTCCAAGGTTGTTCGTATATGGTAAGTGGCCATGGAAGCATTGTCAAGGAAAAGCATGGCACAATTCTATAGATAATAAAGCGGATTTAAAAACACCAAATAGAACTCAAGATTTCTTAAAGAAACTCGGATCGAAGATCAAATTTCAAATCATTTGCTTACACTAACCTTTACCTTCTTTTGGAGAAATAGATTTTGTCAGTCGCAACATAAGTGAATTTGAATAGTACCTATAAATTAAACCTAAAATTTTTATGGTCACTGACCAATCACCTCCTTTCCCCCATCCCACTCCTTCTCCTTCCCACTTCCTTTCCTAAAGGGTCGGCAACGCGCAAGTGATGCCTCTGGTGTCGCAGGCATCCATAGGCTACGGTGACCACTTACCATCAGGTGGGCCGTATGCATGTTTGCCACCTTAGTTGTATAAAAAAAAAATCTTAAAACTTAGGGCATAGGATATACATACATTAGTACTACGTCTCAGCTTATATGAATCGTATTTGGACAATATTTTTCAATCGTAAAGAATAAAACGCCATGAAAATCTTATCTTGATACGCGTTTTAATTGTCCGTTATCTTAGAACAATATTTTGTCCTTATACTAGTAAAAGCTAGGAGGAATCGTACGTCCCATCTGTTACCACGGGTTTTTTCAGTGACACTCGTTAAGCTGCAAGTGTTGATATAAAAGGTTCCAACATTTAAAAAAGGAGTTCTTCACTTCAGCTGATAACGATTGTAGAAAATAGCATCTTAATACTGCCAAAACTATTAAGACAGGTGACAGTGCTCGTGCGGCGCATATTCAAATAGGCGCGCGGCCGCCATAGTAAAATTGTGTAGAGGATTTGAAGTGCTTTTTGATAAATATGTATCTTTATTGTCAACCAATAACTTAAATAGGTATTTGGGACGGACAAATCATAATATAACTATTTATGTTTCGTATAAGCTGTAAAATAGGATAAATTTCTACTATTATAATCTAAAATTTACGTAACACGAGCTTATGTTTTTGCATTTTTCGTGGAGATTTACGTAATTTTGTAGGCGAAAATATTAATTATTTTAAGTTTTTTACACGAAGTAATTGTAAACACAATAATTATTATGGTAAATGTATATTTTATATTTGTATTTAACAAAAAGTGTTGATTTTGTTCACTTAACTGTGACCGCCTGTTTTGGCACATTTCGCTCGGCGCAGTCTTAACAGAATAGTTCCTAAACTCACACAGAATGTCTATAAATGTTTAATATGTACTCACGTATGGTATATTTCTTGTCGGAGTGCCGTGAAGACCTCGTGGTTTGCGACGTGCGCCTCTTGTAACGCATTATGAATTCTGTGGAAGATTGAGCGAGTGTTAATTAAAAAGGTTTTACATAGATGGAGCTTGTTTGATTCAAATTTCAATTCGTACCTCTAAGGTAGTGCAATGGCTGATTTATAAGTTTCATCGTGTGCTACGTAATGTAAATAGTTTATTATAAATACTGGATTATGCTCGCGGCTTCGCGTTAATATAGTAAGTAGGTAGAGTAAATACTCATAAGTAATTTTTCTATCCCTTGCGGATAACCCGTTTTTCTAATTTCATCATGATCTGATAAGCAGTTAAGTAGATTTAACTAGGTACTCGTCCGATCATCATGAAATTTAAAGCGTAACAAACAAACAAACTCGCGGTAGCAGTTATAATATTAGTTAGGATATATTAACATTAAACTACATATTTGATATAAATTTAATTGCGTTTTCTATATAAAAACGCAACTTTTAGATAACTTTGAAACTTCAACCACGCCTACTAAAAACTAAAATCCGTGGAAAGTAGTTTAATTTTAATGTACAACATTCGCGTAATAATATAATTATAATTTAAATAGCGTAAACAGTACCTAACTAGTAAAAGTGGTTAACAATAGTAGTTTAAAGTTTCTAAATTTGCGATAAAATCCGTATAAAGTTGTTTAATTTTAATACATTAACTCATTAAGGTATCATTTGCTTTTAAAAATGCTTTTAATAGGTTCAAATCCTAAGTTAGGCTGATAAAAATCTATTAGGTAGCTTTCCATAATTTTATGTTACATACTATATACATAAATTAATTTCTATCAATCCTTACCTAATCCTTACTAATATTATAAATTCGAAAGTAACTCTGTCTGTCTATCTGTCTGTTTGCCTGTTACCTTTTCACGGCTAAACCACTCAACCGATTTAGACGAAATTTGGTACAGATATAGTTTCAAACCTGGGGAAGGACATAGGCTACTTTTTACTGATGTAGGTACCACGGGGGCGGAGCCGAACGCAAAAGCTAGTATTCCATAAATAATTAAATATAATATTTAAATAATACACCGCAATAACCACTTCGTATTATATTATTTCATTAACCTTTACAAAATTCACTTAATAATTACCTATTTTTAAAATGGACGTTGCTTTTAACGATTAAACTATAAGTTTTGTTAGAGCTATTGTACTTTTAGATCGTAAAGTTTTGCGGGGCGCCCAAATTTCCCGGTGTCCCGGCACTTACTTCTGCGCTTTTGTGATCAAATAAGTTAGAAGGCTTACTGATGTTACAAACGGATACACTAGTTTAATTTAGTTGCACGGCTGGCTTGTGAATATATTGTTACACTAGGCCAGAGGTTCCCAGACTTTTTTCTCATAGACCACTAGATTCGTGACCACTGGTACTAAATACGGAATATGCAAGTTTTTACACGTAACCTCAGTCGCTGAGATTCTTAAAATATTATCTGCCTACATTGATAGGTCAAGTCAAGCCAACATTTTAGTTTTTTACTGACGAAAACAAATAAATTTTCTCGTGGACCCTCGCTTACGAATTGTGTCATTTTTTTGTCACGCCAACGTAGTCCCCTGTCGAGTCTCCCGTGGACCCCTGGGGTCCACCTGTACCCCTTTGGGAACTAATGCACTAGGCTAATGCTATAATACCAAAAGATTTCAAAAATCCAATTAATAATAATATTATCAGTCCTTTATATAAAATCCGTCCTATTTGAGTAGTTATCTTCCATTGTGAAAAGGGTAAGTCTACCACGTTGGCTGTGCGGGTTGGCAGACTTCACATATTTGCAAAAGCATAATGCAGAAATCACAGAGACGCAGGATTCCTCACAATGGTTTTCTTCGCCGTAGCGAGCGATAATTTACTGTGTAATAAGCGCATAGCTTCAAAAAGTCTGTGGTGCATATCTTTGGATTGAGTTCGAGGCCAATTTAATCTATCACTGCTCCCATTAATGTCTTATCTATACTAATATTATAAAGCTGAAAAGTTTTTTTGTTTGAACGCGCTAATCTCAGGAACTACTGGTTCGATTTGAAAAATTATTTTAGTGTTGGATAGCCTATTTATCGAGGAAGGCTATAGGCTATATAACATCACGCTACGACCCACGAGGGCGGCGCAGTAACGATAAACGCGGGTGAAACCGTGGGCACATCCATCTATGTCAATCAGAAACGTTGCTAGAACCTAGAAGATATGTGAACTCATTGGAATAATCTCGGCAATATTCTCATCAACGTTAATTAAAATATTTAGAGTAGTAGAGCCTCGCTGATTTCAGTATGAATGGGACGACTCGACCGGGGAAGGACTACCCTCTCACAGAATATCGACGTGAAATAGCAGTATTCCTACTGTTATGTTTCGTTCGGTGAGTGAGAGTGCCGGCGGCCCAATCACCCCCTTTCTCTCTCCCCGCTCCTTCTCCTTCCCACTTCCTTTCCTAAAGGGTCGGCAACACGCAGGTGATGCCTCTGGTGTCGCAGGCGTCCATAGGCTACGGTGACCACTTACCATCAGGTGAGCCGTATGCATGTCTGCCACATTAGCCGTATAAAAAAAATATATATACTAACATTCTATGTGAAAGCCAGTCTAGTGTTCTTGTAGTCCGAGGCACTGGGCTGTTTTACGTACACTTTAATAAATACCAAAATTGTAATTCTTTAACGACTTCAAAAGAGTGCCCGTAAGTTTCTTACAGGTATCTCATAGGCCAACCACTTTACTTCAGAAAACTCATTAATTACTAAACTTTGACGTTCTTAATTGTTACTCTGTGACCTAAAGGAATAAATTATTTTGTGTTACTTTGACTCAGGAAGTTTCAGGATAAGATAAATAGTCTTTGCGCGGTAATGTCTGCTGGCTTCAGGCTTAAATTAAATAAAGGACAATTCTTTATTTTTCTTGTAAAAAAGACATCTCCCGCAATAGGTTTCATTCCTGTGTCGCGGGGGACTTTATAAACATTCAAACAACGGACCTAAATAACACCCAGATCCGAAACAACTATTGTGGGTCACACAAATTTTTGTCTCGTGTGGGAATCGAACCCTCGGCGTACTGACAGTGGCGTGGCGAGCACTTAAACCACTACACCATCAGGTGTCAAAAATAAATACTTTACATATTACATAGAACGTTTTGTCCAAAGTATGACTATAAAAGTGCACCGGTGTCATAAGTACAAACAATACGCAATAATACATTATCGAAACTGCAGCTCTGGGCTGCAGTTTCGATAATGTATTATTGCGTATTATATTATTGCGTATTATTAGTATATAATGGTATGGAACATAAATGTTTATGGGTTTAAGTTAGAACGCAAACGTTTAAGATAACCTTTTACGTATCTTTGAGTTCAAAAAGCTTTCATAGTATATGTTTGACCGGTGAACAAAACAGCTGTAGAACACGATGCGAGTAAGATGCGCAAGTTGAGGCAATAAGGCGGATTGTATGCATTGCTTAGCCGACAATTCTCCCTCCACTATGATACAAAATTAAATAGGGTCTATGTCCTTATTTTTCTTTTTTGTAAAGACAATTCCAGCACGGAGAATAATTCCTGTTTTGCGAGCACTTTATAAATATTCAAACAATAGATACATGGAACACTCAAACTCGGAATATCTATTTGGGATCACACAATTTTTTTTCTGTGTGTCATTCGAACCCACAAGAAGAAATCTCAATAGCAGCCCGGAGTTAGGAAGTTGGCGGTGTTAGACACCCCCGTGCCTGGTGAAGCACTTAAAGCCGTTGGTCTTCTGCCTGATCTCTCTCCGGTCGTGACGGGTTACCGTCCGATCGGATCATGAGAGTTAAGGAACAGAGAGTGCACTTATGTTTGCGCACACTCTTGTGCACTATAATATCTCCTGCGCAGATGGCCAGTCTCCGTTAAGACTGGCAGCCGTGACCGAAATTCGGTCTGAGGGACATTATTATTATTAGGGTTTATTGCAGTGGCAAGGCGACCATTTAAATTATATACCATCCGTACAGTCAAGTTATGAACCCAAAATAATAATACAACAACAAAATGCCATTACGTGGAAG
This sequence comes from Catocala sponsa, assembly GCA_963564715.1. Lineage (NCBI taxonomy): Eukaryota > Metazoa > Arthropoda > Insecta > Lepidoptera > Erebidae > Catocala > Catocala sponsa. The sequence continues at coordinate 24,633,449 of OY751343.1, read as the reverse complement.
TGTGGAACTTAGAACTAACGCTCGCAAAATTTTTGTTTTATAGCCCTTGGTGGCAGACGAGCAAGTGGCCCACCTGATGGAAAGTGGTAACCGCTGCTCATGGACTTCAGCAATGTCAGGACACAGCAAAGTCACTGCTTACCGTGAAAGAAGAACTCGCTTTAAACCTCGTTTGAAGAAGGACATATCATAGCGCTCGGGAAACATTATAACAATATCGGTTTAATACACGTTTGTCCTGTTTCTACAGCTAAGAAAATTTACGTGAGCTACATCACATAAACAAACATCAGTATCACATAAACCTACAAAAATAATATGAGAGAAAAGCACTTACGTACCAACAAAAGGCACATTTGGCATTACACGCATAGCAAATCGCTTATATAAAGAAATTCTATTACTCAATATAATTGCGGGAGAGGTATTAATCAAACAAGAGAGATATAATTAATGTGATCGGATATTGTACATTATTAGAGGTTTGGCATTAATCCGGAATATGAAGAGAACCGAAGGTATATACAAACAAAAGTAAAGAAAGATGTTCTAAGATTATAATGAATGACTAGTATTTCGCGTGGTTGCGGGGTAGGGGGAAAGAAAAATAATAATCAAAAAACTAATTTTAGATTCGGATTCAGAGACTTTGAAAAATTGGGGGTCACCGATGACCCCCGGTGCCCTTGAAAATGACCTTTTCTGGAAAGATCTCGTCGACCTCTACGACATTTGTTCGAACACACACCGCCTATCTCTAACCGTTTCGGATATATTAGAGGTCAAAATTTGTATAGCGGCCATATTTTTTTTGTATGGAAGTCATGTTTTTTTCGCCCTCCCTAAAAGTTTCCAGGGTTTTAGGAAGATTTTGTTCGAGAACGACTTCCGTAGATACCACCGTTTCCGGGATCCGATGGGGCACCACCATCAAGAGCTGACCTTCCGAAGGTCAGGTATTTTTCCCGGGCCTTCTGAACGATCCTCTATACGACGTTTATATAATATAGATATAATGATTGAAAAACGTTTGATAATCCATTCAGGATTCAGAATGTTCTTCGTTGTAGACTTTTAATTCAAGTAGCATGCGTACAGATTGTAGTGAATATGAATAATATTTAATTGAATGATCGAAGACATAAGTTCGACTGTACCTTTTGATGAAAAAGGTTAGCATTTGTGGTCAATTATAGCGCCTTCAAAATCGTTTTAATGTTTGTTTTAAGAGGAAACACTAAGGGCGAGGGAATGGAAAATTGGTATTTGTAAAATCTATTACTGTCGCGCAGACCCATGTACCATGTATCATCAGCGCGATAAAGACAACTGCAACTTGGACCGAAAATACTTAAAACTACACAAAATCAACGTTTCGTAGTCCCCTGATTCCTTCTCCAAAACTTGACCGATTTAACTACTTTTTTTCATTAAAAATTAAAGAAAGACTTTGGCCGTGTTCCTATGTTTTCCTTTTTTTATATAACCTAGTTAACATTGATTTCTGGATGTTTGAACACAACGGAAAATTTGGACAATTTTTGAGGCTTTTGAAGGCTTAATTTATGAAAAAAAAATAAAGCTTATTGCTCTAATGGCATTATTCACGGAAGAAACAGGGGACTACTTGTGTATGGAAAAACAGCCCTTGTGTTTCCTCGGCGAGGAGTAAAGCTAGTGACAACTATGCAATGGCGCTGTTATATACATACATATGTATGTCTGTAGAAGTAGTGCGATAGCTCAGTGGGGAGACCAACAGACTGCAATGCAGAGGGTCTCTGGTTCGAACCCACGTTGCGCACCTTTGACTTTCGGAAGTAATATGACTTTTAGAAACTATTGCCAGCTCCGGGTCTCGGATAGCACGTTAAGTCGTCGGTCCCGGCTGCCATGAACATCTATGGCAGTCATTATTGGAAAGTCAGTGCCCTCTAATATCCTGACACTGGTCTAGCCTTAGGGTATCGTTAGCCTTCGGGTTGCGGTGGTCAGATGGCAGTCACTCCGTGTTAAAACTGATATCCAGTCAAATTCGGATAGACTAGAAAGCCGATCCCAAGTGACTTGGGATTAATAAAGGCTAGGGAGAAGAGAAGAAGAAGTATGTCTAAAGAAAAGTTAAGTTTAAGTTGGCACTAATAGTTTTTACGTTTAAAATGATTATTTTAGTGTAGTAGAGCCTCGCTGATGTCAGAATGAATGAGCCGGCTGGACCGGGGAAGGACTACCGTCTCACAGAATATCGACGTGAAATACCAGTGTTCCTACTGTTGTTTCGTTCGGTGAGTGAGAGTGCCGGAGGCCCAATCACCCCCTTTCCCCCATCCCGCTCCTTCTCGTTCCCACTTCCTTTCCTAAAAGGTCGGCAACACGCAAGTGATGCCTCTGGTGTTGCAGGCGTCCATAGGCTACGGTGACCACTTACCATCAGGTGGACCGTATGCTTGTTTGCCACCTTAGTTGTATAAAAAATAAAAAGTGACTTTTCGTAATAAATGGACCAATATAAGAATGGCACAAACTATGAAAATATCTATGCGGAGATTGGTACTAAACGAAATTGATACAACATTACAATTTTGTCAAAGATCTTGTTAATCCAAATATCGACCTCGATGGCGTAGTGGTTAGTGTAACCGACTGCCACGCCTGAGGTCGCGGGTTCCATTCCCGCACAAGTCAAACATTTGTATGCATGAACATGGATGTTTGTCTTGGTCTGGGTGTTTCTATGTATAATATGTATGTATTTACAAAAAAAACAGTATATATGTATGTTTATCCATTGTCTAGTACCCATAGTACAAGCTCTGCTTATTTTGGGCTAGATGATGTTATGTGTATGTGATAGAATATTAAATTTTTTTTTATACTACTAAAGTGGCATACTAGCATACGGTCCACCTGATGGTAAGTGGTCACCGTAGTCAGCGTAGTAGTAAATAAATAAATATTTAGTTATTCTTATTTGACACTGTTTTGAGGTACCTACCTACGTGTGGGCTACGGTATGCCAATGGCTTTATTTCCGGGTTCAAACTAAAATGCACATAGTTTGATCCCCAGACATGAAACTATGGACGTTTGAAAGAACCAGATATATATACACGAAAAAGATAAAACGTAACTTGGATTTTAAATTGTTCTTTAAATTACTAAACTGTCGAAACTGCATCAAAATGGAGACAGTAATGTTTACGGAACGGCGGCATAAACGCTGCAGATATATTTTTTAATGAAATAAACTACTTTAATGGTTCTGAATGAAAATCAAGGCGTTTTATAAATTTTTCTGTATCGTTTAGGCTTATTAAATAAAAATATTATTTTGTAGTGCATTTGGTGACCTTAATTCATATTATTATCGGTATCAATTCCACCCTGTTGATCTCTCTACACCATGTTAAATACATCTAAGAAATTTTTTGTTACAGGAACAAACAATAAAATCCGTAGTCCGTAAATGTAATTGTACCAAAACCGCATGTTTTGTATGTAAAATATGCTAACGGACGTTTGTATGTGACAGTAAACGTGAATGGGTCTTATCTCGCCGTGCAAGTTGTAGAAGTCAACAATAAAACGGGGCTTGAACATTTAACGGCTCTGAGTAATATGACTACCGAATGCAACTTAAGACTGCGCCGAGCGAAATGTGCCAAAACAAGCGGTCACATTTAAGTAAATAAAATCAACACTTTTTGTTTAATACAAATATAAAATATACATTTACCATAAAAACTTAAAATATTGAAATTAAACTACTATATACGGATTTTATCGCGTTGTTTATTTGACACTTTATTACAAAATGTTGAAAACTTTTATACTACTATTACTATTAAACTTTACTAATTTTTAAGCTAATTAAATTATATTATAATACGCATGTATAGTTTAATTATCGTGTCATATAGGTATTTGTCTAAAACTTAATTTGACAAACAACAATAGGCTTATTTCCTACTAGCTTTTGCCCGCGGCTTCGCTCGCGTTAATTTAGAATTTGACAATCAATTCGGGTAATTCAATCATGATTCGAACGACACGTGGTGCCATCTATTATCATAAGAACGTTATAATTGTTTTCTTCGGGAACAGTAATATTTTTAGGGATGAAAGGTAGCCTATGTCCGTTTCTGTACACTTGTCAACGTATATGCAATATTTCAGGATGATCGGTTCAGTGGTTTAGGCGGGAAAAGGTAACAAACAAACAAACAAACTCATTTTCGCTTTTATAGTATTAGTTAGGATTATATACCAAACATTATAGAAACGTGGATACAATATATCTCTTTCCAGCCTTAGACGTAATTTTATTTTCAAGGTACTTAAATACTGGATTTCCATTAATTATTATTCAATCGCGTTAAAGTATTTGCTTGGCACTAGATGATAACTATTCAATCTATACTCATTTTATAAAGAAGAAAATATTGTTTGTATGTTTGATAACCTGTGAAACTACGAAACCGGTTTGAATAATTCATAGTTTATGAAGTAACATAAGCTTTATAACATCACGCTACGAGCCTCGGAGGCGGCGCAGTAATTATAAACATGGGTGAAACTGTGGGCAATGGCTAGTATAAAATATATTTTATAACCCTTACGGCAAGCTGACCTTCAAAGGCCACAGTTTATTAGCATACTTAATTACAATTTAATTCAACTACAGAACCTAATTTATTCTTTGAAAGGGAAAATCTAATCAGGTATGTATTTACATATGCATTAATTGATCGATCTGAGAAACCATTTACCTTTTATACGGAAATTACTAGATGTTAGACGATACGAGGATTGCGTTCAATAATGGATACGATAGTTAAAGCCAAATGAATACTATAATAATTAAATAATCTGATTTTAAAACGCGGTAAAATCCGTATAAGATAATCTTATTTATATTAGATTTAAACTAAAATATATAAATTATAAAAATGACTCATTTAAAAACCTTGAAATATTCTACGTATGCATACCTAATAAGGTCGATCATATCGTTCAATTAGATAAAATAAAATACTGGCAACATGCGAAAACAACCTACAAACCTATTAAAGACAAAAGTAACGCTTCTTTTTTATGACAGAAATGAATATCTGCATAACAAAAATGAAATGCATGAATTCAATGTTCTAGAAACATCTGTTCTACATTTATTTTTAAGAAATGGTGAGCTAATCTTACCTTTTATAGTAACAGTAATTTCTTCAATTTTATATAGCACAACCTTGTCCACAACTATTGACGTAAAACCAACGATATGTACAGTTTAAAACTATATTATCTACACGGAAGACTATTCAACAATATCTAAACAACAACAATTTTAAATATTTATTATTTGAACACATAAACCATTAACAACTACACTCATTATTGTTTGACTTAAAAACTACAGTTTCAACCCTAAAAATGCATTATAAATGTCCAATATGTTGTTAAAAATTGATTTTAAGTTATAATAAACACGATTTCATTCATAATATTGTAGTAAAAACGTTAATTTGACGATTATTTCGCTCCAGATTTGTGATTTTGACATTTCGGTCAGTGTTGCTATAATATAAAGTTCAATCTACTATAAGTCATAAGACAAAGGAAAACTTTCAAGGCCTTAAACCTTCTAACTTAAGCAAAGCAAATTTAATGTAACAATATGAAAGCTATATATACGTATTATTTAAAATCCACGAAAACGTATTGAATTTTATTTATTGTAATACTCGAAGCAAATGAAGACAATACAAATACAAAGAAAACACAAGATTTACTGGTTTTAAGCATTACGAAATCTTTAACTACTTGTGTACTAATAGTTGTTGTTGATTTAAATAAAAACTAAATCATATTAATTTGAATATCTAAATTAGCATACCTAGTGAAATAATGATACCCCATATTATGGCAAATTTGAAACAGCCTTGCTGGCAACACCGAGTCGCGCATGCGCGCCACATCCCCGGGTTCGCGCCAGATGTTCTCCAGAGTTTTGGTAGTTTTATTGATCTGCGTGGCGCGGTAATGCGAGCATCATTACCTATGAGGCTATGATAGATCGACCTCCCTATCGTAAATAGATCTCGGTTATCTAAGCCGGCAGACCTTTGACCTCGGCGTAGACAGCCTTAGTAAATTGTATAGGCTACTGGCATCGTCTGGCACTATAGTCAAAATTAGAATTAGATTTATTTTTAAGTAACAGATTTCAGTTTCTTTTGTTCTTGGACTCCCGTGCTGACCACGAATGTAACAATAAAATTCTTTATTCAAATCTTCTTCTCCCTAGCCTTTATTATTCCCAAGTCACTTGGGGTCGGCTTTCTAGTCTAACCGGATTTGACTGGATATCAGTTTTTACACGGAGCGGTTGCCACCTGACCTCCGCAACCCGAAGGCTAACGATACCCTAAGGCTAGACCAGTGTCAGCATATTAGAAGGCACTGACTTCCCAATAACGACTGCCATAGATGTTCATGGTAGCCGGGACCGACGGCTTAACGTGCTCTCCAAGGCACGGAGCAGGCGATAATTGTTAATCAATACGCACATAATTTCGAAAAGTCATATAACTTCCGAAAGTCAGAGGTGCGCGACGTGGGTTTGAACCCAAGACTCTCTGCATTGCAGTCTGTTGGTCTCCCCACTGATCTATCGCTGCTTTATTCAAATATTATACATTAAAAATTAATATTCATATTAAGCATTTGTTAACCATCTCTTGTAAAATTTCCCTCCGGACACTAGGATGTCATGGCGCCGCTCCCTTTACTTTTACCAAATAAATTAAACTAAAATTTTTCATTAACGTTACAGTTTGCAAAATACCTCCTCACATTTTATAAAAACGTCACAAACCAATCATTAAATTGATATTTCATACCTCGTTCGTAGCAAATCCTTTTGCCATTACCGTATTAAAAGGAAAACGTCCATACATTTACGTATTCAGAAACTTCTCCATCACATATATTTTTTCGGCAGCCAACCCTTGTAGGATAATGATAGAGATTAATGACACTAACAATTGTATAGCCTGGCGTTAGTAATAGCCTCGTAGAACTATTTAGGGGACAAGAAACTTAGTTGAAAGGGTTAAAGGACTCCATTCATTCATTACATCGTTAACACTACGAACGTCGGTCACAGACCTAGCTCGGGCTAATTTGGTTTATGAGAAATATTTTGTTGATAATTAATTAACAGCGGACAGAATCGAGTAGTGTAGATGTATATAATACTAGCTTTTGAGCGCGGTTTCCCTTGCTTGAAACAGTACTTATGGATAAAAAGTACATTAAGTCGTCTCTGTGTCCCTGACAACGTGTATACGAAATTTTATGATCATCGGTCGAGTAGTTAAGGCGTGAAAGCGTAACAAACAAACTCACATTTGCATTAATATTAGCTAGGAATAATGTAACTTACAGATATGTTTTAAAAATGTTGCGATTGCCGTTTGTAGATTAGTAGGAAGACCATTGTATTTGATCCTAAGGTAAGCACGTCTATCGTTTCGGAATCAGTTTCAATTTATTTTTCCTTTACTGTTAATATGAAGTAAAACATTATAAGGACCCTTGTATGTCAAATAGTGTTCAATAATATTCTTAAAAAAATAATAACGGGTTGCATTCCGGGAGTGCCGGCAGAAGTGAAAACTTGAATGTTAACGTTGTGCATTTTTGATATTTTGGAATGGTTAGGCAGTAATTTTGCGCAAATTGCTATTTTAATTATTAGTATAAAAGTACTATCATTTAGGTGGTAAAATACAATATTCATTTATTGCGCTATCGTACACAAACATGACAAGTCTCCCTCCGTCTTACGAATTTTCGATCAGGTCACGTGTCCTGACGCGAGTTTAACATTTTTTACCCATCACAAAAAAAAATGCACAACGCCGCTAAAGAAGTTTTCACTTCAAAAAAATATGAAACGTTAACCCTTACCGGTCTAATGAAGCATTGCGGGAAAATCTATTCCTTCTAAGACCTTGTCTAGTAATGTTTGTAAAAAGATCTGTATCTTATCATATTTTAAGTAATTCATGAATTTAAAATGATTGAAATTACGCTAAGAACTTATACACAATAAAAAAATGGTAGATACTACCTACATTATAACTAATTTTAGTGTTATTATTCTTTTTAAATGATTTGAGTTTATCCAGATAATGATTGTTTCTTATTGCAATTTAACCATGTACGACTTATGTACCTGACTAATTGAAAATTGACTTCTTTTTAATTTTTGTTTTGTTAATCTAATTGTTAATTGACTTCTTTTAAATTTTTGTTTTGTTTATCTAATTGTTAATTAACTTCAATTTAATTTCTGTTTTGTTTTATGTTTTGATTTTGACATTGTTTTGATTTTATTAATATTTTAATTTATGTAATAATGTGCATGCCGTAAGGTAGACTGTAGCCGATCTCATCAATTATGTACAACATCTTATACCTGTACCTACATTCAAAGCAAATAAAGATCTGATTCTGATTCTGATTCAAGATATAAATAAATATCTAATTTTAATAATTTTACGCCTTAATCTCTGAAGGGGCAAGCAGATGTATAGTTTGTTTAATTATAAACGAGGAAATTATACTAAAAATGTCCATAGTGATTTGGGTTTACATAGGTCCCACGTTAAATTTGAGACTTAACTTGACTCAGAATATAAACTCGAGATCTTATGAACAGTAGTCCTTTTAATTACCCCTGTGCCATCTAGCCAGATATCCTATAGATAGACATTTAACCAAGTTAATTTTTTTACAATATCTTTACAACTGATTTAAAATTTATCTCAACCCTATAATATACCCACCTTCTAAAACAATATAAACTTATCTGATGGTTATCAATGTCAGTTATGATCTCTGTAAACTATATTATGATAGAAAAGAAACTTGGCTTATATGTATGAATGATAGGATGTAGACGGGAATACGCGAATTAACTTGAAGAATGTTGAACAGACGATCTCTTTATGACCCTAGATGAACGCACTGAGTCTAAATTGGTTACGTCCTATAGACTAAGGTCAGCTGAGTAATAAATATTCATATAGACTTTGTTATTATTTGTTTTGTAGAGGGCTACGTGAGACTATCATACAACGGGGTTAAGCAACGATGTCTTGTTCTAGTAATGGAATGGGTAAGCTTTTACGAAAATTTTAATGATCAACCACTTAAATTAGTACAAAATGTGGTATTTTGGTTATGGTTTTGGATAGGCAGACTTTCTTTAAACTTAATCAAACGAGATGGGTGAAAAAACCCAGGATTCAACCTCTTCGTTTTAAATGTAAAAGTAATGAAAAGAAATGACCCCCTATATCTCGGGGGTCTTTTGACCTACAGGGCCCATATTTAAATTCGACCGAGGCATAACCCCAAGGTGTCTGCACACCAAGTTACAAGTCAATCGGTCCAGTGGTTCCAGAGTTATGCCTGTCACTAACAAACTGTCACTAACAGACAGACACACAGACCCACATAGTGTTTTCATTAACCTCTTCGAAGAAGACTCAGAGGTTAATAAAAAATATATGTATGTTAGGATAGCTCTCTTGTTTCATTCATTCCTATTTTTACAAGCATAGCAAGAAAACCTCCAGTGTCTCTATCCCTCAGGAAAATAAGCGTAGTTCTATGTAAGTATCAAAACCCCGAAGATATGTATGTACAAAACGTCTTTACACCATCTCAAATCAAAAGCTCAATAACAGCAACGCTTTTTGGTCGCATTGTCAGACACAATTGAATTTCTAATTGAAGTTCTATAGTATCTGCGTATTTAACACATATGAAGGGCTTTTCAACTGTATTATTAAAATATATATACTATATAATATGACGCCTAATGTGCCCCGTAACCTTTTACATTAGGCGTCATAAAATACGACGAAAAACGTCAAATATGATGATCAATGGCCCCCGAGCTAGGAAAATCCTGTGATTTTCCTAGCTCGGCCCATTGATCACTGTGTTTTCTTGTTAATTCATGTCTCTAGTTCATTATGTTATATAATGTAAAATACACTGCATACTTTTTCCTGATGCCAATAAATTATTATTATTATTATATCCCCGAAAGAGTAAGCATACATACATACATACATAGATTCACGCCTGTTTCCCAGAGAGGTAGGCAGAGACTACGGATTTCCGTTTGATACGATCCTGACACACTTCTCTAGTTACGTTCACTTTCATAACATTCCTCATACACGCTCGTCGGTTTAAGGTGCTCTTAACCTGGCCTAAGAGTAGAGTAAGCAGCCTTATAAATATTTTGTATAATTGTGGCTAAATAAGGACATCTTTTTAGGGATGTTGTCGAAACTCGACGAGTCTGATGGTAAAGTGGTATTAAGTAAATCACTCCATTATTCTGTTCAGTACTGACAACGGGGGCACACCCGCGTATCAGCAATCATGGCAGGTCCCACGTTATAGGGAGTGATCCTATTGCCATCCTGGTTGAGTCCTTTCTTAACAGAAAATTCAATAACACTTTGCTCAAGTACAGCTATAATAATGTAAAACTATCATCGTAGAGAACAAATCATTGTCAACATAAAAGAAGGCTTTCTAAGATCAGATACAAATAATAAAAAAATATAAATATATAAGAGTAAAGGTTGAGAGTAGAGCAGCGATAGCTCAGTGGGGAGACCAACAGACTGCAATGCAGTGTCTCAGGTTCGAACCCACGTCGCGCACCTCTGACTTTCGGAAGTTATATGACTTTTCGAAATTATGTGCGTATTGATTCACAATTATCGCCTGCTCCATACCTCGGAGAGCACGTTAAGCCGTTGGTCCCGGCTGCCATGAACATCTATGGCAGTCGTTATTGGGAGAGTGTCGACACAAAAGATCCCACTGGGTCGAAGTGTCGCCGGTGCACTGACTGGCTCCCACATAAGATAAGATAAAGGTTGAGAGAGTAATTGCAGAGTAACTGATTGATTTATTTACAAGCTTTTTGTGTCGTTTAATATGAAATATTATAAATATATTTTAATCTAGAATCCAAGAGTTTTAAATATAAGTGTAAAAAGTGAAATGTGCCACAGACAATTAATGTACTACAACATCTTAGTAACCATATTTCTTGTGAATAAATGATTATTTCTTTCTTTATCAAAGCTACACAGATAAAAAGAACTCTGTATGTATATTAATATTTTCAAAGCCACGTAATTCGTATACAATGGCAATCTCGTTTGGAATAACGTTTTCCTTCACCATTGAAACTACACTCGCGTGCAAGTAAATCGACTCAAGCCTCAAGTGCGCATAAAAAGTGATATAACTTAAAAATGCCTTATTTTACCTCTATATAATGTTTTACATAATTAAAGCCTAGTAATTGAGCTTTAAAATTATGTAAGTTGCATGAAAATCGATTCAGTAGGTTAGTAAAAAAGGTAAATGTCAAAGATATTGTAAAAAAAATAGAAAATTCATACAATTTCACAGTATGGGGGTTATTGGGTATAAATGAAACAAAATGTGCATAAGATAAAAAATTTATTTGTGTCAATATTTGGTGTTCCCTCCTCTAGCCCTGATCACTGCTCTCAAGCGATTCTTCATCGACCTTATCAACTTTTTAATTGATGATTGTGGTATTCGGCCCCACTCTTCTACCAACGCAGTCTTGAGCTCATTGATGTTTGTCGGAGCTGGATTCCTCGCCCTAACTTTAATTTTGAGCTCGTCCCATATGTGCTCAATGAGATTTAAATCGGGGCTGAGCGCTAGCCAATCCATAGTGTGAATTCCAACTTCACTCAGGAACTCACGTGTGGCCCGAGCAGTGTGACATCGGGCATTGTCATGCATCAAGATGAAATTATCCCCAATAAAGCCTTGATAAGGGACAACTTGATCCAGTAGAACATTTTCAATGTAACGATCACTGGTCAGACCTCCTCTCCGGCCTCCCCCAGGAACGAAAACAAGGTCCGTTTTTGCTTCTAAGGAAATTCCAGCCCACATCATGCAAGAAACGCCACCATATGCAACGGTTTCAACAAAGCAGCACTGTGAAAACCGTTCACCAGGACGCCGGTACACCCGACCTCTCCTGTCGCTGCCATGGAGACACATCCTCGTCTCATCTGTGAACAGGACCGACTGCCATTGCTCTATGCTCCAATACAAGTGCTCTCGAGCAAAGTGAAGGCGTGCTTGACGGTGGGCTGTGGTCAACTTCGGGCCTGTAGCGGGTCTTTTCGGAGTAAGGTTAGCTTCCTTCAACCTTCTTCTAACTGTCCACTGACTGACAGTTACTCCGCGAACTTGACGTAGCTCCTGCTGCACATCCACGCCGGTAAGGTGTCGATTTCGGAGAGAGGTCGAGACCAAAAACCGGTCGTCACGCTCCGAGGTGCACCGGCGTCGGCTGGTATTAGGCCGCCGAGTGAAGGCACCACTCTCTTGAAACCTCCTGTACACTCTCGAGACAGCAGACTGACTCATATTCAACCGACGAGCGACTTCTCGCTGGTTCAACCCTTCTTGCAACAGGGCAACAACTTGAGCGGCTTCTTCAGGTGTTGTATCCATAATTTTCTTCAAATGACGGCTTCAATTTGCAGAGATGTGTTCAGGTCAACGTCTAGTGAGCGACTGATAAGAAAAAACGATTACAGGGGGTTTTTATAGCGGTTTGTGTCGCGCAAGTTGTGTATAGAGCGCAGAGCAGTTTATGGGAGGTTGCGTTCAGTTGCATTCTAAGGACATGTGTTTATTTAAATTACTGAAATTATGCTACCATTTTAAAGCCTAATTACTAGGCTATAATTATATAAAACATTATATAGAGGTAAAATAAGGCATTTTTAAGTTATATCACTTTTTATGCGCACTTGAGCCTTGAGTCGATTTACTTGCACGCGAGTGTAGTACGTACACAACGCTGCTCGAAGAGATTTTCCTTAAGGATTAGCAACCTTCGTTGATGGTAATGTAATGGTAAAGCGGATGAGGCAAATGACATTTTAAATTATGTTTCCTATACACGATCTCGGAAACAACAATTTTTTTTTAATTCTGCTCCTGTGTAACCATTCCTGTGACGCGGGGGACTGTACAAACATTCAAACAACGGACACAAAGAACACACAGACTCAGAACAACTATTTGTGGATCACACAAATTTTTGTCTCGTGTGGGATTCGAACCCACAACACTCGGCGCAATAGCAGTGGCGAGGCGACCACTTAAACCACTACACCATCCGTGCAGTCGAATGAGGCAAGTCACATTTAAAATTTTGATTTCAGGTCACGATCCCGGCAGCTGGAGAACATGAGTAAGCTACATGTGCGAAATAATTATTCAAATAGTGGTAGCACAATAGTTGGTATATCCATTTCACCAGCTTAAAGTCACTTTAAAGCTGAAGGGATTAACAGACATATTAGTAACTAGCTTTTGCGCGCGGCTCCGCCCGCCTGGTACCTATATCAATAAAAAGTAGCCTATTTCCTTCCCCAGGTTTTAAACTATATCTGTACCAAATTTCATCTAAATCGGTTGAATGGTTTAGCCGTGAAAAGGTAACAGACAGATAGACAGATAGAGTTACTTTCGAATTTATAATATTACTAGCTTTTGCGCGCGGCTCCGCCCGCATGGTACCTACATCAATAAAAAGTAGCCTATGTCCTTCCCCAGGTCTTAAACTTTATCAGTACAAAATTTCATCCAAATCGGTTGAGTGGTTTAGCCGTGAAAAGGTAACAGACAGACAGACAGATAGACAGAAGGAGTTACTTTCGAATTTATAATATTAGTATTATAAGTAAGGATAAGTAAGGATTTGTAATCTAAATAGCTATGACCGTTTAAATATGTCATACAGGTTGCTTGCACAGGTAGTTTGCATCGTTTGTTTATACAAAGTGTACAACCCGCGCAAGTGCTTCAAGTTGCGCATATTATTGTAATTATACTATTCCTCTTCTACCACGATGAAGTCCGTTAACAGTAGTTTAATTTCAATGTGTAACATTCTCGTAAACGTATTTCGAGCAGCGATAGCTCAGTGGGGAGACCAACAGACTGCAATGCAGAGGGTCTCGGGTTCGAACTCACGTCGCGCACCTCTGACTTTCGGAAGTTATATGACTTTTCGAAATTATGTGCGTATTGATTGACAAGCAATTTTTGAGCAGAACCTGGCATCCAAATTACCTGGACAAACACGTGACTCCTTCTTTGCCTCAGTTAAGCTAAGTCATAAGTCTGGAAGAAAGGACACTGCTACATGTAATTATATAGTTGAAGTACCATCCAGCATTCGAAGAGCCCTTATAAACCAAGAACGAGTGTTTATAAATTGGTCATCATGTCCGGTGAAAGATTTCACCCTAGTAACGAGGTGGTACAATTGCCAGCAGTACGGGCACGCAGCCAAGTTCTGTCGTGAAACCAGCCCTACTTGCGGTCACTGTGGCGAGACAGGACATTGCATCAAGGAATGCACTAAGAAATCTGCCCCTCCGACGTGTGCCACATGTAAGAGGTTTAAGAAACCTTGTACCCACCAAACTGGAGATATGAGCTGCCCTGCTAAGAAGTATGCCGAAGACAAATACATACATTCCATCGACTATGAAGACCCCCTTCCTTAAATATTGAAAAATTTTTATTTTCACTCAATTTAGTTTTAAATAAGTTGAATCTTTCTAGAAATATAATAATTACAGGGGATATTAATATAAATATTTTGCCAGGAAAAATGGATTCTCGAGGACTTGATTACCTTAATATTTGTTCTTTCCATGGTCTCTTGCCGGCTCATACCTATCCGACACATCAAAGTGGGTCATGTCTGGATCATTTTATTATTAAAACAATTCATCCATCTATTACTTTGGTTACAAATTCAAGTATAACAGATCATCAAGCTGTCCTACTAACATTAAAACTATCACTTCCTAAAAATAATTGCATGCCTAGCTATACAAAATTGAACATGACTAATCTAGAAGCCGCCGTACGTGCTATCGACTTTGCCCCTGTTTACTCTTCCGCTGACGTGAACATTTCACTGAACTACTTTATAAATGTTTTACAATGTGCAATTAATAGAAATACCGAATCAGTGAAATTAAGCAGTAAATACAATAACATAAAACTCTGGATTACACCGGGGCTTTTGCGATGTATAAGGCACAGGGACAAACTTCATTCAAAAGCTAAACGGTCACCTGAGATGAGATTATTTTAGTAACATACAAAATATATCGGAACTTTTGTAATAATCTGTTAAAGAAATTAAAACTGGACTATAACAAGGCCGAATTAGAAAAGGCAGGCAAAAATAGCAAATTAGTTTGGAAATTCATAAAATCCAGCACTTATTCTGCAAAAAATCAGGAACCTCCGTTAGAGTTACTACGTACAGACACAAACCACCGACAGGCGACCAACAAAGCTAATAACTTTTTTGTTAACGTCGGCAAAAACTTAGCAGAAAAAATTTAAATCTCAGGCAATCAACTTTTGTCTCCTCCCCCCAAATTTTATCCGCCGTCCAGGCTTAAATCCTTTGTATTGCTAGAAACTGACATAGACGAGGTTATAAATGTAATTTAGGGGCTAAAGGACACGTGTGCAGTTGGTTGGGATAATATCCCTACCAACGTAATCAAAAGGTTTAAACGCTTTCTTGCCCAACCTTTAACTCATATATTTCAAATATGTATGACCGAAGGAATTTTCCCTAAAGTATTAAAAAAAGCTGTTGTTATCCCGGTCCATAAGTCCGGAAACAAAAGTGATTTAAATAATTATAGACCAATTTCTATCTTACCAACATTGTCCAAAGTTATAGAAAATTAATAAATAATAGATTAATAAAATACTTAGAGGTAAACAATATTCTTTCGGATAGACAGTTTGGATTTAGACCACAACGATCAACCAGTCATGCGGTTCAACAACTAACTGACCATATAACCTCTAACTTGGATAATGGAAAGCATACAATTGGAATCTTCTTGGACCTCGCGAAAGCGTTCGACTCTGTTTCGAATTCTATATTGCTTAAAAAGCTTGAATCGGTTGGAATAAGAGGCAAACATTTACAACTTTTTGCTGACTATCTAACTGATCGATATCAATGTGTAAAAATAGGCAAAATCATCAGTAAAGACATTCCAAATACTTCTTTTGGACTTCCCCAGGGAAGTATTATCGGTCCTACACTTTTCCTTATTTACATAAATGATCTGTGTAATTTGTGTCTTCGGAACGGGGTTACAATATCATACGCGGATGACACAGTAATACTGTTCACCGCTCAATCACGCATCGAAGCCTATCAGCGAGCTCAAGAAGGTTTCAATACTATCAGTAAATGGCTCTCAAACAATTATTTAACCCTAAATGCACAAAAAACTAAATATATCCACTTTTCAATGCGGAACAATAACACACCATATTACATAAACAACATTATTGCTCACAATCATAATTGTCTACTATCTGCTGACACCGCATGCACTTGCCCCACTTTAGAAGCAACGGATTGTATAAAATACCTAGGCATTACGCTTGACAGTAACCTTAATTTTAGCAAACATATTTATTTATTATGCAATAGACTACGCAAACTAATATATATTTTCAAGAATCTTCGTAGCGTTGCAATATTTAAATTACTAAAACAGGTGTATTTAGCATTATGCCAATCAATCATAACCTATTCTATAACATCGTGGGTTGGAGCATCGAAAACAATATTATTGCCATTAGAATGTGCGCAAAGAGCCATCTTAAAGGTTGCCACATTCCGCTCTTTCATCTTCCCTACCTATGAACTATACCAATCCACTAACATTTTAACTGTCCGTCAACTATTTATCCTGCACACTTACCTAAAACAACATACGCTACTACCTTTCTTACCTACGAACAAAAGAAGGAAAGACTTAGTTTGTGAGAGCTTCCAAACTAAGCATGCTTACATGAAGAAATTTTTCTTATTCTTAGAGCCTTTTCTGTACAATAAACTAAATAAGTTATTAGATATATATAGCATTAATCATAATCAATGTCACATAGTTTTAACAAAGTACCTAAAAACGCTTACGTATTCAGATACAGAGAATTTGCTAGTAGTTGTAAAATAATTTATTTTTGTTTTAAGCAATTTTTTATTTATAATTGTTATTGTTTATAAATATTTTAATTGTAGTTATACTTAACTACCTATATATGTTTGCAGTACATGTATAAATGTTAAATGTTTTTTGTAGACCCTTACTTTATTAACAATAGAATAACAATGTAATATTAGAAACAGCCTGAAACACAGGTCTCTGACCTAGTTCAGGTAATAAAATGTAAAAACAGACTATAAACAAGACTTTTTGTGTCCAATTTTTAAATTGTAAAATGTTTTCCTATAGATTAAATATAGTTTTAATGTGAATTTAATACAATAAGTAGCCTGTAATGTATTTTGTAAAGACTTTTATTAATTTATTGAATAAAAAATTATTATTATTATTATTATTAATTACCGCCTGCTCCGTGCCTCGGAGAGCACGTTAAGCCGTCGGTCCCGGCTGCCATGAACATCTCTGGCAGTCGTTATTGGGAGAGTGTCGACACAAAAGATCCCACTGGGTCGAAGTGTTGCCGATCTGCACTGACTGGCCCCCACATAAGATAAGATAAGATAAGACAATATTTCGCATGTGCCTTGCATCATCTTCGAATCCATTATTTATATTTGATCGTAAGGAGTGAGCCAATCATCACAGCAATTGGTGTCTACGACGCATCATTCCAGACTCCGTGTTAGTAATGAGAATTTCATGAGAGAAAAATCTCAATATCACATTGCATGACCTGATACACAGTCTCTTACAGTTGCGCCGCCGAAACTACTTTATTAGTTAATAGAGAAAGCTACAAAACATTCTTAAAACACGAACGGATATTGTGATAGGTAAGTAAGAAATGGTTTATCCATGATTGCTATTAAATAAATGAAAATGAATGCTAATAATTAAAACTGTTACTGCGGAGACATTTTAATATAGATATAATAATAATAACTAGCGGTCGCCTAGTGCTCGAAATTCGACCAAAGTTTGCCTGTAAGATATTACTGATATATGTCATTATAATATATTCATATATGTAACCATAGTTACGCGCTTCGACTGCGTGTGTCAAATGCATGGTCGTGTGCGTGTAGTGTTTTTTCATTAATTTAATGTATTTCTAATGCATATTTTATAAAAATATTAGGATTCGCTCCTCCTTCTAAATATAAACTTTAACTGTGCCAAATTTCATACTCCTCCGTCCGCAGAATTTTCGTAAAAAGGGGTACAAAGTTTTTGCTTCACGTATTAATATATAGATAAAAATCTATTGTTCCAAATAGTCACAATACAATGACATAAACACAATAAAATCAATTTTTGTATAGAACTGTTTCATTGAACTCTGGTACCCAGGATAAGATTAAACTTGTGTTAAGGGTACCAGCGCCCTCACAAAGAATTTCCCATTTTTGTTCATCGAACGTGGCAGACATGCAACTGGGACTACTTACAATAGCTATGCGCTATATATATGACAGAGAGTAGGACGGCAACTCGCTTTTGACATGATGAAGCACCAAAATATAGGCGTGGTATTATACTTCGTAAGTATACTAATAATAGGCAAATACAAGAGAAATAAAACAATAAACTTTAACTGTGCCAAATTTCATATTCCCCTATCCGCGCAATTTTCGTAAAAAGGTGTACAAAGATTTTGCTTCACGTATCAATATATAAATTTAAATATCGTATATATTGCTTCTACACACATGCATTAATATGACGTCACAGTCAAAACCATATTCTCCCACGGTATCATACGAACAAAATAACGCGAAGCCTTCGACTCTACTTATCCAGTTGCCATCTATAGCTACATCATGAAGGTCAGCATCACTTGTGTGCCATATTTGTAGATATGGTAATAAATCAGCATTTTATTTCAGAAACTCATTTAGTTTTCGTATTCTTATCTATAAGTATATAATACGTTTAAATTTTATATGTGTGTGTGTTATAGTTGCTTATAAGTAAGTTAGAAATAATCACAGACCTGCCTTTAAATATAATTTTGTATATGTAGGCATACATACATACATAGATTCACGCCTGTTTCCCAGAGGGGTAGGCAGAAACTACGGATTTCCTTTTGCTACGATCCTGACACACTTCTCTGGCTTCATTCACTTTCATCACATTCCTCATACACGCCCGTCGGTTCAAGGAGCTCTTAACCTGGCCTTTGTCCAGAACGCCTCCGATCTGATCGAGAAACGTTCGCCTAGGTTTTCTTCTTGCGACTGTTCCATTCACACTAGCCTTATAAACTTTCTTAGTCAGTCTTTCCTCGTCCATTCTTTCTACATGTCCAAACCATATATGTAGGCAATAGGTATATATTTATTTAATGAGATTTTGAGCCTTCATGCTACAATTTAATCTGTCAAGTCAGAATCTTCTCCCTAGCCTTTATTATTTCCAAGTCACTTGGGGTCGGTTTTCTAGTCTAACCGGATTTGACTGGATATCAGTTTTTACACGGAGCGACTGCTATCTGACCTCCAGAACCCGAAGGCTAACGATACCCTAAGGCTCGACTAGTCAGGATATGAGAGGGCACTGACTTTCCAATAACGACTGCCATAAATGTTCATGGCAGCCGGGACCGACGGCTTAACGTGCTCTCCGATGCACAGAGCAGGCGATAATCGTCAATCAATACGCACATAATTTCGAAAAGTCATATAACTTCCGAAATTCAGAGATGCGCGACGTGGGTTCGAACCCGAGACCCTCTGCATTGCAGTCTGTTGGTCTCCCCACTGAGCTATCGCTATAGCTACATATTTAATATGTTCTAATCAGTTATATTTGTACGCCGTCTATGACAAAACATGTTGATACACAACCTCCCTATTAAACTGTTTTTGGATCCGTTTCCTATAAACCACACATTTGAAGCAAACAAATATATTATATTTATTTTATACGTGTGGGATTCAACAAAAATTCGCCTAGTGGAAGTGGTAAACCGAATACCTAAACCTTTACGACATCCAGACATTATTACATTTTCTATTACGCCTTTTATGCAACCATCCATATGTTTCACTTGCTCTTTATAATATACAATAACAGTACAAGCCGTATATCAATCACTCAACTTCATTGTACCCCTTTAAAAGAACACGTTTCACTATTGACGTCTCGAAAACTTTAACATACAAATTAAGACTGCTAATGATACGCATTCATAAAATAAACATGAAGATTACATCATATCAAAATAAATAACAACTAAAATGAACTCCAAAATGTTATACTGAGAGCATTTACCGATACAAACATTCTCTGGGGTCAAGGCGACTAGGAAGCCGACAATGACTGGCTCAGTATTGTGCCGACAACCAGCTGTGCACGTTCTGTACTGGGTATGTTTATTTTATTTTGTTTTTATTTCGTTTATTTTGTTTTAGTGATGTTGTTTTTTGTTTTTATTTTGTTTTGAAATGTGAACTGCTGATCTCGAATTTAAGGTTTGATTTTCTGTTTAACATTATTTTCGTTTTGTCTTGTGTTGTAATGCCAGTCGGGGTCTACGTTTTTCCCGTGATAATATGATAAAATTGTATTGAACTTTTGCAAAATAATATTTGATAGTAATATAATAAAAATATAGGTAAAATTACACTAAATTATTTCGTGGTATTTCGAAATAAATTCTAGAGTTTTTTTTGCGGCATCTTTATATTATATTTATTTTATTTGTTATCATAATATAAGCATTTCAATAGACGTCTTAAATAATTGCATTGCAATGCAATTAATTCTAATGAACAATTAAACTGGTGGTTTAATGATTATCTGGAGATCTTAAATATTTTCACATCGGCTGTTATTCTCGCAAACGTATGCCCTCCAAAAGAGGGCAAATATTTTATATTTTTATTCAAATAGTGAAGAATATTTCTTAGAAATGTTACAAGCTAATGATCAACTTGAATTGCAATCGATAGTATTATGTACCAGGTTTATAATTGTAATTAATAGTCTATTTTAGAGAGATACTAAAATATTCTATTTAAAAATGCACCTTCGTAATGATGTGACATTTCTAACTCTGGTAGACTTTGTTCGGGTATTATACATCGCTACATTTAATTTCAACCTTTTGTTTAGTTTACATATGATAATATTTATTAAAATCAACTAGGACAACCCCTAACTAAGGACCTAAGTTAGACAGATAAGATAAATTTAGCAAATTTTTTATTTTTATTTGTTCAGTTGGAATATTTTGTGTAAATCAGTATCTATCTATTGCAAATATATACGAGAATATTTATTTAATATAATAATATAATGCTTTCTGGGATTGCAATTTATAAAAAAAATAAAATGACAGAAATAACTAAACCATAGTAATATGAAAGTTACTTTGTCTTTTACGTTTTCATTACTAAGCCGCTGCACTGATTTTAGTGAAATCTCCTATTGAAAGGGCTTAAAAGACACGACAACAAAATTGCAAATAACAGCTAACATTGAATAATAACAACCGAATAATATAATAATAATATAATATAATATTCTATCACATACACACATCACCATCTAGCAGAGCTTGTACTATGGGTACTAGGCAATGGATAAACATACATATATACTTTTTTTATTGTAAATACATACATATTATACATAGAAACACCCAGACCTAGACAAACATCCATGTTCACGCACACCAATTTTTGACTTGTGCGGCAATTGAACCCGCGACCTCAAGCGCGCGTTACAGTCGGTTACACTAACCACTGCGCCATCGAGTCGTCAATGTAAAACACGTCTACCTATTCTTTCGGGAAAATATTAATTATTTATCTATGTGTGTTTAGACATTAAAGATATTTTAGAATAATGTATTGAGTAGAATTATTCTAAACGGTCTGAATAAAAAACAATATTGCTTTTAGATTGTCTATTTCGGCTTCTCGCAAAAACCACTTCCAACGCTCTACACTTTGATGCGGTTTTCAAATTTGATAGCTGGTTTCATCACACTCTACTCAGTAGAACCAAAAATTAAATGCATAGTGTCATACACGTTAATAATACAGAAATGACTTTGATACCGAAAAATTAAAAAGTTACCTTAACTTAATCGGCAGTTTTAGGTTGAAGTAATACATTTCATTGTCATTACATTTCATTACAATGTCGACCTCGATGGCGTAGTGGTTTGTGTAACCGACTGCCACGCCTGAGGTCGCGGGTTCGATTCCCGCACAAGTCAAATATTTGTGTGCATGAGCATGGATGTTTGTCTTGGTCTGGGTGTTTCTATGTATAATATGTACGTATTTACAAAAAAAGAAATTATATATGTATGTTTATCCATTGTCTAGTACCCACAGTACAAGCTCTGCTTAGTTTGGGCTACATGGTGTT
Source organism: Catocala sponsa (assembly GCA_963564715.1). Lineage (NCBI taxonomy): Eukaryota > Metazoa > Arthropoda > Insecta > Lepidoptera > Erebidae > Catocala > Catocala sponsa. The sequence continues at coordinate 24,610,890 of OY751343.1, read as the reverse complement.
GTGTGTATGTGGTAGAATATTATTATATTAGAATATTATATTATATTATATTATATTACACTCACATTTCGCAAGCTATAACTATAGACCCCGCGTAATATTTTTATTTTAATAAAGACAACTCCCTTACTTTCCTGTACCGCGGGCGACTTTACAAACATTCAAACGACGCGCGACGGCGACAAAGAACAATCAAACTCGGAAGAACCATTTGTGGAGCACACAAGTGTTTGTCCCGAGTGGGAATCAAACCCACAACACTTGGCATAGTGTTAGTGGCGAGGACACCACTTAATATACTAAGCCATCCCTGCAGTCGAATCTATACTAATATTATAAAGCTGAAGAGTTTGTTTGTTTGAACGCGATAATCTCAGAAACTACTGGTTCGATTTGAAAAGTATTTTAGTGTTGGATTGCCTATTTATTGAGGAAGGCTATAGGCTATATAACATCACGCGACATCCCACGGAGGCGGCGCAGTAACGACAAACGCGGGTGAAACCGCGGGAACATCTACTTATAAATATTATTGCAACTAACTGACCCGCGCAACTTCGTCTGCTTCACATATGGGAATTTTGCCCATTTTTACAACATTTTTCATTGCTGCTTCGCTCCTATTGTTCGTAGTTCGTAACCTTCCCCGATAAATGGGCTAACCAAAACAAAAATAATTTTCAATTTGAACCAGTAGTTCCTGAGATTAGCGCGTTCAACCAAATAAACAAACAAACAAACAAACTTCAGCTTTATAATATTAGTATAGATAACATCGAACATAGTCGAGTAAATAATATTCTATTCTATTCCATCACATACACACAACACCATCTAGCATCTACAATTATTTTCTGCCAAAAATTACAGACAGTTCACTTTACGGTGATAGCAAATGAGACCTTTATGAGGTTATTGTTAAGGAGTTAAAGGAAACACGTGCATCTCTGACGAAACCCCGTTTGTTACTCATTGTCACATAATGGTATAAGAATATACAGGGTGTTAGGCACACAGTTGTCCAAATGAAATAGAGATTTGGTTTGAGCTATTGCCAACGTGTTGGACTCAGGCAAATTAAATTTTGTCTCACAGTTTCGGCTATATGATTTTTTTAAACTTTAAAGTAAAAGTCATTATAACGAAAAGTCATTATAACTTCCGAAAGTCAGAGGTGCGCGGGTTCGAACCCGAGACCCTCTGCATTGCGGTCTGTTGGTCTCCCCACTGAGCTATCACTAATATTAATTTGTAATGTCTGAGGCTTAAATTTTGTCGTTAATTTATTCATTCACATTATAATATGCCTTTTTAATAATTGTTTTAGTAAAGATTTAAGTTTATCTACATTATTTACTACAGTTTATTATTTCTTTGGGGAGATGATTATAAATGCGAGGACCCATACACAATACACTTTTACTAAACTGAGCAGTTTTGTTTGAAGGAAAACACACCTTATTCTTATAGCGCTCACTCACAGGTGATTTAAACAAAGACTTATTTAAGGCAACAAATACACAGATTTCATATAACAACTTCGTCAAGACATACTCGTACCTGAGTAACGAGTAATTATTTATATTTATAGCACTTGGTTTGTCTTAACTGTCAATTATTCTATATAACATTGTAATCTGTGGATAACGTCGTGAGCAGTGTGTTTGTTAATTCTATCATTTTACTTCTAAAATTGTTGTAATGTATAACACACTGTTGTTTGTTGTCCCTAATAAAATAAAACTAAAAAGCCTTAAAATAATATAACTAGAAAGTCTTAAGAATACACAGGGTGTTAGGCACACGGTTGTCCAAATGAAATAGAGATCCGGTTTGGGCTATTGCCAACGCGTTGGACTCAGGTAAATTAAATTTTGTCTCACAGTTTCGGCGAGATGACATTTGGACTAAAACTGTAAAAATGTTAAACGAACATGGGTTTGGCTGTCATAATGATATTTTTTATTTCAGTTAACTATTGCTACATTTCATTAAAATTATTATTTCCTAGACACCTTGTAAAATATTATAACAGACTGTCAAAGTTTCGGAAAGAACTAAAAACAGAACAAAGTTCGACTTTGCATGATTAAAAAAAAATAATAATAATATTTAATTTGCCTGAGTCCAACACGTTGGCAATAGCCCAGTCCAGATCTCTATTTCATTTGGACAACCGTGAGCCTAACACTCTGTATAATATGAGTAAAAAGACACTTCAAAATATATATACTAGAATAGTTCACAATTTTAAACTAGACGCTTAAATGTAACATTATGTTATTATTACTTATCTGTACGTGTCATATTAAATATATCGACCACAACAGGTAAATAGTCAACTAGGTATATAATGACAATAAATAATTATTATGTAATATATAGCCCTCGTTAATATTTAAGTATAACGTTAAATCGAAGTAAATGGAATAACTATTGTGACAGGACAAAAAGATAAATCAACGCAGAATCGGTCACTGTAACAATATTAGGAAGTATCAGTCTTACTACAAAAGTTATACTAAACACCATTTTAACATGTGTTTAGCTAGACAGTGTTTAACGATTTGGACACCCCTTAAACCCTGGTTTAGGTTCCTTTACTACAAAACGATATCTATCACATGTTTAACTAAACATGGTAGGATTTTACGGTTCATGGTAGTATTTGACACGTTCCTTAGCATGCAGATATTTTAATACAATTTTAATGTAATCTAAGGATATCTTATATGAAATCAAATTTAAAAGGCCGGCAAACGCACTTGTGATTCCTCTGGTGTTGCGGGTGTCCATGGGCGGCGGTAATCGCTTACCATCAGGCGACCCGTCTGCTCGTTTGCCGCCTATACCATAAAGAAAAAAAGAAAAAGGTATTAACGCGATCTTAGGAGGTATTCATATACCCTTCTGAGAAAATGTTCAGCCAGGTTATTCTAGAAGTGGTCACAAGCAAAATTTGATGTATTATACATAGCACAGTGACGGCCTCGATGGCGTAGTGGTTAGTGTAACCGACTGCCACGCCTGAGGTCACGGGTTCGATTCCCGCACAAGTCAAACATTTGTGTGCATGAACATTGATGTTTGTCTTGGTCTGGGTATTTCTATGTATAATATGTATGTAATTACAAAAAAAAAAGTATATATGTATGTTTATCCATTGTCTAGTACCCATAGTACAAGCTCTGCTTAGTTTGGGCTAGATGGTGTTATGTGTATGTGATAGAATATTATTATTATACATAGCATGACTAATATACTAGACAAAGATAAAGCCAAAAAAATGTATTTTCTTTTTCTATCTCTCTCAGCTAAAATCTAAGCTACAATTGATCTAATTCAGTACAATAGGACTAGGTTGACCATAGCAGCGATAGACCAGTGGAGAGACCAACAGACTGCAATGCAGAGGGTCTCGGTATCGAAGCCACGTCACGCACCTCTGACTTTCGGAAGTTATATGACTTTTCGAAATTATGTGCGTATTAATTGACAATTATCGCCTGCTCCGTGCCTCGGAGATCACGTTAAGCCGTCGGTCCCGACTGCCATGAACATCTATGGCAGTCGTTATTGGGAAGTCAGTGCCCTCTAATATCCTGACACTGGTCTAGCTTTAGAATATCGTTAACCTTCGGATTGCGGAGGTCAGGAGGCAGCCGCTCCGTGTAAAAACTGATATCCAGTAAAATCCAGTTAGACTAGAAAGCCGGCCTCAAGTGACTTGAGAATAATAAAGGCTAGGGAGAAGAAGGAGGACCAGGTTGATCAGGTTATGGTGTAGTGCGATCCGCTTAATGTCGTAATGAACTATTTCTATAAGTTATTTTTATTAACACGCAACTCCCGTACGTCTGAGTATAATGCTTATGTCGCGGGGGACTTAGCAAACTTTTATAAAACGGGTACAAAATCGGTTCAACTATTATCTGGACCACAAACATTTGCATTTTTTGAGGTATGATCTCGTGTTTATATAATTTTAGTGCCTACTTCTCCTATTAACCTACGTCGCAAATTTGGCTCATACGATACTATTAGCTAGTGTATTCTAATATAATTATGTGTTCGTACACACTAATTGTTGCCACATTAGTTAGAACATCATTACACAATGGAAACTTTGTTTACCAAAGAGGTAGCGGTCATGGCAGCCGACTAACGTACTCACGGTACAAGGATTGAAGCACAACAGACGGTTATTTTCTTTTATGTTTACCTGCTATTATTCGTGACAGCTCAATATTATAACTGCATGCTTCAAGTTCGATACCTAGAAACTATTATTAGGATTATGATAGCCTCGTAAGGCTACCTAATTTAATGATAAAAATATTTTGACACTCCGGCCCATAGCAGTTTTTAAAATCATTAAATTACAGCCCAGCGACCGAAAATTATGTCATAATATTTAAACGAATTATTTGGTTAAAATAAGCTCGCCAATTTAAATCTGCCATCAACAAATTATTAAACTTCAAATTTAGGTATAGGAAATACCCCTTAAAATATATTAGCCAAACGCATTACATTTAAACATTTATTTTACCAAATCAAAGTTCTGGGCCGCAACTATTTGGACCTATTTTTAGTACATTGGACCGTAATGTATATCGACCTAAATTTAGGTTAGGCCTTACGAGGTTAAGACATATTCGGAGTCTGCCGCTGTGTCCGGTAAACGGCAATTAAATCGTGGAACCTAAGAGCTTTGTTGGCGAAGTTTGGTTGTTATAGTACACCTTCTTACTCATTCAGGGAAATAGGTGTGAGTTTATGTATGCAAATATATTTCAAAATAATACTAATATCATTAAAAGCTGCAATTCAATTAAGCCGCAATAAAATATATTCAAATTTGTTTCAAGTCAACCATGTCTATGTTCATATAAATAAAAAAGGTGTATTTACAAAACCACTTGGACTAATTTAGTATTAAATCCGTATTCAGTTAAGTACTTTACGTTACGTTAGTGACCTTAGTCAATTAACATAGATTCTAATAATTCTTTACACCAAATGCTTTAAGTAAATCCTTGAGAAAATGCATTTATATAATTTCACGACGAGTCTTTTGAAGCCGTGCTAAGTCGTCGGCTGCTGATTTCTATGCATGATGATGGTAAAAGATGATGATGGTTCGATTCCTAGGTTGGACAAAGCGTTGTTGGACTTTTCAGATGAGAAATTCTAAATATCAGGTCGGCATCTGGGGCAGTGCGCCGTAGACAGCAATAGCTCGCCTCCTATTCCGTGAGAGTAAAATCCATAGTTAGTGAAATGTGGACGCAACATACTTCTGCTTACCTAACGAGATGGGTGTAAAAACCCAGGATTCAACCTCTTCGTCTTAAATGTAAAAGTAATCAAAAGAAATGACCCCTATATCTCGGGGGTCTTTTGACCCACAGGGCCCATATTCAAACTCGACCGAAATATGACCCCAAGTTACAAGTCAATATTTTTTCATTTACAATACGTGTAGAGATATAGGGATATAGATATAGGGGTCACAAGGGTGACCCCTATATCTCGGAGATCTTTTGACCCACAGAGCCCATATTCAAGCTCGACTGAGGTATGACCCCAAGGTGTCTGCACACCGAATTACAAGGTCTTAAATGTAAAAGCATTTAAAATACATGTAACCTTGTGACCTCTATATCTCGGGAGTCTTTTGACCCACAGAATGAATATGGGTATTCAAGCTCGACCGAGGTATGATCCCAACGTGTCTGCACACCAAGTTACAAGTCAATCGGTCCAGTGGTTCCGGAGCTATGCCTGTCACTAACAGACAGACACACAGACCCACAAAGTGGTTTCATTAACCTCTTCGAAGAAGACTCTGAGGTTAATAATACAACGACGTCAGATAATAAGCAGTTTGTATAATGTATAAGTAGTATACGCGCTGTACATGTTAAAGGCATGTTTATACCGTCTGTCACTCTGACAGCAGGAGGAAGTGTTCGCAAGCGAGGTGATTTCCTGTACGACTAGTCGCTGTGGCGAAATATATCGTGTTTATCGATAATTGCTACTGTGATGAGTATCATACACCATGTAACTGTAAATTTTAGTCATATTTTATGGTTGTAAGGACCGTAGGATCATCGCGCGGTGCTATTGGCAATACGTCGAGTGTAATAGTTTCGATTCGATCCCCACACGACAAAAATTGAGTTATCTACAATTTATAGTTTTCTGAGACTGGGCGTTCTTTGTGTCCCTTGTTTGTATGATTGTAAGGTCCCCGCGAAGTAGAAATTCCACCGGGAGTAGTCTAGTTACAAAGCCAAAAACAATTACACCAAATTTATATTTTGAGGTCGTAAAGGTAAAAAGGCTTATAACCCTGGCAGGAAAGGTAGATATCTATTTACCCACATTCCTTTAGCAATTTTTAGGTCACATAGCTAGCTTATAGCCGTCTCCCGAGCGCAGTCCTAGATTCCGTGCTAGTACTGAGAATTTCTTGTCCGAAAAACCCAATAACATTCTGCCCAATTTGAGAATGGAAGCCCATACATTATAATAATAATAATAATATTCTAATACATACACACAACACCATCTAGCCCAAACTAAGCAGAGCTTGTACTATGGGTACTAGACAATGGATAAACATACATATATACTTATTTTTTTGTAAATACATACATATTATACATAGAAACACCCAGACCAAGACAAACACCCATGTTCATGCACACAAATGTTTGACTTGTGCGGGAATCGAACCCGCGACCTCAGGCGTGGCAGTCGATTACACTAACCACTACGCCATCGAGTCGTCACATTACATGAGTAAGACAGTTGCATACACTACGACCATGCCATTGACGCATTTACAGTGCTCAAATAAGATCAAGATCATAAAATGCTTACGTTTTCATAAACTCCAGCCCAATTGAAATATAATTCACACTCAGTATAAAATGTTTGAACTTGCAGCCTTCGGAGAATGCCAGTTAACGCACTGACCTTCACATTAGTATGTATAAAATGAATTATGTTCTCTGACATTTATGCAAAAAAAACGGAATCAAATAAATCGTGGATTCTCTCACGACTTATACATAGTATTTTAAATTTAAAAAAAATGTTAAATTTCAACCTTTCGAAATAGCTATTTATTGAATTTATAACAATAAAACAAATTCATAATCAAATGTTTTATATGTATGAATATTATCAATTCAGAAATTTAACTTGACTGCATCGATTGCGCAGTAATTGATATTATATGCGACCGCTATGTGTGAGGTCATAGGTTTAATGCCCAGGTGGGTTGCTGATGTAGTTTAAGTTCAAGTGACTCTCTCATCATCCAAGGCAGCGAGTTGTCACACAGTGGTAGGATTAGTCGGTAGTGCCCAGGACTTTCCGTCTTTTTCTGGGTGAGCCCGACATAACCTCACCGCTCCCCTTTTCCCCGGAGAGGTATGCGTCAATGCATTCCCCCACGATAGAATAATAGTTTTAAATTAAAAAACACGCTTTATTAAAAAAACCAAACTAAAAAGTAGAAAATAAATTAATAATTTTAATGTAAAAAAGCGTGCAGTGCTTTCTAAGATATTTTGACCACGTCACGCTTTTTACATTAAAATTATTAAATTATTTTCTACTTTTTTGTTTGGTTTTTTTAATAACGCGTGTATTTTAGTTTTTTTTACTTTTTTTTCTAAATAATTGTTTTGTCGTCGGTCCTCAATAAGTGTGCAAAGTTTCAAATCAATCCCTCGGTTTGAAACGAGTGAAAATCACGTTCAAAGATTCCGTTACATAGATTCATAGATACATACATTTCCGAGGCACGGAGGTGTCTAATACCGCCAACTTACTAACTTCGGGCTGCTATTGAGATTTCTTAATAGAAAAACCGAATAAGTTTTTGTTAGCCCAACCCGGGATTCGAACCCGAGACCTCATGCACAGCAGTCGCATTCACTACCGCTGCCCTACGGAGGCAGTAACGTAGACTACAAGGAATTAATCTAAACAAGAAACTAGAGCCTATAATTCCTTAAGCCTTTTATACTTCGCAATAGATGACCAATTGTTTACTTGACAAGTGCCATCATGATTAGGATGCTGTAAGGTCAATGTAAATCCCTGATAAGAAAATATAATATAGAAGCATATACAGCAAATATTGTATGGTGTCATCATTGCACTGGGAAGTCTCAGATTAGAGACTGGAATCCATATCAGTACCATATTTTGAGAAGTTTATGTAAAGAGATTACCTTGGTTTATTTTAGCTCTGGGCACATAAATGCGAGGAAAAATATGTACGCATTAATTGTGAGAAAAAGTTATAGATTTCTTTTAGGAAAGGTTATTAGTTTGTTTGATTACTAGAATTATTGTTAACTTTTCAAGCTAAGGTAAGATAATTAGTTAGGTGTGGATGCACTGGTAGGATTCGAATTCATGACCTTATCAAGTAAACTGTTGCAGCTTAACAAAAACAAATAAAGCGTGCTCTCGGGACATCCATGTGTTAAAGGCTAATTCGAGCAGCGATAACTCAGTGGGGAGACCAACAGACTGCAATGCAGAGGGTCTCGGGTTCGAATCCACGTCGCGCACCTCTAACTTTCGGAAGTTATGACTTTTCGAAATTATGTGCGTTTTGATTGACAATTATCGCCGGCTCCGTGCCTCGGAGAGCACGTTAAGCCGTTGGTCCCGGCTGCCATGAACATCTGTGGCAGTCGTTATTGGGAGAGTGTTGACAAAAAAGATCCCACTGTGTCGAAGTGTCGCTGGTCTGCACTGACTGGCCCCCACATAAGATAAGATAAAGGCTAAATCGTTACTTGATTCTCACTCAAAATAATTAACTCTATGTATCAAATTAAGACAAAAATCATTTATTCATTTAGGTCACAAAGTAATACTTATAAACGTCAACATAAATTATATAGGTTAGCGAAGTTATTGAAGCTACATTTAGATTAGTTGCTAGGTCCGGGCATGCCACGATCGTAACGGTAAGTCCCGTGTTTGAGGAGCCACTCCTGTGACAGCATGGCGCCCTCACCTTCCAGCTGACACAGGTAATGAGTGGCTATGGTTGTTTTGGCCAGTTCCTGTGTCGCATAGGCCGGCAAAAGACGCTCGGTTGTCACCACTGCGGCGACTGCCGCGACGTTGTTGAGGACACGGTGCTGCAAACTTTGGCCTGAACATCGCAGCGCCGTGAGTCGGTCGCGGCAGTCGGATTAGTTGCCCTCTCGCTCCCGGCCGTAGTTCAGTTTATGGTCTGGAGTGAGAGATCGTGGAACGCCATCGCCTCCTTCTGTGAGGAAGTGATTTCCATCAAGGAGGCGGCGGAGCGGGAAAGGGAGCGCTGAAACCCTCTCCCCAACCGCAGAGCCGGGCGTCGGAGGTTTGACCTGGGGGTGATGGGCTTCGTGGGCCTGCCCGCCATCCGATCAGCACCAGGTCCAAGAGGCGGCGTGCGTGTTTCCACGCGCGCCTCTGTGTTGAGTCTGTTTCCCCTCTAGGGGGGAACAATAGGGTTTTATGAGTGAGAACTGCCAAAGGGTAGGTCTCTTCGCGTAGTGGCCTGCCGTTTCATACGGCGCGGGCCGAAACCTCGGCGGGGTCGCGACCGCATTTGCAAGTGATTCGTGCGGCCCCGTCGATAGCAGTTTTAATAATAATAATAATAATAATATTCTACCACATACACACAACACCATCTAACCCAAACTAAGCAAAGCTTGTAATATGGGTACTAGACAATGGATAAACATACATATATACCTTTTTTTTTTACTTACTTTTTTACCTTTTTTATCGAGGAACACCGTGGTAGGTTTAGTCGGTATTCCGGGAGGTCTATTATCATCACTTCAACATATTTCTTTAACCCGGTAAGTTCGACATAACCCCTCCGCCCGCCTCCACGCAGGGGTATTCATCAATGCATTCCCCACGTACAAAAAAGGTTAGTTGCTAGGTTCTGGCAAATTATCGGACACAGAATCAGCACAGCACATTGTCATTTCTACAATCCAAATCACTTCATCATCCAAATTCCGGCTAGTCTATTTGCATCATACTCACGGCCACTATTACTAATTAAGAAATATTAGTTAATTACTTCACTAAATATTTTACAATAAAGCAACAAAACACTGTTTATTTATATGAATATTAGTCATAATTGCAGCAATACAGATTTCAACACATTTCAAATGGTCTCATAGTATTAAAACGTATTTATTGTAACCGCTCGAAAGTTTCAGCCGTTATTGCATGTTTCATAGTTATTTATAATAAAATTTGCAATAAACGCGTAAAATCGAATTAAATACGCTTGTTAACCTAAAATATTTTTTCTAAGTATTTTGTTTCGTAAGGTTTCCTAAATAATATTATAAATACGAATGTGAATTTGTTTATTTGCTTGTACGTCTTAACTACTCAACCGGTCATCATTTAAAAGGCCGGCAACGCACTTGTGACTCTTGTGAGTTCTCTGATGTTGCGGGTGTCCATGGAGGGCGGTAATCGCTTACCATCAGGCGATCCGTCTGCTCGTTTGCCTCATATACTATAAAAAATTGCGGCAGTCTTTGGGGACTGCCGATACAAGTGAAAACTTTAATCCGTGATCATAAACACTTCCTCATAAACAAAAAAATATGGGGCCGGTCGGATTCCTAATACTCTCTTAGGGGCTATAAATGGAGTCCAAATTTCGTTATTTTTTGCGTAGGACGCACCATTTCTGAGATATTGTTAATATTCTAAAATAAGTCAAAAATTAAAGCGTGGAAGCATGACGATGACGAAGCGTGACGATATCTATGATTTTTGTTCACCCAAGAAGTTCTCAACGCGCCTAAAGATGTTTTCACTTAAAAAAAATAGATCTCGTTAATTCTCTCTTGTAAAGTTCTTTCAAAATACTTCTAATAATCATGTTATATATTTTGTCGATTGTTGCTTTGACATGCCTTTCTACGAGTTTCAATGAGATATGAAAAGAGCATACGATGAGTTGTATGCCGTTTACATTCCTCATTTAACTTATTTGCTACAACATGCCTAGAAAACAAAATTTGATTTGAATTGATAAGCGAATATCATAATTATATGGTCGCTTGCAAAACCAGGTTAACGCACTTTACCGAACCTACTGGAAAGTAATCAAAGAGGAGATTAGGAAGATATTTATACCTTCGGAACTCTTATTCACAAAGGAAACGCAGTAACTAGGTAACTGCTCTTCCGCCGATACCTTGTAAGAGTTTGGTAATTCTCCAGCCAAGCCACAATGACGCAAATCCTAACTAATATTTTGAATACTTATGTGAATTTGTTTGTTTATTACACTTATACGCATTAATTACTCAAGCGATCATCATGAAATTACGCAGACAGTTTGTCAGGAGAACAGAGAATGACATAGGGTACCTTTCATCCAGAAAAATTTACTTTTACTAACCTAACCGAACCTACATTTACGCATGCAAAGCCGTGGGGAAAATCTAGTATAAAACAAACAGCAACGGCGAGGGCATCACTCACTCAGCTTCATAGTTCACTTCATATTTAAAAAAAATACTGCACTCTTGAAGAAAATGTTGCCCTTTAGCGGCTTGAATAAAATTGTATAGATTTTACAAGTAATACAATATACAAAACCACACCCAGATAAAATTAACAGATACGATAATACAGACATAAGGTCCATTCTAAAAAGGTTTACATCGCTTGAATTTGACCTTTAATAAGACGCGATGGGAAGTTCCTTGACTTAACATAAAGGTGTAGTCACGGTGAACAGGCGAGCGATGTAACAAAACAATGAATATAATCATAACCGGACACAAAGTCGAAATGTTAGTAATCAAATACCATTCTTACAAGCATGGAAATATTCTCATCATTTATTTGGTGATGTCTTTAATAGGAAAACGGCGAAAAGAATAAACAAGAGTGCTAGAGTATTCCATTTCTTTTCTTATAATCCAACTTTAATTTCTCTTCGCTACGGTCGGTAATACGTGAAACACCTGGTATTGCAAGCAGTCATTAGTTATGATAACCGCTTTAGAAGTGAAGCAGTGTGTGCCTCTTTGTCACCTTAGTCGTATAAATAAAGCTTAAAGTTACTACCAAATCATCAGTTTAAAAAGGAGACTAGGAGAAATGATATTATTAGGAATGATAGACTGGAGTCACAAATAAGAAATTAAACACATCTTGCTGTATTCCAATTTGATGGTAAAGGATTATCGTAACTTCTATAAGGTTAGACCATCAGTAATATCTCATGCACTGACTGCAAAGATGTTGTGTACTCCTAGTATTAGCATAGCTCTTGGTTTAGTTCGATTCCCGCGCAAGTCAAACATTTTTGTGCATGAATATAAATGTTTGTCTTGGTCTGGGTGTTTCTATGTATAATATTCTTTTATTTTTTATTTTGCTCGTCAAAATAACCACACTCCACCTGATGGTAAGCAGTCGTGTGGTCTAAGAACAGTGGCCTCCACACCGCCCTCATAGTAGCCGAGGCGATGTTGAGGTCTCTACTTTGACGGCCTGAGAAGGTGCTTTTTCACACCTCGCTTAAAGGACCCAGGATTGAAAGAAGAAGGAAACACGTGCCTTGGCAGAGAATTCCATGCCTTGGTCGTTCGGCAGAGGTATGAGGACCCAAACGTGTTGGTACGCGCTCTAATCGACTCTACCGTGTAAGGATGGCATCTGAGCCCAGCACGCGTTATACAATATGTATGTATTTACAAAAAAAAACAGTGCATATGTATGTTTATCCATTGTCTAGTACCCATAGTACAAGCTCTGCTTAGTTTGGACTAGATGGTGTTGTGTGTATGTGTAGAATATTATTATTATTATCTTGACATTCCTTAAATCAGCTCCAGGTCTTCGTAAAAGGCGCTGCTATATTTTCTCACCCTGTATACACTACTCAAGGATATTTTGCAGTAATCTGCTATGAAAAGATCTTATAAATAACTAGATGTTGTCAGCGGCTTCGCTCGTGTCGGAAACATTATTTTCTGGATGAAACGTACCCCTGACAACGTGCATGCAAAATTTCATAATGATCTGTGGAGTAGTAAAGACGTGAACGTGTAACAAACAAACAAACTCACATTCGCACATATAAAATTAGTTAGGATACACATAAGATTATAACAAACTTTTGAGAGTAGTAGAGCCTCGCTGATTTCAGCATGAATGGGCCGGCTCGACCGGGGAACGACTACCCTCTCTCAGAATATCGACGTGAAATAGCAGTATTCCTACTATTGTGTTTCGTTCGATGAGTGAGAGTGCCGGAGGCCCAATCATCCTCTTTTCCCCTTCCCCTTCTTTCTCCTTCCCACTTCCTTTCCTAAAGGGTCGGCAACGCGCAAGTGATGCCTCTGGTGTTGCAGGCGTCTATAGGCTACGGTGACCACTTATCAACAGGTGGGCCGTATGCTTGTTTGCCACCTTTACTGTAGAAAAATAAAAAAATTAAATTAGAATTCGATATTTATACTGTAACATATCCTAGCCCTGAACCATTTCAATAACGCCGTAGTCAAAGAGGGCCTGGGCGTGAGAAACCTTCGCAATATCGTCATTGTGAACGTCTAGGTGATATTCAAGTTACCTCCAACGTTCGTGTTATAATCTATTATCACACTCAGAGCCATATTAAGGTGGAGCCTATAACTGTTACCTATGTTTAGTAGGGACGCAAACGTTTACATATATCACAAGAATTATAATAATAATCATTTATTCAACTTAAATAGGTACAGATGGATACAAATAAGCTTATGTTACATCATAAAGGTAATATATAAAGAGTGCCTGTTCTAGAGTAAACCTCTGCCACAGGCATTAAGGCCACAGATTGTATAATAAAGATATAAATTCTAAAACAATACTTATAAAACATTATTATTTGTATAAAAAACTTATGAATTACATTACGGCTGCCGTGGCGTTGTAGCGCGTCGAGCATGTTTGTAGAAGCACATACGGATGGTTATCATGCCATTATGCGTAAGAAAGCAGCATCCTTATTCCAACGTTTACGTAACAGTCGGAATGGCATCCTGAAGACTATTGTTGCGAGACCAGACTGCCTCATCCAAAGGCAGTGGTTGGAGTGGCTTTGGATATAATAAAGTAAAAGAAATCAGGGTTATATAGTTACTAACATTACTAACATAGAAGATAAGCACAAAATTGTTACTAACTTATTACTAACAATTTATGGACTGTAACGTCTGAAATAAATGATTTTTATTTATTTATTTTATTTGATTACTACTACTTAAAGAGCTATTTTATTGCGTAACACTATATCTTTTGTAAGATTAGTAGAAATGCTTTTAATTCTTAAACCGACGGAATAGATTCACGTTAAACTTTCAACACAGTAGTCCAAGTTCATTACATATTATATATTGTTTATTAGGATCACAGTTATTAATCGTAAGTAATATTATTAACGCGAATGTCACTTTGTATGTTTATTTACGTTTCACGCCTTAACTACGCGATCGATCATCATGAAATTTCGCATAAAATTGTAAAAGCTACATAAAAAGAGACAGGGTACCTTTTATCCAGAAAAAAAGGACTATTCTCAAGGTATAGAAAACTGACATCCTTACATATCCTTACTAATATTATAAATTCGAAAGTAACTCTGTCTGTCTGTCTGTTACCTTTTCACGGCTAAACCACTCAACCGATTTAGATGAAATTTGGTACAGATATAGGTTAAAACCTGGGGAAGGACATAGGCTACTTTTTATTCATGTAGGTACCACGCGGGCGGAGCCGCGCACAAAAGCTAGTAGCCTATATTTACGCAAGCGGAGTCGCGGGCAAAATCTAATATTTCTATCCAGAGCAGTTTAGACTTTTTACGAATTAATTTCACATTATTTTATTTTGTATATAAACAGTTATATATCTATAAAACTAAATGTTTACCTGATACCCTTAACATGTTGTCATACATATGCATAACTGTGCTGGACAAAGCGGGCTTATTCCAAATGAAATATAAATTTTTTTAATGAACTTTTTGCTATTTGACGAGGCTTGAAAATGGGGAATGCTAGATTGTTTACCCAATGAAATAATATTTTGGTAACCGATTCGACCACGTATAACTTTGTACAGTTATTTTTTTTTTATTTTGCTCGTCACCATGTCCTCACTCCACCTGATGGTAAGCAGTCGTGTGGTCTAAGAGCAGTGGCCTCCATTATATATATACGTAAATAAATGGTTTGGCTAGAAGAATAGTCAAAAATCATTTTCATTGTGTAATAACTAATAATTGATACAATGTGTGAAACACACTGTATTATCAGTTATCTTAATAAGTAATCCGACTATTAACTACGCACTCTCATTCTCTTGTATAAAAGTGATTCAGAGAAAAAGATCATTATTTTCTTCTTCGTCATCTTAAATTTTACAAAAGATATCTTTAGAAAAGGCTCTCATTATATTTTTATCAACGTGTCAACAAATTTGAAATGAAGGTTTTAAGATTCAGCCATTTTGTTCTAAATGCATATGTAATTATTGTAGATGTCTTCACCGGTCATATCAATTGACTTCTATCGACATTAAGTGTTATTGTACCTAATCGAGGAGTGTATAGTAATAATAATTGATTTCGTATGAAATCGATACAAAATTTGCATGCTAATAAAAATAATAAATAACTACTTATTTTGTAAAGGAATTATGTATTGCGATTTCACCGAAACCATATAGCCGTTTGATAGCAAATTTAGCGTTAAATTTTATCGTTTTATACTATGGGAAACTGATACATACAATTTCTTATTTATGTTTACTCTACCTTATCTTATCTTATGTGGGGGCCAGTCAGTGTAGACCGGCGACACTTCAACCCAATGAGATCTTTTATGTTGACACTCTCCCAATAACGACTGCCATGGATGTTCATGGCAGCCGGGACCAACGGCTTAACGTGCTCTTCGAGGCACGGACCAGGCGATAATTGGCAATCAATACGCACATAATTTCGAAAAGTCATATATCTTCCGAGAGTCAGAGGTGCGCGACGTGGGTTCGAACCTGAGCCTCTGCATTCCAATCTGTTGGTCTCTCACTGAGCTATTGCTGCTCTATGTTTACTCTAAATATGCCTAATAATAAATAAACGTTAATTATCATTTTACATCCAATAACCATAGTATAATAACTAAGGACTAGCCCTTAGTCAATTTTTTATTACTCAGAACACAAATGTTTAAACAAAATTAAATTATGATCAATATAATTAAGTAAGTTAAATTTGTGCTAACAGAATTTTAAACTATTTATATAAGTGCTGGACTATGATTGCAAGGGGGCCGGTGGAAGAAGTATTTTTGTTGGCGGGGTCGCGATTGCATGTAAAAAGCGATTAGCGTTATGTCGAGGAACACCGTGGTAGGTTTAGTAGGTATTACCGGGGTATCTTTTCCCCGGTGAGCCCGACATAACCACTCCGTCGCTCCGCGGAAAGGTATGCGTCAAAGCATTCCCCCACGTAAAAAAAAAAGAAAAAAATATTGTTGCGAACACTTTCTTCTTTTATAAATACCCAGTGAAGTAGAGATTTTCCTTTATGCGTTAGTTTTCTTAGGGAAAAATATTTTCCCGTTTCATCACAGCTAGAAACATAAAATTACGATTTAATTCCCAATAATTATATCTAGCCATAAATTATACGCTGTTTATCATTTAAGATTCACGAGCGTCTATTATTAAGCCAACCATTCCATTTCATTGTCTTCGAAACAATTACTGACAATCAAGAGCATAACTGCATATAAAAATGTCATCCTCATACACAAGTGTGGCCTATTGCCGAATAAGTCGTTAGTGTCGTGTAATGTCAAGGGAACTCCGTGATAGGATACTGTGGTATTTCAGTTTCATTGTTCGTGAATGTAATTGCCTATTTTGCAGTATTTTGAAATTGGATTGGATTTTCTAAGAATTCGCCGAAAGTCCAAGGTTGTGGAAAGGTTTGACTATTAATTTTATTATATGAAAATGGACTTTGCCTTGGACCAGACACTGTGGTGCGATTATAATTTAAAGTGTGCTTTTCAATGTGAGCGTAGCAGCCTACTTTTATTATAGCCTCGGTAAGAGTTCTTAATATAATATAATATAATATTGTATCACATACACACAACACCATCAAGCCCAAACTATGTAAAGCTTGTACTATGGGTACTAGACAATGGATAAACATACGTATATACTTTTTTTTTGTAAATACATACATATTGTACATAGAAACACCCAGACCAAGACAAACTTCCATGTTCATGCACCCAAATGTTTGACTTGTGCGGGAATCGAACCCGCGACCTCAGGCGTGGCAGTCGGTTACACTAACCACTACGCCATTGAGGCCGTACATATACTATCATCGTCCAACTTAATTTCCTAAATTGTTTTCTGTCTGTACAATTAGTGTAGAACATGATAATCTATACTAATATTATACAGCTGAAGAGTTTGTTTGTTAAATTAATTTCCCACAGTCACTCATAGGTAATAATTTGGCATATAAGTATGATATTACCGTTAACAACTGTGATGAAATCTGTAGCAAAGTTATTTTTAACCGTAAGAATACTCTTGACACTCACACATAGTCCCACACTAATGTCCCTGAGGGGTAAGCAGTCGTTTAAAATACTTACATATCGCCAGCTATGATTTGAAATCCCACATAATAATAATGTCCTCCAGACCGAATCGGTCACTGCGACCAATCTTAACGGAGACTGACCATCTACGCAGGAGATATTTGTAAGGATCCAAAGAAAATTGGTATATAATTAATTTTAGAATGCATTGCAATAATTTCATATATGAATAACCCGCGCAACTTCATCTGCGTCACATAACAGAAATTTCGTCGTTTTAGCAACATTTTGCATTTATGATCCGCTCCTATTACTCGTAGCGTGGTGTTATATAGCCTATAGCCTTCCTCTATAAATAGGCTATCCAACACTAAAAGAATTTTTCAAATCGAACCAGTAGTTCCTGAGATTAGCGCGTTCAAACAAATAAACTCTTCAGCTTTATAATATTAGTATAGATATTGTCACCGAGTAATATAGGCTACCTTTTATTTTAAAAACAGTACTGTTACTAACATAAACTAACCTACTTTTACGTCAGCGAATCCACGGGCAAAAGCTAGTGCACAGGGCTATTAACTTTCTTCAATCTTTTTATCCTCGTCATGTTTGCTTGCCTCTCGTCTCTCTCTAATGGATACGTGTAGGTCCCTTTTTCTATTCACCCTTTTAAGAAAACACACATGACACTGCGAGGACAAAGGAAAATTAGCATCAGCCATAAAAAGTCGTATTACACGTAATTTTCTCAACCAAATGAGTCATGGTTCAATGTACTTTAAACATATTCAGTAGTAAAATTGAATAACGGCTATTAGTCACAGTTTTTCTACTGCCGTTATTTGTATAACAATAACTTATGACAACTATTAGTTCGGATTATTGCTTAGGCATATGAGTCTGAGATTGTAGGCATATATGACAGTGCGCCAGTTTTATTGTATACTAGCTGACCCGCGCAACTTCGTTTGCTTCACATAAGAGAATTTTCCTAGTTTTTGCAATATTTTTCATTTATGCTCCGCTCCTATTGGTCGTAGCGTGATGTTATATAGCCTATAGCCTTCCTCTATAAATGGGCTATCCAACACTGAAATATTTTTCTAATTTTTACCCGTAGTTCCTTAGATTACCGCGTTCAACCAAACAAACAAAATGTGAGTGAAGTCGGCGCGTGAGCGCCCCCGCCTTTTTATAAATGCAGCGGATGGCCGTTTCGCGCGTTAAACAACAATCAACCGTGTAGCCGTACCCATACTGGCGCGGCGAGATTTGGAAGTTTTATTTCATCTATATCTTGTGTGTTTATAAACCGATTCCTATATATTTTTTATAATATATATATTAAAGTGTACTTTTTGAATATGGGAGTTTGATAAAGATATATCTATGTGAAATACAATATATTTATGTATTTTAATACACTTTGAAGAAATGCCTAACGATTAAACACGTTATTGTGGCTAATTTATAAAAGATAGATATATACTATTGAGGACTTTTTTGTAGATCTTTTGAAGACCATCATCTTTGTAATACATACTTTTGGTGTATGATCAACGTATGCGAGGATAAGAGCTCGAAAGCGCATTTTCGTCCGACTTGCTTCAAATTTATCGTCACTGCTCAGCTCCTATGTGTCTTAGCGTTATGTTATATAGCCTATAACCTGCCCAGGAGTATGGACTACAATTATTTAAAGGATTAAAATCCCTTCAGTAGCTTTTGACCCATGCGTGCACATACAGACAGACAGACAGACAGACAGACAAAAAATTTACTGATTGCATTTTTGTCATCAGTATCGATCACCATTCATCCTCCAATATTAATTTTGAATATATATTCAATGTACAGAATTGACCTCTCTACAGTTTTATTATAAGTATAGATATAGATATAGATGAGTTTTGATAAACAAGTTCAAACATTAATTATTCATTTAGGTCACAAAGTAACATTTATGAACGTCAGAGTATTATGGTTAATGAGTCATAGCTTTCAACGCATCTGTAATAGTGTTTTATATACTTACTAGCTTTTGTCCGCGGCTTCGCTCGCGTTAATTTAGAATTTGGCAATCAATTCGGGTTGTACTCTGCTTGTAGTAATATAATTCAATCATGATTCTAAAGACACGTGGCGCCATCTATTATCATAAGAACGTTATTATTGTTTTCCTCAGGAACAGTAATTTTTTTGGGATGAAAGGTAGCCTATGTCCGTTTCTGTTCACCTGACAACGTATATGCAAAATTTTAGGATGATCGGTTCAGTGGTTTAGGCGTGAAAAGGTACCAAACAAACAAACAAACTCATTTTCGCTTTCATAATATTAGTTAGGATTAGGATAGGATTAGGATTGAGACCAGACCTCCATAATGAGCTGGTTCAAGTTATTGCGCCGCCGAACAATATTTTTAGGAGCTAGTAGGTACAGACTGCTCGCCATGCCACAAGCCACACAGTTGCATGGTCTACTTCACCGGTGCCGCGTGTACTCTCCGCGTTCAATACTCCAGTGGAAGCCAATCCGGACTGTGATTATTGCTGACGACTTGAAAGTAGTCATGATTGTATGCAATGCTTTTTGTGAGAAGCTAGGTTCAATTTATATAATTTAAATATCTGTGTTAAATATATCTATATATTAATACGTGAAGCAAAAACTTTGTACCCCTTTTTACGAAAATTGCGCGGACGGAGGAGTATGAAATTTGGCACAGTTAAAGTTTATATGGAGAAGGAGGGGCGAATCCAAATATTTATATAAAATATGCATAAGAAATACATTAAATTATTGAAAAAGCACTACACGCACACAACCATGCATTTGACACACGCAGTCGAAGCGCGTAACTATGGTTACATATCAATATATAATAACACTAGATGTTCCCGCGGTTTCACCCGCGTTTATCGTTACTGCGCCGCCCCCGTGGATCGTAGCGTGATGTTATATAGCCTATAGCCTTCTTCGATAAATAGGCTATCCAACATTAAAAGAATTTTTCAAATCGAACCAGTAGTAATCACGCAGAATAAACCAGGAGAAACATCGTTTGTACTATGTCTGTAATGGGTAATTATTTTGCAGCAATGTTATTTTAAAACTGTGATATCTCCTAAGATATTCATTGAAATCGAATGATGGACAGGGCAATTTTGTTTTAAATTAAATACTTGTGATGGATAACGTATTTATTTGGATAAGGATTAATATCATGTTTATAAATTCGCAAATAATGCATTATTTTAGAACAAATTTGGTTAGCATAAAAATGGTTATAGTGAGCCAACCTTAAAAGATAGACATATGCTGTCGCGGACTTTTTTTAGAACTTTTAAAGGGAAACAATTCTGTCATACATGATTTTTGCGAAACTTTAACTGTTTACGCAGCGCACGCAGCGGAAGCTCTCAAAAGGAAAAAATACCCTCCGATTTTGAAACATTCTTCATTGGTACTCAGCTCCTATTGATCTTAGCGTGATGATATATAGCTTATAGCCTTCCTCAATAAATGGGCTATCTAACACTGAAAGAATTTTTGAAATCGGACCAGTAGTTCCTGAGATTAACGCGTTCAAGCAAATAAACAAACAAACAAACTCTTCAGCTTTATAATATTAGTATAGATATATCAGCAATATCTTACAGGCAAACTTTGGACGAATTTCGAGCACTAGGTGACCGCTAATACCAATAATTAGTGTAAGTTTATGTAACCGTTCTAATTTTAGTAAAATATAATAAATAATATATCAGGTAACAGTAACTAGTACTGAAAGTACATTATTCAATTTATTGTATAATGCCGCGTTCAGATATTGTTTTATTTGTTATTACTGCATAACATTGAAATATTAATCCAATATTCAAATGTAAATTCGTTACTCGCAGTTTCATTGGATTTGTTTTGATCAAATATTTTACTTACGATATTATACAGTATTCGATATATTTGATTATCAATAAAAAATGTTCAATTAACTACGAATGCATACAGAATATTTAAAAGTAAATAAATAAACCGATTTTTATTCATAATTATTTGTAAAATGGGGCGGTATATTTATATATATCTTCATAGATGAGATACGCTGAAAAGCGTTGTTATTATAAAAAGCAATATAACACATTTATTAAAAAAATATTCGGGCAGTCTTTGGGGACTGCCGATAGAAGTGAAAACTTTAATCGTCGATCATAAACACTTCCCTATAAACAAAAAAAATATAAGAAAAAAAGATCGGGTCGGAATCCTGATACTCCTTTAGGGGTTATTAATTTTGTTATTTTTTGCGTAGGACGCACCATTTCTGAGATATTGTTAATATTCTAAAATAATTAAAAAATGAAAAATGTGGAAGCGTGACGATGACGCGAGTTCTATGAGTTTGTTCACCCAAGAAGTGCTCAACGCGCCTAAAGAAGTTTTCACTTCAAAAATATTAATAAGACAAGAAAGTGTAAACTAAAGGTTAACTACCTTGGAGTATCAACAAAACAGACCGAACATTTCCAAGCATGGATCGAGGGCAGCTTAGCGGAGATAGGAACATTGGAAGCATAGAGCTTCAGAATCTATTGATTTCGTTTTTAGTCAAAGATACCATGATCTAAATACGTAGTCAAGTATCCGATATAAAAAAAACAAATAGAAAAATTATCTTTCTTTTGATGGACAGTTGCAAATGCTCAGTGTACTGTTGTTGACTGTATATATGACGTAGTGGTTCAAATGGTCCCTTCGTCACTGCCACTGAGCCGAGTGTCATGCGTTCGATTCCCACATAGAACAAAAAAATATGATCATAATAATTGTTTTGAGTCTAGGTATTCGTTGAAATTAAACTACTATATACGGATTTTATCGCGTTGTTTATTTGACACTATTACAAAATTTTGAGAAACTGTTACACTACGAAAGTGTAAAAATAAATCTAAATAGTATAATAGTATAGTAATAGTATAAATAGTTTTAATAGTTTCAATAATTTAATTAGCTTAAAAATTTGTAAAGTTTAATAGTAATTATAGTAGTGTAACAGTTTTTCAAAATTTTGTAATAGTGTCAAATAAACAACGCGATAAAATCCGTATATAGTAGTTTAATTTCAATGAATAACATTCGCGTAAACAGAAGACAATATTATCTAGGTATTCGTTTCTTGTAACATAAGAAATATTCAAAGTGCAGGTTTGGTCTTAAAAAATAAAATGAATATTTATCTTTATGCTTAGGTCTAATTTAAGTACAGGTCTAATTTGAGAGTAGTAGAGCCTCGCTGATTTCAGCATGAATAGGCCGGCTCGATCGGGGAAGGACTACCCTCTCACAGAATATCGACGCGAAATAGCAGTGTTCCTACTGTTGTTTTTTTTTCGGTGAGTGAGAGCGCCGGAGGCCCAATCATCCTCTTTCCCTATTCCCGCTCCTTCTCCTTCCCACTTCCTTTCCTAAAGGGTCAGCAACGCGCAAGTGATGCCTCTGATGTTGGAAGCGTCCATAAGCTACGGTGACCACTTACCACCAGGTAATGCTTGTTTGCCACCTTCGTCGTACAAAAAAAGCAGTACTTTACCTAAAAACAAGCTTGAAAATGAGATCATCATCATCATCAGGCTATAATAGTCCACTGCTGGACATAACCCTCCCCCAAAGAGCGCCATAGCGCCCTGTCTTCAGCTTGCCGCATCCAGCATCTGCCTGCAGTCTTTCGCAGATCGTCATCCCACCAGTTCGGAGGGCGTCCTACACTACGTTTGCCGAGAATTTTAAGAATTTTAAGAAGTTTGCCGAAAATGAGATATATCTTGGCATTTCAGTTAAAGCAAGTTAAATAATTTTAGAATGATTGTAAGAACAATATTATACTTAAATTACAGTAGTCATGTCATCATTGGCGTCGTTAGCCTTAGTTAAAGTTTTATTGGTAGTTAAACTTTAACAAACGGTCAAGCCATGTTTATATTATGTATATGTTAGTAGCTGTAGCCTTGGTAAAACGTTTTAAGTGGCGATAAGCAATTAGCTTCGGCTGAAAACGAATGCGAAAGGCTAACTAATGCAAAAAGCATGTTTGTTTAATAGTAAATAAAAACCGACCAAGTGCGAGTCGGACTCGCGCACGAAGGGTTCCGTACCATTATATATAAAAAGGCAAAAAAATCATATTTGTTGTATGGGGGCCCGCTTAAATATTTGTTTTATTTTAATTTAATTATTATGTTTTTTAAAGTGAATATATAATAAGTAATAGGGTCCCGTTTTACCCTTTGGGTACGGCACCCTAAAAAACGAGGCACTACGTAACTATATCAAAATGATTATCACTTTTTATGGTATTGGGGGTCACAAAGAAATGTGAGTATAAATGAGAATCAGCCTAAGTGAGGGTATATTTATATACCTTCACCAATGACATGTATTGTGTTGCTGTTTTTTGTTTACTTGGGTTAAATAGCCGTTTCAGTAAGTTCTAAAGTAATAGTGCCTCGCTAATTTGAGCATGTATGGGCCGGCTCGACCGGGGAAGTACTACCCTCTTACAGAATATCGATGTGAAATAGCAGTGTTCCTACTGTTGTGTTTCGTTTGGTGAGTGAGAGTGCCGGAGGCCCAATCACCCTCTTTCCCCCTGCCTGCTCCTTCTCCTTCCCACTTCCTTTTTTTCCTAAAGGGTCGTCAACGCGCAAGTGATGCCTCTGGTGTTGCAGGCGTCCATAGGCTGCGGTGACCACTTACCATCAGGTGAGCCGTATGCTTGTTTGCCACCTTAATTGTATAAAAAAATAAAGGTATAGACCTCCAGACGGTACTACACACATCGTTACATGGATTAGCCACCTACACATGAGATATACACTGCACAAGTGTGTGCTCAAACAATAATCGATCTCTAATATTCCTTAAACCTCATACTTCACTAGGACGGTAATACTAAACTTCTTCTTCTTTTTTCGTATGGTTAGTAGCCAACCTGTTGTCAAGAGTTGTTCAAGCCGCCGTTAGGCCTCTGACATGGCTTAACGACTGTTGTCAATTTGACAACAACCAGGACCGGCTTTTTACGTGTCCTCCGAAGCACGCTCAGATGAATTACCACTAAGCGGTCACCGATCTATAGACTGACCTTACCTAACGTTGCTTAACCTCGCTAATCGTTAACCGATCAGTGAGTGCAACTGGCTATGAGCGCCTATTATACTAAACGACCGGAGTGAGATTAAACGCAGTACGAACGGCCTAACATGCTTTTCGTCACGAGTGTGTGCAATACCACCAGCCTCTTTACCCCGACTGCTATTGGGCATACTATTACAGAAAACTCAATATCTTTTTGCTGACCCATTCCGGGATTCGAATAAGAGATCTCATGCACAGTAAGCGTCGATCAAATATACCATACATGCACGATCGTCACTCGAAAAACGGCCCCAACAAAACTGTGCATAAATCAGTCGTATGCGCTATATTATGCACCTGTCCCACTCACTCTTGCGTGCGCTGCCCGTAAGCGAGAGCGAATCGACACCACTACTACGGTGAAGACCGTACCATATACTTAGTACGCTTGCGTATCGCGAGTAACACACTTAGGACGCTTTACATTGACGCGTTTTAACTAAACTATTACAAAATGTTTCTCAGTGGGCGTTCAATGCTTATTCCGGTTTATTTCCTGGATTGCATAATAAATGCAGACACTTATAAGTAAGTAGTACTGGTCAGTGCCACATATTGACGCAGTTTTTGTATGAGAATGTGCATCTATGGTATATTTGATCGAAGACAGTAAGTAATCATATTCACTACCACTCCGCAACCCAGTTCATTCTTCTATCATGGTAATCAGCGTCTCTTCATACAAACTTTAACTGCACGGATGGCGTAATGGTTTAGGTGGTCGCCTCGCCACTGCTGCTACGCCGAGTGTAGTGGGTTTGAATCCCAAACGGTACAAAAATTTGTGTGATCCACAAATGGTTGTTCCGAGTCTAGATGTTCTTCGTGTCCGTTGTTTGAATGTTTGTAACGCCCCGCGACACAGGGTATCTTCCTAATGTGGGAGTTCTGTTTAAAAAAAATCGTTATCTTTGCATAATAAACTTATACTGTTATATAGATAATTCACAAACACAGTATCATTGACATTTGGACGGCGTATAATTTGAAACAATTCTATTTTGCTCAACTCAGTAGAGCGTGCCCGACCGTACTTACAAGTAAATGGTATGTTTTTTGTAACATTTCGGTGAGGTGAAGAACATTACTTTTTAACATTGCGTTTTTATGTGTCATAGCAAGGACAACGTTGTGGTTTGCTAGTCAAATAGGATTTGCTTTGTCTTTATGGAAAATTATTGTTTCTTACGTATTATTATTTTGTACTCGTTTTTAAGACGATGATGTCTGAGCTACTTTGTGTCATCGTACCATTCGGTACTGCAGTAAAATTACCTTTATAGGTTACAGCAGAAATAGTCACGTTCGAAGTAGGTTGTACTATAAACCAATTTATATGCACTCAGGCCGATCTAAAAAGGCCACCAGCTCCAAGAAAACAACATCACAAAAACAAACTTTTAAACTAGCAAATATTTATTTATTTATTGGATTAATTCACAGCATTTAGATTTCACGATGAATGTTATCCTAATCCTATCCTAATCCTGATATAGATACTGCAAGACTAGTACTGCAAGACAGCTTACTGATATAGATACTGCAAGACTAGTACTGCAAGACAGCTTACCGATATAGATACTGCAAGACTAGTACTGCAAGACAGCTTACCGATATAGATACTGCAAGACTAGTACTGCAAGACAGCTTACTGATATAGATACTGCAAGACTAGTACTGCAAGACAGCTTACTGATATAGATACTGCAAGACTAGTACTGCAAGACAGCTTACTGATATAGATACTGCAAGACTAGTACTGCAAGACAGCTTACTGATATAGATACTGCAAGACTAGTACTGCAAGACAGCTTACTGATATAGATACTGCAAGACTAGTACTGCAAGACAGCTTACTGATATAGATACTGCAAGACTAGTACTGCAAGACAGCTTACTGATATAGATACTGCAAGACTAGTACTGCAAGACAGCTTACTGATATAGATACTGCAAGACTAGTACTGCAAGACAGCTTACTGATATAGATACTGCAAGACTAGTACTGCAAGACAGCTTACTGATATAGATACTGCAAGACTAGTACTGCAAGACAGCTTACTGATATAGATACTGCAAGACTAGTACTGCAAGACAGCTTACTGATATAGATACTGCAAGACTAGTACTGCAAGACAGCTTACTGACATAGATACTGCAAGACTAGTACTGCAAGACAGCTTACTGATATAGATACTGCAAGACTAGTACTGCAAGACAGCTTACTGATATAGATACTGCAAGACTAGTACTGCAAGACAGCTTACTGATATAGATACTGCAAGACTAGTACTGCAAGACAGCTTACTGATATAGATACTGCAAGACTAGTACTGCAAGACAGCTTACTGATATAGATACTGCAAGACTAGTACTGCAAGACAGCTTACTGATATAGATACTGCAAGACTAGTACTGCAAGACAGCTTACTGATATAGATACTGCAAGACTAGTACTGCAAGACAGCTTACTGATATAGATACTGCAAGACTAGTACTGCAAGACAGCTTACTGATATAGATACTGCAAGACTAGTACTGCAAGACAGCTTACCGATATAGATACTGCAAGACTAGTACTGCAAGACAGCTTACCGATATAGATACTGCAAGACTAGTACTGCAAGACAGCTTACTGATATAGATACTGCAAGACTAGTACTGCAAGACAGCTTACTGATATAGATACTGCAAGACTAGTACTGCAAGACAGCTTACTGATATAGATACTGCAAGACTAGTACTGCAAGACAGCTTACTGATATAGATACTGCAAGACTAGTACTGCAAGACAGCTTACTGATATAGATACTGCAAGACTAGTACTGCAAGACAGCTTACTGATATAGATACTGCAAGACTAGTACTGCAAGACAGCTTACTGATATAGATACTGCAAGACTAGTACTGCAAGACAGCTTACTGATATAGATACTGCAAGACTAGTACTGCAAGACAGCTTACTGATATAGATACTGCAAGACTAGTACTGCAAGACAGCTTACTGATATAGATACTGCAAGACTAGTACTGCAAGACAGCTTACTGATATAGATACTGCAAGACTAGTACTGCAAGACAGCTTACTGATGTAGATACTGCAAGACTAGTACTGCAAGACAGCTTACTGATATAGATACTGCAAGACTAGTACTGCAAGACAGCTTACTGATATAGATACTGCAAGACTAGTACTGCAAGACAGCTTACTGATATAGATACTGCAAGACTAGTACTGCAAGACAGCTTACTGATATAGATACTGCTAGACTAGTACTGCAAGACAGCTTACCGATATAGATACTGCAAGACTAGTATATTCCAGTTACTTTCATAGTGTCATGTCCTACGGTATATTATTGTGGGGCAAGGCAGCTGATATTGAGACAATTTTTATTCTTCAAAAGCGTGCAGTAAGTAGCATTTATAATTTAGGACCACGAGTTTCCCTGAAAGATCGATTTAAAGAAATAGGCATACTTACTGTTGCGTCGCAATATATATTTGCTAACATTATGTTTATTAAACATAACATTTACTTATATAATAAGAATAGTTATATTCATAACGTAAACACTAGAAATAAGCATAAGTTAGTAGGCCCATATCATCGTTTACATAAAGTTCACAATACATTTGCGGGACTCGGTATACGTTTTTTTAATAAATTACCTATTAACATAATTAATTTACCATTGTTTAAATTTAAAAACGCTGATAAAAGACAACTTATTCGGAAGGGTTATTATTCAGTCAACGACTACTTAAATGACAAAAACTCATGGAGCTAGTTGCTTGTTGCATACAGGACTCAAAGATCTGTATTACTTATAAGTCAATTTAAGCCTTTGCATAGTCACAAAGTGTAAGTGTATGCGCCATCATGCCATCCTACTGTCTATTTTAGATTTATATTAAATAATATATCTTAGCTCAAATTATTTCCTCCCTATAATATTATTAAGTTATTATTGTTATTATCTTTAGCTTTTATAGTCAGTAGTATATGGCATAATGGCTGTAACACCTTGTTAATCTGAGTTGTAAAATACTGAAATTATATTTAACTGACGATTTAAAAGAGTGGCCGTGAGTTTCTTGCAGGTTTCTTCTCATAGGCTCTACCCTTTGCCTGAACCTAGCAACTAACCTAAATGTAGCTTCAGTAACTTAGTAAACTCACTAACCTATATACTTTGACGTTCATAAGTGTTACTTTGTGACCTAAATGAATAAATGATTTTTGACTTTGACTTTGACTTTGACTTAATCCTAACTTCCTAACTAATATTATAAAAACGAAAATGAGTTTGTTTGTTTGGTACCTTTTCACGCCTAAACCAATGAACCGATCACCCTGAAATTTTGCATATACGTTGACAGGTGTACAGAAACGGACATAGGCTACATTTCATCCCGAAGAAAATTATTGTTTCCGAGGAAAACAATAATAATGTTTTTATGATGATAGATGGCGCCACGTGTCTTGCGAATCATGATTGAATTATATTATTACAAGCAGAGTACAACCCGAATTGATTGTTAGATTCTAAATTAACGCGAGCGAAGCGGCGGGCAAAAGCTAGTATTGTATATATCATTCATCGTGAAATCTTAGATTGTAAGGTTCTGATATGCATGCCACTATGCCACTTCAGAGTTAACACAGCATTCACAGATAAGACAGCACATTGAACAAAAATATGTTAGCTGTTAACAATCAAAAGTTTAAAGTAATCTAGACGAAAACAAAATAAATAATCATAACATTTTACTTATTCCACTTTAATATTGTCTTCTGTTTACGCGAATGTTATTAATTGAAATTAAACTACTATATACGAATATCAAATAAACAACGCGATAAAATCCGTGTATAGTAGTTTAATTATTCCACTTTAACAATTGATTTAGTAGTTATACGTATATGTAAGAAAGTAGTTATCAATATTATCATAGTATTCCAAAGGATTTCATTACACACTAGATGTTCCCGCGGTTTCACCCGCGTTTATCGTTACTGCGCCGCCCCCGTGGGTTGTAGCGTGATGTTATATAGCCTATAGCCTTCCTCGATAAATAGCCTATCCAACATTAAAAGAATTATTCACATCAAACCAGTAGTTCCCGAGATTAGCGCGTTCAAACAAACAAACAAACACTTCAGCTTTATAATATTAGTATAGATATGTACATTTTTTAACGAATTATTACAAATTTACTGTAAAACAAGAGCAGCGGTAGCTCAGTGGGGAGACCAACAGACTGCAATGCAGTGTCTCAAGTTCGAACCCACGTCGCGCACCTCTGACTTTCAGAAGTTATATGACTTTTCGAAATTATGTGCGTATTGATTGACAATTATCGCCTGCTCCGTGCCTCGGAGAGCACGTTAAGCCTTAGGTCCCGGCTACCATGAACATCTATGGCAGTCGTTATTGGGAGAGTGTCGACACAAAAGAGTCCACTGGGTCGAAGTGTCGCCGGTCTGCACTGACTGGCCCCCACATAAGATAAGATACTGTAAAACGATCAGCTGTGCTGGAATGGCGCAGTCTGAAGGCTCTGGGATCTAAGTCTATTAGCAATGGAATCTAATATGTGTCCGAAGGCTTGCCCTTTTATTGCGTGGGAACTATATGAGTATCAAATCGATATTTTAATTAATTGGTACAGTGGTCAAGAATGGGTTAATCATGTATAAAATGTGGTGAAATATAGTTTTTTTTTTTAACTAACTATAATTGTATGGTTTGTATGGTTCGAATCCTGGGTCGGGCCAACAAAAAGTTATTAAGTTTTTCTGTTACGAAACCTCAATAGCAGCTTGAGCATGTAAAGCCGTTGCTCCTACATCTGATCTCTCTCCGGTCGTGTCGGATGACCGTCCCATCGGATCATGGGAGTTAGGGAACAGAGAGTGCACTTGTGTTGGCGCCCACACTTGTGCACTATAATATCTCCTGCGCAGATAGCCGGTCTCCATTAAGATTGATCGCCGTTAACGTAATTCAGTCTGGAGGACATTATCTAATACTATAGTTACTTCATTTCTTTTACTATTTTTATAATTAGTTATTAGAACATCATAAAAAAAGCAGAATAATCAATAATGATAACAATGATGGCATTGCAATATCTAATTACATAAAATATTTATTCGTGTTACACGACAGACATTTCTTTTTTCAATTCGGCCTCTATGGCGTAGTGGTTAGTGTATCCAACTGCCACGCCTGAGGTCGCGGGTTCGATTCCCGCACAAGTCAAACATTTGTGTGCATGAACATGGATGTTTGTTTCTATGTATAATATGTATGTATTTACAAAAAAAAAGTATATATGTATGTTTACTCATTG
Source organism: Catocala sponsa (assembly GCA_963564715.1). NCBI lineage: Eukaryota > Metazoa > Arthropoda > Insecta > Lepidoptera > Erebidae > Catocala > Catocala sponsa. The sequence goes on along the minus strand of OY751343.1, from coordinate 24,579,636 downwards.
TCTAGTACCCATAGTACAAGCTCTGCTTAGTTTGGGCTAGATGGTGTTGTGTGTATGTGATAGAATATTATATTATTATATTATATTACAGAAAATATTTATTCGTAAGACTGAGATTTCTTTTTTGAATAATCATGAACAATAAAATTTCAATACCACAATATTAAATTTTATTACCACTATTTCATACAGCAGACTTTCTATTGCTCTAAGTGGTCTTGTATAATAATATAACGTATGACACTGGTTTCACTCAATTTCGTTACTAATAGAAATGTTAGCTAGAGAAATCCCTTTTTGTAAAGCGTCTTATGCTGGTTTGTCTTTCAATTGTATATGAACAGACAAATCTAATAAAAGGTTCAGCTGAAGTGCTCTCAAAGGCTTTTGTTCATATTTTTTTCCAATTTCAAGAAGTAATCTCGTTCAATACAGTCAGTATTTATATATTACTAGCTTTTACTGTCTACACATGTGCCTGTTTTATATAAAGAGAAGGATCAACTAAGGTGTACACACGGCTACACATCAAGTTAGACATCCTATATACGCATAACTACGCTACATACAAAATAGAGAATTGTCGGAAAGGGACTGTGCATAGTGGTGTCGATGTAATGGTAAGGAGAGAGCGTAACAAAAATATAACGCATTCTCTCGCACGATTCGCAGTGATCAACTTCTAATAGTTAAAAGTCCAAACAGTCCAGGTTGATGCGTCGCTGTGTGTACATACGTAAACATTTCTAGACTATGGTAGAGCATAGTGCAAATAATGATGACTACGTTAATACGAACTTTAAAATTCTGCTTTGCATTGCTTAAAATCGATTTGAATAGTAAGAAATATTTTGTCACACAGGTAAATGAAAAAAAAAATGGGCAGTCTTTGAGGACTGCCGATAGAAGTGAAAACTTTAATCCTTGATCATAAACACTTCTTTATAAACCAAATTATAAACCAAAAATAATTCAAAAATGGAAAGCGTGCATTTGACACACGCAGTCGAAGCGCGTAACTATGGTTACATATATCAATATATAATGACATATATCAGCAATATTATTCTCCTTCAAAAGTAGCATTCAAAAATGGAAAGCGTGGAAGCGTGACGATGATGCGAGTTCTATGATTTTTGTTCACCCAAGAAGTGCTCAACGCGCCTAAAGAAGTTTTCACTTCAAAAATATATCGCATTAGGATTAAACCTTGCGTCGCGGAAGGGTCTTTCAAAACAATAATTAGTATAATTCACATATAATTGTTCAATTTTGTGTGGGATTCGACCCACGCCGACAGGCAACCGCTTCTCCAATGCGCCGTGCGTCGTCTGGTTAATTATGGATATTAACTCTTTTCTCCCATTTAGCCAGCACTGACGAGTTTTGCTCATTCCTGGGTAACACTATTATCGAAGGAATTGTCCTTCAACCATGTACAATCACGACACTTTTAGTAGTATTTATACTTTTAAGACTCATACAATCTCACTCTATATTAAATGTTTTTTCCAGCTCAAGGATGTCACCCGCAGCGTCGTTTGCGGAACGATGGGCCCGTGATAACCTGACCAGAGATGCCACTTCGGACGAACTGGTGGTGCTGAATCTCTTCTCCGTCACTTGTGAGGGGAACGAGGCTGAAGCAGCCAAGAGGGCCAGAAGGTATTACACTGCGCGAGGACCTGGAGGACTGACGGAGCTATGGCATAAGAGACACCCCGATGATGAGGATATTTTGTCTAGTTGTCAAGATGTGTAAGTATTTTCTCAACTAATCTGGTATAGTATAATATATAATTATACTATACCAGATATATATAATTGCTAGAATATTAAAGCCTAGTAAAGGCCAACTGTCTAGCGCATTAGTTCCCAAAGTGGTCCAGTTAGATCCCCAGAGGTTCACAGGAGACTCGACGGGGGTTTACGTTGGCGTGACAAAAAAATGGGGGTGCACTATTTGTAAGCGGGGGTGCACGACAATTTATTTGCTTTCTATAGTGAAAAATTAAAATGTTGGCTTGACTGTTACTTGTAAAAACATTATATTGCATTTTCCATATTCAGTACCAGTGGTTTTTCGATGTTTCGGTAGAGAATTACTAAAAAAATGGTCAGCCCATACAGATTTGATAACATTTTTTACTTGCATGAACTTGTTTAGCTGCAGGGTGTCCGCCGGAACCAGCTAAATTTTGAAAGTGGTATATGAGATAAAAAGTCTTGGAACCTCTAGTATAGCGTCACAACGCCAACTATGTAACGTCGCGACAACAAGTATGTAACGTCACAAAACTAACTGTGTAGCGTCGCGACGACAACAGCCTGGTATATAGTAATAACAAGCTGATTTTAACTAGCTTCATTTTAAAATAAAGTTTAAAAAACTATAACCCGACTACGTAAAAAAGGGGTCTAAAAAGGACGAAATAACGACAATTTTTTCATTAATACTTAAATAAATTAATACTTTCCGTAAAATTTATATAGCCTATGTCACCCGGGTCATTATTACAAATCTATTGACACCTCATTCATTAAAATCGGTTCAGTAGCTTAGGCGCTACGGTGGAATATACAAATATACATATCCAGACTGCCAAAATCATTAGCCTTCTCGCCGTAGTCAGGTAAAAAAGGACGAAACGACGACAATTTAAAAAAAAATACTTTTTCTTAAAATGTATATAGCCTATGTTACCCGGGCCATTAATACGAATCTATTGACACCTCATTCATTAAAATCGGTTCAGTAATTTAGGCGCTACGTAACGGTGGAACATACAAACATACATACACAGACTGCCAAAATCATTACCCTTCCTTTTGGCTTCGCGGTAGTCAGATAAAAAGAAGGTCGTAAGATACTTGCAAGTTTTGTGAGTTTCTTTTAAACAAAATTCTTAGCAAACCAAAAAAAAAGGCATAGGTAGGATTATCAAAGAAGCTACTTTTTGTAATAACCACAAACCTAACACAAGGAATACAATAAAAAGAAAAGCGACTTCCGCGCAAACTGACTATATATAACCATAACTTTGAAATTACAAAAAGGTCCTCTCGTGTGTTTTTTGCACACCTGGTGTTCATAAGCGCCAAGGACTTTCCTTTCACTTTTTTTTGCCAGACACTCAACGGGTGGTAGTGGTATAATGTAATTACATATAAAGGTTTTGTTTGGCTCTTAAAGCAGTTACTGGAATCTCATCTAAAATAAATTAGTATTAGACATACCTAACACTAAATTAAACACTAATTACTAATTAGCCAGAATTTACATTTTCAATGTATCTCATATAGCAGCGATAGCTCACTGGGGAGACCAACAGACTGTAATGCAGAGGGTCTCGGGTTCGAACCCACGTCGCGCACCTCTGACTTTCGGAAGTTATATAACTTTTCGAAATTATATGCGTATTGATTGACAATTATTGCCTGCTCCGTACCTCGAAGAGCACGTTAAGCCGTCGGTCCCGGCTGCCCTGAATATCTATGGCAGTTGTTATTGGGAAGTCAGTGACTTCTAATATTCTGACACTGGTCTAGCTTTAGGGTATCGTTGGCCTTCGGGTTGCGGAGGTCAGATGGCAGTCGCTCCGTGTAAAACTGATATCCAGTCAAATCCGGTTAGACTAGAAAGCCGACCCCAAGTGACTTGGGAATAATAAAGGCTAAGGAGAAGAAGAATGTATCTCATATTCCTCAATACGTATAACTATCTAATTTAACAGTTGTTAATTTGTCTCTTTCCAGTTATATAGTGCCACTACGGTGTCGCAGCGCAGGTGGCAGACGCGTAACGATAATACGATTGCCAGCCCCGAATGCTCAGGATAAACCATTATCAGCCAAAGCACTTCTCGCAAGGTGGCTCATGATATTGGACATCAGGTAATTTACATAATATTGTCTTCTGTTTACGCGAATGTTATTCATTGAAATTAAACTAGTATATACGGATTTTATCGCGTTGTTTATTTAAACGTAAATATAACTAGTATAATAGTATAGTAATAGTATAAATAGTTTTAATAGTTTCAATAATTTAATTAGCTTAAAAATTAGTAAAGTTTAATAGTAATAGTAGTGTAACAGTTTTTCAAAATTTTGTAATAAAGTGTCAAATAAACAACGCGATAAAATCCGTATATAGTAGTTTAATTTCAATAAGGTAATTTATTTATATTTTCTTTTAATCTTTTACTAATCCGATAATTTAGGAAATCTGACCAGATTTCCTAAATTATCGCAAAATCGACTACTAAAGTGGCAAACAAACATACTGCCCACCTGATGGTAAGTGGTCACCGTAGCCTATGGACGCCTGCAACACCAGAGGCATCACTTGCGCGTTGCCAACCCTTTACAAAAGGAAGTTTCCCACTTCCTTTCGTAGAAAAAGGAAGTGGGAAGGAGAAGGAGCGGGAAGGGGGAAAGTGGGTGATTGGACCTCTGGCACTCTCACTCACCGAATCAAACACAACAGTAGGAATACTGCTATTTCACGTCGATATTCTGTGAGAGGGTAGTCTTTCTCCGGTCGAGCCGGCCCATTCATGCTGAAACCAGCGAGGCTCTACTATCTATATTTAAGTTAAAAGTATACAGGGTAGTAGTTTGATAAGTCGAAACCTATTTAGTTCGGTTTTAGTAGTACGGAGCCATGCGTACTGCTAAAACCGAACTAAATAGGTTTCAGAATTACTAGTACTTAGCACTTATAAAAGATAACAACAGTATGATCCATGAAAGCAGTCATGACTAAGTAACCGACGATGGCAAGAAAGGTCCGCAAGGACAGTCGTAGATTTAAAAAATCAGAGCGTAATATCGTCCAAAAATGTGCTCAAACGTTCTTATTAAATTGTTCGATAAAATTAAGTTTATGCAATGTTTGTAGGAGGATAGGCCCCCTATAAAGATCCACAAGCAGTATTGCGCATAATCCTCAAATCCACCTTATATACCTCAAACTTCAGTAAATATTTTTTGAGATAATCTTAAAAGATTTATCATATAATTCTACAGCGCCCTATGACTACTCTGTATACTTATGTTTACGTATTCAACACAAAACGAGAAAACCATTTTCCCTTTTTATGTAGTTATTTATCTTCTTAAGATTTATTACAATTTAATTATAGTAACTTAGTATGACTTTAGCCCTGAGGGTTGACATTGGCCCTTAATTGGAAAAAGCTGTTTAATTGGAGGAAGCTGTTTTACTGACAGTTTATAGTGGTATCTATTGATTTCCACGCAATTTCCACGTGTATTTTTTCGGCAAAATGTATGATAGTGGTCTGGTGGGAACTTCAGACTTTTTCCAATTAGGGGCCAATGTCACCCCTCAGGGCTAAAGTCATACGACCTTACGGTATGTAAATCTACTAACTATTGACTATTTTCTGCAATGTTATAAGGTATTGCCGTCTTGAATGGCAGTATATTATTTCTATTGCTATATAAAACAATTATATCTACAAATACAAACTTTCGTCTATGTATATTTAACTTAAATGCCAAATCATTGAAACATTCTGTTATAAAATTTCATGACATCACTATAAAAAAATATGGAACACAGAAGGCAGATTATTGGCCCATTACTAAAAATATAAAGTAATTTTGGTTTACGACGTTTTGAACATTTTAAAACCGAATTTACATAATAATATTTACATAACACAAGTGGCAGCTAAGTAAATAAAACAGATATCGTTCTGAAATCAGATTCCCAGAACAAAGCGTCAATGTCGCTTTGAACAAACGTTACAATAGACTTCTTTGTGAAGACAGACTGTTTGCACACCGTTCCGTCTCACCGGCTGGTTTAGCATGCTATTTTAAAATAAACGTTTATTTAAAAGAATCAAGGGTATTAAATTTATTGCATTTATTGAATTAAACTTCGCGATAATTCATTTTACCCCGGAAGAATTATTTTTAATACATATTTATTTAAAACAGGCTTTCAAAGTCAGTAGAAAAAGAGTAAACACACATGTCGGTTCCTTCATAACCTGAAGCAGACTTCAAAAAAGAAGACGTCCTCAAATGAACCGCATGTTTTAATCCTTTATATATCCCGGCATTTCTAAGCCTCTTTGTTTTAATTTGAAAGGTATTATAACATCCAATGTGGTCCCATATAAATTAAAATAATAAACGAAGAAAAAGACAGAGCAGAAAAACGCAAAAAATGGATACTGGCGTCGAATCATTATTTAGCACCGTTTACAGTTTGTACTGCCATATTCAATAAAAATTACAATTATAATTAAAAAGATTGCACCTTTTTATATGATTATATTTCTCTTATTACAAGTATTTATCTACCACATAACATTAGAAAGAAAAAAAGAAAGAAAACAGTTTATAGTGACCTCTAAAAAACAACAAAAAAATAAAAAGTTTTAGAAATACAAAAATAAAAACAAAGAAAACATAAGAATAATCAGTTTACGTAATTACATCATACCACCAGTGCAAGACCAAAAATGGCACTTATGTCAGCATAATGCTGCAGCACCGTGGTAGGTAGGGCAGCGCTGATTTTCGGACAAGTAACATAATAAATTTAATGTAAAATAAAGTAAATATATGAATGTATACTATAAATCCGGCCCTTTAGGAGGCTTATACGGAAACATGAGTCCAACATGAAAGCTATAATAATTAACGGTAATTATGGTTTACATTTCAGACTTCGAGAGGACCCAACGCCTGGTGAAGAAGTAATATTTTTAGACGTAGCTGATCTGCAGCCGGCTCACATCAAAAACCATTTTAGAGGAAACTATTGGAAAGACTTTGTCTGGTGTATGAAGGTAAGAAAGTAAAATAAAATGATAAAACTATATGATTTAATTCAACAAACGCAGTGTTTAAATTATTAACAAATAGAATAAACAGGTAGAATAAAATTGGCAAAAAACAATCTTTCCTGTTGACTTATAGATTCGTAGATATTTTTAGTAGATAGTAAAAATACAAGACAGTAATTTAAACCCTTTATCTTTAAAACATAATGGTCAATATTGCGTGCACTATAATAAGATCTCACCAGCAACCGTGCAGCTCCAGGCCGCGAGTGAGATTTTATTTGTCAGGTTAATTTTGAAGCACGGGCCTGGTCTACTGATTTATTTGATGTAAGATTTAAAATAATTCTTAGGGCGAGGCTTATAAGTGTCATACCTATGTATATCATATTGAGAAAAATAGAGTATATAAAAATGATTTCAGCAATCCACTATTTCAAAAGTAGATTATGACTACAAAACTAAATAAATATATATTTTATTCCAGACCGCCTATCCGCTCCGTATCGCAGAAGTCCACGTAATCAACACACAGCGGTTAAAGACGATGTCGCTTCTTCTGCTGCACATTGGCTTGTACCCTTGGAGACGCAAGGTGGTCCAACTCCACGGCAGCGCGGACAGTATAGAGGACGCTCTTGGTTCTGACAGATTTCCTGTTGAAGGTCTGCCGTACGAGTATGGAGGAAGAGCTGGTGCTATGAAGGATCTTAATGGTACAGGCACATTTTTATTGATTTTAGTGTAGATTTAAGCAGGCAATATCGATGATTATAATACACCTATCGCTTGGGTAGTCAGTAGGACTGCCCGCTGAGGTGTCTAGTTGAATCCCATAGCATGCACCTCTGACCTTAAAGTTGTTATGTTTAGCATATTGAGTCACAGCAGCACACCGGAGGCCAGGCACAATAGGTTTTCAGTTATGTCTGGCATCCAACTTAGCCATGTTAATAGTTTTATTTGAAAGAAAGAAAGAAAGAAAGAAAATACGTTTATTTGAAACAGTACACTTACAAATATGGTTAGCAAAAAGTAAAGTAAAAAGGAACAATAACATTACTGCAGCAAATAGGTCGCAACTCAGCAAATTGCTGCTCACTTTAATAGTGAAGGAAAACATCGCGTGTCTGAGGACTTTCTAATGTTCTCGAACATAAATATGTAACATTTACTAACCATTACTAACCACATACCTACTGGGACAAAGTGGATTATGGCCTAAACGTGAAAGTTTGAAAAATTGAAATTGAAATAACCCTTATCATTTTGAGAGCACGGGCAAGTTTATATACAGGAGTAATATGATTATATTTAGCCTGTTATAAACAACTATCAAATATTTAAGAGGTTTCTAAGTAATAACAAATTACTAATCAAAAGAATGATCAACTTTAAACACTACTCAACGTTGACAATTAGTTAAACATTGTCGCAGGGGAGATTACAAACCCTCACCCTGGCTCTGTCAATGTACTGCTCATTAAATTGTCTAGGCGTTACACCTAATAACTACGAAGGGACTCAATACGCAGATTATGGAACACTGCGCTAGTCGCTTCTGCCCCAACTATTAGAAGTGATATTAATTCCAATATTCATGTCGAGTGGCAGACGACACTCCACGCAACCTGCACAGTTAGTTTGACAATGTAAGGCGATACACAGAGGCAATTTAATGCGCGTTATAGAACATTTGGAATCCTATGCAACAACGCAATCAAAGGACACAGACAAAAGTCAGCTGGTGCCCGACCGAGACCGACGGACTTCGACCGGCAAACAGTTCACAGATCCTCTGTGCCAGCGGAACGCCTAATTATCAGAATCGTATCACCTGTGCAGTTATCACTTGTCACACTTGGATTATATAAAATACTAGACGTTCCCGCGGTTTCGCCTGCGTTTATCGTTACTGCGCCGCCCCCCGTGGGTCGCAGCGTGATGTTATATAGCCTATAGCCTTCCTCGATAAATAGGCTATCCAACACTAAAAGAATTTTTCAAATCGGACCAGTAGTTCCTGAGATTAGCGCGTTCAAACAAACAAACAAACTCTTCAGCTTTATAATATTAGTATAGACCAATAATAATTGGAGTGTTTATAGTAGGAAGTTAGCGTGTTCCGAGCTCTGTGCCTTTAGGCGATGTAAGTCGTAGGACGTAATACGTACCACAAATATATGTTTTTAGCCTTGGGCCTCCTAAACGACGTGGATAGGTTGCTTACCTTGATATTTATGTTAATCCAGCTCTTTAAACAAAACATTACCAGATTACGTAAATCCAGTCGAAAAATCACTGTTTTTCTTGGTCGAGCAACTTTCTTTTCTATTATTTTTTTAACCCCCGACGCAATAACGACGGGGTGTTATAAGTTTGACGTGACTGTGTGTGTGTGTGTGTGTGTGTGTGTGTGTGTGTGTGTGTGTGTGTGTGTGTGTGTGTGTGTGTGTGTGTGTGTGTGTGTATGTGTGTATGTGTGTGTGTGTGTGTGCGTGTGCGCGTGTGCGCGTGTGCGCGTTGCGCGTGTGCGTGTGTACGTATGTGTGTGTGTGTGCGAGGGTGTGTCTGTCTGTGGCATCGTAGCTCCGGAACGGATGAACCCATTTTAATTTTGTTTTTTTTGTTTGAAAGATAAATTAGTCGGGTGTGTTCTTAGCTATGTTTGATGAAAATCAGTCCAAGATGGCCGCCGCCACAAAATGGCGGGTTACATATTTTTTCACAACTCCCTCAATATGGGTATCAAATGAAAGGGCTTGAATAGTAGAATACTATACACTATGATAAATTTCAAATCCAAAATGGCCACCACCACAAAATGGTGAATTACATTATTTTTGTTCGATGCGAGAACATTTAATCAAAAAATTTCATACGTACTTACGTAGGTAGGGTCATAATTTCAAGGTATTTTTTTCTTTTTATAGGGTTTCTCGTTTATACCTCTTTCGTTCTATTTGTGGCTATATTTTTATAGTTATTTTCAACTTGTTTTAGGCTTTTTACGTTCATACTATTTTTATTATTTTGTGTCGGAATTTTTTTATATTTTTAAGTTATTGTTAAAGTTTCCTCAGAAATATATATATGCTAGTCTAGTTTTTCATATGAGACATAAAACTTGTTTTGCATATGTGAGTGTATTACACTTCTTCTTATTTACCCTGCCAAATTCTTTACACAGGGCTACTATTAAGAATTTCTTGTTAGAAAACCTAATTTTGGTTCGACTTTATCACCTTCACTTCTTCTCTTCACCGAGGTAAAGCAGATTTAAAAAATATGCTCATAACTATAACGTAGTTATACCTATTCGTAGCAGATATACTTGAACTTTAATTATTTATACTAATTACTAGCTGCCCGGACAGACTTCATTCTGTCAAAAGTAATTGGCCTGCAGCAGTCCAATACAAAAAGTTAAATAAATAAAATATATCGACGTAAAATAGCAGTATTCCTACTGTTGTGGTTCGTTCGGTGAGTGAGAGTGCCGGAGGCCCAATCACCGCTTTTCCCCCATCCGCTCCTTCTCCTTCCCACTTCCTTTTCTAAAGGGTACGGCAACGCGCAAGTGATTCCTTTGATGTCGCAGGCAGCCATAGGCTGCGGTGACCACTTACTATCAGGTGGGCCGTATGCTTGTTTGCCACCTTAGTTGAATAAAAAAAAAGAAAAAGAAAACGTACCTATTTTTGTTTCAGTAAACTGACAAAAATTTACAGGAAATGTAATGCAGGCAGTCAAAACATCTACAGGTATTTTGCCATTACCAATGTCAATGAGTTGTTTAGAAAATATTTCTCCAGATCGATCATTTTGCAATTCGACACGTATATTCTTGCTTAAATTTAGTATCTTAACGTATTTTCACAAAATTGAGGATTTTATACATGCATTGAGTTTATCTGCTGGCGTTGACCGTGGAATCACTGGTAATGTTTGACGATAATCTCCTGCTAACAAAATCATCGCTCCACCAAATAGTTTTTGATTATTTCACAGATCTTTCATAATTCTTTGTTCTGTCTAATGCTTCCAAAGACTTTTTATTTGACAGCTGGGTACAGTTGTTTTAATTTACTCGGAGATTTGTATGGGAAAAGAAAAGTGTTGTTTTTATATTTTTCCTTCCATAAGAACCTTAATTGTGCCTTAAGGAATATATATATAAAAAATTACCAAATTGGTCGAGCCGTTCTCAAGTTTTGCGCTTAGCAACACATTTGGCAATTAATTTTTATTTATATAGGCTATTTAACGTACGGTAGAGAAGGCTGTTCTTGTAGATAATTGCTAAATATAATATTGGATACAAGACTATCCATTACCTCAATGTTACCAATAATTACTACCTAGGGTATCCTAACTAATATTATTAATGCGAATGTGAAATTGTTTCTTATACTTTCACGCCTTAACCACTCGACTAATCATTATGAAATTTTGCGTACACGTTGTCAAGAGTACAGAAAAGATTCTATAGAAAGGAGAATGCCAATTTGGCTTAAAGAAAGGAGCCTCCGACATACTTTTTAAAATATTGGTAATTCATAGTAGATAACAATATCATTTTTGCAATATAAAACAAAACTGTAGAACTTCATCGACAAAAACTCAATTTAAATAGTGAATGTAAAGAGTATATTCCTCCACTAGATGGCACTTTGACGAATTGTACACTTGAATAACTGTCACGTCACAAAATTCGCACTGAAATAAAAAATCTCGAACCTTATATCGCGACTCTTACGCCATCAATCGACCACACAGTCAGTTTCTATGGTTCCGTTCACCGCCAATTGTATTTTATACAATTGTTGGTAGAAATGATTTAAATTAAAAAAAATTTATTAAATCGTGGTAAATGTGTCATATGCAATATGATAGATATTTAAATAATGTATACTTAAATATTTTATCAGGTCTGGATAGATTTATTTAATGTAAAAACTCAATTCCATACCGCGCGCAAATGGTATTTTCATGCAGCTGTATCTTTTTTTGGTGTACTACTAATAAAAAAAGTATTTTTACTATCTAATTCAAAATTTCTTACCGTTTTTAATGATATATAGTTCATCTTTGTCGGCTCTGGCCGAGTCGAAAAGGAAATCTTGGCATTCCCCTTTATAGACAAAATCTATAGTCATGCAAGCAAAGCCATGGGCAAAAGCTAGTAAGAAATAAAATTTGTAGCTAAACAGAAACTAAGATAAATGTTACAGCTCTGGAGAGGTATTAACTAATTCTGGGTTGATTACTAGGTTTAGTACTTAATTACTGAGTTACAAGTAACCTTAACGATCTTGTCGGAGCTTCTAGAAGTAATTTACTGACAAGTAATTACGTTAGTAATGTTGGCTTTGAGTTACATTTATTTTGCTACTTATTGATGACGCACGGGTTTTCATTTAGTTTAAGAGGCAATAAGGTGGCCTGTCTTTATATAATATTTTAGTATTAAGTAAGCAGAAGCGTAAGATGGCTGATTGAAGCGTGTAAGTTGCTGATGTTATCTAACAAAGACTGCTTCGGTGACGTAGCGGTAGTAAATACAACGAAATACGAGTATGTAAATGAGGTCTCGAGTTAATTACTGTCATACTAGACGAGCATATTACAATTCGTTTAAAAAATATTAAATAGCGTGTACTCCGGCACTATGCCGATACAGCACTATGCTCGCCCATAGGGGGCATAGTGCTGTACCATCATAGTGCCGGACTTAAAATCGTGACTTAAAACCGACTTAAAAACGTAGGACCTAAAATCGTAATTGGCGAAATGTGACTGGAATGCACATGTGCCTTCGGAGTCAAAGATTGACATGATCCCTATATAGAACAAAAGATTCTTTGATTCACATGGTGTTTTAATATTCATAAAACCCCCGATTAATATTAAAATGTAACAAGCCAACGATATTGAAAAAAAACAACATTCATTCTTAATATTAAGTAGTAGCATTGTATAACGGCATCTTTCAATATTTCATTTCCAGACGAATGGACAAAGAAAGTGCTATCGAATTCAAAATGGCTTCAAACTGAAGAGCGGAAATTCTACGAAACTGATCTCAAGCCAGAAGCGAAAGCGCGCATGCGCCACCGGAGCGCCGTCCGCGGGCTGCGCGGGAGCATCGCGTCGTACAACATAGTCACACGCACACATTCATGCAGGTCACTACACAGGCATGATGACGTAGACGAGGGACTCCACGGCGCTTATAGAACCTTGAAAGTTACCAGTGAAAGAGGTTACATGTGATTGTTTATAGATATTTGATTTTATATCTGTATTTTCACATTTTGAATTAAAAAGAAAAGACTAGTCTTGTAATAAAATGTTTTTAAAATAGAGTTACGATCTAGTGTGAACGTCAAATGTGAACTGAAATGCAATTTATGTTCACATATGATGCTTTGTTTTCTTTTAATTTGGAAGAATATCGTTTGTGATGACATCGATACAAGATCGGAATTCTATTCGAAACATATTTTATTATGAGACAAGGGCTTCTGTATAAATGTTTACTATAGAGATTCCTACATTATGTTCTATTTTTAAAGGTCAACTTTCATCATCAATATAATACAACATTCTTAAGATTTTGACATTCGTTTGTAGTCGAAACTTTTATTGATTTTAAGTCTTAAGAATTGGATTATATTAATAAATAATTTTGACTATTTATCCTTTTTGTACAAACTATGTAAAGAAAATTACATTTAGTTAGACTTGTATTAGCCCTCAGATCAGTTTATTTACTATGTATGAATAAGATAATGTCAAATACTATAAATATAACGCCATAAACAAAACATACTCATCAAATTGTCAAAATACAATCTGTTTATAATTTTGATACATATTAAACCTATGAAACAATAATTAAAACGCATCTTGTACACGATGCAAGTAAAAGCAAGTGAAGACGCGTGCTACCCGGGCAATAAACCCGTATGATTACCTTGCGCATGAAGCCCGCGCATGTCACCCATGTCACACTGTACAAGCGCCATAAAAGCATGTAATAGCTTCAAGTTTACCACGTGCAATACATAATATGGCAAATTATTATAACACTACTCATCTATCTGCAACTTGTGTAATACTCCATATATATATATTTAATATGACGTACATATAATGACAACATACTGTGATGTAAATAAATAAACTATATTCCTTTTATATAAAAATATTTTTACCTATCCCTATGCTCCCTAATTCAAAGTCAAATGATTATATTGTTTACATAAAATAATTTCGTAGTTTCTTAGACACATCAACGTGATATTTCTAAGATTCTTTGTTTTAAGATTGGTTTTATGTAATATCGAGTTACGTTTACACGAACGTTATACGAAAAACAAACTAAAAAGTAGAAAATAATTTAATAATTTTAGTTTGTTTTTTTTAATTAAGCGTGTTTTTTTAGTTTTTTAAACGATTATTTATTTTTATTTTTTTTTCAAATTTTTGCATTGTCATCGTTCCTCGATAAGTCTACAACGTTTAAATGAAATCTGACCGTTTGAAGTGGGTTCAAAATCGAGCTCAAAGGAGTCGGTTACATAACACAAATCAAGTGAAACTAATAAAAAGCATTAAAATATTTTGAAATAAATAATTGTTTCAAAAACTAAAAAGAAACACGCTTTATTAATAAAGTTAAACAAATTTTCAGCAGGCATGTTCACGGGGATAGTAATATTTAATAAAAGTGTGTTAAAATAATCAACGCGATCCGATCCGTATAAAATTGTTTAATTTCAATTTAAGAATCTATCTTCTTTGACACTTAGGGCAATGATTGTGTCGAAACGTTGATAAATATTATAAGACTGAATGCAGAGCACACTTAGACGTAGTCTAAATAATCGTGCTCCAATTAAACCTCCACATCACTACATATAATATGCAACGCAGGGTAGTTAAATTAACTTTTAAGAAGAAGAGAGCGTTTAATCTAATAAGTAAACAATAAAAATGCAACAATAATGTATACAATGTGGGTTTATGTTTTTTTTATGGTATAGGAGGCAAACGAGCCGCCGGATCGCCTGATGGTAAGCGATTACCGCCGCCCATGGACACCCGCAACACCAGAGGAGTCACAAGTGCGTTGCCGGCCTTTTAAATTTCCCTCCCACCGCAAGAGGGGGAGGGGTTGGGCCTCCGGTACCCTCACTCACTCGACAAAACAACGCAAGCGCTATTTCAAACAGCTTTTCTGTGAGGCTGTGGTATCACTCCGGTCGAGCCGGCCCATTGGTGCCGAAGCGTGGCTCTCCCACGGTTACGTAGCCTTAAAACAAATCATCATCATCATCATCAGGCTATAATAGTCCACTGCTGGACATAGCCCTCCCCCAAAGAGCGCCATAGCGCCCTGTCTTCAGCTTGCCGCATCCAGCATCTGCCTGCAGTCTTTCGCAGAAACAAAACAAACACTAACTAATAATATAAATGCGAACTTGTTAGTTTATTTGTTACACTGTTACGCCTTAACTGCTCGATTGATCATCATGAAATGTCGCATACACGTTGTCAGCGGTACAGAAAGGGACAGAATACCTCTCGTCTAGAAAAAAACACTGTTCCCGAGGGCAAAACCGCGGGAATGGAACTCAATTATAGTTATGTCACATCCGAATGTGCAAGTTTTAATGATTTAAGGTTCTGTTCTTAACAGTTCTAAAATGTGTTAGTATGTGGTGAATCTGTGAGTGAGGTGTAGAAATATTGGAAAACTATGGATGTCTCTAAACACATCCCAAGTATACCTATGATTGGTATTACAACTGTACTTTTCGACACCAGTTTTTGTGCGAGGAATCCTATCTAATATTTTAAATGCAAATATGAGTTTGTTTGTTTGTTAATTCGCTTACCTACTCAACCGATTATCACAAAATTTCGCATATATGTTTTTTAGGCGCATTGAAAAGGACGTGGGGTACCTTTCATGTAGAAAGAAGTTCTATTACAAAGCTTCACTTTAGCGGGCGAAATTGCGGCCATAACCTAGTGTAATTACGTGTATGTATCGATGTTTCGTGGTAAAGCTTCAGCATATTTCAATTATCTATACTAATATTATAAAGCTGAAGAGTTTGTTTGAACGCGCTAATCTCAGGAACTACTGGTCCGAATTGAAAAATTATTTTAGTGTTGGATAGCCTATTTATCGAGGAAGGCTATAGGCTATATAACATCACGCTACGACCCACGGGGGCTGCGCAGTAACGAAAAACGCGGGTGAAACTGCGGGCACATCTAGTTCAGTAATAAATGTATGCTATTCTATCTGTAGGTAGCTATTTTTTGTCAAAACTGTTCGCTAATCTTCATGGCCAGTCGGGTATGGAATATGTTTTATCGCAATTCTGTTATTTCATTTATTCTAATGAGAACTCGGATATAAAATTTTCTAAAATAGAATGTTGGCGCTATTAGTAACGGTAAGCCTCATTTACATAGTATTGCGCGTAGGTATATGCCAGAAGGGGATTGCCGAGATGTATATAAGTATATTACATCGACATTTCGTTACATAAATAAAGTCTAAAATATTCCATTCCATATTGTATAAACTTAAGTTACCACTCACTGACTCTCTCACTTAGAGAAATAGAAGTCATACAAGGGGGAGTCGTAGGAAATAAGTAAATATAACGTCGTGTAAAGAATCGTTCAGAAGGCCTGGAAAAAATGCCTGACCTTCGGAAGGTCAGCTCTTGGTGGTGGTACCCCATCGGATCTCGGAAACGGTGATATCTACGGGAGTCGTTCTCGAACAAAATCTTCCTAAAACCCTGACAATTTTTAGGGGGGGCGAAAAAAAACATGAATTCCATACAAAAAAAAATGGCCGCCATACAAACTTTGACGTCTAATATCTCCGAAACGGTTAGAGATAAGCGGTGTGTGTTCGAACAAATGTCATAGAAGTCGACAAGATCTTTCTAGAAAAGGTCATTTTCAAGGTCACTGGAGGTTATCGGTAATTTTTGGCTTCGGGGGTTTTCAAGGTCCCTGAATCCGAATCTAAAATTAGTTTTTTAAATATTATTTTTCTTCCCCCCTCCTCGCAACCACGCGAAATAATAGTTTTTAATATAATAATAATAATATTCTATCACATACACACAACACCATCTAGCCCAAACTAAGCAGAGCTTGTATTATGGGTATTAGACAATGGATAAACATACACATATACTTTTTTTTTGTAAATACATACATATGATACATAGAAACACCCAGACCAAGACAAACATCCATGTTCATGCGCACTAATGTTTGACTGGTGCGCGAATCAAACCTGCGAATATAATGTACATACATAGCCTCACGCCTATAATATAGAGATAGGTATAATACGCTTACTTTACCTCAACTATGGTCTTAGGTCCTAAGTCGTAGAGGGCGATCTAATTGCTGTTTACCGGAACTACTCGTATGTCCACACACAGTACTGCTGCTGTAGATTTATTTAGAAATAAACCCATGTACACTGTCAGATCCTGGAGTCGAACCTGACAACCATACATACTGCAATTGCATATACCGCTACGACACCAAGTCAACCTGAAAATATAATATTTCATTACACTCGGAATCTACAATATAGAGATGTGCATAGACTTCGTCTCTTCGACAGACACCTCGGTTCTGTGGCGACATCACTCAAGCTACCGTTTGACGCTTCCGAAACAAACCAATAGATAGCGCTCTATTCAAATACAATAACATAAATAAATTGCATTTCAATGTTTTTTCTTGAGGCTTCGACAAATATAATATATATTATAGCGAACCCGGAAGACGTTATTCTGCCCGAACATTATCTAAATCGCAACTCGTTCGTAATGCCACCTACCGGATCCAATTGTAAATCTTAGGTAACCCACTCAAACACACAAAAAAGTTTCACCAAAATCGATACAGCCTTTTAGGAGGAGTACAGTATCATACACACTTACAGAAAATCCTAACTAATATTACAAATGCGAATGTGTTTGTTTGTTACGCTTTCACGTCTTAACTACTCGATCGATCACTATAAAATTTCGCAGACATGTTGTCAGGGGAACAAAACAGGACATACCATTCATATCGTTACTAACGTAACCTACATACTCGTAATTATACGCAAGCGAAGCCGTGGCCTAAATCTAGTTACATATACATAAGATAAAAAAGTATATAATCAATTCTATTACAATTCTGAAAAGCATTTCTAAGATCACAAAATGTATCTAAGCAATTTGAGTGTCATCTTCTACCCTTAATTTCATTTTGAAAGGCCTAGTCTGACAGTTAGAACAAAGCGCAAAATGAAAGAAAATTACTGCAATTTCACTGAGTGCATCTCACATTACGGTCCATGAAAGTCTGACTGTCAGAGGCAATAAGTGCACGAAATAAAGTTTAGGTTTATTTACAACTTACGATCCTGTATCCTGCCAATACAAATTATTAAGTCGTAAATTATAAGAGCGCCGGAGGCCCAATCACCCTCTTTCCCCCTTCCCGCTCATTCTCCTTCCCACTTCCTTTCCTAAAGGGTCGGCAACGCGCTAGTCATGCCTCTGGTGTCGCAGGCGTCCATAGGCTACGGTGACCACTTACCATCAGGTGAGCCGTATGATTGTTTGCCACCTTAGGCGTAAAAAAAAAAAATGTAGTGCCTAATGGGCCACCGTTGGATTGCCACGCAGAGGTCTCGAATTAGAACCCAAGGCACTTCTGACTTTTTAAAGTTCTTCTTTTTTGTGTCAATGATTCTTCTTGTGTGAACTATGTGTATATTAATTATTTGCATAATATTCGGCCACTCTAATTGCGTTAAGAGTGGCCGCACAAAGATCAGATATTGTGCAAGTGCTCGAGCAAGAAGGGCATACCAATGAATTTGCCATTGTCTGCTAGCTCACCACAGTCACACGAGCAAGGCCGGGATCCCTGAACCACCTACACATGTTTTTTGAAGTTATGGGCGATTTAAATAACTAATTATTGCTCGCTATAACAGTAAAAGAAAATACCGTGAGGAAACCTAGAGAGTTTCTCAAAGATGTGTGAAGTCGGCCGTCTGCCAACCCTTCTCATACTGAGAAAAAGTCTGTGCCCAGCAGTAGGGCAATTTATAAACTGGACTTGTATAACTATAATCTATACTAATATTATAAAGCTGAAGAGTTTGTTTGTTTGTTGGTCTGAACGCGCTAATCTCAGAAACTACTGGTTCGATTTGAAAATTCTTTTAGTGCTGGATAGCCTATTTATCGAGGAAGGCTATAGGCTATATAACATCACGCTATGACCCAAGGGGGCGGCGCAGTAACGATAAACGACGGTGAAGCCGCGGGAACATCTAGTTAAATATAAGTATAAAGTCATTTTTGTAACAGTAAAAATCAATCACTAGATTTTATTCAGATTTAACATATTCAGCCCGATTTTAAACGTATTTCCTCGATGGCGTCGTGGTTAGTGTAACTGACTGCCACGCCGGAGGTCGCGGGTTCGATTCCCGCACAAGTCAAACATTTGTGTGCATGAACATGGATGTTTGTCTTGGTCTGGGTGTTTCTATGTATAATATGTATGTAGGTACAAAAAAAAGGTATATATGTATGTTTATCCAATGTCTAGTACCCATAGTACAAGCTCTGCTTAGTTTGGGCTAGATGGTGTTGTGTGTATGTGGTAGAATATTATTATTATTCTCTTTATTATTTTTTCTTTCTAATAATTATATTTTTAAATATAAATATAAAAACTATACATATTTAAAAATATAAAAACTGAAATGATCCACCGACATTGGGAACAGGGTCCAAGCTGCAGGTGGTTAGCGGTGGTTAGGGTTATTATTATTACTATTTGTTTCTCTTTCACGGGTATATAATAAATAATAATAATAATAATATTCTACCACATACACACAACAACAACACCGGGTATATTCCTAATACGTTAGGAAAATACCCGGCCCTTTGGGAGGCTTACACGGAGACATGGGTCCAACGTGAAGAGGCCCTTCGAGAGTTTTAATCAAAGGTAGGATGGAACACCTACAGCGGCACTAGCCGCAGCAGGCCTAGGACTATTGCTACGTATGGATTCTAATATATGGACTATGGGTATGGGTGTTTGATGGACTGGTATATGGGTACCTATGGATGATAAAACGGCGTCTGCCCTGAATACTCTAATAGCATCAATTGAATGGACAGACGATGACTCGCCAACTCACTAGATGGGCCCCCTGAATAGCCACGATAGGTAGTAGAGCCTCGCTGATTTCAGCATGAATGGGCCGGCTCGACCGGGGAAGGACTACCTTCTCACAGAATATCGACGTAGAATAGCAGTAGTCCTATTGTTGTGTTTCGTTCGGTGAGTGAGAGTACCGGAGGCCCAATCACCCCCTTTCCCCCATCCCGCTCCCTATCCTTCCCACGTCCTTTCCTAAAGGGTCGGCAACGCGCAAGTGATGCCTCTGGTGTCGTAGGCGTCCATAGGCTACGGTGACCACTTACCATCAGGTGGGCCGTATGCTTGTTTGCCACCTTACTGGTATAAAAAAAATACAAGCCAGCAGCAGAGGGAAACACCGGTGCGAGCGGCTAGGGGTGTCGAGCAGTGCGGCGCTGGTTTCATCATCACGGGTCTCGTGAAAACGGAGACCCGTAGCGGGTTTCCCCGTAGTTATGCCCTTGAAAATGACACTTCCACCCCCAAGCATGTAGCTCTAGCGGCCCCCCTCTGACCGGCCGATCAAGGCAAGCTAGATTTGAGAGTCCTACGGGCGCTCTTGAAGTTCCACCCAGTTATTATTATTATTATTATTACGCTACAAGCCAGTATGAGATTGGTTAGTTTGATGGTCAGTGTGAATCGTTATAAATTGTATTTCCATCTATGAATCAGATCAATGCTAAACAGTATCAATTATGAACGATTCTTCAACAATGCTTGATTGATTTTTTACAAGTATTCGCCTTTTTCTGACGATACGGTTTGCTCATTACGTAGTTTCTTTTTGCTATATTTATTCTTTACTGTATCAATAGAGATTAATTTATTATTATTTTATTCTGTAGATTTTATGTTGTGTTAGTACTACTTGTAGCATTGCAAGATCTCATCATACCTATTAAATTCTTTCTATATAATAAGTAATACTTTACCTAACCCAGGAATTGTACCCTGGTAGAATACGAGGAGGGCTTACCATGATGCCTACCTATAGCCTAACACACACACTTTCAACAAAACGACGAGACAAAAGATAAATTACAGTCACATCTTGCCAGCTTCAGGATTTCAGTCTCCCAGGCACGTATAGATCTACGGGGCTTCTAGACTCCGTAATTAAGATACTGAGAATTTCTTGACCGAAAAGTAAATAGCACTTATACCGACCCGGGGAACATGCACAGTTATCGCATAGGCAAGTTTCACGTTTTCAAATATATGTATAAAGCAAATTATGAAAGTCTAATTCTAAATTGTTTCTCACCTAGCGACCAACGGTATGCATTAAATGAACATGTAGTGCGGTAAATAATAAAACAAAATCATTGCAATTTGTAAGTGCATCTCTATTTCGCTCGGTGAAAGGAGGTTTTAGTCAAACTGTAAGTGCTTCGAATGAGAGGTTCGAGGTTTTTACAATGGACGAAATTTTTATAAAACTACTATGTTCTTTATAGAAATCGGTAAGTGTAAAAGCCTTTTTTTATTCGTACATGGTTTTGTTTATAGATACGTCTAATGGTTATTAATGATACTTTACATACATATGTACATATACAATATGTATGCGAAATTGCAGGACGATCGGTCAAGTAGTTAAGGCGTGAAAGCGACAAACAAACTTACATTCGCATTTATAATATTAGTTGAGAGTTAGGATGACTAAATTAGCGTTTATTTATAATAGGCATGTAACTATGTACATGTAAAAAATAAAAATAAAAAAGAAATAAGAAAACAACTAAATTATCATCATTAGATCATAATCCTTACTAATATGTATTATAAATGCGAAAGTAACTCTGTCTGTCTGTCTGTCTGTCTGTTACCTTTTCATGCTCAAACCGCTGAACCGATTTTCATGAAATTTGGAATGGAGATAGCTTGAGACCCTGGGAAGGACATAGGCTATATAACATCACACTACGGCTCACGGGAGCGGCGCAGTAACCACAAATACCACTGACGCGGGTGAGACCGCGGGCACAGCTAGTAAATGAAATGATGTTTCTATTGTTGTCAAACGTACTTAATAGGAATCGGAACCATTTTTTTTTTGAGTCATTGTTTAATATGATATACTTACGATCGTACTACTGTTTACTTTAATTTCAATGTTATGTTATGCTCTTTAAGTGAACTGTATTTTTCTTTGATTAATAATAATAAAGATCTCTTTAAATCTGAACCTAACTGATAAGACTCTAATAATTGTAATCTAGTGAACTTATTTTTAATAATATAATACAACTTCACTTTCGCTGCGGTGGTTTTATTCAGGGTGAAACTTATTATTTTATAATTTAGTCGTAGGGTGCTAAAAGAGCCTGATTCGTAGATACCCCGCCCCAGTTAGCTGTACTTTCTAATGTCGTTACTTACTGGGTGACAAGTTCTCTTTCAGTATTATTAACGGTAAGATCAATGGATAGCTTCGGGCTTTCTTTGGGATTGTAAAGCGTTTCGACTGGTAGTACCAGCAATGGTAATTGGATTGTGAGCTTTAAAACCTATTTGAATGGGCAATAGTGAAGGTAACATTGTATAATATAACTAGGAACGACAATAATGTACCTTAGCATAACTCACTGTACAGAATGTGTATAATCTATGATTTTATTTGTTCACAGACAGATATTTTTCAATAAGCGGCGATAGCTCAGTGGGGAGACCAACAGACTGCAATGCAGAGGGTCTCGGGTTCAAACCCACGTCGCGCACCTCTGACTTTCGGAAGTAATATGACTTTTCAAAATTATGTGCGTATTGATTGACAATTATCGCCTGCTCCATGCCACTCTACTACAACAAAATTACACAGCTATTCGTACCGTGTCAATTTTTTTTTTAAATCGACTGAAATTATTAGCTTGATACTCAAAATTAACACTTAATTTAAAATGATAAGACCATTACATCACCTAAGAATTTGATTATTTTCTTGTTTGAAATTACATATCCAGCACTGGAGCTCTAGTCCTGTGTCGCAAGGGAATTTAGAAACATACAATTAACCGACACAAAGAACAAACAGAATCAGAACAATCATTTATAAATCATAAAATTAGTCATTGTTTCGTGTGAGATTCGAACGAGCATAACACTCGGCGAGATAACCGCTTGCCCGCTTCGCAAATTCTCAACGATAAAAGTAATCCAACGATAAAAATCGAACCGTGGTCGTGTAGCGGTCGTCACCTGTAAGAGCGCTACTGCAAATTCACCAACTACTCGTAGAAAAAGTAACAGTTGGGGTAATGAGCGCTGATCCGCCGCGAGACAAGCGAGCCGCGGCCGACTTACTTTCTAATATTATGGTACAGTCAACGACATACGTAGCTAAACATTAAACGTCGTACGTTTGACTGATGGATGGCGTGGCGTAGTAGTGTTTTTTTTTTATAGTGGCAAGGCAAAGTGATTGTAACGGACCTGATGGAAAGCCCAATTACAGTCCAGAGACAGTAACGACGAGGAGAAGGTAGGTGTCTTCTAGCCGATCTCAGTGTCAAGCTTAGATCTAGATAAGATAGATCTACGCCTACTACTAGAATTTTTCAGACACATTGCCCGCAAAGACGGTCACAACATCGAACAGCTGATGGTGACAGGCAAGGTTGACAGCAAAATATCAAGAGGCCGCAGTCCAACGAGATGGTCGGACCACATCCGATCGTCGCTTAACACTAATCTCCACAAAACCCTCCACAAAGCAAAAGACCGGAACAGATGGAGGGAGATAGTCAATGAGAAAGTGATTCAGCGGTGCGTCACGACCCTCAGTAATAAGGAATACGACGTGAGGAGAAGGGTGACTGGCATTCAAACAATTGACAGGTTATACACATGACAAGTATCTCATATTCTAACAAAAATAATGTGTCATGTCATTACTGAGCGAATTGTACACGAGTGTACTTATCGTATTCTCTTTAGAACATTCACTACTGCGATTTGTCGAGTATTTGCATCGTTTAATGCACGTATACGGCGAGCCCCGATGGTCTACTTTGTAGTAAACATTGTCAGTATATAAAACGAAGTATGATGCATCGATGTAGTGGTTAGTGTAACCGACTGCCACTCCTGGAGTCGCGGGTTCGATTCCCGCACAAGTCAAACATTTGTGTGCATGAACATGAATGCTTGTCTCGGTCTGGGTGTTTCTGTGTATAATATGTACGTATTTACAAAAAAGAAAAAATATATATATATAAAGTATACCTATATGTATGTTTATCCATTGTCTAGTACCCATAGTACAAGCTCTGCTTAGTTTGGGCTAGATAGTGTTGTGTGTCAGTGATGGAAAATTATATTATAAAAAAAAAGATTAGTTATACTTGATCTAATATAGTCTATCTTTACGTTGTAGGAGACCTGCTGATCTCTAAAATACCTATACCCTATAATTAGAGATTAGTTATTTTGTTTTCTTTATTGTATTGATAGCCTTTATACTTCTCTCGCTTAAGGGATCTTAAAATAATTAGCCAGTCCAATCATGTGATGAATATTACCCATCGGTAGTAAGATCAGCTTTGTTAAATTGACTTGTCTAGTGACTATAAAAACTTAAACTGAAGAAATAAATGAATAAAACAATTGAATATTCAAAATTATCATTTGGATTTGAATTTGTAGATCAACCATCTATCCACAAATGTGATACTATTTTACTTACTTTTGTAGAGATATCTACATTTCCTTTTTTTGTTGCCGGCCAGTTAAGTACAATAATTATGCTATTGCCCTAAATTCTTTGGAGGTAGCGGTTTACAAACTTTCAGTTGAATTTACAAAATGAAAACCACAAAACAGACATTATTTTCCACAGTTAGAGACGTGCCTCTTCTTATAAAAGGGGGCAGTAGAGCAATAGCACAACCACGCCTCGCAGTCGGTGTTGCTATCGTTTTATGATGAAGTGTGTATATAACATTGTTTCACGTATACGCGAATGTAAATTTAAATTAACCTACTTTATACATTGTCGCGTTGTTTATTTTAAATCAATTTAATTACATCATTATGAAACTCTAACTCTACTATTATTGAACTTTATTATTAAAATTATTTATATTTAAGTTTACACGATTGCAAACAAACATTAGCGTAAACTTATGCAAACCAATAACGCTATTACTTGTTAATAACAACTAATAATAATTCATATAACTTAATAATAGCCTAGTAAGCGGTGCGTCAGAATTTTTGCATTTATTTAATAAGTATCTCAATGTGTTTAGACTGACTAAGAAAGCTTATAAGGCTAGTGTGAATGGAACAGTCGCAAGAGGAAAACCTAGGCGAACATTGCTCGATCATATCGGAGGCGTTCTGGATAAAGGCCAGGTTAAGAGCACCTTGAACCGACGGGCGTGTATGAGGAAAGTGATGAAAGTGAATAAAGCCAGAGAAGTGTGTCAGGATCGTAGCAAATGGAAATACGTAGTCTCTGCCTACCCCTCTGGGAAACAGGCGTGAATCTATGTATGTATGTTTAACAAAAAGTAAACATTTCATACAATAAGCGAAGCATAAAACTGATTAATACACCGATCACTAATTACCACGATAACTTATTAACGCCCTGTCAATTAAACGGACTAATTAAAATAAAAGAAAACGTTTCCAATTTTCTATTTATAATTAGTATGCAGATATCATGCTATTTATTGAATTCGATGTATTAGGCTGTCGCCTATGAAATTGCTGTTTTATACATACATACATACATAGATTCACGTCTGTTTCCCAGAGGGGTAGGCAGAAACTACGGATTTCCATTTGCTACGATCCTGCTGTTCTACATTTAATTAACCATTTACAAAACATAATTTTGATAATTTGAGATAAGGTCGTATATATATCTTAACTAATATTATAAATGTGAATGTAAGTTTGTTTGTTTGCTACGCTTTCACGTGAGTTACTTTATTTGTTTGTTTGCTACGCTTCCACGCCATAACTACTCGACTGACAAACATGAATTTTTCGCATACTCGTCGTCTAGGCTTCAGAAAAAGACATAGGCTTTTTAAACCTTGCATCTAGAATTGCGAGGGTTTGAAATTGATTGACAAAATTTACAGTAACGCGAGTGAAGCCGCGGGTAAACTCTAGTTAAAAATAAACTTTTTTTAAGAAAGATAACTCCCACCTGCCACGCCTGAGGTCGCGGGTTTGATTCCCGCACAAGTCAAACATTTGTGTGCATGAACATGGATGTTTTTCTTGGTCTGGATGTTTCTATGTATACTAATTATGTATGTATTTACAAAAAAAAGTATATATGTATGTTTATCCATTGTCTAGTACCCATAGTACAAGCTCTGCTTAATTTGAGCTAGATGGTGTTGTGTGTATGTGATAGAATATTATTATTACTCAAACAACGGACACAAAAAACACTCAGACACGGAACAACCATTTGTGGATCACACAAATTTTTGTTCCGTGTGGGATTCGAACCCACAACACTCAGTACGGCGGCAGCGGTGAGGCAACAACTTACACTTACTTACATATTTATTTCAATTTGTGTTTAAAGATAGGTGTTTAATGTCTGTCTTGCTTCGTTGCTTCAATTCGATATAATTACATAATGATTGCTGTTAATGAAACTACAACAAACCATACTTAGTTTGTTACTACACATTAACAAATATCATCAAATTCGTATATACCAAAAAAATTGGGTCAGTCTTTGGGGACTGCCGATAGAATTGAAAACTTTAATCCTTGATCATAAACACTTCTTTATAAACAAAAAGAAACAAAAAAAGGGCTGGTCGGCTTCTTAATACTCTCTTAAGTGTTATTAGTAGGTAGTAGAGCCAAGCTGGTTACAGCAGGAATGGGCCGGCTCGACCGGGGAAGTACTACCCTCTCACAGAAAATCGACGTGAAACAACAGTGTTTCACTGCTGTGTTTCGTTCGGTGAATGAGAGCGCCGGAGGCCTAAGCATGAGGTGACGATTCTCGCAGCTTATAAGGGACCTGCAGAGTATCCGTAGAGTCATTGTGTGGGTGGCGCGAGTCGACCCGGCGGCCAGGGAGAGCCGTAGAAACGGTGCTCTGCTGGCCGCCCGCGGTATAGTCCAGAGGCCCAACCGAGTCTAACCAACTAGGTTGGCTGCCTTATCATGCCGCGCATAATCTCGAGGTGGCTCATCGTGCCGGATGGTGACCGGAGGGTGGGTCCCGGCGACCACTTTCGGGAGGGTACGGGGGTCCTTCCGTCCGTCGGATCGGCTATCGCCATACCATACAGTTATATGACAAAACTTGCTCTGCGCCTTGCCCCACTTTGCTGCGAGAATAGCCACCTCTTTTTTTTTTTTCACGCTTCCCCTTTCTTTTACTCTGTGGCAGTACGAACAAAGCATTGTCGTTCAACAGCAGCCAATCGCCGTAACCCCACTGCTGCTTCCTGTGTCGTGGAGTTTATTAACATCAGAGGACTCCACGCTAACCTTAATGCCGTCCATCACCACCTGGAGACGGCTCGGCCGGCAATGCTTTTTCTAACGGAGACACAAATACGCCGTCCTGCAGACACAAACTACCTGCAATATCCCGGCTACGTGCTAGAGGAGTGTTTCCTCGCGAAAGCCGGGGTATGCTTGTTTGTTAGGACGGATATTTGCTGTCGCCGTCTACAATGCCTAGAGGACCCTTCCTTCTCTGTCCTTTGGGTACACGTAGATCATGGCTCTTTCAGCCAAATCTACATGTGCCTCTACCGATCCCATTCAGGAGACGCTGAGACAACTCGACTCTTCAATTACCTGAGTCAGGCGGCAGACGACGCGCAGGAGCGGTTTCCGAACGCTGAGTTGGTGTTCTTGGGAGATTTCAATGCCCACCATGAGACCTGGTTGGGTTCTCCCAAAACAGACCACGCGGGACGAACTGCCCATGCGTTCGCTCTCACGCATGACCTGTCTCAACTGGTACTCCAGCCCACCCGGATACCAGATATTGCAGGTCAGGCGCCCTCTCTGCTCGATCTGCTGCTGACGAGTAACCCGAACCGGTACAGTGTGTCGATTCATGCTCCTTTGGGCACCTCAGACCACTGTCTGGTTTGTGCCACAGCTGTTGTTGTTACGCCCCACGACCCGAGGAGGCAAGACGACGACTGTGGCACTACTCGTCAGCAGACTGGGATGGAATGCGGGAATACTTCGCATCCATCCCTTGGGCTCAACGCTGCTTTGAGAACAGGGATCCATCAGAGAGCGCTACTGCTGTCGCTGGTGAAATCATCCTGGGTATGGAATATTATATTCCATACAGTGATGTCACGAGCGGCGGCAGGAAAAGACCCTGGTTCGGGCGTGAATGCGCCGATGCTGTTGAACGCAAACAGACAGCGTATCGCGCTTGGTCCAGGGCTCGCACTCTCCACGACCCTAACGTGGATCACCTGAAGGCAGCGTTCAACCAAGCCGCAAAGGTCTGCAAGAGGGCATACTTAAGAGCGGATGCCCAGCGCGTCACACGGTTCGGCCAGGAGCTAATGGCGCATCCTACGGGCAGTCGTAGCTATTGGCGCCTGGCCAAAGCCGTGCAGTCCAACTTCTGCCAGACCATGCTGCCCCCTCTGAGGTATCCGAATGGATCACTGGCTCATCGGCCGCAGGAGAAAGCAGATCTGCTTGCAAATCTCTTTGCGGCCAACTCCCGAATCGATGACTGCGGTTCGCAGCCGCCTAACATTGCCAACTGCGGCTACACCATGCCTGATATATGTATCAGACAACGAACCGTTCGTGCGATACTGCAGTCTCTCGATGTTCGGAAAGCCAGTGGACCTAACGGCATCCCAGCTGTGGTTCTTAAAAAATGTGCAGCGGAGTTGTCTCCCACACTTACGCGCCTATACCGGACGTCTTACGTCGCAGGCATTGTGCCTGAGGCTTGGAAGGAAGCGAACGTTCAACCGATTCCCAAAAAGGGGGACCGTTCCGAGCCAAGCAACTATCGACCCATAGCTATCACCTCGGTGCTTTCCAAGGTGTTCGAGCGGATTATAAACACCCAAATTGTCCGCTACCTGGAGGATCAATCGTTGATCAATGATCGCCAATACGGCTTTCGGTCTAAACGATCAACGGGTGATCTTCTAGCGTTCGTCACGCACCTCTGGGGTGAGGCTATGGACAAGCACGGCGAGTCTTTAGCTATCTATCAGCCTTGACATAGCCAAAGCTTTCGACAGAGTCTGGCACCGGTCTCTTCTTTTCAAGCTTCCGGCCTATGGCTTGCCCCCTCAACTGTGCACCTGGATTGCAAGTTTCCTGCAGAAGCGTCGTATTCGGGTCCTTTGCGACGGTCGCGCTTCCAAATTTATGCAGGTCAATGCAGGAGTGCCTCAAGGATCTGTCTTATCCCCTACGCTCTTTCTTCTGCATATCAATGATATGTTGAATCTCGGCAACATACATTGTTATGCGGACGACAGTACCGTGCATGGGCGATATCTCGGACATCCTGGGGCCAAACAGGCTGAGGTTGAGGGGAAAAGGCAGAATCTTGTCGTTGAACTTGACCGGACCTTGGACCGCATTTTGCCAAACTTCTTGGCAGTATATGATTAGGTATAAATGAGACAAAGTTGTAGTATAGTCTGGTTATAATTATCCAAAGGTGCATCTTATATACTAACGACTACGTGTTGATCACGGATAGTAGAAACATTTAATAGATATTGAACGTGCGATAAAGATCATAAGATTGCGATGTAGATTGTAGATACAGCACAAAGATATTGTACTGTAACAGTACACCCCACTTTAAAAAAAAAAAAAATATTATTATGGTAATAGTGTTTACAATATAAATTTGACCTAGACCTTACTAGTTATTTGCTGATGTATATAAATAATAATGCTATTGTACGCGGTGGAATTTGATGACGCCTGTTGTTACTAGTTATTTGCTGATGTATATAAATAATAATGCTATTGTACGCGGTGGAATTTGATGACGCCTGTTGTGGTGTGATTTGCTGACGTATGTAATTTTGACTTAGCTGTTGCACGAGTGTTTATTATTTTTTTCCATTAAACTCTTCATTCTTCTGTCCAGTGTTTTCATTATGCCGTAAAGTAGGATCACGCCGATTGTTAAAATAATCTGTCCCATTGCAACATTTCTTGTCCACCGTAAGTCCTCCTGGATCAGGTTACGGAGTTTGTCCGCTTCGTTTTGATTGAGGCAACTGTCCGTATTGTATGTTATCTGGTCCTTAGAACTTTGATTTCCCATTTTAGATGTCTTGTTGTTACGAGTAGTTGTGAATTAATGGTATATGTTAAGATCTATGTTAATATATATACGAATAGCTTGCTTATATCAGCGATTTTTTATAGACGTACTACTGGCTTTACTTTACGTCCTGATCGTGTAGTGTACGTGTGTGAATGTCTGTAGAAATCCTTTGAATCTGGCACGTAGTTTGATTCGTCATTGATCACGAATGCTGGTTTCAATCTATCAATTGATATCACTGTCTCTTTATCCCTAATTCTAATGCAAAATGTTTTATCTGTTTTACTAATTACTGGGTAGGGTCCTTCATACGGCGGTGTCAGGGCTTTCTTAATTCTATCACACCGAACAAATACGTGTGAGCATTCTTTGAGTTCGGGATGCACAAATATAGCTTGGTTGTGGTTTTTTCTTTTCGGAATTGATGTCATTTGTGTGATGTCCTTTTGAATTTGTTTTACAAACTCTTCGTACGTTGATAACTGTGCTGCTGATGACTCAAAAAATCCTCCAGGGAGTCGTATTGGCGTTCCATATGTCATCTCTGCTGAACTATAACCTGTGTCTTCTCGCAAGCTACTCCGCAACCCGAGTAAAACTGTTGGAATTTCTTTTAACCAATTTTCGTTGGATTCTCTTGTCATTAACGCCACCTTTAAAGTTCTATGAAATCTCTCTATCATTCCATTGGATTGCGGATGATAAGGTGTTGTCCTAATTTTATGTATTCCCAAAAATTGTGAGAGTGACTCAAATATTCTTGATTCAAACTGTCGGCCTTGATCCGTAGTAATGCGCAATGGACATCCAAAACGAGTAATCCATCCTTCGAAAAGTGTCTTGGCTACTGTTTCTGCAGTTATATCTTCTACCGGAAATATTTCGGGCCATGACGTACAACGATCTATGATTGTGATTAAATATCTCTTCCCTTGTGAAATCGGAAGTGGTCCGACGATGTCAATATGTAAATGTTCAAAACGTTGCGCTGTCATAAATGTACCAGGAGGTGATATCGTATGTCGTTGTATTTTTGATTTTTGGCAGGCTATACATGATCTACACCAATTATTGATATCTTTGTTCATATACGGCCATAAATACCTTTGGGTTATCATTTTTCTCGTAGTTCTTTTTCCTGGATGGCTCATACCATGAATGGTATCGAAAATTTGTTTGCGAAATTGCTTTGGTAAGTAGGGGCGGCTTTTTCCAGTAGACGTGTCGCAGGTGATGTTTATTGTGGAACCCGGAAGCGTAATGTTTTTGAATTTTAATCTTTTATTGTCACGTAATTTACTTAGTTCATTATCTGTTGATTGACATTTTTCCAATTCAGCGTAATCGATAGGTGATGGCACGTATATTTCCTCTATTCGAGATAAGGCATCGGCGGTAATATTGTCACGTCCGCTTATGTGTTGAATGTTGGTACTGTATTGTGAAATGAAATCTAACTGCCGGACCCGTCGCGGTGTATCGTTTGATGATGGTTTTTGGGAGAATGCGTATGTCAAAGGTCGGTGATCCGTAAATATTGTAAATTCTCTTCCCTCGATTAATCTGTGAAAATGTTTGACGGCCATGTATATTCCTAACAGCTCTCTGTCAAACGTAGAATATTTTTGTTGAGTTTCGCTCAATTTTTGTGAAAAAAAACCTAATGGTTCCCAATTGCGTCCGGATTTTTGTTGTAAAACTCCACCAACGCAAGTAGCACTAGCGTCGGTCATGAGCGCTAGTGATGCGTTGCGGGAAGGATGCGCTGTTAACACTGCATTTTTCATGCTTTCCTTGCATTTTTCGTAAGCTTTGTCTGCTTCCGTTGTCCAAGGAACAGGTGAATTATCGTTCTTTTTTGAACCATGTAGATATTCGTTTAAAATTCTTTGATTTTCCGCTGCGCGTGGAATATTACTTCTGTAGAAATTGACCATGCCCAAAAATCGTCTTAATTCTTGAATTGTTTTCGGTTTGGGAAATTCCATGATTGCTTTGTAATTTTCTTCGGTAGGTTGTATTCCTTGGCTCGTTATATGATAACCTAAGAAATCTATTTCCCTTCTGAGAAATTCGCATTTTTCGAGATTAATGGTTATTCCATTCTCGTGTAAACGTTTGAAAACCGTTTCTAAATGCTGATAATGCAAATCTTCGTTGTCCGATGCGATGAGACAGTCGTCTACAAATATAAATACGAAGTTTAAATCTCTAAATAAGGAATCCATGAATCGTTGAAATGTTTGTGCCGCATTGCGTAATCCGAAAGGCATTCTTAAGTACTCAAAAAGTCCGAAAGGTGTGATGATGGCTGTTTTTTCTATATCTTTAACAGGAATACAGTGGTATGCTTTGCGTATATCTATCTTGCTTAGTATCTTCTTATTTTCTAATATGTATGTAAAGTCAGTTAATCTTGGTAGTGGGTATTTGTCCGGTACTGTCGTGCTATTGAGCATTCGATAGTCTCCGCACGGTCTCCATTCGCCATTTTTCTTTTTTACCATATGTAATGGGCTTGCCCATGGGCTATCTGACGGTCGGCAAATTCCGAGCTCTATCATATTTTGAAATTCCTTTTTGGCTATGTCGTATTTTTCTGGAGGTAATGGTCTTGCCCGAGCTGCGACGGGTGGTCCTGTAGTGATAATGTGGTGTTCAATCTTATGTTTGGGCGCATTGCGTAGAGAGGACTCTTTCGTGATGTCTTCGTATTTGTTTAAAAGTTGCGTAATACGTGAATTCGTTCCCACTGCGATAGTACGAATTGTTTGTTGTGTCGCTTTTTCTGAAGTTACATGCGTTGTCAGCTCTGTAACTTTGTCGATAAGTTTGCGACCTGCTATGTCGACTAATAATTTATAGTGCTCTAGAAAATCTGCTCCAATTATTGGTTGTGTAACATCGGCGATTATAAAATTCCATTTATAACATCGTTGTAGTCCTAAATTCAAGGTAAGCGTCTTCTCGCCGTAAGTCCTAATTTTAGTCCCATTTGCAGCGTATAGTGTGTATTGTTCATTTTGTAAAATTGAATATCTCTGTTGCTTGCTAATGACTGAAATATTTGCGCCCGTGTCAATCAAAAACTTCATACCACTTTTTCGGTCGGTAATGGTGAGGCGATTGGATGGGTGGATTGCACAGAGTTTCGCCGTTGTCTGTGCTCTTATTCGTTTCCCTGGTTCCGTACGTAAGTCATTGGTTTCCAACCGCATGGTTTAATGCAGTTCCTTGCATATTTTCCGAATCTTTCGTGGTAGTAACAAAATCGATTTGCTCCTCTATAGTTTGTTCTCGGCCTCATAATCGGGAATTGTTGACGTTTCTTGAAATGATTGTGCGTGCTGGGTCGATAGCCATATTGACCTTGCTGAATTGCGTCAATATCTATCTGTAATTTTGCTAGCTGGGCTAAAATGCATGCTGTATTGTTGTCGTTTGAAGTGTCGTTGCTAACAGCTGATATTTCGGTTACTTTTGAATTCATTATTATTTTGTCTGCAATTTGGCTCAGTTTGTCAATTTCCATGTCTTCCGTAACTGCTAGAACCGTAGTAACTGATGTTGGTAAAAGCCTGAACCATAGTAGTTTAATTGTTTCGTCACTGATTTTTCCTCTCCCGAGGACTCGCATTTGACGTAATAACTGCGAAGGTTTTTGTTCACCGAGTTCTGTCTCTGATATTAATTTTTGAAACTGTCGCTGTTCTGTTTCTTCGTAACAATCAATTAAACGTTCCTTGATGTTTTTATATTTATCTGTAGTCGGTGGTGAAGTGATTAGGTCACTAACTTGTAGTATTTCTTCCTTGGATAATTTTGCTATTACTGTACAGTATTTGTATTCGTCTCCTTGCTTCTGTGGTGCTAATATGGCTTCTAGTTGCGTGAACCATAATCTTGGTTGGTCTTTCCAAAATTCCGGAATGCGAGATAAAACCGAGGTGCCAGCAGCTACTTCAAGTGTTCCTTGCTGATTTATGTTCGCCTTGCATGGTGATTGTGCCATGTTTCTTGCTGCGTATTCGTTTGTCGGGGTCACCAATTTGCCAAACTTCTTGGCAGTATATGATTAGGTATAAATGAGACAAAGTTGTAGTATAGTCTGGTTATAATTATCCAAAGGTGCATCTTATATACTAACGACTACGTGTTGATCACGGATAGTAGAAACATTTAATAGATATTGAACGTGCGATAAAGATCATAAGATTGCGATGTAGATTGTAGATACAGCACAAAGATATTGTACTGTAACAGCATCTATGAATGGGGTGCCAAGAACTTGGTCGAGTTCAACGCCAAGAAAACCCAGGCATGCGCGTTCTCTACAAAAAAGTCTCCGTTCCTTCCCCTCCCTTCTCTGAAGAACACTCCACAGGTGATACGTGACAGTCTCTCCATCTTAGGTATGGATCTTTGCCGCTCCCTTAATCAGAAAACCTATATCGAGAGCGTCATTAAGCAAGCTTCGCGAAATTTCGGAGTTCTGAACAGGGTGAGGCGGTTCTTCACGCCTGGGCAACTGTGCCTATTGTATAAGGCACAAGTGCGCCCTTGCGTGGAGTACTGTTCTCATCTCTACGATGGCTCCGCGCAGTACTTGCTGGACGCTCTCGACCAGTTACAGCGGCGGGCTGTCCGTATCATCGGAGATCCAGAGGTCACGAGTTCACTGGAACCTCTGCAACTCCGTAGAGACATTGCCTCATTGGCATGTTTCTACAGAATATACCACGGGGAGTGCTCTGAAGAGTTATTCCACCTTATCCCGCCCTCCCCTTTCCTATCCAGAACAACGCGTGCTGGGCTCAGATGCCATCCTTACACGGTAGAGTCGATTAGAGCGCGTACCAAAAAGTTTGGGTCCTTATATCTCTGCCGAACGACCAAGGCATGGAATTCTCTGCCAAGGCACGTGTTTCCTTCTTCCTTCAATCCTGGGTTCTTTAAGCGGGGCCGTGGAAAAGCATCTTCTCAGGCCGTCAAAGTAGAGACCTCAACATTGCCTCGGCTACTGTGGGGGCGGTGTGGAGGCCACTGCTCTTAGACCACACGACTGCTTACCATCAGGTGGAGTGTGGTCATATTGACGAGCAAAATAAAAAATTTTAAAAAAATAAAAATTAAGGGGTCAAAAATTCGTTATTGTTTGCGTAGGGCGCACCATTTCTGAGATATTGTTAATATTCTAAAATAATTCAAAAATGGAAAGCGTGTAAGCGTGACGATGACGCGAGTTCTATGATTTTTGTTCATCCAAGAAGAGCTCAACGCGCCTAAAGAAGTTTCACTTAAAAAAATAATTAATTAGTTTGTATAAAACTTACATGTTTTGCGCTTTTCCTCGTATAAACCATTTATTTCATAGGTAAAGACCTAATACTGTAACTCTGAACTATTCATTAGGGTTTTCGTAGTCCTTATTACGATGGTATAAGAATGAAAATCGTTAGTTAACAAGTTTCGGGGGTAAATAGAAAAACATAGTGTACTCAGACCGCAAATCGGTAAATGTTGCGCACGCTACGCTTCACGCACTAGTAAAACAGTGTAGGGTGACCAGATATGGTGGAAAACAATTTAATTCACAGAATAAGCAGATACTATACTTAATTATTTTGTAAACAATTGTAGTACCGTACCATACAACTTTGGGATGGTCTTCCGGCACATGTGTCCCTTCTACGACATTGAGTCCTTCAAACGTAGTGTGAAGAAGCATCTGGTCAGACCGGCTTGACACTGACGACGGCTAGAAGACATCTATCTTCTCCTCGTCATCACAACACACACACATGCAATACACACACACGCAACACACACACACACACACACACACACACAAACACACACACATATTGTAACACAAAACACACTATACACATACTTACTTTTTTTAGTTCTCATTTTTTATTTTATTTTTCTTGCATGTAAGATATCTTTATTTACTCCTATTTAAAAATGTATCTAGAAAGTAAAACACCACGTCACACACGACATAATATATTTACGTATTGTAATAAAGGAGTCACTATTTGAGGGCCCTGACACCCATAACACAAGTTCAATCTTAGCTTGGGTGTCAGATGGTTACAATACTGTAATAACCTACAATTTGTAAACATAATGTTTGTTTTAGCACATTGTATGTACAAAATTGTAAAACTGGGAATAAAGATTATTATTATTATTATTATTATTACTGTCTCTGGACTGTAATTGGGCTTTCCATCAGGTCCGTTACAATCACTATGCAGTGTCACTATTACAAAAAAAAAGTTTCCTTATGACACATGCAATTCGAGAAATCGGATTTATAGTCATGATCAGTGAATAATAAGTATAAGTTACGTTTTAATATAGTATAAATTCATTTTAATTATTCTGCATTTTTAGCAGCAAGAGCCAACAGTGATTTTCTTTCGTATAATATGGTTCTCGTTTGTTGACTCACAGGGATAGAAACAACAAGATGGATAACAAAATAGCTGTTTAAATCATTGCGACAGACATCATAATCCAAAAACAAAAGTAAAAAAATTATGTGGTGTCGTGGGACACCAGGTAGGAACGAAGTTCCTTTGGCTAATGTAGAATCGACACAAATTGCAAAAAAAATCGTGCTCAATTCACTAAATAGAATAAAGAATATTCATTTATACCAATATATTTAAATGATTCCAAACATTTAAATATATTGGTCATTTAGTGATTTCTGATATCCTGGTATTATACACTACTCGCTTGTGTATGCGACTGTCGCGCCTGCGCACGTCTCATTTAACGGTTTTATTCCACGCACTTTTTCCACGGATTTTTTCTTACGGTTTTATTTCATTTTTTTCAGTTCGGTCGCGCAGCAAAATCCCTATCCCCTCCAAGCCTGCCGTAAGGAACTTCGTTCCAATAAGGAATCATTGACGGAATAATTCCGTTTTTAACATGTAAGATGTTCTTTCATGGCCTCAATGCATTACTTAATAATATCATTACCCTCACTAAAATACGGAATTGATTGTATGGCATTATTTTCCCGCGCACAGTCTACTTTTATACAATGTCTTAGTAAAAACCATCAACTGAAAACAACTGCAGAGAAAACTTAAAGTTTTAGTTTTATACCTCTAAGGTGACAAACAAGCATACGGCCCACCTGATGGTAAGTGGTCACCGTAGCCTATGGGCGCATGCAACACCAGAGGCATCAATTGCGTGTTGTCGACCCTTTAAGAAAGGAAGTGGGAAGGAGAAGGAGCGGGAAGGGGGAAAGAGGGTGATTGGGCCTCCGGCACTCTCACTCACCGAACGAAACACAACAGTAGGAATACTGCTATTTTACGTCGATATTCTGTGAGAGGGTAGTCCTTCCCCGATCGAGCCGGCCCATT
Organism: Catocala sponsa; assembly: GCA_963564715.1. Classification (NCBI taxonomy): domain Eukaryota; kingdom Metazoa; phylum Arthropoda; class Insecta; order Lepidoptera; family Erebidae; genus Catocala; species Catocala sponsa. Next base: position 24,541,849 of record OY751343.1, on the reverse strand, counting down.
CATGCTGAAATCAGCGAGGCTCTACTCCTCAAATAAGTACAAGATATCAAATTTTATATATACATACGTAAATAGAATAATCAAAACTTTATCTTTATTTCTGGGTTTTAACTAGAACACTAGGTCGAAACTATTCCAACTTAACTTGAACCCATGGACACACCAATGAAAACTGTAGCCCATTGTTCATTGCGCTACCGCCAAATTTAGCAACGCGCTTACATCACACGTCCGTCTTGAGTTGTAACCAAACCAGTGCAGTAGAAATCGTACGAATAACGCTTAACTATAACAATTTCCATAAAATTTTATAATATTACTAGATTTTATAATATTAGTAGGTTAGGTTGGTTAGCTCAGTGGGGAGACCAAAAGACTGCAATGCAGAGGATCTCGGGTTCGAACCCACGTTGCGCACCTCTGACTTTCAAAAGTTATATGACTTTTCGAAATTATGTGCGTATTGATTGACAATTAATTATCGCCTGCTCCGTGCCTAGGAGAGCACGTTAAGCCGTCGGCCGCGGCTACCATGAACACCTATGGCAGTCGTTATTGGGAAGTCAGTGCCCTCTAATATCCTGAAACTGGTCTAGTCTACATTTCTTTTGTGAATTCACATTTACTGCCACGTTCAGCAAAGCAAGGGTGTAGGGCTCATGAGAAGAACGGGCAAGAAACTCAGTTTTCTGTTTCAGGTTAGTACTTACCTAGATGAGTTAGCTCTTTAATTACCATTCAATCTATCCTTTTTCACCATCGGCATGTGGGAGGTGAGAGTCTCGTTTGCGCCCTGCTGACTTCAACACTATTTTAATTCGAACATAGAAAGTACTTGCGCATAAAATAACTGCCCAACGCGAGTACTAATTATAGTATAACATAATTAAAACTAGACACACATTATAAACAATTATTTGCACTAATATCAAACAACATTAAGGCGAAAAGAGAAATAATTAGAACCAGCGCACATCTACTGGCGTTAATTACTCTAAGCCATTAGTTCCCAAAGTGGTCCAGGTGGACCCCCAGGGGTTCACAGGAGACTCAACAGGGTCTACGTTGGCGTGACAAAAAAATGAAGGTGCACAATTCGTAAGCGGGGTCCACGAAAATTTATTAGCTTTTGATAGTGAAGAATTAAAATGTTGGCTTGACTGTTACTTGTAAAAACTTACATTGCATATTCCATATTCATTAACAGTGGTTTTTCGAGGTTTCGGTAGAGAATTACTAAAAACAAAAGGTCAGCTCGTAGTGATTTGATCAAATTTTTTAGTTGCATGAACTTATTTGGCTGCAGGGGGTCCACCGGAATCAGCTAAATTTTGAAAGTGGTCTATGAGAAAAAAAGTCTGGGAACCTCTGCTCTAAACTAAATAATTACTGTTCGTATATCTCTCCAATTAGGCAGTTTCAATTAATCGCATTTCTTTCATAATACCTTTGGGTTATAAATATATAATTAGGTAAAAGTTTGGAACTTAAATAATGAGCGGTTTCCATTGAATTAATTAGTGAGTTTAATTATTATAACGGAAATTGTTCTCCTGCGTTCATTTTGTGGAAGATTTCAGGATTCGTTTCAATAGGGCACCCATTGAAACCTAGGTTTATGCATATACTGATCCAGGTGGACTGAGGAGTAGTGCTTTCTACCTGAAGAACAATGCCGCCAAAAATGCTTGTTCTATGTTCCTTTTTTTTAAAGACAATTTGTTTTTTCTAATTTGATAATGCCAATTCTCGCACTAGGTTTAATTTCTGTATCGCGGGACTGTCTACAAACATTCAATTGTAGAGTAGTAGAGCCTCGCTGATTTCAGCATGAATGGGCCGGCTCGACCGGGGAAAGACTACCCTGTCACAGAATATCGACGTGAAATAGCAGTATTCCTACTGTTGTGTTTCGTTCGGTGAGTGAGAGTACCGGAGGCCCAATCACCCACTTTCCCTATTCCCACTTCTTCTCCTTTCCACTTCCTTTCCTAAAGAGTCGGCAACGCGCAAGTGATGCCTCTGGTGTTGCAGGCGTCCATAGGCTACGGTGACCACTTACCATCAGGTGGGCCGTATGCTTGTTTGCCGCCATAGCTGCATAAAAAAAAATTCAAACAACGGACACAAAGAACATCCAGCCTCAGACCAACCATTTGTGGATCACACAAATTATTGTTCTGTGTGGGATTCGAATCCCCAACACTCGGTGCCGTGACAGTGGCGAGGCGATCACTTAAACCACTGCGCCATCAGTGCAGTCTTCAATAAAAACGTAATACCAGCGAGAACACCAGCGTTGCCGTTTCAATTGCAACAATAGCTGACGCAGGTACCTAATTTGGTCTCCATACAATATATAATTTGTCAGCCTCGATGGCGTAGTGGTTAGTGTAACCGACTGCCCCGCCTTAGGTCGCGGGTTCGAATCCCGCACAAGTCACAAACATTTGTGTGCATGAGCATCGATGTTTGTCTCGGTCTGGGTGTTTCTATGTATTACGTATGTATTTACAAAAAATAATAATTATATAATATGTATGTTTAACTATTGTTTAGTACCCATAGTACAAGCTCTGCTTAGTTAGTAGTAGAATATTATTATATACTGCTCTGTATGTTTTTATATTTTATTGTATTGTGTAAAGGAGATACAAATAAAAACATTTTTCTTTCTTTTCTTTCTTTCTTTCCAATAGATCTCTCTCAAATTCTCAATAGCAACATTTTTTTTTTGCTCGTCATCATGACCACACTCCACCTGATGGTAAGCAGTCGTGTGGTCTAAGAGCAGTGGCCTCCACACCGCCCTCATAGCAGCCGAGGCGATGTTGAGGTCTCTACTTTGACGGCCTGAAAAGGTGCTCAGGATTGAATGAAGAAGGAAACACGTGCCTTGGCAGAGAATTCCATGCCTTGGTCGTTCGCCAGAGGTATGAGGACCCAAACTTGTTGGTACGCGCTCTAGTCGACTCTACCGTGTAAGGATGGCATCTGAGCCCAGCACGCGTTGTTTTAAATAGGAAAGGGGAGGGCGGGATAAAGTGGAATAATTATCTCTTCAGAGCACTCACCATGCTATTACTGAGACTGACTTTTTTTTTTTTTTTTTTATAATTTATTTGAAATACAAAACATTTACAATCTTAAAGAATCCTCTAATTCCTGCGCTAGTTTAAACTGTGTTGCAGAATTTCTTGAGAATTTCTTGTTAGAAAACCCAATGCATTTGACAGTTGACACGTAATGAACGCCACGTAGCTATGTACACGTTGCCTGCCACGTCTGTGGCACAGATTAAAAACTTAAAAGTCGATCGCGCGTGACGTGCGTTCTCCATGAAGGTATAGATAAACAATGTTTAGCTATACCTTCATGGCAATCTCGTAGCGTAAGCGGGTGACCAAATTTATTAGTATGTACTGGTGGCACGTTCAAAACGTGGCATTTGTGGCGCAGGGCTGTCACTTTTAATTAATGTTTGTTAAATATGTGTGTTCTCTTAAAAAAATTACAATTATTTACATGATATGGTGAAAGCTTTCGTGTTTTTAGAAATAAAGTATGTTTTCTTTTTTTCTTTCAATACCATTTTGCCCGACCCGGCTTTCGCACGATTTTCACTACTACTGCATACACTACTACTGCATAATCGAGATAGAAGTAAGTAGGCTATATAATTATACTAGCTGTCCCACGCAATTTCGTCTGCTTCATATAGGAGAATATTCCCCATTATCGCAACATTTTTCATTGCTGCACCGTAGCGTGATGTTATATAGCTTATAGCCTTCCTCAATAAATGGGCTACCCAACACTAAAAGAATTTTTCAATTCGGATTAGTAGTTCCTAAGATAAGCGCGTTCCAACAAACAAACAAACTCTTCAGTTTTATAATATTAGTATAGATTCACGACTAGATTGTGCCCGCGGCTTGCTTCGCTTAAATGTAGTTTAGGTCAGTATCAGCTCGGCGCAGTCACAATTGCATGTGAAAATGATTCGCGCAGCACCGCCGACTCAGGTAATATTGAGGAACACCGTGGTAGGTTTAGTCGGTATGACCATCGTCATCTTTTCCCGGGTACATAAAAAGGGTTACTAACAGTTGTTTTTCCTGGATGAAAGCTACTCTTTGTCCTACTCTATTCCCCTGACAATGTGTAAAGAGTAACAAACAAATAAAGAATTTACATTCATATTTATAATATTAGTTGGAATTTCTCGAGAAAATGTTTTATGTATTTGAATAAATAACAAATTACTGGCCCAAGAATAGTTGTCCATTCAAACTATCATTACACATTCTCTCCATTACAAAATTCGGGTAAATTTTTTGGCATTTAATGTATTACAGTAATTCTAACTAATATTAAAAATGCTATAGTGAGTTTGTTGATTTGTTACGCTTTCTCGCCTTACCTCATCATGAAATTTTGCATACACGTTCTCAGCGGTACAGAATAGGACATAGGGTACCTTTCATCCAGAAAAATGTACCGTTATTAACCTAACCTTACCTAACCAAATCTACATCTCCTGGTCCTGTTTACCATACTGCTGCTTTAGAGGCTACCATCAAATGTTATTAAAAGCTTGAGTATGTTCAGTAGTAGTTCATGGAGAAATGGTTGCAGCACCTTACAGTTATGATTTGTAAACGAAATATTATTGTAAACTTGGCGATTAAAAAGAGTGGCCATGAGTTTCTTGCCCGTTCTTCTCATGAGCCCTAAGCCCTTGCTTTGCTGAACGTGGCAATAAATGTAAATTCACAGAAAAATTTAGTGTATTTGACATTCGTAAGTGTTACCTTATAACCTAACTTGAATAAATTTATTTTTGATTTGATTTACAATTACGCAAGCGGAGCCGCGGGAAAAATCTAGTGATAAAATAATATATGATAAATTATACAGTATGATGGATGGTTCCTTTCTATCTATTACGATTATTAAGCTAATTACTACAAGTGTAATATGACGTCATAGATCTAATTATCATTTTACAGGCAGCGGTAAACACAACTTTCAATTACTAAAGTTAATTATTTTTTTGTAAAAAACATAATTCTTTCATTTTTACACGAATTGTAGTGCCGTTAATTTATTCTGTTAACAAGAAAATAAATAATTTAGGATTAAATTATTACCGAGTCTACGACACACGCAGAGGTCTCGAGTTCCATCCTAAAGCACGCATCACTTACTTTTCGAAGTTATATGCGTATTAAATAGTTAATTATTGCTCGCTTTAACGGTGAAGGAAAACATCGTGAGGAAACCTGCATGTCTGAGAGTTTTACATAATGTTTTCGAAGATATGTGAAATCTGCCAACCTGCACTCGGCTAGCTTGGAGGCTATGGCCTATACTTTTTTTTTATAGTGACACGGCAAAGTGATTGTAACGGACCTGATGGAAAGCCCAATTGCAGTCCAGAGACAGTGACGACGAGGAGAAGCTAGATGTCTTCTAGCCGTCGCCAGTGTCAAGCCGGTCTGACCAGATGCTTTTTCACACTACGTTTGAGGGATCTAATGTCATAGAAGGGAGGGAACACATGTGCCGGAAGACCATTCCAAAGTTGTATGGTACGGCATAAGAAGGAATTTCTGAACCTTTTGGTGCGAGACGGGATTGTGCTAACCGTCCATCCGTGGTTACGAAGACCGGTACGTGTGGTTCTCAAAAGGAAGGGGGAAGGTGGGATGAGGTTAAATAACTCATGGGAGCATTCGCCATGATAGAGGCGATAGAATACGCTAAGAAGAACTCTTAAACTGAGAAGAGGTTCATGCCCAACAGTGGGAATGTTAGTTTAATACAGAACTGATATTACGAGTATATTATACACTACAAATATTTAATTCTACACAAAAGAGACCTGCTTTGATTTTATTTCGCACTACATGAAAGATACCTACCCATATTCCGCGAGGCGCGTTTTACTTTTATGATACCTTCTCGATATATAACATTCACATAAACTTATAGAAGGTATTGTCACTATCCAATTATAATAAAAATTGCTTCTAGACTAAGAATGTTGCAGCTTTTTTACGCTTCTTCTTTTAGCACGTCGTACAACACTTCTGAAGATTTCTTTTGCTCAGGAAATCCATACCCTCTCTTAGAATATCGATGTAAAATTGCTGTATCCCTACAGTCTCAATTATAAAGTTCAGTAAGTAAGAGCGTCAAAGGTTCAATGCCCTCTCGGGTACATCATTGCCCTTCTATCATACATACTTCCCTCCAACTAAATCAGCAGTAATACGAACTGGTTATTATCAGGCAAGCTATGTGCTTCTTTACATACTTTATGGTTTAAGGCAGGCGATTTTTTGATGATGAGTATCAATAAATAGGCTCGCTTAGGGAAGTACCATTATAGAAGACTGGCCTCATAACCCTGTTACTACGTTTCGTCCAGTAAGTCCCGAAGGCTCTGATATGTATGTCTCCCATTAGTTTTATTTCATACCATAGTGTCCTCTAAGTTTAAGTGGATAATGTGCAAATGATACCCCTTGGTATTGCAAGATATCATAGGTTATGACTTGCCTAATGGTAAGCAGCTATGTATGTTTACCATCATGTGAGGTATAGCTTCAGGTTGTATGCTGGCTTGCCATCTTGGTAGTATATAAATCTTAATCTGTTCAACCGAAATGTAGGTCTGACGACCACAAAACCAAGGATAAGGCTTCTTCCAAACTCATCATCATACCTACATAATATTCCTCAACCTCAAAGGCTTTCAAAATAATTTAACTCGATAATGTTCTCCATAAACGCTTCGCAATTTGCCTTGATGCGCCTGCGCACGGCCACGCGTCGATCTACGCAACGCGATTCTAACATTAGCGGCTAGTGGTATTTCGTCATGGTATAATCGTTATAAGCGGCTAGTTCCATTGACTTTACTCTATGAACATTTTGGTCTGCATTTTAAACCAGTTAACTGCTTAACTTTGAGTCTACGGTATATCCCACCAAAACGAGTTCTGAAGATTTTTGTATACCGGTGCCATTCTGCAATGATCTGAGTTAGAATTCCGTACCAAAAATGTAAAACGGAGTCTTTATGGCGTGTCATTTTCTGACTATTTAGTCCGACCTGTCAGACATAGTGGTGTTTCTTAGCAACTTCTAACGCTGTTGACTTGAAATTTTAGCCATATATAATTATGGTCATTTATGAATTATTCAACTTTATTTTAATCAAAAATTAAATACAATAATTATTATTTTAATCAGATTATCAGACCACGTGTATCAGTCGTATGAAAATAATATATTTACGCACACATTATAAAATATTTTATTTATTATGATACAAATAATAAAAAATATGCCAATCATAAAATGAGTTATATATTTTTGACGTAAGTCTAGTTTTATAAGGTACACGAAAAAAACAATTGGGGCAGTTTTTGGGGACTGACGATAGATGTGAAAACTTTAATCCTTGATCATAAACACTTCTTTATAAACAAAAAAAAAAGTGGGCGTATCGGATTCCTGATACTCTCGGGGTTTTAATGGGGTTAAAATTTCGTAATTTTTTGCGTAGGACGCACCATTTTTGAGATATTGTTAATATTCTAAATTAAATCAAAAATGGAAAGCGTGGAAGCGTGACGATGACACGTTCTATTATTTTTGTTCACCCAAGAAGTGCTCAATGCACATAAAGAAGTTTTCACTTCAAAAATCTTGCTTGCTTGCCAATTCGATGTTATTGATCGTCGAATATTTGAAAATTGATTTTATTAAGAGTTGATCGTTCGTGTTCCGAAGTTTGTCAACGATATGAAATATCGATGAAAAATCATAGCCTCGAATGTCGTAGTACGGCTAAAAAAGATCAAATACTGAATTACTATCAGTGTTTAATGCAGTCGAATATTGGACAATTTCAAATATTCTGATTCGCTTGAAGATAAATTAAATACTATCTGAACATTACAATTACGTTGGCAGTCAGTCCTTGCCATTTTGTAACAAGTCAACATTTAAAAAGCAATTTATATATCTAACTTTGACGTATCTCTAGTTGTAATGGAAATAAACCGTATCAACTAGAGGGGGAACATCGCACCACATGAGTCACCGTTATTAGACACTTTCTGAGCGTTACGGTTGCGTCTGCAGCTAGTTTTGTTGTAAACATTTCGAAACATAAAATAACGTTGACCGTCACTTTTTGTAAATTTCACTGGCAATCTCATAAAAAAGAAGTAGGTTTTGATTGTTATTTTAGTCATTATACTAAAATGATAAACAGAAATGCTTGTTCAGGTTGTTTAATAGCAGTAGCCATTTTGAATAATAATATAAATGAGGTTTATATAGACATTATGCGACACCAATTGCATTTCAGTTATTCAGCGTCTAACAGACAAATAATTGCATCAAAGTAATATCTCCTATTAAAAACATTTAACTTTCATACACATCTTTACCTACCCTGTTGTGAATATTATCTTCTTCTTCTTAGCGTTGCCTCAGGGGCAAGACAAACAGAGAAGACATAAGACGAGGACGCGTCGCAGACGTGGCGCCCCTTCAATCAATTTTCATATTAAATGTCTCTATACATTTTGTATGAAAATTGATTGAAGCGTCGTGTCCGCGTCACATCCGCGCCCTGTCCGCGCCCTGCTTTTCCGTTTGTTTTGTGTCGCGACGCTTCTATACATTTTGTATGAAAATTGATTGAAGCGTCGTGTCCACGTCTCGACCGCGCCCTGCCTTTTCCGTTTGTTTTGTGTTGCGACGCTTCTATACATTTTGTATGAAAATTGATTGAAGCGTCGTGTCCACGTCTCGACCGCGCCCTGCCTTTTCCGTTTGTTTTGTGTTGCGACGCTTCTATACATTTTGTATGAAAATTGATTGAAGCGTCGTGTCCACGTCTCGACCGCGCCCTGCCTTTTCCGTTTGTTTTGTGTTGCGACGCTTCTATACATTTTGTATGAAAATTGATTGAAGCGTCGTGTCCACGTCTCGACCGCGCCCTGCCTTTTCCGTTTGTTTTGTGTTGCGACGCTTCTATACATTTTGTATGAAAATTAATTGATAGAGCGCCGTGTCTGCAACGCGTCCTCGTCTTACATCTTTTCTGTTTGTCCTGCCCCTCACTAATCAGAATTGTGACGATATATAATTTGTCTCCATCTACTTCTATCTATATTGTAGAGTTTCTCCTGTTGCCTCTACAATACTTTTACACCATCGTGTTGGCATTCGGCCCCTGGAGCGCTTCCCCTGCATCTGTCCCACGATCAACTGCTTCTGCTGTTGTGAATATACAAGACTGAATTTATGTTTCACGTCTCTATCTTCAAAGGGGTAAAAACGAGTGTATTACACCCAGACTTCGTTAACTATAATAATGGTAGTCTCTCCGTGACCATGGCTGCTGAAAACATACATAGATTCACGCCTGTTTCCCAGAGGAGTAGGCAGAGACTACGGATTTCCATTTGCTACGATGCTGACACACTTCCCTGGCTTCATTCACTTTCATAATAATATATCAATGCTTTTTCTGAACTATAAATGTTTGACGTCGTATGCCATTCGTTCGAATTGACAGATAATTAAGTTACCGTTGACGAATGGCACTAAGATCAGATATGTTGTGAAGAAACGAGCGAGAAAAAGGCTTAAAGTACATTAAAGCACGCAAACATGAATATGTGACTAAGCGAATGAATCGATAGACATATGCCGAGATCGTAGGAATTAAGTGAAAATTTGTAGTCTCATCCAACCTCATCGGTAAACGTTTAACCTAAATGGCAAAATAACAAAATTAAAAAGCATCATAATATTCCTCCGCGTCGCTGTCAATTGGCAACGTGCCCAGGACTGATAGCATTGCCATGTTGAGAAGTAATTATTTATTTAATCATACATACAAATAATATGTATGTATGATTTAAATTGGAAACTAATTTGATTGCATGTAAGACTGTGCCGAGCGTAAGACAGATAATGACAGAGCTCGTGCGGCGCATATTCAAATCGGCGCGCGGCCGCCATAATTAAATTATATGGAGGATTTGAAGTGCTTTTTTGATAAATATGTATCTTTATTGTCAACCAATAACTTAAATATTTGGGACGGACAAATTGTAATATAACTATTTATGTTTCGTTTAAGCTGTAAAATTGGATAGATTTCTGCTGTTATAATCTAAAAATCACGTAACACGAGCTTACGTTTTTGCAAATTTACGTAATTTTGTAGGCGAAAATATTAATTATTTAAGGTTTTTTACACGGAGTAATTGTAAACACATTCATTGTTATGGTAAATGTATATTTTATGATTGTATTAAACAACGTGTTGATTTTATTCACTTAACTGTGACCGCCTGTTTTGGCACATTTCGCTCGGCGCAGTCTTATCTTATCTTATGTGTGGGGGCCAGTCAGTGCAGACCGGCGACACTTCGACCCAGTGGGATCTTTTTTGTCGGCCCCAAGATTTAACCCTTAGCTATCTCCTTATGAATGTACTGCATAAGCCGCAGTGTACAATTGAGAGGGAGAAGCCTGAAGTGTTCAGGGCTTGGATATGCCACCCCCATCAGACCCGTCCTCAGTCCAGCCATCGCGTCGCATTCACACAATAGGTGTGATATGGACTCGTCCTGTTCACCACAGGCTCTGCAAATCAAATTGTGTGTCAATTTTAATCTGCACAGGAAGTCGTTGGTGCCAAAGTGGCCAGTGAACGCTCCTGTGAGCAGGCGAATTTGGCTCTTAAGTGCTCGCCTTGCCATTGACATTCCATCGAGTGTTGTGGGACATACGGGACACAACTTGTGTGATCCGCAAATAGGTTTTTCGTAGGAGTGTTCTTTGTGTCCGTTGTTTGAATGTTTATAGAGTTCTCCTCGACTCAGAATTTATCATTAGTGCGTCAGTTGACTTTAAAAAATAATAATACCTATAGTACTACTGACTATTAAACTTTATTAGAAGATCTAATTCGTTTATTTTTTGACATCAATACTTGATTTTATTCGTGAATCGCCTACGTAAAACTTGGAATCCGTTTGGGCGAAGCCTACCATGATTTACCTCTATACTTAATTAAGTAACAAGCGTCCAAATATCTTAACACAGTGTCTAATTTGTAACTAGATGTTCCCGCGGTTTCACCCGCGTTTATCGTTACTGCGCCGCCCCCGTGGGTTGTAGCGTGATGTTATATAGCCTAAAGCCTTCCTCAATAAATAGGCTATCCAACACTTAAAATAATTTTTCAAATCGAACCAGTAGTTCCTGAGATTAGCACGTTCAAACAAACAAACAAACTCTTTAGCCTTATAATATTAGTATAGAAAGGATTTAAGCGCGAAAATAGTTTTTGAAGAAGACTGGGCTACATCGAAGCTTGTACATTTAACAAAAATACGCTACTGTAATAACAAATGTTGCAATATCTTATCTTATATTAAAACCATAGCTTACACAACAAAGTAAATTAGGTAACTTAGTTAGTACAAGTAAAAGTAACATAACAAACGAAACATGTGTGCTATAAAGATGTTATCAATCATAGGCGTTATCAGATATTACGATGCGTCTACTTATTAGTGTATACAGCAAAAGTGGCAATCAAATCTACGACCTTCATGATAGTAAGTAGTTACCGAAGCTTATCTTCGCTTACAATACCAGTGAGCTCTTGCGCGTTACCGAACCTTTGGGAAAGGAATTAATGATATATTATTATATGGATGTGTAATATTGTCTTCTGTTTACGCGAATGTTATTCATTGAAATTAAACTACTATATACGGATTTTATCGCGTTGTTTATTTGACACTTTATTACAAAATTTTGAAAACTGTTACACTACTATTACTATTAAACTTTACTAATTTTTAAGCTAATTAAATTATTGAAACTATTAAAACTATTTATACTAGTATACTATTATACTATTTATGTTTACACTTTCCCCGATGTTTCGGTTGCTTTTCAGCAGCCATGGTCACGGGGAGACTAAGATGGTAGTTGTCTCAATGTTCCAGTGCAGTGTAGTTTGAAATAACTACACTGGAACATTGAGATAATTTAATTAGCTTAAAAATTAGTAAATTTTAATAGTAATAGTAGTGTAAAAGTTTTCAAAATTTTGTAATAAAGTGTCAATTAACAACGCGATAAAATCCGTATATAGTAGTTTAATTTCAATATATGGGTGTGGTCTAAAACTGAAAACTGATATTCAGCTAAATCTCGTTAGACCAGAAATAAGCGGACCCTGGCAAAAGCTGGAATTAATAATCGCTAGGAAGAGGAAGATGGGTGTGGTCTAAGACTATAGTTCTGTCTACCCTATAGATACATGTCTATATGTACAGTTTGATTGCTAGGTCTCGGGTTCGAATTCCAGATTGGGTCAAAGTTATTGGGTTTCTTTTAAGAAATTCTTAACAGCAGCCTGGAGTTCTTCTTCTTATCGTGTCGATGGCAACAGTTTTAAATGATTTTAGCCCAACGCTCGGCAACGCGAATCGCATTAGGCATTGCTTGGTATATCTCATCAAGCGTGCACAATTCTGGGCTCGTGGGGCACGTCAGCACATGACCCATTGTCTGTGGGGATGCACCGCAGTCTCACTTGTTTAATATCGTAATCAGGAGCAGTGCCTAGCCTTAGACAGTTGGTTACACCTCCCTATGCCCCGGAAAGCATGTAAAGTTAATTCTGTGCCTGATCTCTTGCCAGTCGTGTCGGATTACCAACCCATCGGATTTGGACAGTTATGAAACAGAAAGTTTTTTTTTTCGTCAGTATTACGTAGACTTGTCTTATCGTCCACACTTGTGCTTTATAATAGGTATCTCCTGCGCAAATAGCCACTCTTCGTTAATTGGCCGTTGGAACCGAAATTTGGTCTAGAAGACATTATTACATGTACCTATGACGTAGATAAAACTGTAGGCTCAATCACAAGTAAGCCTTCGGTTTTCTTACATAATAGGGCGCTTACCGGTGAGTCAGCTCCGTCATACCGCCGCTATATAATTAGTAAAAACGCGTTCTAGCCGGTCTAAATGTACCTGTTATTACTTAACTAGCTGTCCACGCGGATTCACCTATGTTTATGATAACTGCACTGCCCCCGTGATTCTTAGCATGATGTTATATAGTCTGTAACCTTCCTCAAAAATGAGGCTATCGAATGCAAATAATTTTCCAATCTAATTAGTATATGAAGAAGAAAAGAAGATTAATTTTTAGGGTGCCGTACCTCAAAAGGAAAAAACAGAACACTTATAGGATCACTTTGTTGTCCGTCTATCTGTCTGTCTGTCAAAACCCTTTTTCTCAGGAACGTGTGGAGGTATCAAGCTGAAATTCATATCAAATACTCAGGTCTACTGTCCCTTAGAGCTGTGAAAAAATCAAACTTCTAAGCCAACGCCAAAAATTTGCAGCATAAACGGCTGTATCTTTTGATTAAAGATACAGCCGTTTATGCTGCAAATTTTTGACACTCGCAAGGGAATCAAAACCTACAGGGTACTTCCAGGTAACTCGGTGCAAGGGCCGTGGCAAAGCGACCACCTAGACCACTATCCCATCCGTATAGTCAAAGAGTGATAGTTCCAAAAAGTGGCGTGATCAAATAAACAAAAATGTCAGCTTTATTTTATTAGTATAGATTTTCAGATGTCTACTTCATTTTTATACACGCAATACTATAACAAGGCTTTTTGTGTAATAAGTTACTCATAACTCATATAAAATGCAATCTTCTTCTTTTCTTCTTTTCGTGTGATTAGTGGGCAACCTCAAGAGTTGTTCAAGCCGCCCGTCGGCCTATGACATGGCTTAACGACTGTTGTCAATTTGACAACAACCGGGACCGACATTTTACGTGCCCTCCGAAGCACGGACACGCTCAGATGAAATACCACTAAGCGGTCACCCATCTATAGACTTACCGCACCCAACGTTACTTAACCTCGCTAATCGTTTACCGATCAGTGAGTGCAACTGGCTATGAGCGCCTCATATAAAATGCAATAAAGTGTACATTGCGAATGTAAACGGGATTTCCTATTTGCTAAGTGTTGTGTATATTTTCCTCCCAGGCTTACGAGTAATAAAGAATGGAGCTGAGCATTGCTTGCTACCGAGCACTGCTCTGGATTTCAACATTAAAGTTATATACGATATTACTGCACGGATGGTGTAATGGTTTATCTCGCTTTTGCCACTGCGCTCAGTAGTGTGGTTTCAATCCTCACAAATCCATAAATTATTGTTCATAATTTAGATAATATTTTTGAAGTGAAAACTTCTTTAGCGGCGTTGTGCACTTTTTTGTGATGGGTAAAAATTTTTAAACTCGTGTCTGGACACGTGACCTGATCGAAAATTCGTAAGACGGAGGGAGAATTGTCAAACTCGCGTCAGGACACGTGACCTGATCGAAAATTCGTAAGACGGAGGGAGAATTGTCATGTTTGTGTACGACAGCGCTATAAATGAATATTGTATTTTACCACGATATATGATAGTACTTTTATACTGATAATTAAATAAATTGGTTTTGTGCTTTGGTTGAAGTCTGCCCCATTAATCATCACTAATTCCCTTATCTGGTAAATATTAAGATAGTGTTGTGTTGTGTACGATAAGGTACGATGGGGTTGGCGTATCCTTGTGGATAAAACCTCTAATAAAAAATAAAGATTAAAAAAAAGCAATTCATGCAAAATTATTTCCTAACTATTCCAAAATATCAAAAATGCACAACGTTAATATTCAAGTTTTCACTTATGCCGGCATTCCCGGAGTGCAAACCGTTGATTTTTTTGTGTCTGTTGTTTAAGTAACCAAGTATCAAAGATGCAAATGAAAAATGCAAAGTTAATCGTTTTCACCACGTCTACATGTATAGCATGTCGGCCTCGATGGAGTAGTGGTTAGTGTAACCGAATGCCACGCCTGAGGTCGCGGGTTCAATTCCCGCACAAGTCAAAAATTTGTGTGCATGAACATGGATGTTTGTCTTGGTCTGGGTGTTTCTATGTATAATAAGTACGTATTTACAAAAAAAATAATATTTATGTATGTGTATCCATTGCCTAGTACCCATAGTACAAGCTCTGCTTAGTTTGGGCTAGATGGTGTTGTGTGTATGTGGTAGAATATTATTATGTGAGAGTGTGGTCGCCTTACCACAGCTAGTGCGCCGGGTGTTGTGAATTCGATTCCCACACGAGGCAAAAAAGAAGTGTTGTCTACGAATAGTAATGCCAAGTCAGAACTAACTAGATTTTATGATACCTTTGGCTCATTCAATAAATTATATTGTTATTATCTATACAATATTATAAAGCTGAAGAGTTTGTTTGTTTCTTTGAACGCGCTAATCTCAGGAACTACAGGTTCGATTTGAAAAATTGTTTTAGTGTTGGATAGCCTTTTTATCAAAGAAGGCTATAGGCTATATATAACATCACGCTACGACCCATGGGAGCGGTGCAGTAATCATTAATGCGGGTGAAACCGCGGGAACATGTAGTTATCAATATATGAGGAGTATAGTTTCAAAACCCGCCAAAAAAAAAAATGTTCCAATTGAACATGAAGCTCCGTCGTTGCTTCTATCGTATTGCACTGATAGTTTTCAACAAAACTCACTAAAATTATATTAAATCAGCTCACAAAAGTAGCAAATTGTTGCAAAAACCGCTAAAATAGTCCATTTATATTGTCTTTAAATAGTTTTTTGAGATTTACCATTATTTGGTGAAAAGTATTTTAAAGGATTTTGAAACTATACTACTAACTAAGGCGGTGGTTGTCTCAATATAATATATTATGTTATATTTGAGACAACCACCGTGAACATGGCTTTATAATTTAAAAAGCTTAAAATAGTAATAAAGCTTAAAATGTCTTTGGGGACTGCCGATAGAAGTGAAAACTTTAATCCTTGATCATAAACACTTCTTTATAAACCAAAAATAATTCAAAAATGGATAGCGTTCGGTGACGATGACGCGAGTTTCATGATTTTTGTTCACCCAATAAGTGCTCAACGCGCCCAAAAAGTTTTCACTTAAAAAAAAATGAGGCAGTCTTTGGGGACTGCCGATAGAAGTGAAAACTTTAATCCAACTTCTTTATAAACCAAAAATAATTCAAAAATGGAAAGCGTTCGGTGACGATGACGTGAGTTCCATGATTTTTGTTCACCCAAGAAGTGGTCAACGCGCCTAAAGAAGTGTTCACTTCAAAAATAATAATTGTAATAGTTATAAAATAATTTATACAAATAAATAAAATTGAAGTGTCTGTTTGTAATGTCAAAATAACAGCTTTTTATCTAATGCATATGAAAGTATATAAGGTACCTATACGAAAACATATATTTTTTCGTACCACGAAACGAACGTTTCTCGACCAGATCGGAGGCGTCCTGGACAAAGGCCAGGTTAAGAGCTCCTTGAACCGACGGACGTGTATGAGGAATGTGATGAAAGTGAATGAAGCCAGAGAAGTGTGTCAGGATCGTAGCAAATGGAAATCCGTAGTCTCTGCCTACCCCTCTGGGAAACAGGCGTGAATCTATGTATGTATGTATGTATATATTTTTTAAATTTTTGTCTGTCTGTCTGTTTGTTCTGGCTTATCTCCGAAACGGCTGAACCGATTTTGACGAGACTTTCACTGGCAGATAGCTGATGTTATAAGGAGTAACTAAGGCTACTTTGATTTTAGAAAAAAATAGGGTTCCGCGGCGACAAACACTTTTTAGTTAAAATCTACGCGGACGAAGTCGCAGGTAACAGCTAGTGTAAAATAAGCGTTTTGCAAATACTAAACGCAATAAAGTCGTACAAAGTAATGTAATTTTAATGTACAACATTTACGTAAACGTAAAACAATATTATGTAAGTAAGCATTCTAGCTCGGCCGGAGGGGATTAACAAAAATACCGTCTTGCTAATAATCTTTAAAATAAAAAACCGGTCAAGTGCGAGTCGGACTCGCGCACGAAGGGTTCCGTACCATTATCTATATAAACGGCAAAAAAATCATGATTTTTCCCATCCAACAGACATGTCCCCCTTAAATATATGTTTTATTTAAATTTAATTATTTATTTTTAAAGTGAATATATAACTAAATATTCTGTGAATATTTCAAGCGTCTACCTGTTGCCATTATGAATATTGAGCAAAAACGAGCAAAATAATCAGGTTTGTTGTATGGGAGCCCCCTTAAATATTTATTTTATTCTGTTTTTTTAATATTTGTTGTTATAGCGATAGCGGCAACAGAAATAAATCATCTGCGATAATTTCAACTGTCTAACTATCACGGTTCATGAGATACAGCCTGGTGACAGACGGACAGCGGAGTCTTAGTAATAGGGTCCCGTTTTATCCTTTGGGTACGAAACCTTAAAAATGAGCGATACAGCTACACCTTCCTCTTTGAACGCCTATATATGTATGCAACAGTCCATGCAACATACGTAGGTACTTATTTGCAGCCTCCTATCTTATTTAACCGAATCTAAAACAATAACCATTTGCATAACTTTTTAAACTAATATTAAATCTAATACTCAATAAAAATAATATTCATGTTGTTTTTAATGACGTTACATTTTGCAATATTTGCACAGACACAAATTTAAAATAATGTACGCTTTCACAAGCTAACTGCAACGCTGTCACGGCATTTGATATTTACCTGGCTGAACTGCACGGAAGAAACACTTATGCGTTGTATTAAGACACAAAATTAAGCCTGACCAACATTTCACACTACTATACGAAATTGCCAGTATATGTTTAATACCTAACGCAAAATTAAAAGTCTTATAAGTTTGAAGATCGATCCCAAGGCACGCATTTCTGACTTTTTCAAGTTAAGCGCGTAAAAATATTTATTTATCGCTCGCATTAACGGCAAAGGGAAAATCTGGGAACCTGCATCAGAGAGAATTCACCATCATATTTTCGAAGACATGTGAGTTATGCCATCTTGCTCTGGACTAGCGTGGTGACCTTACACTGCATATACTGATATTTATAAACAGGGCTAATATTAGCTGCAAAGAAGCACACCACAGCTAGACTTCATGATACTTTGAGCTCATTCTGCGTAAATAGAAACACCCATGATTAAATTATGTTCGGGTACTATGAAATAACTACACTGGAACATTGAGACAACTGCCATCTTAGTCTCCCCGTGACCATGGCTGCTGAAAGGCAACAGAAATGTCGGGGAAAATGTAAACATAAATATAAATAGTATAATAGTAGTTTAATTTCAAAGGTCGAAAAATATAAAATTTGAACCCTTTTAAAATCTTGTCCTGTACCCAGTGCCCAGTGTGCCAGAACAGGACTTCCGGTTTCTTCAGATAACTCCATAGATTTAATTATGGTCCAACCATAACCAAAAGAAAAGACCATTACAATTTTGTATTGTCTTCCAACAGTAAGTTGGCGTTCCAGAATTTGTAGTTCTTATTACCTTAGTGACGTAGTAGTCATTGTGAAAACGATTGCTGTGCATGAAGTTTCGCTCGATTCCCGGTCAGTCCACAGTGTAATTGGGTTTTCCTGACAAAAAATACTTAGTAGCAGCACGAAGTAAAATGGTACCAGTGTCTGGTAGGCGTAAAATAATATGTGAATACTAGATGTGCCCGCGGTTTCCCCCACGTTTATGATTACTGCGCCGCCCCTGTAGGTCGTAGCGTAATTTTATATAGCCTATAGCCTTCGTCGATAAATAAGCTATCCAACAAAAAAATATTTTTCAATTCGACCCAGTAGTTCCTGAGATTAGCGCGTTCAAACAAACTCTTCAGCTTTATAATATTAGTATAGATTGTAATGGATGAATACATTTCTGCTGCCCTATTCGCGATATAAGAATGAGACTATATAATTATATTTACATTGAATATATCTTTAAAATACATATACGTATATTTTAAAGATATATTCAATGTAAATAATACTAAACAAAATAATAATAGTGTCATGTGTGAGCGCGTTGATGTCTTTTGTGCTGTGAGCTTTTATGATGCATTGTTCGAAGCATTTTCATTCAATATTGACACCTAGCGATGCAAAATCATTCAAAACACTATTAAGTCTTGTATTATTTATATGTTGTACATTGATTGTGTAGATTTTAAACGATTTAAATTCCAAACGAATGTTAAAACCTTCTTAATAACAGTGAACGCTCAAATATTATACAATGCGTAACATAATTAAGTATAATTATGTGTGGCAAAGTATTGCTGGGATTTTCCATTAAGTTTTTTTTAGCAGCAATACGGTAAATGGCAAAAGGCTGTATCGCGTGATTGTTATACATAGTTAGCGAAACGTGGAGATGATACACCTCTCTTGACTGCTTCTCTGGTTTTTTGTTTTATATCAGCATAATTATATTTTAAGGCAAAGTAGTAATTAATTATTTTTTATACGACTAAGGTGGCAAACAAGCATACGGCCCGGCCCACCTGATGGTAAGTGGTCACCGTAGTCTATGGACGCTTGCAACACCAGAGGCATCACTTGCGCGTTGCCGACCCTTTGGGAAAAAAATAGGAAGGAAAAGGAGCGGGAAGGGGGAAAGAGGGTGATTAGACCTCCGATCGAAAATAATTGATCCACTAGCAATATTTATTATACACATTTAGTTATAACTATATTCCAACATATGAATTATATAGTCGCCGCCATACTAAAGTTAGATTTAACCAAACGGGTTATCGGCTTAACTATGGAACAGCTAAGGCTGCAATACTAAAACTGATAAAGGAATTAGATTATCTTTGTTAATGAGCTAATAGAAAGGACTACTATATGTTTGGACATTTTAGACTTTTCATAGAAAACAATAGTAATCTGTTATTATCGTCAGACCTTCCATACGCCTCCATTCGTCATCCTATCTTATGCAACTTTATCTGTCATATTGTATATGAGTTTATTTTCTGACATAAAATTCAAGCTTACGCACTAGATTGATCCAGGAGCCAGAAAATCTATGTAAATTAATAAATATATTATGAGGAACAAATCATTATTTATTATCCATGTTCATCAAAATTCATAGCAGATTATGGTTTGTGATATATTTAATTTCGAAATTCCTACAAAAAATGTAAATTTTGAAATATTGCAATTTATAATAATTATAACACGTTTTATTATTAAACTACATTAATAATTTTTTATACAATTTATATTCAAAGGCTTATCCCGAATTTGTTGCTACAATTTGCCATAATTTCGTAAATGTAAACTATGATAAACTATGCTTGGCCTAAAATTAAGCAACTTTATATGTAAAAATCACTGAATTTAGTTTTGCCATTATATATATTTATGTAATACATTGTATAAAACAAGTAAATATTGTGTTATATATAAATTATTTTATATCTTAACGATGTATAAATTATTATGTAATTATCGGCCTCGATGGCGTAGTCGTTAGTGTAACCGACTGCCACGCCTGAGGTCGCGGGTTCGATTCCCGCACAAGTCAAACATTTGTGTACATGAACATGGATGTTTGTCTTGGTCTGGGTGTTTCTATGTATAATATGTATGTATTTACACAAAAAGAAGTATATATGTATGTTTATCTATTGTCTAGTACCCATAGTACAAGCTCTGCTTAGTTTGGGCTACATGGTGTTGTGTGTATGTGATAGAATATTATTTTATTATTGTTACTATTAAAATAATATATTATGTTAGTTATAATATGTATAACATTGAGATAATATTTCCGCGCAGGCTTTAATTTTTCACAAATATCTCGTACCGAAAACGCATAGCTTCCCGAGCGCTCTGGTTACGGTGTGGCGTCACTGCACGCGATTGATAGAGTACTATGAATATTTATGTTATTCAAGGGAGAACGTATCACGGCTCTGAAATTATAATCAAAATTTAGATAGAAAGTTCAACATTTTGTAATAAAGTGTCAAATAAACAACGCAATAAAATCCGTATATAGTAATTATATGTAAAGCCGTTGGTCCTGCGCTTGATCTCCCTCCGGTCGTGTCGGATTACCGTCCCATCGGATCATGAGAGTAAGGGAACAGAGAGTGCACTTGTGTTTGCGCACACACTTGTGCACTATAATATCTCCTGCGCAGATGGCCAGTCTCCGTTAAGATTGGCCGCCGTGACCGAAATTGGGTCTGGAGGACGTTATAATTCCCCATCACAAATATTTTAGCTTCGCTGGAGGGTTTAACATTAATACTAATAATTTGTAGCTTAAATTGCTACTACGAGTTATAAAAAATAGGAATATAGTAATAAGATCCCGCTGGCACTCTTTAGGTAGCCCGAAAGCAACGGTAAAACGACACAATAGAAAATAAAAAAATTTAAGCTATTACTACAACTATTGACATATTTAGTAGATTCATAAAAAAATTAATGAATTAGAATAAAATAAAAATAATTAATTAAATTTTCTTATTAATTAATTATTTTAATTTAAAACCTAGGTGAACGTTTTTCGATCAGATCAGAGATGTTCTAGAGAACGGTCAGGTTAAGATCACCATGAACCGACGCATCGGGCGTGTATGAGAAATGTGATGAAGGTGAATGAAGCCAGAGAAGTGTGTCAGGATCGTAGCAAATGGAAATCTGTAGTCTCTGCCTAGCCCTCTGGGAAACAGGCGTGAATCTATGTATGTATGTATGTATAGAAAATTTACATTTTATCCTCAAACTATGAAACGCCTTCTGTGCGCATTGGAATAAGTCTATATCTGACTTATAAGAAACAACAACAGAATACTGTACGTATAAGCAACATTAACTAATTAAAAGCAATATAAGTTTTTGCCACCTTATACTACCATTGGGTATCTTTGTACTGCCATTGGAAAATTACCAATTACAAAATGCTATAACACTTCAATCTTACTGATCGTTAATGTAATATGACTGGCCGCAAATACTACTGTTACGTTATCAACGAGGCGGTCATCAAATATATATTTTTATTACCACTAAGTGACTTATAAGCATACAGCAGATATACGAAGAATGTTTCAAGTGGAAGGGTTCGACATTGTCAATTATATGCTAATGACATTACGAATGAGATATTGGACAGCTTAATAGAAAACCAACGTAAAAATATTACTCGTTTACTAATCCAGTAATAGAGTTTTCAAACGGGTAATATTTAATTGCAATATGGGACTACAATATTTTAACTAATGTCTAGCCATTGCAACGACTTTTTAATGCGGCCGTGCCAAAGTAAATATCATTTACTTTTTATCTTAATATATTTAATTCTCTTTCTTTAAGGTATTTCTTGTTTATCAATTTTGTGTTAAGTTGGATCCTTTTTAAAAACATATGATAATGGTCATGGGGAAACAGCTAGATAAAGACAGTTACAAAAATATTGAACGACAAATACTTTCGCATTATGCATTTCCTATTTATCTATATATTAATACGTGAAGCGAAAACTTTGGATCCCTTTTTACGAAAATTGGGCGGACGGAGGAGTATAAAATTTCGCACACTTATAGTTTATACAGAGAAGAAGTGACGAATGCTAATATTTATATAAAATATGTATAATAAATACATTAAATTAATGAAAAAACACTACACCCACACAACCATGCATTTGACACACGCAGTCGAAGCGCGTAACTATGTTACATATATCAATATACGAGTATAATGACATGACATTATATATATCAGTTGGTCGAATTTCGAGCACTAGGTGACCGCTAGTTATAATAATAATGTGAAAGTTTTGATATTAGTCATTCATTCACGTGACAGCTTCTGAAAGGATTAAGATGCAATCTTAACTAGGGATTGCTTACACTATGACGAAAAACATCGGTGACATTTAAACAAAATGCAAGCTAAGGCACGGGTTCTTCTTCTTTCTTTTTTCTTTTTTTTCTTTTCCTTTGTTTAGTGGCCATCCTGTTGTCAAGAGTTGTTCAAGCCGCCCGTAGGCCTCTGACATGGCTTAACGACTGTTGTCAATTTGACAGCAACCAGGACCGACTTTTTAAGTGCCCTACGAAGCACGGAGACGCTCAGATGAAATACCACTAAGCGGTCACCCATCTATAGACTGACCGCACCCAACGTTGCTTAACCTCGCTAATCGTTTACCGATCAGTGAGTGCAACTGGCTATGAGCACGGGTGACAATTAGTGTATAATAAACAGACATATTTAAATAGATTTGAGGTGCTAAACCAATCCTATAAATACATACACTTAGATTTTCTACCAATTTTACAAAATAATATACCCGCCCTTGGCATATTCCATGTGTTCAAATATTACAATACAGCTTAAGGGACTGGTCGTCTATTGACAACACTTGTGAATAAAGTATCCAGGCTCCACAAGGAGGACTTTTAAGAGACTGAATACGAATACTTTCTAACAGCAAAAACTACAAATAGCCACTTTCTCCGTGTAACTGATCTATCTGGAGCGAAATCCAAGGATATTCAATTAAGGATCTCGTAGAACTCAACTTCTTAAAAAATTTATTCTCTAAGTTTGTTAAAGTAAAGATCGTTACTGTACCTTCGTAATGATGATAGTGATGATGATTGGATGATGTCTTTAATTGAACAAACAAACCATCAACCAAAGTATAGGCAGGCACCTAATAATATATCTAAAAATAAGACAAATTTTGCACATCTTTTGAGAATATTGTTAAGAACTATTAGAAATGCTGGATTCCTCACGATGTTTTCCTTCACCATTAAATTACTATTTCATACGTATATAACTTTGAAAAGTCAAATCGAACTCAAGACAGCAATCTAACGGCCTTCCACTAGGCTATCGCTGCTTCATCACCAGAAGCATATTTATATAATTTAATTATTCCAAATAGCATTGAAAACTTAGAGCTGAATACTATTTGCTCTCCGCTTAACAGTCTTCACAATGTGCAACAGGGTTTCTTCGAACAACATCTCCGTTAAGTCTTTTTCCCGAGGTTCCATGCATCTTGTGATCGAACTCCCGCTCCCACTCGAACCTCCAGTCACTCCCTCCTCGCAGCTGCAGGCGAGCGCAAGCCGCGTGACGAAATAATAAAAGCTGCGCACGCGCACTAACCACCGCATTCGTTTCTGCGCGTGTACCGCGTAGTGGCACACTATTAATTTTTAGTACTATAAGTGATAAAAAAGCACCAAACACGTTGCGTAAAAGTGCCAGTGTATTTATCGTAGAGACTTTGGCGTGTGACTTAATTTTCCAATTTAAAGGTGATTTTTTAAAAAATATTATTTACCTATATTTGTGTGTAAGTGTCTGGATACACTTTTTGGTAAGGATTGGTATAAATACAATTAGGGAATATCATATTATTCGTTATCATAAAATTAAAATTAATAATGAAATGGAAACACAATATTTCACAATAACAATAAATATAAATATTTACTAAATATTATGATAAATTTTTATATATTGCATTTAAATACCAACGGTTTAATAAAATAATATATAAGTCTTATAAACGAAACTAGACTATAAAAAATATAAAAGTATATTAAAATAGTCAATGATTATTTACAATATTTACTTCTCAATAAAAAAGTTAAGGCATTATAATTATATATTTTAATTACACACAATGCTAACAAACAAAAGAATAGTGTGTGGATGTGTATGATTTTCGTGAGACTTGGCGGCACTTGCGTTACTGGAGTCTGCGGTCAGTGACTCCGCGGAGAAATTCCATGTAAAGCCAGGTTTACATTGACCACGTATTATTATAATAATTAATATTTTTGACACATCGTTGCTTGGGATACCAAGTTGACGTAGACTATGTGTTCATGGTGCTAGTGTCCTTTACTGCAGAACAATCTATGTTTCAATATAATTTTTATAAAAAATAACCTAAGTAAAAGGTTATTACAATTGGACGTACTTTCTGAAAAACGTTCCAACCCACACTCGGGTCAAAATCGAGTTATTATTAGCAAATTAGTCACGGGGTTACTATTTACTAGCTGGAAAAATTTGGTAGCTCTACTATCACTCTAAATATGAAATCATGACTTAGTAGCCCAACCCACATGTATGAAGAAGCAATACGGGATTGAACTTCAATCACGATTATCTTAAAATGTTAACTTTGTGGGTTGGAACGTTTTTCAGAAAGTACGTCAAATTATAAAACAGGAAATAAGCTGTGTTACACGAAAGATATTTGCAAAAATAACACTGGCCTATTTCATTGCGATAATGCGTAAATACCAGCTGTAGTTCACAATACAGTTACTTATTTTTCGTCTTATCACAGTAGCCGATCGTTTCAAAATACTGAAATTAAGCACGGTCAAAAAGCATACATATAAAATAAAATTATATGATGATCATTTTATTTAAAGAAACAGGGAGATTATCTATCTCTCTATTTATATTATCTGAACTTCACACAAATTTACTGAACAGATTTTGATGCGTATTCACAATTTGGTAGTCTGGAGTTAAACTTAAAATCTAAATTACGTTAAATCTAATTATGTTTATTAAAACTGGAAGAGATGACGTTACGGTTAATTTAAAGTACATCTGGTATAATATAATCATGACGTATTTTGTCATAAAAAATGTATTAAAAGCATGAAGTAAATCTAAGAGTTCTGATAGTTAAGAAGAAAATACATGCATACACAACACATACATACACATACACGGTTGTACGCCTATGCATGCCTACGTCTTGCGTAGGTTGATAGGGGGGCAGTCTATTAACGTTTACAGGGCACAGTTCCACACCTCGTTCTGCTACTGAAAATTTCTTGACAGACAAACCCAATAACACTTTGCCCAACTGACATGCATATTCATCAGTGGCATATACTTCCGCTTCCGGATCACCGTCGCAGTCATATGCTGTTGTAAGAAAGTAAACCATTTTTAATCCGACCCATTATTCTTATTCTAAACAATATAAATTAAATAATAATTGTCGATCAATCCAAAAATCTTAACCGCGCTTTGAGTCGCTCGCCGTCATTTTATTTCGTTGTATCAAATACAGTCGTATTCTGAAGCTCTTTAGGTTGAATTTAAATTGTTACTGAATTAGTCTCTTCGCCGCCACTCCGTCCGTCGACGCTGACCCTAATTTATCCATATAGTATTTCTGCTGTAACTATTAATAACTGGTGTAATGTGACAGTAATAAATCTCTGCAAACCCTTTGGCAGTATGGAGGCGTGATAATAATTAAAAAACTTATGTACGTCCGAGCGTCACTTGGGGTTACCAAATAATATCAGGGTTGGTTTGAGGTATAAGCCACATACCAACAATAAACCTAAGTGGTAACCTCATTTTCATAATATATATACTTTTCTGTTTTTCTGTGAGACATAATATTGTGTAATAACGTGTAGATAATTTGTACCTACGTTGTGAAAATAAATAAATACTTAACTTTATTCAATTTTATTATTCTTAAAAATGTAAGTAAGTAAGTTTGCAGCCAATCAGCGGTTAATGATTATATCTCTAAGATATATTGTCAATAACAGCTCAAATCTTAAAATTTGCTAGATAAATTGCGAAAGCCTCACTCTATAAACATGATACCTGAATCATAGCCAGCTCAATATAAATGCAAATGTCTCTGCCAACTCTTTCGATAATAATAAAGCGTGAATTAATTAATAGTGAATGTGTTTGCAGCTTTATATCGTAAGAGAAATGCATGTTCAAACGACCGTATACTTTTATGTTCATAAATGGGTATGAATGTATGTATGTTTAATTATTAATTTATTACTGATGAAAGCATGAAATGGCGGATATAAAAATTTTAGATGAAGTAAAAGAAACATTCACTTTTTTACATTTATTAGTGTCAGTCATAATTTTGTTGTATTGAGGTCGTAAGCTTCGGAGTACTGAGTTGTATTTTGACCTTTCGCTATTATCAATAACTATCTTTTTTCCGTGACTTCGCTCGCGTAAAAATTGATTAGGTTAGGTTATGTTAGTAAACGCACTTTTTTTCAAATATAATATAGCCTATGTTACTCGGTGATAATATAGCTTTCTAGTGGTGAACGAATTTTCAAAATAGGTTCAATATTTTTTGATTTAAATCCTTACAAACAAAGTAACATACAAATAATCTAATTCTTCATCTTTATTATATTAGTATAGATGATAAACGCTTATAAAATCAGTAACTGCTTTGTTAATCTACTGATCCTTTTACTGACAATATTATTATCAGTCGCCTCCTTGATTAGGTTTTATCAGAAAACTTTTCACGTGGCTCGATTGTGATGTAGACACATATTCTGGTGAGACAAACATGCTTCTGAATATTTTTACATGTAGGATATAGGGTCGTGGAGTACCTAATCTAAATCCTGCTGCCCAGAAACGAAAAACGCAAAAAAAGGAAACTGAGTATGGTATTAGTTATTACACATCTGACATAGCCGTTTGCTTCCCGCCCATGTGCCTTCTACATGGTCAAGGTCTCGGGTTTGATTTCGGGTAACAAAGTGTTACTGAAGTTATTTGTCGAAAAATTCTCAGTGGCAGCTCCGAGTGATACCATTTAGTGACTTTCGATCCTAAAAGCTAGTTTGATCCAGCAATGGTATGCGCCTTGTCTTGCATACTGTAGACCTTGCCTTATCGTTAAGATTCAAGTGCAAAGGAAACCAAAACCGGATTGTAAATAAATACTGCAGTCGACAAAGATAAATGAAAGCTGTGGTTGAATACGTAGAAATATAGCCGTTATTCTTTTAACAATTAGGTTTTATTTTGAATATCAAGTAAACAGTAAAATTAACTAGATACCTATATTGAATTTCTCTCCGGATCTAGACATTCGATAACGGATGTGATTTATCTATTAACAAGATATTTCTTAAACTTGCGTTTAAAAAATATCTTGTTAGCAGTTTTTCAAGTTCAAGCAACCACAAAGAAAAGTTTTTGCCTTTTCTTTGTGATTGCTTGAGTTGGAGTACAGTATTTGATTCCAAACAAAAAAGCCAGCTCTAGGCAGTTCTATTGTAGACAATTTTAACTGCACTTATGGCGTAATAATTTAAATGTTCGCCTTACCACTGCACTGCACCGAGTATTGTGGGTTCGGTGTCGGTTCGGTCCCACGCGGAACAAAAAATTGTATGATCCACAAATGGTTGTGCCGGGTGTGGGTGTTGCTTGTGTCCGTTGTTTGAATGTTTGTAAAGTCTCCCGCGACACAGGATAATTATATTACTAGTGCGGGAGATTACCTTTTAAAAAAAATGGAAAATATATATAAGAAGTATCCATCCATTTTATAGATACTGTCTGAATGAAAGCGTAACAAATAAACTCACATTCGCATTTATAATATTAGTTAGAAAGTTAGGTTTGTAGTCATATTTAAAATTTATAATTATACTAGCTGTCCCGCGCAACTTCGTCTGCATCACATAAAATAATGTTTCCCGTTTTTGCAACATAAAACTATCCTATCTTTTAAGTTGGACCAAATTACAGATGTTACGAATTTTGACCAAAATGGGTTCAGTAGTTTCAGAGTTTATCCCGAACATACATCGTGACACGAGATTTTTATATATTAAGAAGATTTCAAATCTGTAATAAATTAATACAAGTAGGTTTGCATAATTTGATGTAATGATTTTACAAAACTATTTAATTGTTTAGAGATAATAAGCTATGTTGCTATTAGTCGTTCTCAGAGAACATGCTACAGTTTATTCAAAGTAAAACGTGTGAATAATCTCACGATCTTTACCTTTTACTAGAATTACGTATTTCTCAGCTTGGATCGTTGATTTATTCACAATGTTCAGTTTAGTACGCAAAAGTGTAGCTTTTGCTGTAACTCTGAGACGGCATGTTATTTGCCATTGAAAATAGGGTAGTAAGTAGTTTTATGAGTACCATCGTAGAGAATTTTGGTACAAAACATCTTAGGGCAATTTTTTTATGGAACGCCTCACAAGGAATTCGTTTTATCCTCGAAAGCTTTACGAACGTTGAAGTAATGAAAACTGTAGGTGGTTTTTGAAGTAGAATGTTTTTGGCAGAAAACTTCTTGTGTTGGACAATATAAACCAAGCCGTACAAATTAATCTTTTAAGCGAGTAATATGTGCGTACATACTTAGTTATTTATTTCGCTGTTACTTGTATCGACAGTTACATTACTCACATTGTTACTTATGTTTACTTAGCAGTGGTAACGCGTACGCAAATAAATCTATCGAAGTCAGTCAGTCGATTACGAACTCAATACAACAAAAGGACAGGAAATATTGTTTACCGTGTTTCTACGCCAACAACAATTTGTGCTCAGTGAAATAACCACAGCACACTGTATTCCAGATTAAATTTCATCCAAATTTAAGAGAGCCTTTTACAAATCATGTTATAACAACAACAGATTCCAAAATGCCCATATAAAAGCTCAGTTCTAAAAATAAAAGGCGACATTCATTTTAATGCAAACACAATTCCCGGACCACCTAGTGCGCAGGAATGTTATGTCATTGTATGTATTATTATTATAATTGTGCTGAGAGCTGCCCACATTATTTTGAGCTCAGAAACTGGCAATAAGGGCCTTGCACTAGATTAATAAAAAGAAAAAGCACATTCATAAAATACTCTAAAAGACGATGGTAACTTGTATTAAAAACATGAATGCAAATTGTGAAAATGAGCTCATTTTAAATGCTTAGTCACTCAAAAAAGTGCAACAGCCACGAAAAGGTCTTCTTCTTCCAAATAAACAACTGCAAGTCAACCACATAATGACCACCGCTACTCCATCTTTGAGCGAATTATTTCTACCACGTCTTTTTACTTTCCAAATAATTGCACCCAATAACGGTAGGTACAGTTATTTGCTACAATGCCAGTGTGATGACAAATGCCAGCTATTATGGAAGATGCACGGAAGTCACGTCTTCTTTGCTTTGAGTTTTTTAGGCGATCGTGACTACTGTTGGAATATTGAATGATGAACTAATGGGTGTCAGGAGTGGTACCTTTTCTTTGTTAACTGAGGACTAGTCAAGTATAAAATTGATTGTATATTATCATCGTCATGCCCTAAAAAATAGTTTTGTATAAACATTTTGTGTTTATATCTCCTATCTACCGGTCTTTTGGATAAATTTGATAGATTATTACACGACTAGGAAAATCTAGAAGTTTAAACACAACAGTGAATGGTTTTATTCAATACCCTCATAGGGCAATCGCCTGCTTTGATGGAATCTGGTCACAACTTCATTATTTTGCCTAATTGCGCTGCCATTGAAAAGCAACGTTGCTTTTCGGTGCAAATTTTACTTTTATTTTAACTTTAGATTGCCAAAATACATATCTGTTTGCTTAGATATGATATTGTTCATAAAATACATTTTCGGTCGATTTAGCTTGAAAAGCAAAAATCTATTAAATGAGCTGATAAAATATGGTTAACAAGTAAATGTACCAAGCATATCGAAAATTTTATTTAAAGCTTTTCCAATAAAAGTGCATGGAAAAGCTTTAAATAAATCAATTTGTTCAGTAGCCGTTTAAGCTGAGAGCGTAGCAAATTTCTTTACAACTAAGTTTATTGAACTTTGCAGAAAAAGCTGAATTCAATGCCAAGAGCAATTTTAACGGAGCTAACTTAACTATGCATCATTAAGATTTGCAGTGTCGATAAGTAAGTGTAAAAACACGATAATCATAGGCTACATTCAATGTTAGTTTTTCTTAATTAATCTGGCAACAAATAATATAAAGAAGTTTTGCATGGCTGGCAGCACGCAAGGAACTAAAATATGTAAAGAGCGGCTAAAGCTACATATAACTGTTTGCCTGTGTAAACACAAGAGCCTCGTCTTTTAAAAAAGTTGAGCATACATGAACGTATTGTGAGTATCACCGCAGATTTCTTGACATTTAAAATTGTGCTACCGTATGTTTGTGCTCGCAAAACTCAAAAACTAATTGATGGATTGACTAGGATTTTATGCAGAACTTTGTATTTCTGTAAAGGTATACTTTACAAATAATAATAGGAGCCATTGCGAAACGTGGTTTAGTCGTATAATAAAAAGATTGCCTAGCACAGTCTCAAGACTGCCATCTGGAATTTTTTTTAAACACTATTATATCACCTAGAACTTAAGTTAGCTGCATTTTGTAGTGTCCGTAGTTCCAAGCGTGACTAAAAGATGGCGGTGTTACCAAATAACTTCCGCAAACGAAATGTAGATTTATGACTTTTGCTAATTAAAATCAAACTAGGTTGCATGTTCATGCATGCATGATAATCAACAATTACGAAGAAGAAACAGAGCGGTACATCGTGACCGCACGAGAGGCAAAGGCGTTGCTCAACAACTAAACGGTGAAAGTTGTTAAAATACTGACTAAATTACTTTTTTCGTTGCACGAAAACCGTCACGCCAAGTGTAAGAAATCGGTTACTGAACATTTTTTCGTTAAAGTAAAAGCTAAAAATGTAATAACGAGTTTAGAAATTGGCAATTCCGATTGTAATCTTTTTTGTTTTCTATTTCCAGTGAAGCGGCCATTTTGGTTTCTTACTGCCTTATAATAAAAGCTAACAATTTGACGAAATTTAACTGCGATGTTGGTTACTTAATCAATTACGTGCAATTTGTTTTACGATCTTCTCTGCATTCAACGATTTTCTTACAAGTCTTGCGTAAGCATAAACTGTTATGCATTAGTTACTGTTACGCATAAATCATGGCTTCTTTTGAAACCATTATTTTAAAACTATTTCGACATCAAATATGGCACTTAAAAGAAGTCAGCAATGATGAGCGACAGTGATCGCATCCCATCAGGCAGACTGTAGATTTGTGTGGCGTACTACATACATAAGATCACGTATCTCGTATGTCTCTAATGGGTTAAGAGAGGTGTATAAAACTCTGTTTTGCTATCTATGATTTAGATTACACGTATAAAAGGAGAGCTTATTGCCGTTTTCTAGTAATAGTAAGCAACATAGTCGTTACAAAATTTTTCTAACAGAATTATTAAATGAACCTGATTTTGCCCGCGGCTTCGCTCGCTTAAATGTAGGTAAGGATAGGTTAATGTCAGTACTTTTTCTGGATGAAAGGTACCCTATGTCCTTTTCTGTACCCCTGACAACGTGTGTGCGAAATTGTATGATGATCGGTCGAGTAGTTAGGGGTGAGAGCGTAACAAACAAATATCAGTTAGGATTATCTACTTTGCTCGATACTGAAATAAATATTAGCTACAAACAATATCACAACAAACTTATACCACTGAATAAACGAGGATGTAGTTTAAAAATAGCAACAAGAAATCAATAATACCAATATCCTTATTCCAAACAGCTACTAAGAATTTCAACTGAAACTCGAACAACTTTTTGTTGCACCTTACTATCTCTACCGGGAATTCCCTACCGTCTTTCTCAGGCTGTCAAAGTAGAGAACTTGTCATCACTTCACATGAGGAGGAGGATTGGAGGGCTCTGTTCGTGGACTTTAGACTGCTTGCCACACGAAGCGTAGTCATTATGAAAGGCAATAATAAAAAAATGGAACCCTTACAATAATTACATCCTAAACAATTAGTTCCCCTATATACACAATGCTCTGCATTGACACACGTTCCATTTTGCAACTTCTAAAAGTTGGTTGAGCCGCCCTTTGATTGTAAAACATAACGCTCATTGTATATATATCAATTGCTTTCCATAGTAGGCTCGTTACATACAGCCTTGCCTTGTCTGTTCGTTGTATACAGCCTTGGAATACAGTACTTTGAATAACAGAATACAAATTATAACCTGTAGTTACGAAGCTATATTTATAAGTAACTAGCTGACTGGACAAACGTTGTCTTGTCTTAAACGAACTGTCAAACTCGCGAGGTTAAAACAGTTGTTAAATTTTCTGAAATTACTCAATTTTCTGCACAATTTTCTTTACTTTTCTTTCCGTAAGAACCGTCTACAAAGTATTAGATACCTTAAAAAAAGATAAATGAAATCGGTAAAGCCGTTCTCAACTTATGGCATGACCCTCACTGATTTCAGCATGAATGGGCCGGCTCGACCGGGGAAGGATTACCCTCTCACAGAACATTGACGTGAAATACCAGTATTCCTACTGTTGTGTTTCGTTCACGCCCTTTCCCCCATCCCGCTCCTTCTCCTTCCCACTTCCTTTCCTAAAAAGTCGGCAACGCGCAAGTGATGCCTCTGGTGTCGCAGGCGTCCATAGGCTACGGTGACCACTTACCATAAGGTGGGCCGTAAGCTTGTTTGCCACCTTAGGTGTATAAAAGAAAAAAACAGGGAATTCATTTATATATATATATATAGAAGATAAATAATATACCAGCGGTTATATTTATTGATGCCTTTATACAAACGGACAGTAGGTATATGAGTTGAATTACTGTTAGGAAATGCTTAGTAGATGATAGTGGTAGATATTTAACTCCATAAAAGCAATATTTAAATTTATTTCTTCAATATTGTCTTCTGTTTACGCGAATGTTATTCATTGAAATTAAACGGATTACGGCTACTTACTAATTATACGGATTTTATCGCGTTGTTTATTTGACACCTTATTATAAAACGTCGCGGAAAGTGTAAACATAAATATAAATAGTATAATAGTATAGTAATAGTATAAATAGTTTTAATAGTTTCAATAATTCAATTAGCTTAAAAAATTGTAAAGTTTAATAGTAATTATAGTAGTGTAACAGTTTTTCAAAATTTTATAATAAAGAGTAAATAAATAAAAATAAAAAAAATAAAAATAACTCATTATATGATGCAGCCTTAGCAGCGCAGCGGAAGTGTATGCGACTGCTCAGCTGTGCAATGTCTAGTTTTCGATTTGAGACGGGAAAAATGTTATTGGGTTTTGCTGGCACATTCTAAGTAGCACAGAGTCTGAGATTGTGCCCGGTAAGCGACAATAGGCCCCTATTACGTCAGACCTAAACTAAAGCTAGTGAAATGTGGATATAAAATACCTCTGGCCACCTCTTCAGGGTTATAAGCGCGATTCTATGTATATGTGTAACACGGGACTTCTTATATTCTCTGATACAGCTTAATACTTTGAGGCTCACCAGTCAATGCCTAAATTCATCCTATTTTCAATACCTTTTTCTCAAGATTGCTAAGGCCCTGGTATTACATGCAATCATAGGTCGGTAATCGCTTATCATCTGGTAGGTCGTATACATGCTTGCCATCTTAGCAGTATAAAACATTAATTTAACATCAGTTTTGACTATCAAAAGATTAAATATTGAAAGTCAGGACAAATTTCGGAATAAATACAAACAGTCGTCCCTTAACTTTGGCATTTATTCATTTACTAGCTTTTGCCCGCGGCTTCGTTCGCGTTAATTTAGAATTTGACAATCAATTCGGGTTGTACTCTACTTGTAATAATATAATTCAATCATGATTCGAAAGACACGTGGCGCCATCTATTATCATAAGAACGTTATTGTTATTTTCCTTGGGAACAGTATTTTTTTTCGGGATGAAAAGTAGCCTATGTCCCTTTTTGTACACCTGACAACGTATATGCAAAATTTCAGAATTATCGGTTCAGTGGTTTATGCGTGAAAAGGTAACAAACAAACAAACTCATTTTCGCTTTTATAATATTAGTTAGGATTAGGATTAGGATTGGTTTACCAACATTTGATACACTTATACATGTTCAAAACTATATGCTATATACTATCGAGCGTACAAAATCAAGCGGTAAACACAACATTCACAAACTAAACACGGATAGGTAAGAAACAATGTCTTGTGAGTAAGTACATACAATATTACATATTATATGTACTCACTTACAAGCCATTAACATCAACAGCTACTTTATTATTATAATGGTAATTATAGAAATTCAGTTAGTTATTTGATGGACTTGGGGCTTGAATCCAGAAACCGAAATGCTAAATATATGAATCTGGTGGGCAAATAGGTTACGAAGCCTGCAATGTCTGGGAATTGGAGAATTAAAGCCTAAAACTGTATTACGGTGAGGTGAATGTAGTATTCTAACAAGATTTCGGGGATATTTATGCTTCAGGGTTCGCTTATACTGCCTATAGGTATTCAATGTCAATGCGTTTTATGGATTCACTTGACTCTGGAGACACATAAGACAGACAAAACTTGTTTTGTCTATCTAGATATGACAGTACCAGTTACTTTTATGTTTACGTTTAATAGTACTGGTTTCCATGGTCAAGGATATGCGCGTCTATTGCTTTTGATATGATGTTATTAAACTCCGTTGGCACCGCATTTACAATAAAAAAGATTTAATATCACTAAATAGTAACTGTTTCGGTTTCGCAGTGATTAGGAATGCGACTGCTGTGTATGAGGCCTCGGGTTACATTTCCGGGTCAAACAAAACTGTATTCTGCCAAAAAATTTCAGTAGGAATGGAGTTGGAATTTTACTCTGTAGAAAACAGTAGGCGCGCCACCGATACATAGGAACTAAAACCATGGCTGACGAAATGAGATAACTATTGCTTTTTCTTTTAGGGATATAAGCGCGAGACTACTGTTTATACTAACTTTTGCACGCGGCTTCGCTCGCATTAATTTAGAATTTGACAATCGATTCGGGTTGTACTCTGCTTGTAATAATATAATTCAATCATGATTTGAAAGACATGTGGCGCCATCTATTATCATAAGAACGTTATTATTGTTTTCCTCGGGAATAGTATTTTTTTTCGAAATGAAAGGTAGCCTGTGTCCGTTTCTGTATACCTATCAACGTATATGCCAAATTTCAAGATGATCGGTTCACTGGTTTAGGCCTGAAAAGGTAACAAACAAACAAACAAACTCAATTTTGCTTTTATAATATTAGTTAGGATAGGATTAGGAAAAATATTATTGTATTAAATTACTCATGAACTGTATTTTAAAATGCCATGTGAGATTTACATTGACATAACGACTCTCTAAATTATCTGATAACATATATAATATCGCAAGCCGTTCATTCGCAGGACCAGTCGAATCAGCCAAGATGACGCTAGAACAGCCAGCCGGAGAGATGTGGCAGAAGATCCGTGAAGAGCTGAACGAGAAGGCGGACACCAAGGACGCCGACCTCGCACACATCAAGGAGTGGTTGAAGAAAGAGCCACATCTACCTGACGAATTTGGTTAGTTTACTGTCATATACTCTGCACTCTCCTATTATCAGCCACTAGAACTGCATAAATGCAGAGAAAGAGTGTAGTATCTTGCTTGTTGGTGATTTTATACCTGTACTAGACTTTCTCCGTGGATTCGCCCGTGTTAATATAGGTTATGTCAATTTTCTATCTTCCCAGGGACAGATTTCTTTTTCTGGATTTAAGCTACCCGATGTTATGTTGTGCCCGTTTTTGGTACCCCTAAAAAGTGTACGCCAAATTTATTGCTGTCGAACTTTGATAATAGTTTTGAATAGAGACAAATAATCTTGAATTGATGTTAAATAAATGGTTAGTTATATACTGATTTGTGATGAGACTGTAAGATCTTATCGTAACTGTAATTTATGTAGATCCCAAACGGCAGCCGATAATAATATTTTATACGGCAGTTTAGAAGCTATGCCTCTGCTTCTGCTCTTAATATTAAGGCATAAGCCGTTGGTTCAGAAGGCCTGGTTGGCCATACGACCTCGTATATCTCGCACATCTGAACACAACACGAGGTTATAACTTTGTGGTGTATCATACATCTGAAACCAGCATTGTAGTCTATTATGTCGTACTTTCTGTTGTGTTCCTGCGGTAAACAAAGTTTGTTCGCTCATACTGGAGGTGCTGTGCAGTCCATCAATTGCAATATAGGTTTTTGTATAGGTATATTTTGCATAGACAATATCAATCACTCTTGGTATCTTAAAACGCATGTTGAATAATTAATCTAAGTTAACCGTAACACCTTCAACAGATGACCAGCGTATCATGACCTTCCTCCGTGGCTGCAAATTCTCGCTGGAGAAGACCAAGCGTAAGCTGGACATGTACTTCACCATGCGTGCTGCTGTCCCTGAATTCTTCAACGACAGGGACGTCACACGTCCTGAACTTAAGGAGATTTTAAATATGATGTGAGTAGCTATATATTAATCTCTTTTCAGGGTAAAAAGGGATAGGTCATAGTCCACCATGCCAGCCCAGTGCGGGTTAGCAGATCTCCCATATTTTCGAAAATATTATGGAGAACTCTTAAACATGCTGGTCTCCTCAGGATGTTTTTCTGCACCGTTAAAGTTACTACTTTATTGAGTAGTAGAGTCTCGCTGATTTCAGCATGAATGGACTGGCTCGACCGGGCAGGGACTACCCTCTCACAGAACTTCGACGTGAAATAACAGTTCGGTGACTGAGAGTGCCAGAGGCCCAATCACCCTCTTTCCCCCTTCCCGTTCCTTCTCCTTCCCACTTCCTTTCCTAAATGATCGGCAACGCGCTAGTGATGCCTCTGGTGTTACAGGCATCCATAAGCTACGATGACCATTTACCATCAGGTGGGGCCGTATACTTGTGTGCCACCATAGTTGTATAAAAAAAGCGAATGATAATTAATTATTTGTTACGGATATAACTTCGAAAAGTTAGAGATTCGTCCCTTGGCATCTACTCGAGATGTCTGCGTGGTAGCCCAACATTTTAATCATATGAAAGTCAAGATTAATTTGTTAGCTGAAAATTGATATGTTTATTATGAAAACGTATAAACTAATTATTTCAGACCAAACAGTCAACCAATAAACAAACCGACTAAACCAACTATTTTACAAGTTTCCAGAAGTCTTTTGCTAGGTAGTAAGGCAACTTATAAAATTAATGTCATAAATAGATCTTAAAAAGGCTACTATATAAATAACTAGCTTTTGCCCGCGGCTTCGCTCGCGTTAATTTAGAATTTGACAATCATTTCGGGTTGTACTCTGCTTGTAATAATATAATTCAATCATGATTCGAAAGACACGTGGCGCCATCTATCATTATCATAAGAACGTTATTGTTGTTTTCCTCGGAAACAGTAATTTTTTTCGGGATGAAAGGTAGCCTATGTCCGTTTCTGTACATATTCTGACAATGTATATGCAAAATTTCAGAATGATCGGTTCAGTGGTTTAGGCGTCAAAAGGTAACAAACAAAAAAACTCATTTTCACTTTTATAATATTAGTTAGGATTAGGATAGGTTTAGGATTAGGATTCAACTCGATCATATATTTTAAAATTATGCATGCATATAATAATTGGTTATATATTATATACGTACAGTCGTTTGTCGTTTCAGTCATGACCCACGACCCATCATATTTCTAGTACCTTTGATCCTAGATCAGCAAATTACTGGCATATCTATCTACAAATATTATAAAGCTGAAGAGTTTGTTTGTTTGAATGCGCTAATCTCAGGAACAACTAGTTCGAATTGAAAATTTCCTTTTTTGATGGTTAGCTTATTTATCGAGGAAGGCTATAGGCTATATAACATCACGCTACGACCCACGAGGCGGTGCAGTAATCATAAACGCGGATGAAACCGCGGGCATATCTAGTCCATCAATATGACTACTAATATTATCTTCTACATACATTTTGACCTCCACATGAGTAATTACATACTGCCAATTAGCAATGGAGTATAAAATAAAATAACATAATATGACACTTTTAAATTTATCTATTTACAACTTTGCGTAATTACATGAATACGGATGGTATTACGTAAAATATACTTAAAAATTAAATTTGATATTTATCTTTATACTTAGTTTTCATAAAGATTATTGTTTTAAGCGCAGAGAAATACGCTAGTTCTTACTGGAGATGTCACACATATGAATACAAAATGACACTTAGGTATATTGTAGAGACTGACGGTACTGTATACGCATCGTACAGTCTACCGGTGCAAATGATTAGTCTCTATATAATTATTGCGAATTGCCGTTACACCACAATAATTATACTACCATCATAAGGAAAAAAGACGTATCGGCGAGTATTTTATATCTATCTATATATATAAAGGAAGATGTCCTGACTGACTGACTTAGAGACAACGCACAGCCTAAACCGCTGGTCGTAGGAACTTGAAATTTGGAGAGCATATGTGTTTTAATTTGTAGGGGTATACTAAGAAAGGACTTTTGAAATTCCACCCCTAAGAGGGTGAAATAGGGGGGTGAAGTTTATATGGAATTTGCTCATTTCTGGACTTATAAGTATAAAAATAGGTATACAAGTTATTGATTATAATTGAAAATGACATGTGTAGGTAAAATGGACAAAACTCCTCCTAAAAAGGTAAAATGGGGGGGGTAAAGTTTGTATGGAAATTTTCTCATTTCTGGATTTAGGAGTATGAAAATTGGTATATTGGGTCCTGATTACAAACAAAAATGATCTATGTAAGTGTAATGGACAAAACTCTCCCCTAGAGGGGTAAAATGGGAGGTAAAGTTTGTAACGAAATTTTCTCATTTCTGGACTTAGCAGTATGAAAATATTATTATAAGCAGAGTACAACCTAAATTGATTGTCAAATTCTAAATTAACGCAAGCGAAGCCGCGGGCTAAAGCTAGTTTAATATAAAAATACGTACAGATGCGTCTTTATTTACTGATTCCAAATATGTAAAAACCTGAATTTCGAAAAGAAATGTTAGATTGGTTCATTTAATTATAATACCGATTTTTCAAATATATTTTATGTTATGTTGATAGTATTACAATAAAGGGGTCTATTATACGAAACAGACGAAATTATATTCCAGAAATATTAGGTTACTTGCCATTTAGTTACGGTACTATAAAATGCAACAATAAATTATTGCAAGAAAATTTAAAATGGTTTTGTTTATTACGTTTTTTTTATATTTTAATAGGCACACAGAACCTTGTCAAAGTAATGACAATAATTATGAACTTACGTCATATTACGTAGCATAATTAAAGAGCGTGATATAATGTTTTTTAATCTCTCTGAGTATGAGTTTAGGTACTTTGATTATAATACAGTTCTTTATACCATTTGAACTGAGTTGAGGTTATTGCTTAAGACTTTAAATTTCTGGTGATCTTTTTCAGCGTAAGGATAAGGACGTTAGGATATTCATTTATTATTTACATTATTTACAAAGACCAATTTTTGTTTTTCTTAACCACCTTCAAACTTAGAACAGATATCTTTTTTTACAATTACCTTCCCTCTTAGTCTTAGTTGTAAGGAAATTAAAATAAATGCAAGTCCCATTTGTTATCTACAATTTTAACAAATTTCACTGTACTATATAAACACTTACTTTGTATTATAGTATAAATGTATCTGTAAAGTTGAGAAATAAATAAATAAACTATATTTAACAATAATATACTCGTATTACATCAATATAAAATCCTTTGTGGGAGACTAGTATCCATACTAGAAAATCCTGTCACACGGATTATCAGGCCCTCTTATAAATAATTTTACAAAATGCGTAGTATATTAAGACTTGATACAAACAGTACAATAGATGATCTTATATCTAAAGATTTAAAAGATTGTGAATGGGGATTAAGAATGAATGAGTTACTTGTCAAATGTCTTCTTTATGCCGATGACCAAGTAATACTTGCGTCATCGGCGGAAGAGTTGCAGGCGATGGTAACTATTATGCATGGTGCTTTTGAGAGTAAAGGAATGAAAATAAATGTAAGCAAGACGAAAGTAATGGTATTTGAAAAGGAAGAGTGCGTGACGATGTGTAATGTTATGATTGATGGAGAAAAAGTGGAGCAAGTGAAAGAGTTTGTATATTTGGGTACTTTGTTTACAAGGGATGGTAAACATGACGGAGATATTGAAAGGAGAACGATTGTTGGCAACAAAGTGAATGGAGCCCTACGCGCTTTTATGAACAGTCGAAATGTATCCGAAAAGGCACGTTTGGCTGTTCATAGAGGACTATTAGTGCCCACACTTATGTATGGAAGTGAAAGTTGGGTATGGCAAAAGAAGCATGAGAGCAGAATAAATGCTGTAGAAATGAGAGCGTTGAGAAGCATATGTGGTGTGACTCTGAAAGATAGAATAAGAAATAGTGTGATTAGAGAGAGATGCGGCATGAAAGTGGATATAGTTACAAGAATAGAAAAGGGTATGTTAAGCTGGTTTGGACATGTAGAAAGAATGGACGAGGAAAGACTGACTAAGAAAGTTTATAAGGCTAGTGTGAATGGAACTGTCGCAAGAGGAAAACCTAGGCGAACGTTTCTCGACCAGATCGGAGGCGTTCTGGACAAAGGCCAGGTTAAGAGCTCCTTGAACCGACGGGCGTGTATGAGGAATGTGATGAAAGTGAATGAAGCCAGAGAAGTGTGTCAGGATCGTAGCAAATGGAAATCCGTAGTCTCTGCCTACCCCTCTGGGAAACAGGCGTGAATCTATGTATGTATGTATGTATATCTATAGTTCGTATATTTCTGTGTAATGACCGTCAGTAAGCTGGCAACATACGCAAGTTGAGGTACTTGTGCTGGATGGAGAGTGATACGGTTAACGTAAGTCATCCATGCTAGCATACGCGCGATATCTCGCGCATGTAGCTAGAAAAGCAAGCATCCTCGCATTAACTGCGCATGTAGTCGACGAAAGTATGTAACTTGCGCATGTAGACCGCGCCACCTACTTGCGTCACATACAACCACTGTACATATTGTGACCACAAGCAATATTTTTTATGAAGCAGAGATTTTCTAATGGTATTTTTTTATATTTCAGCCAAATGCCGCCATTGCCGGGTCTAACACCAGAAGGCAGACGAGTCATCGTTATGAGAGGTAAACCCTATTTTGTTAATCGGCTTAATAGTTTTTGAGTTGTCATGATGAGTCAGCCATTTTAATAATAATAATATTCTACCACATACACACAACACCATCTAGCCCAAACTAAGCAGAGCTATGGGTACTAGATAAATATACAATATATATTTTTTTGTAAATACATAATTATATATTATACATAGAAACAACCAGAACAAGACAAACATCCATGTTCATGCACACAAATGTTTGACTTGTGCGGGAATCGAACCCGCGACCTCAGGCGTGGCAGTCGGTTACACTAACCACTACGCCATCGAGGCCGATTATATCAGATTTTATGAACGAATGTAGTTGAATGAATATTATTTTTATAATGTTTATAAAACGAATAAACGAATAAAAAGACGTACTTTATTGGGAAACTTTTCTATGAATATTTTTCTATTACGAATAAAAAGATGAGCTTTTTTTTGGTGATGATGAAAAGATTTTGATATAAACCTGTAGTTTGGTAATCAGCTTTTTACAGCTTTACCTTGAACTAAAGGTATTCAATAGAAAGCGGAAATAAATAAAGTAATAGTTATATACTGTGACTTCGTATCTTTTTGGAGTAAGCTATATTCTGCTACAGTTGCCAAGTTTTACTGCCAAGCTAATTATATACATAAACATTGTTACTTTCATATCTAAACATATAACACATCTTTGAACATGTTTTTGGTACTTGCGCTTGTGCACGCCAATCATCACAACCGGTGAAACCAATTTGAATGTGGATTTTAGTGATTAATTTGGATAAGTTTGGAGTAAACATTGTGTAGTTTCAATTAAAGCGGTCGACAAGCAAAACAGACATGTAACTCTCAATTTCAAAGTACGACCAAACATAAAAGTATAAGTATTAAGA
This sequence comes from Catocala sponsa, assembly GCA_963564715.1. Classification (NCBI taxonomy): domain Eukaryota; kingdom Metazoa; phylum Arthropoda; class Insecta; order Lepidoptera; family Erebidae; genus Catocala; species Catocala sponsa. The sequence continues at coordinate 24,498,933 of OY751343.1, read as the reverse complement.
CTGCACCGAGTGAAATGTGCCAAAACAGGCGGTCACAGTTAAGTGAATAAACAATCAACACTTTTTGTTTAATACAAATATAAAATATACATTTACCATAACAATGAATGTGTTTACAATTACTCCGTGTAAAAAACTTTAAATAATTAATATTTTCGCCTACAAAATTACCTAAATTTGCAAAAACGTAAGCTCGTGTTACGTGATTATTAGATATTATCTACCTATAACAGTAGAAATCTATCCTATTTTACAGCTTAAACGAAACATAAATAGTTATATTACAATTTGTCCGTCCCAAATATTTAAGTTTTTGGTTGACAATAAAGATAAATATTTATCAAAAAAGCACTAAATTTCAAATCCTCCATACAATTTTACTATGGCGGCCGCGCGCCGATTTGAATATGCGCCACACGAGCTCTGTCATTCTCTGTCTTACGCTCGGCGCAGCCTTAATAATTAAGGATACTTATACACTTATGAAATTGCAGGCATAGCTCAAAAGAATATAGATACAATAGATTATACTGTAAAGTTCTGGTATGACGTTGTATAAATTAAGAGCTTATAAGGAAGTTTCTCGATAATCTTCTAAAATACAATTCTTCAACAGGCATAGACAAAGAAATCCAGACACCAAACGTAGCAGATGCCTTCAAGCTGGCGCTGATGCTGGGTGACGTCAGGCTGGCAGAGGAGAAGGAAGGAGTGGCGGGTGACGTGTATGTTCTCGACGCATCTGTGGCTACTCCCACACACTTCGCCAAATTCACACCCACACTCGTCAAGAAATTCCTAGTCTGTGTACAGGTTAGTAAGGATATCCTTTTGCTTCTTTAAAATATACTTGACGTTTATTTGTCGTAACTACAAACAAATTGCTTTCTCTTTTACCTCCATAAGGTGTATTGATGTAATTTTAGTAATCTATACTAATATTATAAAGCTGAAGAGTTTGTTTGTTTGGTTGAACGCGCAAAACTCAGAAACTATTGGTTCGAATTAGAAAAATATTTTAGTGTTGGATAGCCTATCGAAGAAGACTATAGGCTATATAACATCACGCTACGACTAATAGGAGCGAAACATCAATAATAATGTTGCAAAAGCTGGGAAACAGCAGACGAAATTACGCGGCTCAGCTAGTCTTTTGTATCTATAGATTTAATTCCACTTCACAAATACTTTGGTGTCACATTAAAATAGTAATTATTTGTATAAATTTCTTCTCCTTCTTCTCCCTAGCCTTTATTATTCCCAAGTCACTTGGGATCAGCTTTCTAGTCTAACCGGCTTTGACTGGATATCAGTTTTTACACGGAGTGACTGCTATCTGACCTCCGCAACCCGAAGGCTAACGATACCCTAAAGCTAGACCAGTGTCAGGATATAAGAGGGCACTGACTTCCCAATGACGACTGCCATAGATGTTCACGGCAGCTGGGACCGACGGCTTAACGTGTTCTCCGAGGCACGGAGCAGGCGATAATTGTCAATCAATACGCACATAATTTCGAAAAGTCATATAACTACCAATTACTTCCAAAAAGTCATATAACACAATAGATTTTTTATTATGTCTCGTATTTTACGATTTGACAGATTAAATATACATAAACACATACATTAACGAATACTAGTAATACCTACCTTACTTTACTAACTTATTTATTACCCATTTCAAAACATACATATAGTTAGGGTTGCAAGGAGACGAAAATATCGATGTTTATATCGAATGTCTGAAAATATCGATGATGGATAATATCGACAGTTTCAATGCGATATTATCAATAATTCAGAACTTTCAGGTTAGTAGTAGAAGTGGATGTAAAATACAAATATTATTATTTGCTTTTTAAATATTACCAAATATTATATTAATACCGATAAAAATATCGATATTTTAGGGTCGATATTATAGAATATTTGATATATCGTTCGATATCGATATTTAATTTGTCGTCGATATGATAATATCGTATCGATGATGGTTAGATATCGATATTTTTAGGGTCGATATTATCGAATATCCGATATATCGTTGCATCGCTAAATCGCTACATGTAGTGCTCAGAAGCTAAAATACTGTTAGTAGTTTGTTCGTACTCTCAAACATACGTGACCTTGCATTAAACGATACTAACAAAAATAATCAAATTTAAAATAAAAACATAGTCATAGTAACATACATTTTATTAAGCTAGTATTTTTTACATGTTTTTAACATTCAGGTTTTTACCTAAATTATAATTATTACTCCTGCCTTGTTACTAAGGTACTTAATTTTTTTATTTCCATTCTATGGCAACATCTGCTGTTTTTACCACAGTACAATAATAAGAACAGACAGGTTTAGATAAGATTTAATTAATTATTTTACATAGAAGGATGTGTAGGAACACGTTGCAGTAGCCCAAAGAATAAGACATCGGGCCTAGGAGGTAAAATCCCAGCCATCTCACTACTTAAGTAAATCCACTTCTAATGCAAGCACATTACCTAGAAGGATTAATAATAACTAACGGTCGCCTAGTGCTCGAAATTCGACCAGTTTTCCTGTAAGATATTGCTGATATATGTCATTTTATATTGATATATGTAACCATAGTTACGCGCTTCGATTGCGTGTGTCAAATGCATGGTTGTGTGCGTGTAGTGTTTTTTCATTAATTTAATGTATTTCTCATGCATCCTAATCCTAACTAATATTATAAATGCGAAAATGAGTTTGTTTGTTTGTTACGCTTTCACGCCTGAACTACTCAACCGATCAACATGAAATTTTGCATACACGTTGTCAGGGGTACAGAATAGGACATAGGGTATCTTTCATCCAGAAAAAATAACTGTTGCTAACCTAACCTAACCTAACCTACATTTACGCGAGCAAAGCCGCGGGTGAAAACTAGTATTTTATAAAATTAACATTCGCCCCTCCTTCTCCATATAAACTTTAACTGTCCCAAATTTCATACTCCTCCGTCCGCGAAATTTTCGAAAAAAGGGGTACACAGTTACTAGTTTGCAATATATTGGTCGGGGTCAAATATTGTTGCAATGTTCTATCAAGTAGTTTGGAATTGTGCAATAGGCTTTTTCCGTATTATGTGGGACCTTAAGTCATAGCCAGCGAAGGGTGGGGTACAACACCTCTGCCTCCCTTTTCAAGGATATAGACGTGAGTTTATATATGTGTGTATATACTATATAGGCATGCTGATTATATGTCTTTTAATTTTCTTAATTTACTTGTTCTCAGGAGGCGTATCCCGTAAAACTGAAGGAAGTGCACGTCATCAACGTGTCACCCCTCGTCGACAAGATCGTCAACTTCGTCAAACCTTTCATCAAGGACAAGATCAAAGAAAGGGTAAGCTGTAGATATATGTCTAGCTATTAATTCTCCTTCAGAACTACATCAAAAGCGATCAAGCATATTTGTTAGCCTGAAGACCAATTCTTGTATTTAACTATTCATAATAGAATGTCGATCTAACTTACAGACGTCAAATGTGAATTGTAGCCCATGATTAAATTTGAGTTATTTATAATACTGAGACTAGATCGGAACTTTATTTATAAAAGATTTTATTTGAAGTAAAAGCTTATATTAAAATTAGCATAGGCTGTGTTTGGTTTACCATTTATTACATCATCAACTTTGAACAAACGTCATATAAATATTAGTTATTCAAAACTCTGATAAAATATATTCTTCTTCTCCCTAGCCTTTATTATTCCCAAGTCACTTGGGGTCGGCTTTCTAGTCTAACCGGATTTGATTGGATATGAGTTTTTACACAGAGCGACTGCCATCTGACCTCCGCAACCCGAAGGCTAGACCAGTGTCAGGATATTAGAGGGAACTGACTTCCCAATAACTACTACCATAGATGTTCATGGCAGCCGGGACCGATGGCTTAACATGCCCTCCAAGGCACGGAGCAGGCTATAATTGTCAATCAATACGCACATAATTTCGAAAAGTCATATAACTTCCGAAAGTTAGAGGTGTACGACGTAGGTTCGAACCCGAGACCCTCTGTATTGCAGTCTGTTTGTCTCCCCACTGAGCTATTGCTGCCAAATATATTATCACACTAAAATCATTAATAAAAAATATACGATAGAGTAATTCAAGTGCTCATGCGTTTTTTCCTTTTTTAAGCGTTCGTAGTAACAGGTTTACCGGTAGAACTACTATTAATGATACAATTCTATTTTGTTTCAGATCTTCCTTCACACTGACACCAATGACCTCTATAAATACGTTCCTAAGGACATGTTGCCTACTGAGTACGGTGGCAATGCTGGCCCCATAAACGACCTCCACAGTAAGTAGTTCAGCATACTCGTAGTTTAAAGCATTATTACTCATGTCGGCGATATTATAATATTTAATTTTGATCAAAATAGCGACGTCTATTATAAAAATTGTTAAGTATAATCCAACCAAACTCATAGTATGCTGTTTAGTTTGTAAAATATAGTCACGTACAACCTCGATTCACCTTATGCGATTGTCTATTTCGTTGGTTAATTCCGGACGTGATTTTTTGTCATTGCTTGGTAATGTCCAAGCTGCTATCAATTTAATAAAATACATACACTTTTCTGCTTAGCATAATGTATGGATATGTAACGAAGGTTTATTCATAATTGACTAAAATATAATATCTGTAACTAATTTTGTTACAAAACAAGTATCAATATGACTACTTTACAAAATAAAATTTAAAAATACATTTAGTTGACGAATAAATTCATATTTCGCAAATATTTTTTGACAAATACTCGATTCGCAAAACTATGACCGATGTGGTACTAAATAAATAGTTTGTCCAATTCGCGATATAACAAAACGCCGATAAAAATAATTAAAAAATAAATAAAATAATTAATTATTTATGACGCAAAACGGTACCAATAAGCGTTGTTTTACATAATTTCATAGTATCATAGTTTCATGGTCATAGGATATTCTATTACAGTTTCAGTTTAAGCAATTTGTATTTGAAACAGTAACACTAACATCAAACAATTTTCAGATTCGTGGGTCAAGAAACTAGAAGAATACAAAGACTGGTTCGCGGAACAGGAGAACCTGAAAGCCAACGAAGCACTCAGACCAGGAAAGCCTACCAATTACGATGAGCTATTCGGCATCGATGGATCTTTCCGTCAACTTGTGATAGATTAAGTTATCTTCTCTTTATTACTCTGTTAAGTTTAAAAGTCGGTCGTTCATTAGACAAATATGTATATTCTAAGGATGACATTTTCAACTTGATTGGGTATTAGCGTTTCTTTACTGTCGCTTTTTTCAGTTACCATTTTAAGTGTATTTTGACGATATTTTTGTTTCCAGTGAGTACTTTGCTGAACATGTCTTGTAATTTCGATTTAAGTGTATTTTGACGATATTTTTGTTTCCAGTGAGTACTTTGCTGAACATGTCTTGTAATTTCGATTTAAGTGTATTTTGACGATATTTTTGTTTCCAGTGAGTACTTTGCTGAACATGTCTTGTAATTTCGATTTAAGTGTATTTTGACGATATTTTTGTTTCCAGTGAGTACTTTGCTGAACATGTCTTGTAATTTCGATTTAAGTGTATTTTGACGATATTTTTGTTTCCAGTGAGTACTTTGCTGAACATGTCTTGTAATTTCGATTTAAGTGTATTTTGACGATATTTTTGTTTCCAGTGAGTACTTTGCTGAACATGTCTTGTAATTTCGATTTAAGTGTATTTTGACGATATTTTTGTTTCCAGTGAGTACTTTGCTGAACATGTCTTGTAATTTCGATTTAAGTGTATTTTGACGATATTTTTGTTTCCAGTGAGTACTTTGCTGAACATGTCTTGTAATTTCGATTTAAGTGTATTTTGACGATATTTTTGTTTCCAGTGAGTACTTTGCTGAACATGTCTTGTAATTTCGATTTAAGTGTATTTTGACGATATTTTTGTTTCCAGTGAGTACTTTGCTGAACATGTCTTGTAATTTCGATTTAAGTGTATTTTGACGATATTTTTGTTTCCAGTGAGTACTTTGCTGAACATGTCTTGTAATTTCGATTTAAGTGTATTTTGACGATATTTTTGTTTCCAGTGAGTACTTTGCTGAACATGTCTTGTAATTTCGATTTAAGTGTATTTTGACGATATTTTTGTTTCTAGTGAGTACTTTGCTGAACATGTCTTGTAATTTCGATTTCTGTTATAATAATTGAAGTTGAAATTGTTTGTGTTCAGATTGTGTTCATTTGAATAAAGTATCTTGTTTGTCAACCAAAGTATTGCTCAATTTTATTGTGACGTGTAGTATTGCGTCAGTTATGTTAGGCATTTGATAAAATAAATATCTCTTTTTAATATTGGTGTTTTATTTTGATTCTAAAACGATACTTGGTGCAGCGATAGTGAATACAAAAGAAAATACAAGAGAGTATTCCGTGGTGAATACAACTGTTGTAAATGAGATCTAGGGTTTGATTCCTTGGTCGGGCAAAATAAGGTTAAGAAATTTTCAGTACCAAGAAGGAGTCTGGAATTGTACTCATCTTAGCAATAGGTTTACCTTCTATAAAATGTGACGTAAATTCTATAGAGAACGCTGATACCGCCCGTTCACGAGCTCGCCACTGTGAGCGGCAGCTTAGAGCGGGCGGCGAGCGGTAAGATCAAATGTATTAAAATGTTTGAAGCACGCCACGAGACGCCGCTCATAGCGAAAACGCGCGCGGTTTTCTCCGAGCGAATCGCTACAGCGGCGCGCGGTGTGGGGAGCGGCGGGAACAAAAGTACAAGCGAATGAGTGCGACGCCACGCCACAGAGCGGCGCGGACAGCGGTGTAGGAGGGCCGCTGCCGCTAGCCGCTACTGAGGGCACGTGGCGCGCACAACGCTCCGCCGCCGGCGCCGCTCACGACGCCACGACACAGAGCGGCGCGGACAGCGGTGTAGGAGGGCCGCTGCCGCTAGCCGCTACTGAGGGCACGTGGCGCGCACAACGCTCCGCCGCCGGCGCCGCTCACGACGCCACGACACAGAGCGGCGCGGACAGCGGTGTAGGAGGGCCGCTGCCGCTAGCCGCTACTGAGGGCACGTGGCGCGCACAACGCTCCGCCGCCGGCGCCGCTCACGACGCCACGACACAGAGCGGCGCGGACAGCGGTGTAGGAGGGCCGCTGCCGCTAGCCGCTACTGAGGGCACGTGGCGCGCACAACGCTCCGCCGCCGGCGCCGCTCACGACGCCACGACACAGAGCGGCGCGGACAGCGGTGTAGGAGGGCCGCTGCCGCTAGCCGCTACTGAGGGCACGTGGCGCGCACAACGCTCCGCCGCCGGCGCCGCTCACGACGCCACGACACAGAGCGGCGCGGACAGCGGTGTAGGAGGGCCGCTGCCGCTAGCCGCTACTGAGGGCACGTGGCGCGCACAACGCTCCGCCGCCGGCGCCGCTCACGACGCCACGACACAGAGCGGCGCGGACAGCGGTGTAGGAGGGCCGCTGCCGCTAGCCGCTACTGAGGGCACGTGGCGCGCACAACGCTCCGCCGCCGGCGCCGCTCACGACGCCACGACACAGAGCGGCGCGGACAGCGGTGTAGGAGGGCCGCTGCCGCTAGCCGCTACTGAGGGCACGTGGCGCGCACAACGCTCCGCCGCCGGCGCCGCTCACGACGCCACGACACAGAGCGGCGCGGACAGCGGTGTAGGAGGGCCGCTGCCGCTAGCCGCTACTGAGGGCACGTGGCGCGCACAACGCTCCGCCGCCCCGCTCGCCGCTAAGACCGAAGTCGTGACCGGGCCGATGTGCGGGTGTAATTTAAACACCTCTGTCTGCACCTTCAGGGATATAGGTTACACTAAGTATTCATTTGGGTTATTTAATTAGTAGATAAGCATATTATCCGCAATATACAATATAAATTTAGGATTAAAGAGGAATCGAGATGTATATCAATACGTTAAGTACCGAACTTATCTTGACTTAAAAATAGGCAAACTATGTCTACTTAAGAACTCATAGTTCAGTTTTTTACGTCCATAAAGACGCAATCTTACGCCTTTACCTTTAAAAGAGATGGGCAGAGATATATTGCTTTTGTAGAACACGTAAATAATTGTTTCTGGGATTTGAAAACACAACACTCAGTCTCGCGACAAGGGTGAGGTGACACTTAAGTCATAGCTTACCTACAAAGACAGCATTATTTTAAAATAAGCTATTTTTTCTTAGTAGTCTTCTTATAGCAAGACGGGAGAATTCTTGAAGAGGCTAATCTTTCCTAGAAATGTTTATTGCTATATCAATATACAAGGTTCAACATTCGTGACCTTAAATCGACATTATAAGTAACATTTATATCGACGTGAAATAGCAGTATTCCTACTGTTGTGTTTCGTTCGGTGAGTGAGAGTGCCGGAGGCCCAATCACCCCCTTCCCCCTTCCCGCTCCTTCTCCTTCCCACTTCCTTTCCTAAAGGGTCGGCAACGCGCAAGTGATGCCTCTGGTGTCGTAGGCGTCCATAGGCTACGGTGACCAAGTGGTCACCGTAGCCTATGGATGACCATACGGTCCACCTGATAGTAAGTACCATCAGGTGGACCGTATGCTTGTTTGCCACCTTAGATGGCAACCTTAAAAACAAACAAATTGGGGCAGTTTTTGGGGACTGCCGATAGAAGTGAAAACTTTAATTATTGATCATAAACACTCCTTTATAAAACAAAAAAAAGTCACACTTTCATTATTTTTTGCGTAGGACGCACCATTTCTGAGATATTGTTAATATTCTAAAATAATTCAAAAATGGAAAGTGTAGGAGCATAACGATGACGCGAGTGCTATGAAGAAGTGCTCAACGCGCCTAAAGAAGTTTCACTTTAAAAAAAACTATAATTCGTACAGTCACGTCAGCAGTTTAATTTCAATAGCCATGCAATAGTATAGGTGGAGTGGCACCAGATGTTAGCAGTCGTGTAGTCACCGATGGCGTAGGCGTATTACATCTAAATTTGTGTCGGATATTTTTAAAGCCTCACCTTATAAAGGGCAAGCCCATTACCATCTACTTCGTGCCGCTATTGTAAGTTTTGCAAAATAAAGTTGATAACACTTTATTTTCTTTTTGAAGTGAAAACTTCTTTAGCGGCGTTGTGCACTTTTTTTGTGATGGGTAAAAAATGTTAAACGCGAGATTAACATTTTTTACAGGACACGTGACCTGGCCGAAAATTCGTAAGACGGAGGGAGAATTGTCATGTTTGTGTACGATAGCGCAATAAATGAATATTGTATTTTACCACATACATGATAGTACTTTTATACTGATAATTAAAGCAATTCGTGCAAAATTATTCCCTAACCATTCCAAAATATTAAAAATGCACAACGTTAATATTCAAGTTTTCACTTCTGCCGGCACTCCCGGAGTGCAGCCCGTTGTTTTTGTTTTTTTATGGTTTAGGGGGCAAACGAGCAGTCGGATCGCCTGATGGTAAGCGATTACCGCCACCCATGGACACCTGCAACACGAGAGTTGTTACAAGTACGTTGCCGGCCTTTTAAAAAGGAATACGCTATTTTCTTGAAGTGTTGAAGGTCGTATTGGTCCGGAAATACCGCAGGCGACAGCTCATTCCACAGTTTTGTTGTGCGAGACAGAAAATTCCTGGAAAACACACAGTTGTGGACTGCTAACCATCTAAATGATGGGAATGAATATGCTGTCGCGTAGGACGATGGAGAAACGAGGCTGCTTTCTTAAAGATTTACAGCAATTTAGGTTACAAATTATTCTCCTGCTTCATTTGCTATTTACCTTTATTAGGAGTCGTTGGTTATGCCATGGGTGGGATTCCAATACCGATGGTTTATCTATAGGGGTATCGTCATTTTGCGCAGCCTTATCGTCATACCTAGAGCCTGATGGGCAGCCACTAAATTATTATGCACGTAACCAACGAGGCACTTGTGATGCATTGAAAATTCTGCCAACTAGACTATCATATTTTAAAGAGCGTACTCCTTTTTAAAAGACCGCAACGCACTTGTAACTCCTCTGGTGTTGCGGGTGTCCATGGATGGCGGTAATCGCTTACCATCAGGCGATCCGTATATTCGTTTGCCGCCTAATCCATAAAAAAAAATAAAAAAAATATTTTAAGCCGTAACATTGAAATATAAATAAAAGTTAAAGTTTCGACTATGTGGAAAACAGACCCGGTCACAGACTATGGTTTTGCTGACAAGCTATTTAAACATTACAATTAAATTAAATATACATATATATAAATTGCTGTGATTATTACATAACATAGTTATCTAGCTGAGGTCTTCTAGACATTTACATATTAAAAACTTTTAATCTACTTATTTTAAAAGTCACACTGCACAGAACTGCTTACATGTAAGGAAAAGAAGCGAATAGGTGTATTTGTATTGTTAAGAATCATATTATAAACACTTTGCGACTGAAAAGAGTGGACGTGAGTTTCTTACCTACTTCTTCTCTTGGGAGCTCTACTCCTCGAAAGGATTTTTCAATAATGAATTTTTATTTCATTTTGATTTTACCATTAAAATTATTATGAATATATAAGTATGAACATTTTCATGAAAATAAAGATTTTGAATTTTACTTTTTTTTATATATCTTTATTTTATTTTGGGGTTTTTATCCTATACGGATATGTCAACCCCATCGTAACTTATCACAAAGTAAATACATAATTTTTAACAATCAAATTAATACTCAGAAGTTAACTATTTTACATGAGACGAATCACTGTTGAGCAACTGTTACTAAATGGCATAATTTCTTAGCTTCTTCTGATTTTGGTCTTGATAAAATGCCTTGAATTAGACCTACATCCAACGTATTTAATTTAAATTCGTTCAACAGGGACTCGCGATCATTTTTTGAATTTGACTTATAAGCGCAATATTTTGCCGATCCAATTATTCTTTTTTAAGCTTTTACCTTACATCCTAAGATATAAACTATGCCTGTCAGTAAAATTGTGCAAGGCTACTTAGTTCTTCTTGCAACACTCAGGTAATTACCAGGGCCACACACTATACACCTAACCTGTTTTCATGAATTGCAAAAACTGCAAAGGAAATAATTTTTCAATCAGAATCATTACCAGTAATTATCATCCTTCTGTATTTTGACTTGTAACCAAGGAAATTTCACAATGGTGCCATGCGATTGATGATCTCTATCCGTCGAGTCGCGTGGACGTTCCGTTCTAATAACCAACGTGCAATAGGATGGGTGTGCAATTGAACTACTTGCAGCGCTACTCGAGTGGAACATTGTCGGTCAGAATTACCGTTAATAGTTCAGGTTTAAAGTATCGATACTAGTAGAATGCTAATACTGGTGGCACAGTATTTTTAGTGGTTGCTTTGCGTCTGCTTGTACGTCGGGTGTTGTGGGTTCGAATCCCACATGGAGTAATAATTCGTGGGAGCCACATATACTAGTGTTTTTATTGTGGCCGTAATTTGAAAAATTGGGTTATAGGAATTATTTTCAATGTGGAAGGTATCTTACAGAAGTCGTAAAAATACCTTTTTTTAAAGACATCTTTGTCTGCACTAGAAATAATTCCTATATTGCAGATAATTTTGTTAATATTGAAACAACAAAGAAAACCTGAAACTATTTATCTAGATCACAAAAATTTTAGGGAGCGACAACATACCTTGGTGTTTTGTATCAAAATCGCTGTTTATAGAGAATGTCAATTTAATGTAAATACTTAAATATTCATACGAATGAATCAATAATTTAATATCTTTTAGAATTTTTAACTGCGGTAACGAGGGTATTAAATGCGAAATTTTCAATTGCAGCTCGGAGTTGTACACATGCGGAGGCATGTGTATAACTCCGGGCTGCAATTAAAAATTTCTTGATATAAAAGCTCAATAACTTTATTGTTGGCCCGACGATTCGAGCCTGAGATCTCATGCACAGCAATCGCATTCAATACCCTTGTTACCGCCAGGCAGTCAGAAAAGCTAAAAGATATTAAATGATTGCTGCATACTTATGAATATTTAAGTATTTACATAAAATCGACATTCTCTATAAACAGCGATCGCCCAGGTCAACGGTCATAGATCTCGAGCTTCATCAAGCAAGCACTAGAAGTAGTTGTGTGTTGCGAGGGATATTACAAACATACAAACATACAAACAACGGACAAAAAGAACACCCAGACTCGGAACAACCATTTGAGGCTTATACAAACTTTCGTCCCGTGTGGGGTCCAGTGGGGTCCACCCCATAACACTCGGCGTGACGGCAATGGTGAGTCGACCACTTCTATGTATATGTCACCTAGCTGGAGAAAAAGACTAGACTTCGATCAAATATACCATAGATGCACATTCTCATAGAAAAACCGCGTCAATATGTCGCACTGACCAGTACTACTTACTTATAAGTGTCTGCATTTATTATGCAATCCAGGAAATAAACTTGAATAACCATTGAACGCCCACTGAGAAACATTTTGTAATAGTTTAGTTAAAACGCGTCAATGTAAAGCGTCCTAAGTGTGTTACTCGCGATACGCAAGCGTACTAAGTATATGGTACGGTCTCCACCGTAGTAGTGGTATCGATTCGCTCTCGCTTACCGGCAGCGCACGCAAGAGTGAGTGGGACAGGTGCATAATATAGCGCATACGACTGATTTATGCACAGTTTTGTTGGGGTCGTTTTTCGAGCGACGATCGTGCATCTATGGTATATTTGATCAATGTATATAGATATATAATTCGTCGCCTCGATGGCGTAGTGGTTAGTGTAACCGACTGCCACGCCTGAGGTCGCGGGTTCGATTCCCGCACAAGTCAAACATTTGTGTGCATGAACATGGATGTTTGTCTTGGTCTGGGTGTTTCTATGTATATTAAAGTATGTATTTACAAAAAAAAGTATATAAGTATGTTTATCCATTGTCTAGTACCCATAGTACAAGCTCTACTTAGTTTGGGCTAGATGGTGTTGTGTTTATGTGATAGAATATTATTATTATTATTATATATTTTGGGGTAGAGCCCACAACACTTGGCGCTGCGACAATGAAAAGGCGACCTTTTAAACCTCTACACAAAGCCATTGACATGTTAAGTTTCGACAGCAGACGAACGGTTAAGGCGACTTACAATTAAATCTCGTTCAATTGCATTACTAATGTATCTATAGCCACTTCTTACATTTCAGTTTGGCCGGACAGATTAACAAAACTTTTTTTTTATACAACTAAGGTGGCAAAGAAGCATCCGGCCTACCTGATGGTAAGTGGTCACCGTAGCCTATGGACGCCTGCAACACCAGAGGCATCACTTGCGCGTTGCCGACCCTTAAGGAAAGGAAGTGGGAAGGAGAAGGAACAGGAAGGGGGAAAGGGGTGATTGGGCCTCCGGCACTCTCACTCATCAAACGAAACATAATAGTAGGAATACTGCTATTTCACGTCGATATTCTGTGAGAGGGTAGTCCTTCCCCGTTCGAGCCGGCCAATTCATGCTGAAATCAGTGAAATACTACTATACTAATAACTTATAGGCCAATTTAATCCTGGGTCCTTTAAGCGGGTACGAAAACGCACCTTTTCAGGCCGTCAAATTAGAGACCTCAACATCGCCTCAGCTGCTAAGAGTATGGTGTGCAAGCCACTGCTTTTGGACCACATGGTCACTTACCTTATTTTGACATTCAAAATAAAGCCAACTGGTAAATTATTTTAAAAAGTAATTTGTTCATCTGTCGTTCTCATTGTCAGTTGCGAAGTACCCATTCACCGCGACGTGTGTGATACCAGAAGTAGTTTTGCTTTTGTATCAAAATTCCTAAACGTTTATGTAACGACTAAGCTAATTTATTTGGGCAAACTTTCAAATTTCTGTTAGCTACTTTTTAAATGTGTGTGCAATATGGACCTCAATTAAATGCATAATTATGTCCATATTGCACTTACTCTCATTAGATCAAATTAAAGTAATCAAAAAAGGTGCTGACGTAATCGTCAGCACCTTTTTTGATTACTTACACGTTATTACTAAGCAGCGATAGCTTAGTGGGAAGACCAACAGACTGCAATGCAGAGGGTCTCGGGTTCGAACCCACGTCGCGCACCTCTGACTTTCGGCAGTTATATGACTTTTCGAAATTACGTGTGTATTGATTGACAATTATCGCTTGCTCCGTGCCTCGGAGAGCACGTTAAGCCGTCGGTCCCGGCTGCCATGAACATCTATGGCAGTCGTTCTTGGGAAGTCAGTGCCCTCTAATATCCTGACACTGGTCTAGCCTTAGGGTATCGTTAGCCTTTGGGTTGCGGAGGTCAGAAGGCAGTCGCTCCGTGTATAAACTGATATCTAGTCAAATCCGGTTAGACTAGAAAGCCGCCCCCTAGTGACGTGAATAATAAAAGCTAGGGAGAAGGAACGAGTTTGGTATAGACAGAGTGATTCATGAGAAAGGTTTAGATGTATAATTAGTTAAGGTTTTGTACTAACCGCGCTAAGCCAGGGCGGGTTGCTAGAAAATACAACTGGATACAACTATGTCTTCGAAAAGAAGAATAACAACATTAAATAATAGTTTAAATATGAATTATATAGTTACTAGATAATTTACCCATGACTAATAGGCTTATAAAATCATTTCAACTTATAATTGCGTTGTTTTTTACACAAACATCTTATTGCTGCGATAACTTGTTCACCTCTTACCTCTTCAAATCTATACTAATATCGTAAAGCTGAAGAGTTTGTTTGAACGCGCTAATCTCAGGAACTACTGGTTCGATTTGAAAAATTATTTTAGTGTTGGATAGCTTATTTATCGAAGAAGGCTATAGGCTATATAACATCACGCTACGACCCACGGGGGCGTCGCAGTAACGATAAACGCGGGTGAAACCGCGGGAACATCTAGTATTTATATAATGTGAACACACAATTATATTAGTAGGTAGTTGTACAATTATATAATTATTTTTTTATAATCTGCGTAATAATTAGAACTAAAAAAACGAATATATCTATGCCGAATATAATGTTCTAGAAGTCGTAATTCTAATGTTTCATCATGGATATATTTCACTAGACATTCATTTGCCCACGGCTTCACTCACGTTAAGCTAGATTTCTTCAATAATTTTTCACGTTAAGCAAGATTTCGTCAATAATTATTTTTCGCGTTAAGCTAGATTTCGTCAATAATTAACTTCAAAAAGTCAGTGATGCACCTTGGGCTCGAATTCGAGTACTTTGCGTGGCAGACCAACGGTCAGAATTTAAAAAGCAGTGACAAAATAACGGGTCCACTGCTTTTTAAATTAACGAAATATCTTTAAAAAAATGACAGTACATATTGAATAAAACAATAGAGTAAAACATGAATGGGCTTATTAACTTATTATTAGTTTTTACTTAACTATCAACCTAATCAAACCAATATGGAATTGGTACCTTTACATAATTTAAAGAATAACTAAGCGGTTGTATCAGTTTTGAAATTTATCATCTGATATTGAATAAATTAATATACCACAATAGAAATTTAAACTTTCAAATACGAAAGGATTATTCAAATCAGTTTATCCACTGCTGAGATTTTAGTAGCATATATTAAAAAATAAATGAAGCACCTCTCCTTTTTCGAAGTTGATTGTTAAAATATTCTAACTTGCAAAAAGATTTTATTTTATCAAAATTAAATTTTATAATAATTATGCAAAAAGATATACATATATCTAAAATTAACTTTCATTTTTATTTTTAATCGCTCATAGCCAGTTGCACTCACTGATCGGTAAACGATTAGCGAGGTTAAGCAAAGTTGGGTGCGGTCAGTCTATAGATGGGTGACCGCTTAGTGGTATTTCACCTGAGCGTCTCCGTGCTTCGGAGGGCACGTAAAAAGTCGGTCCCGGTTGGTGCCAAATTGACAGAAGTCGTTAAGCCATGTTAGTGGCCTACGGGCGGCTTGAACAACTCTTGACAACGGGTTGACCACTAACCACACGAAAAAAAAAGAAGAAGTAGACCACTCTCACATTAGGAATGATTCCTGTATGGCTTCCCTCCATTCCAAATATTCAAACAACGGACACAAATAACATCCAGACCAGGAATAATCATTTATGGATCACACGAATTTTAGTCCTGTGTGGTTGTGACCTTGTGACTCGAAAAGGTTGAAAAGTGACTTGGGAATAATAAAGGCTAGGGAGAAGAAGAATTGGTATTCGAACCAACATCACTGCCGTGGCAATGGCGAGGCCACTTAAACCACTACACCGTCCGTGCAGTCAATCTATATCTATACTAATATTATAAAGCTGACGAGTTTGTTTGTTTGTTTGTTTGAACGCGCTAATCTCAGGAACTACTGGTTCGATTTGAAAAATTCTTTTAGTGTTGGATAGCCTATTTATCGAGGAAGGCTATATAACATCACGCTACGACCCACGGGGGCGGCGCAGTAACGATAAAGGCGGGTGTATATAGTGTATCATATATAAAGACATATTTATATAACTCTAAAAAAGTAATTATCATAATACGCAAATAAGAAACAAATTTTAAGTCAGCAAAATAACATTAGTACCTTGTTAATAACATATATGCTGCCATAAAATATTAAATTTAAAAAATGGCAGGAAATAAAAAAATAACAATTATTTTATAATGCATAGTTTAAAAGGGATAAAATTTGTTATTCTTTTGTATCTCGCGTCAATGAGGTAAGTGAGTGTCCATGAATAAGATCTTGCCTAAGATTTATGTCCGACAACTTGGAAATCATTGTCATTTAATTTTGTGCTGTGGGAGGCTGCGCACGCGCTTGCGACGCCTGTGACATAACTAGCGAGTTGAACGGAATATTTTATAAAAGTAAGTAGTTCTATTTTTAAATATTACTTTTTATATTCTAAATTATTTTGACACAGTGCATTTTAATCTAGCTAGAACGTAATGATAATTTACTTTGATTTAATAATCTGTAGGCGAAACTAAATGTTGTTTACAATTAATAATATATATAACTATTATGTTTATTATGTAGTATTATTTTTCTAAGTGGTTCAAGTGATCGTCTTACTACTATGCCGAGTGTAGTAGGCTCGAATACCATGGGACAAAAGTTTGTTAACAACAAAAACGAGAGTTATTACACAATTCAATTTACATAAATACAATAATGATCAGCCACTTCTCAAATTTCGATCACTATTTTTAAATTTTATATGTTTTATTTGTTTCTTTCTAATTTTAGCTTTCGTAATTCTATTTTTATATAGCTCTCCTTTTTTATGTAAGGTTTAACTAGACCGAATTTCACAATCCTACGTGCAAACAATATGCTTGAAAAGGGTAAAAGAAATCTCTTCGCGTATTTAAGTATAGATAAACCAATTACTGTATTTTAATGAAACGTAAACTAAACACTGTAATAAATTATACTAAATTATTAAAAAATAATCAAACACATATGACATAGGTGTTTCATACTTAACTGCCTGCGGGGGGCCGCGGTAGTGAATGCGACTTCTGTGCATGAGGTCTCGGGTTCGAATCCTGGATCGGGCCAACAAAAAGGTATTGGGTTTTTCTGTTTTGTGTCTGAGTTAGGAAGTAGGCGGTGTTAGTCACCCCTGTGCCTCGGAAAGCACGTAAAGCCGTTGGTCCTGCGCCTGATCTCTCTCAGGTCGTGTCGGATTAACCGTCCCATCGGATCATGAGAGTTAGGGAACAGAGTGCACTTGTGTTTGCGCACATACTGGTGCACTATAACATTTCCTGCGCAGATGGCCAGTCTCCATTAAGATTGGCCGCCGTGACCGAAAATCGATCTGGAGGACATTATTATTTATTAAACTGAGCAATTTGGGTTACAATTTAGTAGTATTCGTGTTAGCTCTCTAAACTAGAATATTTGTGGTAAAGTGAGATCGAGTCGGTAGTGTAATAGATGAGCTTCGAACTCACGACCTCTCGATCGCAAGTTCAATTACCCATTCTGCTACCGGTCGTTTTAGTCTTTTCAATAAATCCTCGAATGAGTGTCAAAGTTTATATGTATGTACTTCAAAAATAAATATATTTCGGTAGGCCATTGGTAATGTTTGCGACTGCTGAAAATAAGATTCCAGTTTCGATTTTCGGGTCAAGCATAGAGTATATTATAGGGTTTATCTGTATAGAAATGTTTCAGTACTGGGATAGATGCAGTAGCCACAGCACCTGGCAGTGCGCAGAATATATAGGTTTCATTACCATACAGGTACGATAGCCCAGTGGGGAGACCAATAGACTGCAATGCAGACGGTCTCGGGTTCGAACCCACGTCGCGCACCTTTCACTTTCAGAAGTTACCCTGGGGTTCAAAAGACCCTCGAGATATAGGGGTCACAAGGTCACATGTATTTTAAATAGCAAAATGGCTTCATTGATATGCAGAATGGTGGTGCTGATTCGAGTTAGTTGCTGCTGTTTGCTGTCGAGTTTTGTCTTGTGCTGCGTTTAGCAATACAACATTCCCAACAGTGGGCATGATGCCCAACAATGGATATGATACCTAATAATGGTCATGATGCCCAACAGTGGACATGATGCCCAAGAGTGGACATGATGCACAACAGTGAGCATAATACACAACAGTGAGCATAATGCCTAACAGTTGGTATGGCGCCTAACAGTGGGCAAGATGCCCAAAAGTGGACATGAGGCCCAACTGTGGGCATCATGCCAAGCCGTAGGTACAATTGACATGTAACTTGGTGTGCAGACACCTTGCGGTCATACCTCGGTTGAGTTTGACTATGGGCCCTGTGGGTCAAAAGAGCCCTGGGATATAGGGGTCACAAGGTCACATGAAGACGAAGCGGTTGAATCCTGGGTTTTTACACCCATCTCGTTCCTTGTGAAAACGTTGCATTATAATAAAAATAGCTTTTAAGAAACTTATTAGCTAATGTTAATCCCATCAGAGTTGTATCATGTTAATTAGATAAATATTATAAGCGAATATGAGTGGCCACTAATAACTCATATGATTGATACCAGTCCCGTCAGTCAACACAAGCTTTGCCAAACGCTTTAGCCCTTTTAAGGACGTATTTATTTACAATAAAACTGCTAACGCATGCAAGATAAAGCAGTGTTCAGTGAAAGAGATGCAGTTAAAAGTCACTAAATGGCTCACTTCTTTGACATATGACTCCACCGAAAATCTTATGGTATGCCTACCATAAACACATCATACACACACATACACACACACACACACATGCACTCACTCACGAACAACACACACACACACATGTATGCACACACACACAACCATATATAAACCAACTATAATATTGTTTAGTCTTATGTGACACGTCGCCCGAGCTAAAGTTGTTAAAAATGGAAGGAAATCGTACCTGACACCCACAGGACAGGCAATTCGTTATGTAATGATTAATGGCAATAAACTGTTTTTATTTTTTATTTATTAATATAACACAGCTTTTGCTCGCGGCTTCCCTCGCGTAAAATTAGGTTAAGTTAGTTAGATACCTCGCTGATTTCAACATGAATGGGCCTGGCTTGACCGAGGAAGGATTGCACTTTAACAGAATATCCACGTGAAATAGCAGTATTCCTATTGTTGTTTCGTTCGGTGAGTGAGAGTGCCGGAGACCCAATCACCCTCTTTCTCCCTTCCCGCTCCTTCTCCTTCCCACTTCCTTTCCTAAAGGGTCGGCAACGCGCTAGTGATGCGTCTGGTGTTGCAGACGTCCATAAGCTACGGTGACCACTTACCATCAGGTGGGCCGACAAAATGTCCTTGCCTTGTTTAGTCGGTCACTGTGCTCATAATAAGGACAATGGCATAAAGGTCCTTAATCTTGAGTTAGAATCGAGAACATTAAGATCTTTTACGTCACGATAAAGTACTGGCTATTACGTCAGATGTGTCGGCACGCACGTTTCAATATGATTATTATGCTAATATATAACTAACTATTTCGTTGGCGCAGCGATATTGAGTTCGACTGTTAAATTTTGCGCAACTAAATTGTATCCCAATTTTGATGACCGGGTTGCGCAAAATGGTTTTTTTTTATACTGCTTAGGTGGCAAGCAAGCATACGACCCACCTGATGGTAAGTGGTCACCGTAGCCTACAGACGCCTGTAACACCAGAGGCATCACTAGCGCGTTGCCGACCCTTTAGGAAAGGAAGTTGGAAGGAGAAGGAGCGGGAAGAGGGTAAGGGGTGATTGGGCCTCCGGTACTCTCACTCACCGAACGAAACACAACAGTAGGAATACTGGTATTAATTCACGTCGATATTCTGTGAGAGGGTAATCCTTCCCCGGTCGAGCCGGCCCATTCATGCTGAAATCAGCGAGGCTCTAGTAAAATATTCTCTAAGTAAAATATTTTAAAAATATAACATATGACTTTGAAGCCATAGGTATTAAATTATTTTTACAAGTGTTACAGTACCTCTTTTTTTATAATTAAACCAGTTTCAAATAAGAACTACCAGAATTGTATAGACAAGGTAATTGTGCGTGAGAAGTTTAAAATGTCTTATCTATTAGAGAAGCGGCGCGGCGCGTATTTATTAGATAACAAGGTTTTGCCTGCAGGTTTGCTCGTGTAAATGTGGGTTAAGTAAGGTTAGTAACAGTATATATGGTCCGGAGTGAGAGGTCGTGGAACGCCGTCTCCTCCTTTTGTGAGGAAGTGATTTCCATCAAGGAGGCGGCGGAGCGGGAGAGGGAGCGTTTAAACCCTCTCCCCAACCGTAGAGTCGGGTGCCGACGGTAAGTGGCAAATAGTTCCACTGTACGAATACACGTAGTTTAGTGAAAATACTTAGCGTACTGTGTGTGAACAAGTGCAACAGGGGACCAACCACTACCTGAGATTTGACAAACCACAGATGCTCGCTAAAGAACACCGATTCCTACCAAGGATGCTTCGCGAGGCTATTGAAATCATGAAACATCCTAATTTCAATAGAGAAGATGGAATTGGAATGTACCACCAGCTTGGGATCCAGTAATTCAAATAGTCAAACCCAAGAAGAAGCAAACCACAGCTAGACTTTATGATACTTTGAGCTCATTCTGCGTAAATAGAAACACCCATGATTAAATTATGTTCGGGTACTTTGAAATAACTACACTGGAACATTGAGACATCTACCATCTTAGTCTCCCCGTGACCATGGCTGCTGAAAAGCAACCGAAACGTCGGGGAATGTGTAAAAATAAATCTAAATAGTATAATAGTATAGTAATAGTATAAATAGTTTTAATAGTTTCAATAATTTAATTAGCTTAAAAATTTGTAAAGTTTAATAGTGATTATAGTGGTGTAACAGTTTTTCAAAATTTTGTAATAGTGTCAAATAAACAACGCGATAAAATCCGTGTATAGTAGTTTAATTTCAATGAATAACATTCGCGTAAACAGAAGACAATATTATGTAAATACTTAGCAATTTTATAGTTTATGCCACATTGCAACATCTCGAAGGAAATAGAAAAGTAGCACTTCCAGCTATGGAAACTGGTCGAACTTAATTCCATGTTGCAACTTAACCTGTTTAGTTAAATAAAATGTATTGCGAAATGACACACTAGATACGACAAAGACACAAAACAGAGGCGCACGTGGGAACACGCACGCCGCCTCTCGGACCTGGTGCTGACCGGGTGGCGAGCAGGCCCACACAGCCCACTACTCTCACGTCAAACCTCAGGGTGGCTGGAGGTCATCTCGCGCCCTCCGGCGTCGGTACTTTAGGACTCAATTAACTGAAGTAACAGGACAATTTTACTTCATCATTTAGGGCTTACGGATGATTATTAACGCGTATTTGACTGCACAGTTGGCGTGGTGATCTAACCAATTGACCCACAACGGCACACCGGCGGCCATACACAATAGATTTTAATTATATTTTACATTCCAACAAGATTGGTCTAGGACTTATTCTATGTGGTTTGAATCAAGGTTTGTAAGGTGACTGCAGCCTCAGGTTCTATTCTAATATCGTGCAAAGTTATATTACTTTACTACGTGAGATCTATAAACAGCTTGCCTATACCTTCCTATACCTTCAGAGATATGAGCGTGAGACTAATGTTCTCTCTGAAGTTTGATTTAATATTCTCTCTGTATGTAAGATTCTCTCTGAGGTTTTGTGTGAGAACATTGAATGTTTCTCTGTACATTGATAAACTTCTTGTTATTGTTTATTATCATACATATTGTATATCACTTAAATCAAATCCGGTTAGACTGGAAAGCCGACCCCAAGTGACTTGGGAATAATAAAGACTAGGGAGAAGATTGTATATCACTTAAAAACAAATGAAATTGACGCATTAATAATTTAGAAACAAATTAGAGTTCTAATACTGTCACAAAAAAAAACGATTAAGATATTATAAAAATTGGTTTATTCCGCATTCGACCCTCATGTTTCGTCCCGAATGTAAAAAGCCGCATTCGCCCCAAAAATTGTTCCTCATATGCCCCGAAATTAAAATAAATATTAATTTCTTAATGTAATTCCTTTTTCGTCCTAAATTATGTTCCTTTTCTGCCCCTGTTTTTTTCTGTATAGAATTTTTGTTGTACCTTCTGTCGAAAAATATTTTATACTACTTCGTTGTTCTCGCGGCAAAACTTTGGCCTTATGATTGCATGACATAACGAGCCCGACAACAATAAGACTTTATATGATTTTAACTATGCTTTGGTATTGCTAACCATATACACAAAAATGTAGAACGAAAAAGGAATAATTAAAAAAGAGGGGCGAATGAGGAACATTTTGGAATGTGGGACGTAATATAGGGGCGAATGCGGAACAAATCTTAAAATCCAAGGACGCATTTCACAATCTAAATATAACGATTCGGTTATAAAATATGAATTCAATGCTTATCAATATCACGATAATACAACGAATTCCGTCAGTTTATGTAATAACAACCGTCAATCGAATGAATAATTGCTATCATATTCTTGTGAACTGTACATTTCACGCTTGACAATGTCAAGCCCGAAGTGAAGTGAAGCCCGAAAATATAAATCAAAGAATGAAAATATTCTAAATCTATGATATAGATAATAAATAAACACGCACACTGCCTGCTTGTTTTCAAAGATTTTTTCTTTTTATATTATTACTAGCTGTTGTTGTTGTCCTGTACACAAGAAAAAAAGGGGGAAAACAAATCTAAACCATTCTCGAATCCACTTGAACACACAAAAAAAATCATCAAAATCGGTCCAGCCGTTTAGGAGGAGTTTAATTACAAACACACGCACAGAAGATTTATATATATAAAGATAATCATTAATCACTACAAATAAATAAAATTGAAGTGCCTGTTTGCAATGTCAAAATAACAGGTTTTTACTAAATGCATATGAAAGTATATAAGGTACTTACATCAAAAAATCTTTATTTTTAATTTTTGTCTTTCTGTCTGTTTGTTGCGGCTAATCTCTGAAACGGCTGGATCGTTTTTGTGGGGACTATCACTGGCAGATGGTTGATGTTATTAGGAGAAACTTAGACTACTTTTATTTTTGAAAAATTCTCTGCCAACTTTACTAAAACCTTTTTGTTAAATTTCACGCAGCCAAAGTCGCAGCTAGTTTTTAATAAATAAGTTAATCGATGTGTCCGAAAATAAATATTTTTATCTTCGACTAAGTTTGAGTAATATAAGAACGTTTTAACTAAAATAATCCCTTCTATAAACTGAAAATTTAAAGAACTATTGTATGAATAGGCTGACATAATATTACATTTACACATACCAATAATACCCTAAAATATTTTAGAAATATGTTTTGTAATTAATTTATTATCTAAATCTATACTAATATTATAAAACTGAAGAGTTTGTTTGTTTGAACGCGCTAAGCTCAGGAAATACTGGTTCGAATTGAAAAATTCTTTTAGTGTTGGATAGCCTATTTATCGAGGAAGGCTATAGGCTATATAACATCACGCTAAGACCAATAGGAGCGGCGCAGCATTGAAAAATGAATGCAGACTAAGTTGCGTGGGTCAGCTAGTAATTAATATATTGAAAAGTCATCTATGAACATGTTTCAACATTAAGTGTTAGTGGAATTATAATTGAATAATAGAGGCGGGCCGTTATTCAAAGATTGATCATTGACTTGAGTGGTAGCTAAGTAAGTAAGCCTGTTAAAGTTTACTCTTGAAGAAATACATTCTATTTAAAAGTGATCGACAGACCTTGACCAAAATAATATGGAAACACAATGAAAGTACACAAGTTAGACCATTGCGTAAAATTGAAATCTATGAACATACATTTAAAAATAAACATTAGCGTCGAATACAACCTCCTCCTTTTTTAAAGTCCGTGACAAGACAAGACAATCAATATGTTATATCAATGTTATCAAGACACTTGTCTTGTAACAATTGCAGGTTTCACACAATGACATGGCAAATGTAAATCTGTAATTTATCTTATATGGGTGCCAGTCAGTGTAGACCGGCGAGACTTCGACCCAGTGGGATCTTTTGTGTTGACACTCTCCCAATAACGACTGCCATAGATGTTCATGGCAGCCGGGACCGACGGCTTAACGTGTTCTCCGAGGCACGGAGCAGGCGATAATTTGTCAATCAATACGCACATAATTTCGAAAAGTCATATAACTTCCGAAAGTCGGAGGTGCGCGACGTGGGTTCGAACCCGAGACCCATTGCACTCTGTTGGTCTCCCCACTGAACCTGTAATTAAGTTGTGGTGCATCATAGAAATAATAATTAAATAAATTGCAGTATCAATATGGCGTCTGCCTCTGTGATGCTGATTCAGCCTGAAGGTGAATTGTGGAAGCAGATTAGATTGGCATTGAACGAGGATGTGAACACCAGGGATCGGGATCTTGGAGCTATTAAAGAATGGTTGAAGAAACAGCCGCACCTACCGGATGAATGGGGTATGTCTTTTTAATATTTTAGTGGAGATCACACTGTTATTATTGGGCAGAGAGCCATTCTTGGATGTCACCTGCTACCGTTGCAATAAGCATCTAGACTCAGGAGAGTGAGGAACCATCGTGCAGAGAATCGTAACATGTGTCAACGCATATTTTGTATTTAAAAGCACACAATTTGGTCTCCTTTTTACCTCATATACATTAATCAACTTGAGCGCATACAAAAAAGTTTCTTAATCATCTTAATTATCGATTCCATAATCCTGCCTTGTCGTATCAACACAATTGTGTAAGGTAATTTCTCACTTTAAATGATAGGCGTAAACTTATAGATATGTGTGTCTTATATGATATACTAAATGGACGGATCTGAACTGTCCTGAATTGGTCTCGCAGGTTACATTTAATGCTCCAATACGTCGCACCCGTCAAACATCATTGTTACATGTTCCCCGACATTCAACCAACCGCGCTTGTAACTGTGTGCTAACTATAACACTATATTCCAAGAGGTGGATCTCTTCTGCTGTTCTAAGAAATCGTTTAAATCACAAGTAATTAAGATATTAAAAGATAGGGAACTACGCCCAACTTAATTTGACCTCTTGCTCTTCTTATATGTATAAACAATGTGTTTATCTATATATTAATACGTGAAGCAAAAACTTTGTACCCCATTCACGAAATTTTTTATAAAATATGCATTAGAAATACATTAAATTAATGAAAAAAGACTACACGCACACATCCATGCATTTGACACACGCAGTCGAAGCGCGTAACTATGGTTACATAATATATCAATATATAATGACATAATAATATCAGCAATATCTTACAGGCAAACTTTGGTCGAATTTCGAGCACTAGGCGACCGCTAGTTTTTATAAATTTATAAACTCACTAAGTTTGCATTATATTCCATGTTTATATAAGAGGTTGTAAGTAGTGACCTATTTATACGCTGAATTTTTTTATATTAAGTTATTTAGGTAAACCTGTTATTGGCCATATAACATTGTACTATACTCGATTTGTTAAACAAACTCTATCGCTCTTGGTTTTCTTAATAAAAATAAATAAATAAATAAAACGGAATGTTACGCGGATGCCGCGATGTGATCATCTATCATAGAGAGCTCGATATTGTCAACTTTTTTCTATAGCAATGTTTAAGGTGTGCGATCCAAGGGTACGTGATGGGTTTCTGTCTTCGCAATTATTTACTCGACTAGCAGTCCCGACAGACGTTGTCCTGTACACACAAAAAAAAATAAAGAATAAACCAAATCTAAACCATTTTCGAATCCACTTGAACTCACACAAAAAATTTCATCAAAATCGGTCCAGCCGTTTAGGAGGAGTTTAATTACAAACACACACACAAAAGATTTATATATACATATATAAAGATTACCACCAATATAAGAAGTATAGTGACCACATTCGGTCAAATAAGGTGTGATGTAATAGTGATCGAGCTTATTACCGTTTACCCAGCACAGTTCTAGACTACGTGACACGGGAATCTAACTCGAATCCTCACGCAGCCCTAGTGGAAGCGACTATAGCAGTCGCTTCCACTAGGACTGCGTCACCAAGGCAGTCCCAAAAAGTGTTAAATCAATATATAAAGCAGCCTAAAGGTCCGTTCACACAGACCGGCTCAAAGAGGAGAGCAGATTTTTATCACGTTTAAGGCTGGCCGCATACGTTTTCCGAATCGATTTCGATTCGATTTCCTAACACGTAATCTCGATTCGGAATTCCGTGAGACTAGCGCACACGTTAGTTTTTTTTCATTCGGAATGTATACTGTTAGTACGGATAGTGATGGCGTAGTGAACGCACGTCGATGGAGGACGATGATTAATTACCAATTGCATTTTAATAGTAAACAATTATAACAATATTTAACAGTTATCAACAATAATAAAACAACATTAAATAAAACAAACATATTTAAAAGAAATTATGTGAATAGTATGAACTATACCTCTTTTAATACCTGCTCCCAGGCCAAATCTATACTAATATAATAAAGCTGAAGAGTTTGTTTGTTTGTTTGAACGCGCTAATCTCAGGAACTACTGGTTCAATTTGAAAAATTATTTTAGTGTTGGATAGCGTATTTATCGAGGAAGGCTATAGGCTATATAACATCACGCTACGACCCAAGGGAGCGGTGCAGTAACGATAAACGCGGCTGAAACCGCGGGAACATCTAGTCTTTTATATCTCTGTTGTGGTAGTCCTTGTCATGTATATTCCACAAGCAACGGTATTTTTCAATAGACAATATTAATGTTTCTGCCTCACACATTATAACTATCGTTTACGTACGTACGATGCGCGCGGCGCGGGCGCGGTTCCGAATGAGAATTTCCGAACTTGTGCCCGACACAAACAAAATGTATGCAAGGGCTGCATTCCGCATGACGTCATTAGGTTTTTTCCGAATGGTTTCTCCGAACGCACGGGTTTGCATTCGAAACGTACATACGGAATTTTTTCCGTTCGGAGAGAAAGCGGACGTGTGCGGCAGTTAGTGCATTTTATATTGATGCCATGCATTCGGAGCTCCGAACATGGAAAACGAATTCGGAAATCGAATTCGGAAAACGTATGTATGCGGCCAGCCTTAAACAGAGTTTTGAATTACTGTAATAAGGTCTATTTTTACATTTTACACGTACGTTTAAGCATTCTGAATTACAAAAGTGAAAATAACCCGCGAATTACCGGGAAATTTACATTAATTTTATTTATTCATAATATATGAGAGTCCAACAGAAACGTTTATATTTTGATAAAAATTAAGGTACAATCAACTTCTTTGCGGATATTCGATAGTATGCTATAGTCTGATTCATCTCTTTTAGTATAACATCTTATGAAATCGGGAAACTGTATTAATAATACTTATATAATCTATCTATTCTATTGTGTATTTTCTATAGATAATCTTAGAATTGTATAGCTTCACTCAACATATAAGCGATTTGGTTTCTAACTGTAAGCTTATATTGTTTTATATCAATAAATAAATAAATATAAATAAATAAAATTGAAGTGTCTGTTTGTAATGTCAAAATAACAGCTTTTTATCTAATGCATATGAAAGTATATAAGGTATCTATACGAAAACATATATTTTTAAAATTTTTGTCTGTCTGTCTGTCTGTTTGTTCCGGGTAATCTCCGAAACGGCTGAACCGATTTTGACGGGACTTTCACTGCTAGATAGCTGATGTTATAAGGAGTAAAATAGGCTACTTTGATTTTAGAAAAAAATAGGGTTTCGCGAAGACAAACACTTTTTAGTTAAAATCTACGCGGACGAAATCGCAAGTAACTGCTAGTATTTATAACATTAATATTATAAATGCGAAAGTAACTGTCTGTCTGTCTGTTACGCTTTCACGCCTAAATCACTGAACCGATTTTGATGAAATTTGGTACAGAGATAGACTAGACCTTGGGCAAGGACATAGGCTACCTTTTGTTGTAAAAAAAGGCAAGAAGGGGTTGAAATAAGGGATGAAAGTTTGTATGGGAATTCGTCATTATCGCGTCCAAAAACCTCTCCAGTGAGTCTATATTAATTGTACTCATACTTACCACGAAGCATAACTCTTTCAATAAAACACCACCACACTTAGTTTTTGATTTGTTTTGTACAAAGTCCGGGACAAGAAAGCGCATACTTGCTCAGCGATTCTTTTCATTGTTTTGCTACATAGTTTTTTATTGTATGTCGTTGTTATAAGCGCACTTTACTGGTACCAAACTGCGTAAGCTTGTTATTGGCGACTTGCTTGTACTAAATAGCTGATCAATAATGTAATAAGTCAGTAAGCTTTCCTGAAAATAAATAAAATAGTTACCTGTTATAGAATATCTTATAAACTATGCGGACACACACACCCATGCACACACAGGCACACGTACATACACGAACGCGCCCATACACACACACGCATACTCACATAGGCACACGCACACACACACACGCATACTTACATACGCACACACACTACATATTCTCTCTAACAACATATTGTCACTCGTAATTACGAATTAGTCAAATTTTCTGGCTGCATGTATCTCTATTCTAATTTTAAATATTCTGGTTGGGGGCCTGGGGATCTGTCTGTCTGTCACACACGGTTATCCCTCATATAGACTCCAGTCTCTCACAAAGAAATTAGCTTTATATACAATGCTATAACCAATTTATTGTACTAATATTATTTGTGAAGAGAAATAAATAAATAATTATATTATTACTAACTTTTGCCCGCGGCTTCGCTCGCGTTAATTTAGAATTTGACAATCAATTCGGGTTGTACTCTGCTTGTAATAATATATAATAATGTAATTCAATCATGATTCGAAAGACACGTGGCGCCATCTATTATCATAAGAACACTATTATTGTTTGCCTCGGGAACAGTAATTTTTTTCGGGATGAAAGGTAGCCTTTGTCCGTTTCTGTACACTTGACAACGTATATGCAAAATTTCAGGATGATCGGTTCAGTGGTTTAGACGTGAAAAGGTAACAAACAAACTCATTTTCGCTTTTATAATATTATTTAGGATTAGGATATTATATTATGCATTACAGACAGTGTGTCGGTGTTTTCACATAGCGGCATGAACTTATTTTCACTCCTTTAAACAACGTTATTTTTCCTATCATTACTTATGTGTGTTCTCCCCAGAGGACAGTTGCTTGCTGACCTTTTTGCGAGGCTGCAAATTCTCCCTGGAGAAAACCAAACGGAAGCTGGACATGTACTTCACTATGCGAGCTGCTTGTCCCGAGTTCTTCAGCAACAGGGACATCACTAGACCAGAGTTAATGGACATAACGAATAGAGCGTAATGACTATTTCTATTTATTAGTTTAAAAAACGACTTATTATTCAATATTATATTATTGTGGACGACTTCACAAACGAACAATTAACGAACACAATGTGCAAACTCACTGAGAATAATCATTTGTGGATAACATATATAAATGTCCTGTGTGGGATTCGAACCTATAATACTTAGCGCGGAGGTCACCGCTTGTGCCTGCTGCACCATTCAGGCAATATGCCAGTTAAAGGTTTCTGATTGTGTGTGCATCTTTATAAGTTATTATTTAGAGTAGTAGAGCCTCGCTGATTTCAGCATGAATGGGCCGGCTCGACCGGGGAAGGACTACCCTCTCACAAAATATCGACGTGAAATACCAGTATTCCTACTGTTGTGTTTCGTTCGGTGAGTGAGAGTGCTGGAGGCCCAATCACCCCCATTCCCGCTCCTTCTCCTTTCCACTTTCTTTCCTAAAGGGTCGGCAACGCGCAAGTGATGCCTCTGGTGTTGCAGGTGTCCATAGGCTACGGTGACCACTTACCATCAGGTGGGCCGTATGCTTGTTTGCCACTTAAGAAGTACTTAAAAAAAAAAGCGAACTTGATTATAAACACATTCCCACACACAGATTTCAAAGGTTAAAAACGTTGTGTTTTCTCTAGTTACATGTTAATTTACTAGGAATACAAACACCACTAATTATAACTATAATTATTGCTTGCATCTACAAAGGCCACGAAGGCCAGCCTTAATTTAAAACTACAAAAGAATGTAATTGAAACCTTAGGCATATAAACAATCAAATTATGTTAATTAATTATTTCAGAGAAGGCCCAACTTTGCCTGGCTTGACACCTAATGGGAGACGGGTCACTATTTGCAGGGGTAAGTGTATAAACAACAAAATTAATTACTGCTTAACATGCACAGCTTAATTATGGATAAGATCACCCTTGACGCATGCAGGCTTTATAACACGCTTTTATTAGCTATCTTCGCGCTTCTATGAATCTACGTAACGGAATCTATGAATGTGATTTTCACCCCTTTCAAACCGACGGATTGATTTGAAACACACTTATCGAGGACCGATGACAATACAATAATTTAGAAAAAAATAGTATAAAATATCAATAATAGTTTAAAAAAACTAAAAACCACGGTTTCAAAAGTAGAAAATAATTTAATAATTTAACTTCTACAAAAAGCGTGGAGTGCTTTCTAAGATATTTTGACAACCCCCACTCCACACTTTTTTACATTAAAATTATTAAATTATTTTCTACTTTTTGAAGCGTATTATTAGTTTTTTAAAATATTAAGTATTTATTAAATCTCTTTCCTTTATTAAATGTCCTTCGTTCTAAACTGCACGTATGGCGTAGTAGTTGAAGTGCTCCTCTCCACAACTACCACGCCGAGTGTTGTGGGTTCGAATCCTACACAGGACAAGAAATGGTTGTTCTGAGTCTAGGTGTTCTTTGTGTCCGTTGTTTGAATGTTTGTATCGTCCCCGCGACACGGAAATTATACCTAGTGCGCGGGCGTTTCTTTTAAGCTGACAAAAATTTTAAATAAACAAAAAAAAACATAAAAAATATTAGGTTCCTTATGATACTGGAACTTTTCTAATAGCAATGGAAAAGACGATTAAGTTACTAATTTTGTCGTTATAGCTTTAATTAAAAGCATTTAACTGGTTACTAAAACAGTCTTAATAACTAAACTAACCGTAACATATATAAATGTAGCATTTGACAAGTTATGTATAAATATATTAAAATATTATTTATAAATATATAATTTAAATATATAAATATATATTTTAGTCGGCCTCGATGGCGTAGTGGTTAGTGTAACTGACTGCCACGCCTGAGGTCGCGGGTTCGATTCCCGCACAAGTCAAACATTTGTGTGCATGAACCTGAATGTTTGTCTTAGTCTGGGTGTTTCTATGTATGATATGCATTTATTTACAAAAAAAAATATAACTATGTTTATCTATTGTCTAGTACCCATAGTACAAGCTCTGCTTAGTTTGGCTAGATGGTGTTGTGTGTATGTGATAGAATATTATTATTATTATATTACTGAGAAACAATGTTTAAAACTAAGATTAATATTTAGAGAGAAATAAAATACAAAACGATAAAATATCTTCTAGAACATTATGGAGAACTCTTAGACATGCAGATTACCTTCCGATGTTGCCGTCCACTGTTAAAGCGAACGATAACTATTCAATACGCGCATAACTTCAAAAAGTTAGAGGTGAATGCCTTGGCATTGACTTCCGAGATTTTTGTGGAGCAAACACCCACTACGATCTCCTACTAGGCTTATTGCTTAAAAGTTTAATTCTAAGTTTCTAAATGTAATCAGATAATTATTATTCTGCACATTGTAACCTAAAATTGTCAAATAAGTTTTAAGCTTGATTAAACACAACATAATTTGTCAATATAAACTATACGCGGCGCGTTTGCCCTCGTTTCATTTGACCTTAACTTTGCCACTACAAACAGCGGGAGCCATTACGCCTCGAGACTGAATCAAGGCGGCGAGAACTGCATTGCATCATCTTCTTTAGCTAAAAATAAAGTTACAACACAGCACTTTTAAGGTACAAAAGCCTTTACTGTAATCGATGTTTCAATGGACTTTAAATTGCCTTTACAGAGTGGAATTGAAATGAGAAAGTATTTAAGCTGTTTTTCCATACAATTTTGGTGGTAAATAAGTATACGACTCAGATGCCAATCAGTTACTATAGCCTGTGATAGCTTGTAATACATTGCCAAAAGTGTTATTAAAATGTTGTCGACTATAGAGAAAATCAGCTAAATTAGGATAAAAAAAATTTGGGGCATTCATCATAAACACTTCTTCATAAACAAAAAAAAAATTAAAAAAAGAAACGGGCGGGTCGGATGATGATACTCCTTAGGCGTTATTAAGAGGGTCAAAATTTCGTTATTTTTTGCGTAGGACGCTCCATTTCTGAGATATTGTTAATATTCTAAAAAAATAATAATGCGTGGAAGCGTGACGATGACGCAAGTTCTATCATTTTTGTTCACCCAAGAAGTGCTCAACGCGCCTAAAGAAGTTTTCACTCCAATAAAAGTACGAGTGAGATAGGTACCTACTATTACTTACTTGCACTAGTCGGCTGTAAGACTGTGGTGATGGTTGATCATACGTACCAAATAATTCGCAAAACCTCTCTCGGCTACTCGAATTTTTACTTACACAACAGAAATATTACTATCGTAATATCGCTGAGTCTCTAAACAAGTCACTTACTATTTTTACCCAGTCCTACATATGTACATAGACTTGTCATAGCCTGGCTAGAAGATGGCGACGTTTCATCCGCAAGTTCCAGACAGTACGCAAAGCCGTTAGTCCTACACCTGAGCTTACCAGTCATATCGCATTATCGATGCTTCGAACTCTGACAACGAAGGAATAGACAATGCACTTGTGTTCGCACATATACTTGTGCACTGTAATATGCCCCATGCCGATAGCTAATATCCATCCATTTCCATCCATTGTCGTGACTGAAAATCGATCTAGTGGATATTATGAGTTCATTCATACTGAATCAATATATTTTAGTCCAATATAATATAATATTCTACCACATACACACAACACCATCTAGCCCAAACTAAGCAAACCTTGTACTATGGATACTAGACAATGGATATATACATATATACTTTTTTTTTTTTAAATACATACTTATTATACATAGAAACCCCCAGACCAAGACAAACATTCATGTTCATGCACACAAATGTTTGACTTGTGCGGGAATCGAACCCGCGACCTCAGGCGTGGCAGTCGGTTACACTAACCACTACGCCATCGAGAGAAATACTGAGATTGCATGACCTAAAGTAATTAATAACGACCTTTACCTTAGTTCTTGAACACTGCCTTTTATTAAAACAATTCAACACTTTCTTAGAACACAAGGAGGAAGAATGATGCTAGTAAACTGTTCTAAACATTGTAAATAAATAAATTTTACTGAGCCAAGGTTTATGAGCCGTGATGGCTTACCACCTTAACAAACAATTAAAGAATAATTTAACCTATTGAGTTGCAGCGCTACACTAGCAGCTAGACACAAAAGGTTTATATGTATATTACTAGATGTTCCCGCGATTTCACTCGCGTTTATGGTTACTGCGCTGCCCCCGTGGGTCTTAGCGTGATGTTATATAGCCTATAGCCTTCCTCGATAAATAGGCTATCCAACACTAAAATAATTTTTTAATTCGAACCAGTAGTTCCTGAGATTAGCGCGTTCAAACAAACAAATTTAAAAAAAGAAAAATAAATTGTATGTTGTTTTTATCAAATATAGAAGCGAGATGAAGTGTGATAGTAAATTATGATACAAAATGGAGTGCCATCGATTTCTAAAATACGAGCAAGTCTCAGTTTAGGAATCGCTGTATCCCTTAGTAAGTTATTGTACAACCATCATAATGTATGCTTTCTCATATTTTGTTTACATATTATTTGTTGTACTTTTTAAGCAATAAATATTATTATTATTATTTGCAGGGATTGACAAGCATCTTGACTTGGACTTGTTAAACGACGCTTACAAGATTATGTTGATGGTCGGTGACGTCAGGATTCGAGAGGAGACTGAAGGAGTAGCCGGCGACGTATACATTCTAGATGCTTCCATCGTCGCTCCCAGACATCTTGGGAAGATATCCCCTACAGTTATCAAGAAATTCTTAATTTGTGTCCAGGTAAGTGTAGTTTGTGAAGGTTTTAACAGCATTGGAACAAATAGTTAGACAAATTAATACCAGGGGCCTATTTAATAAACGTGACAATGACAGATGACAGGTGACAATCCGACCATTTGTCATTTTTTTGTTTAATAAAGATTATCACTGGCAAATTTGTCACAGTGGAAAATCTACAGATATATCGACTTGTCGTGACAATTTGACATATTTCTGTTTAATAAACAATTTCTCTTGACTAGCGACAGGTGTCAACTTCCAAATTTGTTTTATTAAACACAAAATTGTCACGACAGGTGGACATATTTGTCGATATATCAGAGATTTTCGACAGGTAATCTCACTTAAGTCAAAGCTATTCCGCAGTTACATTAGTATCTAGTGTATCTACAAATAATTAAAAAACAATGGTGTTAGTCGTCGACAGATAGCAGTAGTAGTGAAGATGAATATTTGATGGAAACTGCACGACGTCCCTCATTTAAATCAAGAATTAACTTTTCTCTCAGTATTCTTAGAATATTCATAGAACGGTTTCGAGTAAGCAAAACTACCGTACAAATAAAATTGGACATTAACTTCAGCACACACCAAGCAGTTCTCTCATATGCATACCTCAATATTGTGTTGTGACTGTGTGACAAATAAGTCGGAGATATTTTCTTAGAGACTCGACAGGTAAAACCTGACAATTGTCGCCTTTATTAAACTGGAGTTTTTAATCTGACAACTTTGTCAGTTTGTACTGTCGCATTTAGACTTAATTGTCATCTTTATTAAACGGCACTTGTCGCGACCATTCGACTTATATGTCGAAAAGTGACAAAATTGTCGCATTGTCACGTTTATTAAATAGGCCCCAGATAGTAACTTAACTACTTTTAATTTAAAATGGAATGAGAACTCACTATGTCCTGAAAGTCCGAGAATCCGAGTCCGAGAAAGACATTAGAATCAATCAAGATATCGTTTGATTGATTCTAAAGTCCCTTAGACTTGCTGTCTCTTGACCACAAGTCTAAGGGACTTTAGAATCAATCAAACGATATCTTAATCGTGGGTTTGATTTGAACCCATTGCTCTATCAAAGTGAATATTCTCATAATGAAGAGAGAAGCATTAAGCATCTTGCAAATGTAACCTTATAAATACACATAATGTATGCACGAATACAACATAAGTTTATAGAAGTTACAAAATAAACAGACATTTAAGGCGTAGTGAATAAACTATAAGCCCCAACACGCCATGTGTGTGTGTGTGTGTGTGTTGCAGTTTCGAATCCCGCACGGAAAAATAATTGTGTGGTTCATAAATTATTGTGCCGAATCTAATCATTCTTTGTGTGATTTGTATGGTATTTATAAAGCAAGAGAATTGTTTTTTAATTAGGAATAAAAATGACAAATAATAGTAACGAATTGTAAAAAGATATCTATTTATACATTTGGTAACTAAAACGTAAGACGTAAAAAGATATCTATTGGTTACTACCAATAGACATCTTTTTATACATTTCGTTACTGTTATTTGTAATTTTTATTCTTAATTAAAAACAACACTCGCGCGTTATAAGTGTGTAAGTGAACTTTAAACCGGTATTAAATTAAAGTTATAGCCTGCCTAAAAATACTGTTACAATTAAAAAAACAATATTACATTTGAATTTATAATCTATCATTCATATATGAATATTTATTGTGTTTTCTCATTTTCGGCCCATGCCAATCGGTGTTAAATATTTTTGTGATATAAAAATGGAGTGGGGTGATAAAGAGAACCGAATTGCTGTGATAACATTACAAAAAGTAGATATGGAGGCAAATACAATTATTGAAACTCTCCATCCGCTCCGTATTAGTCGAATGTTTGTGTATCTGGCTATTGATAGGTACAATGAATCCTCCACGTAGTATTCGTACAAAAACGGCGATCAAAGCAGTGAAGGGAAAATTCGAAGAAATCCTGTCCGAAAGCAACAACAATATTTATGGCAAGACTGGGAATATCACTGGCAAACATAGGCGTATAAAAATTATGCCTTATGCTACCAAAAAACAGTAAAAAATGATAAACTATAAAATATAGTTTATTTTTAATATTTATTTTCTTGATTTTGTGTAAGATGACATTAATCTTATTGTCGACACACGGATTGATATTTGTTATTTAATAATGTGAGCATTCAATTGTTAGGGCAGAGGTTCTCAGACAGACTTTTTCGCATAGACAACTTTCAAAATTTAGCTGGTTCCGGTGGAACTCCTGCATTTTAGTTCTTCACTATCGAAAGCAAATACATTTTCGTGGATCCCCGCTTACGAATTGTGAACGCCCATTTGTTTGTCACGCCGACGTAGACCCCTGTTGAGTCTCCCGTGGACCTCTGGGGGGTCTGGTCTGGTCTGGGGGGTTTGGGAACTAATGTGTTAGGGGATGTGTATTTCATTGTTCCACGTTCAGAAAAGCAGTACTTATAGTAAATATGAAAACACAAATGCATATTTTATATAGTTGTTAGACTATGTTTATATTATGTAACACTTATATACTTGCATGTTACCTAAAATACTAATATAAGTCATTTTATACAATTTCAGGAGGCGTATCCAGTCAAAGTGAAAGAGATTCACGTCATAAACGTGTCACCGCTCATCGACACAATATACAACATTGTAAAGCCGTTCATAAAGGAGAAGATGAAAAATCGAGTAAGTTTTTATTATAAACTAACTTTTGCCAGCGGCTTTGGTCGCTCGGGTACAGTACTTTTATACTATAATGTTAGGAATTTGATGTGAAACAGCTTAAAAATATAACAGACGCACTTTAACCTTTAAATAATCATTGACTTATTCAAGAAATGCATTAACAAATAAAGTAAGAGATAATTGATATCACCCAACAGCGATCACACAGCACGTCCGTTCCGTCCGCCGCTCGATGTCAAAGTGAGACATTGCGCGCCGAGCGCGCTTTTATAGCACGCTCGATCGGATGATTCGTGACGTTACTTATTTACGTCGCATTCCGCAACTAACAACAATATATGTGTATATATATATATATATATCTTATTTATATATATATAATTCTACTGTACGTGTGTATGTCACTGAACTCCTAAACGCCTGGACCGATTTTGATGAAAATTTTTGTATGTGTTCAAGTGGTTTCGAGAACGGCTTAGACATGTTTTGTTTTTTCGTATGTGCGGTACAACATCTGTCGGGACAGCTAGTATATTTATATATTTCTTACTAGATGTTCCCGCGGTTTCACCCGTGTTTATCGTTACTGCGCCGCCCCCGTGGGTCGTAGCGTGATGTTATATAGCCTATAACCTTCCTCGATAAATGGGCTATCTAACACTAAAATAATTTTTCAAATCGGGCCAGTAGTTCCTGAGATTAGCGCGTTCAAGTAAACAAACAAACAAACAAACAAACTCTTCAGCTTTATAATATTAGTATAGATTAGTAAGAAAACATAAGACCTACAAAAATTGTACTTAGCTTTTAATTGCAATATATGTGTATTTCTTGTTAGAGATCCTTTTAAATAAATAAATAAATATATATTTTTTGTACTATATGAATAGTACTCTTTGTCCTTTTTTGTACCCCTGACTACGTATATACGAAATTTCATGATGATCAGTCGAGTAGTTAAAGCATGAAAGTGTTACAAACGAACAAACTCACATTCGCATTTATAATATTAGTTAGGACTGCTAGCTGTCTCCTGCGGTTCTACCCGCGTTTATGATAACTACTCCGCTTCCATGGCTTGTAGCATGATGTTATAGCCTATAACCATCCTTAAGAATTGAGCTATCAAATGCATAAAGTATATATCAAATCCGAGTGGTAGTTTCAGATATTAGCGCGTTCAAACAAACAAATTCATGACCTAAGTATGTACCGCGGGTTAAATGAGCAAACAACTGGGAGATATTAAAATAATCCATATGATTAATTAGTGAAATCATACCCGAGTATAATAAAATGCCTGAATGTAGTAAACATTCACGAATTAATTACAGACGACGGATTACTTGCGCGGTTATCTTGCGTCATTCGTTTACACGATGCTCGTTTTGGACACCCAGAAAACAAATGTAACATGTTAACTAAATAAATTAATAAAAACATAGAAGCATATCCTACATCCGTCTCATTGTTTATGGAAAAAATATGAAAATCAGTTTTGTTTTAATATTCTATTCTAATAATATTCTATCACATACACACAACACCATCTAGCCCAAACTAAGCAGAACTTGTACTATGGGTACTAGACAATGGATAAACATACATATATATATACATATATATATATTTTTTTTTTTAAATACATTCATATTATACATAGAAACACCCAGACCAGTGCTCCGGGGTAAATTGAGAAATCCTAGGGTGTTGGAATCGTTAAAGTTAATTATACCAAATACAAGACTGCGGCAGGCGCCAAGAACTAAGGTATTTGAGATACCTACATCCTGCACTAATCTGCAGTTACTTCAATGGTCAGGGTTTTAAATATTCAAGAAGAAAGATAAGTTGACACTGGATTATCTTAGCTATCTTTAGTACTACTTGTTGCTATATTTTTCTTTGTTGCTGCATTCCTCTATTGGGTCTGTAATCCTAATCCTAATCCTAACATTCTAACTAATATTATAAAAGCGAAAATGAGTTTGTTTGTTACCTTTTCATGCCTAAACCACTGAACCGATCATTCTGAAAGGAGACCGACCACCTTGTATGGGACCATGGCCTGGGCGTGAACAATTTTACATTGTAATAACAATATTAATTTTGAGTAGCCTAAACTAAGTAGAAAACATTATTCTTTAAAGTTTAGTATTAAGTTCGTTAAATAATAAAATAAAACACATTGTTTAAAATATATTTATTTTCATGTGTCACCATCACCTTTATAAGTTATTAAAATATTTTCCAAAAACTGGGCTGGTGAAGTGACATTTTCATGTCTTACCCAGCTTAGGTACCATATTACAGACATTATGTGAGCACAGCAACCAACAGTCCTTCGGCCGACTATGCAGTTGCAGTAATACTGTCTTATTGCTTCCAGGCTGTGTGTATTATTTTGATATGATATATAAATAAAATACGTCAATTTCATACTACCGGATGGTAACCAATATTTATTATATATTAAACAAAGCTTTTAATATTTTACTTTGTTTATAAGACGATTGTCCACGTGCAAGCCGAATATGGACGGTCTCCTTTTGCATAGACGTTGTCAGGTGTACATCAGGATGTGAATCAGGATTGAATTATATTATTATTACAAGCAGAGTACAACCCGAATTGATTGTTAATTTCTAAATTAACGCGAGCGAAGTAGCGGGCATAAGCTAGTCTATAATAAGAATGTATGCTGAATAAATTAATTAATTAAAAAATACTAATTTGAGCAATACAAACGCCACCGGTAGTCGGTACCTCTCCGCCATCGCTTACTATATGTAGTGGGCTTTAATGTGTTGATGCGCACATCGCTTAACCTATACTAATATTATAAAGCTGAAGAGTTTGTTTGTTTGAAGGCGCTAATCTCAGAAACTACTGGTTCGATTTGAAAAATTTTATTTTAGTGTTGGATAGCCTATTTGTCGAGTAAGGCTATAGGCGGCGCAGTAACGATAAACGCGGGTGAAACTACGGGGACATCTAGTATTTACTAAAATGTTATGTTCGTTTATTCTTTCAGGTGTACTTCCACAAAGACTACACAGGTCTTCACGAGTACGTCCCTAAAGACCTGCTGCCTTCGGAGTATGGTGGCACTGGCTGTTCACTCGATGGAGTTAATAGTACGTAACACATTTTTGAGATCTCGATACTATATCTTGAATGTTGGCTGGTGACTTAAACATCGCCTGTAGTTTTGCTATAACTGAAATTTAAAATCTACATACGAAGTGTATGGAATTATATTTATTTATTAAGTTTTTTTTTCACCAACGAGAGACTTCACCACGAACTCCACATCAAAACAGTAAAAGAAGAAATAGAGGAGACAGTCAAAAAATATAAAATAAGATTGGAGCTACATCCAAATATACTGGCCACATCACATTATGGACGATGAAATATTCCCAACCACCCGGAGACTAAAGAAAAGAGTACCACAAGATTTACTCTAAATTAAAGAATTATAAGGGACAAGTACCTTGCAGTGTCATTAATTTTACAAAAATATTGCCGAATGTCCCACATGACAGAATGCAATAAAAAAATTATTAAGGACCGCCAGTGGTTATAACAACAATACATGCGCGGTTTTAAGTTTTATTTGGTTATTTAACCTTTGAAGGCAGCCACTTGTAAAGTTATAGTTAGTCAATCTAGTTTTAGGGACTAGATTGACCAGGCTAGTTATGTAGCGGAGATAATTAAAACATATACTACGCAGTTAAAAGGTTTGTAATTTTAGATTACAACTTGTACAGAAAAAACCGAATTATATAAAATAATATTTGACTAGACGGAAGCAGAATCTCAGGACGTGGTTCTTATAAGGCTACGTTACGTGGTCTTCGATAGAAAGACCACTTAACTTTGTCACGGCAGCGCAAGGGCGTCTTGATCTTATATAGCGGCTACCACCGGCAGGATGGAGAGAGGGGCGTCAGCCACCACATCGGCTCGCGCGCAGCCGTCATTTCGCGAACGGTCCCCGTGACACACTGCATGCGCTAATTGAGCTAAAGAGCAGTAGAGTAGAAACCAAAATGAGTATAATATGTAGAGGCTTTAAAATGTGGTGAGTAGGCATGATGACAGAGTTAAAATAAGTGATTTTAATTACAGAAAGAAAAAGTATGTGTTCAATATTTTTTGCTAATCTACAAGATGGACTAGAACTTTTTTGTAGTCATCATGCCTATATAGCTATATATAGCGCTCATAGCCAGTTGCACTCACTGATTGGTAAACGATTAGTGAGTTAAACAACGTTGGGTGCAGTCAGTCTATAGATGGGTGACCGCTTAGTGGTATTTCATCTGAGCGTCTCCGTGCTTCGGAGGGCAAGTAAAAAGTCGGTCCCGGTTGTTGCCAAATTGACAGCAGTCGTTACGCCATGTCAGAGGCCTACGGGCGGCTTGAACAAGTCTTGACAACAGGTTGGCCACTAACCACGAAGAAGAAGCTATATATAGCTTTTTTTTTTAATATTCTACCACATACACACAACACCATCTAGCCCAAACTAAGCAGAGCTTGTACTATGGGTACTATACAATGGATAAACATACATATATACTTTTTTTGTAAACACATACATATTATACATAGAAACACCCAGACCAAGACAAAAATCCATGTTCATGCACATAAATGTTTGACTTGTGCGGGAATCGAACCCGCGACCTCAGGTATGGCAGTCGGTTACATTAACCACTACGCCATCGAGGCTGACAAATATTTTTTGTATATGCATGTTATATGACGTCAGTCGTGGTGCAGTAGTGAATGTGGCGGTTGTGCATGAGGTCAGCTTCGATGACAGGATCGGGTAAAGAGTTATAGAGATTTTCTGTCAACAATAAATAAATAAATAAACAAATTCTTAGTAGCAGCACGGAGTCTACAACTATGGCCGGTATACGCAGCGATAGCTCAGTGGGGAGACCAACAGACTGCAATGCAGAGAGTCTCGGGTTCGAACCCACGTCGCGCACCTCTGACTTTCGGAAGTTATATGACTTTTCGTAATTATGTGCGTATTGAATGACAATTATCACCTGCTCCGTGCCTCGGAAAGCACGTTAAGCCGTTGGTCCCGGCTGCCATGAACATCTATGGCAGTCGTTATTGGGAGAGTGTCGACACAAAACATCCCACTGGGTCGAAGTGTCGCCGGTCTGCACTGACTGGCCTCCACATAAGATAAGATGGCCAGTATACGTCCAAGATATGGCGAGCCTCTCGAATTTTGAGGTCTGCATTTTTAAACCTTCACTTTGCGTAGGCTAGTAACACATCTGCTTCTTTTATATATTAACTAGCTGTCCCGACAGACGTTGCACTGTACACACGAAAAAAAAACAGAAAAAAAGCAAATCTAAACCATTCTCGAATACACTTGAACACACTCAAAAAATTTAACCAAAATCAGTCCAGCCGTTTAGGAGGAGTCTAATTACAAACACACGCACAGTAAATTTATATAAATAATGATAAACACACTATCTTTACAGAAGCGTGGGTGGAGAAACTGAAAGAATACACACAATGGTTCAAGGAACAGGAATCTCTAAAGGCCAACGAAGCTCTCCGGCCTGGAAAACCCACAAACTACGATGAACTCTTCGGGATCGATGGATCCTTTCGACAGCTTTCTATTGATTAGGCTATTTAAATACTAGTATTTAAGGAGTAAAAACATATGTTACGTACTATTAGTAATTAATTTCTGACAAGACACTTTCACTTTCTTCAATGTTGTGGAGAACAAACAAATCAAAGATAATTTGATACAGTTACAAGTTGAGGACTATTAATAGGATATTAATTACAATATCGTTTTAAGGGATAATGTATTAGATTGCTTCTAGATCAGATACCTGTCCAACCAAATGACCTAGTTCTCAACCGATTCAAATTGGTTTTTTTAACTCGGAAACTTTATTTTCCTATTTCAATTTACAATTTTGTCGACGTTTCAATTGCTTTCCCGCAAACATGGTCTCAGGGAGACTTAGCTTAAGACGATGATCTATGTCTTAAAATATAGTAATTTGAAAGTACTCGATCATTATTTAATTTAACCAGAATAAGCTCATGAAGTACTCGGCAGGCAGTTAGCAGTCAGCTCAAAGTATCATAAAAGCTTCCTGTGTTTTACTTCTTCTTCGATTTGACAAACTTATCTAGATCCAAAGCTAGCGATTCATTTCAGCTATCGTCTCTATTAAAATAGTAATATTTCTTAATTTCTATAGCCTTTTAATATTTCATGTTGAAGACTTGGTTAAGTTACTTATTTAATTAATATGAAAACCATTAGTAGAATCTGAAAAATATGCCTAGAATACCGCATCGATATGTTTTTGAGTCAACTCTGTTAGACAGTCGATAATCATGAACCGGTATGAAGATTAAATTAAAAGCCAATTACAATATTTCTGATAATAAAATTTGGAGGAATTAAGAATATTATATGTAACTATTATAATATAAGATTGCATCTTGTACATCTATACTAATATTATATTGTTTGTTTGAACGCGCTAATCTCAGGAACTACTGGTTCGAATTGAAAAATTCTTTCAGTGTTGGATAGCCCATTTATCGAGGAAGGCTATATAACATCACGCTACGACCCATAGGAGCGGCGTAGTAATCATTAACGCGGGTGAAACCGTGAGCACATCTAGTATTAAATAAAACGAAGGAAGTTTTTCTGCCATATGTTATATTACCATTATATGCCATTTTAATGCATTCTCCTTGTTACCACTCAACTTTTAATTGAAACAGAATGTAGTAAATGAAACAGGTTAAAATATTAGGGTGAAATACCACTATTGTAAGCTATACAATTCTTTATTTGAACCTTTGATTGCTTGTATTGTTCTCTCTCAGTTATGTTCTTTTTTAATATGTAATGAGAATTCTCGGTATGGTCTTTGACCAATGGTACACAAACAATCATTTGTTCTATGATTATATGATAAGGCGCTTTGTACAAATAAAGGTGTTTGGCTGTGATACATATATATTACTTTTATTGCAAATAATTTGGTTGTAAATTATAAGCGAAGAAGAAGGCTATTCATGGAGACTCATGAAGGTTCACTTAAACCGCAAAAATTTCGTATGTTAATGTCGTAGATGCCGGTTATATTTAGATTTTTTTATTGATATGCCTTTCGTTGAG
Source organism: Catocala sponsa (assembly GCA_963564715.1). NCBI lineage: Eukaryota > Metazoa > Arthropoda > Insecta > Lepidoptera > Erebidae > Catocala > Catocala sponsa. The sequence goes on along the minus strand of OY751343.1, from coordinate 24,454,298 downwards.
GTTCCAGGATCAATTACTGCTTCACGGATTTTTTTCCTCGTTTATCATTTACATTTTATCTTAGCATGGTTATATACTTAAATAAATAAATGTACTAAGTGACTAGACTTTTATTTAAGGCTATAAAATAAAAAATATCCCTGCAATAGCATGTAGATACAATTGCTAAATAGTTAAAGTTTATATGAAGCACAAAAAGCTACAATTTTGACGGAAACTGATTATAGTCGAATTTTGACTACTTTATATATAACTACATATAATCAATTATTATAAAAGAAGAATAGAGTGCAGTGAATATTCAAGTGGCTTCCAAGGGTGCGTCTCATAACGTATAAACTCATTTGGTCTAATTTCATTTTATTATCGTTCATAAGATATAATCAACGTGAGATATACCAACTGTTGATATAATTTCTTTAAATATAACATTTATTTATTCTAAAACTTAATAAGTATAACTTTGTTTGATATAACGTTTATGTAATCGGAAATCATTTGGTCTAACATTTAATATGTATATTGTTCATTTAATCGAAAATCATTAAATAAATAAATAAAAATAAAATAAAATAAAATCTTTTTATTTCAGACATTTTTAGGCCCATAATATTGTTAGTAGTACAACTTAAAAAACTATGTTAGTTAAATATAGAAATTAATTTAATTTAAGTATTTACCACCCTCTGGGGCCCCGGGCACACGCACTTGTGCTTGAACCCGGTGCCACAGAAGGGGGCTGTCCAGCTTGTGGCTAAGCACGTTCAGGATGGTGTTGGCGCTCCCACGCGTACGGAACATCAGCGAAGCGATGCGGCGTCGCAGCACAGTGTGCGCGTGCGCAAACATCGCAGACGCACTACAGCAGCGCGAGAGCCCCACCAGCACCCTGAACGCGTTATTATATTGTATTCGGAGAGCGTTGATGGCCCGCTGCGTGTAGTTGACCCACAGATTGCAGGTGTAGAGAGTTTGGCAGAATGCTTTAAACAAAGTGATTTTCACCTCAAAACTACACCTCGCAAATCTGCGTGCCAACATGTTACAGCGGACCGCCATCGCCCTCCACTCCCTTTCTATATCGCCATCATCTTTTAAATCCTCATTGACCACATGGCCGAGGTATTTAAATTCACGCACTCTTCGAAGAGCGACAGCATTAAGCAGCACAGGTGCCACATCCGCCAGTTTAAAACCCCTGGCTTGAAATACCAGGAGCTCGCTCTTCTGAACATTGTACAGGAGACCGTGTACCCTCGCATACTCCTCACATACGCCTAACAGCTTTCCGAGCGCGGCTATTGATGGGCTGAGCAACACTATATCATCTGCATAACTAATACTGTTGATACAGTGACCATCAATCGAGCATCCTACTCCGGTGTCGCTCAGCTCAACAATCAGCCCGTTCACGTACAAGTTGAAGAGCGAAGGAGATGTTAACCCCCCTGCCTCACTTCGCACTCCAACCCGTACTCGTCAGAAAGTTCACCAAACCATTTGACCCGGTTAGTCTGATGGTCGTACCAATATTTAAAAATATTAACTAACTCGCCCTGTACACCTGTATACTTCAATTTACGCCAGAGAATATCATACCTAACCAGGTCAAAAGCCCTGGAGAGATCAAGAAAGGCTGCATACACAGGCGTGCTCCTATCTGTGTAATACCTGACGGTCTGCTTGAGAGACATAACCGCACATTCTGTCGAAAGTCCTGGTCTAAAACCGAACTGTGCGTCGTTTAAATTTAGGTATTCTTTAAGCTGTCTCTCAAGCAGGCCATCAAGCACCTTAGCTGTGGTTGTAGCTAATGATATCGGGCGGTAGTTGCACTTATCGGAATTATCTCCAGTCTTGTTTTTAATTATAGGCACTACCACCGTCTTCATCAGCTCATTTGGCAGATAGGAATGCCTAATACAAAGCGTAAATAACAGTCTCAAGAGCCTCGGGAGGTGTGGCCCCGCATGCTGAAAATGTTCGATGCTGAGGCCGTCGTGTCCGGGCGACTTCCCTCGAGTCATGCCCTTTATTATCAGAGCAACTTGTTTTGCTGTGACACGCTCAGGCACCGCTGACACGACGACCCCCGCGTCCCTGGTCTGCTCACCTTTTAGAGGAGACTCCACTTGAAAGTGACATTTAAACAAATTAGCAATGTCCTTTGGCTCGCTGATGCCGTTGATACTCACAGGGACGCTAGGCTTTGGGTTTAACTTTTTTGTTTGTTGCGAAAATCCTTTAAAATCTTTATTCTTATGTTTGGTAGCTAAAATATTCATTTTTATTAATTCCTGATTATTTTGATAATAACGTAGTTTGCTTTTGAATTTTTTCCAAGATTCATACATTTCATTATAAAAGTTACCACTTTTAGGTCGACCATAACACACCCAGGTTAAAAACTTCTGCATAGCCTCCCTGTGAGCGTCACGAACATACTTGTTCCAGCCGACAATATGACGACCCCGGTGCCGTCCACAACAACCCTCACGACCCACATAGCTGTCAACAGCAGCCTCCCGTAACGCTTTTACAATGTCACCATAAAGCGCGTCTATCGTTGCCAAGTGATCTTTGCCACTATTACTACACATATTATCACAACACTGTTGGAATTCAAGAGGGAAGCCAAATTCCCTTAGTTTATCATTACAACATTTAGTATACTTCTCTGTTTGGCTTACATCCCTGTCTCCCCATAGAACTTTATTTGTTTCAGAGAGCGGGGGCATAATGGTTTGACAAACTGATTTTAAGTTACATTGAATCTCAACTGGATAGTGATCAGACCAGAAAATTTCGTAACATATCTTTACTGAGGAAACCGTCCTCAACGCAGCATCAGTAACAACACAGTGATCCAACCACCTGCGGCTGCCGTGCGCTTCACTCACAAAAGTGTAGGTATTTGAATTCGAGCCCAACATTTTTAGGTCGACACACGTCCAGTTTTGTTCATAACAAAAATTTTGGAGTTCTTTGCCAAACAATTCCCTTGGATGAGCGTTAAAATCCCCCATGATAAATACATTTTCAATATTATTACTCTCCACTATTGACGTAATTTCACTTAAACATTGAACAAATTCCAAGAGATTGTCAGAGGAGTCGGTAGGCATATAGATAGAAAAAACGAGTATTAATCGTTCTAACACACACATCTTAATTGCACTTTTTCGGTCACTTTCACACGGAATCACAGACACATAATTACACTTACTGTTTCTCCATAGAAGCGCTACGCCCCCATACGGCCGCCCATGCAGTATACCGCTTGTTAGGTCTACTGCAGATTTGCCGCAGAATCCAAAGTCGTTGTTTATTTTACCGAGCTCGGGTATCTCGTGTGGCAAGAGCCAGGTCTCTTGCAGTGCAATAATATCAGCAGTTAGGCAAAGCCGTTTTACACACTCTGAGGATCTTTTAAAAGACTTACAATTGAAACTGATGAATTTTAGACTTTCATTGTTTGTTGTACTACCCATGTATTATTTTTGCACTAGTATCAGATTGTTTACGTTTGTCTAAATCTCGTCTGCTGAAATTCATGAAACGGTGGAAGGTTATACCATCAGGCCATAAGCTGCAGTCCAAAAACAAACTTAGTTTTTCCTTAGGAACGTACATTTTATATGAGTTGTATTGTTTCTGTTGCTTGGGTTCGATCTTCCGTAATGTGATTTCAACGTTTGTTTTGCTTTTTATGTAATCAACTATATGATTCTCGCAAGTCTCTTTGTGTACATTATTTATAAATAGAGGGACACTGAAGTTTGCAGCCTTAAACTTTCAACTATTTCGGTGCACGTTCCTTTTTCACCCATAAATCGATTTCTGTACCTTTTTCTTTGTACAACTTGCCAATCGTCGTCTGCATTTTGCGTAAATGGAACGCTCTGCGAATGTGGCACTCGAATCAGCTGATTGTTCGCTGCGACTACAGATACCGATGTATTAGCAGTATTAGTCACCGCGCTAGTCGAGGCACTTTGTGTTTGTATCTCGGTAAACACCTCTGCGCGCGCATCATCTAGGCTGTGAGCGACAGAGAGATTGTCGGCAGACGGCGGCGGCGCGCGCGAGCGAGAAAGGGACAGTGAGTGCTGCGCTTGAGTGCGTTGATCTACCTTCTTATCAATAACGGTGGAATGATTGTTATCGCTCACCGGCTCATGTGTAATATGAATCATTCCCGATGGGCCACTTTCGTAATTAAATTCTGAGCTGTCTAACATGCGATTCGTACCTCGTTTTCTGTTGACAAAGTTGTCCCGTTCGAAATTATTATCTATCGATGTTTGCTGTAGATTAATGACTTCATTTTGTAGTCTCGAAAACTGGTCCACCTTTATATACGATTCCTTAATAGTATCAATCTCGTGTTTGAGTATAATAAGATCTTTCAATATCCGCGTCGCGTCCAAATGATCAAAAGTGACCGGGGGTAGTTTTTGTAGGTAACGGGCGACAAAAATCGGCATTTCTTAAGGATCTTTCTGTTTAATTAGTGTGATTATGTCTTCTAATTCTCTTTGTGTTTTTCCCTCTCTTTTTCGGTTGATTTTTCTTCCCGTTGTCTTGACAGAGGTAAATAAAAGATTTTTTGCTGCACTAATTTCTTCAGCTTTAAACGCCGTGATACAAAGTCTGATCATGGAGTCCTCATCCATCACATCACACTTGTTCTGAATAAAGGTCAGAACCTCGTTTATAACTAAATTACAGTTCACGCACTTTAACATTTTCGAGGTCGTTGACCCGTTCCCATCAGCCATTGCTAACGTTCGCACACTGCGACGCGCCGCTCGAGACTGAGATTAGGTCTTACGTTTAATATATGTAAAAAACGTCATTATGGTTAACACCCCGACTCGGATAGGTTACGTTAGAAGGCTAAGGCGGGAGCGAAGCGGAGCTAAGCGGAGCGGAGCTCCCGCCTTAGCCTTCGTGGTTATTTTTTTTAAACCACCCAGAAATAGGAGCCCCGCGACGCGGGGCTCCGTCGACCTATCTTAGCGCAGGTGGTAATCAGTTACTAGTTATGTTTAATATCTACTTAGGTTACTATTACCTATAACTACGATAGAACTTACAAAGAATAAAATAACCTAACCCGTGTCTATGCAATTTTGCTTTGTGTTTTTAAGTAGGCGTTTTCATCATATTAGACCAAATAAGTTTTATATCTTTTGAGTGGTATGTCAAACGATGTTATATTTAATGTATGTTATGCTTATAAAAAATAGTTATTTTAAAATTATATCAATCGTTTATTATATTAACTAAACGCTATATTAAATAAAATTATAGGTTCCGTTGTTATATAAAAATAATTATAAGAATAGTTGCAATAATACTTAATCAAAGTTATTAGCGAAAGATACGTCGTGCTTAAGAAATCTGGATGGATGCTCAGCATACACTGAGTTGGGCATAACTCACCCCAGTACTGATTTTCAGTTCCAACCACGAGGGTCGTGTCACCTGACGTCGGCGACGTCCACAAATATAAAAATATAGACAGTAACAAATGAGCCAAAACAAAATAAAAAATAAAAAAGACCACACAACAGTACAAACTCAAAAAATAAAAAATAAAACAAAGAAGAACAGTGCTACATGATATACGTAGCCTATGCAAACCATCATGGTAAGTTTTATTATGTTGTTAATATTAGAGATTTTGTTGTTATATCATCTGTTACTTACCCGGCTTCCAATTCTGCTGCAATGTTGCCGTGTACTCATTACAACTTTACATGTTTCGTTGAAGCCTTGTTGATGGTTGTTGAACGCGGGTGAAACCGCGGGAACATCTAGTATTTACTAAAATGTTATGTTCGTTTATTCTTTCAGGTGTACTTCCACAAAGACTACACAGGTCTTCACGAGTACGTCCCTAAAGACCGCGGGTGAAACCGCGGGCACATCTAGTGGATATATATTTACTGTTACCAGTTACATATTATAATTTATCGCTCAGAAAGCAGCGACGCTAGCTGCGTTGTCAGAGGCAGCCATCAGATCCTCCTGCGTGCAAGACGTCAGGCACGCAGGGCACGATGTGAGGTGGGACATCGTTTGTCTTGCACCGCACGCACAAGCCAGATCGGTACGGTCTGAGAGTTTCCACCTAAACATGTTTTCTTTGCACCGACCGACCTGGGCTCGGAGTCTATTTAGCGTCTTCCAGACCACCCATGGCAATTGATGTCCAGGTGGAAGGCTCTCAGCAGGTGACACGAAAGGTGTAGGTAGAGATATTCTTTTTCGCCACAGGTTGCATCTCGCCTTTGATGACTCCAGAGTCAGTACATGGAGCTGTTACGGCTCTTCAGCCTTTGCTGCACTGGCCTGTGACCATACAGAGTTCACCAGCTATGATTTTAGTTTCCACATTAAAAGAACCAATTGCGGACCAATTGCGATACATCGCCCGCCGTTTCTGACTCCGTGCTATTAAAAAGAATTTCTTGTAAGACCTGGATATCGAACCTGTGCATCATTTTATGATATTTGCATGTCAATATCTTAATTAAACGCTACGTATTTTTTTTATTGTTGAAATTCGTGAATCATACCAGCCACTCTAAGAGCCTATTGCTTACTGTTAAATTCGTGAATCATACCAGCCACTCTAAGAGCCTATTGCTTACTGTTAAATTCGTGAATCATACCAGCCACTCTAAGAGCCTGTTGCTTACTGTTAAATTCGTGAATCATAGCAGCCACTCTAAGAGCCTATTGCTTACTGTTAAATTCGTGAATCATACCAGCCACTCTAAGAGCCTATTGCTTACTGTTAAATTCGTGAATCATACCAGCCACTCTAAGAGCCTATTGCTTACTGTTAAATTCGTGAATCATACCAGCCACTCTAAGAGCTTATTGCTTACTGTTACATTCAAGATCACATTCTGATATTCAATATAATTATATATTAGTTTAGTCCTTTTATACAATTTTAATAATTTTACGTTAATGGCATCGTTCTGTATATGTCCTCTCATTATTGATACGCGCTGTATATTTTACACTAGCTGGCCCCATTGATATCATCCATGATTATGATTACTGCTCTGCTCCCATTGCCCGTAGCGTGGCCCATAAATTTCCTTATGAATTGAGATTTCTATCAAACTCGACTAATACTCGAGATTGGCGCCTTCAAAGTCAAAGTCAAGTCAAAGTCAAAAATCATTTATTCATTTAGGTCACAAAGTAACAATTATGAACGTCAAAGTATATAGGTTAGTGAATTTACTAAGTTACTGAAGCTACATTTAGGTTAGTTGCTAGGTTCAGGCAAGGGGTTGAGCCTATGAGAAAAAGCCTGCAAGAAACTCACGGTCACTCTTTTAAATCGCCAATTAAATATAATTTCAGTGTTTTACAACTCAGATTAACAAGGTGTTACAGTCATTATGCCATATACTACTGACTATAAAAAACTAAAGATAATAACAATAATAACTTAATAATATTGCCGTGTGGTACCGGTAGAGTAGAATAGCACCACCCCATTTCTTCCAGTGGGTATCGTAGAAGGCGATTAAGGGACCATCTGAGAGGTGGGCAGCAGCGCCTCTTGCGTAGACAACGCAGTCCATATCAATACACTGCGGTCACCAACCCGCCCGCCCAGCGTGGTGACTACGGGCAAAACCCCCCATGATGAGTCCCAAAAAGAAACGGCCCCCAGTTCCCGGCCGCCCTACTATTCCAGGTCACGGCAGCGGCCTTGGTTACGGTAGGGTAAGGGGTGCTAGGAATCCCCGGGCTACGGACAGCTGCCAACAATTGATCCTGGCTACATTTAATGGACGCAGTCTGCGGCTGGACGAAAGCCTCCAGATCCTTGAAGTAGAATTAGAGAAGATACGATGGCATGTTCTCGGGTTATCGGAAGTTCGTAGAGAGGGAGAGGACACGGTAACCCTTGAGTCAGGCCATCTATTCTACTTTAGGGAAGGGAGCCAAAAATCCCAGGGTGGCGTGGGATTTCTCGTCAACTTAGCCCTCCGTGACAACGTGGTGGAGATCTGCAGCGTCTCAACCCGGGTAGCGTACCTTGTACTGAAACTGACCGAGAGATACTCTCTCAAGGTCATACAGGTATATGCGCCGACGTCGAGCAGCTCAGATGAAGAGGTGGAAGCCGTTTACGACGATGTGTCAAAGGCCATGCATCGTACCACCAAAACCCATTATACAGTTGTCATAGGGGACATCAACGCCAAAGTGGGAAAAGAATGCGGTGAATCTTGTTTGGGACAGCATAGCTATGGACGCAGAAATCATAGGGGCCAAATGCTGGTCAACTACCTTAGCATGCAGGGGCTTTTCTATATGAACACCTTTTATTAGAAAATGCCCCAACGGAAGTGGACCTGGAAGAGCCCCGATGGTGTGATGAAGAAGGAGATTGACTTCATCATAGCCGACAAGAAGAACGTATTTAGGGATGTCTCAGTGATCAGCAGGTTTAATACCGGTAGCGATCACCGGCTTGTACGAGGCACCCCAAATATCAATTTTAAGCTCGAACGTAGTCGCATGATGAGGTCTGTTCTTCGTCCAAATGTGCCCCAAGCTGGCCATGATGCGTTCCAATTGGAATTGCGAAATAGATTCGCTGCACTGGAGACCCCGGCAAATGTTGACGAGGACCTGGACGGCATAATTGGGGTGATACGCGAAGTGGGACCGAGGCACTTTCGGAAAAGGCGATCAGATAAGAAGTCCAAACTTTCTAACGAGACTCTTGATCTTATGCGAGTTAGACGTGAGACACCAGAGGAATCTTTGTCAGATTCCCAGTCACTCCACAAGAAATTCAGGAACTTGGTAAGACGCGACCTTCGCAGCTGGAACATTCGCCTAGTACATGAGGCGATCGAGCGAAATCGGGGGTCGAAGGTCTTCACCAAGACACTGGGGAGGAGTCATCTGACAAAGTTAGTTACCTCGAATGGTGAAACCGTCACATCAGTCCCGGGGATACTCGCTGAAATTGAGGACTTCTACGGACATCTGTAGGCCTCGCACGCACCGAAGCCTCCACCTGACGCGAGAGACCCTCTTCACTGACGATCTCCCAGACGTAGATGTCGACGAAATCGAGGCGGCTCTCAAACAGCTTAGTAGTGGGAAGGCTCCCGGCGAAGATGGAGTAGCCTCTGAGCTCCTCAAGGCTGGGGGTAAACCTGTTCTTGGGGATCTTGGTTCGTGTTGGCGCGCTTAACCTATGCACGGTATACCAGGCGGGGATTGGCTAAGCGCGTGCGACGGGAACCAATCAGCGTACGGCGTGTGCGGCGGCAGCGCCATCAATTTCTAATATTTAAAACTAATCTCGATACGACATATTGGTACGGGCTGCACGCATAAAGTTCTTTAAAAACGATTATTCGCAAAAACAATAGTGAAACAGTCAAATATACGCAACATCTATTCTTCACGCCCTCGTTGTTATCCTGCGCAACATATTTTGGTCCTTCGAGCCGGATTTACCAAAACTGAACCAGACGAAGACGGACCTTACGAGAGACGCTAAGCAGTGAAGTTTGGAGAACCTGATTGTTCGTGGTTGCAGTGCTTTAGTGTGGTGAGCCAACCAAACTCCTTCATATCTCTTTCCTATCCTTTTCAATATTGTGCTATACTGTGCTACACGTTTTCAAAATACTAGCTAACATAGCTTTGCTTACGCTTCGAAAACTTGCCGCCATTTTGTTTGCAAAATGACTAACCCAGACATAAAATTAGAAGTCACGATGAAAGATTTAAAGAAAAAACGTAGTTCTCTTAAATGCCGTTTAACACATTTTAAAAAGTATGTGAATTCTTTCGAATGTGTAGACTTATCGGTTCACCAACGGGCGGAATTAAAATTACGCGTGGTTGGTTCACAGAACCTAATGAGTGATTTCAATAACGTTCAGACTCAAAAAACCCCGGAGATTAATATCGAGCAACAATTACAATCACGCGAAGAATTTGAAAGTGAATATTATGTTGTTTTAGCCTTAGCCGAGTGTCTCACCACTTCTGACGAGACGACAATTAGTAAATCGGAATCTACACGGGCTAATGGTGTCAAGCTACCATCCATTACGATCCCGTGCTTTGACGGTTCATATGAACATTGGTTGGAATTCCGTGATACATTTTCATCCTTAGTTCACGATTGCAAAACCATTACACCTATTCAAAAGTTTCGTTATTTAAAATCGTCATTAAAATATAACGCTAAAACCGTAATAGATTCCCTAGAGTTTTCTGCAGATAATTATAGCGTCGCTTGAGAATTGTTAATGAATCGTTATGATAATACAGCACTATTAATACACAATCATGTTAAATCCATTTTTCCATGCCGACGTTAACCAAAGAATCTCCAGCACAATTATGTAAGTTAATAGATACAATTTTACGGAACTTACGCGCATTAAAACTTTTAGGCGAACCTACCGATCACTGGGATACGCTTATCATTTATATAATCGTCACTAAATTAGATCCCACTTCGGAACGAGAATGGGAACAATACAAACGCACACTATTAAAAACCGATAAGAATTCTACAAATTCGTTTAAATTAGACGATCTAATTGAATTTTTGAAAGGTAGGGCAGATATTCTAGAAACCCTAATAGTATCACACAGTAAATCGGGATTGGGATCTACATACGATAGCAAAAGACAGTCACACACACACATACAGTCAAAGGTTTATTGTAACTTAATATCTAAAGTGAACAAGACGCAAACAAAACACACACGTACTTATAAACCGTGCTTAATGTGTAACACACAACACCCATTATATTCCTGTCAAAAATTTCTAGATCTCACTGTACAAAATAGGTTAAATTTTATAAATGATAAACAGCTGTGTGTGAATTGTATGCACCCTGGTCACGCCGTCGACACTTGTGCATTTGGTCCGTGCAGGAAATGCGACAAGAAACATAATTCCTTAATTTGCGACGTAATGAAAGAAAATGAATCAACTAGTCACCAAACCACTTATGTCGACGACGCACGCGTTCATTCATTTCAAGCTCAATCCATACACGCAAACATAGACAATAATACTCAGATAAACAAATCTACTTTGTTATCAACAGCGATTGTAGAAATCTGCGGCCACTCGGGTGTTTATTATCAAGCGCGCGCGGTACTCGACAGTGGTAGTGAACGTTCCTTTATTTCTCAGTCGTTTTGTAACAAATTAAATTCGCAAATCATACAGTCCACTCAACAAATTCATGGCGTGGGTAATTCGATAACACAATATACGCAATCCTGTGTCATCGATCTAAAATCTCGCGTCGGTAATTACACTATACGCATTCAGTGTTTAATTTTACCAGAAATAACATCCAATCTACCATTTCTATCGTTAAGTAGAAATAGTTTTTGTATACCCGATAATATTATTCTTGCAGACCCGATGTTTTATGATAGTCAGGCGATAGACTTGTTAATAGGCGCGGATCTGTTCTGGGAATTAATTAAAGAAGGAAGAATGAGGCTTAAAAACGGTCCTTTCCTTCAAAATACCCACCTTGGTTGGATTGTGTCGGGGTCAATTCAACCGCTCACGCATAAACATATAAATCATGTTCGCTGCAATTTTACGCAATCGATTGATAGTGATACTGATATGTATGCGAGCAGGAACTAGTGAAACGACCGATAGCTGGATTCGCACTGTCTTTATTTGTCAAGCGACACGATATATATAGACAAGTATTAGTGGTGGATGCAACCACCCACATATTACGAATATAACATTCCTCCCTCTAGCTTGACAATGTAAGCATACTAAAGAACTTAACAATAATTATACATACAATAAAATCTTTTTTAATGTTTACATTTAATAAAATCTTTTATAATCCACCCTAGGTACAGGTCGCAATATTTTGCCACAATTCGTTAACCTATCTGGCTGCGGTTGCTGATGACCTGAAGATGACTCTTCTTGGATTTCATCATCCTCTGCTTCGATAGCCTCATAGAATTCTTCGTCTCCTGTTGACTTACTGCCCTGTGTTTCCTTTCCCAGTAATTCCTCTCTTCCTTCCCCATCTGTATGTGACGTATCCTCATCAAATGTTGGAGTCTTAGGCTGCGGTGAAGAGGCCTCTTGCGGGATGATGTCTTCAAAATCAATAGAGCAGTTATTGGACTGATGAAGATTGCTGCCTGTACCTTTGAAGGGTATTAACTGGTTTTGATGTTTTTTAATGTTATATGAAGTTAAACTGTCTTTAACGATATAAATTACTTTTCCAATTCGTTTCACTATAACCCCTTTATTCCAGAATCCTTGTTTATTATTGTTATACATTTTGTATAAAACATAGTCCCCCGATTTAAAACAATGTCTCCGTTTTGTATTAGACGCTTTAGACTGTAAGCACTGTTTATTTTCGACATGTCGAGCGAGAGTGACAGACGCCGGCGATGGTTGTATTGTGTTAATTATGTCTAATCGTGATCGTAATTTATGTCCAAATACTAACTGGGCAGGCGAACAGCCCGTAGTGGAATGTATGGAGTTTCGATAATCAAACAAGTATTTACACAATTTATGTTGTATAGATTTAACGTTATTATCATCACTTAAAATACACGATTTAATCCCTTTTTTAACCACTTTTACGTAACTTTCTGCCTGCCCGTTACTAGCCGGGTGATAAGCGGGTGAGGTCACATGCGATATACCATTAGATAGACAAAATGTTTTAAATTCTATCGATGTAAATTGCGTGCCATTATCGCTAACTATAGTGTGTGGCAGACCAAATCTTGCCATATATTCATATAATTTGCTAATCACTGATAACGTCGACGTACTTGTACCCATATCATAAGCTTCGACCCATTTAGAGTACGCATCTACTATAACTAAGTAAGAACGCTTATGAATGGGACCTAAGAAATCTATATGTATACGATAAAACGGCTGTGGTGGGTGGGGCCATAACGCGAGCGGAGCACGCGCTGGTGACTGTCTCAATTGTAAACAAATCGTACAGCCGGCAATCATACTTTCTATAGCTTTGTCTACGCCGGGAAACCAAAACCTGCTACGCGCCTCCGCTTTTGTTTTAACAATACCCAAATGTGATTTATGTAGTTCAAATAATAACTTAGTTTTCATAGATTCAGGAATAACTAATTTGTGTCCTCTCATAAGGCAACCGTTCTCATATGATAGCTGAGTCTTACAAAGAAAATAAGGTTTAATTGATACATTTGATAAGCGCCTTGGCCAGCCATTAGTAATATAAGAAACAACTTCGCATAATATTGCGTCTTTAAGAGTTTCTTCGCGTATTTCGTTTAACGTAACGGGTAAACTAGCATCTATAACAAAGTTAACATACGAAGCGCGATCTTCGATTGGTACTAAGCTGTCACTATCACCAGTCTCGTGGCCGTAACCCCGCCTCAACGTCGAATCATCGTTGGCGTTGTCGGGTAGGCTCGCGCGCGACAAATAATCCGCGCTGTTGTCAGCGCTACGTATATATTCTATGATGTAATTATATCCACTCAGAAACATCGCGTAACGCTGCAACCTATTAGCTGAAACCTCTGGAACGCCACGATGGGGACCAAAAATAGACAATAGGGGCTTGTGATCTGTACGGAGAATAAACGGTGTTGCCCTCCCGTATAAATACTGGTGGAAACGTCGCACTCCGAATATAATTGCTGTAGCCTCTTTTTGGATTTGTGAATACCGCTTTTCTGCAGCATTCAGTGTCCGTGAGGCAAAGGACACGGGACGTTCCACTCCGTCAGGTCCTACCTGTGACAGAATCGCTCCTAAACCGCTAGGTGAGGCATCTACAGTTAAAATATTTTTTGCGTCCTGATTAAAATGAGCAAGACTTTGTTCTGAGGCTAAACATTTTTTAATAGCATTAAATGCATCATTATGTATAGCGTTCCATTTCCATTTATTATCTTTTTGCAATAAAGAATAAAGTGGACTCAAAATTGAAGACGCATTCGGTACAAAATTTCTGTAATAGTTGACTAACCCAAGAAACGATTGTAATTTATTTATGTTTGTTGGGATTTGGTGCCTCAATTATTGCCTTCACTTTTTGTTGAGATTTTCTCAATCCGTTTTAATCAATGATATAGCCTAAATATTCTATTTCGTCGGCAAAAAATACACATTTATCTGTACGTAATGTTAAACCCGCATCTTGTAACCTTTTTAAAACTGCATTAAGCCTATCTAAATGCTGCGCTTTCGTTTCTCCCGTAATACAAATATCGTCAAGCATACACATAACTCCGTCCAATCCAGACAATAAACACTCCATTGCCCGTTGAAAAATAGCCGGCGCACTAGCGAGCCCAAACACTAGCCTTGTATACTTGAACAATCCCCGGTGAGTATTTATACAAGTTATCTTTTGAGACGCGTCATCTAGCACAAATTGTGAATACGCTTGTGTCAAATCTAATTTGGTAAATTGCTGCCCCCCGTGTAGTTTTGTAAACAATTCGCGAACCGTCGGTAAGGGGTACTGTTCAATAACTAATTGTTTATTCACACTTACGGAATAGTCAACGCACAAACGGACAGAGCCATCGCGCTTTAATATAGGCACGATAGGTGACGCGTACTCCGAGTGTTGAACCGGTTTTAGCACACCTAAACATATCAAACGATCGAGCTCACTGTTTACCTTATCTCTTAATGCAAACGCAATAGGACGAGCCTTAAAAAATACCGGTTTAGCATCATTTTTTAATTGTAATTTCACTCGGTATTTTGTAAACATGCCTAAATCATTTGAAAAAACCGTTGAGTAACGTGACCTTAATTGTTCAACGACGTTATCAGACTGAGTGAAATTAATTTGTAATATTTGCAAGTTAAATAAACTTATAAAATCACGCCCCACTAATGGTGGCCCACCTTCACATATCACCCAAACATTTATATCATGTGTCTTATCTAAATACGTAAAAGGCAGTTTTATAATTCCGAGACAGTGAATTGCGCGTCCGGTATATGAAAATAATCGATAAGTCGCTAACGATAATGGCAAAGATTTGAAATATCTTTTGTACGTTAATTCGGAGATCGCGGTGACCGCCGACCCTGTATCGATTTCAAACTTTAATTTAACGGCACGAATTGAAATAACCAACGTCATTGGTTCACCCTTATGTGAACATATCTTATTGATCCTACCGTCATCATCACTCTCGTTCGACTCGCCGGTACCTATAAAGTTAATCTTTTTGCACATTCGGCGCAGATGGCCCGTTGCATTACACTTTTTACACTTATGATTAGCAAATCTACACTGAGCCGTTTTGTGATTTTTATAGCCGCACACTTGACACACTTCTTTCTTTACGCCACCGTTTTCACTACGCGCGTATTTGTTCGTCGCGATTTTGAACAGAGGCTCGCTCATGGTCGGCCCCTGCGCCGATGCATGACACGTAGATGCTGCTGCTCCCTGACGTGCACTGCGCACGCTCTCCGCCAGCTCAACCGCTTTCGCCAGCGTTAGTTCTTCCAGGTCACGCGCAAACAGTTTATCTTTCTCCGGTCCCGGTTGCATCCCCATAACAAACCGGTCACGGAGTGCCTCCTCCACGTTCAGAAACCCGCAATGAGTAGTAAGCCCACGGAGCCTCGCAGCCCACTGCGAATGTGTTTCATTTGGTTCTTGGGTAGCAGCATAAAATTTACACCGCTCGCCAAACCCACATTTTTTCGGCGTAAAGTGCTTGTCGAGAAGTACCAGAATATCTTCGTATGGCACTTGCGTTAACTCCTTCGGTAACGCCAAATCCGCCGCCAGTTGATACGTGCCATCGCTGAGTGCACTCAACAATATCGCCCGCCTTTTCACTCCTGCCGAGTCCTTTACATCGATGATGTCGTTCGCGATGAACCATTGAGATATGCGCTGTTTATAGTTTTGCCATGTATGAATCGTGTGGTCAAAACTGGACAAAATGCCAAAGTGAGACATTTCCTTTTTATTTATTTATTACGCGGGTACTCGTCGCCACTGATATGTATGCGAGCAGGAACTAGTGAAACGACCGATAGCTGGATTCGCACTGTCTTTATTTGTCAAGCGACACGATATATATAGACAAGTATTAGTGGTGGATGCAACCACCCACATATTACGAATATAACAGATACATGTTCATTAGACAAGATATTACGAAAATTTTGGGAAATCGAAGAATTGCCCAATAGTTCTTCTCCTAGCACCGGTAGTCGCGAGGAACGCGCTTGCGAGGAACATTTCGTTCAAACGACCAAACGGGATGCCAATGGTCGGTTCAGAGTTCGATTTCCATTTAAACATTCGCCAAAATTGTTAGGTGAAAGTCGCCTACAAGCGGAACGTCGTTTCTTTGCTTTAGAAAAGCGTTTGCAAAGTAATCTTTATTTAAAAAAAATGTATAGTGACTTTATAAATGAATATATCAACTTAGGACATATGAGTCTTATACATACTTACGGTAAACCGCATTATTTTTTACCACACCACGGTGTGTTTAGAGAACACTCCACTACTACGAAATTACGTGTAGTGTTCGACGCTAGCATGGCTACCAGTTCAGGGATGTCACTTAATGACTTGCAGATGGTCGGTCCACCCATTCAAGGTGATTTAATAGCAATTTTATTAAGATTTCGCGAAAATAAATATGTAGCTTGCGCGGATGTAGAAAAAATGTACCGCCAAGTGTTGATTGAAGAGGATGAACGTGATATGCAACTCATTTTGTGGCGTGATGACCCGTCGGCGCCCTTGAGGGTGTATCAGTTAAATACCGTAACGTACGGTACTGCATCAGCTCCGTTTTTGAGTTGTAGGTGTTTAAAACAGTTAGCACATGAATGTGAAGTCCCCTATGTTAAGCAAACAATTAATGAAAGTTTTTACGTTGATGATTTAATTTGCGCCGCAAATAGTATTTCCAAATTAAAGCAGATTTGCAACGATACCGCGAACGTGCTAAAGTCTGCACATTTTATTTTACATAAATGGATTTATAACTTTGAATGTGTCAACCCTAACGACAAGACTAATGATACCAAACAACTCGTTCTGGGCGATAACATTCATAACAAAACATTAGGTATCGGTTGGAATAATAAGTCCGATGAATTAATGTTTTATTCACAAATCAACTGTGATCCGAACGCAGTCGTTTCTAAACGTGTTATCTTGGCGGGTGCATCTCAACTTTACGATCCGTTACGATTAATCAGTCCCGTAATTACCGAAGCAAAGACATTGATACAAAAATGTTGGCTATTGAAGTTAGGATGGGACGAACCGGTTCCATGTGACGTCGCGCAAGTCTGGGAACAGTTAATTACCTCTCTTTCGTCTCTGAATAGTTTACGTGTACCGCGTTGTTATGTGTACGAATCCTATACGTATAGAAGTTCATGTCTTCACGGACGCATCTCAGACGGCGTACGGGGCATGTGCTTATATCCGTACTATATGTAGTGATTCACAAGTTATTACGCGTTTATTATGTTCTAAAGGTAAAGTAGCTCCGTTAAGACCTATTACCGTACCTAGGTTGGAGTTATGTGGCGCAGTTGTAGGCGCGAAATTGTTTACTAAGGTCACTGAATCGTTGCGTTGTCAAATAAATAAAGTCGTGTTCTGGTCAGACTCGACGATTGTTTTAGGTTGGTTAGGTATGCCGACTAGTTTACTAAAACCATTTGTTCAAAATAGAACTTCTGAAATACACAATTTAACGAAAGAACATCCGTGGCGACATGTGTCTGGTAAACTCAATCCAGCTGATCTTATCACACGGGGCTTGAGTTTAAATGGGCTACAGTCGTCACAGTTGTGGTGGGAAGGCCCACAGTTTTTACAAGATTTTAATTTTAAATTACCTAATTTGTCTAACAGTGTTTATTGTAATGATGACCTACCAGAATTAAAGTCAAAGGTCGTATGTAATGTCGCCAATCAATCGACAGATAGTATTATATTTCCATTTTCTAGATTTTCTCAATACGTAAGAATGAAGCGGGCCATGGTATATGTGTTGCGTTTCATATACAATGTTCGCAATAAAAGAAATAGACTCACGGGTTCGTTATCAGTTGATGAACTTAACAATGCTGAATTAACATTGGCAATGTTAAGTCAGCAAGAATCTTTTCCTGAAATTTATGAATCGTTCTTGAATAATAAAAATATTAAATTTAATTCACAATTATTTAAATTACATTTATTTTTTGAAAAAAATTTAATTCGTGTTGGAGGTCGGATTCGAAACTGACGATTTTTCTTTCAATAAACGGCATCCTATATTAATTTCTAGTAAACATCATTTTTCAACTTTATTATTTCGAAGTGAGCATGAACGGCCATTACATGCCGCACCGCAGCTCCTTTTGTATACATTGAGGGAATGTTGGTGGCCTATCGGAGGTCGCAACCTTGCGCGAAAGATAGTGCATTCGTGCGTGAAGTGTGCCCGACTGCTCGCAACTACTGTCAGTCCCATAATGGGGAATCTGCCCCGTGAGCGATTAATGCCAGGGTTTCCTTTTATAAGATGCGGTGTAGATTACGCGGGACCGTTATATATATTGAACCGTAAAGGCAGGGGATCTAGGTTACAAAAGTCATACATTTGTTTATTTATATGTTTTGTTTCGCGCGCTGTTCATATTGAACTTGTAACCGACATGTCGTCTGACGCTTATCAATTAGCGCTTAAACGATTCATTTCACGTAGAGGAAAACCTATCGAAATATACTCCGATAATGGAAAAACCTTTGTAGGAGCAAAGAATGAATTCACTCAGTTTTTAAATAGTTGTTCAACCGAGATTAAAGAGTATGCTACTTCTCAAAGTATAAATTTTAAAATGATACCTTCTTATGCTAGTCATTTTGGAGGCTTATGGGAGGCGGGTGTAAAAAGCTGTAAGCATCATTTGCGACGTGTGGTTGGCAATGCACACTTAACTTTCGAGGAAATGAGCACAGTATTAGCACAGATTGAAGCAGTACTGAACTCCCGTCCTTTGATCCCTCTTTCCACTGATCCACACGACTTTCTCCCCCTTACTCCCGCACATTTTTTGGTTGGTCGCCTGCTAACGGCACCTGTACCCGTGGACTTTCAGGATGTTTCAGCCAGCCGCCTTACACGGTATCAAAGAGTCGAACAGCTGCGTCAACACTTTTGGAGCCGTTGGTCCAAAGAATATATTTCCGAGCTGCAAACCAGAAGTAAATGGCATCAACACAAAGGCGTCCTCCGAGAAGATATGTTGGTCCTCATTAAGGACGACAACTTACCACCTTTGCGATGGAGCTTAGGAAGAATAATCAGAACATACCCAGGCAAGGATGGCATATCACGAGTCGCAGACATACGCAAAGCCGATGGCATTATTAGACGGGCATTCTCAAAAATTTGTCCGCTCCCTTTAAATGAAGAATAATTAACACAAGCTGCCGGGAGATGAACGAGTCCCTTCAAGGGTTGGAACCTGCGGATTCCAAGGCCGGGAGCATGTTGGCGCGCTTAACCTAGGCACGGTATACCAGGCGGGGATTGGTTAAGCGCGTGCGACGGGAACCAATCAGCGTACGGCGTGTGCGGCGGCAGCGCCATCAATTTCTAATATTTAAAACTAATCTCGATACGACATATTGGTACGGGCTGCACGCACAAAGTTCTTTAAAAACGATTTTTCGCAAAAACAATAGTGAAACAGTCAAATATACGCAACATCTATTCTTCACGCCCTCGTTGTTATCCTGCGCAACAGGGAGTTAAAGAGACTCTTCAACTCTGTAATAACCAATGGGACTACCCCGAAGGCGTGGAGCAGAGGTGTAGTGGCATTCTTTTTTAAGAAAGCAGACAAATCGCTCCTTAAAAACTATAGACCGATCACGCTTCTGAGCCACGTCTATAAGCTGTTCTCGAGAGTCGTCACGAATCGTCTGGCATCAAGATTTGACGCCTTTCAGCCACCGGAACAGGCTGGGTTTCGTAAAGGCTATAGCACCGTTGACCACATCCATACTGTTGGGCAGGTTATACAGAAGTCCGAAGAGTATAACCAACCGCTGTGTCTGGCGTTTATGGACTACGAGAAGGCCTTCGACTCCATCGAAACCTGGGCTGTTCTGGAGTCTTTGCAGCGATGCTAAATCGACTGGTGGCACGTAGAGGTGCTGAGATGTCTCTATCAAATGGCGACGATATACGTCCAAGTGCAGAACCACCAAACAAGACCCACCCAGTTGCTCAGAGGTGTAAGACAGGGTGACGTTATTTCCCCGAAACTCTTCACCAATGCTCTGGAGGATGTCTTCAAGACCCTGCGGTGGAATGGACTGGGCATCAATGTCAATGGTGAATATCTCACACACCTCCGCTTTGCTGACGACATAGTTATAATGGCAAAATCGGTGCAAGACCTGCAGAAAATGCTGTCCGGTCTTAATGCTGCCTCGAGACGCGTTGGGCTCGGGATGAACTTGGACAAGACTAAGGTCATGTTCAACGAGCACATCGTCCCTGAGCCCGTTCCCGTCGAAGGTGTAGCCCTTGAAGTTGTCCAGGAGTACGTCTACTTAGGACAAAAGTTACAGCTGGGTAGAGACAACTTTGAGGGTGAAATCACCAGAAGAGTGCAGCTTGGCTGGGCAGCGTTTGGAAAGTTGCGTCACATCTTCGAGTCACCCTTGCCACAATGCCTGAAGACCAAGGTATTCAATCAATGCGTCCTGCCGGTCATGACATACGGAGCCGAGACGTGGAACTTGACAGTGAAACTAGCCCACCGATTGCATGTCACTCAGCGAGCTATGGAAAGGTGTATTCTCGGAATCTCGTTAAAGGACAAAGTCCGGAACGAGATTATCCGACAAAAAACCAAAGGCACTGACGTAGTTCAGAAGTGTAGCAGGCTGAAGTGGCAGTAGGCTGGTCACATCTGTCGCAGAACCGATGATCGTTGGAGCAGACGGGTTCTCGAGTGGAGACAACGACTCGGCAAGCGTAGTGTAGGACGCCCTTCGGCCAGATGGACCGATGACCTGAAAAAGGTGGCTGGAGGTGACTGGATGACGAAAACGGGAGATCGGGCCTTGTGGCGCACCCTGGGGGAGGCTTATGTCCAGCAGTGGACTGCAATAAGCTGAAATGATAATGATGATGATGAATATTATAGAGAGGAAATAATTTGAGCTAAGATATATTATTTAATATAAATCTTAAATAGATAGTAGGATGGCATGATGGCGCATACACTTACACTTTGTGACTGTACAAAGGCTTAAATTGACTTATAAGTAATACAGATCTTTGAATCCTATATATAGCAACTAGCTCCATGAGTTTTTGTCATTTAAGTAGTCGTTGACTGAATAATAAACAAAAAACAAATAAACTCTTCATCGTTATTATGCAGCGATATAGATTTAATTTGACTACAAGGAGTACATGCTTGTGTAATGTAGCACTTTGACACAGAGAATACAGCTATAATGGATCCTAATATCGACCCTGTGGTACTCCTTTTCCAAAATGGCGATATCAAAGACTACAAAAGTAAATAGAAAAATATAAAGTCGTACAATAAAATTTGCCATTTACGTATTTGTTCAATTATTAAGATAAACATCACATAATATAATTATTACTGAGGTAATTAACGCTTAAACTATTGTTTTTTAATGTTGTGGAACGGTCTCAGGTCGTAAGTCGTCGGCCGAGTACCTGCACGGCCTTGAAAAATGTTGTAAACAATATCCAGTTGCGATTGAATATACTAATATAATCATAAAATAAATTTGCAAAAGAGAGAAGATAATATACAATGAGACGATATTGAGATAAACAGGAAAAGAAGAGATCAAAATACGAATGTAAAGGAAAAGATAATCAAGAGAAAAGGACGAAGTATACAACTGGAAAACTTATGTATTTAGAAAAACTAGAAAGCGATACTGAAGTTTAAATAATCTCACATGAAAAAAAAGAAGCGCCAATAAGTTGTGAAGCCTTGCCTATAAAGTTAAAATTATTTAAATTTATACTTATTAAGCAGCTTAGTGCAAGACTGTGGGACTGTCACGCCGAAGTCTCGAGTTCGAAGAAGCTGAAGGAGCCTCTTCACGTGACGAATCTCTGCTCATGAACACCGTGGATTGCACAATTCGTGCGTGTATCATCTATGGCGTGAACAAATGATATTGAATATCCGAGTCATCTACTATAAAGTGTTTATAGTAAACCCTGTCCGATTCTTAAAGGTGTAGCAGTAGCTTATTATAAGTACGTAAGTGACATCCTTTTATAAAATCCGATCAAAAGAATTACCTCAGTAATTTTTTTTTTTCATGGGGTAATGCTGTGACGCATATCCATCCGCGGGGGCGGGCGGCGGCGTTATGTCGGACTCACCGGGGTAAAAGAGAAAGATGGAATAAGAATTTATCTCCCGGAATACCGACTGAACCTACCACGGTGCTCCTCGACAAAACCACTATCGGCGGGGCCGCGCGAATCACTTGCACATGCGGTCGCGACCCCGCCGAGGTTTCGGCCCGCCGTATGAAACGGCAGGCCACTACACGAAGACACCTACCCTAAGGTCACCACTAAACAAAAATCCCTACTGTCTCCCCTCTAGAGGGGAGACGGACACGACTCAGAGGCGCACGTGGGAACACGCACGCCGCCTCTCGGCCCTGGTGCTGATCGGATGGCGGGCTGGCCCACGAAGCCCACCACCCCCAGGTCAAACCTCAGGGCGGCTGGAGGTCATCTCGCGATCATTGTGTTCTATTAACATACACTAACTATACTAATATTGGTATTAAATATGTACAATGTGTCAAAAAAGAGATAAATAGTCAATATTAACAAGTTCCCTGTCCAATGAATCACATATGATACATAACAATAGATTTTCTATTGTGTCTATCGCGGGACACCGAATGGGTTAGTTATATATTTTCTTAACCGGCTTAGCCATCGTAAAATTTATCAGCATCGTTGTCAACTGGTAACGGACTAAAAAGGCTGGCAGTAATAAATAATGTATAAGTAATATTTATTCTCCTTATTTCATCTTTCTTCTGAAGTAATAATTAAAACAGAGAAGTCTTCTTTCAAGTTTTAAAGAAGTTTTCATGGCCTCTCTAGTAGCTATTTAATTTTTCTTCTACTATCTATATTTCTCAATAACTGTCTTTTTTCGTTTACCATAAGTAACACTTCTTTATATTATTTCTTGCTGTCTAGCTTGTCCTCTCCACTTTTCTTTGATGCCAGATTTTAAATGAGGCTTCATTCAAAACTATGTATATGTAGTTTGGTTGTTAGTACGTATATATAACTTAGCGTTGAACAAAATAAACAAGGAAAGGCATGTCCATGTCTATTTTGTTCAACGTCCAAGTTTCGTGGCCATATAAGGCTAAATATTCATGTTTTAATGATCTATTTTAGATCAACTAAATATATATCTCCTTTTTTATTTAAAACTTATATTTATCAATAGCATTAGCACAAGATCAAGTGGAGAATTATATTCTAAGATGCTGCGAACTATGACATAAAAAAAGGATATTGAACGGTTTTTAAAATCCTTTGTAATTCTTAATACAAATCACAATCAAATCGTGATGTCAGCAATAATGTAATAAAAGATATTAATATAATGTTAGAAAAAAGTTTTGTATGTTTCGTATACAATTACTAGAAACGTCAGAACAAGGTAACATTCCCATCCTTACCAGTTTAATACAATCTGAGAGTCGCGAACATGTCGAATAGCAGATAAATGCCTAACAACCGGTAACTGCCGTCATTTAATTTGTCGCACTTGTGTGGTGAGCACATATTAAGAGCTTTTTAATCAGTGAATCAATAAAATACTGCTACCTGAAAATTAAAATGTAAGTACATACTTCAAATCTGTCTTATTGGTCTTTCCTGGCTCAGGTTTAACCTTGACTTTATTCCAGAGTCTCGTTTTTGTCATAAGTATAGTGATTATTTTTATAATCTGTTCTGTCGCAAAGTTCGACATTTCATTCTAGAAATAATAATAATATAATAATATTCTATCACATACACACAACACCATCTAACCCAAACTAAGCAGAGCTTGTACTATGGGTACTAGACAATGGATAAACATACATATATGTTGTTTATTTTTTTGTAAATACATAGATATTATACATTGAAACACCCAGACCAAGACAAACATCCATGTTCATGCACACTAATATCTGACTTGTGCGGGAATCGAACCCGCGACCTCAGGCGTGGCAGTCAGTTACACTAACCACTACGCCATCGAGGCCGCCAATACGGTGATTTGAATTTTACATCTGCATTGCTAGGTTGACGATGACGCGATTTCCATGATTTTCGTTCACCTAAGAAGTGCTCAACGCGCCTTAAGAAGTTTTCACTTAAAAAATACTGCTCCCGAGCGAGCAAAGGTGCAATCCAAAGCTAATCCTAAGTAAAATAAAAAATGTGAATGTAAATTTGTTTATTATACTTTCGCGTCTCAACAACTAATCGGTCGATCATTATGCAATTTCGCATACATGTCTTTAAGGATTCAGAAAATGATATTAGAAAAAGGACTGTTCCTGAGAGATCAAGGCCGCAGGCAAAATCTAATATTTTTATAAAAATCTATACTAATATTACTAGATGTGCTTCGCGTTTATGATTACTGCGCCGCCCCCGTAGGTCGTAGCGTGATGTTATATAGCCTTCCTCGGTAAATGAGCTATACAACAAAAAAATATTTTTCAATTCGGACCTATTTATTTATTTACCGAGTTGGATAGCCTATTTATCGAGGAAGGCTATAGGCTATATAACATCACGCTACGATCCACGGAGGCGGCGCAGTAACGATAAACGCGGATGAAACCGCGGGAACATCTAGTTTTATTATAAAAAATTCTGAATGTTCGTAGGATAAGCAGTGACCTTTGTAATAATGATAGATTGGTTTCAAGGATATAATTGTACGTAATTACATTCCGTTTGTTTACGTCAGTAATCATTTATCTGCAATGCTTTATTAACTACAACTGTTTTTTTTTATTCAGGGCTATCACTGGCCAAAATGCTTAGATAAGGACCTCTGGATGATACCATGAACTAAGTAGGCCATGTATAAGTAAGAAGGATAGTTATAACAAATATATTGTCTGCACGGATGGTGTAGTGGTTTAAGTGGTCGCATAACCACTGTCTCCGCGCCGAGTGTTGTGGGTTTGAATCCCACACGGGACAAAAAAATGTACATACATACATACATACATACATAGATTCACGCCTGTTTCCCAGAGGGGTAGGCAGAGACTACGGATTTCCATTTGCTACGATCCTGACACACTTCTCTGGCTTCATTCACTTTCATCACATTCCTCATACACGCCCGTCGGTTCAAGGAGCTCTTAACCTGGCCTTTGTCCAGAACGCCTCCGATCTGGTCGAGAAACGTTCGCCTAGGTTTTCCTCTTGCGACTGTTCCATTCACACTAGCCTTATAAACTTTCTTAGTCAGTCTTTCCTCGTCCATTCTTTCTACATGTCCAAACCAGCTTAACATACCCTTTTCTATTTTTGTAACTATATCCACTTTCATGCCGCATCTCTATCTAATCACACTATTTCTTATTCTATCTTTCAGAGTCACACCACATATGCTTCTCAACGCTCTCATTTCTACAGCATTTATTCTGCTCTCATGCTTCTTTTGCCATACCCAACTTTCACTTCCATACATAAGTGTGGGCACTAATAGTCCTCTATGAACAGCCAAACGTGCCTTTTCGGATACATTTCGACGGTTCATAAAAGCGCGTAGGGCTCCATTCACTTTGTTGCCAGCAATCGTTCTCCTTTCAATATCTCCGTCATGTTTACCATCTCTTGTAAACAAAGTACCCAAATATACAAA
Source organism: Catocala sponsa (assembly GCA_963564715.1). NCBI lineage: Eukaryota > Metazoa > Arthropoda > Insecta > Lepidoptera > Erebidae > Catocala > Catocala sponsa. The sequence goes on along the minus strand of OY751343.1, from coordinate 24,428,260 downwards.
CTCTTTCACTTGCTCCACTTTTTCTCCATCAATCATAATATTACACATCGTCACGCACTCTTCCTTTTCAAATACCATTACTTTCGTCTTGCTTACATTTATTTTCATTCCTTTACTCTCAAAAGCACCATGCATAATAGTTACCATCGCCTGCAACTCTTCCGCCGATGACGCAAGTATTACTTGGTCATCGGCATAAAGAAGACATTTGACAAGTAACTCATTCATTCTTAATCCCCATTCACAATCTTTTAAATCTTTCAAACAATTGTCCATGTATAGGTTAAACAGCCAAGGTGACGCTACACATCCTTGTCTAAAATCTAATCGCCCAAATTCAATTTAAAAACGGGGTTATAGTATTGCCAATGTATGATACAAATGTCACTTAACCTTCATTTGTGCCTTTTGGATCAATAATTAAGTGGGTTTATATAAGTATATTTAGAATTGGTGTTAAACCAGTTACCTTTTTGTGTTCAGGTAAGACTAAAATAAATCATCGTTGCCATATACACACGAAAAAAAAAAGCACACACACAAAAAGTTTCATCAAAATCGGTCCAGCCGTTTAGGAGGAGTTTAGTGACAGACACACGTACAGTAGAATTATATATATAAAGATAATAATAAAATACCGAAACGTAATGACGTAAAGACGCTTAACGTAGGTATACAAAATACTATTTTAATTGGCTATTCAGAAACGCTTTTCCAATAATACAATAGGTATAAGTGGTCGCCTCGCCGCGCTGAGTGTTGTGGTGTTGATCCCGACACGGAACAGCCATTTGTGTGTTCCACAAATGGCTGTGCCGAGTCCGGATGTTTTTTGTGTCGGTAGTTTAAATGTTAGTAAGTTCCCCCGCGACACAGGAATTATTCCGAGTGCAGGAGTAGTCTTCTAAAAGAAACTACATAATATGATTCCTTATTTAAAATCCATAAATAATGTGAAGCTGAATTAAGTTGGATTTTAATTACTTAGTTACAAATTTTAATCAACAAGTTATTTTTATATTCCTTAATTCATGATCTCAATGTATATTTATAACTTTGCCCGCGGTTTCGCTCGCGTTAATTTAGAATTTGACAATCAATGCGGGTCGTACTCTGCTTGTAATAATATAATTCAATCATGATTCGAAAGACACGTGACGCCATCTATTATCATAAGAACGTTATTGTTGTTTTCCTCGGGAACAGTAATTTTTTTCGGGATGAAAGGTAGCCAATATCAGTTTCTGTACACCTGACAACGTATATGCAAAATTTCAGGATGATCGGTTCAATGGTTTAGGCGTGAAAAGGTAACAAACAAACAAACTCATTTTCACTTTTATAATATTAGTTAGGAAGTTAGGATTAGGATTAGGATTATTTCAGTTGTAATTTTATTTTATAATTCTTATTATGTTTTGTCAATAATTATGTGTTAGTTATTATGTAAAATCTTTATTACACTTAAGTATATTTAATTAGTATGTTGTCTTTATGTAAATGTTATGCATATTTTATTTTATTATTCAATGGAAAACTTACAGCTATACGATACAAGTAATAAAAAATGAACAACATAAATAAGACCAATGAAAAGTTTTCACAAACAGCTAGAGATAAATAAAATCACTTATAGGTAGATAGGTAGATTCTAGAACAACAAAGATCAAATTAAACAAAATATTAAACAGAATTATTGTTAACAAAGAACTTGTAATTGTAATATTTGTAATTGGCGTAAGCACACGACCTTTTCTTAGTGATTATGTAAATGTATGTGTTTACTCTGTTAATATGCCTTATAAATAAATATTATAAATGTTGTGGCCCGAAATACCGAAGGAGAAACAATATCTTTTTTTAGTTCGTTGTCTCGTCCTTTTTGAACCAAGTAAATAAAACTTACATTGTAAATTACGATCGTTCTATGGTAGTAATTTACAATGTAAGTTTTATTTACTTACATACATTTTTTAATAGCCAGGCTATTAAAAATTGTTATGTTTATTATCCCGAGATTGGTCAAACGCGAATGTTATTTTGATAATAAATGTACCTAGTATCAAGTTATTAAATTTAGTTTTATATGCAGCAGACAATGAAGTAATATTAGATTGTTAGGATATTTAAATATCCTGACCTTAATGAATTAGTTGAACGGGTTTAAATAAAACTTACTTACCGCGAACCGAAGCTGCTACTGCACAATAATGTCCTCCGAACGAGTTTCGGTCACAGTGGCCAGTCTTAACGGAGACTGGCCATCTGCGCGGGAGATATTATGCACAAGTGTGTGCGCAAAGACAAGACATGAAATCTCTATTCCCTAACTCTCACGATCCGATAGGACGGTAATCCGACACGACCGGAGACATCAGGCGCAAAGGCTTTATACTATGCTTTCCGAGGCACAGGGGTGTCTAACTCCGGGCTGCTATTGAGATTTCTTAACAGAAAACCGCAATAACTTTTGTTGGCCCGACCCGGGTTTTGAACCCGAGACCTCATGCACAGCAGTCGCATTCTACCGCTGCGCCACAGAGGCAATTGGCTACAACATAATTGATTCGAATCGTCCTAGCATGTCCATTATTTTATCATATTGAGTGGGTTTGATTGGTTGGTATTAACATGCAAGACATGCCGACTTTTTATCGCAATAATCAACAACCAGTAAATAGGCTGAAATCTAGGAAAAAGGTAGTAATATAAAAACCTGGTGTCAATCGGTTTTGCATTTTTCTGTCGAGAAATTTCTTAGTAGCGATTCATATTTTCGTGTAGTAGAGCCTCGCTGATTTCAGCATGAATGGGTCGGCTCTACCGGGGAAGTCCTACCCACACACAGAATATCGACGTGAAATACCAGTATTTCCTACTGTTGTGTTTCGTTCGGTGAGAAAGAGTGCTGGGGGCCCAATTACCCTTTTTCCCCTTCCCGCTCCTTCTCCCTCGCACTTCCTTTTCTCCCAAAGGGTCGGCAACGCGCAAGTGATAACTCTGGTGTTGCAAGCGTCCATAGGCTACGGTGACCACTTACCATCAGGTGGGCCGTATGCTTGATTGCCACATAAGCTGTATAAAAAAAAAATTGCTTTATTTGTCTAGTATCAGAAAAGGGTCTGATCCCGTTGGACCTGAAGATGGCTTAAAAATGTGGGTGTGAGACGCCTATATAACTAACCTTACGACGAGCCGAATTTTGGATTTCTTATGCTTCTGCCTTGCTGATTTCAGACAATTTAAAATAACAAAAAGCTCTTCAATGACTTTAAGAACGTTTATTATGTTAACTGAAGACAAATTAATAATTATTATATTTTCGCAAGTATTCAGTTAATAATAATAATAATAAGTTTTATTTTTTCCACCAAACATAATTTTACAATTTCGCACAAGTGTGATATTTCAACTAGGTAAGTAAGTTAGCAAAGTAAATATAACAAGTAGCGTATTATGAGGGGTGGACAGGAGCCTAAACTAGGGAAACCCTGTATTTCAGGTCTCCTGGACACTAACCCGTGGCTTTGTGAGTGTTTGTTCTACTTCATAAGTTTTATGAAATCTGTGCGAGCGTGCGCGTATGTGTGAGCGTGTTTGTGTGTGCGTGTGTATGTGTGTGTGTGTGATTGTATGAGTTTATGTGTTTTTGTGATTGTATGAGTTTATGTGTGTGTATGTATGTGTTATACGGCCTGTTGTTATTATAATAATATTATTTTATTTCATTATAGATATTAAGGCTTCTGTGTTTTCGTAATTTAATTTCAGTAAATAATTTCTAATAACATTTTTACATTCACGTGTAGTTTTAGGATATATATTTAACAAAGCGTTGAGTATATTTTCTAGAAAACATGATTGTCGTCTGAAGAAAACAGTATGGTGTCTTATGGGATCACATATCCTATTTCTTCTTCGGCCAAGTGCTGCCATGATTGGGTCATATGTTAGAGCTTTGTGTTTCCGGAGTGTGGTGTGCAAGACAAATAATTGTCTAACCGTCAGCACTTCACTATCTTTGTAGAGAGCTGCTGTGGGATAGCGGTAAGGCTTTTTATAGAGTACCTTTAATAAAGACCGTTGTGCACGCTCAACAACAAGTATTTTTCTCTTGCACGGCCCTCCCCACGCCGGTACACAATAAGTTAAGACCGACCTAGCCAAAGCAAAGTAGATAGTCTTTAATTGTGAAGGTTTCAGGATGTTTCTCAGTTTTTTAAAGAAGATTAACTTTCTCGTTCTTGCTGCTAAAAGATCGAGTTGCAACTGCCATGACAAAGCTTGGTCAAGTTGGACACCCAGATATCTAACGTTATCTGTTCTTTCTAGTGGCAAACAGGAGCATGGTATAGAACAAATATTGTTACCTGTATGAACTTTGAGATTAATATCGTTACGGGCCGGCTGTGTAGATTTATTAATAGTGAAAGTTATATATTTAGATTTTTTTACATTAAGAGTTAGAAGATTTTTATTCAACCATTGAGAAATCTGCTGTAGACCTTTCTCAGCTTGATGCTGTGCCTCAGCCCAAGTCTCTCCCTGGAATAAAAGTGCTGTATCGTCTGCATACGCAAAAATTTTGCCATTTATAGGAATGTAATTGGAAAGTTCATTTACATAAATCAGGAAGAGACTTGGGCCCAGGACACTTCCCTGGGGAATACCGCAAGTAACAGGAAGAGGACTACTGACATGATCACCTATCTTCACCATTTGTTTACGATTTGTTAAGAAATCTTTAAAAAGTTGAAGGGGCAACCGACGTACACCTACGTCATCTAACTTCTCCAGTAACAGCTTTGTAGAGACTGTGTCGAACGCTTTGGCCAGGTCTAGGAAAATGCCAATGCATTTCCGGCCATTATCCAAACCACTTGACAAGTAATTTGTGAGTTGTATTACTGCGTCTTCGGTGGATTTGTTAGACTGGAAGCCAAATTGTGAATCAGAGAGGATATTTTCTTGTAGTAAATATTTCTTTAGGCGTTTGTTAATAAGCTTTTCAAGTAATTTGGACATTGCAGTCAGCACTGATATAGGGCGATAGTTTTTGACACAGTCTCTATCACCAGTTTTATGGATGGGATGTATAATAGATTGCTTGAAGCTATTGGGGAATGTACCTTTATTAATGCAGAGGTTGAAAATGTGTGTTAATATGGGACTGACTACTAGTTTTGATGCGTTTTAAGAATGAGGTGGGTATACCGTCCCAGCCGGTAGCAGAACTGTTCTTAAGGTTAGTTATTAGTTCTTCAACTTCAGCTACGTCTGTATCTAGTAGCACAAATGATTTTGAGTGGGGCAAACTTTTGATGTCGCAAGCTAAGTTATGGTTATTAGAAGTGTGGTGGATATTGTCAATAAGTTTCTGACCCATTTCAGTGAAATATTGGATTATAAAGTCAATTGATTGTGAAGGATCATTACCACTATTTAAAAGTTCTTCAGCAGGGTTTTTATTATTACAGGTATTTGTTATTTTGCGTATAGTGTCTCAGGTTTGCTTAGGATTTTTACATTTATTAATTTCGGTACTTTCATATTTTTCTTTAAGTTTGTTCAGAAGGTCATTACAGAAATTTCTGTACCGGCAATAGGATATCTTAAGCACGTCATTTGGGGTTTTCTTATAATTTTTATGTAAAGCGTCGCGATGTTTTATACATCTAAGTAGGCCTGTTGTTATCCACGGTTTTAGAATATTTTTTCTATTTGGAACTTTCTTCAGCTTAGTGTTAGTATCTAAAACGGCTTTTATTCGTTCTGTGAGAACCTCAATGGCGCAATTAGGATCGCTAGTCTCTAATATATCAGATAGGTTACCTCTAAGGGAGTTTGCCGCCTTTTCATAGGGTGTAACTTGTTTGAATTTTGATAAATGTAATTTCTTAGCAGGTACTAAATTTAATAAGACCGGGAAATGGTCTGTTAAAAAAGTTTTAATGACGAATGTTTGAGCTTTAAGATTTGTTTTGATATTTACGTGGTCCAAACAGTTATAATCACGCGTCGGTATGACGTGTGATGGGCGAAGGCCATATTCTGCTATCAGATTTAAATAGTCATGGCTTTTCTTCGTTAAATGGTTTGATATCTATGTTAATATCACCAATGACAACAACTGTTTTAAATTCTTTGATTAACTTTAATATATTGTCCAGTGATGTGAGAAAATGCTCTATTAATTTGTAAGATGGCGACCTGTGTATGCTAACAATGGCAATATCTGATAATTTCAATAAGAGACAATTTGCTTCACAGAAGACAGGTTCGGTCACAATATGGTGTATGTCGTTTTTTACATATATAACGATCCCATCATTTTGTGAGAAAGAGAAGTAAAATGCAGTTTGTAATTTTGAAGTTGTGGAGGAGGTTTGTGTGCAGACAGCCAGCATTCTGTGAAGATTAGAATGTCGCATTCGGTATCTAAATGCTTTAAAAATACTAGAAACTGATCAAAATTTTTGTAAATGCTTCTGATATTGTGAGAAATCATTTTAATGTTTTTATTTGTAAAACAAAGCCTACCAGCACAGTCTCTAGGCTCTATCAATGCAGATTCGGCAACTGTTATGTTGTCTAGATCGGTATGTATATCCGGAATATTATTAGTAGTCATGGTTGAGCGGAGTTAAAATATGAGAACGGCTGGATGTAACCTTGGGTATCGAGCTTGATGAACTGTGATTCGGATGGCCGTAATATACATATATAAATAGAGAATGCATCTGGAAATTTTCGATTATTATCATAATATGACAGCCGTGTATCAAATTCAGTACTGTAGTGCATTGTGTAATATTGGTAATTTTTGAGAATGAGTGTTGTGTTTGATTGTGTGTGGTTGTTTGCTATGTGATTATATGGAAAATATATTTATGCATGCAAACCAGTATACAGAGTGTGACTAGTCATTCTTCAGAAGATAATTTGTTGAGGTCCTCCTCACAGTACAGGCGAATTGCTTTTCTCCCTTCTTCTTTCCGCAGATACACGTTGCCATGTGAAGTCCAGCAAAATTTGTAGCCATTGTCATTTGCAAATTTACGGGCTAAGGCGAATATCTTCTTACCCTGCACGGTGAGGCTGTCGAATATGTAGATAGTCTCTGCTGGGCCGTCTATATTGATCTGAGTGGTGGTAAGATTCATTTTAGAGACTTGTTTGTATTTCTTAAGTGAATTTAACATTGCTTCTTTTTTCAACACCGTCGTGATCTCGACAATAATAGGCATTTTCGGCGTAGACTTCGAGGTATAGCGAAAAATATCTTTGATATCATTGTCCATGATCTCGCATTTAATTGTGGATCCGATTTTCTTTAGCGTATTTACTAAATCTTCCTTATGTTCTGTTTTGTTCTTAGGAATGTTTCTAATTGCCATACTGCTCTTTCGATTATGACGTTCTAGCAGTTCGACCTTGAACTCTAGGGATTTTATTTGCGCTAATTGCTGCTTTCTTTCTTCTTCACCTTTGTCCAGTCTCGTCTTAAACTCATCATATTTTGTTGACATGAAGTCCAACGCTTTTGAGATCTCATCATTTTGCTTTTTAACGTCCTCAATCACAGATTGTAATAAGGCAAATTTTTGATTTTGTGCATCTGTAGCTGACTTTAACAGGCTTCTCATTTCATGCATAAAAGATATCATCTCTTCCTCTTGTACATCTCCCCTCTTACGTTTATCTTGCCTCAGTGTTACGTTATTCGAAGAGTCGTCACAAGCATCATAGTGAGCAGTGTGAAGATTGGGAACGGAACCACTTATCTCCTTTGGCGGCGTACGTTGAACTGACATAGTTAATTTTATTAGGATAATAAAATTAAAATGTAAATAATATTGTGATATATAAAAGACGGACACGATTAAAGGCCCCTCCGTACAAATATGATTAAAGCACGCCCTGTTTTTTAACTGGCCGGCGCACACTAATAAATGCCCACAGTAAGTGGTCAGTTAAGTAATACCGGTAGTTATTTTTTAATATTGTGCATATAATTTTATATACTATACATAATAATTAAGATTTGCATCTATACACAGCGTTTTTATTATACCTCCGTCATTTGAAAAAGGCATGAGTCTATAAAAAGGTACGGAGTCTAAATTATTTCTTGGATAGACTTTAATGACTTCACAACAAGGGGTAACAAAAACATAACTTCCTTGGTGGCTTATAATTAGTATTTATTTAAACTCGCTTTCAATAGTGGATAAAATGTTTTATTTAAATATAATATTTAAATACACTTTTCATATTACAATCCTAACTTAATATTACAAATGCGAGTGTGAGTTTGTTTATTTATTTATTTGTTTGTTACGCTTTCACGCCGTAACTACTCGATCGATCATCATCAAATTTTGCATACACGTTTAGTACATTTCATCCAGGAAAAAGAACCTACTGTTAACATTTTAACATAATTTACATTTAATTAAATATTTTAATACACCAGATAAAAGCTGATATCTTCTATACTAATAGATATTATAAGGCTGAAGAGTTTGTTTGTTTGAACGCGCTAATCCCAGGGACTACAGGTTCGAATAGAAAAATTATTTTAGTGTTGGATAGCCCATTTATCGAGGAAGGCTATATAACATCACGCTACGATCAATAGGAGCGGAGCAGCAATGAAAAATGTTGCAAAAACGGGGTAAATTCTCTTATGTGAAGTAGGCGAAGTTGCGCGGGTCAGCTATTAAATTATAAAGTAAACTAATTTCATGTTTGCTTCACTTCGCGTTGAACTTTTACTAGAGAACTAATTAAAAATCATTTCCCCATCTATCTCTAGCTCTTACCGGAATATTTACTAATATGCAAATAAATAAGCAAGGCAATATAGAAATCAATCAATAATTTATTTAGATTTTAATTTATATTATCTATACTAATATTATAAAGCTGAAGAGTTTGTTTGTTTGCTTGAACGCGCTAATCTCAGGAACTACCGGTCCGATTTGAAAAATTCTTTCAGTGTTAGATAGCCCATTTATCGAGGAAGGCTATAAGCTATATATCATCACGCTAAGATCAATAGGAGCTGAGCACCAATGAAGAATGTTTCAAAGTCGGAGGATATTTTTTCCTTTTGAGAGCTTCCGCTGCGTGCGCTGCGTAAACAGTTAAAGTTTTGCAAAAATCATGTATGACAGAATTGTTCCCCCTTAAAAGTTCTAAAAAAGTCCGCGACAGCATATGTCTATCTTTTAAGGTTGACTCACTATAACCATTTTTATGCTAACGAAATTTGTTCTAAAATAATGCATTATTTGCGAAGGTTTTATTATAAACATGATATTAATCCTTATCCAAATAAATACGTTATTCATCACAAGTATTTAATTTGAAACAAAATTGCCCTTTACATCATTCGATTTCAATGAATATCTTAGGAGATATCGCAGTTTTAAAATAACATTGCAGCAAAATAATTACCCATTACAGACATAGTAGAAATAGTACAAACGATGTTTCTCCTGGTTTATTCTGCGTGATTACTACTGGTTCGATTTGAAAAATTCTTTTAGTGTTGGATAGCCTATTTATCGAGGAAGGCTATAGGCTATATAACATCACGGTACGACCCACGGGGGCGGCGCAGTAACGATAAACGCGGGTGAAACCGCGGGAACATCTAGTTTATTATAATTTAGATAAATTTATCAATTTTAGCATATTGCTTATTACATAAGGTACTGCATATAAGGCTTATATGCAGTTATACAGCAGTATAGTAATAGTATAAATAGTTTTAATAGTTTTTTGAAATTAAACTACTATATACGGATTTTATCGCGTTGTTTATTTGACACTATTACAAAATTTTGAAAAACTGTTACACTACTATAATCACTATTAAACTTTACAAATTTTTAAGCTAATTAAATTATTGAAACTATTAAAACTATTTATACTATTACTATACTATTATACTATTTAGATTTATTTTTACACTTTCCCCAACGTTTCGGTTGCTTTTCAGCAGCCATGGTCACGGGGAGACTAAGATGGTAGTTGTCTCAATGTTCCAGTGTAGTTATTTCAAAGTACCCGAACATAATTTAATCATGGGTGTTTCTATTTACGCAGAATGAACTCAAAGTATCATGAAGTCTAGCTGTGGTTTTCTTCTTCTTGGGTTTAACTAGTTGAATTACTGGATCCCAAGCTGGTGGTACATTCCAACCATCTTCTCTATTGAAATTAGGATGTTTTTTGATTTCAATAGCCTCGCGAAGCATCCTTGGTAGGAATCGGTGTTCTTTAGCGAGCATCTGTGGTTTGTCAAATCTCAGGTAGTGGTTGGTCCCTTGTTGCACATGTTCACACACAGCAGACTTCAACGAGCGTAGGTGTTTTACATCAGCTATGTGTTCTTTTATGCGGGTGCCTATGCTTCTCTTGGTTTGACCAATGTATGAGAGTCCGCAGTCACAATCTATTTTATAGACCCCTGCATCTTGTAAAGGTAGTTGGCACTTGACGGATAAAAATTGACTTATCTTCGTTGGCGGCTTGAAGTATGTGTTGATTGAAGCTCGCTTCAAGATGTAGCCAATCTTGTCAGTGACACCCTTTACATAAGGTAGTATAGCAGGCTGGCGCTCGACTGTGGCTGGCTTTAATTTCAATGAATAACATTCGCGTAAACAGAAGACAATAATATAGATTTAATAGTTTCAATAATTTAATTAGTTTAAAAATTAGTAAAGTTTAATAGTAATAGTAGTGTAACAATTTCTAAATTATGTAATAAAGTCGAATAACAGCGCGATACAGTCCGTATACTTATAGTAGTTTAATTTCAATAATAATAATAATTATTATTATGTCTCCGTGTAAGCCTCCCAAAGGGCCGGGTATTTTCCTAACGTATTAGGGATATACCCGTGAAAGAGAAATAATAATAATAATATTCTACCACATACACACAACACCATCTAGCCCAAACTAAGCAGAGCTTGTACTATGGGTACTAGACAGTGGATAAACATACATAATTATATGCTTTTTTGTGAATACATACATATTATACATAGAAACATCCAGACCAAGACAAAGATCCATGTTTATGCACACAAATGTTTGACTTGTGCGGGAATCGAACCCGCGACCTCAGGCGTGGCAGTCGGTTACACTAACCACTACGCCATCGAGGCCGTCAATGAATAACATTCGCGTAAACAGAAGACAATATTATATGCAGTTTATAATTATTAAGAAAGGTATGTAGATCCGCCTGCGTCAGTAGCGCAGCGTAGTGTTACTGCTGTGTATCAGGTCTGGGGTTCGATGATGAGGACCTCGGATGCGAGTCCAAGGTCTATGTGCCTAACTAATTTTTATTTCATATCGTTTTTTTTATCTTCAACAGGGAGAATATCAAAACAGAGCTATTTAAAGACCCTAGCACGAAGGATGAAGACCTCGCTGCTATAAAGGATTGGTTGAGGAAGCAGCCGCACCTGCCTGACGAATGGGGTACCTATGTTTATACGTTTTACTAGCTGTTACCCGTGACTTCGTCTGCGTGGAATTTATTTTCGCGAAACTCTATTTAAAAAAAATCAAAGTAGCATAAGGGTCAATTCAGATCAGGCGGAAAAATGCTCGAGCATTTTTCAAGTGGTAATAAATATCAACCTTATTCCATTTAGATATACCTAAAAATAGTATGCAACTGTTTATTGGATAAGGTTTTAATGTTGCATTCTATTTTTAGGTATATCTAAATGGAATAAGGTTGATATTGAATTACCACTTAAAAGATGCTCGAGCATTTTCCCGCCTGATCTGAATTGAACCTAAGTTACACCTTATAACTTCAGCTATCTGCCAGTAAAGGTCCCGTCAAAATCGTATAGATTTAAAGCCATCACACATCATCATCATCATCATCAGGCTATAACAGTCCACTGCTGGACATAGCCCTCCCCCGAAGAGCGCCATAGCGCCCTGTCTTCAGCTGTCATCACACATACTTCAATGCTAATGTTCTTATTTCTATACTACATACGTCAATGTTCTTATTTCCACTCTTGGTTATTTCTTTGGAAGCAATATACCGCAGAATATAAATAATTGTGAGGAGGCACCTAATCTTCACCTCTTGTGCTGGTAGCAAACATTTTAATGGTTTTCCTGGTGTTGTAAGTTTCAGTATGTGCTCGACGCAGTTCTTGAAAAAGCATGCTGTCATGATTATTTTAGTACAAGCACATGACTGCTCGGATGGCGTGGTTTAAGTGACCGCCTCGCCACGGCCACTCCGCCGAGAGTTGTGGGTTCGAATCCCACACGAGACAAAACTTTGTGTGATCCTCAAGTGGTTGTTCCGGTGTTCTAATGTCCGTTGGTTTACAAAGTCCCCGCGATTTATTCCTAGAGCAGTAGTCCTTTTAAACAAAATAAAAATTTTGGGCAGTCTTTGGGGACTGCTGCTAGAAGTCAAAACTTTAATCCTTGATCATAAACACTTCGTTATAAACCAAAAATTATTCAAAAATCGAAAGCGTTCGGTGCCGATGATGCGAGTTCCATGATTTTTGTTCACCCAAGAAGTGCTCAACGCGCCTAAAGAAGTTTTCACTTCAAAAGAATGATGATTTTCTAAGTATTATAACGTATGTATCAACTATCCTTGAACTATTTCTGTTGTAACAAGTGGGTTGTCTTTTTAAAAAACAATAAAAACATACTTGGAGCGATGTATAGACATTGATGGGATTACAGTAGTCAATGAACCAAATAAAGCGGTGGTAACTTGATTAAAAGACCGAGAGACCGAGCAATGATCATCGATGTCATCATTTTCCAAACCAAACAATTTAAATAATTAGAGATTGTTAAAATATGGGCAAGAAATTCTGCGATCATTGTGTACTATAATCGTTACGGTCAATGAATTGTTTTCCAAGATTCTCAAAATAAAGAATAATTTATATTTATATAATTTTTTATTTTTATTATTATATATAAAATTATTATTATATATAATTATTATTCTGCATAAATAAGATACTAGGATTTCACAGCTTTACGTTGTGTGCTATTAGATATTTGTTTAAATAAATATATCAGCCCTGTATTAAGCTGTCCCACAGCTGGGCACGGGCCTCTTCTCTGTGTGAGAAGAATTAGGCGATAGTCCACCACGCTGGCCCAGTGCGGCTTGGCGGACTTAAAATATATTCGAGAACATTATGGAGAACTCTCAGACATGAAGGTTTCCTCACGAGGTTTTCCTTCACCGTTAAAGCAAGCGATAATTAACTATTTAATACGCACATAACTTCGAAAAGTCAGAGGTGCGTGGCCTGGGATCGAACTTGAGATCGCTGCGTGGCAGTCCAACGGTCTCCCACTAGGAGGCTATCGCTGCTATAAAAAATCTAATAAGAAAATCCACTGTATGTGGTAAACAACAAAAGGATGCCATTTAGGTGTTCGAAGACTATGCTCAATTCTTAAAAAATTTGTAAGGATCATCTATTCCTTGTCATTTTATTATCATTACATAATTATATCGAAGGCTCAGGAAAATAATCATTTAAATACAATTTATTTCTGTGATTGGAATTTAGTAAAGCGCTATCTATTGGTTTGTTTGGCGTTTCCTCCCCCTTTTGGCTCTGTGTGTGTGCATTTATCTGTGTGTGTGTGAATGGTATGTGTGTGCGTGTGAGTGTGTACGATGATTGGCCCTACAACGGTGTCTTGGGGTCAGAATATTTGGCACTTCACCAATCAATTGAATACCAATGTTAAGTTATAACCATCAATAGATTTTCAACATCGTTATAGTCCATTGAATTCAACCATGTGAGAACAACTTTTTTAAATTCGATATTATTGAGTCTCTTTATTTTATTTTATTTGTTACATTTGTTGTATATACGGGGACACAAAGTTGAAATGCTTTTGCCCAAGTGAGTGTTAATCAAAGACAACATCTATTGTTTCATTTCTTTTATGTTTATATTATTTATCATTAATACACGTACGGCACATAATACCATACATAGATTCACACCTGTTTCCCAGAGGGGTAGGCAAAGACTACGGATTTCCATTTGCTACGATCCTGACACACTTCTCTGGCTTCATTCACTTTCATCACATTCTTCATACACGCCCGTCGGTTCAAGGAGCTCTTAACCTGGCCTTTGTCCAGAACGCCTCCGATCTGATCGAGAAACCTTTGCCTAGGTTTTCCTCTTGCGACTGTTCCATTCACACTAGCCTTATAAACTTTCTTAGTCAGTCTTTCCTCGTCCATTCTTTCTACATGCCCAAACCAGCTTAACATACCCTTTTCTGCTCTCGTCACTATATCCACTTTCATGCCGTATCTCTCTAATCACACTATTCCTTATTGTATCTTTCAGAGTTACACCACATATGCTTCTCAGCACTCTCATTTCTACAGCATTTATTCTACTCTCATGCTTCTTTTGCCATACCCAACTTTTACTTCCATACATGAGTGCGGGCACTAAATACTCCTTTATGAACAGCCAAACGTGCCTTTTCGGAAACATTTAGACTGTTCATAAAAGCGCGTAGAGCTCCATTCACTTTGTTGCCAGCAATCGTTCTCCTTTCAATATCTCCCTCATGTTTACCATCCCTTGTAAACAAAGTACCCAAATATACAAACTCTTTCACTTGCTCCACTTTTTCTTCATCAATCATAATATTACACACATAATACCATGCTTATATTTTGTTGCTTCATCATGTCCAATGCTAGATAGCGTCTTATCCTTCGTTATTATTATTCAAATCCTTAAAATCCACATTTCACATTGCCAGAGGATTCCTGCCTAGTGTCTTTTCTGCGAGGGTGCAACTTCTCACTGGAGAAATGCAAGCGGAAACTAGATATGTACTTCACTATGAAAGCTGCCTGTCCTGAATTCTTCACCAACAGAGACATACTAAGACCAGAGCTTCTGGATTTGATGATAAGAGCGTAAGTTTATAACATTTTCCATAATTATATTTTCTATTTTTATATGGTAGGCACGTTATCGCGTATATCTCATCACTAACTTTTGTCCGCGGCTTTGCTCGCTTTAATTTAGATTATGACAAAAGTTTCTATCTCTTGGGAACAGTACATTTTTCTGGATGAAAGGTATTCTTTGTCCTTTTTCTGTACCCCTGACAACGTGAACGCCAATTTTCATGATGATCGGTCAAATAGTAAAGACGTGAAAGAAAAATAAACAAATTCACATTCGCATTTATATTATTAAGTAGGGATTATTATCTTCCTAGTCTTCTTATTTCAACATAAGATATTGGAGTCGGCTTTATGCTATCACTAAAGTAGGCTTAAGGGTCAGCGCCGACGGACGGAGTGGCGGCGAAGAGACTAATTCAGTAACAATTTAAATTCAACCTAAAGTGCTTCAGAATACGACTGTATTTGGTACAACGAAATAAAATGACCGCGCTTTGAGTCGCTCGCCGTCATTTTATTCCGTTGTACCAAATACAGTCGTATTCTGAAGCACTTTAGGTTGAATTTAAATTGTTACTGAATTAGTGTCTCCGCCGCCACTCCGTTCGTCGGCGCTGAACCTAATTAGTGTTCAGCGAATCCATTGTCGATTGACATCAAGTAAATAAAGATAAAAAATTAAGGCTAGAACAGCCCGAAGATAGACCAGATGTCAGAACAAACAAACAAACTCACATTCGCATTTATAATATTAGTTAGGATAACGTGTTTGAAAGTATCTACTATACAAATATATTTGATTCATTAGTACCTTTAAATCAAATTACAATAATTATAAAAACGTTAATAAGAATAAAATTATGTGGTGTCGTGGGACACCAGGTAGGAACGAAGTTCCTTCGGCTAATGTAGAATCGACACAAATTGCAAAAAAAATCGTGCCCAATTCACTAAATAGAATAAAGAATATTCATTTATACCAATATATTTAAATGATTCCAAACATTTAAATACATATATTGGTCATTTAGTGATTTCTGATATCCTGGTATTATACACTACTCGCTTGTGTATGCGACTGTCGCGCCTGCGCACGTCTCATTTAACGGTTTTATTCCACGCACTTTTTTCCACGGATTTTTTCTTACGGTTTTACTATCACATTTTTTTCAGTTCGGTCGCGCAGCAAAATCCCTATCCCCTCCAAGCCTGCCGTAAGGAACTTCGTTCCAATAACATCTTTCTTTTCTTTTTCGTGTGGTTAGTGGCCAACCTGTTGTCAAGAATTGTTCAAGCCGCCCGTAGGCCTCTGACATGGCTTAACGAATAACGACTGCTATAAATTTGACAACATCCGGGACCGACTTTTTACGTGCCCTCCGAGGCACGGAGACGCTCAGATGAAATACCACTAAGCGGTCACCCATCTATAGACTGACTGCACCCAACGTTGCTTAACTTCGCTAATCGTTTACCGATCAGTGAGTGCAACTGGCTATGAGCGCCTCAAACAATAACAATAGTCGATAATAATTTAGAATTCAATATGATCAACATTATCCCAGCTCTATGCATAAATGCTTATGTGTGGCCCCTATATGTGCTCGCGAACGAACCGATGTAGCGTTTTAAAATTGTTCATTGGTCAATCCGCCACCATTACTAAGTCACAAACAAAGCGATTCTTAAACCCTGTATTGTTACTCTTTCAGACAAGATTGCACCATGCCCGGCTTGACACCCAAAGGATGGAGAGTGACCATTGTTAGAGGTATTGTATTAATGAATACAAAATAAATAATATAAGAAAAGTAAAAATATTTATTCAGGCCAAAGCCTAAAAAATGTGTCAATGTCAAGAATCCTTTTGATATTGACATATTTTACACGATGTATGATACAAAATCTTACCGACACTTTTTAATATAGTGTTTCGAATATACTGGGTATAAGGGACGACGTACCGAAAACTTTAGCAAGACGTCTTTCTATAAGTACTTATCACGACGCAAACTTCAATTATTAAAAAAACGCAAGATTAAAATGTTATGTAGATTAACATTATTACGCGGTACGCAATGGATTGCTACCAAAACATCGCACTCGACGAATGAAATCTGCGTTACGCGCGCATAAAAACAGCTGATCTAATTAAATCACGA
The DNA here is from genome assembly GCA_963564715.1 of Catocala sponsa. Classification (NCBI taxonomy): domain Eukaryota; kingdom Metazoa; phylum Arthropoda; class Insecta; order Lepidoptera; family Erebidae; genus Catocala; species Catocala sponsa. The sequence goes on along the minus strand of OY751343.1, from coordinate 24,411,103 downwards.
CCATTTAATTAAATTGCCGTATTGTAGAAAAATGTGACAGTCAGAAAAATTAAAAATTGCAGAAAAGCAATTGTGATTGTTGAAAAAAATTCCAATGATTTTTAACTCAGAATAATAATCTGAATCTACTATTTCAGTTTTCGGTACACCGTCTTCTTACACCCAGTATAGACTCTTGCAGACAGATCTATTATTCGCAAGCCTTTAGATCCTATGTGAGATAATTCAAACTAAGTCAGGAGAATGAACAATATAACACATGTTCGAATGGTTGCTTTTAATATACGAAAAAGAAATCTAAGCGTCTTTTTGTGATTATTGATGATGATTGCTTTATTTGGTAGGCGTATTCAAATTTCTCAAATTAAATTAAGATTAAGATATAATAATATCAACCTCTTATATAAACTGTTCAATTGCTGGGCGCGGCTATCTCTCTCTCTCTTCAGTGTGATAACGGTAAGGCCATAGTCCACCACGCTGATCCAGCTGTGCGGGTTAGCAGACTTCACATATTTTCGAGAGCATTATGGAGAACTCACGATGTTTTCCTTTACCGATAAAGCAAACGATAATTTTAATACGCATATAACCTCGAAAAGTGAGAGCCTTGGGGTGGAGCTTAGACCTCGAGTATAAGAATCCACAAAAAGGTTTTTATTGAATCGGCATCACACAAGTGACTGCCACCCAACAGTAAAACTGTCCGCCGTCCAGAGGTAACTGATCATCGTCAGATGGGCTGTATGATTTCATGATCGAAAGTGAAGTTCCAAAAAAAAATATCAGTAATAATTGATAAAATTATCCTTTTTTAAAATCCAGGTCTGGATAGTAGTCTGGCAACAGAACAAATCCTGGAAGCGATGAAGATACTCATGATGGTAATTGACCTCAGAATACGAGAAGAAAAGGAAGGAGTAACTGGTGACGCATGTATTCTGGACGGGAAAGCTGTCAGAGCTAGCCATCTACGAACATTATCGCCATCTTTAGTGAAGAAATTTTTAATTTGTATTCAAGTGAGTGTTCATTTACTATTTAATTTCGGTATAAAGAAGGGATTTACAACAGAAGACCCTATGATACTTGCTTCTCGCGTGCAAAGCGTAAAGACTCCTTTTTATGGTTTGACTACGCGTAAGCAATAATGATGTAGCAAATGCCAATATGTATATATTTCCTTAAAAAAGACCATTAAAAGATTCCTGTATCGCGGGGGCTTTAAAAACATTCAACCAACGGACACGAAGAACATCCAAACTCGAAACAACTATTTGTGGGTCACACAATGTTTTGCCCCGCGCGGGATTCTAACACAAAACAGGCTACCACTTAAGCACTCCGCCACGTGTGCTTCTTTTTTAATTTGTGCAGTTGATCACCATAAGGTGGGCTGCATGCCCGTTAGTCACCTTGATAGTATACAAAAACCATTCACCTTATAGACGATTATAACAAGCTTCTATTGGGTGAACTTGGTACTTCTTCAATCAGAATATAATAATATCAGCCTATATATTAATTGTCCTACAGCTGGGCATGGACTTCTTCTCAGTTTTGATAAGGTTTATTCCGTAGTCCAGCACGCTAGCCCAGTGCAGATGGGCAGATTCCACACATCTTCGAGAGCATTTTAGAAAACTCTTAGACACTTTTAAGGTTTCTTTAAGATGTTATGTTTCTTTTTTTAATTATTTAATACGCACATACCTTTTAAAAAGCAATGGTGCGTGCTTTGGATCCAATTGAAGACCTCTGCGTAACAGTCCAACGGTCTTCTACAAGACTCTCGCTGCAAATTGACAATGCAATCAGCGCACTCTAGTGTTAATCAGACATTTCGCCATATTCTCTCTCTGCCTTTCTCTATTATACAATTCAGTATACATAAAAGTGGTACTGATATCTGGAGTTATAACAATTTCAGGAGGCGTATCCAGTAAAGTTGAAAGAAATACATGTAGTTAATGCATCAGGACTCATAGATGCCCTGTTCGCGATTGTGAAACCATTCCTGAAGGAAAAGATTAAAAGACGAGTAAGTACATGCTAAGTTTATTAATATACTTTTATTTAATAAAGTTGGAAAAGCATACAACCTACATGAAGATCAATGATTAAGGTAGCCTATAAACGCTCACAATACAAGGGATTTGCTCGCGTGCTGCTATTCCTAGGAATAGGAATTAAAATGAAATAAAAAGAAATAAAATCGCTGGGGTATATGAGCTATCGGAATTCCTACGTTCTGGGCAGAAAGGAAGGACAGTGTTACTAATCCTAATTTCCTAACTAATATTATAAAAGCGAAAATGAGTTTGTTTGTTTGTTACCTTTTCACGCCTACACCAATAAACCAATCATCCTGAAATTTTGCATATTTGTTGTCATGTGTACAGAAACGGACATAGGCTAACTTTTATCCCGAAAAAAATTACTGTACCCGAGGAAAACAACAATAACGTTCTTATGATAAGATTAGATGGCGCCACGTGTCTTTCGAATCATGATTGAATTATATTATTACAAGCAGAGTACCACCCGAATTGATTGTCAATTCTAAATTAACGCAAGCGAAGCCGCGGGCAAAAGCTAGTAATTAATAATCCTGAGTGGTAACCTCGTTTTCATTACATATGTACCTACTTTTCTGTTTTTTTATGTTTTGAAAATTAATAAATACATACTTACTTACTTTTACCACGTTTAGCTGTAATAAGTATATACATATATTATTATGTAATAGGGTTGTACTCCTCCAGCGAATCGTGTTATACGTACGATCACCAAATAACCCATTCCTTACCTCTCACTAGAAGTTACGATATAAAAATGTACATATTATGTAATCCCGAACATCTATCCCCCAAACCAACAGAGTGCCTAGTGCGAGTTTATTTTACGTTAACGCGATCGACACGTTTATGACGTTCGGCGCTCCGATTGGCCCGCTCCAAGTTCTTAACCAATCAGAGAGCCAAACGCGGTAAACGTTTCGATCGCGTTACCATAAAAGCATCTTGCACTAGGCACTCTAGTATTTTGCCAACTATGATTTTAAGCCCCACGTAATAAGGAAATATAATACTAAATAACACGTATTTGTTTAAAAAAAAATACCAATGTCTAGGATTAATTTTTATATCAGAGATTTTACAAAAATTAAACAGAGAGCACTCTATGTGTTTAGAACTGACCATTTGTGCATCATACAAAGTTTTGTGTTGGCAAAAATTTTATTTCGATCCTGCAAAAATAAAAAGTATAACACGAGTAAATTGTTGTTTCCTTCAATTTCCAGATTCACTTCCACAAGGACTACAACAGTATGCTAGAGTATGTTCCTAAGTACATGTTGCCTAAAGAATATTGCGGTACCGGTCCCTCACTTGATGAACTTAACTGTGAGTCACTTTTTGATAATAACAATAGTTTATTAAGAATAAGTTGGTACAAATATGAATAATAATAGGCCTTTTAAAATACTTAAATATAGGATACATTTCGTAGGACGCTTGTGCTAGATTATACCTGTATCAAAAACCTGTATCCTGCAAGATTAATGCACGAGTAATCTTTTCCCGGGTGAGTCCGAAATAACCCCTCCGCCCGCCTCCGGAGAGGTATGCGCCTATGCATTCACCCACGTAAAAAAAACGGGTTGCACTCCGGGAGTGTCGGCAGAAGTGAAAACTTGAATATTAACGTTGTGCATTTTTGATATTTTGGAATGGTTAAGGAATAATTTTGCACGAATTGCTTTAATTATCAGTATAAAAGTACTATCATTTATGTGGTAAAATACAATATTCATTTATCGTACAAAAACATGACAATTCTCCCTCCGTCTTACGAATTTTCGATCAGGTCACGTGTCCTGACGCGAGTTTAACATTTTTTACCCATCACAAAAAAAGTGCACAACGCCGCTAAAGAAGTTTTCACTTCAAAAAAAGGAAGGTTATACCTGTGTCAAAGGCATGGTTTGATACCATTCATGTAGAAAAATTCATGGTCAGGTCTCAGTGATGACATGATACTCAGTAGCTATCACAGCCTTCTACCGCTTAAGAAGTAGTTGGCTTGGCAACATAAGATACAAAGACTACGGCTAATATCTGCTCATCTTTGAGGCAGTATCATTAATGGTGTTGTAAAGGGAATTAATTGTGATGTTTGACGGCCTCGATGGTGTAGTGGTTAGTGTAACCGACTGCCACGCCTGAGGTCGCGGGTTCGATTCGCGCACAAGTCAAACAATTGCTAGCATGAACATTGATGTTTGTCTTGGTCTGGGTGTTTCTATGTATAATATGTATGTATTTACAAAATAAAAGTATATATATATGTTTATCCATTGTTTAGTACCCATAGTACAAGCTCTGCTTAGTTTGGGCTAGATGGTGTTGTGTGTATGTGGTAGATATTATATCTTATATATTACTTCCTACACAAATAAGAAAATTCTCATCCGTTGAACGTGCTGGATTATTTTGCCAGACAAGCTATGCATAACAACGCGTGTCGCAAATTTATCTTGCGTGATTTAGGTTCAGATAGATAATCAGCGACATAAGTAGCTAAACTTTACAACCCATTGATTGGCGGCCAGACACAATCTATATATTAATACGTGAAGCAAAAACTTTGCATCCCTTTTTACGAAAATTGCGGACGGAGGAGTATGAAATTTGGCACAGTTAAAGTTTATATGGAGAAGGTGGGGAGAATTCTAATATTTATATAAAATATGCATTAGAAATTGTTATGTATTTATGTGGAGCGGGGATAACGCACATGCAGTCAAACCACGAGTCAGTTGCATACTCATTTATTTTTGTAAAGACGTCTCGTACACGCGTCACACACGCAGGTGTCCGCGTCGTACGCACACTACAATATATAACAGAAATACATACATTAAATTAATGAAAAAACACTACACGCACACAACCATGCATTTGACACACGCAATCGAAGCGCGTAACTATGGTTACATATATCAATATATAATTACATATGTATATCAGCAATATCTTACAGGCAAACTTTGGTCGAATTTCGAGCACTAGGCCACCGCTAGTATGTTTAAATATATCTGGTATTCCAATTATTGATAAGTTAAACAAAGTACCAGTATTTTATAAATAAGACTTGACCTATTATTGTTCTATAATTACTGAATCGTCTTATTACCTAACTGATTAATTTTATTGTGTTTAAAACAGTTATGATTAAACTGTTGCTTCAGTAAAAGATGAGGAAATACCATTATGGTCTATGATAAAGTAATTCAGATATCACAAATGTTTATCGACTTACATACATGGCTCACTGCACATATTTTAGGGAGAAGTCTGTAATTGTGTACAGCGCCATCTCTCGTTACCAGTTGTAACTTGTGTAAAAGTTAGAGAGATCTCTACGGTGCTTTGAAAATTACTCGTGTAAAACATACAGGTTTGTTATCATACGTAAAACTAGCTAGTATTCCTAGATCCTTATCTCTCGCAATGCATACTTTGTTACAATTTAAGCCATATACTTGCGATATAATTAGACTAAATAATTACGTATGAATAAAAGTATGGAGGTTTACCAACAATTTTAACTATTTGTGAAATTTACAGATTATAATTTGTTAAAATTAACAATATTATTTAATTATTTACAGAGACAACATTAGACAATCTTACAGAAAACAGGGTGTGGTTTATGGAGCAGGAGTCACTCAAAGCCAACGAGGCTCTACGACCAGGGAAACCTACAAACTACGCTGAGATCTTCGGCGTCGAGGGATCCTTCAGACAGCTTACTATTGACTAAATGATTAATTAATAAATAATAATAATATTCTACTACATACACACAACACCATCTAGCCCAAAGTAAGCAGAGCTTGTACTATGGATAATAGACAATGGATAAACATACTTATATACTTTTTCTTTTGTAAATACATACATAGAAACACCCAGACCAAGACAAACATCCATGTTCATGCACACAAATGTTTGACTTGTGCGGGAATCAAACCCGCGACCTCAGTCGTGGCAGTCGGTTACACTAACCACTACACCATCAAGGCCGATAAAGGCCGAAGGCCGAGTAATGTTGGCGTCAATACGCACCTCTATATTAGGTACTTTGATAATTAAGTAAGGGCACACATATAACTTTCGTATACAGCCCCTTTTTACAGGTAACATTTACTAACTATATTTCTAAAAAAATCATAACTTAGCACATAAACGTATTTAATTTCTCGAGTACTTCGTGAAGAATACTCTTATATGCATGTTTCCTCATGATGTTAGTTAGTTAGTTAGTTGGACGTGTGTTATCCGCACTTAGCCCCACAATTGGGCCATTGTGCGGTAGTAGCCGACGCGAAATATTGTTCGGCTACTCATAACACCCCAGCTCCATCCAATGTCGCGCAGTACCTACTTCATCGTTTCTGGACTGTTTTGAAATTTCGCCCGTTGGTTGCTCACGCTTTTACAATGTAGGAGCACGTGAGCCGGTGTCTCCTCGGTCTTCATGCAGCCTCTACATAAGGGACTGTCAGTGATGCCGATGTTGAATAGATGCCTGTTGAGTGAGCAGTGGCCTATTATTATACCCACTAGGTGGCGGAAGTTTTTCCTTGTAGAACGTAGCAGTTTGCGTGACAGATGTTTGTCTAAGCATGGAAGGGCTTCCTTCGTCTGTCTACATTCCTTTGTTTCTGTCCACTGTTTTTCGTGTAGTTCCGTGGTTCTATCGTATAACCATGTTTTGAGTTGGCAGAAGATCCTCATGAGGTTTACCTTCACAATTAAAGCGAGCGAAAATCCTAATCCTAACTAATAATAAAAGCGAAAATGAATTTGTTTGTTTGTTTGTTACCTTTTCACGCCTAAACCACTGAACCGATCATCCTGAAATTTTGCATATACGTTGTCAGCTGTACAGAAACGGACATCGGCTATCTTTCATCCCGAAAAAAATTACTGTTCCCGAGGAGGGCAATAATAACGTACTTATGATAATAGATGGCGCCACGTGTCTTTCGAATCATGATTGAATTATATTATTATATATTATTACAAGCAGAGTACAACCCGAATTGATTGTCAAATTCTAAATTAACGCGAGCGAAGCCGCGGGCAAAAGCTACTTAAATAATAAATACGCACAATAAATTCGAAAAGACAGACATCCGCGTTTTAGAATCGAACTCGAGACCACACAACCGCCTCTCACTAGGCTATTGCTTCTATTACCTACAAATGACAATCAATATCGAAGTCAGACCAAATTACATGATTAATTATAAGTGAAAAATATTGTTATTGATGAACCAGCGTATCGAATCATACCTGTTTATGTTTTTGCGACGCCTTTGTAAATTTGGATGGCTATAAATAAACAGGTAGCTTAACGTTGGACATCGAGGTACTAAATAAACAACTTCAACTAATCTTGTAATCCTAACTAATATTATAAATGCGAAAATGAGTTTGTTTGTTTGTTACGCTTTCACGCCTTAACTACTCAACCGATCAACATGAAATGTTGTATATACGTTGTTAGGGGTACAGAATAGGACATAGGGTACCTTTCATCCCGAAAAAATAACTGTTGCAAACCTAACCTAACCTAACCTACATTTACGCGAGCGAAACAGCGGGTGAAAACTAGTAATAAATAAAAGTAAAAATACACATGATATGTAAATGTAAGGAAAACCGGTAATTTTTATTAACAAGTTAGATTTGATTATTATGTTATTTTTGCCTACTTATGCTATAAATACTATTAACATAGACAAAAATTTACCTGAGAACAAAATAATACAGAATCCAGTTTTCTCAGAGTTTTAATAATAGCTATTTTAACTATATATTTATCTATACAATCAAACGCAATACAATGCAATTTATGCTAGTGATGTGCATCATCACAAGAGTATAAATTGCCCACTATTGGTACCGCTGACGTAGACCAAATTAAAATAGAAAAGGCTATAGCACGACTGTGGATGTGATGTGGATGGATTATTGTAGAGAATAGTCACAATATGGCACTAAATAGCAGGTAGGGACTACAGGAAAGAAATGCCCAGAAGAAGATAGCGAGATTAATACATCGATAGAAGGGATTAGATCCAGATTACAATGCTTAGGAAAGAGAGGAAGAAAGAAGAGTTGTGATGCAGTAATAAGAGTAAGAGTTACCTAGTTTCAAATTCGACTAAAAATCTGAACTGTTTCATCTGATGCCATTCAGCAGAATCGACGATTCATACGAGTGAAGATGCAGACCAATGCTTGTTGGTAATAAAACATTTAAAGTATTTAGCTATGAATGCATTAGCGAATCTGAACGGGGTACCGCAAGGCAGTGTCATCGGTCCCACTCTATTCTTAACTACATATTATAAAACAAAATCCCCCGCGCCGTATCTGTCTGTTCGCCATAAACTCAAAAACGACAGAACGGATTTTCATGCGGTTTTAACCACTATACAGAGTGATTCATAATAATAATAATAATAATAACTTTATTTAGCACAAAAGTGATTGTAGGTTTTTTACAATAGCAGGTTACATCGATAGTACAATTTTGATCTACAATTTCGTGGGAGAAGTACTGTTCTCTTAGATAGGCTATAGCCTGTGTTTAGGAAACACACACACATACATGCTTGGGTCCACATGTTAACTCAATCAAAGTAGCTTTATTTAAAATATGATATAATCACAAGTCTTCACTGAAAATTTGGTAAAATTTGGCTATCCACGAACCAAGATATATGAAATTCAAAAATATGGTAAAAGTGAGGTTATGGCTCAATATGGAAGTTTTCTTTAGGTTACTTTCTAATTATTTTTAAAGTCTTATGCCTAGAAGTCGAGTTACTGTTATAATAAGTCATAAATATAAATTTTGGAGATATTTACACTCCCAGAAACCTTAATTAGTATTACAACAAACCGTAGTACTGTTTGCAATTGCATTATTCTGTCTGCCGCCCGCGCCGTGCTGCAGTATATATTCAGCTATCCCATAAATAAGTTGACAATTATATTTGTTTTAAATAAACGATTATTAATAAACTCACTCACTAGTTTATTAAGTCGTAATAGCACAATTAACACAGCGATTCATGTCGTCAATATCCAATCGATAAACGTAATCGGTCGTCCAAAATAGTGAGCCAGGTAATCCAAAATAGCAATCCGTCGTATAGTCCTTTATAAAGACGAAATTATTAGAAATTGATAATAATCTATAAACGCAATGCAATCTGAACAAAAGCAAACGACCGTTTGTTTAGAATTTTGACACACTTGACATCTGTCAATCGATGATCAGTATTGACAGGATTAAAAAACAAAAATCTAGATTCACGATAAAATCGATTGAGAAAAGCTATTTAGTCAATTTCCTTACATTTTATATCATTTTACCCATTTTATTAATCTCGATTACTAGGAAATCGAATGAGTTCTTAACGATTCTTTATTATGAAAACTTAAATGTTAATTTCTCGTTTTCTAGATAGAAGAATGCTGCTATATTTTGTGATTTCAATCACAAAAATATAATGTATTTTTACATACACATTTAAACTAGTTAACTGTTGGGCCCAAAACTTTCCTTCTCCTTTCATGATGATCGCTCGAGTAGTTAAGGCGTAAAAGCAAAACAATACAAACAGACATTCGCATTTATAATATTAGTTAGGATAAACGAACTATACAATCTAAATGTTACCGTTGGGCGAATATTTTCTTATGCTGATAACACCGCCATAGTGTTTTCGGGTCGGGTTATACATGAAATAAAGCTCAAAAAGACACTGAGACTGTATTGGCTGTTGACTTTAAATACATCTAAAACTAAATATGTACGCTTTTCTATTGAAGACCGCGGTCGCCTACCAGGGATTCCCCAACTTTTCTTCTCCTTAGCCTTTATTATTCCCAAGTCACTTGGGGTCGGCTTTATAGTCTAACCAGATTTGACTGGATATCAGTTTTTACACGGAGCGACTGTCATCTGACCTCCGCAACCCGAAGGCTAACGATATCCTAAGCCTAAACCAGTATCAGGATATTAGAGGGCACTGACTTCTCAATAACGACTGCCATAAATGTTCATAGCAGCCGGGACTGACGGCTTAACGTGCTTTCCGAGACACGGAACAGGTGATAATTGTCAATCAATACGCACATATTTCGAAAAGTCATATAACTTCCGAAAGTCAGAGGTACGCGACGTGGGTTCGAACCCGATACCCTCTGCATTGCAGTCTGTTGGTCTCCCCACTGAGCTATCTAGCACTGAGCTATCGCTGCTTACTAGGGATTCCCCAACTACTTATTATAAATTATCATATAACGAAATGATAATTAATTAATATAATAATTGCAGATTTAGCACATCCGAAACGATGTTTTCGTATCTCATTAGCATTAATTAGTCAACTCCGTTTTAACATTTACGGACTGAGAGCTAGTCTTTCAGTGTATTTAGTTAAGCGCATAGTACATGTCGCATGCACACTACGCGCATACGCGGGTTCAGACAAGTACTAACTAGAGACTATAGTTAGATATATCTGTTTTAAAATGTAAGTATTTATATATATTTTTCTGTAATTATTCCTGATACTATTTTGTTATATGCGAGACCATTTATTAGGCTGGATTTTTCTTGGCTCAAAGAATTAAATAGTCTTCTGGACACTGCCGGTCGAAAACGATGCTGAGAAATTTTACAAAGCTTAAACCAGCCATTTATTTTTTTAAATCTTATGTCCTATATTTTGTGCCATTTCATTTTGTATCACTTACTAGCTATTGCTCGCTGCTTCGCTCGCAAAAAAGTAGGTTAGGTTAGTCACAGTACTTTAAAAAGAAAAACTATAGCTTATGTTGCATCGTGATAGTATAATTTTCTTATGGTGAAATAAAATTTTAAAAGCCGTTGAGTAATTAAATAAACCAAATATCAAATCTTTTCTCTTTATAATCTTAGTATACATAGACATTAGACATACAAGTAGTTTTGTTAATATTAGTTAAGTTATACATTATGATTTCATTTCATTTATTTATTTCAGAAAATAATTTTTACATTGTATGCAAATGTTTTTTTCAACTTATAAATAATTACAAAGAATAATAATATATATTATCAAAGAATAATATATATAATAATCATAATTAAAACCGCAGGGCAGCTTGTGGCGAGCTGAATGTGAGTGGCGACACTGCGGTCCTGAATGCCTCAGAGAGTCGGTGAGGGCCTACTCCCCAGTTTGCCGTTACTGGTTGGCTGGGGTGGAACCTCAAGAGCTCTGTAGAGTAGGACTCTCAACTCTGGCTTGCCTTGATCGGCCGATCAGAGGGGGGCCGCTAGAGCTACATGCTTGGGGGTGGAAGTGTCATTTTCAAGGGCATAACTACGGGGAAACCCGCTCCGGGTCTCCGTTTTCACGAGACCCGTGATGGCGAAACCGGCGCCGCACCGCTCGACACCCCTAGCCGCTCGCACCGGTATTGCCCTCTGCTGCTGGCTTGTATGCCTATCGTGGCTATTCAGGGGGGCCGTCTAATGAGTTGGCGAGTCACCGTCTGTCCATTCCATTGATGCTATTAGAGTATTCAGGGCAGACGCCGTTTTATCATCCATAGTTACCAATATACCAGTCCATCAAACACCCATACCCATAGCCCATAATAATATATTAGAATCCATACGTAGCAATAGTCCTACGCCTGCTGCGGCTAGTGCCGCTGTAGGTGTTCCATCCCACCTTTGATTCAAACTCTCGAAGGGCCTCTTCATGTCTCCGTGTAAGCCTCCCAAAGGGCCGGGTATTTTCCTAACGTATTAGGAATATACCCGTGAAAGAGAAACAAATCATAATTATACAATTTCAGCAATATAAATTTAATTAACACCATCCCGCCCCGGCTATTGGTAACCGGGCCTCAGCACCTGTGGAGGGGTGGCCTTGCTCACTAAGGCTACCCCCCAGACGTGTGAGGCTGTGCAAGCCGGTAGAGAGTCCCCTGACTCTGTACCAGTGACCCCACTATACAGGGGCGAGAAGGCGGGCAAATCGCCTCCTCCTCGCGCCCGTCCGTCTGCACCGGATAGGGTCAGCGAGGGGATTGTTCTCCCTGACCCTCTCCGCGGTCTCCTTCTGCGCCATGACAGCCTCGCAGAAGGAGACAAGGTTCCGTTACTAATCCAACCAAACCTAACCTACATTTACGAAAGTGAAACTGCAAGCAAAATCTAGTATCAATATAATTATGTTATTATTATTGTTCAGGGTGAATCAAATGAAGCTGCACAAAGACCCAAGCACGAAGGATGAAGACCTCGCTGCTATAAAGGATTGGTTGAGGAAGCAGCCGCACCTGCCTGACGAATGGGGTACCTATGTTTAAATATTTTAAGAAACTCTCATCATTACCGTCACCGCTATTTTCATATTTTTAGCACACAGAACTGTCTCTCTTGCTAGAATCATGAAACCAGTTGGGCTTAAAATCCTTACTAATATTATAAATGTAAATGTGAGTTTGTTTGTTTGTTACGCTTTTACGCCCTAACTACTCATCATCATGATCATGACTGATCATCATGAAAATTCGCATATACGTTCTCAGGGGAACAAAAATGGACACAGGATACCTTTTATCCAGAAATAACAAAATACATGTACCACATGCCTCTTCCAACTACAGGCGAAACAGCTATTTGGTGCGAGCAAGCAGGAACCTTCACAAAATGTGTAAAACCTATGACATAGATCCGTTTTCTAGTAGCATGTCGCGCGTAAGGAAGTGCTTAACTGATAAGTTTTTCAAATAATATTGTATAATTTTATTAAAAAGCTATTTTAGTATTTAATATTATCTTGATACCATGTAAGCAGTTGGTAAATGTACCTACTCTGTGGTTCATTTATTTTCTATTATAGTTCTATGAGTGAAAACTTGTAATTGGCTCACCGTTACCTGTCATGTCATTGATATACATTGTCTGTAGCTGCAAGTTTTCCAAAAGGTAAATAGATAAAAAAAAAGTACTGATATTAACCTAATAAAACCTAGGCTAAATCTAGTAACATAATAAATTTTACAGAATTGCATTTATTTAATGCCCAATTAAATTTAAAGATGGCACATAAGTTCCATAGCGGCAAATCAAGCATTTATAGAAATTTATTTGTTTATTTATTCATTCTATCTTACAAGCTAACAGATGTAACACCCAAAACGCTAACAAGATAACTTTTTCAAGAAATTTAACTGTAGGTAAAGTCAAAATGAAAAATAATTTATTCATTTTGGTCACAAAGGTTACATTACAACCTTAATTATATAACTCAAATTATTATTCAATATTTTACTTAGTAATAGATATTTCTGTTTACATGTGTGTATATGTATATGCTCGGCCTCGGTGGCGTAGTGGTTAGTGTAACCGACTGCCACGCCTGAGGTCGCGGGTTCGATTCCCGCACAAGTCAAACATTTGTGTGCATGAACATGGATGTTTGTCTTGGTCTGGGTGTTTCTATGTATAATATGTATGTATTTACAAAAAAAAAGTATATATGTATGTTTATCCATTGTCTAGTACCCATAATACAAGCTCTGCTTAGTTTGGGCTAGATGGTGTTGTGTGTATGTGGTAGAATATTATTATTATTATTATATAAATACTCATGGGCGCCGGCAGCAGGGTGCAAGGAGGTGCACTCGCACCCCTCTGTCAGGAAAAGAAATACATAGAATGTTTTCTTTTTTGATCTGCGAAATGTATTCAATAATATACCCGCATTTAAATATGACATTACTTTTATCTACATAATATACATGTATAATTCTATATGTTATATCAGTTAAGCGTAATGTTTAATTGCAGATGCACCTCCCTGAAAGTAATTCTGGCGGCGCCCATGTAAATACTCTCGTGATGATCAAATAAACCAGCATTCTGAACACGCAATCGTAGTTTTCACTACAAATTTATTGGAGTGTTAATACTGTCTCGGTGGTATAGCGGTAGTGTATGAATTAGGTCTTAAGTGCAATTCCCGGCTCAGGCAAAGTGTAATTGAGTTTTTGGCGGCACGAAGTTAGGAATTGTGTCGGGTAGACAGCAAAAGGCTCTATAATTAATAAATAAAATAAATACTACGATGTCACCACTTTAACTCATAGCCAGTTGCACTTACTGATCGGTAAACGATTAGCGAGGTTAAGCAACGTTGGGTGCGGCCAGTCTATAGATGAATGACCGCTTAGTGGTATTTCATCTGAGCGTCTCCGTTCTTCGGAGGGCACATAAAAAGTCGGTCCCGGTTGTTGTCGAATTGACAGCAGTCGTTAAGCCATGGCAGAGGCCTACGGGCGGCTTATAAACCTGTCGGAGTTTGGCATCGGCGAGGAACTCTGCGTCCGAAAGGGAGCCACTGGCTCTATAGGTTTTTGCAGCTGCCGAAGACGCAGACCCCAGAGCTGGCGAGCCGCCTGGCTGAGAAGATGCGCGTCGCCCTCGATGGAGTGGCGAAAGTCGCGGTCCCCACAGAGAGCGCAGATATCCGGCTTACCGGGCTTGACGATTCCGTCACGCCCGAAAAGGTAGTGGCGGCAGTGGTTCGGGCAACTAAATGTCCCGAATCCACAATCAAGCCCGCGGACATCCGGCTGGGCCCAATGGGCATGGGCGTGCTCAAGTTGAGGTGCCCGGTCGATGCCGCCAAAATGTTAGTTGAGTCGGGTCGGCTCCTCGTTGGGTGGAGCTCAGCCAAGGTGTGGCCCCTAGAACAGATGCCTCTGCACTGTTTCGAGTGCCAGGCGCTGGGGCATACGCGCCCTGTCTGCCCTGAGGGGTGGACCGTTCGCGCCTCAGTTTCAGGTGTGGTTGCGAGGGTCACAAGGCCGCGCATTGCGACAAAATACCTAGGTGTGTTGTGTGTGCCGCGGCCGGAAGGCCCTCGGACCACGTCATGGGGACACGGGCGTGTAAGCCCCCGAAGATTAAAGGAGGCGCTGGCCAAGGCTCGCAGGCCACGCCTAGGGCGAACGCCGTCAGGGCAGGAGAGGGATCCGCAATGGAGACATGACCAGTCGGCCTTGTGGATTCCTCCAAGCGAACGTCAACCACTGCGCCGGTGCTCAAGATCTGTTAATACAGTCCATGACGGAGTGGGACGTAGACGTTGCGGTGGCCTGCGAGCCATATTTCGTCCCCAGCCAGCCTAATTGGGCTGGCGACAGGGATGACTCGGTTACGGTTCTGTCGAGAAGTTCTGGTCCTCCCCTTTCCATCGTAGAAAGAGGTAGTGGTTTTGTCGTGGCGGGGTTCAGGGACTTCGCCGTCGTGGGGGTGTATTTCTCCCCAAACCGTAGCCTGGCGGAGTTTGAAGACTTTTTGGACGCCGTCGGAGCTAAAGTTCGACGTCAGTCGCCGAGAACAACCTTCGTTCTCGGCGACTTCAACGCGAAGTCCAGGGCGTGGGGCAGCCCCGCCACGGATATCAAGGGGAGGACCACACAAATGTGGTCGCTTCTCTCCGGTCTCTCACTCCTAAACACGGGCAACACCTGGACGTGCGTGCGGCAGAATGGTGGTTCCATTGTGGATCTCTCGTTCGCGACCCCTGCTGTCGCGCGCCGAGTGAACAACTGGAGAGTAGTAACGGAGGTGGAGACGCTGTCGGATCACCGATACATCCGCTTCAGAGTCTCCACCCCGTCAACACCCGCGGAGCGCTTTCGGGGCTGTAGTCGCTTCCCAAGATGGGCTCTCGGCCAGCTCGACCGAGAAATGGCCCTGGAGGCGGCTATAGTCCAGCGCTGGGGATCCGCGAGTGGGCAGAACCGCACCAAGGAGAACGTGGACGCGGCCGCAGGCCGGTTACGTAGTGCCCTCAAGGAGGTCTGTGACGCAGCGATGCCGAGGGCCCGGAGGAGCCCGCCGCGTCGCCAAGTATACTGGTGGTCGCCCGAAATTGCGGAACTTCGGGCGGCCTGCATGAGAGTGCGGCGGGCCCTTATGAGGGGTCGGCGCCGATACAGCGCCGAGTTCGTCGAAGGCCAGCTGCGGGATGACTACCTAGCGGCCAAGAAGAGCCTGCAGCGGGCCATCAGCCGGGCAAAGGCCGAGGCCAGAGAAGAGTCGTTGGAAGGCCTCAACAGGGATCCATGGAGGCACCCTTACCTCGCGGCGCGGAATAAACTCCGCGCCCGCAGTGCCCCCATCATCGAGACTCTCCGAGAGGATGTCCTGTTGAGGGTCGTGGAGACCCTGCTCCCCCAGTCTGGGGGGCACGCTCCCCCAACTATGGCTCCTCGAGTTGGGACGGAGGATATCGTGGATATCCCCCTTCTCACCGAGGAGGAATTGGACCGGGCCTTGGCCCGGCTGTCGACGAACAAAAAGGCGCCAGGCCCGGATGGTGTTCCGGGCCGAGTATTGAGCATCGCACTGAGGGCGCTACGGGAGTCGTATCGGGAACTGCTCAATATGTGTTTGAGGTCCGGGCAGTTCCCGAAGGACTGGAAAACCGGCCGTCTGTGTCTGTTGCGGAAGGAGGGACGTCCGTTGGACTCGCCTTCCGCATACAGACCGCTGGTGCTGCTGAACGAGACGGCCAAAACCGCCGAGAGGGTCCTCGCGGGCCGTCTCGTACAACACCTCGAGGAAGTGGGACCGGGACTGTCAGAGGCACAGTATGGCTTCAGAGGGGGCCGATCGACCACAGATGCGCTGGTCGCCCTAAAGGCTCTCTCCACGGAGGCCATAGACCAGGGAGATGTGGTTCTGACGGTCTCGCTCGACATTGAAAACGCCTTCGGCAGCCTGCCGTTCGAGACGTTAAAGGAGGCGCTCCGATACCATGGAGTGCCTCTGTACCTCCGGAGGCTGCTGGAGGCGTACCTCGATGAGAGGTACGTCATTTGGGAGGGCGCCGACGGGGGTCTGCTCCGACGTCGTATAGAGCGCGGTGTTCCACAGGGGTCGGTTCTGGGTCCGACGCTGTGGAACATCGGCTTCGACTGGCTGTTACGCGGCGAGCTCCTCCCCGGGATGGGGGTGATTTGTTACGCCGACGACACCCTCGTCACGGCGAGGGGTAGCAGCTTTGAGGCGGCGGCCCGATTGGCCGAGGTCGGAGCGGCGCTCGTCATAGAGCGTATACATATGCTGGGTCTGAGGGTCTCCATTAGCAAAACGGAGGCCCTCCTATTTCACGGCCCACGTCGCGGTGCCCCCCGAGGGGCGAAATTAAAAATTATGAACGAGGACGTGCCGGTGCGGGCCCATATGAAATATTTAGGCTTGCACCTCGATGGGAAATGGTGCTTTGGGCCTCACTTCGCCCAACTCGCCCCGAAGCTTGTAAATGTAGCTGCAGCGCTGGGTAGACTTCTGCCCAACACTGGTGGTTCGGGGTCGTCTTGCCGGAGGCTGTACAGCGGGATCGTGAGGTCCATGGCACTGTACGGCGCCCCAATCTGGGCAGACGCTCTCACCGCGCGTAATAAGGCCCTGCTGAGGAGAGCTCAGCGGGTCATCGCGGTGAGAGCCATTAGGGGGTATCGTACAGTGTCGTGGACGGCTGCTACGGTCCTGGCGAGCGACCCGCCTTGGAAATTGGAGGCAAAAATTCTTGCAGAGGTCTACCGTCACCGCTCGGTGGCGCGGTCTCGGGGCGAGGAACCGGTCGTGGGCGAAATGCGGGTTGAGGCTCAAAGTGCCCTCATCCGGCCGTGGAGGAGTGAACTGAGGACCCCCACCGCTGGAAACGAAATAGTGGAGGCGATTCGGCCACAACTTGAGGAGTGGCTGAATCGCCGGCACGGTGTGCTGACGTATAGATTGACGCAGGTACTTACCGGACATGGCTGCTTTGGTAAGTGCATCTGCACCTGCATCAGATCGCCAGGAGGGAGACCTCACCCTCCTGCAAGTCGTGTGGCGCACCCGTTGATACGGCGCGCCATACAATTGAGAGTTGCGCTGCCTGGCAGACACAACGGAGCGACCTGACCGCCGTCATTGGTGGAGACCTGTCGCTGGGACGAACAGTGAGCACCATGTTGGCCAGCGACAGGTGCTGGCAAGCTGTTGCCGAATTCAGTGAGACAGTAATGCTCCTGAAGAAGGCTGCGGAGCGGGAACGGGAGGCCGACGCCAATGCGGACCCGCTCCGCCGAGCAAGGCCGGGGAGGAGGCGACGCCGCTACGCTCAACTCCTCCCCCCGCCTTAGATGGTTATGTCTTAGGTCGTAGCCCTGCCAGGCTAACGTCTGAGCGCCGGAGAGAGTTCGGAACGGAGATCCTCCGGCGCTCCATGATAGACGGGAAGAGCGCCGCAGTTAGGTTTAGTCGGTATTCCGTGGCACACTATTGCAAGGGCCCCGGCGAGTCCGACACTACCCGCTGCTGCCGGTGCGGCCTTCCAATCCGCATTGACAGGGGCGGGTGTGCGTAAAGGCAATCCCCTGCGAAATCAAAAAAAAAGAAAAAACAGGCCTAGCGGTGGCTTGAACAACTCTTGACAATAGGTTGGCCACTAACCATACGAAAAGAAGAAAGAAGAAGACCACTGTAATGCTGCGAGCGTTGGTATTAGTGTTATGTACATTGTACATATTACAATAACTGCATACATTGGTTTAGCATGCCGTTCAAACGGCAAGAGATGTTGTGCTTATAATTTTACTAGTTTTCACCCGCGGCTTCGCTCGCGTAAATGTAGGTTAGGTTAGGTTAGGTTTGCAACCGTTTCACACGGCGGGCCGAAACCATGGCGGGGTCGCGATTGAATGTGAAAGTGATTCGCGCGGCCTCGCCGTCTATGGTCATGTCGAGGAACACCGTGGTAGGTTTAGTCGGTATTACCGGGGTATCTTTTCCCCGGTGAGCCCGACATAACCTCTCCGTCGCCCCGCGGAGAGGTATGCGTCAAAGCATTCCCCCAGGTAAAAAAAAAAAAGTTTAGGTTTGCAACAGTTCTTTTTTCTGGATGAAAGGTACCCTATGTCTTATTCTGTACCCCTAACAACGTGTATGCAAAATTTCATGTTGATCGGTTGAGTAGTTAAAGCGTGAAAGCGTAACAAACAAACAAACTCATTTTCGCATTTATAATATTAGTAAGGATTAAATAACACTGTTACCGTGGTTTGGCCAATAAATAATACGTAATTACTACTTAATCTAACATAACTACAAAAATATTTTGAAGTTTTTTGATAAGAAACCTCAATAGCAGTCCAGAGTTAAGAAGTAATGGTAATAATAAAATTTATTCGGCTGAAAAAGAATACAATATTATAGTGGACTTAAATCAACTTAAAATTAAATCTTGACAATATCTCAATGCCTTAATAAACTTGCTTATAACCAAAATAATAATCATAGTTATGGCTAGAAAGGATACTCTAAAAAATTTAAATTTAAATTAGTTGGCGGTGTTCGGTAATCCGACACGACCGGAGAGAGATCAGGCGCAGGACCAACGGCTTTACGTGCTTTCCGAGGCACAGGGGTGTCCAACACCGCCAATATCACTCCAGGCTGCTATTGAGATTTCTTAACAGAAAAATCCAATAAATTTTTGTTGGCCCGACCCGGGATTCGAACCTGAGACCTTAGGCACAGCAGTCGCCTTCACTACCGCTGCGCCACGTAGGCAGTTAGTGCATAACATAGGCTATACATATGTTGTAGCTGTTTATTATGCCATAATGAATAAAATTATAAAATCAATAAGAATGTATACATAACAAAGTTCCATACAAATGTGACATCCAATATGCCAAATTATTGTATTCATCTATTGTGGCAAGACATTATATTTACTGTGACTTGTCAATTAAAAGTAAATAAAAATTTTTGTCCCGTATGGGGATCGAACCCACAACACTCGGCGCGGCAGCAATGGCGAGGCGACCATTTAAACCACTACGCCTTCCGTGCACACTTTGTAAATTAGGATTTTGAAGTAAATAGCCATATACTTTTACCGTGGCAGAGCCACACTTCGGCACTAATGGCCGGCTCGACCGGAGTGATACCACGGCTTCACAGCGAAACCGGCGTGAAATAGCGCTTGCTTTGTGTTTCGTCGAGTGAGTGAGGATACTGGAGGCCGCATTAGGCTTATTTTCTCAATCAAACAAACACGCAATAAGGTAATATCAAAGTTGTACTTAGCGAGAATTATTAAATTTACACTTTCAGGAGGTTGTTACAATGTTTGCGAATAATAAAACTGAACAGACATTAATTTATGATGTTAGACAATGGTTAGACATAATAAAATTAATATTATTTCCAGTTTGGTAAGGTAGTAGATCCTCGCTGGTTTCAGCATGAATGGGCCGGATCGACCGGGGTAGTACTACCCTCTCACAGAATACCGGCGTGAAGTAACGGTACCCGTACTGTTGCGTTTCGTATCGGTGAGTGAGAGAGCCGGAGACCTAGTTACCCCGATCCTTTTCCTATCCTTTCCTTTGTCCTTTCCCCCCTTCATTCCTTTTTAAACGGCTGGCAACGCACTTGTAACTCCTTTGGGGTTGCGGGTGTCCATGAGCGGCGGTAATCGCTTACCATCAGGCGATCTGTCTGCTCGTTTGCCCCCCTATGACATAAAAAAAAAACTATACTTTTATGTTCATTAATTAGCTAAATACATAAAAGGCTTTTGGCTTTGACCTTGTCTATTGTGCACTTTGAACTGTCTAGAACCGTGGTCTGTTTGTAATGTTGCTGCATAATAAGTAATACACGCTTTTTTAATCATCCATTGTCAAGCTCTTGGAGTCGTTTTATCATAATTAATCCTGACTTCCTGGCTTAATATTATAAAAAAGAAAATGAGTTTGTTTATTTGTTTGTTTGTTACCGTTCCTCGCCTAATCCACTGAACCGATCCATCCTGAAATTTTGCATATACGTTGTCAGGTGTACAGAAACGGACATAGGCAACCTTTCATCCCGAAAAAAATTACTGTTCCTGAGAAAAACAATAATAACGTTCTTATGATAATAGATGGCGCCACGTGTCTTTCGAATCTTAATAATAATAATATAATAATAATAATATTCTATCACATACACACAACACTATCTAGCCCAAACTAAGCAGAGCTTGTACTATGGGTACTAGACAATGGATAAACATACATATATGCTGTTTATTTTTTTGTAAATACATAGATATTATACATTGAAACACCCAGACCAAGACAAACATCCATGTTCATGCACACTAATGTTTGACTTGTGCGGGAGTCGAACCCGCGACCTCATGCGTGGCAGTCGGTTACACTAACCACTACGCCATCGAGGCCGTCAAATCATGATTGAATTATGTTATCACAAGCAGAGTACAATCCCAATTGATTGTCAAATTCTAAATTAACGCGAGCGAAGCCGCGGGCAAAAGCTAGTGCTTAATAAATGCTAATATAATGCAGTTAGTTGTAATTAATCTACTAATTGCAATATAATTGTTGGCCCAATCAGATATACATGCGCTAAGGACATGACAATCTTATGTAATGTTGTATTGAAATTTTATCGCGTTTGTCATGATTTCTTATTTTTATTAATAATTGTGTTCGGGAGTTTTTATTTACCCAAATGGCAACACAGCCAATAGTCATTTTTAAATAGTGGGGCTATTGTGGTAGGGGGAAAAAGGTAGCTTGGCTCTCGGCAAAAGATCGCTCAGTATTCTGGCACGAGCATTGGACCTAGTAAGGCGTTGTCAAGTCTGTATAATTACCGAGTACTTGAAAATATAGTCACATAATATTTTACACAAGTGAATTTCATTTGGCCTTGATGGCGTAGTGGTTAGTGTAACCGACTGCCACGCCTGAGGTCGCGGGTTCGATGCCCGCACAAGTCAAACATTTGTGTACATGAACATGGATGTTTGTCTTGGTCTGGGTGTTTCTATGTATAATATGTATGTATTAACAAAAACAAAGTAATATATGTATGTTTATCCATTGTCTAGTACCCATAGTACAAGCTCTGCTTAGTTTAGGCTAGATGGTGTTGTGTGAATGTGGTAGAATATTATTATTATACGTTGTTTATTTTAACACCTTCATAATATAACTATATTTTGCACGTGGCTTCGCTTGCGTAAATGTAGGTCAGGTTCGATTAGTAACAGTACTTTTTCTGGATGAAAGGTACCCTGGGTCCTATTCTGGATCCCTGACAACGTGTGTGCGAAATTTCATGATGACCAGTTAAGTAGTTCAACGGATTTTATAACGTTGTTTATTTTAAACATTTTCATAAAATATATTTAACCCTATTACACTACTAAACTTAATTACTATTTAGCTATATACATTAGATAGATAGACTAGATGTTCCCGCGGTTTCACCCGCGTTTATCGTTACTGCGCCGCCCCCGTGGGTCGTAGCGTGATGTTATATAGCCTATAGCCTTCCTCGATAAATAGGCTATCCAATACTAAAATAATTTTTCAAATCGAACTATTAGTTCCTGAGATTAGCGCGTTGAAACAAACAAACTCTTCAGCTTTATAATATTAGTATACATTAAAACTATTTATATTTAAGTTTACACTTTCTCTACCATTTGGATTGCCTTTGAGCAGCCTTGTCCACGGTGAGACATCTAACAATTAAAGTAGATACTGTGGACGGTTATCCAGCTGATATACAGCATTTTAATGTTACCTGGTTTAGTATCTGTGTTGCAGCATTTCGTTCGTTTTGTGGGAGCGCTACCTCCAGGGCTCTCTCCTCAGCGGCGATATCCCTGCATAAGACGTCGGATTTGGTATTAATAGGTCGTGGATATAAATCGTACTCATTTCACTATCGACGTAAAACCATTCCTTACAAAAGTATTTTAGCTATGCTAAGCTTTAGCTAGAATAATAGTATAAGTAATAGTAATCTTTAAAAAAAGGTACACTTTCTTTGTTCCCTTTCCTCTCCTCCTTTTTTTCTTCCCCTTCATCACACGATTGTAATCACCCTAGTATTTCAAGGGCACATTAGGCTACAGTGACTATTTATCATCAAGCAGGCCCGTATGTTTGTATGATACCTATTTGACCTGCGGTAGGCATTGTTTTCTTGAAAGTGCTATGATACCAAAAAAATATAGCCATTTATAGGAGTGGTGATCTTACCTTATGTAAAGTAAAGTGGAGTCAAAGTAAGTCCCGATGTCTGATATTATATTCAAAATGTAGGTGTCACTTACTTTCGCCTAAACTAATTGTTTGATGATATTAACCCATTCGCTGTCCCGTGATAGACACAATAGAAAATCTATTGATATGTATCATAATGTGATTCATCGGACAGAGAACCTGTGAAGGCTGAGCTTACGTTCTTTTCATCTTATCAGCAAGAAAAAGCTTTAGTACATTGAATTTTTTCGTCATTCTAAAACATTTCAGGCAGTCGTTTTTAAGCATGAAGTGGTTGTTGTAGCGTCAGAAGTATGCAGTGTGAGCAAGCAGAGGAAAGTTATAAAATCGAAGAATGCGTGGTGGGATAAAGATGTGCAAGGGGTAGTACGTGAGAAGAAGCAGGCATGGTTGGACTGGCTATCTGTGAGAGCCAATGAAAGAATGCAAGAAGTAATGAATGAGGATGTGAATGAAGCTAGGAATAAGTTTATAAGAATGAATAAAGTAGTGAAAGATGGAATTAAAAGGAAAAAAGAGGAATTGAAAGACGAGTTTGATAGAAGATTATCTGAAGATTTCCGGACCAACGCGAAGTTCTTCTGGAAATCCATTCGCTCGGTTCGAGGTAAAACCGTAACCACAGAGCTGAAATCAATCAGAGATAAGAATGGAAGTTTACTGAATGAAGAAAAGAGCGTACTGAAGAGATGGAAGGAATATTTTGAAAGTTTATTTGAAAGAGAGGAATGGCAAGGGCAAAGTTTCGAAATGAATGATAAATGATAGTAGTGATGAAAGCCCTATTAGTATGGACGAAATAATGAAAGCATTGAAAAGCATGAAATCAGGAAAGGCTGGTGGGTATGATAGGATTACAGTCGAAATGCTGAAAGCTGGACAGGGTCTTATAGCAACTCAGTTGTGCCGCCTTTTTAACTTGTGCTGGAATACCGGCCGTGTACCAAGTGATTGGTGCAAGGCCGTCATAGTACCTTTATACAAGGGAAAAGGCTCACAGCAAGAGTGCAAAAGCTATAGAGGCATTAGCTTGCTCAGCGTCGTCGGTAAATTGTATGCAAAAGTGTTAATTGAAAGGATTGTGAAAGTAATCGACAAGAAAATATGGGATGCAGAAACGGGATTTCGAAAGGGTATGGGATGTACGGATCAGGTCTTTTCCTTACGGAGCATAGCCGAAGAAGTTTTGGCCAAAGGTCGAAAGGTCTATTGCGCATTCGTGGATCTGGAAAAGGCTTATGATAAAGTGGTGAGGAATGAACTTTGGTCGGCATTGTCCATGTATGGAGTGAATAGCAACGTCACGCGAGCTCTGAAATCTCTTTATGATGATTCCAGAGCTTGTGTTAGGATAAATGGGACCTACACAGAGTGGTTTAGCATCGATAAAGGTGTTAGACAAGGATGTGTAGCGTCACCTTGGCTGTTTAACCTATACATGGACAATTGTTTGAAAGATTTAAAAGATTGTAAATGGGGATTAAGAATGAATGAGTTACTTGTCAAATGTCTTCTTTATGCCGATGACCAAGTAATACTTGCGTCATCGGCGGAAGAGTTGCAGGCGATGGTAACTATTATGCATGGTGCTTTTGAGAGTAAAGGAATGAAAATAAATGTAAGCAAGACGAAAGTAATGGTATTTGAAAAGGAAAAGTGCGTGACGATGTGTAATATTATGATTGATGGAGAAAAAGTGGAGCAAGTGAAAGAGTTTGTATATTTGGGTACTTTGTTTACAAGGGATGGTAAACATGACGGAGATATTGAAAGGAGAACGATTGCTGGCAACAAAGTGAATGGAGCCCTACGCGCTTTTATGAACAGTCGAAATGTATCCGAAAAGGCACGTTTGGCTGTTCATAGAGGACTATTAGTGCCCACACTTATGTATGGAAGTGAAAGTTGGGTATGGCAAAAGAAGCATGAGAGCAGAATAAATGCTGTAGAAATGAGAGCGTTGAGAAGCATATGTGGTGTGACTCTGAAAGATAGAATAAGAAATAGTGTGATTAGAGAGAGATGCGGCATGAAAGTGAATATAGTTACAAGAATAGAAAAGGGTATGTTAAGCTGGTTTGGACATGTAGAAAGAATGGACGAGGAAAGACTGACTAAGAAAGTTTATAAGGCTAGTGTGAATGGAACAGTCGCAAGAGGAAAACCTAGGCGAATGTTTCTCGACCAGATCAGAGGCGTTCTGGACAAAGGCCAGGTTAAGAGCTCCTTGAACCGACGGGCGTGTATGAGGAATGTGATGAAAGTGAATGAAGCCAGAGAAGTGTGTCAGGATCGTAGCAAATGGAAATCCGTAGTCTCTGCCTACCCCTCTGGGAAACAGGCGTGAATCTATGTATGAATCTATGTATCTAAAACATTTCTTCTATCCGCAGAGGATGGCTGCCTATTAAGTTTTCTGCGAGGCTGTAACTTTTCCCTAGAGAAATGCAAGCGCAAACTAGACATGTACTTCACCATGAAAGCCGCCTGCCCTGAGCTCTTGTCCAATAGAGACATCCTCAGACCAGAGATTATGTTTATAGCTGTGAGAACGTAAGACATTTTTAATTCTATTTTGCAGCGGTTACACACACGTATGTATATAAGTACACACTATTACGTGATTATCACACGGCACCGCGCACCGCCGCGGAGGGCGGTGGTGGTAAAGCGGATTTCGTAGCGGTGCCCCGCGCGGTAAGGCGGTTTGCACGCCTGTCCGCGCACATGAACTTAACGCAATTTTGACCAATTTGATCATTTTTAAATTGCAACACGCCCCGTGTGTGAGGCGCCGCCCCTCCGCGCGGACGGCAGCGCGGAGGGGCGGTGGCGGTGAGAGCACCACTCGAACGCGCAGTCAGGCGGTGTACGTGTGTTATGCATCAACGGATTTAGGCTGGCCGCATACATACGTTTTCCGTATTCGATTTCCGAATTCGTTTTCCATATTCGGAGCTCCGAATGCATGGAGTCAATATAAAATACACTAATTGTCGCACACGTCCGCTTTCTCTCCGAGCGGAAAAAATTCCGTATGTACGTTTCGAATGCAAACCCGTGCGTTCGGAGAAACCATTCGGAAAAAACCTAATGACGTCATGAGGAATACAGCCCTTGCATACATTTTGTTTGTGTCGACGCACACGTTTGGAAATTCTCATTCGGAACCGCGCCCGCGCCGCGCGCATCGTACGTACGTAAACGATAGTTATAATGTGTGAGGTAGAAACATTAATATTGTCTATTGAAAAATACCCTTGCTTGTGGAATATATATGACAAGGACTACCACAACAGAAATATAAAAGACTAGATGTTCCCGCGATTTCAGCCGCGTTTATCGTTACTGCCTCGCCCCCTTGGGTTGTAGCGTGATGTTATATAGCCTATAGCCTTCCTCGATAAATAGGCTATCCAACACTAAAAGAATGTTTCAATTCAGACCAGTAGTTCCTGAGATTAGCGCGTTCAAACAAACAAACAAACTCTTCAGCTTTATTATATTAGTATAGATTTGGCCTGGGAGCAGGTATTTAAAGAGGAATAGTTCATACTATTCACATAATTTCGTTTAAATATGCTTGTTTTATTTAATGTTGTTTTATTATTGTTGATAACTGTTAAATATTGTTATAATTGTTTACTATTGAAATGCAATTGCTAATAAATCATCGTCCTCCATCGACGTGCGTTTACTACGCTATCACTATTCGTACTGACAGTATACATTCCGAATGAAAAAAAACTAACGTGTGCGCTAGTCTCACAGAATTCCGAATCGAGATTACGTGTTAGGAAATCGAATACGGAAAACGTATGTATGCGGCCAGTTTTATTAGAGGCCAATGCGACATGAGATCCGCTTCTCCGCCTACCGCGGCGGTGCGCGGTGCCGCGTGTTAATCACCTTAAACTGTTCCTTTCTATTACCATCATGTAATTATGGAGCAATGAAACAATTAATCACACTAATAAACTTTCATTACAGATGTAAAATATTAATAATTTATTCAGTCTTATATCGAAAGGCCACAATTTTATAGGTAAAGTACATGTCATTAATATTTTCAGACACCTGTGCACCATGCCTGGTTTAACCCCAAACGGATGGAGAGTATCTATTTGTAAAGGTAAGTACTTATTTGAAATAAAGTAAAGCTCATCGCAGTCCAACGTGGACACAGGCATCTCCGAAAATGCCACATTCAGCATACAATTTAATTCAATCAAAAGTAAATCTGTATAGAGTTCATAACTGTAATCAATTAATTATTCACAAAAAAATGTCAGGCAGTTTAAAGAGATCAAAATAAATCGGCGGAGACCCGCTTCGCGGGGCTCCTAATTTTGGGTCGATTTAAGAAGGAACCTAATATAACCTAACTCTACCGAGACGAAATGCAGTGATTTGAGGCGTATAGGTGCTCGTTATGATATATTTTAGTAAGCATATTTTGCTGCGCAATTACTATTTTTGGTGGTCATTATATTTAATCCCGTTAAAATGAATGTATTTATATTTACAAAGTTATCGATTTCAAAATTATTATTAACATATAGTTAGTTAAAAGTAGCGCCTTAATGTCAATGATAGCTTACATAACAGACAAGAATAATATTTTTAAATGAGACACAATTATTTTTCATTATTATATTGTACTAGCTTTTGCCAGCGGCTTCGCTCGCGTTAATTTAGAATTTGACAATCAATTCGGGTTGTACTCTGCTTGTAATAACATAATTCAATCATGATTTGAACGAAACGTGGCGCCATCTATTATCATAAGAACGTTTTTGTTGTTTTCCTCGGGAACAGTAATTTCTTTCGGGTTGAAAGGTAGCCTATGTCCGTTTCTGTACACCTGACAACGTATATATTTTTTTTCTTTTTTAATTTTGCTCCTCAAAATGACCACACTCCACCTGATGGTAAGCAGTCGTGTGGTCTAAGAGCAGTGGCCTCCACACCACCCTCATAGCAGCCGAGGCGATGTTGAGGTCTCTACTTTGACGGCCTGAGAAGGTGCTTTTTCACGCCCCGCTTGAAGGACCCAGGATCGAAGGAAGAAGGAAACACGTGCCTTGGCAGAGAATTCCATGCCTTGGTCGTTCGGCAGAGGTATGAGGACCCAAACTTGTTGGTACGCGCTCTAGTCGACTCTACTGTGTAAGGATGGCATCTGAGCCCAGCACGCGTTGTTCTGGATAGGAAAGGGGAGTGCGGGATAAGGTGGAATAACTCTTTAGAGCACTCCCCGTAGTATATTCTGTAGAAACATGCCAATGAGGCAATGTCCCTACGGAGTTGCAGAGGTTCCAGTGAACTCGTGACCTCTGGATCTCCGATGATACGGACAGCCCGCCGCTGTAACCTGTCGAGAGCGTCTAGCAAGTACTGCGCGGAGCCATCCCAAAGATGAGAACAGTACTCCACGCAAGGGCGCACTTGTGCCTTATACAATAGGCACAGCTGCCCAGGCGCGAAGAACCGCCTCACCCTGTTCAGAACTCCGAGTTTTCGCGAAGCTTGCTTAATGACACGCTCTCGATGTAGGTTTTTGGATTAAGGGAGTGGCAAATCTCCATACCTAACATGGAGAGACTGTCACTATCACCAGTGTAGCGCTCTTCAGAGAAGGGAGGGGAAGAAACGGAGACTTTTTTGTTGAGAACGCGCATGCCTGGGTCTTCTTAGCGTTGAACTCGACCAAGTTCTTGGCACCCCATTCATAGATGCGGTCCAAGGTCTGGTTAAGTTCAACGACAAGATTCTGCCTTTTCCCCTCAACCTCAGCCTGTTTGGCCCCATGACGTCCGAGATATCGCCCATGCACGGTACTGTCGTCCACATAACAATGTATGTTGCCGAGATTCAACATATCATTGATATGCAGAAGAAAGAGCGTAGGTGATAAGACAGACCCCTGAGGCACTCCTGCATTGATACCCGCAAAAATTTGGAAGCGCGACCGTCGCAAAGGACCCGAATACGACGCTTCTGCATGAAACTTGCAATCCAGGTGCACAGTTGAGGGGGCAAGCCATAGGCCGGAAGCTTGGAAAGAAGAGACCGGTGCCAGACTGTGTCGAAAGCTTTGGCTATGTCAAGGCTGATAGCCAAGGACTCGCCGTGCTTGTCCATAGCCTCACCCCAGAGGTGAGTGACGAACGCTAGAAGATCACCCGTTGATCGTTTAAACCGAAAGCCGTATTGGCGATCATTGATCAACGATTGATCCTCCAGGTAGCGGACAATTTGGGTGTTTATAATCCGCTCGAACACCTTGGAAAGCACCGAGGTGATAGCTATAGGTCGATTGGTGCTTGGCTCGGAACGATCCCCCTTTTTGGGAATCGGTTGAACGTTCGCCTCCTTCCAAGCCTCAGGCACAATGCCTGCGGCGTAAGACGTCCGGTATAGGCGCGTAAGTGTAGGAGACAACTCCGCTGCACATTTTTTGAGGACCACAGCTGGGTTGCCGTCAGGTCCACTGGCTTTCCGAACATCGAGAGACTGCAGTATTGCACGAACGATTCGTTGCCTGATATATATATATATCAGGCATGGTGTAGCCGCAGTTGGCAATATTAGGCGGTTGCGAACCGCAGTCATCGATTCGGGAGTTGGCCGCAAAGAGATTTGCAAGCAGATCTGCTTTCTCCTGCGGCCGATGAGCCAGTGATCCATTCGGATATCTCAGAGGGGGCAGCAAGGTCTGGCAGCAGTTGGACTGCACGGCTTTAGCCAGGCGCCAATAGCTACGACTGCCCGTAGGATGCGCCATGAGTTCCTGGCTGAACCGTGCGACGCGCTGGGCATCCGCTCTTAAGTATGCCCTCTTGCAGACCTTTGTGGCTTGGTTGAACGCTGCCTTCAGGTGATCCACGTTAGGGTCGTGGAGAGCGCGAGCCCTGGTCCAAGCGCGGTACGCTGTCTGTTTGCGTTCGACAGCATCAGCGCATTCGCAACTGAACCAGGGCCTTTTCCTGCCGCCGCTCGTGACATCACTGTATGGAATATAATATTCCATACCCAGGATGATTTCACTAGCGACAGCAGTAGCGCTCTCTGATGGATCCCTGTTCTCAAAGCAGCGTTGAGCCCAAGGGATGGATGCGAAGTACTCCCGCATTCCATCCCAGTCTGCTGACGAGTAGTGCCACAGTCGTCGTCTTGCCTCCTCGGGTCGTGGGGGCGTAACAACAACAGCTGTGGTACAAACCAGACAGTGGTCTGAGGTTCTCAGAGGAGCACGAATCGACACACTGTACCGGTTCGGGTTACTCGTCAGCAGCAGATCGAGCAGAGAGGGCGCCTGACCTGCAATGTCTGGTATCCGAGTGGGCTGGAGTACCAGTTGAGACAGGTCATGCGTGAGAGCGAACGCATGGGCAGTTCGTCCCGCGTGGTCGTTTTGGGAGAGCCCAACCAGGTCTCATCGTGGGCATTGAAATCTCCTAAGAACACCAACTCAGCGTTCGGAAACCGCTCCTGCGCGTCGTCTGCCGCCTGACTCAGGTAATCGAAGAGTCGAGTTGTCTCAACGTCTCCTGAATGAGATCGGTAGAGGCACATGTAGATTTGGCTGAAAGAGCCATGATCTACGTGTACCCAAAGCACAGAGGAGGAAGGGTCCTCTAGGCATTGTAGACGGCGACAGCAAATATCCGCCCTAACAAACAAGCATACCCCGGCTTTCGCGAGAAAATACTCCTCTAGCACGTAGCCGGGATATTGCAGGTAGTTCGTGTCTGCAGGACGGCGTATTTGTGTCTCCGTTAGAAAAAGCATTGACGGCCGAGCCGTCTCCAGGTGGTGATGGACGGCATTAAGGTTAGCGTGGAGTCCTCTGATGTTAATAAACTCCACGACACAGGAAGAGGAAGCAGCGGTGGGGTTGCGGCGATTGGCTGCTGTTAAACGACAATGCTTTGTTCGTACTGCCATAGAGTGAAAGGAAGGGGAAACGTGAAAAAAAAGAGGCGGCTATTCTCGCAGCAAAGTGGGGCAAGGCGCAGAGCAAGCTTCGTCATATTACTGTATGGTATGGCGATAGCCGACCCGACGGACGGAAGGACCCCCGTACCCTCCCGAAAGTGGTCGCCGGGACCCGGGTATATGCAAAATTTCAGGATGATCGGTTCAGTGGTTTAGGCGTGAAAAGGTAACAAACAAACAAACTCATTTTCGCTTTTATAATATTAGTTAGTATTAGGATTAGGATGACATTGATTAATAAACATGTCCACTGCATTGATAGTGGATTTGATATTCATAATATATTAATTCATCATATCACTAGCTGAATATAATATGATTCAAATGATATTTCATCATCATCATCTCAGCCGAAAGGCGCCCAATGCTGGACATAGGCCTCCCCCAAAGTTTTCCACACGGACTGGTCTTGGGCCAACCGCTTCCCGTAATAATATTATTTAGTAGGTATTACAAAAAATATAAATAAAATAATTTGTTTGTTGAAATTAAACTACTATATACGGATTTTATCGCGTTGTTTATTTGACACTTTATTACATAATTTTAAAAACTGTTACTATTAAACTTTACTAATTTTTAAGCTAATTAAATTATTGAAACTATTTATACTATTATACTATTTATATTTATGTTTACACTTTCCCCGACGTTTCGGTTGCTTTTCAGCAGCCATGGTCACGGGGAGACTAAGATGGTAGTTGTCTCAATGTTCCAGTGTAGTTATTTCACTTTGACCTAAATGCTTACAATTTAGGTCAAAGTGTGGATGTTTAAAAAGCTTTACATGATGTCTAACAACAAGTATTAAAATGTAAATATAGTATAGGAAAAATAAAATAAATTTGCAAGGTCGTCTCTACGTTACGGATGTCTTCATTCAACTTTACATCATTAACAAAAAGTATTGCTGCTACATAAAAAACATTTCATAATCCAGGTCTCGATAGCTCACTGGCGACGGAACGATTAGACGAAGTCATAAAGATAATTTTTATGATAAATGATATCCGAATGCGGGAGGAAAAGGAAGGAGTGACTGGTGACGTGTACATTCTGGATGCTTCTGTTATCCAGGCCAGTCATCTTCGAGCATTTTCCGTCTCACTGCTGAAGAAAATATCTATTTGTGTTCAAGTAAGATTTTTATTTTATTTAAAGAACAAAATATGTATGTTATATACACAAAATTGGACAAACGTAGACATAAGTTTTTATAATGTTTTCTTTTAGTTAAAGGAGACCACAACATGCACTTAATAACCCTATCATTGTAAATTTTAAATTAATTAATTAAATGGAACTATACTTTGGGAATATACCTTCATGTACGGAACCGTACATTAGTTTAGCTTCTCACGCGCCGAGCATTCTGCACACGCAGTAGAATTTTATATTGCTAAATAAATTAGTTGTATGTAACATACATTACAATATTAAATAGTATTGCAATAAAATCAGTGTTTATCAAACATTCAACTCGGTCGCTTTTATTTATCTATCCCAATAGAATCGCCCGTCATCATATCAACAGAAGTGTAGGAAACTCCTTCAATACATATTTATGATATAAAAGAAATAAAGCTTCCAAAATCTAAAATAAATTATTCTAAGTGACTATGTTAGCGATTATATTTTTAAAGATAGGACAGAATTGCATGGTTTTCAAAGAATCAGAGTAGATCGAATTCAGAAAATATTTCTTCAGATTTGGATATAAAAATTATTCAACCAGACACAATGGAAAATTTGCATTGCATAAGCGCCGGTGTCCGGGCATTGGTCAAGAGTTTCAGCAATAATCTGAATATGGAGACCGAAAAAACATATCTTTTACGTTGGAATTAAAATTGAATTAATAATTTTAATATAAAAAATAACTTTAATATAAACATACTTTTATAAGTCTGAGAAATTTCAGAATCGGTATGAGAAACTATTGCAAAAGTAATCAAATGCCAAACCTTAGCGACAGTTATAATCATCCCATCCCAGTTATGCATATTCAAATATAGTAAAATATAAATTAAAGTGAGATTTGGTACATTTCAGGAGGCGTATCCAGTGAAACTGAAACAGATTCATGTGGTAAACGCATCGCCGGTAATTGATATCGTGTACAACATAATGAAACCATTACTGAAAGAAAAACTTAAAAGCAGAGTAAATATTATATTCTCGATTATTTTTAACATAATGATAAAGCTAATGATAAAAGGCTAGACCAAACTCTACTACTCTATAAAAAACCTGCACATTTACTAAAGATTGGTTTCTTCTAGCCTTCAAATGGGTCGTTTACTATTGGTCAATTAGTATTGCATTGACCAATAATATAAGGCCCACTCGATGGCAAACGGTTACCACAGTATGGACCTTCGTAATAGTAGAGGAGGGATTGCGTAGTCGCCTTGTCACTACCACCGCGAGTGTTGTGGGGTCAAATCCCACACGGGACGAACATTTGTGACCTATAAATAATTGGTCCGAGTCTCGATGTTCCTTTTGTCCGTTGTTTGAATGTTTGTAAAATCCTTCGCGACATAGGAATTATTCGTAGTGCGGGAGTTGTCTTTCTGAAACAAAAAAAATCAACGGGTTGCACTCCGGGAGTGCCGGCAGAAGTGAAAACTTGAATATTAACGTTGTGCATTTTTGATATTTTGGAATGGTTAGGGAATAATTTTGCACTAATTGCTTTAATTATCAGTATAAAAGTACTATCATTTATGTGGTAAAATACAATATTCATTTATTGCGCTATCGTACACAAACATGACAATTATCCCTCCGTCTTACGAATTTTCGATCAGGTCACGTCTCCGGACGCGAGTTAAAAATTTTTTACCCATCACAAAAAAGTGCACAATGCTGCTAAAGAAGTTTTCACTTCAAAAAAAGCCATAACGTCGCATGTAAACTTACGCCGCGGGTCAACTTATGTATCTTTTGAAGTATCAGAGGGACTCTATTCTTTTCTTTCTCTTTCAGGTCTTCTTTCACAAAACGTACAGCAGTATGCTTGAATATCTACCTATAGATATGGTGCCGATTGATTATGGCGGCACCGGCCCCTCGCTGGATAAAATGAACAGTACGATGCCTTTTATTTATTCATTAGGTTTTGCCCGAAGCTTCGCTTGCGTAAATATAAGTTAGGTTAGGCTAGCGAATACACCAAATTAAAAAGAAAAAAGGTTAGTGAGTCTGGAAACGGGGTACCACAAGGCAGTGTAAATATATACATAGGATATATATAATGTATATAGGACCGATGGTCCTACTTTATTCTTAACTAGCTTTTGCCCGTGGCTTCGCACGCGTTAATTTAGAATTTGACAATCAATTCGGGTAGTAATCTGCTTGTAATAATATAATTCAATCATGATTCGAAAGACACGTGGCGCCATCTATTATCATAAGAACATTATTATTGTTTTCCTCGGGAACAGTAATTTTTTTCAGGATGAAATGTAGCCTATGTCCATTTCTGTACACCTGACAACGTATATGCAAAATTTCAGGATGATTGGTTCAGTGGTTTAGGCGTGAAAAGTGAAAACAAACACATTTTCGCTTTTATAATATTACTAGCTTTTGCGCGCGGCTCCACCCGCGTGGTACCTACATCAATAAAAAGTAGCCTATGTCTTTCCCCAGATTTTAAACTATATCTGTACTAAATTTCATATAAATCGGTTGAGTGAATTAGCCGTGAAAAGGTAACAGACAGACAGACAGATAGACAGACAGAGTTACTTTCAAATTTATAATATTAGTAGGGATATAGTAAGGATTTAGGAATTTAGGATTAGGATTTGTCTGGATGAAAAGTACATTGTGTCCTTTTCTGTACCCATGACAACGTGTATGCGAAATTGCATGATAATCGGTCGAGCAGTTTCGGCGTGAAAGCGCAACAAACAACATACAAACAAATTCACATTCGCATTTATTATATTATAAGTTACGATTTCGCATGTTCATATAATGACTAGTTTTACGTCTACGTCATGATAGAGGGCGAGCCCACTGCTTTTGCGCCGAGTGTTGGGGATTCGAATCCCACACGGGACAATGGTTTGTGAGATCCACAAATAGTTGTTCTGATTTTGGGTGTTGTTTGTGTTCGTTGTTTGAATGTACAGACATTCAAACAACAACAAGTCCCCGCGGCATGGGAATAACACCTAGTACGGGAGTTGTCTTTTATAAAAAAAAAACAAAACTGGACTCCGTGATACTACTAAGAAATTCTGGATAGAAAAACCCAATAATAAATAAATAATAATAAATAATAAATTTATTGCCAATAAGTACATAATATACAAGTTCTTATAATAAGTGACAGCTTATCAAAAATTAAATATTGATGTAAAAGAACATGTTATGTCGGATTTTGCAAAGCGTCCTGCACTAGGAAAGCTTTAAATTACAATTTGCCAATTTGAATAAATGACAATATTTAAATAATAAAACAAACAAATCAGAAAAATAAACATGCAACTATTACAATTAGTACAATTAAATACAGCGATATTTCAACAAATTTCACACGCAAAAACAAGAAATAAATGCAAAATTATTTAGTTAAGATAGCAAAAATCAAACTATAGTCTTTAAAAAGCTCTCGGTGTCGTCGTAGGTCCAGGTAAGTATTTTTTTTCTTACAGCTATTTTAGCATCGTACATCGATATGTTGGCTAAAAGCAATAACCTGTTCATTTTATTATAAATGTAGGCTTCATAAAGGCACAGAACCGCCTGGCAAAAGCAGTATTTGTCTTAATGATAGGAAGTTTGAAAACCCGTTTCCTGATCATAATACTTTGTCCAACCCGGAAACCAGAGACTTCATGCACAGCATCCGTAAACAGTAGTAGTACGTAGTCAAGGTAAAAATAAAGTTCAGTTCATGAAAGGTCAGAAAGTTCAGTTTCATTTTTACCTTGACTACGTAGTAGTGTTCGTAATAAGTCGTTGAATATCAGACAACACTGTTCGGTAAACAAAAGTCACAAAACATTTTTTTATTTACAGATGCTTGGTTTGAAAAGTTAAAAGAAAACAGAGACTGGTTTCGAGAGCAAGAATCGCTTAAAGCCAACGAGGCTCTACGACCAGGGAAACCTAAGAACTACGACGAGATCTTTGGCATCGAGGGATCCTTCAGAAAACTTACTATTGACTAAGTTATTAGTAATACTATTCGGTTGTGAACTAGTTTTAAGTGAAAACACTCCAAGAAGCGCACCGGTGATGTTGTGTAGAAATATGGTAAGGATAGTAATAAGACAAATAAATTAATATAAAAAAAATAAAATAAAAAAGAAAAATTTGAGGTCGCGGGTTCGATTCCCGCACAAGTCAAACATTTGTGTGCATGAACATGGATGTTTGTCTTGGTCTGGGTGTTTCTATGTATAATATGTATGTATTTACAAAAAAAAAGTATATAATTTGTATGTTTATCCATTGTCTAGTACCCATAGTACAAGCTCTGCTTAGTTTGGGCTAGATGGTGTTGTGTGTATGTGATAGAATATTATTATTATTATTATTATAATATATCGTCTAGTGTCGTCGTGGTGTAGTGGTTGTCTTGCCATTGCCGCTATGCGGAGTGTTGTGGGTTCAAAACACATACAGGAAAAAAAAATTTGATTCGCAAACGGCTGGTCTAAGTGTGGGGAGTCCTTTGTGTCCGTTGTTTGAACGTCTGCAGTAATATTGTCTTACGTTTACGCAAATGTTAATTAAAATTACTATATACGGATTTCATCGCGTTGTTTATTTTAGAACACTTATTACATGATTAAGAGAGGTATAGAGGCCAGGTTAAGAGCTCCTTGAACCGACGGGCGTATATGAGGAATGTAATGAAAGTGAATAAAGCCAGAGAAGTGTGTCAGGATCGTAGCAAATGGAAATCCGTAGTCTCTGCCTAGCCCTCTGGGAAACAGACGTGAATCTATGTATGTATGTATTATTACATAATTTTGAATTATAACACTACTACTACATATTTAACTCTACTATAATTTAAGCTATTTAAATTATTGAAATTAAACTACTATATATGGATTTTATCTCGTTGTTTATTTGACACTTTATTACAAAATTCTTGAAAACTGTTACACTACTAATGTTCAATGAATAACATTCGCGTAAACAGAAGACAATACTATTTAAATTAATTAAAACCATTTATATTTAAGTTTACCTTTTTCTCCGAAGTATCGGTTGCTTTACAGCAGCCCTGGTCACGGGGAGTCTCCCCGTCTCTCCTTCTAAAATGAACAACGCTACAAAATCCGTTTAAAGTAGTTTTAATTTCAACGTCTGTATAGTCCTTCGCGATACAGGAATTATTCTTAGTACGGGCGGACTCTTCAAATGATTTCTCAAATAAGATTATAAAAAGATTACATATAATGATTATTTTTTTCTTTCATTGTCGATTTTTATAAGATTACTGTAAAAAGCAGTAGGCATAATGATTTAGTATTCAGAGTAATTAACAAATAGCGCATTCCAATAATTGGGTACTTTGTTAAGTCCTCCAAAAATTATTTTAAATTTAAGTATATATGTATTTATGAAGCTTCAAATTGTATACCTACATATTACGGAAAATACACGAAAAAATGGTGCTTCACGCACATTTCATTGTTGAAACCTGTCAAATTAATAATAATAATATTCTACGACATACACACAACA
Source organism: Catocala sponsa (assembly GCA_963564715.1). Lineage (NCBI taxonomy): Eukaryota > Metazoa > Arthropoda > Insecta > Lepidoptera > Erebidae > Catocala > Catocala sponsa. The sequence goes on along the minus strand of OY751343.1, from coordinate 24,373,127 downwards.
CCATCCAGCCCAAACTAAGCAGAGCTTGTACTATGGGTACTAGACAATGGATAAACATACTTATATACTTTTTTTTGTAAATACATACATATTATACATAGGAACACCCAGACCAAGACAAAATCCATGTTCATGCACACAAATGTTTGACTTGTGTGAATCGAACCCGCGACCTCAGGCGTGGCAGTCGGTTACACTAACCACTACGCAATCGAGGCCGACAAATTTGCTACTATATTTTAACAGTTTTTTATCCGTTCCCATTTGCTTCTGGATTATGTACTGTCTATATATTGTGAACTGTATAAAATCTATTGTATCTGACGGCGCATCCGTCAATGCCATACGTCAGGTTGACTTTTAGTTGTCAAAGTCAGCCTAGCGAAGCGTCATTGTCGATGGTTGTGGGGGCGGCCATCTTGACACACACTGTTTCGAGACGGCGCCCGCGCACCACGTTGTGACGAATCGCTCTGAATCTCAGTAGAAGTACAATCTAGTGTTCTGATTAAGTTGGTGCTGTGTTACGAAGACTGTATATTAATCATTTGGCTATATATTTCTCGATTAACCGTTGTGCGGATTAAATAAACTGATTGTAACAAAGACCTGTGATTTCTCTAGTCACGCTCACCTACCTATCTGCCTACCTACATATATCATACAAGATGAGTACTGACGAAGGCCCTCCTGCCCCTTTATCAGAAGTGGGATCGGATGGGGCTAGAGTTGAGCGAGAAACAACAAAATCGGACGCAGAGAAATTACTAAGTAATATGGAAGTGCTTTTATCTCGTGTTCTCGCAGCCCAGTCAACGCCAACTGTAAGTACCAACCAGGCAACACAATGTTTGCCTTTTAATCCAGACGAACCTGACTGTGACATAGACGGTTGGTGCAATATTACCGAAGCGGTCGTTCAAAATAAGCGCTTAGAAGGAATAGATTTGCTCATGGCCCTTACTACTTCTCTAAAAGGGCGAGCGGCTGCCTGCATCACTAAGCTAAACTTAAACGAAATGTCCTGGAGCATTGTCAAACAGACACTGTTGGCTAAATTCTCAAAACCAAAGCTTCTTCAGGACTACTTTGACGAAATATTGCGATTCCAAATAGGAGCTAAGGAGACAGCCTCAGAAGCTGCTCTTCGTTTATGGAACCTAATTGAACGAATACCTAAGGCTGTGATGCCTGAAGAAGTGGTGACTGGATTCGTTATTTCTGTGCTTTGTCAGAAGGACAGTTTGATAAGACGTGAATTGATTGCACACAATATCACAACTCGCACTCAATTGTTCCGAATCCTGGGAGGTGTATCCCTTAAGCGGCGTTCAGACGGTGTCGAAGCTAACGAACCTGAGACGAAGCGTTTTCGTACTACCGAAAGGTTCACTGGCAGATGTAATTTTTGCGGAATAACGGGACACCGTTTTGCGGAATGCCGGAAACGTCGTGACGAGCTGGGATCAGTCAAGCCTCAAGACACTCCGAGTCCTTCCCGTCCGTTGGAGAAGATGACCCCTGTAACATGCTACACATGTGGTCAAAAGGGACATGTGACAACTACCTGTCCAGATAGAAATAAGGGTGGTAAAGCTGCGGTCAAGGAAGTCCACCATTGTGAACACCGTCCTTCAAGGGGTATCTTGGCAACATCTTCCGGTGAGTCAGTACCTTTTCTATTTGATAGCGGATCATCCTGTTCTCTCGTGAAAAATAGTTATTGTGACAAACTCTTGGGTACTGTGTGTAAGAGTCTCGTTTATCTTAGCGGCATTGGAGGCGATGATATACAGTGTACGACTCAAATTCAGGCTGATGTTAAAATTGGTGATCGTTTGATTGGTTTACTCTTTCACGTGGTTTCTGACAATAATATATCTGAGCCTATAATTATTGGTAGGGATATCTTTGATCAAGGGTTAAGTGTAAAAATTGATAACGATAATCTTGTAATTTACTGTAAGCAACAGTCTAATCTTTGTGTCGCGACATCAAACCTATCAGATTTTTCGAAAATTGATACGGATTTGCAGGAACAGGATAAAAATATGTTGATTTCTATATTGAGCAAATACGCGAATAACTTTATCGAGGGTATACCTACCAAGCGTGTCAAGACTGGGGTATGTGAAATTAAATTAGTAGATCCACATAAAGTTGTACAGAGATGTCCCCATAAAAGAGCGCCTATAGAGAAACAAATAATTAGGGAACAGGTTCAAAAATTATTAGACGCAGGGGTGATTCGAGAGAGTACGTCCCCATTCGCTAGCCCGATTGTTCTTGTGAAAAAGAAGGATAATTCCGATAGACTTTGCGTAGATTTTAGGGAGTTAAATTCCAACACCATACCTGAACATTATCCCTTACCTCGAATCGAGGAACAAATAGACCAGCTTACGGGTACTAATTTCTTCTCTTCCTTGGATATGGCTTCTGGCTTCCACCAGATCCCTATCCACCCTGAGTCAGTGGAAAAGACGGCTTTTGTGACCAATGAAGGACAATACGAATATCTCGCGATGCCGTTTGGTTTGCGAAATGCTCCTTCGGTCTTTCAGAGATGTATCACTAAGGCTCTTAGTCATTTACAAGATAAACCACTTATTTATATGGATGATGTATTATGTTATTCTGTTAACATCTCCGAAGGACTGAAGCGCCTTGACTTGGTTTTAAGTGCGTTATCAGAAGCCGGGTTCTCATTCAATATAAAGAAATGTAAATTTATGAAACGACAAGTTGACTACCTAGGATATTCTGTATAATCCGGTGAGATTAGACCCAATTCGCGGAAAATTCAAGCATTGGCAGACGCCCCAGAACCTAAATCGGCTACAAATGTTCGCCAATTTCTTGGCTTGGCCTCTTACTTTCGGAAATTTATTCCTGATTTTACACGAATAGTCGGACCTCTATACCCTCTTACAAAACTTAAAGGACGAATCACTTGGACTACCGAACACGAAAAGATACGGCACAAAATTATAGGCATTCTCACATCCGAACCGGTACTAACTATTTTCGACCCAGAACTTCCAGTGGAGTTACATACCGATGCTAGCTCAGAAGGATATGGAGCAATCCTTCTGCAAAAGAAAAATAATCTTCCACACGTTGTAGAGTATTATAGCCGCCGAACAGCAGACACGGAGACTCGTTATCATTCATACGAGTTAGAAACTCTGGCTGTCGTTAGAGCTGTAGAGCATTTCCGTCATTATCTTTATGGTAGGCGATTTGTAGTAGTTACCGACTGTAACTCACTCAAGGCGTCGAAATCGAAGAAAGACCTAACACCCCGCGTTTACCGATGGTGGGCTTATTTACAAGCCTACGACTTCGACATTGTATACCGCGAAGGAAGTAAAATGGAGCACGCTGACTATCTGTCCCGAAATCCACTGTCAGATTCTGCTGCTCTTATCACTCCTATAAAGACTAAGCCTAAAATTGTCAATTATGTTGAGCTTCATCAGGGCTGGTTGTCAGTTGAACAGAAACGTGACGCAGAAATTCAGGATCTTATCGTGAAACATCAGAGTAATAGCTTTCCCGAAACTGTAGGTCAAACATATGATGTTAGAGATGGCATACTTTACAGAAAGATTACTCGTAACAAAGCAGTTTCATGGCTACCCGTAGTTCCACGGTCTCTTATTTGGACACTAATTAATCATGTCCATAACGAACTGCAACATTTAGGCAGGGACAAAACTCTAGACAAGCTTTATGAAAAGTATTGGTTTCCGGATATGTCTAAATGTGTACGGGAATTCATAGATTCGTGTATAATTTGTAAAGCATCGAAAGGTTCATCGGGTGCTTAGCCTGTTCAGCTTCATCCGATTCCAAAAGTATCCTTACCTTGGCACACAATTCATATAGATTTTACGGGGAAGCTGAGCGGGAAAAGTGACCGAAAGGAGTATTGCTCGGTAATAATCGATGCTTTTACCAAATATGTTTTGCTCGAACATACTTTGTCGGTCGATTCCAAGAGTGCAATATATGCCTTACAAAAAGCGGTGTGTCTTTTTGGAGCCCCAAAGAGAATCATCGCAGATCAGGGCCGTTGCTACATTAGTTCAGATTTTAAGAGCTTCTGTCAAGAGCATAAAATAGACCTCCATTTCATCGCGACTGGTACGAGTAGGGCAAACGGCCAAGTTGAGCGAGTGATGCGCACTCTTAAGAGCCTCCTTACTATCATTGAAAACGACCCTAACAAAGCGTGGCGTGACGAATTAGGTAACATTCAACTTGCTCTTAATAGTTCTAAATCCACGGTTACTAAATATTCACCATCAGAACTAATGTTTGGAATTCGTTCTAATTCTTTGGGAATGTCTAAGCTGAACGCCGATAATAACGATCATGAAGTTCGCTTAGATTTAGATTTGGTAAGAGCTGATGCATCAACTAACATTGGGAAAGCTGCTGAATCTGAAACCCTTCGGTTTAATCGTGGTCGGGCCACAATAAAACCTTTCTCTAAAGGAGACTTCGTATTCATTAAAAATTGTGAACGGAATAAAACGAAATTGGATAGGAAGTTTCGAGGTCCATATGTTATAGTTGAAGTTCTTGAAAATGATCGGTATGAACTTAAAAGTTTAGGTGGTTCTCATAGAACTTATAAATACTCTCACGAGAATTTGCGCGCAGTACCCCAGGGACATATCGGCTTGATCGAAATAGCCACTAGTCTTTTAAATTGTGAAGAGGCCGTGACGGCGTCGGAAGATGAAGGAAGTATAACTAATTCAAATCATGACAATGATAACTCTGAGACCTTGACCGTGTGCTCAAATACTGCTTCCGCCGATTCAAGGACGCTCACAGCAGGCTCAGACACTCTTAGTACATGCTCAGATCCTGAGACTTGGGAAATTTTACACGAAACCGAAATTCATACAGAACGGGACGATTCATAGTCGAACGTAAGTACAGAATAGAAGAATATCTTTCCTTACAAATGGTCAGACGAAATATGTCGTCCGAGTCAGTTAATAGATTGGCTTGTCTCTGTGCTTTTGTACCATGAGACGAAATGTGTCGTCCGAGTCAGAGCCCTTTAAGTAGGCTGACTTGTTCTGGATGTTTTGCAGATTATGCTAAGACGAATATTGCCGTCCGGGTCACATCCACCAAAGGATTGACTTGTCTAATAGTACCAATTGCGAATAGTTAACTTATATGCTGCTTGGTGAGGAGGCTGTGTTATCCGGCTTAATAGTAGCGAGACACATACTTTATTTTAAGTCTTTAATAATCGCGTATTGCTGTAATTCTAATAATTAGTCGTCCGTCAGGATGCCGAACGGACTATGTACGATTGCAACTTATTGTTTCAGAGAATCGCCCGAGGACGGTCGAGTGTCAGTCCGGCCGTGACGGCGCATCCGTCAATGCCATACGTCAGGTTGACTTTTAGTTGTCAAAGTCAGCCTAGCGAAGCGTCATTGTCGATGGTTGTGGGGGCGGCCATCTTGACACACACTGTTTCGAGACGGCGCCCGCGCACCACGTTGTGACGAATCGCTCTGAATCTCAGTAGAAGTACAATCTAGTGGTCTGATTAAGTTGGTGCTGTGTTACGAAGACTGTATATTAATCATTTGGCTATATATTTCTCGATTAACCGTTGTGCGGATTAAATAAACTGATTGTAACAAAGACCTGTGATTTCTCTAGTCACGCTCACCTACCTATCTGCCTACCTACATATATCATACAAGATGAGTACTGACGAAGGCCCTCCTGCCCCTTTATATCCATTTCTTTCCCTAATAAATAAATAAACAAATATCGGACTTCAAGGGTCTGCTTCATGAATGTTTTATAAATGATATGACTAAGATTTAAAAGGCTGAGAGACGGACACTTAACTCGAACTGGAATGTAGACAAAAGACAAAGGAAAAACTAAATCCTATCAAAAAAATTTAATGTAATGGTCTCACAACGCAGTTCTTACACTGGAGGAGTTGTGAGATATCAAGTAAAACAAGACAGTTATTTTTATTAGTATCTATAAAAGCACCTATTCAAAAACTTTGTAATAAATTGTTATCTAGTTATATACGTAGCAATTTTTTCATTAATTATTACTTTAGTAATTATGTTGGTATTGATAAACTCATCATCTGTTTTTCTATATAATTATTAGCAGTTTATAATATTGAAATTAAACTACTATATACGGATTTTATCGCGTTGTATATAGTATATAGTTGTTTAATTTCAATGAATAACATTCGCGTAAACAGAAGACAATATATAGTTTATAATATGTTTTATAGCAATTTGTAAATAGGATTTTCTAAATTTAATATAATATTAAAGTGCGGTAATATCAGAAAACGTAATCTTTATTATTTTGAACGAGATGGGTGTAAAAACCCAGGATTCAACCTCTTCGTCTTAAATGTACATCATGTGACCTTGTGACCCTATATCTCGGGGGTATTTTGACCTATAGGGCCCATATTCAAACTCGACCGAGGTATGACCCAAGATGTCTGCACACCAAATTACAAGTCAATCGGTCCAGTGGTTCCGGTGTTATGCCTGTCACTAACCTCAATCTGTCACTAAAAGAGAGACACACAGACCCACATAGTGTTTTGATTAACCTCTTCGAAGAAGACTCGGAGGTTAATAATAACTGTGCATCTGCTACAAAAAGCTCACTAACATACAACGGGCGAGCTTGTCGCGGGTCTATAACAATAAAACATTGGGTAATTTTATTTATATTATACTGACTTTTTTCCAGCGGCTTCGCGCGCTTTTGTATAGATAAAAGAAACCCTATGCCCTTTTCTGTACCCCCGACAATGTGCACGCGAATCTCATGATGATCGGTTGAGTACGTCAGGTGGTATACCAAGAAATATCTCACTTTCTCATTTATACTATTAGTTAGGTTCTCTAATGCCACGGCCACACATCTGATTCAACTTTGGGTCCAAACTTGGCTCTAATTTGGAATGGCCAATATTGAATCAAACTACTTGTTAGCGCTATCTATTGATAAGAAGCCAACAACACGTGGCACCCTCTAGCGTCGAAAAGACATCACCTAGCGCCGGGTAGACGGAGGCTCGACGGAGGCTCGACGGAGGCTCGACGGACGGTGAGGGAACGAGATAACAACATATATTTAATCCTGTGAAGGAGCGAGAGCAAGAAACCTCTAGAACATACGATCCACGCGTCGAAGTAATTGGGATCTCGGTCGATGTCAGACAAAAGCGGGTGGTAGTCGGTTCACCATCGTTCCTTGTAACTTGGGAAAAAACCTATGTAAATTATTTTCTAAGTAATTAAATAAATTCGTAATAGTTCCATAAATAAGGTCGTTCATTGAAGAGCTCCTTTGACCTGCACATAACCCACAAGACATACAAAATCACTACTGCACCACACATTGGCTTGAATACAAACTTTGCACCAAACACTGGAAATAGACAAGCGCGGACCTTGTTGTTCAGTTGACGCAGAGCGGACTATGGACGATAACCTATTTGCACTAGCGGCTTACGCATATGGTTTAGGTACATATACTTATTATTTGCATGGTACAAGAAAACAACGAAAGAAAAAGCGGTGGTGGATGATTAAAATGACCAATGTGTGGCGCGCGCGCGACATTCTGTCCAAGGTGCCCGAGCGCACTCCCCTTCTATTCCCCTCGCCTTTGAACTTGTTGAAAAAACCGACTCTTTGCGCGTCGGTGTTGGACACAGGATGGTGATTGGACGCAATGTTCACATTGTGTCAAAGACTGATCCACACATTGGAGTATTGGCCGCAATACGCTATATTGGTGCAAATACAACCAATGTGTGACCGCGGCATAACGACCGCCTCGGTGCCGCTGTGACGTGAATACGACTACTGTGTATTAGGCTTTAACTGCCTCCGTGGCGCAGCGGTAGTGAATGCGATTGCTGTGCATGAGGTCTCGGGTTCGAATCCCGGGTCGGGCCAACAAAAACTTATTGGGTTTTTCTATAAAGAAATCTCAATAGCAGCCCGGAGTTGGAAATTGGCGGTGTTAGACACCCCCGTGCCTCAGAAAGCACGTAAAGCCGTTGGTCCTGCGCCTGATCTCTGTCCGGTCGTGTCGGATTACCGTCCTATCGGATCATGAGAGTTAAGGAACAGAGAGTGCAATTGTGTTTGCGCATACACTTGTGCACTATAGTATCTCCTGCGCAGATGGCCAGTCTCCGTTAAGACTGGCCGCCGTGACCAAAATTCGGTCTGGAGGACATTATTATTAGGCTTTAGGTTCGATGCCCAGGTCAGGCTAGGTGTTAATCACGGAGTGTGGCACTGTGGCCTAAAGGAGGCAATATGCTCTCCTACTATTTCGTGGATCCTAAACTCAGTCATCGTGGGTATAGTACACCTGTACCTACTTTGTCAGGAATTGGCGTATGTATGTATTGAACGCTTGCTTGACCATTTTAAATGACAATACGAAGTGATAAAAACGAAACTAAAACCATTCCAGTATAAATAGCATTTTCTGCGAATCAACGCACAACCACGCCTCTAGTGCTCAATAGATGCAAACACTTATTTGAACTTTCATACGTTAGCTCCATTAAGTCACAAATGAAACATAGATGGTGTCGTTTTAGCATAAGTTTTTGTTGCACTGCTGAAAGTGAGAAATAGCGATACTACTTAACTATACTCAATATTCATTTGATTGTGACTTCGCTCCTCACAGCAAGATGGCAGTAAATTGAACTCCAAATAATGTGAGTGATTCATTTGAAAATAATATTACACTGCGAAACAAACCAAAGACAACTCTGGCAACTTACAATTCATTTGAAGCCCTGGCGGAGACATTTTATAAGGAAGACGAACACTATAATATCATTCATATCATTAAATTCAACATCAACAAACTCGTGTGAATTGAACAGGAGTTTTCCTAACTTAAACTCGAAGACAAAAAAAGATGTTTCTGATTTTAAAAAGCGGATACGTAAACTTGAAGATAAACTAAAAATTGCTGAAAACGAAATAGAAAATCTTCTTCTAGAAAATAACTCACAAGCCAAACAAATTATTAATTATGAATTAAAAATTAATCAATTAACTCACATATGTAGAAGTACAATTTGTTTAATAAAGCTGCGGTCTTGGTCCGGCGCCTGATCTCTCCATTCGTGTAGGATTGCCGTCCTAACCCGTGATGGGTTGAGTCCTAGTTGTAATCTTACTATTACTAATAACTGACTGGACAAATCAGTGCAGCGATTTAAATGGTAGCCAGTCTACGAAGTGTTGTGGAGCAGCCACACTGCCACGAGTCCATCATATGTTGTGGGGTGGCCTTGTATGGTATGTTTAAGTTTGTACTCTACTCTACGTACTATGTGAGTAGGGTATTATTGGGCATTCTACTCCACCTTCCGTTCCTACAGCTCACTTCGTTCGCCTCCGTCTCTCCCGGTGGAGTAAAATGCCCAATAATACTTCTGGAGTGAACGGAAGGTGGAGTAGAATGCCCAATAATATTTTTGGATCGCGCAGCATGTTTTTCATGTGAAGTTGTCTCACCTGTCATTCCTACGGCTCACCTCAGTCGCCTTCGTTTCACTCACTACCTATCGTCGACCGAAATTATTACTTCTAGGTTCTAACTGAAAACCAACCATGGTTGGGCGGAGATTCGGAACCCCCATTATTTTTTTTTTTTTTATTTTATTTTATTAGGAAAACAAACAGTATTATCGACTAAAATATAGAAACAGATTACTTAACTATTTACCAATTACATGTTTTCACATATAAATATATACAGAGCTTGTTTAGCAGTAACATAACAGAAAATTTCTTACTTATAATGGTAGTAATAATTACTTACTTTAATTTGTACAGTTATTGAACCAATGTGAGTTCATTACTTTCTTAAAGACAGCTGGTGTAGTTGTAAACAAATCAAATCCCGAGTTGTCGATCAACCCATTATAGTAGCTAGCGGCTCTTATGAAAAATGAGTGTTGTCTATAATTTGTGCTACAACGCGCCACATTGAGTTTAAGATGAGGATTCCTAACAGATCTAGTGGGAACTCGCAGTTGCACTTTAGAGAGGAGATGCGGAGAATCAATGGATGACTGAGCCACCTTGACAAGAAAACAAATATCGGCTATATTCCTTCTCTCTTTGAGTGTCAATAGATGGAATCTTTTGCATCTCGATTCATAATTTGGATCTTCTGTTTTACACTTGTATTGAAGGTATCTGGTAAAGTTTCTTTGTACTGATTCTATTCTGGAAATATATGTATTGTACAGTGGATTCCATACTTGTGAACAGTATTCTAGAGAGCTACGAACATAAGAACAATACAATATTTTAATAATTTTGGTGTTCGGGAATTGCGAGCAAGACCTCTTTAAGAACCCCATGGCCTTGTTGGCCTTTTGTACTACGGTGTCTATATGTTTCTCATATGTAAGTTTCGAATCGTGTATTACACCTAGATCACGTATATAATCAACTCGCTTTAGCTGACTATTTTTTAATGTGTACCTATGAGCTATTATATTTGTTTTGCGGGAGAATGTAATCAAGTGACATTTAGAAACATTTAGGTCTAAGCTGTTCATCTGGCAGTAAATTTCTAGCCTATTTAGGTCCTGTTGTAGTAAATAACTATCTTCGACACTCTTAATATTTTTAAAGATTTTCATATCGTCAGCGTAAAGCAAAAATGACGAGTTTTTAAAGCATATATGAATATCATTTATGAATATATTAAATAATAATGTTCCGAGTACGGACCCTTGAGGAACTCCTGATGGGACTAAATGCCACTTAGATACTATGCCATTTAACGCAACAGCCTGGGTTCGGTTATAAATATACGAAGTAAGCCACCGGTACAAATTGCCATGGACACCTGTGTTTAGTATCTTTTGTAAGAGCATTACATGGTCAATTCGATCGAAACATTTCGTATAGTCCGTGAAGATACAATCTACTTGGCCAGCGTTATCCATGCATGAAGTAGTAAAGTCAATAAAGGACAGCAGGTTGGATGTAGTTGATCTATTTTTGATAAAACCGTGCTGTTCCGGAATGAAGACCGCAGAAAGAGTGCTATATAATTGATCAAAAATTATACGTTCTAGTATTTTACCAAATAAACATAATTTAGATATTGGTCTGTAATTTTTAATATTTTCTTTATTTCCACTTTTATGTACTGGAGTAATAAATGCGGTCTTCCATATGTCAGGTACAATTCCATCCTTAACAGAACGCGTAAAAATTATTGTTAGAGGCCTTACTAATTCCGTAGCACATTTAATTATGAATACCGGCGGTATGTTGTCAGGACCCGCGCCCTTAGTGAGATCTAGTGAGCTAAGGTGTTTGAACACAGACTTTGCATCTATTTCTATGTCACTGATAGCTATTGAGGTTCCAGCAGCGGTTATAATATTATCAGCAACAATATTTTGGTTCGAATTTGGGAGAAAATTGGATTGAAAGTATGTTGCGAAAGCGTCACAAATTTTCTCGCTGCTGCTAAAGGATTTATCCTCATTAAACATAGTAGAGGGCAGCAAGTTGGACCCTTTTTTGTTCTCTTTAATAAATGACCAAAACATTTTTGGATTTTTTATTATTGATTCCTCCGTATTCAAAATATACTCTTTGTAACATTGGTCTTCTAATATTTTAGCTCTAGCTCGAAGTAAACTAAAAGATTCGTAATCTGATAAGTTACCATAATTTCGGTATTTTTGTAGGTATTTATATTTTTCTTTCAAAATTTTTCTCAAACTGGTATTGTACCACGGCGGATACTTCGACGGATAAATCATCTTGCTAGGGATATACTTATCAATTAAATTATAAAGACATTTATAAAAATTATCCACAGCATTGTTTAGAGTATTATTAACTAATATATTGTCCCACATGTATTCATTTAAGGAACTCCTAATCTTGTCATAGTCTCCAGAATCAAATAAGTATTTTCTTCTTCAGCACTAGAGAGTAATAATATAACTGTTGCACTACACTACTTTACTCACTAGCTATCGTCGACCGAAATTATTACTTCTAGGTTCTAACTGAAAACCAACCAAGGTTGGGCGGAGATTCGGAACCTCCATTATATCAGCACTAGAGAGTAATAATATAATTAAATACTTATCCCTTTCACGTTACGTTTTGTAATGATACTGGATTACAGGTTGCTAAATGGTACTAACAAAACTGCTGTACTGCATAATGTAACTTGCAGTTTCGTATTAGGTTGTATGTGAGCTGTGTGCATGTATGTGTCAATTCCGTGAGAACATATTTATACGATCAGAAAGATGACATTCGTGCATGTTGTAGTTTTTGTTTAAAATTTGTCTCTTATACAATTTACTAAGATAATTCAAACAAAAGTAGGATCATAAAATAAGTAGGTATACATTATTTTATATAGGTAACTGGAAAATATTCTGACACTAATTTTGAAAATAACTTCGTTTGTGAATTGTTATACGTCTCTATAGTCATTTTCATAAAGAGTAGTTGGCATAGGAATTCAAACTTATGATATACTTATCTAATGTCTGCTCACTACCAGTATGTAAAACTATTTTGCAAATAAAATGTTATTATAATACACATTCATAAAATATTTAATTACTGCTACATATTACGACACATTTTTTAGGGTTCTGTAGTCAATAACTCATCTTTAGTATTAGGTATATAATATAATAGTAGTATTTTAAGTAATAAACAATCTAACAAAAATTAATACTTACAATGTTTTTGTAAATTTTGGTAGATGAAATGTTTTGGTAGGTTTTAATTCCTTACGCAATCGCTCTTTACTTTACAATATTAATTTAATTCACGAGTTTGACCAGCATGTGTTAGTTATATGATACTAAAAATTGTTACTTATAATTGGCTTTCTTCTACGCGTTTTAAATAAGTCTCGTAAAATGTCTCAAATATTATTTAATCTACATAGGTATATAAAACAAAATTGTGTTAGTAATAATAATAGAATAAATAGAAAAATAGAACTGAACTTCAACGCATACGAAGTCGCGGGCAAAGCTAGTTCATAATAATATATATTATGCTTAGGTAATGATGTCTTATGAACAAGCACACATGTATTCATTTCTTTGTCGGCGCTGCATAAACGATGGTTTTATATTTCATTTCTCAGGGCAAAAAGTCAATTTGACGGAATCGATATGCATCGATGTAATTTAAAGGGACGTAACTGACAATAATTACTCATAATTCTTTAAAACAAAGAAGTTTAAGTTTATTTTTTAAAGTAAAATAATTTTGCTGAATAGATGTTTTCTGTATATAAAACCCGATCAATTTAGATCAAAGAATCACTTCACTCCTTTGTCTTAATGTGACAAGACAACCCAGCTACGGACCTGGTTTCTGCCTGCCGGCTGAGAAAGATAGTTGCCTAAATTCTTTGACTCTCAAAAAATATTTTCCAAGTGTTTATTCTTATCGTTACGCGCTTGAAAACCGACATCAATACAACAAAAATGTAAGTAAGTCCTATCTAAATAATTAAGGATGTTTGTGGTTCAGTGGATATATTATGTATTGTTCACTTTAAGTCAAACCTAACACACCTATAAGATACTCTTTTTGTACAGTAACAACTTTAGATAAAATATATCTTACCTAGGTATATATAAACATATCTACTGTCAATCAACTTAGTCTATGGCAATTTACTGTTGAACTACCTTAGCCTAAGCCTTCCGCATCCAACGTAAACAGCCTCTTTCGTTATAGAAATTTATTATTTTTATATTTACAGTAAAAATTACAACGAAAAGAAACGCAGCTCAGATCTCTTCGGCTTAGAAGAGGATGTGGAGCGGCCACTTAGTTCGTGCTCTGATCTCGGTTCGTCCCTCGTGAGCCGTGTCGACAACGGGAAGGTGAGAAGGAAAGTGGACTTATCAGGGGAATTTTACGTAGACATCAAGGTTTACGCTAAGGGTGACGTGGTCTCCATCCCTCGTGAGGATCGGTGGAGAAAGGCGTTGGTCGCGCTTAAATTACAATTAGACCGAGGCTCTGTGCAGTGGAATGCGCTGCAAAAATTCATGCAACGAGCGCATGAACTATTTAATGACGCAGAGCCCACGTATTACAGTGACAATTTTAATTTTAAATAGGTACTATAATTTTACGATTAATTTGTTCTTTTTATGATTATATCATTAGGTACGTCATTCTTTTCATTGATGCACTTATATTTTTATTGAGATATATAATAATGTAGGATGAATTTTATGTAGACATCAAAGCCCATGCCAAAACTATAGCATTAGTCACACTGAAATTACAGTTACACCGCGGCTTTCTGCAGTGGAATGCGCTGCAAAAATTCATGCAACGAGCGCATGAATTACATAGTAAGGACCTGTTTAGTATAGTGACGACATTCGTATAAATATATGTAATTATTTTTTGTTTAATTTGTTCTTTTTGCAGTATTATTAGATCATTCTTTTTCATTAAAACACTTATATTTTATTGAAACACTTAAATAATTTTTATTCTGATCTAATTTTCGTACCTCTAAAATGCCTTTCTGTACTGTCTGTAATACATCTGTTGAGCGCAAGCACTGGATAGGTCACTTACGCAGCACCAATCACAAAAACAAAAATATTTCTAATTTCTGCGATGGTGTTGAATTAATAAATTCTGCATTTCGAAATCGCATTGCTTCCTATAGAATTGTTAATCAATATGAGAACTGTTCCTTGACTTCATTTTTAATTAGCATTCATGAAAAAATTAAGTCATTAATAGACTTGTCCCTTAACAACATACTTGCGTGAAAATTAACTTTGAGTATTTCGCTTTGTTTTTTATGTTTAAAAATGACTCTCAAGAGATGAAATCATTTTGTACAAAAAATTATACACTTCATCAAAACTATGAATATGAGCCCTTAATATCCCAAATTAAATGCATTCTAACAAAAAAGGTTGAAGAATTCCAGGATCGTGATAGTGGCTGGATATCAACCTTTGCGCGGTTCAGGCTTTGTTGAGTTGCCGGCTACTATAAAATCTAAAAAAGCTTCTGTAAATATTCGAAATAATTATGAGTATTGCTTTTTATGGTCAATTGTTGCTACTTTATACCCAGCCAACAGTCACCCTGAAAGAGTATCATCTTACCCTGATTTCCGGGATGTGTTAAATATAGAAGGCATAGAATTTCCATTGACTTTCTCAGATATTGCCAAGTTTGAAGTAAATAATCCTAAAATTTGTGTTTATATTTATGGGCTAAAAAATAGTACTGTGGTAGGACCTCTCTATAAATCAAATAATTTAAAGAAAAAGGTAATTCATTTACTTTATCTAGAAAGCTATAATTTGTCACATTACTGTCTAATCAAAGATTTACCGCGACTTGTTAAAAATCAAATTACAAAACATCACGGTAAATTGCATTTTTGTGACGTTTGTTTAATATTTTTTAATACATACGACGATCTTGATTCGCATAGTTGTGGAGGTGTCGCTATGGAAGTACCCATTCTCTCCATTTTTAATAAGAGATGTGGAACAGAGACAGTGTCAAATGCTTTGGTAATATCTAGGAAAATCGACAGGCATTTTTGTCCATTATTAAGACTGTTTACTATTTCATCAACCAGAGAAGCGACTGCACCCTCAGTCGATATTCCTGTCCTAAAACCAAATTGATTCGGCGCTAAAATACTGTTTCTCTTTAAAAAGTTTCTTAGGCGGGTGTTTAGCACCTTCTCCAGGATTTTAGACATCGCAGGTAGGACAGATATAGGCCTATAATTATTGACACTGTCTCTGTTTCCACTCTTAAAGATGGGATGCACAACGGCCCTTTTAAAAGATTTGGGGAAAATCCCTTCTGCCATAGAAACATTGCAAATGTGGGTAATTATTGGTACCAGGATGTTTGAGCACTTTTTCAATAGATGAGCAGGAATTGCGTCCCACCCGACCGCAGCATCTTTACGCAAATTTCGAATGATTGACTCTACCTCAGACTCATCCGCTGGCAAAAGAACAAAAGAATTAGCATTAATGTTATCATTCAGCAATTGAGTATTTTGTATATTAGGGCTAATTTGTAATGCTAAGTCAGTACCGATGCGGGAAAAGTACTCATTAACTCGGTTTACAGATGTCAAATTATCTTTGTCTATATTTAATAGTTCAACAGGGGATTGTTTAACGGAAACCGTGTGAGTAATGTTTTTGATTATTTTCCAAGTAGACCGTGGGTTATTTCGTGCTTTACGTAGTTCATTATTTTCGTAGTTATGTTTTAATCTTTTTAATAATTTATTGCAAAAGGTGCGGTATCTGAGATAGGTTACTTTAAGGGTGTAATTATCAGGATTCATTTTAAGCCGTTTACTCATGGAGTCTCGATTGCGTATACATCTGAGCAATCCTTTAGTGGTCCAAGGTTTGAATATTACTTGTTTAGATGGTGTGCGAATTATTTTAGAGTGCTTTTGTATTAATGCTTCAACACTTGTAATCAACATCTCAGTTGCAACGTTAGGATCAGACGTGTTTAATATTTGCGAGAAATCTGAAAAAAATCTTTATATGCTGCCTCTCATATTTATTAAAGTCAATCATTTTTTCTTCTAAAGTGTAAATATAGCTGTACTTCTTCACCACGCAAATTGATTAAACGATTGTTAATATCCAATAACCTGATATGTATGCAGCTTATGTTGTTTTGGTTTACCGGAAAATATATAGCGTTCTTCGGGATTTCAATGATTCTGTATCCAGGTGGCACGTTTAGAGCAAATTCATGAATAATGTGACTTGGATCGCCGTTTATATAAGAGCCGCTCACAATATCACATTCAATCCTGACCACGGTCGTCGGTAAAATGTTGACTGGAAACTTTGATACGTGCCATTTATTTGCTTTCAAAATCTGTTCATTAAACTTAACAGTTTTCCGAAGGAGTCCTGTTTGGTAAAATTTACGTCTTTTGTACAGTATATAGTAGTTTTTAGGGTATTGTTATTACACTGTATTTTTATTGATGCATCCTTTATTTCAGATTTTAAAAAGTCATTGATATCTTGCAATTCATACGTACCTTTAGGTATTTCAATAAGGTCTTTCATGCCATAATATAACTTGTTATTAGTTTTATCGATATTTGGGATAGAATTAAATGTTGAAAAATGCATTAAAGCACATTCATACTGTCCATCTAATTGTAAAGGATTTGGAAAGTATGTAGATAAACTTGATGAATTTCCAGTTATTGACAAAGTGAGTGACATTTTGTAAATGAGTGAAATAAAAGAAATACAATATATTTTATACATTTTTATTCCAAAAAGTCCACAGATATTTCAAACATAAGTGCCCACAGTTTACTGTATTAAAATTTTGATATCTCGTGTAGTTATAAAATACAGTACAGTTTTTAAAATACCGCATCAATTCTACTGGAGGTTTTAGGTCTCCATAGCTATCAAAGTATTCGCAATAGTTGTTTATTTTAACATAAGCTAACCAGTGAGTTCCTTTATTTTTGGAGTTATCCAAGTTAATGACGCCACATTCAACTTGCTTCGGCTTCCCTGGCAACTGATCTTTCATGTACACTCCTCGAAAATATGGGATATCCTTTGCATGCTTTTGAATATCTATATTAGTTAGAGGGCGATTGGGTAGCTTATTTTTCAGTTTTTTGAACTTGTTATAAATAGCCCTTTGCCATTTTTATACGGCCTAATATATAAGCCCTTCCCTAAAACTAAAGCTTCCATTGCTTTATTATGTCGTTCCGTCTCTGCAAAATTTTTTTGAGCTGCTTTATAATCATTAACAGTTTTTGCAATACCAGCCGCTCCGCCAGCTAAAGTTCCTAGAGCTGACAATCCAGCAAATATTGGAATTAAAGGCAGAATCCCTCCAGTTTTTGGAATAGGTATTACGCGTGGTACCCGAATTTTCATATTGCTTGGAAATACTTTCTTAGCCACTAAATAAGCAGCGTTAATTAAGGATTTACTATCTTTGTGTTTCAATTTCTTGATTTTAGATTTAATTTTAGATACAAAATTTTTAAATGTCTTAACACCAGCACCGGATTTAATCTTGGCTTTTATAACTTTATTTACTAGCCATGAACTAAGTTTTTCGTCTTTGCCTGCATCTTTTGACTTAAGTCTTTGTTTGGCCATGCTTAGAAGTTGTAAATCAGCTTTATGACGATTTGATAGGTCTTTATGTTTTGCATATGCTATGTCGTGTTGCATACAGGCTTCGTCAAGTTTATTAACACCTTTGTCACCTCGCAGTAAACGTTTTTCCAGTTTTGTATCAGGTCCGCAATAATTATAACCAGATAATTATAACCAAATGTAGTTCAACAGGCAAATTATCAATGATACTGTTCAATAGTCCACCACCTTGCATCGCTTAAATTATAATGACAGAAATTTGGCTTAAACTTTATATTTAATACAAATTAGCATACAATCGCTGCTTTGTTAATCCAACTATTTTCATCATTTCTGAAACCTAACCACTTGACAAAAAATTTACTTCCTTTCTTTTTTCAAATTTTTCTATCAAGTATACACCAGGGTATTTGGTTTTTTGTAGTTCATGTTCATAAAACGTTCCTAATATAGTTTGTTTTCGTTGATCATCTAAGTGATACGTAACTGGCGCGGTATTATTGATACTTTTTATCGTAAATAGCTCAGTTGACCAATTCGGAGTATAACCTTTCTCAAAATGCTGTTTGTATTTGCTTGTTCGAACGTAGTCTCCAACTTTAAACTTAGGCTTCCGCAGAATTGATGTATGTTTATATGAATCTATTATATTTTCCTTTATTTGTAGCTCATTAGATTTATTGACATCGATTGGTTTACATTTAATAGTGCGATGCTTTGTACTGTTGTACGTTTTTACAACATCTTCCAATAATCCAAGCCAGTTATAGCTTCCATTTAAACTAAAACATTTGTATAGTTTATTTTTGATAGTTTTGATCAATCGTTCTACTATTGAAGCTTTTTTTATAGAAAATGTTGAGTAATGATTAATATTGTTAGTTTTCATTAGAGCTTGAAAAGTTTTATTATAAAATTCTGTTCCTAAATCAGTTTGTAGATGAATTGGTTTACGATGGCTGATGAATAGTATATTCTCAAATGCATTAGCAACATCAAGCTTATTTTTTGATTTTATTGGTACTGACCAAGCATACTTTGAAGAGCAGTCAATTACCACTAAAATGTAGTTAAAGCCTTTGTTCATTTTTTTGAGACTCTGCATATCCATCAGGTCTGCTTGCCATAAATCCCTTTTACTATAACTGAACGTCGACAAAAATTTCTTCGTGCCTGTTTGTGGATTTCGTTGACAATTTCTTGTTTCGTCATTGCAAAGATTTTATAAGGAATTTATCAATCTCTGATTTTGTGTAGTACTTCTCTTCTAAATGAATCAAAGAATCTGATATCTTTGCTTTTATAGTAGCTTGAACAATATTTTGCACATCTGTCATGATATGTGAACGCAGGGCTGCATTCAGTTTATATAATTCTTTTATTACATTTTCTTTAAAACGGTCTACATAATCTTTGTTTACAGCTTCATCTGCGTCCACAGGGGATCTAATACCTTTGAGTTTAGAGGATTTTAAATCAAATTCCCCGCTTGCGGTTTTGTACATTGCGTTTTCATTAAACTCAAACAATTCTGATAAACGCATTCTTTTATGAATATAGTGACCGAATTTATCTACATTCATGCTTAAAATCTACTGTATAGTATATATAGAGGTTGAAAGTGAAATGATCTTTATAAGAATGAAATTTGATTATTTATAATCCCACTTTCTTGCAATTCTTCAACAATAGATATTATTTCATTGTCTAATCCAGTGTTACCAGCATCTCGAGATGCGATTAGTAATTTCAACCTTTCTACTAATTCATTTGGATCATCCCAGTACACATAATCGACATCTTTTTTCCATTTTTTTATCAATGGTAGACTTTTTCCCTTTGATTGATTATCTTTAAGTGAATTTTGAAGTTTGAAGAGAGGTTTAATAACTTGCAAATATTTTTGACCCTTATTACTTTTTATAGGTTTATTTGGTTCGTAGTCTCGACGATGTACATTTGTATCAATCAACATCGATTTATAATGTTGCATATCACTATCTGTAACTAAGCTTAAATCTATGTCTTTCTTTAGCAAAAATTGTTTTAAACCAGGCGTACTTCGATATTTACGTCCAGCGACGGTGATATATTGATCTTTTATTGTTATGTGAGCAGAACCTAGCATAAGTTTACCGCACTCTACTCTTACGCCATAAGGAACATCTCTCAAAGCTTCTGAGGGTACTGACGTAATCCAATCGAGATGGTGTATCACAAACTTCTTTGGTATCAACAACGGATTCATAAGACGAGTTGCTATTAAGAGAAACAGATTCATTTTCACCGTCATCACTTTCATATTTATCTGTCTGCAAATTGGTACCAACATTATCTTCATCTTCAGTAGCACTCAAAAGAGGAACTTGCTTACTAGTACTAGCAATCAAACGGAGGGGTTCCGTTACAGGTTTGAAAACAGATTCCAATGGTTGTTTATTATCCATCTCAGCATCTTTCATTTTTCGTACCTTTTTCTTTACAGCTTCTACTGCATTTACAATTTGTCTTTTCAATGATTTTTCCATATTAATATAGTGATCCTTATTGATTAAGTGATCGCTCTGAATTATTAATATTGAGCAGGTGACTGCCTTATATACCGATTTGCGTTCTTAATCAAAGACAAGGATGTTACAGAGATACGTTTGACACTTTTGTCAAACGTATCTCTGTAACATCCTTTGATTTTGGGACAATCCTTATTAATTACAACGTAACTGAAAGGTTTGCGCCATATTTTTGAACACATTTCACGAAATTCAGACCACGTCATGTCAGTGTTGACATGTTCTTCATAAACATGTCTCAAATTAATTTCGTCTTGTTTAAAAAGCACGATTAGGTTCGCATTATCTCTTACTAACTGTTTAGGAATTTTACTATATGTTTGATTTAAATAAAAACAATCGATGTTTTTGTGTCTTCCCATTTCAAAATAATCACGCATATTATTCTGATTTTCACAAGGAACATCATCAAATATAATAATTGAATTTGGTTTAGCATTTTGAACACTCAGTACTTCCTCATTTTCATGGTATTTTTGAAATGAAATGCCAGGTACTCGTTGCAACACTTTTTGTAAAAAAATATACTTTGGTTGCTTTAAAGTTTTTGAATAAACATAAACATTTTGTAATCTCAACCCGTTCTCATGAATGAGAAGACCGATTATTAAATTCGTTTTTCCACAATTTGATGGTCCACATACGATGCATCGCAACGAGGTGGGTAATAATTTTTCATGACGTAGACCAGTCTTGCTAGACTCCACACAGATTTTGTTTACATGTAATGAATGTTTCACAAATTTCATTGTTACTACTTAAAAAAGTTTGTTAATAACGATTCAGTTTCGTTGGGTTCTATTTACTATTTATTTCAATGCTGAAATAAATAGTAAATAGAACCCTTTAATCGATAAGTGCCGATTTTATAGAGTATACAGAAATATTATTGAGCATTCTACTCCACCTTCCGTTCACTCCAGAAGTATTATTGGGCATTTTACTCCACCAGGAGAGACGGAGGCGAACGAAGTGAGCCGTAGGAACGGAAGGTGGAGTAGAATGCCCAATAATACCCTACTTATGTGTAATGTGTAATGACTATGACAATATATTATTCAGTATTATTCAAACACTTCGTCGTTTTACGCGTCTCCAACATCCAACCCGTATATGGCGACCCTGCCAACGGAATCTTCCAGTGCATCGCGAATTTGACACTATCCCGTGTATAATAATAATAATAATTTGCATTCAAAATCGTGCATTCCAAAAAAACGAGAGGTGTGTGTACAGAGTGTGGGAACGATCCAATACAAGTTTGGATAATGGACGTCGACCAGATGTTGAAATTACAAATAATTTTTGGCGTAATATTCGGTCGGCGCCCACCAGCCACACGGAGGGCGATTGGTTCAGGGATGTCAAGCGAGCGTGTGAGGCAATAACTCTTATGGAGCCTGTAACTATTAGGCCAGAAGATGTATCTTGTGCGGCCCGTTCGCTCCCGAATTGGAAATCACCGGGACCGGAAGGATTGCACAACTTCTGGCTGAAGTGGTTACGCAGTACTCAGGATCGATTGGCGTCCCAATTTCACTTGGCTCTGGAATCGGGGTCGTTGCCAGACTTTTTAACCACTGGTATAACCCACCTGCTCTTTAAGTCAGGGTGTAACACGGACCCCAAGAACTACAGACCTATTACGTGTCTGCCGACTGTTTACAAACTTTTTACATCCATTTTGAGAACAAAATTATCACATCACATAAATACTAACCATATCATGTCCATATCTCAAAATAGATGTAGAAATGGGGCTCGTGGTACCAAAGAGCTACTCCTTATTTACATGACCATTTGCCAACAGGTACGTCGTCACCGAAGGGATTTGGCGACATGTTGGATAGATTATAAGACGGCCTATGACTCTGTGCCCCATACATGGCTCTTGAAGGTGCTGGAGTTGTATAAAATAGATACAACTTTATGCACTTTCTTGAAGACGTGTATGGGGCAATGAAGGACTGTCCTGCGCTATCCGGGATGTCGGCAGATCCAGAGTGATAGTATGCCTATAATGATCAAGCGGGGTATTTTCCAGGGTGACAGTTTGAGTCCACTGTGGTTTTGCCTGGCTCTAAACCCTCTTAGTACTTTACTGGAGGATTTGGAGCTAGGCTACCGGTTGCAGAGTAGAGGCCAGGTCATATCTCAACTTTTTTTACATGGATGGCCTTAAATTATTTGCCCCCACCCATCTTCAGCTGACAGAGTTACTAAAGGTACCTGAAAACTTTAGTAATTCTATCAGAATGAGTTTGGTGTGGACAAGTGTGCGGTAATGTATGTAAAGCGAGGTGGATTGTGGAATCTGATGGGATGGAACTATCGGATTCCTCAATACTTAGGACTCTCTCTATAAACGAAACATACAAATATCTGGGTATGTCGCAGGCGTTGGGCATTTCAGAGACTGACATGAAACAGACATTGTGGGATCGCTTCTTTGGCCGCCTGACAAAGATACTAAAAAGTTATTTGTCGGGCGGTCATAAGGTGCGTGCTTGTAATGGCTGGGCCATGCCGGTCTTAATGTACTCCTTCAGCATACTCAGATGGACTCAGACTGAACTGGAGGCCCTGGATAGAAAGGTCCGTACACTGTTGACCGCATACCGGATGCATCACCCGCGCTCGTCTGTAATGAGGCTGTACATCCCGTGGAAATACGGGGGTCGTAGCTTCCTAAGTGCCAAGACCCTCCACAATCGTGAGGTGTGCAGTCTTAGAGAATATTTTCTCCAGACCGGCTCGGGTGTGCATCGGGCTGTAGTCTCAGTGGACAATGGCCTTACCCCGCTGGCTCTGGCTAAGGAGAACTGGCGCCAACCTGTGGTACTCAGTAGTGATGACCGCAGGGATGTATGGAAGGGTAAAGAGCTGCATGGACGCTTCTATCGGACCTTACACGGGCCCGATGTTGATTTAAAATCATCTGTGGCCTGGCTACGTTTCGGCGATATTTTTGCCGAAACAGAAGGTTTTGTCTTTGCAATAATGAACGAAGTTGTTATGACGAATAACTACCGGCGGCATATCCTGAAGGATGGGACGGTCGACATATGTCGGGCATGTCACCAGCCCGGTGAATCTCTCAGGCATATTGTCTCTGGGTGTCCCCATCTTGCCAAAGGCGAATATTTGCACAGACACAACCAAGTGGCCAGGATAATCCATCAGCAACTTGCCTTAAAGTACAATCTTGTGGATTCAGAGATACCGTACTACAGGTATGTGCCCGATCCAGTTCTCGAGAATGGTCGTGTCACTATGTACTGGGATCGATCTATCATCACTGATAGAACCGTCGTGGCTAACAAGCCAGATATTGTGGTGATAGATCGATTAGAGCGCCTTGCAATGATCATCGATGTCACCATCCCTCATGACGAGAATCTCGTGAAAGCTGAAAAAGATAAACAAATTAAATATCTGGACTTCGCTCGCGAGGTTGTCGACATGTGGGATGTAGGCTCAGCGATCATTGTACCGATAGTCGTTTCGGTAAACGGATTAATTGCCAAGAGCCTCGACCACCATCTTAAGAGGCTCGCGTTGAATAGCTGGGTCAAGTCCTCGATTCAGAAGGCAGTATTGCTCGACACGGCGCGCATAGTGCGGAGGTTCCTTTCTCTGGAGCCCTAACCACCGATAGCTTGGTTCCTGCACCCGATACCGGTGGGTCATATCAGTTTTATATTTTTAAATATGTATAATTTTTATATTTATATTTAAAAATGTAATTATTAGAGAAAATAAGTAATAAAGAGAATAATAATAATAATAAGCCCTCTATAATCCAACCATATGTCCGAGTCGACCATCTGACTCACGTGGGGGGCGGACACGCGATACTTTATTATAACTGACGCGGCTAACCTGGCTCTGGGAACCCATAAATACGAGTACGTTAGGAGTACGAGTAGTTACGAAGTAAACGTTTAGGGCCGCTTCCCGAGGGCGATCGCCGGGGCACACCTGGAGCTGACGCTGGGTGTCACAGCATACGAACCGTCAGCGGAGAGGAGTTGAATAGGCGGGTTCACTCCGGGTCTCCCGAAAATACTACAGCCAACCCCATAGACGACAACATTAGTTTAAATTCATCCATTTCAATAGTAGAACCCTATAGCCCATCAACTAACTCATACATACCATCACCTGTGTCTTCCGTGGAACAAAACTCTCACGGAGCACCTACGCCAACCTTAACTGTTGTGCAGGAGGCAAATGCCTTTTTGCCTGCGTCCACTAAGGCTGGCAAACCTAGGAAACGCATGAGCTGGAGTAAAGATGTAAATATATTCATCATGCGAACCTACTACTACATCACGAAATTAGAAACAGACATGACTACATACAGAAATAAATATCTACACGAACTTTTTTCAAAACAGTACCCCAACATTAAAGTAGCGCAACAGCGCGTACCCGACCAGAGAAGAACAATTATAAGAAATAAACTACTACCACAAGAAACACTGAGCCAATTGAAAGACGAAGTCAGAACACAATTACAGAATGATTTAGACAATACTACAAATGAGTCCACTACCGTACTAACAACTAATAATGCACAAAGTATCCAGCAATTTGAATCTCATACTCCACTAACACACTCCACAGAATTAAGATCACACACACAATTGTCATCCTATCAATATACTCAAACATCTCACAAATCGAAACAATTAGTTTAGTGCTAGAAAAGGAAATAGAAACGCTAGTTAATTGTAGTCCTATCCAAGAAATACATATTCAAGAAATACACGATAAATTTACATCAGCTCTAACACAATATTGTGGAATGGACCAGGCGTCCGACCAAAGTTACCAAAATTAAGATATAGCAATAAACTTACGGAATTAACAAATTTGTTTAATAATAATAATAATAAATTTTTATTCAATAAATAAATAAAAGTCTTTACAAAACAAATTACAAGCTACTTATTGTATTAAATTCACATTAAAACTATATTTAATCTAAAGGAAAACATATTACAATTTAAAATTGGACACAATAAGTCTTGTTTATACAGTCTGTTTTTACATTTTATTACCTGAACTAGGTCAGAGACCTGTGTTTCAGGCTGTTTCTAATATTACATTGTTATTCTATTATTAATAAAGTAAGGGTCTACAATAAACATTTAACATTTATACATGTACTGCAAACATATATAGGTAGTTAAGTATAACTACAATTAAAATATTTATAACCAATAACAATTATAAATAAAAATTGCTTAAACAACAATAAATTATTTTACAACTACTAGCAAATTCTCTGTATCTGAATACGTAAGCGTTTTTAGGTACTTTGTTAAAACTATGACATTGATTATGATTAATGCTATATATATATCTAATAACTTATTTAGTTTATTGTATAGAAAAGGCCCTAAGAATAAGAAAAATTTCTTCATGTAAGCATGCTTAGTTTGGACGCTTTCACAAACTAAGTCTTTCCTTCTTTTGTTCGTAGGTAAGAAAGGTAGTAGCGTATGTTGTTTTAGGATAGTGTGCAGGATAAATAGTTGACGGACAGTTAAAATGTTAATGGATTGGTATAGTTCATAGGTAGGGAAGATGAAAGGGCGGAATGTGGCTACCTTTAAGATGGCTCTTTGCGCACGTTCTAGTGGCAATAATATTGTTTTCGATGCTCCACCCCACGATGTTATACAATAGGTTATGATTGATTGGCATAATGCTAAATACACCTGTTTTAGTAATTTAAATATTGCAACGCTACGAAGATTCTTGAAAATATATATTAGTTTGCGTAGTCTATTGCATAATAAATAAATATGTTTGCTAAAATTTAGGTTAATGTCAAGCGTAATGCCTAGGTATTTTATACAATCGGTTGCTTCTAAAGTGGGGCAAGTGCATGCGGTGTCAGCAGATAGTAGACAATTATGATTGTGAGCAATAATGTTGTTTATGTAATATGGTGTGTTTTTGTTCCGCATTGAAAAGTGGATATATTTAGTTTTATGTGCATTTAGGGTTAAACAATTATTTTCGAGCCATTTACTCATAGTATTGAAACCTTCTTGAGCTCGCTGATAGGCTTCGATGCGTGATTGAGCGGTGAACAGTATTACTGTGTCATTCGCATATGATATTGTAACCCCGTTCCGAAGACACAAATTACACAGATCATTTATGTAAATAAGGAAAAGTGTAGGACCTATAATACTTCCCTGGGGAACTCCAAAAGAAGTATTTGGGATGTCTTTACTGATGATTTTTCCTATTTTTACACATTGATATCGATCAGTCAGCAGAAAGTTGTAGCTGTTTGCCTCTTATTCCAACCGATTCAAGCTTTTTAAGCAATATAGAATTCGAAACAGAGTCGAACGCTTTCGCGAGGTCCAAGAAGATTCCAATTGTATGCATTCCATTATCCAAGTTAGAGGTTATATGGTCAGTTAGTTGTTGAACCGCATGACTGGTTGATGGTTGTGGTCTAAATCCAAACTGTCTGTCCTAAAGAATATTGTTTACCTCTAAGTATTTTATTAATCTATTATTTATTAACTTTTCTAAAATTTTGGACAATGTTGGTAGTTGGTAAGATAGAAATTGGTCTATAATTGTTTATATCACTTTTGTTTCTGGACTTATGGACCGGGATAACAATAGCTTTTTTTAATACTTTAGGGAAAATTCCTTCGGTCATACATATTTGAAATATATGAGTTAAAGGTTGGGCAAGAAAGCGTTTAAACCTTTTGATTACGTTGGTAGGGATATTATCCCAACCAACTGCACACGTGTCCATTAGCCCCGAAATTACATTTACAACCTCGTCTATGTCAGTTTCTAGCAATACAAAGGATTTAAGCCTGGACGCCGGATAAAATTTGGGGGGAGGAGACAAAAGTTCATTGCCTGAGATTGAAATTTTTTCTGCTAAGTTTTTGCCGACGTTTACAAAAAAGTTATTAGCTTTGTTGGTCGCCTGTCGGTGGTTTGTGTCAGTTTGTAGTAACTCTCACGGAGGTTCCTGATTTTTTGAAGAATAAGTACTGGATTTTATGAATTTCCAAACTAATTTGCTATTTTTGCCTGCCTTTTCTAATTCGGCCTTGTTATAGTCCAGTTTTAATTTCTTTAACAGATTATTACAAAGGTTCCGATATCTTTTGTATGTTACTAAAATAATCTCATTCTCAGGTGACCATTTAGCTTTTGAATGAAGTTTGTCCCTGTGCCTTATACATCGCAAAAGCCCCGGTGTAATCCAGGGTTTTATGTTTTTGTATTTACTGCTTAATTTCACTGATAATCACGATTAATAATAATATTAATAATCACGTACTGAACCGATTTCTAGCTGACAATACAAAACTGACAGATTTACATACTTTAATTTATTGTACAACAGTAGTTATATCTGAAGAACTCAATTATAAAATAACAGATTATTCAAGAAGCATAAAATCAAATAACCAAATAAACCTGCATGGCAAGAGGCTCGAAAAAGATATAGAAAAACTTAGAGCTGATTGCGGTAGATTGACTCAATATATTAATAACAATAGATCAAGAAAAGTAATTAAAAGAGTTGAACAAATATTTAAATCTTCAAATATTCACACTAGACATGAAAACGATAATAGAAAGCCTGAAGAATATTTAGATACTTTAAAACAAAAATTAGCATTAAAAGTACATAGGCTCAAAAGATATAAGAAAGCGCAGCAGCGGCAGATTGATAACAAATTGTTTAAATCAAATGAAAAAATATTTTACAGAAAGTTAATAAATTCAGAATCTAGTGAGCCATCTACACAAAACACAACAATACCAACTGAAACACAACTTAAAACATTTTGGGCAGGCATTTGGGAAAAACAGATACACCATAATGATAAAGCAGATTGGATAACTGAAGAAGCCAACAAGTGCAATACAATAGAAGAAATGGATTTCAATGAAATTACAGAGACTGACATAACTTTAATTACAGCTAAACTACACAATTGGCAATCACCTGGTATAGACAAAATACATAATTACTGGTATAAAAAGCTAACGTCAATACACAAATCTATAACAAAAATCTAACAGATATTATATTGGGTAAACAGAATATACCAGAATTTATTGCCACCGGAATAACTTACATGCTACCAAAAACTACGTTTTCACCTCAACCTTCTCAATACAGACCTATCACATGCCTACCAACAATATATAAAATTCTTACTTTAGCAATAGCCCAGAAAATAAACACACACATTGAAAATAATCATATAATTGCAGAAGAACAGAAGGGTTGCAGACGGGGCCACATGGGGTGCAAGGAACAACTCATCATAGACTCTACTATTCATAAACATGCAACATCAAAAAACAGAAATTTACATTGCACATACATCGACTACAAAAAAGCTTTTGATAGTATACCACATTCCTGGCTGCTACAAATTTTACAGATCTATAAAATCAACCCAAAAATAACAGACTTTTTGCGCAACATCATGTCACGATGGAAAACTACTTTGCAACTTAATAACCGCGATACCATAGTTAGGACTCGACAAATATCTATCAATAAAGGTATTTATCAAGGTGATTCTTTAAGCCCTCTTTGGTTTTGTCTTGCTTTAAATCCTCTGTCACATATACTGTATCGTTGCCGAGTTGGATATTGTCTTAAACACAATACAGATGACACAGTTATTTCACATCTTATTTATATGGATGACATTAAATTATATGCTAAATCAGAAAAAGATATGAGAATACTTTTATTTGCGACATCAACATTTAGTAAAGACATCAATATGGAATTCAGTTTAGATAAATGCAAAACACTAGGGTCAAATGGGGGACAGTGTAACAGGGGGCACAGTATAACATAAAGATTAACTCTGTCCTTTTCTAATTTATCAATGGTGTCTCTTTACGTGTTTTGTCAGTCTCATGTGCCGTCATCTTAAACAGCTGTCATCGGACGAAACAGCTCTGGATGAACGGAAGAATGCACGAATTTAAGTTTTTCGTAAAAAAACATGTATAAAATTTAGAGAGTGAAGTTTTGATCTTATTGGAAAAGTAATAAGTTCTGGTGAGTAAATATATGTTCCTCTTAATCTTCAATTAGTTGGTGTTTAAATAGTAAACAAAGTTTATTACAATTTCTAACGTATATAATTTTAACGAATTTTTGTTTAAAACAATATGGTGTGGGGTACAGTGTAACGGGGTACAGTGTAACATGTAATAGAGTGCCCCCTTTGAGTATTACTTTATTTTTAGGTGTGCTAAATCGAAAATGGTTCGGAATCGGAAAAGGAAGACGCATATCGGCCTACACAATGCTAATGATATGAAAGAAGCCATTGAGCTGGTTGAAAAGGGAGTACCTTTGAGAAAAACAGTTGACAGAATAAACGTGAATTACGGTACTTTATATTATCGTTAATTTAAGAAAAAGAAGATGATTTTGTCGTTGTTAAGTTTTCTAGAAAACAGACAAAGCATTATACCTATTGGAAAATTATTGACAGATAATGAGGGAGATGAATATGACATCAACTTTCTGCGCAAAAGTGGTAAAGTTGATAACGTCTTTTATTTTCCTTTAGAACCGGATCTTGCTATTATCGGACCGGATGATACCTATTGAGCTTATACCGCCATTACCTAAAATGCAAAAAAAAACTAAACATCAGGCTGATTGCTACTCATTTCCAAAGAAAATACTGAGGCATTTTAATCTAGGCTAAGGAAAGATAATATTTTCATATTATAAATTTGTTTATGTTTGATTTTGATTACCAAAAATATGTTATAGAACATAATTGAGGTTAAAGGTTTTCTATTTTCATATTTTATTTCGTATGATGTATGTTTAGTCAACTGTTATAGCGTACCCCATCTTGTTATACTGTACCCCTATGGCTGTTATACTGTACCCCACCCCTGGGGTACACTATAACAAATTTGTGATCTCAGAAAACTAAAAAAATAAATAGTTTCAAGTATAAATTCGATACTATATCAAGCCCAATATGAAGGTTAAAGACTACTGATTTTATGGTAAATTATAAGAAGACGATATAACACAGTTTTTTTTTCTAAAATAAAAATGAGTTTTTTGTTACACTGTCCCCCACTTGACCCTAAATATAATAAGAGGCAAAATTCAACCCGGTGACTTTGCTGTTGATGATTCTAATACAATTACAGCTATGGAACCGACTGATCTCTACAAATATTTAGGATATAAGTAACTTAAAGGTCTCGACCACACGATAATTAAACAAACACTATTAACGGAATACAAGAAAAGGACAAATGCCATTTGCAAAACACAGCTTACCGGAAAAAACTTGATCAAAGCATTAAATACCTACGCTGTTCCAATATTAACCTATTCATTCGGCGTAATAAAATGGAGTAAAACTGACATTGAACAAATAGAACGGACTACACGAACCACACTTACAAAACACAACCACCTACATCCTAAATCTGCAACAGAAAGGCTCACCATTAAAAGACACCATGGAGGCAGAGGTTTTATAGACATACACAACTTTGGCAGAAACAAATTCATAACCTTAAAACATTCTTTTTCACAAAATCTTGCACAAGTAACATCCATAACGCTATATTCCAAAATGATCTCAATTACATCCCGCTTAACCTACATGCACCACCTGATTCACAAAACTCTAACAATAGCAATCCACAGACACAGAAAGTTGATAGCTGGAAAAAGAAAACATTGCATGGACGACACCCGCATGATTTAGAGCAGTCACATATCGATCCAATAGCATAAAATAAATGACTGGAAATAGGTTCTTTATTTCCGGAAACAGAAGGACT
This sequence comes from Catocala sponsa, assembly GCA_963564715.1. Taxonomy (NCBI): domain Eukaryota; kingdom Metazoa; phylum Arthropoda; class Insecta; order Lepidoptera; family Erebidae; genus Catocala; species Catocala sponsa. The sequence continues at coordinate 24,341,414 of OY751343.1, read as the reverse complement.
TATAATAGCCATTCAAGAACAGATAATAAATACAAAAAATTACAGGAAATATATAATTAACGACCATTCCCTTACTAGTGACAAATGCCGTAAATGTCATACTCAATCTGAAACCATTCAACACGTAACCGGAGCATGCACAACACTCAACACAAACAGATTACACTTATAGGCATAATCAAATAGCCAATATTATTAACCAAAAACTCGCACACAAACACAAATTGATACAAGACTTAAACATTCCCTATTACAAATACACGCCTGAAACTGTATTAGAAAATACCACTCATAAACTTTATTTTGCCGTGCCATTCTCACTGACAGGACCATCCACTATAATAGACCGGACATAACATTAGTAGATATACTTAATAAAATTACTTATCTTATAGATATCGCAATTCCTAACACGCATAATTTGCAAAAAACAATTAGTGAAAAAATAAGTAAATATGCAGAACTAAAAGAAGAAGTGACAAGAATATGGAGGCAGGACAAAGTCTATGTGGTACCCATTGTTCTTTCTTCCACCGGTATCATTCCTAAGAATCTTCGCCATAGCCTAAAATTAATTGATCTCAAAGAAACCTTGTACATAATTTTGAACACGTGCAGAATAGTCAGAAAATTCATGTCCCTTGATGAAAACGACACAACACAAACAACACCTCCAACATAATCTTTACACACTACACACTACATTTTACTTGGTTTCAGCCCGTAAACGTAGATAAAACCAGCCACGAGCTGAGAAAAAAAAGAAAAGGACAATAATAATAATAATAAAATGCCACAACAAAATTGTACTTCGACCGAGCTATACTTACTGATCGAACTATCCATTACAATAGACCAGACATAACGTTAATTAATAAAACAACCAAAACAGGATACCTTATAGACATCGCCGTACCAAATACACACAACCTACAGACCACAATAGCAGAAAAACTTAGTAAATTATTGAACTAAAAGATGAAATAACTCGAATATGGCATTTACAAAAAGTTATCATTATCCCTATAGTTCTCTCAACCACAGGAGTCATACCAAAGCAACTACACCAATCCCTTAAACCTTAAACTTACCACCAAAAACTTACTATCTTCTGCAACGCGCTCCTCGGTAATGAGATTGTACATCACGCGGAACTGTGGGGGTCGCGATTTTTAAATGCGAAGACCCTCCACAACCGTGAGGTGTGCAATCTCAGAGAATATTTTCTCCGAACCGATGTGGGCGTGCATCGCGATGTAGTCGCAGTGGATGCGGGCTTTACCCCGCTTGCTCTGGCTAAAGAGAACTGGCGCAAACCTCTTATACTTGGAATTGACGAGCGCAGGGATGTATGGAAAGGAAAAGAGCTGCATGGACGCTTTTTTAGGGCCATGAATGGGCCTGACATAGATTTCCAGTCATCGGTGTCCTGGCTACGTTTCGGAGCTGAGACCGAAGGTTTTGTCTGTGCAATTATGGACGAAGTTGTCATGATGAACAACTACCGGAGATATATCCTGAAGGATGGGACAGTTGACATATGTCGGGCATGTCACCAGCCCGGAAAATCTCTCAGTACATATTGTCTCCAGTTGTTCTCGTCTTGCCAATGGAGAGTATTTGCATAGACACAACCAAGTAGCCAGGATTGTCCATCAGCAACTTGCATTGAAGTATGACCTTGTGGAATCTGAAGTGCCGTATTACAGGTATGTGCCCGATCCAGTTCTCGAAAGTGGTCGTGCTACTTTGTACTGGGATCGGTCTATCATTACTGATAGGACAATTGTGGCAAACAAGCCAGATATTGAACTGATAGACCGATTGGAGCGCCTAGCAGTGATCATCGATGTCACCATTCCGCATGATGAGAATCTTGTGAAAGCTGAAAAAGAAAAAGAGTTGAAATACCTGGACCTAGCTCACGAGATTGTCGCCATGTAGCGTGTGGACTCGGCGATCATTGTGCCGATAGTCATTACAGTCAATGGTTTAATACCTAAAAGCCTCGACCACCACCTACAGAGGCTTGCGTTAGATGGCTGGATCAAGTCCTTGTTCCAAAAGGCAGTACTGCTCGACACGGCGCGTATTGTGAGGAGATTCCTCTCTCTGGGGCCCTAACCACCGGCAGCTTGGACCCTGTTGCCGATGTCGGTGGGTCATTTCAGTTTTTATATTTTTAAATATGTATAGTTTTTATATTTATATTTAAAAATGTAACTATTAGAAAGAAAATGAATAAAGAGAATAATAATAATAATAAATATATGGACGCAGTTCGACTGGAAAGTTCTAAGTAAATGACACAATGGATCGACTGCAAATCTATCGTTATTGCGGACAATACGTGCTTATTGAGAACAGAACTTTGAACCTTAACCTTGAAGGTGGGAAGCCAAAAGTGTAAGGAGGAGACTGTTATCGTGAAAACGCGGCTGCCAGGGGCAATGTCTTTTAGACATCATTATGACCATGTCTGCAGTAAAGCCAACCGCATTCTATCATTCACGCTTCGAAATGCTAGACCTTTCAGACAAGCCAGCCCTTTACGAACATTGTATTACAGTTTGGTAAGAAGTATTATTGAATATTGTTCATCTGTATCCTATCTATAGGACTCACATTGATCGAATAGAGACAATTCAGAAGCGATTTGTCAGAACATTATGTTCAAGGTTTGGACTGCGGCGTAAAATAAAAGAATATGATGATCGACTTCAATGGTTTAAAATTAGGATTCTTGAGAACAGGAGGTGGGTTAAGTGACTTATGTACCCTACACAAGATTGTTAATGGTTCACTAGATAGCCAGCTTGTTGAAAAACTTTAAGACTTCAACGCGATCTGTGCGCACACCTCAACATTTTACTATAGGCCATAGTAATAATAATGTTTCATTTAACAACTCAAATTCACAAATGTGCAGACAATACAATTCCATTTGTTCTGAATCGGATATCTGCCACGATAGTTATAATGTGTTTAAAAATGCCCTTTTAAAGAAAATTGTTCGAAATATTGTGCTCTATTTCTTATTTCTTTTTATTCTTATTTTACCATTGTTTACCTTAGCTCACTAAAGTTTTAAATATTACCTGAATGATGTGTATAGTTTTAATTGGAATTCAGGTTGGCATTGTATATTTTTGGTTATTTTATGTTCGATTGAGTAACGTGTAAATATTTAATCTGTTGTCTGTCACTGTACCTATTTAATAAAAATAAAAATAAAATTAAAATAAGGCCACTAATAAAGAAATTCGGTTCCGTATGACTACCACTAATATTATACTGTCCATTATATTGCTAATTGTGTTGCTTGGTGTGTTATTCTGCGCTTAAAAGGCATATAGAAAATGCCAAATGAAATGGATAAATTATGAGATCTATCGGACGACTATAAGAAGGTCGATTATAAAAACCTTAGTAATAATTATTATTATTACTAAGGTTTTTTATGTACAGTTGCAGCAGTGACCTTTGCATCTCGATATGGCATAATTGTAGCCCCTAGTCTTGCCATAAATATTGTTACAAGAAAAATATATTTTTTTCTTTTGTTTAAAACAGTATTTACTGTAATGTGTGTTGTTTATACATTAGTATAATAATAGCTAGCACTTCAAGAAGTATCTAGAAAACTGTATACCCCAAAAAAATAGAAAAGATAAAATTGGAGATGAAGCCAGACACCTTATGGAAACCAGGAAAATTCTTTTAACAAATAAAAAACAAAATAAAACACAAATAACGTACTTAAGTAAACAAATTAATGAGAAAATCAGGACACATAGGCAACAAGCAAGAAATAGAACTATCCAATACCATATTGAAAAGTCAGGAGGCATTAAGAAAGCCCTAAAAGAACTGAGAGAGAATACCGCCTGGATTCCATCCATCAAAAGCAAGGCAACTGGAAGGAAAGAAACAAAGCGACCCGAAATTATGGAAATAGCAACAACATTCTATAGCAAATTATATAACGACGTAGACTACACAAACACCCAATACATACGAGAAGAAGATGAAGAACCTATTCCTCCAATATTAGAGAACGAAATAAGAAACGCAATTCTGTCCCAAAAAAACTTCAAAGCTCCCGGAGATGATGGAATATCCAACGAAATTCTAAAAGGATGCCTAGAATACATAACAAAAGATATTACAAATGTATACAACGATATTCTGACTAATGAACTAATACCACAACAATGGACATCGTCAACCATCATACTGCTCCATTAGAAAGGCGACAGAGCAGAAATAAATAATTACAGACCGATCAGCCTTATCTCCAATCTGTATAAAATATTCTCAAAGGTAATATTAAACAGAATCGGTCCAGGGTTGGAAGAAAATTAGCCGAGAGAACAGGCGGGATTCCGAAGCGACTTTTCAACAATGGACCATATCCATGTCGTAAAGCAAGTTATCCAAAAAAGCAACGAGTTCGGAAAAACATACTACTTGGCATTTGTAGACTACAGTAAGGCATTTGACTCTCTGAAACACTCACACATTTGGGACGCTCTACATTCGCAAGGAGTTCATCCAAAGTACACCAGGATATTGGTTCAGCAAGAACAGATAGAATTTGATAACGAAAAATTATTTTCCTAAAACAAGTCTATTATTTTCTTAAAAATATCCCCCAAGATGGCTTCAACAAGTGGTTTAATGGAAGTAGATATAGGGAAAGAGAGAGACGAAGAAATTATAAAGTTGATAAAAATCACTAACATTGTAATAGATGAAGCAAACTTAAGAGAAGCTGTTGAAAGAGATATTACGTCTGGAATCATTGATATTGATATCTCTGATGAATTATCTGGGGTTCTTATGACCGTTTACACTTGTTTGAGGAAAGAATAAAATGATCAGATGGGTCATCAGAGATATCTTGGTTATGTTGCAACAATTAATAAACAAGAAGTTAGCATTCAAACAATTGTGGATAAAATAAAAGCATCAGGGATAAAAATTAATTTCATGGTAGCAACACCTATAGTAGAAATTATGACTCTATTTAAAGGGATGTTTGATGAAGTTAGAACAGGAGTTACTAGATTTAAGGTCAGGAAAACTGTTTATAAAAGAGGGTTAAAGAGGGATGCATCCGGAAAGCAGTTAGGTAGAGAAATCGGTGAAAAAGAGACAACTCAAAATATAACGCAATATGGATTAGTAAATCACCATATTCCTCTACTACAAGGGATAACTTTGCCTCCTGAGAGGAGAACTGGTGTGTTAAGAAGCTTAGGTCCATTGGCTCAGGCAATTTTAATGGTAATGGAAGATAAATATTATACCAAATTAAACAGTGCATTGAATACAAGTCTCCAAATGCTCCCGATGGCTTCAGAAATCATCTCTTGTTTGAAAGAAGCAAACAGTCCAGGGAGTGTTTCAGGAGTAATGAAGGAATTGGGAGATATTTTGCTTATAACTACTGCTAGGGCTACACAGAAAATTTATTTTCCATTAATATTATGCGTTTATTTGTGGGAGAGGAAACCTGTAGATTTCCAATGGAGTTTCTCTGGCTCACCGATATTAAAATTGTACACTGCTGCTGCTAAGACGATCAGATTTAAAATTAGGACTGGTGCATCTCCTCTGCTTACATCAGAAGCACTGTTCATGCTATGTTTGGCACTTATTTGGAGGATCTCAGTGTCCTTCAGCAAATAACTACACACCCTAAATTCGATCAAAGGAAGGATATGAATAGCATTTTCATTAAAAGAGGAGAGAAAAATCAATCATTGGTGAATTCAATACAATTCAAATATGTTTCGAAAATGACTCAAGCTCTCCTTACTAAAAGTTTGGGAAACATTGACCCTGTATCAACAAGCAGACCTTCCTTTTCGGGGTTCAGAAGACCGCACATTTACTCAAGAATTTCTGTCCTATCTTTCTACGGGAAAAAGTGCCATCAACTATAGTTCAGATCCAATGCAGCTCCAGTATGCATTAAAGAAAATAAAAGATACTCTTATTGAAGACAAAGATTCAGATAAAGTGCTGAACGCTGGAACTAAAAGGTGGCAAATGTTCAATGGAGGGGAATGGATAGAATGCGATTTTATACCTGTTGAAGGTAACATTAAGTTCTTTGGTATCAATGCATAAATTTTAGTTTTTCATTGTATAATTGTTATTTTTGACTGAAAACATTGTTTAATTTTAGTTCCTGATATTTGTAATATTTGTAATAATAAAGAATATATACAAAGAATCGACAGCAACAATCCAGACCGAAAGAAAAGGCCCGGCCTTCAAAACAAAAACAGGAGTACGGCAAGGAGATCCCCTCTCGCCAAAATTATTCTCGGCGGTATTAGAACATATATTCAGGCAAATCAATTGGGATGCATTTGGAATAAATATAAATGGCGAAAAGCTTAACCATCTCAGATTCGCAGACGACCTAATTCTGCTTAACAAAAACCAAGAAGGCTTAGAAGTAATGTTAAGACAACTAGATAAAGAAAGTAGAAGAGTAGGATTGACTATGAATCTAGACAAAACAAAAGTAATGTCAAATCACAAAAAAACACCTATATGGCTAAATTCTAATCAAATAGAATATGTTGATGAATATACATATTTAGGACAAATTATCGCACCCGAAAGCCAGATGCAGAAAGAAATAAACATCAGAATAGGTAACGCTTGGAAAAGATTCTGGTCTCTAAAGGAAGTGAAGAAGAACCCACACATACCCTTGAAAGATAAGACTACAGTATTCAACTCATGCATACTACCATGTTTAACCTATGTAGCTCAAACCTGGGCCCTTACAAACAAACAAAGTAGAGCACTCAGAGTGTGCCAGAACAAAATGGAGAGGAGCATCCTAAACATTAAACTACGGGACAAAATCAAACTTACTGATATAAGAAGCAAGACAAAAGTGAAAGATGTCACATACACAATGAAAAAACTTAAATGGAACTGGGTAGGCCATATGATAAGAAGCAAGAAGAAAAAATGGACAAAAGAAGCGACGGTATGGTGCCCTCGAGATGGGAAAAGAAGGAAAGGGCGTCAAAAAATCAGATGGGAAGATGATATCAAAAAAGTAGCTGGAATAACATGGCAAAGAAACGCTGAAAACAGGAAAATTTGGAAAACCCTAGGGGAGGCCTATGCCAAAGGGCAAGTGGATAATGGTACCGATGTCGAAGAATAGAGTTATTATTTAAAAAAAATATATATATATATATATATATATATATGTCGGAGATGTATTGTTCTCTATGGCAACGTCAGTAATTTAAAAATTGTAGTGGGCTTTCAGTTTATACAGTTCATTCGATAAATAGCATTTTGCTTTTTTTTTACAAAACCAATGAACGTTGATACGTGTAATGTATTTCCGTCGTAAATTTTAACAGTAATGCAATATTGCTATTGATAGTTTTTTAGTTGCGATACTGAGTGATTCTCGAATTATTATATCAAGGCCTTACGCCGCACTCTGATAACCGTGAGTGATTTAAAAAAATAGGCTATAAGACTCGAACCGTACCGTCCATCTAATAGGCTCAGCCTTCATACAAATCGTACAAAGTATACTAAAGGAATTTCTAGTTTCAGATATTAACAGTTCCAGTCAATCCTGGTAAAAAAAAGCGAGATGGTATGGATGTCATGGTGATATATTATCGCGAACCGACTTGAATACTATCCCCGATAGATTTTCTCTTCCACTCTTAGCTGATCAGATATCACAACAATCAAGGGCCGATTTTTGCATTTGTCTATATGCTAGTAGCTATAATCAAATTCCTATTTTAGAAACCGATTGTATCAAACTCAAGGCTTTATTAAGCCCGAAAGGCAGTTAGTGGCAACTAAGGGATGCAGAATTTTAGTCCTTGGTTATACACAGACCTGATTTCAGTTATGTACCTATAGTACCACAAGCCTTTCGGTGGTCTGTCATTAACTATGTTTATAAGCTAGTAAAGCATCTTGGATAGGAAAAGATGTCTGTGACTACTATTGTTTTAGTCACATAATAAATTTCTCCATAATGTTCTCGAAGATATGTGAAGTCTGCCAAACTGCACTAGGCCAGCGTGGTGGACTATGGCCTAACCCTTCTCACAGTGAGAAGAGGCCCGTGCCCTGCAGTGGGACAGTTTAATATAGGGCTGATATTATTATTTTTTGTTTGCCTTTCTATGGGCTATTAAGGCCTACAGGCGTACGGGACTAGTAAGGTGAACGTTTCTTTTTGGTACTCAGTTGCGTATAGTCGCTGACTAAGGTCTATGTTCTGCCAGCAAACATTTTAGAATTTTGTGGGCCCAACTGTATTAACTTTCATTTGAATGCTACTGGTTAAAATGGTAACGCGCAAGTTACTTTAGAGGTAATACTATCTTATGTAGAAACGGCGTGATAAGTAGTAGCAGGATGCGTTTAGAGCTAAAGCAGGCGAAGTTTAGAGCTAGCATAAGCTGGACGTGTACCGCATGACAAGTGATAGTCATCTTGAACTTTTTATCTTATCTTATGTGGGAGCCAGTCAGTGCAGACCGGTGACACTTCGACCCAGTGGGATCTTTTGTGTCGACTCTCTCCCAATAACGACTGCCATAGATGTTCATGGCAGCCGGGACCGACAGCTTAACGTGCTCTCCGAGGCACGGAGCAGGCGATAATTGTCAATCAATACGCACATAGTTTCGAAAAGTCATATAACTTCCGAAAGTCAGAGGTGCGCGACGTGGGTTCGAACCAGAGACCCTCTGCATTGCAGTCTGTTGGTCTCCCCACTGAGCTATCGCAGCTCATCTTGAACTTATAATAAGACATGTAGCGCGACCTTTGGACCTTTCAGTAATTAACGATATTAAAGTAGCAGTAGCTATTTAGAAAACGAGAGAACAAGCGGCAAGAAACTTGGTTTGACTGTAATATAGCTAAACTAATAAAATTCCCGAATGGTGATCTAGATCTGACTCAAAATGAAAAAAAAACCGAGTCAAACTCTGTTGAATCCTGAGTATGCCATTTAACATTGTGAAATTGCTTGATGGAGGCCGTTATCTTTTGAAGTCCCTTACTGGCAACTGAAATTACAAGTACGCTCGCGTTCATATAACAAATATGCCTTGAAGTGAAGTCCCTTCCAAATTAAACTGCTGTGATTGGGCATCCGATGTTGAGGACATTGGCGAAGGTACCATTGGAAGTACGTAGACACATACCATGGCTACTTGGTGGCACTGTACGCACTTGTCTGTAGTCGTAACTGCAACTCAGATGTGAGTTGTTCAGGGGGCGATGTGCAGCTGATGGTGCAGCGATGACGTGGGTCTCGGAGGAGACTTTTGTTGGTGGTCGTATCGCGGGAGGCGATAGTGGTATGGGTGACTGCGGTCACTAGCTGTTGAAAAGGCCATGTCATGTCATTGTATGTGATCGAGATAGGTTAACTTTTGATCGTTGGTTCATTTGATTTTGCGAATGATCTTCACTGAGAGGATAAGACATTTAACTGTTGCAAATAAATAAAAAAAGTTCCTTTAACACAATTTGATCAGGTAGGCCGAGGTTAACAGTTTACTCCAAGATTATTTCTTGTTCACAGATGCACAATGGGACGTTGCAGATCAATGTGCGATTTGATGGCATCAAGGCTCAATTAGTTCAGCTTTCTAACAAAAACAAGGAAGCCGCGAATTGGCTAAGCGAGACAGTGCTACAATTGTGTTAACAATGCGCCGCAACAACCTACACAAAAGCCACTATTGAATAATAATACTGCAACAAAAAGAAATGCCGCATCGCGACGCACTGCCCGAAAAAGGAAGTCGAGTAAATGTTTGTACAATGCAGCCAGTTATGGATCACGTTTTATAAAGCCCGGTGAGAAGTTTTCATGTTGTTTCGATGCAGGCGCAGCCCAGGCAAAGTGTAGATAACTGATTAGCAGGCATAGGACAAGAAACTACATTTACTTTGATAGCTATAGATGTCTTTGTTTAAAATGATTAACTATCGGAGTGTGTCTGTGTGTATGTGGCGAATAGTCTCTTTATAAGATATCCTAGCAACATGGTGGTTTAGTTAGCTTTGCGAAAGGCAAGGTGGCCACTGAACGCGAGGTGGCCATTAAAAAAAAAGTCTGGTTGTCATGCTTCATGGTAGGCGAGGAGGCCACTGAAGTGAGGACATTAAAAAAAAGTCTGGTTGTCATGCTTCATGGTAGGCGAGGAGGCCACTGAAGTGAGGACATTAAAGAAAAAGTCTGGTTGTCGTGCTTCATGGTAGGCGAGGAGGCCACTGAAGACGAGGTGGCTATTGAAAAGTGAAATTAGTAGAATACGAGGCAAGGTGGCCATTTAGATGTTAATAATAATATTCTACCACATACACACAACACCATTCAGTCCAAACTAAGCAGAGCTTGTACTATGGGTATTGTTAATAATTCAAAATGTGTAACGCAATAAACGGCAAGGTTTCGATACTACTGACTTGATGTAGTATGTGGTATGGTCGTATGGAGTCTATTAAGAATTAGATTCGATAGCGAAAGGCTTATCATTATAGAGCACCTATTCAATGAAAATATCTAAAATGAAGTTGTTGCGCAGAAGATAAGATGTACACGATCTCCTTCAGTAGGTCAGGAGTAGGTCAGGAGTGGCCGAACTATACACCAGTATCTCTTCGTTTTTTTTCTGCAGATAACGATGATGTGCGGTCTTCAACAACACACGAGGGCGTGTGATATGTCAGGACGGCCGTGTCGGAGGAAGCTATGAGTCGGGTTGATTGTTATTTACACGTATAATTCACAATATAAATTGTCTACGTCTTAATTACTTTTAAAATTCTTAATTTAATTTAATTTGATTTGTTAAATTATTCTATAGCTCATAAACATTATTAATCTAATAAAAGTTATGAATATTGTAATTCACGTAACGACCAATCAGAGCAGAGCGCGTGCCTGAGTGGGGTCGAGGCGCCATCTTTACTTTAGGAGGGCCGACAGTTGTTGAGACACATTTGAGCGATAGCGACTGATCGAGTCGGAACGTTGAGTTGTGAGTTGTGTAAAAAGAAGTAAGATCAGTGCCCTGAACCCACTGCTCGGTCTTAACTGTTATTTTTCATTAGACATTATTGTGAAGTGAAAATACTGTTTATTCTAAATACAAATAGTGTAAAACCGGCATCGTTGTGTTTTGTGCTCGCATATTACCCAGATAACGCCCACTAAACCCGCAACCACTACTGACGTTGCCATAGAGAACAATACATCTCCGATATATATATAAATATATATATTCTAAAATGTTTGCTGGTAAAACCTTAGTCAGCGACTATACGCAACTGAATACTAAAAGAAACGTTCGCCTTAAGGATCTTACTAGTCCTGTATGTCTGTAAGCCTTAAGGGCCTTAATACTACTCCGTTATGAAAACAATTAAGTTATTACGCGATAAGGAACACTGAAAACAGAAATGCTAGACTTAAGTGCTTCAATTACGCTAGGTATGTTGATACACAACGTATCCTAACCAATATTACAAACGCGAATGTGCGTGCCTGTCCGCCACACTCCCACGGCTCAACAACTCAACCGATCACTACTAAACACGTTGTCAGGGGAACAGAAAAGGACAAAGCGCATTTCATCCAGGACTGTTACCAATATAACCTAACCCAACATAACCCACATCCACGCGAGCGAAAACGCAGACAAAATCCAGTGAAACAATAAAAACAACTTAATAAAAGCGTCTATAAAAACGATTATGTAATCTTTGCTGTCATGTTTGCCACTGTCAGTCAGTCAGCTAAAGAAATTAAGCACCAAACAGCCTCGCAATCAAATTCGAAACTAAAGGCAAAGGAAAATCTGGCACAGTATTTCTATTAAGTACGCGATAGTCCACGCATATACGATCACTACCGTTGCGCTTATTGACTAATAGAACGGGACTCGCGAAAATCTAACAACCAGTACAAATACTTCTAGCTTGTAACAATTATTATTCGTTAATTTTTGTTCGTACAACCTGCCTGTCATCTAAACTTAATCGGTATAGACGATGTTGAACGATAAGATCTGGATTTATTAGCCGAATAATCACACACATTTTTCGTAAAGCATTTACAATTAAATTTAAATAGCTATGCAATAACAACATTAATCTTTAGCGTCATGTTTTATAGCATAGTCGGATAGAATATGAAACAAAATGGCAAGATTATTCTCATTAAAAATAACCTAAATCAAAGTTGGTAGGTACAACAAATAGCGGAATTATCAAAACCAGTTATGTAAACAGAATTACTATAACGTGTGCGTGAAAATATGTTAGCTGCACTGAATTGCACTAGAGAACATTCGGTCCCAGAATCGAAATAAAATGAATACGACCAACCTGATTGTCGAGACTACTGCACACAGTAACCATCTCGCAACTGTCCACGCGGCGCTCGCTTGTTGACCTATCGCCAAGACCAGTGAGAAAGGAGTTCAGATTCTACTTCTGATGTCGGAGTGGCAGCATTTATCCCGACCCAGCCATTTTATAGGATCAAAGGACGTGGGCGTGCAGTGGGAAATGTTGGTTTCAATCAATAGAAAACACGTAGGTAGTCAGATAACTTGTGTTCGAATTCAACTAATAACTACTTCACACTAAGAGCACTTATTATCACTATGAAACGCGAGACAGTTCCTACGAGGTGTGCACTGGTCGACGGTAACACGAAGACTGAGCTTTGTCCGCTCCTCGCGCCGCCTCGTAGACTCTGTCTAGCGCCGCTAGATGGCGCTGGCGTTCCGTCTTAATGTCTTTCTGTGTCACTAGATGGCTCTAGTATCACACTAACAATATTGCTGTTCCGACATATATATAAGATACAAATGAAATTTGAACATAGGCTGAGATCAGTGGGTGTAGATGTGATACTTACATGTTATAATGTATTATTAGGATTAAGACGCCATGTATAATAAAAAAAAAGATAGGGCAACGGGAATTAGGAGATATCATAAACCACCTGTCCGATTTATCCGATCTTGACTCAGATGATGATGCTTATTATCAAACAGCTCCTGTAAGCAGCCCGGCAGATAACCCGAATGTGCCTCAAGATGTTATTGTAGAAAGGCGTCTGGAAGAGCTCTTTGGTATTCCCGATAACTTGGAAGAAACTATTCAAAGCCAAGAAATATATTCAGTAGAGTATCTGACAAATATTTTAGAAACAAATAGTCCGATTTGTAGTGTGGGTAAGAGAACAGGACAACATGTTCTTCTAACAGAGGAAATAAATGAACACATCGAGACTTATGAAGAAAGCAGACCAGTTCTGAACTCCACCCAACGAGAAACTGAAATGAAAGAAAGAAAGAAAGAAAAATTATTTATTTGACACAGAATAACAAGTATAAAATAAAAAGAAATACTTAGTCAAAGTCAAAGTCAAAAATTATTTATTCATTTAGGTCACAAAGTAACACTTATGAACGTCAAAGTATATAGGTTAGTGAGTTTACTAAGTTACTGAAGCTACATTTAGGTTAGTTGCTAGGTTCAGGCAAAGGGTAGAGCCTATGAGAAGAAACCTGCAAGAAACTCACGGCCACTCTTTTAAATCGCTAGTTAAATATAATTTCAGTATTTTACAACTCAGATTAACAACGTGTTACAGCCATTATGCTATATACTACTTACTGACTATAAAAACTAAAGATAATAACAATAATAACTTAATAATATTATAGAGAGGAAATAATTTGAGCTAAGATATATTATTTAATATAAATCTAAAATAGACAGTAGGATGGCATGATGGCGCATACACTTCCACTTTGTGACTATGCAAAGGCTTAAATTGACTTATAAGTAATACTGATCTTTGAATCCTGTATGCAACAAGCAACTAGCTCCATGAGTTTTTGTCATTTAAGTAGTCGTTGACTGAATAATAACCCCCTTCCGAATAAATTGTTTTTTAACGGCGTTTTAAAATTTAAACAATGGTAAATTAATTATATTAATAGGTAATTTATTTAAAAGACGTATACCGAGTCCCGCAAATGTATTGTGAACTTTATGTAAACGATGATATGGGCCTACTAACTTATGCTTATTTCTAGTGTTTACGTTATGGATATCACTATTCTTATCATATAAGTAAATGTTATGTTTAATAAACATAATGTTAGCAAATATATATTGCGACGCAACAGTAAGTATGCCTATTTCTTTAAATCGATCTTTCAGGGAAACTCGTGGTCCTAAATTATAAATGCTACTTACTGCACGCTTTTGAAGAATAAAAATTGTCTCAATATCAGCTGCTTTGCCCCACAACTAGTCTTGCAGTATATTGTTATATATCTATATCAGTAAGCTGTCTTACTTTCCGAATTGCGTATGCGGCTGAGCTAAGTTTCCCTGCAAGACACGATATTTGAGCGCCCCACTGAACTTTATGATCTAAAGTTAAACCTAAAAAGACTGTAGATTGAACAAAAGTAATAATTTCATCATTTAAAATTATATTCACGTTAGGACTCTTTACGTTTGGCAATGTGAACTTGATACATTTTGTTATTGTAGAGTTAAGTAGTAAATTATTCGTCGTAAACCAGTCCAGGACTTCCGCGAGTGAATCATTAACAGCACACTTAGATACAAACATAAACTTAGCGAAACTAAACCAAAACAGAAAAATAAACAAAATACATATAAAGTGTCAACAGTAGTGTCAAATAGGGCCCAGTTCAGCATGTGTCAGACGAAAGCCTGACGCTGGTTTTCAACTGGGTCCTTTGGTGACTCACGGATATAAACCATCTATAATATTATTATAGAAAATATAAAAAATGCATATAATATAAATGCATATAATAGAGCAATGCTTAGATGAGATCTATGAAGAACACTCTCACTATACTCGAATTCCGACCGATGACTTAAGTACAGGACCTTCAAACAGTAACGTAATTTTAACTGAACCTGGTCGTCGCTCACGGTCAAACAGAACCATCAATGCAGTAAGACAACCAAGGGAGTGTAAAATTGAGACAGAAATACACTATATTCCAGAATTCACCCATTCAATTCAACCACAGTCAACGTACAATCATAAAACTCAGCCTATTGATATTTTTGACAAGTTTTCCAGAATATTTAGTACAAGTTCTAGTAGAACAAACAAACAGATATGCGATTAAAAAAAAACAGTAATCATTATACACCAGTATCGTCAGAGGAAATGAAAGCTTACCTTGGAATATTAATTATGATCGGTTTAAATCCATTGCCCGACATGGACTTGTATTGGCCTAATGACGCCTTTTACAATAATGCAGAAATATCAAAAATCATGCCCATTAAAAGATTTTACAAAATTACTGCTAATTTACACGTAAATGACAACGAAAAAGAACCAGGAAGGGACACACCAGAATATGATAAAATGTACAAGTTGAGACCAATGATAAAAGAGCTTAATAAAGTGTTCCAACAGGAAACAGCTAATTCAAGTAAACAATCAATAGACGAATGCATGGTGAAGTTTAAAGGAAGATCATCTTTAAAGCAGTACATGCCGAAGAAGCCCATCAAACGCGGTTTCAAGGTCTGGGCACGTTGTGATTCCGAAACCGGCTACCTGTACCAGTTTGAAATTTATACAGGAAAAGGGGATAGTATGGAAGACGAAGGACTGGGGTACAACGTGGTTATAAAGCTGTCATCTGACCTTCCTGAAAACACTTTGCTAGCATTTGATAACTTTTTTACTAGCTGCAACCTAATGGAAGCTTTGTACGAAAACAAAATTTTTGCCGTTGGCACGGTTAGAGTAAATAGAAAAGATCTCCTGGAAATTATTAAAAAATTTCAACCAAAACATCTAAGACTTGAAAAGAACCAATTTTCAACTGTAACTGCTAAACCAATCATAGCAATCAAGTAGCTCGATACAAGGGATGTTACTATTCTTACAACAGCCCACCATCCAACTGACACAGCATTTGTAAAGAGAACTCAGAAAGATGGTACTAAAAAAGAAGTTCTCTGCCCCAAAGCTATCACTCAGTACACGCTTACCATGGGAGGCGTCGATCATTTTGATCATTTCAGATCGTCATATCCGATTAGTCGGAAATGCAGAAAATTTTGGATGAGCCTGTTTTTTTATGTTCGACGCGTCAGTTATAAATAGTTACATCACCTACAACACTCTGCATGTAGTAAGTACGCACTCTCATAGAGATTTCAGATTGCGATTGGCTCGTGAGCTGATTTCGAATTATTTCGAAGAGAACTCGCCAAATTGTTTTCAAGAACAATAAATAAAATTTTAACAAAAAAGAAAACCGACTTCGAAAAAGAATATTCTAAAACTTAAAATGCACTAAAAAGTTCATAAATAATTGCATATTCTTGTGAATAATTAAATTATTGTTATTTTTGGAGTCGGTGTCCTCCTCCTTTTTTTGAAGTCAGTTAAAAAGGGCTCTAACTTCGGCGTACCAGATGAGATCCGCTTACTCAATGTTGGGATCCATGTTCCAGAGGAAGGCAATAGTTACAAAAGATGCCGATTTTGCAGCACAGAAAAAGAAGAAAAAGAACAAAAATACTATGCTCCACATATCAAGTTGCACTATGTGCAAAGAAATATTTTAAATATTCGTTGAATTCTTCACACCGAGTAGGGTACAGAAAACCTCTTTGTCACAAGATCATAAAGAATATGGCTCAGCGTCCTATAAGACTGACGACGATTTATCGTTCAGGAAACGATAATTCTGTTATGTATAGAGTCGAAACGTATAAAATTGACCCTCGAGGAGAAGAGTTTATCTCTCGAGTAGAGAAATGTAATTCTTATAATTTGAAAACTGAATTCGTGAACCGTGTGATCACTTACGAGGAGAAAGGAACACATCTACCATTAATTAATTCGAGAATCATGCTTGGGATCAAGGATGGATTAACCGCTCTAGGCGGCGCGATTAATCCATATCCAAGAATGCAGGACTATGTGAATCCGTACAATCATTCAGACTTGTCTGATATCACTGACGCTAAGAGACTTAGTATTGGAAAATTAGACGCAATAACCTTTGTAGCGACGAGCGTGCACAATGATATGCTAACTTCCGATCAAGTAGCAGCTGCACTTGGTGGATTTACAGCTACCACTCTTCCTCGCCGAGTAAAGAAAGCCGTAATTGCAGAGAAAATTGAAACACCTGGAGTTACGATTATATCTAACAGACCAATGAAAAAGATTCAGGGATCCAATGACGTAACTCCGTCCACTAGCGGCGTCCGCAAAAATAGTACGAGAGTGAGATTTCAGGAAAGTAAGAGAGAGAAGGATGAGGAAATAAAGCAGAAGAAAGCTGTTATTAAATGGGTGGATTCCGTTGAGGAAGAGCTGAGTGTTAGTGACATCCCAAATGTCGCTTTGCGCCAGAGTTTGATTAAAGCCTGCATTGGCAAATGTATGCAACACAATTTAATTTATGATTTGAAAGATATGCTATTGACTAAAGATATAAATAAATCTGAAGATTTATTAAAAAAGGAGATTGATTTCTCGAATAAAGACGTGGTAGATGAAACTATTAGTAAAATGCAACCATGTCAGATAGGTGGACTTCCTGCGATAGCAATAAAACGTGATGGCACGTTAGCAGGTCATATATCTAACGCCAGAAGAATGCGAGGACTCGAATTAGTCTGTGACAAACTGGGCTTATTCATGATTGAGGAATGAGGAGGGAGTGAAAATATGGTGTCGTTAGTCATTACTTTCTACATCATGCACGTCTGAGTTGAAGAAAAAAAAAAAGTAAATCATTTCATGAGGCTTCTCCTCAGGAATACTTTTATATTATACTTATAATAAAATGTGATTGCAATACTGCTTTTTATTTAGGTACCAATATAATAATATCATGTATGACATAAAATTTATTGTAAATAAAAGTTCATAAGTAACTTCAAATTTAGTATAAAAAAATTATAACAGTGACAAACGAAACCAAGGGCAATACTAGTATCTGAATAACAACAAAACCGCGACAAAGTTCATAACCTAAACAGGCAACGGGAATTATTTTCCCACTTTGAGACATAGTGCACATACATAATCAGGCAAGGCCAATCTATTTCCCACCAAAAAAAATGGCGAAGCAACACGCTCCCCCTTTTTAAAATAAGTTTTTTAAATTCTGCAGTATCAGTTTACCCTATTTCCACTCTAACTTACTATCTGGCTTTTACACAGGCTTGCGCCTTTTTAAGGGTAAGAATGGTTAAATAAATACTAAATTTCAATATGTAATACGTTTTTTATTATTGAAACCCTTTTTTTTTTTTAATTCTTATTTTCTTTGGGAGCTTTTAGCCACACACGGCCATGTCAGCTCCATCATACCCTAAACTTAATAACTATTCATATTCTACCTTAATTCAACCTTATCTATTATCTTATAAACTAACATAGCTGCTTTTGACAGGGGCTTGGCTAAAATACTCATGAAGGCACCAACATCCATCATACGTATTTCAAAAGATTGAATCATTATATTTCTTAGCTCCTGGGTTCTGACGCACTCCACCAACAGGTGATGAACATCGTCAAGAGTGCCGCACTCCGTGCAACTAGGGCTGGCACTTTTCCCCATGAGATGTCGAAACCTGTTGAGTGGGGCATGTCCAGAACGAAGTCTATGGGCTATTACTATGTATTTCCTATTAAGTGTGGTATTGGCAAACCAAGGATTATGAGGAGGTTCACTTTGTACAGTTTTTTTTTTTAGCCTTTAGTTAAAGATCTTACATTAAAGTATTCCTTCCATTCCTTCTTATATTTAATTTTATATTTCAACAGGAGTTCAAAATGACTAGCAACTACATCAATATGATTTCCCTCTGATAGGGCTTTCTTTGCCAACTGATCCACCTCCTCATTACCTGGCAAGCCAATATGCGAAGGAACCCATTGCAATATCAATTCAATGTTATTTGTCCTGAAGTCTAAGATTTGTTTTATTATCACATAAGCTATCGATACACCTCTGTAGCCAGAAGCGCATCGAGCTATGTGTTGTAGTGCACATTTGCTATCCACAAATATTACAATACTACTATTATTTGACTTTGTTTCTAAATATTTTAAAGCTTCTGATATTGCAACAAGTTCCGCCGTCATTACACATACATCACAATTTGATATTTTAAACATAAAATAATTGTCCTCATTCGCATCATAATAGGCAGCGCCACAAACATCACCTTTTTTAGAACCGTCTGTATAGATCCTTGTCCAGTTACAGTACTTACTGTTTATTTCATTCAACACAGAGTATTTCAAAAAACTTAAATCATACGATTTTTTACATAGGTTTATATTATCTAACCGATCTCTTAATACATTTTCAGTATTTATACTTGACACCCAAGTTTCTAACTTAAACATTTCTAAAGGGTAGCTAGATGACACCGTTTCATATTTAGTGGTGTTGTATACATTTGCAAGTAATGGTAACTTCTTATTTCTCCAATACCTTCCAGAGGTGGAGTTAGCTAAGCTGTTTAATATGTCTATTGTCGGGTGGCAAAAAATTTTTAAGCTAAAAATCATCTTGCAGGTTAGGACTCGCCGAGCTCTTTTCAGGGAGCCTGGGCACGGTCGTATCGGACAAACCGTTCCTGAGATAACCCTGGTTAAAGAAATCCTGGCCGCCATCTTGACTTTTTAACCGGGATTTTGACCCGGGTTTTCTCGAGAACCCTTTGGCTTAGGGGGGCCGTGTTTGGGATCATTGGATTGGGCTCGGGGAGAGCTATCCAATGAACTACAGACCTTGACTCTACGATAGAGTCAAGTAAAATTGACTTTATTTTATGTAAATTTTTTATAATTTTGAATATATTGGCATTTGAAACCCCACCTGACACCAGACAGAGGTCTAAAGTTGAAAATTTACAATATAGAGCAAGCCTCTATAATAATTATTTTTACCTTTTATTGTATTTTGTGTTAATTGTATTGGTGACTGTTGCTAATTTGACTCCGGTAACCTGTTAATTACTTTTACTGAGTGTAGCGTACGTCTAACGTACACAGAAACTTTTGACCAGGGAGTGGACCTCCCTGAGACGTAAGCTTTTGATAGCGGGTCGTAGCCTGCATACACACAACACAACATACAGGAACACACATACGCCCTAGGTGACACTACAGACACACGAACAACAACACATATACAAACAACTCACTACACAAATACACACATCACACAACATTACACATTGTCACCGGGGCTGTTGTCGGGGTCGACCGCTGGCATCGGGTCACTAGGGGTGCCTGTACGAGCCGCTGTTCTTTAGGACAATTAGGTTACGCAACTTTTTGTTTGTTTTGTCTATAATATATACAAATTTTTACAACTTTTACAAATTTACTTTTATTATAAATATACTATCTTGATTTTTTTTTATTTTTGACGTGCTCCATCTGCAAACCTAAAAATGTTAGGAATTAGGACGCCGGTAAAGAAATCTGCTGTCTCGCCAGGTAAACCAGGGCTAACACCTCCCCTGGATAAGAGCAGTCCTGGCGTGGAGCAGCGCCCGATGGGACCGGTAAGGCGGAGCGTGGACGAGCTGGAACTTCAGGTGTCACAGCAAGCGAGAGAGGTGAGGGCAACGAGCCAAAAACCTCAGGAGAGGCTCGCAGACCAACTGCCACTACCACTTCCGACCCCATCGACGCGCTTCTCCACAGCAGTGAAGAGCTGCGAGGTCATTAGACAGCAGTGCAACATCTCCAGAAATTTTAAAAGAGAGTTGAAAATTGAAGTCGAAAGGAGGTTAGAGCTTTTAGAAAGAATTATAAAAACCTATGAGGAGGATAGGAGGAAAACCGTTAGGGGGCAGGGGCAGAGCGTGAAAGGAGCGGACGTCTGGGAGAAGGCAACAGCCTCTACCGACGTACTGCTCAGAAAGGTAGAAGAAAATGAACGACTTTTGAAAGAAAATGGGAGAATTATGATAGAGTTGAAGGAAAAAATAGAGAAGCAAGACGAGAGAGAGAAGGAAAGAGAAAAAAAGGGGAGTCCGACCTATGCGGGTGTGGTGCCAAACCGCCCGGGTACCCAGCTCCCTGGGCGAGAGACGCTGCACTCCGTGGTGGTCGAGTCCATGAATGAGACAGAGACGGCAGACCAAGTGATAGAAAGATTGAGAAAGATTGCAAATGAAGATGATGGCTGGGTAAAGGTAGAAAGAGTCAAAAAAGCGAAGGATAGAAAGGTTATTATAGGTTATAAGACAGAGGAAGAGAGAAACAGGGCACAGAGTCGGCTCGTCGAAAAGGAAAAGGGGCTGTCCATTCAGGAAATCAAAAACAGGGATCCTCTCCTGATCATGTATGGAGTTCTGAAAAGTCAGACCGATGAGGAAATACTAAAGGCTGTAAGGTCCCGAAACCGTGATGTGTTCCGGGACCTACAACCCGAACAGGACAGGATGTTTGTCTTGTATCGGAAGACGGCGAGAAACCCCCATGTGTGCCACGTGGTGCTCAGGGTCTCCCCGGTGGTTTGGTCTCGTGCCCTGGGCCTGGGGAAGCTGCACATCGACCTTCAGCCGGTCAGAGTGGAGGATCAATCTCCGCTCGTGCAGTGTTCCCTATGCCTGGGATATGGGCACAGCAGGAAGTTCTGCACCGACACCGAGTCAAACTGTAGTTACTGTGGCGGGCTCCACTTGAAAGCCGAGTGCCCGGACTACGTTGTCGGTGCAGAACCAAACTGCATAAACTGCCAGAGGGGGAAACTGAGCGACACGAGGCACAATGTTTTTGACGACTCGTGTCCAGTGCGAAAGAGATGGGATGCTATAGCGAGAGCGACCACTCAGTACCAATGCTAACGTTGTCCCAATGCAAACCTGCCCTTATAAAGTGCTGCAGGCTAACCTCCAGAGACGACGACTGGCAACCGACGAGCTCATGCTCGAAGCCTCGAAGCGTAAAGCGGCAGTCGCTCTAATACAGGAACCTTACGTGGGGACGGTGAAGAGGATGAAGGCATACCAGGGCGTAAGGGTCTTCCAGAACACTGGGCAAGGAGGAGGGACTGTCAAGGCGGCTATTGCCGTCTTCGATCCAAATCTGGATGTGATACAGTACCCGCAACTCACCACCGATAACATCGTGGTGGTGAGTTGCGGGTAATCCGGACCAGTGCCTGGACGATCACGCTGGTGTCCTTCTACTTCGAGCCGAGTGAACCCGTGGGTCCCTATATGGAGCGGCTAAAAGAGGTAAGGCATGTGTTAGGTTCTCAGCGCGTCGTTCTTGGAGGTGATGCCAACGCGAAGAGCACATGGTGGGGACATAGTTTTGAGGACGGCAGAGGCGAGGTGCTGAGAGGGGTGCTCGAGGAGTAGGACCTCCATGTCCTGAATAGTGGAGGCACTCCGACTTTCGACACTGTGAGGGGTGGAAAGAGGTATTGCAGCTATGCGGACATCACGGCATGCTCAAGTGATATGCTCGCCTGGGTCGGCGCCTGGAGGGTTGACGAGAGCCTCGTGAGCTCGGACCATAACGGCATAGTGTTTATTATCACCCTCGAAAGAGCCAAAGGGATCAGTATTAAACGTACTACCCGGAGGTACAACACCAAGAAGGCCAACTGGGCCGGCTTTAGGGAAAGCGTCACTCAGCTACTCCCGGAATATGTAAATATAGGCGAAACGAGTAGTGGAAACGAGCTGGACACTCTAGTCTGTGCATATACGGGAGTGGTTGAGGAGGCGTGCAATAGACACATCCCAAAGAAAAAAGAGGGCGGGATACTCACTGTGCCGTGGTGGTCGGAGGAACTCGCTGAGTTGAAGAGAGGCGTCAACACTAAACGGCGCCGAATCAGGAATGCAGCGTCGTGTCGTAGGGAATGGGTTGTAGCGCAATACCTAGAACAAAAGGCGAAGTATGAAACAGAGGTAAAGAACGCACAGGTCGAAAGTTGGAAGGCTTTCTGCGGAAAGCAGGACAGGGAGGGAGTATGGGAGGGTATATATAGGGTTTTAAATAGGGCCACAGTGAGGGAGGAAGATCTGCCACTGTCCCATAACGGTATTACCCTGGACGCGAGGGGTTCGGCAGACTTACTTGCCCGAACCTTTTATCCAACAGATGAAGCTGCTGAGGACACCCTTGAGCACAAAGTTTTGCGAGAAAAGGCGGCGAAATTAGGAGGGAAAGAGGGCCATCATGGTGATGACCCATCTTTCACACTAGGTGAGCTCAGGGATGCCCTCAGCAGATTCAATCCAAAGAAAGCCCCTGGATCAGATGGCTTCACCGCGGACGTCTGCGTCCACGCCATAGCGGCCGACCCCTCACTTTTTCTGGAGCTGCTGAATCGGTGCCTCCATCACGGCTACTTTCCTAAGATATGGAAGGAGGCCGTGGAGAAAGCCAGGTAAGGACTCGTACACCGACCCTAAGTCGTACAGGCCGATTGGGCTATTGCCTGTCCTGGGGAAGGTGTACGAGAGGATGCTGGTTGCTCGACTCAAGTTCTATTTGCTGCCGAGGATGAGTACTCGCCAGTATGGCTTTATGCCCCAGAGAAGCACCGAAGACGCCCTCTATGACCTCATGGGTCACATAAGGGCAAAGCTCGATGAGAAGAGAATAGTCCTTATGGTGTCCTTGGACATAGAGGGCGCTTTCGATAGCGCCTGGTGGCCGGCAATAAAAGTACGACTGGCTGAGGAAAGGTGTCCGGTGAACTTGAGACGAGTAATCGGGAGCTACCTTAGTGACAGGGAGGTGAGGGTGAGGTACGCGGGCGAGGAATGCAGGCGTTCCACTGATAAGGGCTGCGTCCAGGGTTCGATAGGCGGTCCACTTCTGTGGAACCTTCTACTAGATCCCCTTCTACACAACTTAAATAGTAGGGCGGTACACGTGCAGGCATTCGCGGACGATGTGGTGTTGGTGTTCGACGGCGACACAGCTCTGGAGATTGAGGGACAAGCAAATGCCTCTCTCGAGCATGTGCGGGAGTGGGGCATCGGAATGAAGCTGAAATTCGCACCGCACAAAACTTGTGCGATAGTAATCACGCGGAGGCTGAAGTACGATGTCCCGCGCCTCAGCATGGGCGGGATAGACATTGGATTGTCCAACAAAATCAAAATCCTGGGGCTTACCATCGACCATAAACTCACATTCAACACACACGTCACAAATGTATGCAGAAAGGCAATCGGCATCTACCACAAGCTGGCGCGGATGGCCAAGATCAGCTGGGGGTTACAGCCGAAGGTGGTCAGGGCCATCTACGTTGCGGCGGTGGAGCCGACGGTGCTGTATTGCGCCAGTAGTTGTTACGCGGCGGTAAATAAGCTTGGTGTCCGAAAACAGCTGAACGTGGTACAGCGCGGATTCGCCCAAAAGCTGTGTAAGAGCTATCGCACGGTCTCCCTGCACTCAGCGCTGATCCTGGCTGGGTTGCTCCCTCTGGACCTCAGAGTTCGTGAGGTGGCCTCGCTATACGAGGCCAAGAGAGGAGTGACCCAGCCATGGATGGGAGACTGGGAGATCGAGCGAATGGCTCCGGCTATAGAGGCACCTCACCCCGCGGAGCATATGACCCTGGAGTTCATAAATCTGGTAGACGAGGAACAACTTCAGCGCACCACTAACATCGAGGTGCGCATTTTCACTGACGGGAGCAAGATTGAGGGCCGGGTCGGTGCCGCGTTATCCATGTGGAATGACCGGACCGAAACCAAGGCCCTAAAACTTGCTCTGTCGTCACATTGTACCGTCTATCAGGCTGAGCTCCTGGCGATATGCAAAGCGGCCAGTGAGATCCTCAGGCGAGGCGCGTCCACGTTTGGTATTTTCAGCGACAGCAGGGTCGCTCTCTTAACGGTAATAAACCGCAACGCCCTCCATCCCCTGGCGGTGGAGGCCAGAAAAGCCATTCGGTAAGGCATGGCTCAGGGCAAGAAAATATCCTTGTTCTGGGTCAAGGCCCACGCAGGACTGGAGGGCAACGAGCGGGCCGATGAGCTTGCCAAGGAGGCGGCCCTGGGGTTGAAGAAAGCACCGGACTACGGTCTGTACCCTGTTTCATTCGCGAAGCGGAGTCTGCGACAGGCATCGCTTGGCGAGTGGAACAGGAGGTATAGAGAGGGCGAGACCGCCTCCGTCACCAAACTGTTTATCCTGTGCGCAGTGGCGGCGTACAGCATCGTCCGCAAGATGAAGGTCGCCGGCATCACGACCCAGCTGCTAACAGGGTATGGTGGGTTCTCCGGATATTTGACCCGTTTCAAGTGTAAGGAGGACCCATCGTGCGCCTGCGAGCCGGGCGTCGAGGAGACGGTCCAACACCTATTGGTTGACTGCCCTATACATGGCAGGGATAGGTTAGAGGTAGAAATGGAGACCGGAATCAAAGTAGAAATAGTTAATTTTCCTACACTGATTAAGGAGCATGTTAAGAAATTTGTGGAATATGCACATAAAATAATAAAAATTGCAAATAGTAGAAATAAGATTTAATATAGTAATCTAAGTTAGGTATTTGCTAATACCAGGACTCTAGATACATAAGTAGTAAGTAAGATATAGCATAAGTAAATGTGTATTAATAAAGATAAATAGAAATAAGTTAGCATAAGAAAATAGCATGTAAGAAATGTAAATAAATAATAAAGAATATAAACCTAAACCCATAATATCCCCCAAGTGTGAAAGGAATAGAACGAGAGTACGAGAGGCATAAAAGCGAGAACTGGAATGGTACTAGAGGACTGGAATGAGAGCGTGAATAGGTTTAATGGAAAAGATAAACAGCCCTATTAGGGCAATGTAAAAAAGGAATAGGCAGAGTAGGAGGAACATCTGCCCCTTCGATGGGACAGCTGCCTCTATGTAGTAAGAGTAGGCTCTGTCTACGACAGAGGAGCGAGAAATTAAAAAAAAAAAAAATATGTCTATTGTTACATTATATTTAAAAGACTGCGCTTTTAAGCAGTATTTAGTAGCTAGGTATTTCCTTCTAAACGACAGATTAGGGATACAAAGCTCACATTCCATACTATGTATGGGAGTAGTACGTATAAATCCACCTATAATCCTTAACGCCTGATTCTGGACTTTGTCCAACTTGGCCAA
This sequence comes from Catocala sponsa, assembly GCA_963564715.1. Lineage (NCBI taxonomy): Eukaryota > Metazoa > Arthropoda > Insecta > Lepidoptera > Erebidae > Catocala > Catocala sponsa. Next base: position 24,315,178 of record OY751343.1, on the reverse strand, counting down.
GTGAGTATTCGCACTGTTAGCGTACAAAAAGCTCGCATAATCAATCCTACTCCTTATTAGCGCTATATACAGCCTGCGAAGATGTTTTGGGTGAATCCCCCAAGACGCACCTGCTAACACTTTTAGTAGATTTAAAAATCTTTGTGTTTTCCCCCATGATTAAAACCCTTATTCATCGATACTTCCTATATCATTTGATATCAAACAGGTTGTTTTAGTTGTCATAAAGTTTTGGAATCAGTTTATAGTTTTAAGTTGCGTCTCCTGCAACTGATCTTCGCGAAAAAATACAAACATCTACACAAACATGTTACGCATACCTAACATTTGTCTATGATTTTTATGGTTTGTTAACGTTTTGTGTAAATGCTTCGCGAAAATGTTTCTCACAGGAGATGTGTCTTAATGTGAATTTATAGAATCATACAGGCATTTAAATGTATACGCATTGAACAGCGGCATTCATCATTAGATTAATGGTTGATACATTTTCTGTTATTTGAAAAACATGTAATATACTTATGAATATAATCATATTCATCTTATATATTTAAAGATCATACCAAACACATGACAAATCATCGCATAACAAAGCAGCACGTTTTCCCATTTTTTGTGAGTAGACGCCTGATGATGGTAATACTGAAGCCATATTTGTGTGCGTTAGAAAATCGTAGATACATACAGCTTACGCACATAAGGATAATGAAGATGGCACGCGATTTCGCTTGTTTTGGTTCAGATGCGTCTTCTAGGCGTTACTATTCTAAGATTTAGTTTAAATGCGAACCCAAATAATAAAGGTAAAATATTCATATTCAAATAGGTATTTCAGTTAGTTTCTTGGTACAAATAGGTGTATTTGGATAAGTAGGTTTGTTCCGCACTATGTTTTAAATTGTGGTTATAATTATACACTTCTCCGCTAAACTATTCAGAGATATTATTATATATGTGAACATACTTTTCATTATATTTACTTTGTTTCAGGTGAGGATTAGTCATGATCATATTTGTCATCCTTGCTGTCAAAGAGCTGATCGTACTCGCAATAGACAATTATCTGTGGCTAGCACAAGTAGCTCTCAGTCATCTTATAGATCGGATCGCAATGTTGCTGATACTGAAAATGAATGACTATCTCCTCCTGTGTTGGAAGACATACATGAGGGTGGACTAAATATTATTGGGCAAATGCCCCTTCCATCCTACCTTAGAGTACCTGATAGTCAAAGACATTGTATTTTTCAAGGTTGCATAAATACACAGAGATTGTTGATTCCTCTTTCCATTAGAAAAAGAGTATTATGTGACTATAACTATTAATACCAATTAACTGTCGTGTATGCGGAGAGCATAAGAATGCCTTACTTTGGCATGTATTACCTGAATAGCAAAATGCAATTAATTAATTTACACCTATACACCTTGAAGAAATAATATTATGGTTTAAGTATTGTCATAGTTCAACAACTGTTATAGATTTTGAGAGCATTGATAGAATGAACGATAACCATCTTCGTTATTGAATAGGGTTTAGAGAACAACTAGATGTTATACTAGGTAAAGTCCCTCTTATTACTAATATGAATAATGGGAAACTGCACTTGTAGCTTTATTAGCAAAAATGAGAACTGGAGATTCTGATGAGCGGTTATCACAGCTTTTTAATATTCCAAGGAGAACACTTGAGGACATGATGAGTAAAGTCAGGGAATTACTCGTTCAATACTTTGTTCCTTTGCATTTAGGTCTAAGTCATATTACACGTCAGGAGATTGCATATAATAACTTAACTATACCTAATGGGCACCAATTACAATTTGTGATGGGACACATGTGTATATCCAGAAAAGCAGTAATTATAGGTACCAGAAACAAACTTATTCACTTCACAAGTACCGGAATCTTATGAAGCCATTTATTTGAGTTTGTACTAATAATAATAATAATAATATTCTATCACATACACACAACACCATCTAGCCCAAACTAAGCAGAGCTTGTACTATGGGTACTAGACAATGGATAAACATACATATTATATACTTTTTTTTTGTAAATACATACATATTATACATAGAAACACCCAGACCAAGACAAACGTCCATGTTCATGCACACAAATGTTTGACTTGTGCGGGAAAATGGTTATATAATAGATGTTTTTGGACTTTATCCTGCTACAATATCAGATGCAGATATTATACACAAAGAATTTGCACTTGGAAAGCCATTGCGCAATTATTTTTGCGATGTTGACAGGGCTTTTCGGGACGCCGTCCCCTTACTACAACAGAACTACAAAGTTTATTTGCCAGAAACTGTAGAAAGTGGTGATAGACAGCTATCTACACTACAAGCTAATAAATTACGGGCAGTGACTATTTGCAGATGGGTAGTGGAAGTAATAAATGGTAGGTTTAAAAGAGACTTCAGGCTTTTTCGTCATGAATTTTTTAATGTTGCATCAAAGCAAGCAATGGCTGACTTTTCAATAGCTGCAGCATCAATCAATTGTTTCCAAACTCTTTTAAGAGACAGGGAAAGTGCTCAAGATATTGTAAGCATAATTCATAGCAAAATGCACACAGAAAATAGACTTTCTAAGTATGTATTAACTATTGATTTAAATAGGAGACGAGCACAATTTCATAGAATAAATGTAAATAACGATAATGTCAGTGACTTTCCCCGATTGACTATTGACCAATAAATATTAATATCCTTAGGGGCTTACCAAATTAAACAAGCGGGGTCATATTACGGTGAGCATATTAGAAGTAATGGACAATATGTGATTGAAATCTATCGAGAAAGAAACAGCAACTTACTGGTTGACTTGTTTATAGTAAACGAAAATAAATGGTTGTTAAGGGAGAAAAGTCAAAGTAGGCATTAGTAAAAAAATCTATTATGTGTATATTGTCATAAATAATGATGTTAGTGGTGTTAATGCTATAGAGCAATACTGTTGTAATTGCATTACTGTTGTAGGCAGGCGCACCGTAGGATGCTGTACCATTATGTCAATAATTTGGTATTTAGCATGGGCACGATATGAGTCCAATATAAATCCACCAGCTTAATTTCTGAATGAGTTATTAATAACTTATGAAACTGAATAAAGGAATATTTTTAAAATAGTTTTTTTTCCTTTTCAGTGGTAATTTCCAACTATCATTAATTGCAACCAACATAAAGACGTATGCCTGAGTAGCCATTTGGTTGTTATCATCGCTTCCCAAACCCATGTCTACCAGACCCTCATAACGCTTTCCCATCCATATTTTTTGTCTCCTTATTGCCATCTCATCGGCAACAAGGGCGCATAATATTTTTTCTTACTTTCTTTTGCTTTTGCTTCTAACCTTTTCAAAGTTTCGGCATAAAAGCCGGGTTCCGCATCGACACTCCGATACCATTAGTACAACGTATGAGGTTGTGGTAAGCATATGTTAAACATTTTACGCACGTACTTATTTATATGTAAGCAGTAGGGGAGTAAAAATGGAGTGTTAAGGAAAATTTTCTGGTACCAGGTGGATATTTTGAAAATGGTTTTTACGCTGTTTTTTATTCTTTACGTACTTCCCATTAAACACTTCTGCAATTTCAACATTTCTTAATAAGTCTATCAAGAATCAAGACTGTCTCGTCTATAGATTGTATTTTTTTTCAACAAACTAACTATATTTTTCAACATAGTGACATGTTGATGTGGCACTTTGATCTTGTCACATTGTTCTTGTAAAAATAAGAAACTTTACCGGGACATCTCGAATTGTAACATTGAAGATAATGAAAGATAAGATAATGAAACATTAACTATTTAGTAAATTTGAACTTGGGTTATTTGTTGATGTACTGTTATTACAGAATAGTTTAGGCTAAGTTATGTTTTTATTTCCACTTGTAACGCTACAGGTGCTAAACAAAAGTATTTTATCAATGTTATATTTACAAGCTAGTTATATTCCCTATAACCTTATGCTGCAATAAGTCAGTGCAGGTGCAGTATACCGTACGCTGCACTTCCTTATCAGCTAGATGTGGCGTGATGTTCGATCGAATGTTCTGGAACGACCACCGCCTACGATGTCATCCGGTGTGGATTAGTGTTGTAATAGAACTTAGTCTTTATAGTCCTAATATTGAGACTCGAGTCTTTTTTAGAAAACTCAAGTCAAAAGAGAATAACTAAGAGCTTGAAGCCTTTCTGAGTTTTTAGTCTTCTTAAAATAGACTCCAGTCTTACCAAAGAGAACTCAAGACTGAGTCTTTTAAAACAGCTCAGTCTTTACAATAAGAACTCATGACTAAGTCCTTTAAAAAGGACTCAGTCTTAAGAAAAGAACTCGCGGCTGAGTTATTTCTCCATTCTTAAGGTATTTGTATGAGCTTAATTAATTTTACTACCTTAACGTAAAAGTCGATGACTAGGAAGAAGCAGAATATCACCTCCTGTACAAGAGAAGGAAAACTCGAAACAAAACCCGGTACCAACCCGTCTGGCCAGCGTGGTACAGTAGGCCATATACCTCCCACGTCATAACCGAGTCTTGCGGCGTGAATTCATGAATTGGGAGAGGTCTGTGTCCAGCAGTGGACGACAATAGAGTCAATAGACTGATGGATGGATGATGGAAGGAATTAATTTTATAATGGGTGTTTTGCGGTGGTTTTATAGTGGGTGGTTTGTTATACAAAAAAGTACAAGTGTGTGTAACCACTTTAATAATCAAATTACAGATATTTTAGTATATTAATCACTAATCTATATATTAATCACTTAAAAGTGAGAAATAAAAAAAAACGAAAACAAAATGATTTATGAGGACCCTCCGACTTCAATAGCTTATTTTTTGCTTTTTAATAAGCTTTGAAGTCGGTTTTTTTAAATATTTTTTTTAACTAATTGAGCAATAAGAAGAATAAAACTTTGTTTTACTTTTACATCCTTAGGTAGGTATTATATTTTTTTATTTTTTTTTTATTTATTTAGTTTGTATTTTTTTTACAGTGAATCATATTTCAAAAAAGTTTTATTCTTTAAATATCTTGAGCCACGAAGATAAGCACATTGATGCTCTTATGGTCTTGTTACCCAAGCGGTTCCGCCGTTTTGTTATCAGATTCCCAGATTTTGAAAACGCCTGCTCGCTTGGAACACTCATTGCCGGAATGATTAAAATATCAAATGCCATTTTAGATAAGTGAGGAAATGATTTTTCGTGAATTGTCCACCATGAAAGTATATCAGTATCTTCTGGCTCTAGCTGCAAATTTAAGTAACTTTCGAGTTCATTTCTGGATAAAGATTTTTGTTTATATACGGAGGATAATATAGATATTCTTCTTGGTGCGGCTGAGTTTTCAGCAGGGTTGTCAGTGGTAGCATGTTTTAAATAATTTTTTTGAAAATAATCCTTAAATTGCTTCAGGGGTCCTTCATCATTATCTCTTTCTATAAAGTAATTGTTCTTTAGTCGCGGGTCCAGTATCACAGCAAAATTGGCATAATCGTTTCGTAAGTAGGGCATATATTCCTCAATCTTTGTTTTCATAGCTTTCAAACATTTTTTTAGCGGTTCGTAATCTGTCTCCTCCAGTAATTATTGAGTGATGTGGTTATTAAGAACATCAAGAATGGGAACAACATAACAAATGCTGGTATAAAAGGATTTAGATAACAATAATGTTGCATCATAAAAGGGTTCCAAGACTTTGATCAAAGTATCAACTTGATCATCCCAGTCTGCCTTATATTGATCATATGTCGTTATATTCTCACACATATGTTTCAATACAGACTTCATTGCGAATGCTCGCTTCAGCATCATATATGTCGAATTCCATCTTACAGGCATATCCTGTAACAGTAACAATTTATCTTCTCCTAAACGATCACAAACTTCAAAATATGTTTGTTTTTGTTCAGGTGAATTATTTATATGCTTTATTAAACGTGAAATTGCACTTATAGGTTCTTCAATATGCTTCAAACCATTTTTAACTGAAAGGTTTAAAACATGCGCGAAACATCTGAAATGTTTTACATCTTCGTAATCATTATTAAAAAGCATTAATAACTGCATGAATTTAATGTTGGAAGCTTCATTATCTGTTGTGATTGATATAATCTTTCCTTCTAAGTTATAATTATCTAATATTTGGATTATTTTTCTTAATATACTTTTGTGGGGATATGGCATTATATCAAAATCAAGTGTTAATGATATCAATTTCGAATCCATCATAAAGTAAGCAGTTACCACCATATATGGTTTCATTGTCACAGAAGTCCAAAAATCGAGGGTCAAAGATATTTTATTAGGTATAGTATTCAGGTGCGCCTTCAGCTGTTCTTGTTTTTCGTTAAATAAATCTGTAATATTTGTTACTAATCTTGGCCGATTAATCAACGAATATGCAGGATTTAATTGGCTAACCAATGTTTTAAAATGTTCTTCTTCAACAATGTTGAAAGAGTGACTTCCATGTACTATAAAATTTACAATCAACTTGTCATACTATGAACTTTTTTTCTTTTGAACCGAGTTGTTGGCAGATGTATTCGAGGTGCTCGGCGTATGAGAATTGATAGTATGTCGTTTTAACATAGTATGTGATGTTTTTAAGGAAAATTGTTTCTTACATATTTTACACTCGAAATGCGATTCTGTTTTGTAGTAACAGTCTGCCTTTAAAGATTTACGCTTCACTGTTGTTGAAACGGTAATGTTATTGTCAGCCATAATTCTGGTACCTACTGTTCGCACTTAACTTCGCACAGCACACGGATAATTTAAAATGATATTCGTTATGTAAATAAGTCTAATCCTTCAATAGGAAAACCACAGAATAAATAAGTAAGGAATTATCACTTCTCACGACTATATGTACAGCGTATCATTATTGGCGTTTTGTATCTCGAATTCTCGAAACTTTGTAGGGTAAGACGTAAAAAAGTAAAAAATAAACTACCCCCATTTTTTATTATCATCATCAGTAATATACATGAGTGATGAGGAAAAGTAAACTCAGGGAAAGTAAAAGTAAATAATAATGTGTTCTTTATTATCTTTATATGATTTGAGTTGTGGCAAAATTTTTTCGTTGTTGTACAATGAAATCACTTACATTAAGTTTTTTGATACGGCTACACTACCCGAGCGTCCTGAGGATGCATTTGTAAAACTGGTATGTATCAACATAATTTAGTTTTTCTTTAATACCACACGACATTAACATGGTAAATGTAAAATTAATAATTGGCAAATTTGTATCAAATAGGTATGATTTTGTTACAGGTTGAGCAGGTGACGACATTTAAAAAGAAAATGTTGGAATTAAAATTGCCTCGACTAATTGTACTCGAATTAGTTTGGCATTTGCTACCAATTCGCAACGTAGATGTGGATAGCTACAACAATGTCATGATTCAAGACGGTACGACGTGCAATTACTGTGGAGAAGTCATATCCATCAACTTCAGTTATGAATTGTTCCTTCCAGATTTGTATTGCCAGAGATGTATGGAACCCTTATTTTATTTTGTTTAACTAGCGGCCCGTGCCGGCTTCGCACGGGTGGCCATTTATTTTAAACATAAGAATTCTGTTCGAAGATACATGACAGATAGTACTAAAAACTTAAGATAGTAAAAGTAAATCTGATAAATAGACACTTGATAGTTAATTGCCACATCTCGTCGCCTCTCGTCTCCTCCCGTCGCCTCTCGTCTCCTCACGTCGCCTGCCGTCGCAAACAAAAAAAAGAACTCAAAAACACGAGTCATTTTGATTGGACTACAGTCCTAATTCACGACTTCTAAGACTTAAAAGAACTTAAAAGACTCAAAGAACTGAAAAAAAAGAAGAGACAAAATTAATCTAACGACTCAAGAACTTTTAAGACTGAAAGAACTGAAAAGACTCAAAAGAACTCAAGACTCAAGACTCAGAAGACTAAATTAGTCGCGAGTTCTGCATAAAGGACTCATAGCTGCAAAATTAGGACTAAAAGACTCAGTTCTTTTACAACACTAGTGTGGATGCATTAGAATAAGTAGAATAAGTTAGTCTTACATAGCATCTGTAAAGCTCGGGTCGTCTTAAATAAAATATGAATTCAACTCCCATTTAAGTAACTTTTATTTTTAGTTTTTTTATAAAACATTTCTTCGCTCCCGAAATCAAACTAGCTTTTATTTAACTTCACTAACCTATGAATATTTACAAATCCTGTACATAATATATAAATCACTTCCCGTGGACAGATTGACCTAAAATTTGATATACTTACGTAGCTTTGATGACAATAAAATAATATAATAGATTAGTTTTAATAATGCAGCCGGAAGGTAGTCATTTTATAATATGAACTTTGAAATGAAACAAGATAATCCCGCTGTGTCTGATTTGTCTTCGTCGTAACAAAACTATAACCTTGTAAACATTACTTGAAGTTAGTTCTTTTTTTAGATTAATTCGAAAGCAAAGCGTATACTACAGTTAGCAACTACAAACAATGAAGATAATCTGCCGACTTTTGACCACACCTCTCATGAGAGCACCAATTCTTTGCAATGTGCTAAGGATAATGCCATCTTAGAGCATCAAGAGACAATGTCATATCAAATTTCACGCCGCCGTATTGAATCTACAAGTTCATCATCAAGTAGTTCATCCAGCAGTTTCTCAAGCAGTTCCTCGTCATCATCATTTATTAAAGGTATGTAGATAATAATATATTATTATTTAACTTAATCTTACAATAATAACCATAGTAAATTAACTTACCAATTTTATGTTTTGTAGACAGCGATGACTCGGTGAAAGATCCGGATTACAAAGAAGAACGTGAGAAATCAAAGTCCAAACTTAGTTTTAACGAACTAACAACAACTGAGGCTAATTTGGAGGTATCCAACCAATGTGAACCAACATCATCCATGAACACAAATGTAATGGAATCAAACGGAAATACAATAGTACAAAATACAGAAAATGAAACAAACACTATTGCAGACATTGAAACTCCAAGCACCGTTATAGAAAACGTACCAATTTTAGTTGATTCCATCGTTGCTGAAACGGAAGCTCCAAGACCTACAAAAACGGGAAAGAAAAGACCAAAACAGGAAAGTAATTGGAAGAAGAATGTCGCCAAAAAGTTAAGAAATAGCGGTAAGTCCTACAAATCATCTAAAACCCAGAAACAAGTACCTGAACGTAAACTTTGCAAAGAAACTTGTAGATTTAACAACGACAACGATTTAAAAAAGATTTAACAACTACGCTAATTAGCCCTACAAGAAGCAAATCGATTCCACCCATGCCAAGCCCTGAAATTGAGAAGTCAGAAAATGTCTTACCGAAACCAAGCCCTGAGACATCTAAACCTACAACAGCTATGACTACACCTACGGCTACTTTGCCTCTACGTACACCTATACCGGCCAGAATAGAACCACGTCGAAATACCAGGACTAGAAGACCATCAACCCGGCTGGACCTTTAAATTAATAACGAAGGAGAGTGTTAAGCCCCGATATAGGGATGGAGTTTCCGAACGGATAGTTCGACAGCGCCTCTACGGGATTCTGTGTGAACAAAATGAATTAAGTAATGACTTAGGGAAGCCATATTGTAATTATCTTATACTTCTCATGCTATCACTGTTCCATGTGCTACTTACGAATAAAGCTACGTCTTACATTAACGATAGTTATTATTTAAATAAATAGAAAAGAAGACGGCGTGGCTAAGAAAAAAGAGACATAACAAGACTTTACAACTTCACAATCGATAATGATTCCATAGAGATATGCCAATTTTCTTTTTAAATACCGTTGTCATTTCTTTTACTTTTGTAACAAATGCTCTAACAAAATCTAGTTGTGGAATGTCTTTAGAAGATAGAAGAGGAAAGAAAGAGCCCGGGGTGTGTGTCAGAAAACCTCCTCGTAATACACCCTGGGCAACGTTGGCAATAATGCTCTTCATTATTGCTGGCGGCTAATATTCTGACATCCGGTGCCTTGTGCCGTCGCGTTTGGCACCGGTGGCGGGGGGATGGACCCTAGTCCCATCCCCAGGCCGGCCCTATCTTTGGGCCCGTCTCTCCCAGTACCGCTCTGTTTTAGAGTGGACATGGGAGAGCCCCTTTGACGGGTTTGGCGTGCACTCACCCTGCCGCTTAACAGACAACGGGGTCTCTTCTCGTCACTCTGACGATTCTCCCCCCTTTCTTTGCTCCTTTGTTTTGTTCCCCCTTTTAGTTTTTGGTTTTGTCCCCTTTTAGTTTTGCGCCCACTTTTGTTTTTGCCCCCTTTTGTTTTTTGCCCCCTTTTTGATTTGTTGTCCTCCCTTTCTTTTGACTTTTGTCCCCGTTGTCACCATATAGAACACATCGTAACCCTGCATTGTGCAGTGTCGTGGATCACGTCTCGCGGCTGCTGACGGGACCGAGGGTCTTGGCTTCACCGCCCGGACTGCGAGGGAGTGGCCCTCTATAAAAACCACCCCGAATCTCAAGTTACTGCCGCACGGCCAGGAGATGCATGGCTGATGGGATATGAACTCAAATAAAATCAATTTTAAAAACGAAGAAGGTTGTAGAAAGTCGTTCGCGCACGCCTAGTACTGCGCGTTCCGAAGAGGAAGAAGAGAACGTGCCGTCGGAGCACGAAAGTGACGTCGTGGAGCTCACTTTGGAGGCAACACCGGAGAAAGCTCCACGCAAACGGTTGCGGTTTGCGCAGGAGTCGGAATCGGACGGCTCCAGTGAGGACGCGGTTCCAGCACCGAAGGTCGCGAAAGCACGGCGAGGACGCGGTCGTCCGCCCATCCACGGCAGGTACGCGGGTCTCGGACGGGCGAAGGCTGAACGTGCCGCCGCATTGCGAAATGCCGATGAGGAACGCAAGTCCGAGGAGGATAGCTTCATCGCTGCTGCAGCCCAGAAAGCCGCCGCGGGACGAAAGTAGCAGGTGGTGGAGTTGGATGCTGAAGACTTGCCGGTGACACAGCTGAAGACCCGGCTTGACGACGCCTTGGAGGCAATTCGTCTGGTGTCGAGAAAGTCAAAGGGTCTAAAGGGCACGTGCCAAAAGACCCTCAAAGAGTCTAACGAAGCCATTCGGGGGATTGCGGAGGCCGCCTTCAGTCGATCAGCCAACGAGGAAGTCCAAAAACTGCAGACCGAAAATACTCGATTGGCACATGAAGTTGCCGAACTCAAAAGAAGGCAAGAGGAGTTTGAAAAGCAGCAAAACCAAGAAACAAACAAGAAGGAGTCGGACCTCGTGGCTCTGGTCCGGCAGGAGCTTGGCGAGTTTCGCGCTAAGCTGTCCGTTATGGAGGGCCGGCTGCTGCGCCCTCCTTTGGCAGCAGACAGACCTAGAGAGCCTCCTACTCCCCCAACGCCTGCGCCGTCATCGTACGCGGCTAAAGTAAGGGCCTCGCGGCCTCCTGCAATTGCTCCAGCGGCCGTCACAAGTGTTCCTGCCAAGCAAAAGGGCAGGAAAAGAGAGCAGACGAAACCTGCACCCGCAGCTCCAAAGGAGCGCCCCGCAGCTCCCAGGGAACAACCCGCTGCCACTGCGCGCGAAGCTGACAGCTGGGAGGTTGTCGGCCAGAAGAAACAGGAGGCCAAGAAGAAGAAAGCGGCTAAGAAGGCCAGGCAGGCGGCCAAAAAGGCAGCGAGGAAGCTCCAAGCCCCTCGCTCAACTGCAGTGGTCCTTACCCTGCAGCCGGCTGCCATTGAGCGAGGGACAACATACGCGGAGCTCCTCAAGAAGGCACGGACGGCGATCGACCCGGCAAGTTGGGGATAACGGCGGGCTTGCGGTGTCAGACTACCCAGACCGGCGCCCGCCTTATTGAAGTGCCGGGTGTCGCTAGCGGCGATCAGGCGGACCGTCTGGCGGAAAGCCTCCGTCAGGTTTTAGAGGCAGTAGAGATCCGCGTCTCCAGGCCCCAAAAATGCATTGATTTGCGCATTACGGGCCTGGATGACTCTGTAACTAAGGAAGAGATCGTCGCTGCCGTGGCCAAGACCGGAGGGTGCCCTGAAACTCAAGTAAGGTCCGGTGAAATTAAACAGGGCCGCACTGAAATGGGGACGGCCTTAATTAGCTGTCCCGTGGCCGCCGCTAAAAAACTGGCCTGCCCGGTGCTATCGCTGCCTTTCGAGCGGCCATGTAGGCGTCAAGTGCCCTTCGCAGGTTGACTGCACCGGCCGCTGTTTCCGCTGCGGTCAGCCTGGTCACGTGGCCGCAACTTGTGAGGCCACGCCGCACTGCATTTTGTGTGCAGCGGCGGTCAAACCGGCGAACCACCGGGCGGGTGGCAAGGAGTGCGCCGCCACCCAGAAAAAACTGGCCCCGAGGTCGCCTGCCTCGTCGTCATCAGCACTCAGGATCGCCGCTCCCGCGGTTGGAGGGGCGGAGGTCAGCATGGAGACGTAATGCCTCCACCCCTCCGTCTCCTCCAGAGTAATTTAAACCACTGCGCCAGGGCTCAGGACCTTCTCCTCCAGAGCATAGCGCAGTGGTCAATTCATGTCGCAGTTGTAGCCGAGCCCTATTTCGTCCCCCCCAGGGCTGACTGGGTAGGGGACCTTGATGGCTTGGTGGCGTTAATTTCGCCGGCCGCCGCCGGCACCCCGTCCTTCGAGAACATCGTCCGAGGACGGGGCTGCGTCGCAGCACTCGTAGGAGAAGCGGTTGTGGTGGGCGGCTACTTCTCACCCAACCGACCTCTTGCCGACTTCGAGGAGTATCTCCTCGAACTGAACGTCGTCGTCAGCCCGTGCTCGTTGTCGGGGACCTCTATGCCAAATTCTCGGCTTGGGGTTCCGCGTCCACGGACGCGAGGGGTGTATTGCTCGAAGAGTGGGCCTGCTGGTCCTCAATCGTGGGTCAGTGCACACGTGCGTGCGTCAGCGGGTTGGGTCAGTTATTGATGTTTCTTTTGCTAGCCCCGCACTAGCACGCCGTGATGGCGGCCGAGTGGTTCCGGGAGGCCGTAACTCAAGTGTGTGATGCGGCGATGCCTAGAGTTCCTCGTACTTTTACAGCTAGGCGTCGGGTGTACTGGTGGTCGGACCACATAGCCGACCTGCGCCATTCATGCGTGTCGGCCAGACGCCAGTACATCCGGCTTCGTAAGAGGCGTCGCCGCCCTCCCGATTTTGATGCCAGGGGGAGGCGGAATTATATGAGGCCTACAGAGCGGCCAAAAAGGTTCTGAAGATAGCCATAAAGCGGACCAAAGATCAGGCCCGCCAAGAGCTATCTCTGGGGTCTCTGGACCGTAATCCCTGGGGGCGTCCATATCTAATGGTCAGGGGCAAGCTTCGCCCCTGGGCGCCCCCCTTGTCCCAGTCTCCGGCCACAGTTGGTTCAGGAGGTGGTAGCCGCTCTGTTTCCCTCACGGGCGGAGCACACTCCTCCGTCGATGGTTCCGCCTTCCATGGCGTCCAACGCGGACTTTGACGACGACGTGGTTCCCGAAGTGACCCAGATAGAGTTGCGAGCGGCGGCGTCGAGACTTCGCTCGAAAAACACCGCCCCAGGGCCCGATGGCATTCCAGGTCTTGCATTGGCCCTGGTCCTCGAGGAGCTCGCGCCCCGACTCAGGGGGCTCCTCAGTGAGTGTTTTCAGCAGGACCAGTTTCCGCGCCAGTGGAAGGTGGGGAAACTGGTCCTGATCAGGAAAGAGGGGCGCCCGGCGGACTCTCCGTCCGCCTACCGGCCCACTCTCCGTCCGCCTACCGGCCCACTCTCCGTCCGCCTACCGGCCCATTGTGTTGCTGGACGAGGTGGCTAAACTTTTTGACTTTATTATTTCGGAGCGCCTCGTCCAGCGTCTGTCTTCAGTGGATCCGGATCTGGCGGAGAACCAATATGGTTTCCGCCGCGGGCGCTTCACTATAGACGCAGTTATGCTTGTGAGGAGCCTGGCGGAGGATGCGGTATCCCGGGGCGATGTCGTCTTTGCGGTGTCTCTAGACATCGCGAATGCCCTCAACACCTTGCCCTGGAGTTGTATCAGGAAGGCACTCGTTTTCCATCGAGTGCCGACCTACCTCCGCCGCATAGTCGGGGCATACCTATCAGAGAGGGTAGTAGTCTACCCGGGTCACGACGGTTGGAGTCGGCGAGAGATGTCGTGCGGTGTTCCGCAGGGATCGGTTCTGGGTCCGCTCCTGTGGTACATCGGTTACGACTGGGTACTGCGAGGTGCGCTCCTCCGACGACACGCTTGTCACGGCGAGGGGTAAGTCGCACCGGGCGGCGGCCATACTGGCGACAGCTGGGGTCGCACAAGTCGTCAATCGTATCCGGCGTTTGGGCATCGAGGTGGCCCTTTTGTGTAGTGGCCTGCCGTTTCATACGGCGGGCCGTAACCTCGGCGGGGTCGCGACTGCATGTGAAAGTGATTCGCGCGGCCCCGCCGATAGTGGTTTGTCGAGGAACACCGTGGTAGGTTTAGTCGGTATTCCAGGAGGTACATTTTTCTCATTCCATCTTTCTTTTACCCCGGCAAGTCCGACATAACCCCTCCGCCCACCCCCGCGGAGGGGTATGCGTCAATGCATACCCCAAGTTAAAAAAAAAAAATTAAAAGGAACGAAATAGCCCGGAAACAAAATAAAGGAACAAATAAAGAATAAAATAAGGCAACATATTGAAGAATTTCCGAAATATGAAAGTCATCATTACGAAGAAGCGCCAGAAATGGGACAGGAAATCAGAAAAGCAAGTACTTATTGGCTATCCTGAAGGTATCAAAGGATATAGAATTTTTAATCCCAAGACGAAGAAAATTAGCACTAGCAGAGATCTGATTATAATAGAAGATATGAGGTGTACGGTTTACGTACACTTATAGCGTTTACTTTTGCTGATTTCGCGAATCGGTCGATTGTTTTCCGTCGCCATAATTAATTTAATTCAGTGTGCACTTCAACTATTTAACGAACGTACGCACATATGTGAGAATCACTCTATATCATCTTATTTACGTAACTGGTGGATAATAAACTTTGCTATACTGTGAGTAGAGGTTTCTCTTACCAGCACACTCGAAACTATCAGTAGTGTACAGTTTACTACACTACACTGTACATTAAATAGTCTCTTCGAGGGCATCAACATTGGACCTATTCGCGACGCTGCACTGGAAATACATAGGGACGTAATGCCTAACCTTCGGGACATGATCGAGGACATGCACGAACATACAATGCGGGGAGTGCTGCCCGACAAGGCCCCCGTAAACTTGAATAATTCACGGCTGTTGGGAGCCGTGGCCAATCCGGTCAATCTTAACCTTAAGTTCGCTCATATACCTAGACGCGTACATCTAACGACTACTTTAATAGCGGAGCTGTTGATGCCCGAACTTACACTGGAGGCCCTGTCCCCCAGCACACTGCTGGCGCTAGGAAGTCAAACGGCTACTAAGGTTTTATGTGTCAACTCGCTTGCTAATATTACTTTCGACAGCCTAATGAACGACCAGATAGCAACCTGGTTCTTGTCTTTACTATCGCCCGGAGCGATTCTGTTCAACGTCAACTTCGACGACATCCCAGCAACAGAAGTGTACACACGCTCGCTGGCTGCCCTAGCTGCGAAAATTTTGTTGTCTTACAGCGTAGAGCACAGATGGAACAGTATTACGCCGAGAACCCTACACGCTGTGGAGCAAGCGATAGTGAATGCGGATATGGAAGCGGGGGTGTTAGACGGGGGACCTCAGGAGGGCGTAAACCCACTGAACCGGGTGGCTCCAGTCCCGAACAGCGGGTTGACTCGTCTTGACCTACTACAGACCACGCCAAATGGCGGAGGATGGCGAAACGATGGTTTCTATTGCTACGGTGCAGCGCCCCAAAACGTCCCATACGTCCACTGCCAACAGAGGCAGCTTCAGGCTACTGCGCTTGAAAGGAGGAACGCGATTGAGACCGGCGAATCCGCGGAGGCCTTTAACGATTGGCTTACCCGCTATGGCGTCTACGACCTACTTAACGCTCTGAATAAGGGTCGCCTGCAAAGGACACCAATGGTGGGCGTTAACGCTATTTTTCAGAACCTAAGCCGCAGGGTGATGGACTTCTATATCACACTGAACCACTATAATGAAACAAACTGGTACACCGCTCTGAGGAATACCGAAGCGGGGACGATGCATATGTATGGGGACCAGAGCGAGACACCCGCAATCTGTACCCTCAACGGAAAGACGTTGCTTTATATGCTCAAGTCTCTCTCAAGCGCCACCATTGGGGCGCGCAAGTTTCCCTACGACGTTCAGATAAAAGCAGAGTGCGCGTTGATGCGCAATTGCATCGAGACAAATGCAAAGCGCCGCATGTGGCAAAGGTTAGTACATGATTATCAGATAAATGAAGAGTCATATACCAGGTCAGAAAGAGCGAAGTATATACTACACTAAACTATAGTAGGGTTGGAAGGTGGCGCTAGCGACACCGTGAACATCAATTCCCTGTAGTTCAGTGTTTTAAAAATAGTAAAAGTGACATATTAATGCAAATAACATAATTAATAGACACAATAAGTGACGATAGTGATCAGAAAACGTTATCTCAACTAAAACCTACAGAACATTGATAATATAGACATGTAAAGTGAAGTGCATATTAAACAACATTTAACCCAGTATCTTTGGTGTTGGACCTAAAAGTGAGTCGGTTTTCGTTTCTATATGTGCTAAAGTAAATTATAACCGTCATACCGCTGTTCAAAGCACTATACTTGTGAAATTGACTATTTAGCTACCGTTAATTTTCACTTATTTGAATAGTAAACACTACGTTGTTGAGAAACTGTAACAGCGCCATCTAGCGAAGAGTAGCAGAACTACATGAACAATTATACAACTTGTCAATTTATTATCAGAGATGTCATCAATCAATAAAACTTCTAATAATTGCCGCAAGATGGCATCACTTGTAACATGCTTCAAATGTAAGACTAAGGTAAATCGTGGAAACTGTAATAATGATGCACAGAAATACAAAAACGACTCAAAAATAGCTAAATTTATTTGTAACACTTGCGAAGAAATAGAAAAAGGACAGAAAACTCCTGTTGCTGAAAGATCAAATGTTACAATTAGGAAGAAGAAGAGCCCTCCGAGAAGCATTGATCGTACTACTCCACTACATAGAGAGGTACAAGAAACCAAGTCATGCTCTACTGAAACTGACACCCCATGTGAACTGGGTAACAACGAGGATTCTAAAATTGAAAATATTACTCCGAACCAATCTTTTTGTAGTACCGGTCAGCCATTGTCTAAAAGTATGGACTATACTGAAATATATCCGATACCAGTCCAGGACATGCAAAATTCCATAGAAAAACTACAATCGGAACTTACTAGCATACAAACTGAATTCGAAGTTGTAATACTAGAAAACAACGATTTACGAGAGCAAATTTCTAAACTATCCAAAGATAATAGTACACTAAAAAATTTACTAACACTATCGCCGAGTTGTAGTACGAAGAAGAAAAACAGGAATTCTTTAAGCCAATTTCAAACAAGCAGCCCGTACACACCATCTAGTCAGAATACGAAAGATACTGTTATATTAATGCAAGATAAAATTGCTGATCTGAAACAGCAACTAAAGGAAGCCACAGAAGAAATAAATAACTTAAACCAACAAATCTACATTCTTCAACAGTCCATAGAAGCAAAAGATAACCATCCATCCTATTTAACTATTACAAACCTCAAAGTTGCTGCTTCAGTCGAGATCAAAAAGAATAAATTATGTATCCTGACAAATGCTAGCTCATATGGTACACAAAACATAATCGAGGACACTTTCGGTCACTATTTTGATTATTGTGGTTATCGATATCCGAATTGTACTATAAGACAACTTCTAAATAATATTAAGAATAAATTACTAGGGTTCAATATGAATGATTATTGCGTTATTGTACTAGGGGGTAGTGAGTTCACAAGAACACAAGACTATGTGGGTCTGATAAAGTCCATTAAGGAGTCTCTACAGCACATAAGCCACACAAACGTAATATTATGTGCTCCTACTTATATATGCGGAGCACCGATATATAACTACAAAATAGAACTTTTTAATAACATGTTGTATCTAGATCTTCAGAACTCCAACTACGCATATTTCTTTGACACAAATGGTTATCTCTCCTTTGATATGTTCTCCTATAGTAAAGGTGCAATAAATAATAAAGGTATAAAAACCATGTATAATAAAATTATGGATAATATAAAAATAGACATAAGTCATTATCCTCCCTGTCAAAACTTATTAAGGGTGGATGAAATAAACCCCAACAAATGTCCAAAGCTTTTTCTTAAATAATAATATTTATAATTTTAATAAGAAAAACAATAGTAAACCAACAAATATATCTCACAAAAAAAACCATAATTGTATAAATAATAATAGGAAAAAACTTATAATATTTTATCAAAATGTAAGAGGTCTCCGGTCTAAAACAACTTTATTTTATAAAAACATAATGTCAACCCCATGCGACTTCATTGCTCTCACTGAAACATTTCTCAATAGCTCTATATGTGACGCAGAATTATTTCCACCGAACTATAAAGTAGTCCGCAGAGATAGAAGCGGTGATGTCGGTTGGGGTGGTGTATTATTAGCAGTGAAGGATTGTTACACTGTTAAAGTAATTACAGATATAGAAGGTTTAACACATGATAAGGAAATATTGTTTGCTATCATAACATGTAGAAACATCAAGTTACTTGTAAGTGTTGTATACCTACCACCAAACTACAGTGATAACCAATATCAAGATGCACTAACATGTATTGAAAATGCAATCTGTACATACTCGGAATACCAAACTGTAATTGTTGGAGATTTCAATCTAAAATCATGCACTCAGGCAACTAGAACTCAATTCGATATGTTTTTGGATTTTTGTAATCTGTTCCAGTTCAACAATATATGTAATGATTATGGATGCATCCTAGATTTAGTTTTATCCACTTTTGACTGTAATGACATAAATGTTACGTCCGATGCCGAAGCTCTTGTGCCGGCAGATGCTTATCATCCCCCTTTAGAAATATTTCTTACCTTACCTAAAGCTCCATTAATTAAAAAGCGATCTCCAAGCAAAGAAAATATACCAACAAATAATCTCAACAATGAGTGGAACTTTCGCAAAGCTAATTTCCACACTTTATATTCTGACATTGCAAATATAGACTGGTCCGTGCTTTTGCAACAACAAGACGTCAATACCGCGGTTGATATTCTGTATGACAAGCTAAATGATGTTATTAATAACCATGTCCCTCGAAAAAGAGTATCACAATCACAAAAATATACATATCCACCTTGGTTCACTAGTGAAATAATATATTATATAAAGCTGAAATATTTTAATTTGAAAAAGTTTAAAACTTATGGACTCCAATTTAATAAAGAATTATACAAATATTACAGGTCAAAAGTAAAGGTGCTTATAAATGATGCTTATCAGAATTATTTAAAGGTAGTAGGCAATAATATAACTGTTAATCCCCAAACGTTCTGGCAATTTGTGAGAGATAAACGAAAGAGCAGGCAACAGTGCAATGAATTCATATATAACAGCAGACCTATTAAAGGACAGGATGCCGCTGATAGTTTTGCCTGTTATTTTAGTTCAGTCTTTCACAGTAATATTCCTAAACTAGATCCTGAAACAGCAGAGCGGGTTGCTTCTGGGCATCCCTGTACCTCCCAAATAAGTCTCACACAAATAAACTCTATACAATTGAGACGAGCAGCAAAACATCTTAAAACATCCCCTGCCTGTGGACCAGATAACTTGCCAGGTTTCTTAGTGAAGGATTGTTTATCAGCTCTCGAAGAACCCGTCTTATATATATACAATCTATCCCTCCAGTGCTGTTCTTACCCCACCAGGTGGAAGGTCTCCAGGGTAACACCAGTGCCCAAAGAGGGATCGTCTACTGAGATTACAAACTTTAGACCTATTGCAGTGCTCTCAATTTTTGCAAAATTGTTTGAAACAGTTTTAAATAATCTTATTTCTAATCAAACAAATACTCTTTTACATGACTCCCAACACGGCTTTAGACCAGCACGCTCCACCTTAACGAACCATATTAGGTTTACAGACTACGTAAAAAATAATATGAGAGCAGGCTGTCAAGTTGACACAGCATACTTTGATTTTAAAAAAGCTTTTGACCTAGTGGATAACGATGTGCTTCTCAGCAAGCTTTCAGCTATGGGGTTTGATACACATCTCCTAAGATTTATTGCTAGTTACCTCAGTGATCGTAGGCAATATGTCAGAATAGGGAATTTTAAGTCTCAAGATTATTTTACGCGGTCTGGTGTGAGTCAGGGAAGTACCCTAAGTCCGACCCTTTTTCTTCTAATGATAAATGATTTACCTACTGTTGTCTCTAATGCGGAATGCCTCTTGTTCGCTGACGACCTAAAATTGTTTACCTCTGTTAAGAATGACACTGACTGCAATGAACTACAGCGAGACATCGACGCTGTTGTTGAATGGAGCAAGGCAAATAAATTATGTTTTAATGTTTCCAAATGTAAGACGATTACATTCACTCGATCTCGTTCCCCAATCTCAACTATATACGAGATGGATAGCAAACCGCTTGATAGAGTCACAACTATATGCGATCTAGGGCTAACACTAGACTCCAAACTCAATTTCCATGACCATATTAAAACTGTATGTAAAGCCGCAAATAGATCACTGGGATTTGTAATTCGAACATCTTCTCAGTTTAATAATGTTCTTATAGTGAAGTTGCTCTATAATGCGTATGTTCGCAGCAAACTAGAATACAATTCAATTGTCTGGAATCCAACTGAAAAACTGTACATCTTATTAATTGAGAGGATACAACGTAAATTTTCCAGACATCTATATAAACGTATATATGGATATTATCCATTCCTATATCCTTCTTTGTTTGTATCAGGCATGGTCGGCCTAGATACCTTAGAGCTGAGACGTAATTTTATACATATCATACATTACTACTTATTACTAACAAATAAAGTGGATAATCCGTTGGTAAAGGAAAGTATTTGCTTTTATGTACCAGATCAGTATATGCGCGCCATAGGGCGACGGCAACATAAACTTCTCACTGTCCCACCATCATGGCGCCTACCGCAGTCCGCTAGTACTCCTACTGGCAGAGCGGTTGAACTAATCAATGATCTATTGCAATTGAATCTTGATGCAGATATTTTCTATGATAAGTTAAGCCAAATGATTAAATGTGTATTTTTATATTTAAATAGTAATTAATTGTATGTAATTGTAATGTATTATATTTTTGATATATATCTTTGATTATTAAATAATATACAGTATTAAGTTGACATTTATATGACATTGTGTTTGTTATTTAATTATGTTAGAATTATTGTCAATGTAAATAAGTTTATTTAAATGAGATTAATGTAACATATAAGCGTGTTGGTTCTGCTGTAAGCTTGTACTGTTTATATAATAAATAAATAAATAAATAAATAAAACATTAATAAATAAATAAATAAAACTACCATCTGACGGTCCTCTATCTACTTTCTTCGCAACTCTTAAAAATGGGGGCCTTCTACGGGATCTTGGCCAATTTGACGTCTGCGCTGATGGAAATCCCATCCTAGAGGTTTACAACGAGGTATCGGACTTGGTATGCGATAATCCTCTGGACTTCGGAATATTACCATACTCAATACGGCGCTCAACTGTTCCGATGCGCCGCATGGAGCGCCCGCATCCAACGACACGAGATGAATCGAAGGCGACCGTTGCTGCCAACTGTGCACGTTCGAAGCCTACCCTGGATGTTGAATTTAATTTTTAGCAACCTAAACTTATTATTTTATGCTTTGATTTTACATGTTTACTTTATAAATATTTTTAACAATTTTTTGCTTTATACAAGTGATTCTTACATTGTCATACTGGTATTTTTTGTTACTTTTCCCGGGTTGGGAATATGTACGGTTTACGTACACTTATAGCGTTTACTTTTGCTGATTTCGCGAATCGGTCGATTGTTTTCCGTCGCCATAGTTAATTTAATTCAGTGTGCACTTCAACTTCTTAACGAACGTACGCACATATGTGAGAATCACTCTATATCATCTTATTTACGTAACTGATGGATAATAAACTTTGCTATACTGTGAGTAGAGGTTTCTCTTACCAGCACACTCGAAACTATCAGAAGTGTACAGTTTACTACACTACACTGTACATGAGGTCTGAAGTGTCCATACCAGCTGAGAAGGAACAGTGGCTTAGTGCGGTTAGGAAAGAACTAAAGTGTTTCGAGGATAACAGTGCGTGGGAGTTGGTCGATACTCCAAGTGCTGGTAGTATAGTGAAGTGTAAATGGGTCTTGCGTAAGAAATACGATAACGAGAATAATGTGCGGTATCGTGCGCTTCATGCAGAAGCAAGGTATTGACTATTGTGAAACATTTTCCCCTGTTGTGAGACATACCACTTTAAGAACACTGTTTGCTTTATCAGTGTGTTTCTTTTGTATTAAATTATTTATTTTAGACCTGGTAAAGGTCGCGGGAAGCGGTTGGATGCGGGTGGCCCAAGACCGGTCTATGTGGAAAACCTTGGGGGAGGCCTATGTCCAGCAGTGGACGTCTTTTGGCTGACATGATGAAATTATTTTGTATATAATTTTTTTGTAAATATCTTTAGTAGTATAATATCTTTGTATGAAAATAATTGTGACGGCATTGGCGATGAGGAAGTGAGATCAAGTCAGCCTACCACATCTGTAAGTGTCTAGTGCGCTGCCCCCATTGTTCCCAGGCTCGTTTTTTCAAAGGTAAGCGGGGATTGAAAGTACATTTTGGTAAAGTACATAAAAGCCAAGAAGTTCTTTCCAATCCCACAATATCATCATCTTGTCCTTCAATATACTCTACTCAAATTCTTTTTTGGCAAAGTTTATCCATTCTAAAAAATTCCGTTCCGGTACTAAAAAGGGTTCCTCGAGGCGCAAGATCTTCAGTGGCCAAAAAATTGGCAGACTGCATTGGTCTTGTCGTCCGGGAGAAGTCCAAAACGGCTTGGGAACAATTATTGACTTTCCCTTATAGGATTTTGCATATTGAAAAAGACCAGGCATCCAAAAATTCACTCATTGCTCAAATTAAACGCAATTTTTATGTATCGGCTAAACCATTTGATACAAAATTTACATCCAATAAAAATAAATCCATATAATCAATATGTAGAATCGAAATTAAGGGAAGGCGATATCAGGGGCGCGTCTAGGCTTTTATTTAGTAGTGATGTGATGGCGCCTTGCTCTCCGGACATACTTGCAGGTCTGAAGAGCAAGCATCCAGCGCCGGTTGACGGTCTCTCCTTCCCTCATGCTCCTGACAGGGAGTCGGAATACCTGATCACTACAGCCAAGGACGTGTTCGCAGCAGTATGCTCTTTTCGGAGTGGCTCAGCAGGCGGGCTCGACGCTCTGACACCACAGCATCTTAAAGATCTTGTGTGTCCGAGCACCGGGGAGACTGGTGATGCGCACTTGAAGGAGCTTACCACTCTGATGAATTTAATGCTTGCCGCCGATGTGGACGATGCCATCATTGACATCTTGTATGGGGCCAACTTATGCGCTATTTATAAGAAGGATGATGGTATTCGGGTGTACATATCGGCGTATTGCAGCCAAGATATGTTGTAAATATTATAACAAGGAGCTATCTAAAAAATTAAGGTATCGTGACACTGATCCATTGGGTATAGGTTTTAAGAGGCCGTGTTCACACGATACTGCCAAATTATAATGCAAGAGAATTTCTCTCCATTATATATTAAAAAATAAGCAAATGTATTTTAGAAATACAAACAAAGTCGATCAAGATATATATTTGTTAGAGTGTGTATTTGAAATACCGTTCTAAAATAAATATATATCACTATATGATTTTGGATTAAAAAAATATAACTGTCATTATTTTGAATATAAAATTCTGGAGGTGGATAGAGGTCTCAATTATAACGCGTTATGAATATATTTCTGGGGAGCAGGGTTGGTTCGAGTGCTGGCTCCCAATGAGGGAACATGTCTCCTATCCACCTGCAAAGTGAGCAGTAGTTATAAGTGTAGCGCCATAAGACAGTACGTGTGTTATAAAATAAAATATTGTAACATCGTCACAAGGAGTTTGATTGCTCGCCCGTATCCAGCAGGGAGTTCTCTGTTAAAAGCACAGAAGTGGGATACCATCGCGATGTCTGTGTAAGTACACGCCTTATATTTTAAACCTTGTTTTAAGCATACGAGTTGTATGTTAACCGAGTTAAACATATTAAACCTACCCTTATCTAGCTCTAAAAGGTAGAGATACTTATTGTAATAAGATATTATAAACTTTTGACGATAAATCAATTCAATTCAATTCGTTTATTGCACTGAATAATGTAGTTACAGGTCTTATAAATGTAGAGAGAACAATTATGGACCCCGTCGGGCACGGCAAAATTAGGAGAGAAATTTCGTTCGAATCATTGCCGTTAAGCAACAAGCTCTTTTACCTTATGGGTTATGGTAATAAAATTGCACTGTACGTAATATTTTCAAGCGTTTACGATGAACAAATGTAAGTTGTTTAATCCGAATAACTAATATTACATGTCAACTGTTCTGCAATTATAAAAGAACTATCTTTTGCCCGCGGCTTCCCTCGCGTTAATTTAGAATTTGACAATCAATTCGGGTTGTACTCTGCTTGTAATAATATAATTTAATCATGATTCGAAAGACACGTGGCGCCATCTATTATCATAAGAACGTTATTGTTGTTTTCCTCGGGAACAGTAATTATTTTCTGGATGAAAGGTAGCCTATGTCCGTTTCTGTACACCTGACAACGTGTATGCAAAATTTCAGGATGATCGGTTCAGTGGTTTAGGCGTGATAAGATAACAAACAAACAAACAAACTCATTTTCGCTTTTATAATATTAAGTCAGGATTACGATATTAAAGGAGCTCTTAACCTGGCCTTTGTCCAGAACGCCTCCGATCTGATCGAGAAACGTTCGCCTAGGTTTTCCTCTTGCGACTGTTCCATTCACACTAGCCTTATAAACTTTCTTAGTCAGTCTTTACTCGTCCATTCTTTCTAAAAATTAAACCGATATTAAACCGCTCAGTACAAACGTGCGAAATGTTCCCTATTTATTTATATGAGAGAATACCGACGTTGACGTGTAATTATAGTCTTGACCTTTCAAAGGTTACTTGTTATACCTACATATAAAAAAAAGAAAATAATAATTATTATTAGATTTTGTGCGTGGTTTAGTGTTTCCCTTGATTGCTAAGATATGCACACAATTAGACCTGGTAGGTGGCACTTCGATCGGGTTCTAAAATAGAACTTTATTCTTGACCAAATAAGCCTACGTTCACGCAGGACAGCGACTGTCGAGGTTCTAGTAAATATTATATTCTTCCCAATTTTGATCCTTCCGTCGGGAATCAATCGGGAATGTGCGTCAGTGTACGGCTGGGATGATCGTACTACCACTCATTTTGCAAAGCAGAGGCTACAGGGTTTGGCCAAGGTGTGGTACGAGGGGTTAAATACTATTTTGTTTACATGGCCCGAGTGGCAAGAAAAATTACTAGTGCGTTCCCGTGCGAACAGAACTATGGCTTAACCCTGGAGAATATGATGAAAAGAAGAAGTCGCTTCGGTGATCCAATTGACGTCTATTACTATGAGAAATTGGCTTTGCTTAACCAATATGACATAACGGGTAAAAGCGCGGTAGATTATATCATACACAGTATTAGCGACAGAACGACTAAATCTAGTGGGTTAGCTCTGCGTTGCTCCCAACCAGACCACTTACTGCAGTTTTTGATGAGTAATGTAGATTCCGTGAGGTATATGGGGCGGCCTAATGTTAGAAACCGATCTTCTATTGATAGTGCAACCAATAGTTCTAACCAAAAATAGAATGCTGTCAAACAAAACGCATTACGCCTCGTATTGTTATAACTGCAAAGAGAAGAGACATTCATACCTCCGGTGCCCAAAACCTTTGTTGAGATGCAACCATTGTAATAGAGTAAGTCATAAATCCGAAAATTGCATCGGTAGGCAGGAAGGCGGCGGTCAGAAACCTGACCTGTACTATACTCCCTTACAAGGCTGTTCACTAATTTCCAGTCACCCTGTATAATCTACGTATTTCGGCTTTTCTGAACGAAATCACTCGGGTGTCAAAAAATATTCACGCGTCTCATTTCGACGACGGCGGACATTTTTTATAGTGTGTGTGCCCAGAGGCGTGCATAAAGATTTCTGGTAGGGTATGCACGCCCTACCCGAAACCTCTGCGAGGGCACTACATTTCATTTATAAATGTTTTTGTGTGTATATATGTCTGTGTACAATAAATAAATGAAATATCTTACTAAATTCAATTCGGCGGCTTTTCGACATGGCACCATTGATGATTGTGTGTGTGGCCACCAAGAATATCCAAATAAGTGACTGATGTTGAGAACAAGTCACCTAAATTATATCCATTGTGGCCTTGTAGATGTTAAGAGTGTTTTTGCGCAAATGAACAAAAATAAATGAACGAAATTACTAACATACTTGACTGTAGGTATTATCTTAATTGTTATAAATCAAATCAACGAGCCTAACTTTTTTTAAATAATTCTGTAAAACCGCGTCGTCGTAAAAATTACAAGATCGTTTTAAAATCGTTAAAAGTTCTTTTTCAATTGAAATCATAGAAAAATCAGTGAGTCTGCTTTGGCTCTGTGCGTTTCGTAGATATGTATGGATTCTTTTTAAGCAAGAAATTGATCGTTCAGCCGATGCGCTACTAACTGGAATCGTAACAATTAATATTGCTAATTTGTAAACTTCGGGAAATATGGCTGTTAAATTTTTTTGTATATAAATATTGAATAAGATCAAATATTCCTAACGTTTTTAATTCGTCTGATTTATAAACGCATCGGAGCTCATTCCTAAGGCGATCCGCGTTAAAGGAATGTTCATGCGAATTAATGAGTTCGATGATCGATTGCTCTGAAAAATTATTACAATACAAAGTATAATATTCATACGAAAGTAGGTTGAAAAGCTTAAGGTCTTTTAAGTTTTTATAACGACTACGACACTCGTTCAAGATATTGTCAATAATCTCGTTAAACACGTGCCTATAATATTGTTGAACATTGTCAACACCTCGTTTTCTTTTCGGTCGATCGCAATTTGATTCTAATGTAAAGTTATACTTGACATCAAATTTTGTTCGGTGTTCTTAGATAAAATTTTCGAACTCATTAATTTTTTTGACACAATAAACAATATCACTAGTTTTTTTCTATAATATTTCATACAAATTATCTGTCTCGGAAAATATTTCTGAAAATCTATATAGAAAAAATTAAATTCGAATTCTTTTAAATTATTTAAAAAACTAGAAACTAGTGTTAATGTTTCTCCGTCCCATTTTTCGTCATTTGCCTGCATATGGTCAAACATACCTATCAAATTATGAAGCTGTGTAGCAATAACATTAATCGTTCGTGAGTGGTAACTCCACCTTGTTTCGGCAATACGAGGTAATTTACGCATTTGAGCATATTCGTGATATTGCGCGGTCCTTTTTGTACTACTATGAAAAAAGTTTGCTAATGCTTTAACAATACTAAAAAAACGCTTGGTTTCCGAAACTCTTTCGAAAGACTTGGAAGCACAAGATTAAGTACATGGGCTGAACACCAAACATACGTCGCGCGTGGACATTTTTGTCTTATTATGCTGTGAACTCCATTAACCTCAGAAGATAAAACTGACGCCCCATCGTAAGTTTGAGCAACTACTTTATTTAGGCAATTAAATTCTTCTACAACATTAATAATAATCGAGCTTAAAGTGACAGCTGTCCGATCAGAACTAACATCAATATATTTTATAAATCGATCTACTACTTCTGAATCGCGAAAATATCTTAAAAAGAGAACTAACTGTTCACGACCGCTTACGTCTGAAGTTTCGTCAACTATAACGGCTACAAAATCGGTTTGCATTATTTCTTTTTTTATTTGATCATACATTACAGACGCGACGCTGGAAATCAGATCATTTTGAGTTCTGTTCGACAATCCCGTGAATGAGCTACTAGATGTCGATTGTAAATGAGTTTCTAAATTACCGTCATATTTAGCTAACAGATCTACAAGTTCCAAAAAATTACCTTTATTACATGATGAAGCGGATTCGTCATGACCACGAAACGCTAATTCTTGTTTACCGAGAAAGCAAACTACATCAATCAACCGTTTAAAATATTTATATTCCTTTTAACTTTTGCGTTGTGCCTTTCAATGTCTAATTTGAACTGTGTATTCAAACTAGACTCTATTCTACCTTTTCCAAAAATTTGGAACTTTAAACAAGAATCTATATGTATTTCCGACGAATTGTGTTTAGAAGCAGCATTGTGAAAATTATTTAAATCTGAATATCCATTAAAGGTCCAAACATTATTTTATCTTGTTTTGAAAATAACATACACGGAAAACAAAATAGTTTATTTGTGTGTACACAGCCCGCTAGCCAGCTATAAATATCATAATACTTTTTATTAAAAGAACGTGTCGTATTACCTTTCTGTTGTTTGAGATTTAAATCGCGAACACAGCGTCCAAAAGATTTTTTTTTACTTTTGTCATCAAAAGACAACGTCGAGATAACAACTGTTTTAAATTTATTTAAACACACATCACCAACACAGATCTCACAAGTATAATTTACCTTAATATACAGTAATTCTGGTAATTTCACTAATTATTTAGTTATCAAATAAAATACGCGCTCATAATTCCCTTCACAGCTCTGTGAAATAATTAAAAATGGCGTACGATGCTATATTGCTAAAATAATAGGCCTATAATAAACTACAATTATGATGTTTTTGTCAACTATTTAAACTAGCTGAATTATTGATGTAGGCACTGCCTTCAGTCGGCGAGCACACAAGTGCATTTTACACACACAAGCAAAATATTTGTCATAAAGACAGCGTAATCTATTGACTTCTAAATAGTTTTAAATGTACTGGCGATAAGCACGATTAGTTCTGCTTCCAGACACCTCAGTGGTGCGGCGCGGCGGTAGCTACTCATTTTATTTATTTTCTGTTAGACGAGTTTCGACTGTTTAGAGTGTTTAGTAGTTCGCTCACGGACCAATAGATGGCGGTGGTACAAGCTCTTATTGTATCTGATAATTTTATATTGTATATTTTATTATTATTCAGCTTGTAGTATTTAATAAATAGATTTCGATTATATAGATTTACATAGGCCAGCGGACTAGGGTATGCAGTGCTTTTTTGCTTGTATGAAGCGCGCGTAATATATCAGGATAAAATATTAATTGTAGTAATTGTTATTTTGAAAATATTATGTTAAACATGTTACGCTATTTAATATTTATTGTGAAAATGTACTATTTAATTTGATTATCTCCAAGTCTGATTCTATGTATGTTTGAGTAATGGCAACCCACATGTAAAATCATTATAAAAGGCCCTCCCGGGCAGAATTTCTTTCTAATCTGTTGTGAGCTGTAGCAGTGAACGGATCAAAAGCCTCGTAAGTTAAGTAGCCTATTTTATTTTCACTGTAATAGCTGTATTATCTAACAATTTTTACCTAAATATTATAACATTTAGGTTATAGGTTAGGCCATATGAAATTGTGAATATTGAGAATTATGCAACCTGTTTTAATAAGGATATTAGTAATACTGGTGTGATTTATTCTTGTGTTAATTTCCCATTTAAACAAATAAATGTTTTATAAAGTTGTTCCTGGTTTCCATTTAAATCCACCTTCGCCACACATAAAGTTTAATGTTTGCTGTTAACCTAATATATTAAACATTAACAGTAACAGTAGTAGTTTATATTGAACAGTATATTAATAACTATAATTGATATATAATAGTAGAGGAACTTAAATTCAATTTTATAACCTAGCTGTACTTTAGAACTCTTTGTTGTGGCTATAATTATATTAGGATTATAACACACGCGCCTGTGTGTGCCTAGTTAGTGCAAAAGAAAACATGAATAACAGGGGAGCTAAGTACTCTTATGAAATTATATTAAATAATTACTAACAAATAACTATAGTGTTTGTGTAAGGTGTATTTTACGTGTAATGTAAGAATTATGTTAGTAAAAATCGTTTCAAACTTTTGAAGTAATGAAATTCAAACAAACATCCACGAACATAAGTTATAAATTGTGTTATTATTGTTTGTATCTTGTATTTATAAAGATAAGTCATTAGAGAATATATTATAAAACAAAATGTATAAATTAGTTTCTTAAATTATAGTTTAGTTACATCATAATTGTAATTCAAATCATGCTATTGAAATTACTCAGTGGACGCCATATTAGAATTATTATTTATTAGGATACTACGTTTCTATCGCGCGTAGGGTCGGACGCTTGGCAATCGAATATCGATAAAACTGCAGTTATTACTGAAGTAGAACTCGACGACTGATTTTTATTATATTTAAATTTTAATGCAAGGAAAAGTACCTTTTAACCAACTTCAAAAAAAAGGAAGGTGGAAGGAAGTTCGTCACACGTTTTACAGACAAAAAGGGGTAAGTACTAATATTCTTAGTTACAAATGTAAAATATTTTTTAGCCTCACCCGTCTTCGATCTACGAGCTCAGGGAATAGTCGGTTGCGCTCGGTCACTCCATCGAACCACCAGGGGCAAATCAGCCAGCCAGCAGCTCGGAGGGCCATTTTGCTCGGTGCTCTTGCCGGGTGCGAGATAAGGGAGCCGGAACTCTCGCCTCCCCGATAAATGAAATCATAATTTTTTACTTTTCTTTTTCCAATGTATTTAACGATTTAGTAATTTTATTTGTTTATAGGAAGATCCGAGCAATAACGGTCGACTGTACACCAGAGGGCTCTATCAATGTGGGCCAAGATGTCCATTTGTACAAGAGCCCTGGTGGCAGTCTTCGAAAATCACCCGAGCTGATTCAGAAAGCTGTGTTTTTATATTTCTAGCTGTCGTTGCAGGTTCAAA
This sequence comes from Catocala sponsa, assembly GCA_963564715.1. NCBI lineage: Eukaryota > Metazoa > Arthropoda > Insecta > Lepidoptera > Erebidae > Catocala > Catocala sponsa. The sequence continues at coordinate 24,283,956 of OY751343.1, read as the reverse complement.
AGCTGTTTGCAATTTATAATATTATAATTATGTTTTCTGTCTTGCTTGCTACGGTGGTCTAGTGGTTGTGTATGGTAACTGTACATCATAATTAACAGTCTCCATACAGTGTATGTCTATACGGGCAGTGGTTCTACAAATTCATAAGTTTGTAGGATCACTGCCCGCATAGAGCAAACATTTATGTGATGTTTCTAATTCATTTGCAAACAAATGTATGCAATTTGGAACTAGACGGCGCTGTGTGTAAATGGCTCGAAAGTTATTGTTTTTATTTCATATTATTTATATTTGTTCTAGTGATAACGTGGTGGAGAGGATCGAGGCACTGGACATTCGAAGACGTCCTGCAGAGGCACCTGGGCCGTTCAGATTTGTTGGCAAGGTTTAGTGGAGTTTCTACATTTTCATGCTTATATTCAGTTTAGTGAACCTATTTTTGTGGGGGATTTGCAAGCTAAATTAAGGGAAAGTTTAGGTGATTTGCATTTTGATTGTCAGCCGTGTAAGTCACCTAAGTCATGTTTCAAGTACATTACTAAGGAGGATCATTTTCCTCTATTTAATTGTAAGGGGTCTATGTTGCATTTTGCTTATCGTGCTCGTATGTGGGCAGTTAGGGCGAATGCTTTTAGATTTGATGATTGAACATAGATTTAATTGGAAGTTTCTTAAGCATTTGTATGAGGATGTTAAGTTTTCGAGTCAAGGTGTGTGTCAGTTGAAGTCTTGTCAGTTTGCGTATATGAATATAATATAATAATAATATTCTATCACATACACACAACACCATCTAGCCCAAACTAAGCAGAGCTTGTACTATGGGTATTAGACAATGGATAAACATACATATTATATACTTTTTTTTTGTAAATACATACATATTATACATAGAAACACCCAGACCAAGACAAACATTCATGTTCATGCACACAAATGTTTGACTTGTGCGGGAATCGAACCCGCGACCTCATGCGTGGCAATCGGTTACACTAACCACTACGCCATCGAGGCCGACTAATAGGACTATGGAAGTTGCTCAATGGTGGAATATGAGATATGAATGCTGTAGGTTATCGTAAGAAGCAGTTGTATTTACATGGTCCTACGTCTGTTGGGAAGTCTAGTTTTATTGAGTATATTATAGGTCGTAGTAATCTTAAGTTTGTATTTTATCCTGGTATTGGTAAGTTTTTTATGCAGGGTTTTCGTCCTGATTTTCATAAGGTTATATTGTTTGAGGAGTTTGAATATAAGTGTCATTGTCCGTCAATGTTGAAGCGTTTGTTAGAGGGTCGTCCTTATGATTTTCCTGTAAAGTGTGAAAGTGATTTAATTTTGAAGTTTCATGGACCTGTTATATTTGTTTCTAATTATTTGAATGAATGTATGGATGATGCTTTAAAGAGTCGTTTGTCTTTTGTTAGTGCACCGGAACCGTTTTGGGAGGCGCTTCGTGCGTGTTTACCGAAGGCGGAGACCGATCCGGATGGCGTTTCGTCGGTGGTCGAGGTTGAACTCTCGGATGATGAGGCGGAGACGGTCATGGAAAAGGGAGGCTTATCTTCGTATATTACGCCACTAGTAGACTACGCTAGTGATGGCAGTGGCTTCGATAGTGACTGGGACGACGAGTTCGAACCGTCACCTATTGAAGCCGCTGCGCCTAGGGATATCCCTGACGACGCAGCAGCCCTGGACGCGCCGGTAAGGAATATCGTAGAAGCTGTTGTAAGAGGTATAGACGACGAAACTCTTGGGCATGTCGCCAAATTTTACATGGTGCGAAGACTTTGAATCGTTCAGAGGGGTTCCTGAAAAATTTTCAGGACCTACTCCTGGACCACAGACTACGATTCGGCTTAAAAAATCAATATCAAAAATAAATTTATTAGGTTACAAGGTAACACTTATTAATGTCAAAGTTACATATTACGCCGCACGTCAATTCTGTTCGTTAATATCGTATGTGGTACTTTCTCGTAGCAGTAATAATAGCAATATTTTTAGTAGTTTCTGTGTTTGTGTTATTAAAACTACAATACGTATATTTTCTAAATTTACAATGACTGAAGGATTTGAGTTCATGTGTAACCAAAAGAATAAACCTACATTGATACGTAATGGATACCAATTTAATCAAAATGTGACTAACAAAAATGGAAGTACTCTATGGCGTTGTATTAATAGACGAGTATGTACTGCAACAGTCACAATAGACAAATTAAAGAAAAACATACTGAGAGAATCGGCGCATACATGCGAAGAACAAAATCCTGTCCTATTGCAAATAAAAAAAATAAAAACATCTTTGAAGACGACGGTATGTACAAAGGAGTATGGGCATTTATCGTTTCGGGTTTCGGTGGGGTTCTCTATCGAACAAATTAATACCAAACATCAAGTTTTATAATTATCATATTTCTTTCTAAATCATTACATCATAACTTCAACGGAATAAAAAGATATATATAATAAGTATTTTAATTACATCCAGTAGTAACCTAGCTGCCATTTGTTAGTCAGGCGTAGTTGCCAGAAATTAAAAACAACGTTTAGAATCGATGTATAAATATATTTGATTTAATGGACTTGATTTTAAAAACAGCTATTCTTAGACAAATCATTATTGTTAAATTATTTCAAAAATATAAGTTTGTGTTCTTTTTAAAACAGACGATATAAATAGTTTTTTAAGTTACGAGTAATATGCATGATATTTTGTTTTTTAATAACGATCATCGATTTCCAATATGATTGAAAATCGATATTATAACTGGCAACACTAAAACCGTCAGTCTGCCACTAACAAATTGTTTATTTTTCACTTCACTGACTTTTGCGCTCTTGAGTTCGTTAGTTTGTGTTTTCGTGATCTTTAGTTTTTTCGTTTGTCTACTATCTTTACGTTGAGTCGAGCCTCGTGTTCCTCCGTAACTATAGCAATCGAAAATATTTGAGACAGAGACTCTTTAGTTTTGGTGTTTTTGTGACTGTGAATAGAAACTACACCACAATGGACGTTATTCGCCAGCGGTGAATTAACTGTTCCATGAGACTTACTCACCAGCGCCAGCGCTCGTTGCATGATGCAACTGAGGCAATGGTGAATATTTACTCACTTTATTAGCAACATATAATCTTCAGTTCTTCTTATAAGGGAAGCAATAAGATTGTTTTTAGCATAAAAACTAATAGGTTAATATAATACATAGTCTAGTCATAAGTTCTGTCACACAATAAAACTTTAGAATTTAAAATGCTGGCCACAAAAAAGTTTATTGAATAAGAATTTCGAATTTTTCATGAATACAAAAATGTGTACTTTTTAGAATTTTACTCATTTTTAAATATGGAGTGGACACTTAAAGAATGCCGTGTTGTGATTATTACGTTGCATCGTGGCGGTTACGCGCCAATTCAGATTTTTGACATATTGAAAAATTATAATATAACCATAAGATTCGTTTATCGTACCATCAAATGATACAATGAAGACTCTAGTTTAGATGACAGCTCAAGAAGTGGTCGCCCTCGCTCTCTTAGGAATCCAGCAGTGATAAAAGCTGTGAAGGCGCGAATTCAAAGAAATCCCATTTGTAAGCAAAAACTTTTGGCCCTTCAGATGGGTTTAAGCAGAACCACGGTGAAAAGGGTGTGTTAAATGAAGACTTAGGGCTTCGGGCATATCGAAGAAAAACAGAACATCGTTTGGACGCTCGTTTAATGGACCTGAGGTTGAAGAGATGTCGTGCTTTGTTGAAGCGGTACGCGGGAAACAAGCATCGGGAAATTCTTTTTTCGGATGAAAAAATGTTTAATGTGAAAGAGAACTACAACAAACAAAATGATAAGGTGTACGCACACAGCAGTGAAGAAGCGAGCAACCGTGTTCCGCGTGTCCAACGAGGCCATTTTTCATCCTCACTCATGGTTTGGTTGGGAGTCTCTTATTGGGGCTTAACTGAGGTACATTTTTGTGAGAAAGGCGTAAAAATGAATGCAGTTGTGTATCAGAATACAGTCCTCACGAACCTTGTGGAACCTGTTTCTCATACCATGTTCTAGAACAGGCGCTGGGTATTCCAACAAGCTTCTGCGCCAGCTCATAGAGCGAAAAGCACTCAAGACTGACTGGCGGCGCGTGAAATTGACTTCATCCGGCACGAAGATTGGACCTCCTCCAGTCCAGATTTGAGTCCGTTAGATTACAAGATATGGCAACACTTGGAGGAAAAGGCCTGCCCAACGCGTCATCCTGATTTGGAGTCACTCAAGGCATCCTTGTTTAAGGCAGCCGCCGAAATTGACATGGACCTCGTTTGTGCTGCGATGGACGACTGGCCGCGCAGGTTAAAGGCCTGTATTCAAAATCTTGGGAGTCATTTTGAATAAACTTAATTAGCATAAGAATCTGTGTTTTATTAAGTTCATTTTGGTATATAAATGTTTACATCAATAATAAACATGTCTCAATTATTTCATATTAAGCATGTGACAGAACTTATGACTTGACTATGTATATAATACATTGTCAGAATAGTTAGAAACAATTCAATTGCATATATACTAAGGTTCAGGCATAAGTATAATTTAAATACATCATGTTGATAGTTTCTATTTTTTATAGGGGTCTCCTGACAGCAATTTGTGCATTGAGTGTTTCCAAATGCTGCAGCGAGTACCTGAAGGTGTACCAGCACCACCACCCATGTTTGGCCACAGGAGTGTGTGCTACGTTTGTGGTATTTCAATTCTACGAGCTCGAACTCACTTATTACACCACAATACTCCAGAAAGAAATATTATAATTGGACAGACATTACCTCATTTGGTATGTATTCTTATTATCATGCCCATTTAACTTATTTGTTATCAAAATATTCATATTTGTAATATCTATCTGATATTTTTATTTTCTGTTGTAGCTTTATTAATTCCATTACATTAGCAGATATAGCCTATACTTAACTTAATTTCTCCTTAGTATTTATCCTGATAGTTCAGGATCCACTATATCTAGTCTAATCAGATGTGGCAGAACACCTGTTTTTCACAGAGTGACTGCCGTCTGACCTTTGTCAACCCAGAGGGACAATGGTAGCCTGATATTAGACTAGTCTAGATCTCCAGCACTCTCGCTTACCGAATTAATAATGACAGTAAAACTTAGTTTGGGTCTTCAGCATTCTCGCTTACCAAGTGAAAAATGACAGTAAGACTACATATTGATTTTCTTTGAAAAGGTAGCGCCTTCCCAGGTAATGCTAAAACCAGCATGGCTGTACTACCATTACCACAAACAATTTGATTTGATTATATGAATATATAGTAGTTGACTACTTATATGATAGTTAGACTAAGATAATCTTATATTTGAATATAAGATTATCTTAGAGCGCGTTCACACGAAGACATCCCCGCAAGACATAGTCAATATTATTCATAAGCTTAAAAACACGAATAGCGTCGGATATTATGGCATAACTACCAAAGTAATTAAAGTTGTGGCAAATAAAATAAGTTGTCACATATGCCACATTATAAATCTATGTATATCCTCAGGCATTTTCCCTGATGCTCTCAAACAAACAATTGTAAAACCATTGTTTAAGAAACAGGATAGAGAACTCATGGAGTATTATAAGCCTATCTCGCTAATTCCCATATTCTCCAAAATATTTGAGAAATTTATGCATACTCAATTATATCAATATCTCGAAAAAAATAATTTAATATGCAATGAACAAAATGGATTTCGAAAAAACAGAACATTAAATTTAACTATTTACAACTTTCTCCACGAAGTTATGATGAAAGTCGACAAAAGGACGCCTGTGTGCTCAATATTTTGTGATATGACACAGGCGTTTGACTATGTAAAACACGATGTATTAATAAAAAAACTAAACGCGTATGGAGTAAGAGGTAATGTCCTAAAATTAATTCAGTCGTATTTAGAAAATAGGAAACAGCGTACAGAAATAGTTACAATAAACCCGACTACTAAATGAGAGGAAATATATCTTTCAGACGAGCGAAAAGTATTATACGGTATACCTCAGGGGAGCGTGATGGGGCCTCTACTGTTCACATTATACATTAATGACCTTCCAAAGTGTACTACCAATATTATGACTCTTTTCGCAGATGACAGCACGGTTACAATCTCCTGTGATAATGATTTAATTCAATATAAACATGATATTTCCAATACCTTGACATCTATAATAAACTGGCTTGACATTAATAATCTGAAAATCAATTTAAATAAAACTAAAATTATACATTTTAGTCAACGTGTCGCCCCAAATAGTAATATATGCCAAAATATAACAATTGACGATAATAGTATAGAGAATGTTGTGACTTCTAAGTTCCTTGGCTTAACGATAGATAAGAAACTGGACTGGAAATCACACAGAAACACTGCAAAAAATTAAGTAGTTCTGCACATGCTTTACATACTTTACGATCTGTCGTCAATATAGAAACCGTAATTACTGCTTACTACGGTTTAGTTGCCTCAAATTTACGCTACGGCATAATTTTCTGGAGTAACTCAACAAATACCTCAATGGCTTTTAAGTGTCAGAAAAGATGCATACGGTCAATTTTTAAACTAGAAACCACTGACAGCTGTAAAACATACTTTCAGAAATATAAAATATTGACATTACCAAGCATTTATATTTTGGAAATTGCAATATTTGTCAAAACAAATATTAGCTTATTTCCTAGGTTAGAAGATACAGTTGCACGAAACAGACGTGATAATAGTAGACTGCGCCTACACCAAGCAAAAACCGAACTTATGCGTAGAAGTGTATTTTGTATGGCTCCAGTAATCTATAATCATTTACCGCAACAGTGGAAAAACTTGAGCATGAATAGTTTTAAAAGCAAATTAAAAGCTTTTTTGGAAAATAAAGCACACTACGCTGTAATAGAATTTTTAAATGACAAAATATAATTGAATGTGTAGTTTAAAATATACTATTATTGACATAATTATGATTGCTTTGTGATACTTTATTTATTTCTGACATTAAATCATTGAATGTATAAATTTATTATTAATTTAAAATATTGTATTATATAATTGAAAATAGAATGCTGACTTAATATATATCAAATAAGACCGAAATAATACTTTTTTGTTAAAATTTTAATATAATTGCATGCCTAATGGGTAGAATATGGCAGAACTTCTATAAAATGTAACACCATAACTGTAAACCCATGTTCGCAATAAATAAATGATTGATTGATTGATCTTTTTTTGATGGCGGCAATGCTTTTTAAATGCCCGTGTTCACACGCATCACGAAGCGTGAAAAATGTCGGACACGTCTTAAATCGTGTTTGTTGTATGACGAATCGTCAATGACGGAACCCGTGTGAACGAGCCCTTAGCCTGAGAAGTTCATACTTACTTATAGAAAAAGAATAATAGTTCTGTATGTGGTAACTCATCTATGGAAAGAGATAATAAACATAGGTATAATAACAGATATTCTCATTTTAGGTACCTGATCTAACCAGAGTGTGCCATACATGCTGGAATGCTGCTAGAAAAAATCTTCAAAGACAAATTCAGCAAGATGTTAACCGACATCTTGACAACTTAAATGAAGAAATTCATGAAGAACCATTTCATGTACCTGTACCTCCTCAATTGCCACATATAGTTTTCCCTCAACCTCAACAACCTAAATCTTTGAGAATTGTGTCACAAACCCACAGACGTGCACTGGCTACCTCAAGACACTGTATCTTTCCGGAATGTGAAAATATGGAACGTCTATTGGTGCCACTAGCAGTGAAGCAAATGTTGTTAATCCGCTTTAGGTTCTACATTCCACCTTCAGCTCGTATTTGCAGATACCATTTAGAAAATAATTGCTGGAACAATTGGACTCTTATAATAGAGATTTCACTGCAGCACAAGTAGATCAGATGTTGAACATGATGGAAAGAACCACTATTAGTACTTTGGCCTTCAATAATATTAATATGATGCCACCACATATCTGCCATTATTGGCTTGGAATTACAGCAACTCAATTTCATCAACTTTTATCAGAAATGGATAATCTCCAATATGAAGTACCTTCTGCAAGTGTTGCTTTAAGCATTTATTTAGTGAAATTGCGTACTGGTGACAGTAATGAAAGATTGTGCAGTTTATTTCAAATGTCCCGAAGGACTTTGGAGAGATACATGGCAAAGGCCAGAGATTGTATGAGCCATCAGGTGACTCCTCTATACTTAGGACTCAATCATAGCTGTGTAGTGGAAGTAGCATCAAGAAATAAAATAATTCCTGAGAGTTTATTTGGGAACCCTGATTTAGATATTGAAAGCAAGCCTGTTATTGTAATATGTGACGCTACATATATATATGTACAGAGCAATAGCAACTACTTGTTCCAAAAGACACATACAGCTTACTTAAACACCAGAATTTAGTTAAGCCATTTATGATAGTATGGTGCGATGGCCATATTCTAGATTGTTTAGGTCCATACAAAGCGACAATAAATGACGCAACTATTATGAGCAATGAATTTAGGGACAGTAATGGTGCAATGAGAAGATATTTCCGGAAAGAGGATGTTTTCCTCCTTGATAGAGGTTTTAGAGATGTGGTACCACAATTAATAGAATATGGCTATCAAGCTCATATACCTGAGACATTATTAGAGGGTGAATATCAACTTACTACCTTGCAAGCAAATAAGTCGAGGTGCCTTACAATGTGTAGTTGGGTGGTCAAAGCAGTCAATGGTCGTCTATAAAGGGACTTTAAATTATTTTGCCAAGACTTTTAACAGGGCAGCTAGTCATTTAATGACTGATTTTAGAAATGGTTGTGCTCTGGTTAATAAATTCTATCCTCTTATTGAAGATAAACCAGAGGCACAACAGTATTTAGCAATAGCTAGACAAAGATTTAATTTAGAAAATGTTCTAGCCAATTATGTAAGGACGGAAAACATTAATAGGCGACGAGCTACTTTTCAGACCATTGATGCTCACCACCTACATTTAGACCAGTTTCCAAGGCCCACCATAGGTGATTTAAAAAAGCTTGCATTGTGGACATATCAACTGAAGCAGGCACACTCATACTATGGTGAGCATGTGCAAGCAAATGGCACATACGCATTAGAGGTTAATAATGTAATTGTAGATGATATCCCTCTTATTCTGGGTGCAAATAATTATTTATTAAGGGGGAGAATTAAGTCCAGGCATATTGGTCGTAAAACATATCAAACATTTACTAATTAGTACAAATGAAAATGTTGCAAATAGCTTAGAACCTATTTCTGGTTATTGCTGCAGCTGTCTTGTTGGGAATAGAACTGTAGGATGCTGTGCTCATGTTATGGCAGTCACTTGGTATCTAGCTTGGGGTCGATATAATGATATATCTGCCCCAGCTAGATTCTTGGATGACATATTTGATGAAATTACATATGAGCATTAGCAGGTACATATATATTGCTTTTTATATCTATTATAATGTATATGTTATTACGGAACATGATGCCATTATATAATAACTGTTTTAATGATCAACCATTAAAGATATTTCAATCTTACTGTTTGTGTTTTTATTTATCGAGCACCTGAATAGCACCTTCATCATATATCCTAAAAGTAGACGGCTCTGCCGAATTGAGAATAAAGAAAGGATGTAGAGTATATTCAGTTGCTTACTTTGCTTACTTTTGGATTCAAGTTGATATTGTGCCTTTTCTATTATAATTACGTGTAAGTTCAATTTACAAAGCGGTGAAAGCTATTAACATCAATCCGCAATAGATAATCACATATACATTGCCTTATTTATGGTTATTAATTTAGAAAATGATTAATTACATCAAACTCAAGTAAAAATCTCGAGAAAAATGAAAAATATGTCCAGTTGCCAATTATAAAATATAACCTAATTCAATAAAATTCTGAAGTCTTTTGTACATAAATCCGTCGAAGTAGAGATATTATATTTGTTTTATTTGAATCAGCATTATAAGCCCTACAAAACGAGGTATGTTTCATGAATGGACACCTATAGGAACACTTGAAACCAAGCTCCATATTTCAATGCTCATACTCCTTTAGGACCAATACAAGAAATTTGTAAAAAGCCTTTGAAAAGATTAAAGGAGACTTTCCGTGACGGTAAAGATTTGATACCGTCATTTAATTCCATAAAAAACGGTTTATATGCATCTCGCAAAAAGTATCTGAATACAGATTTTTTAACACACAAAGATACGACAACAATCAAAATACCTGACAGCTTGGTAAAATCTTTTCTGGTTAATGAAGATTGTGACAGTGATAAAATTATTATATTAGCAACTAATACGGCGAAGTTCATGAAATTACCTGGATCATATTTCGCAGATGGAACATTTAAAGCAGCTCCTAAACCATTTTATCAGTTTTTTGTAATACATTTAGATTTAAATTCGAATGAAAAATCTACAAACATTATACCAGTTATTTACGCTCTATTGCTAAATAAAATGGAACAGACATATGTGCGTTTATTTTCAATCATAAAAGAAAAGCTAGGAGTCCAAGTTAGAATGTTTAAATCTGATTACGAAGTAGCTATTTTAAATGCTGTATCCTGCGTTTTCCCGCAGGCTGAAGTGACCGGATGCTACCATCATTTTAATGAAGCCATATGGAGGTATTAAAAAAAAATTAAATTAAATATCACAAGGGAGGGACGAAATACTACTCGAATGAGTGCCATTATTCCTTTAGTTCCAACGAATGAAATACCAGCTGCATGGCACTATATCTTACAAACGAGCCCTAACTCGCATGAAATGGACAAGTTTCGTAAGTATTTTGAGGCCACTTGGTACCCGAAGATGCCTCCAGCTATATTAAGCTGTGCTGGACAACGTCACAGAACTACAAATGCATTGGAGGGATGGCACAGAAGATTGAATAGCCGTATACAAAAGAATCCGAATTTATATATATTTTTATACAAATTGAAAGGTGAGAGTAAATATTGGGACTCTCCTCTACAAAATTCATTGTTTAAAAAAATGAGAAATAAAAGAAGACGCAGGGACATCCAATTTAATAGGAAATACAACACATACATTCAAAAACTACAAAACAAAGAACTGACATTGCAAAAATTTTTAAAAATAGTAATTTTTTTGAGACTTAGTTTGTTTAAATAATGTGTTTAATTACGTTAATTATAAATATTATAAAGGTAATTATTATAATTGTGTTACATCCCAAGAAATACAATTAAAGTTTTTCCAATACTTATTGTATTGGAAAACTTTTATTTTATTTCTTGCCTACTAATACTCGATTATTTAAATTTTATAATTAAGTTGATTATTATATATATTTTTATATAATTATAAAAAATATTATATAATAATTATATTTTGTTACGCTTTTTGCAGAAAATGTTGTAAAAGCCTTTTTCTATGTTACAATGCATATATTTATAATTAAGTGGATTCTTGTATTTCTTTTTATTATATATAGGGATAAAGACGATAATGTATAATTAAGTTGATTATTGTATTACTTTACATTATATATAGAGATATTAGACGATAATGTAGTCAGGAAAAAATTAAGCAATAAATCTAAATATTACGTGAAAATATTCTGTGTTTTTACCTCTTGATGAATTTACACTCATGAAAATTTTACACCTATTTCGTAGAGGCTACATTGCAGACATTATCAAAGATTGGACATTTTGGGAAATGGCCTTTTAAGGAATTGGACGTTTTGGGAAATGGACATTTAGGGAATTGGACATTCTAGGAATTGGGCATTTTGGAACCGTTGGACATTTCAGGAATTGGACATTTTGGACCTAAACGATAAAAATGTAGTAAGTAAATTATCGAATTCCACGAAACTAAGGTCGAACAGTCATCATAAGTAGCACCCCTTCATAAGTACGACGCATGGGCCAGCCATCGCCCCCATCACCATATTGAAGGGAAGGGAACGACCCGGTCCATGACGCCTCCACAAGCAATGACATTTGAGTGAGCATGACGGTCCTTGGCATGATGCCTTTGTCGACATATGAGACATCATAGACTGTATCGTCTGTAAAACTAATCGATATGCCCAAAAGACGTCCGAAGAATTGAATGCAAAGGGAACCTTGGCACGATCATCTCGTTTGCATAGGTGGGAGCCTACTAACGCAGATGAGATCATGGTTCTCTTTGCAATTTTTCAATTTATGGCCTTCGATCCGCGTACATCACAGGACGAATATTGGAAAAAAGGTGTCCTAGGTATGTCAATATTTAGGAACCTTATGATCTATAATCGTTACATTTTGTTGAACAAATTTCTCCATTTTGTCGACAATTCTGACCCTGGTCGGGATTTGCCTCAGAATGGGGCAATAGGTTCAACCTTGTCCATTCTAGTGTATGTTGTGCATGCCTTTTATAGGTGTACATATAAGGATAATAATTGTATAGAGTGCTAAATGTTTAAATGTTATATATGTATACTGTTGGCGTGTCTATAAATAAATAAATAAATAAACAAAAGTGTTGTCGCGGAGACTTTTAAAACTGGCCCCTATAATTGCGCATTTAGGATACAAATTTGATTCGCTATATCAGTTAAAGCATATTTCCATTGACGATTCTTTGACCTTATTCAAGGGCCGCCTGTCTTGGGTCCAGACAGGCGGTCAATTTATTCAATTCTTTTTATCACTAACAGGTGAGTGTCGCATTACTACCAAAGGCAATCATTGCGGATTCGGCTGTTTATAATAAAAATAAAGTTCGAATTGGCATGGATGAAGGCGGCATTTCTCAAAGGCATGTGTACGTACGCGTGCCGCACTTTGAGTTCTACCGCTCCGCTACACCGTAATTTTGCGAAGTAAGCCTCGACGCAATGGATTAAGTATAATATTTGAGTAAACATGTAAATATGAAGTAAATCAGCTTTTATATAAAAATTAGTTTGATTTGTCATTAGCTGCCATAACTATTGCGACTTTCACAAGGGTCGGAGCTCGTCAAAAACTACCTAGCTAGCGAAATTTTAAGTCTGAACATTACAGCGAGCGAGTGATAGTGATTAGATACATAATTCAGTTTTTATTTTTTATTTCTTCAAAAATTAAAACAGTAGAAGTATTTGGCCTAAAAAAGCACATTGTTCTAATTTAGAAAATAAACTGTGCCATGCTGGCTCTTCAAATGTCGAGAAGTTAGATCTCTTCAATGAAATCGAATTATTACAGATGTTCATTGACGATTCCACTGCGTTGTTGGATATTTTAAATTATTTGTTTGCGAATAAATTAATTACAGTGTTCCCAAATCTATCCACAGCACTTAGGATTTACCTCACATTTATGTTTTAACGGGTCCGATTGAACCGTCGTGCCTTAAGATGCAGTACATTTTCGTATGTTTACATGTTGTGTATTTTACGTTACTGCGCTAGCGTCGCGTCGTCGGCGATTCCACGTCAGTATTACGACTGCTTGTGTTGTGTAAAGTGAAAATTGTGAACAATTATAATGGTAAGTCGAATATATACTGTTAGTTGCGGAATGCGACGTAAACAAGTAACGTCACGAATCATCCGTTCGAGCGTGCTATAAAAGCGCGCTCGGCGCGCAATGACTCACTTTGACTTCGAGCGGCGGACGGAACGGACGTGCTGTGTGATCGCTGTTGGGTGATATCAATTATTTCTTACTTTATTTGTTAATGCATTTCCTGAATAAATCAATGATTATTTAAAGGTTAAAGTGCGTCTGTTATTTTTTTAAGCTGTTTCCATTCGAGTCCTAACAATACTTATATCAATGTGTCGTTGACCTCATTAGCGACGGCCATGTTTAGTTAAAATACTGACGATTTTTAAAAGAATTCCACTATTTCTCAAAGTTTCCATCGTATCTGAATTTTATTTTATTATAAATAAATCTTCCCGAAAATGTCGGATACATCGAAGTGCGGAATTTGCAGTGAGCTGTTGACAGATGGTGCGCACTGCACGGCGTGTAACCTCACGGTGCACTATCATTGTGGTGGCGTTAACGAAGCTGGATATCGGCGGCTTGGTGAACGCAAGCTTACGTGGCGCTGCAGTAAATGTAAACAGGCCGGGAATACCATGCCCTCCTCGCCTAGGTCTCCTTTGTCAGTGCCGGATTCAGCAGTGCTGCAAGAAATACGGGCGCTATCTGAAAAATTCGCCAAATTAGAGAACATGAAGGAAGACATCTTGGCGCTGAAAATCGAATTCGCGGAGTTCAAAACTTCATTAATTGATCAGCATAACGAAGTTATGAAGGAAATCACTGGAAAAATTAACGACATTGAACTACGGATGGTGCAGGTCGAAAAGCTCCAAGGTCAGGTTGAACAATTACAATCTCGGTTAGTACGATTGGAAGAGGAGCAGAACAACAAAGATCAGTGGTCGCGCTCGAACAACCGTTTAGGAGCAAAACGTCAAAAGCGCAAAATGACAAACGATCGCAAATTGTCAAAAGAGCAGAATGTCAAAAGCGCATATAGTCAAAGGCGCAGATTGTCAAAAGCGCAGAATGTCAAAAGCGCACATAGTCAAAAGCGCAGAACGTCAAAGGCGCACAATGTCAAAAACCTACATATACTGGGTAATTGCGTGACATTCTTATTTTTGTTGGTCACAATAGGAAATGAAAATAATACTCACTTGATATTTTTAGGAAACATATATTTACTTTTAATTTAAACTAAATATAAATCAGCATAGCATAGACACATATATTTCAGATGTTATTTTTTTAATATATACAGGGTGTCCCGTAAATAATGGATCAAACGGAAATGGTAGATAGCTCACTTAATTACCTACAACTAATTTGAACAGTTTTTTGCAATACCTTAGGGTTGTCGAGAAAAAAGTTTTTTTTTTTTTTTCGATTTTTCTGCCTAAAATTAGTTTTTTTATGCCATGGTTGCAAATAATGTCATTTTTTAGATCTTTTTTCTTATAAACATTGCTAGATAGATTGCCAACAAATAATCATATCATTTTTGCAAATGACATTCCATACCTTTAAAAAAAACAATTAAGAAAGTGAATATTTAATTTATTTCATCTTTTTGTCTAAACTTCAAAAAAATCTCCTGTAAAAAAAATGTATGGCACCGAAGTGTACCATGATTTTAAAAACATGTACAGTTAATGAGGTTTCTAAATTTGTATAAAACATACGGTTAACTACTTTAATTGCAAAGTTGTTGCTATGAATTTGAAGAAAGGGGCAAAATCATAAACATCTAAATTAATGAAATTAGTGTGAAGTCACTTCTTTTCTCACTTTCTGAATGATTTAAAGACAGTCTAGGCGCTTGTAATACTAATAATAGCTTTATTTCTCAATTTGGCATCGTTACCTGCCTCAAGGTCAAGTATTAACAAAGGCAAAAAAGGGACAAGACGCCATGAGTGAAAGTGATAGATAGCGCTTCTTTTGGATGTTATTGTTGTCACTCCGGTTTTTTCGTCGGCCACCCCCTACCCTACCTACCACTCCACACAAGTACCTGGCTTCATTGTTGCGTGCGGTTAGTCGCGTCTTGCTGCTACATTCGATAACTTTGCTTTTCGTTTCGTTTATGTTTTTGCTGTAAATTACGACTATTGCTTTGAATTTGGACTGTGTGAATTGCCTATCGATTTTGGACTGTTTGTTTCTTGGAACTAACGACTTGGCGATCTAGTGTTGGACTCAGAAAATCAGTTTTTTTTTGTGCTTTAACCTTTGGACTTTGCAATGCTACGTTACGAGTACACACCACGTGAATACGCCAACATGCATTTAATTTACGGCGAAGCAAGATGCAATGCCAGAGCAGCCGCAAGATTATACCGGGAAAGGTACCCCAACGAGCGTCGTCACCCTGATTATCGGGTTTTCATTCGGGTGCATAACTCGCTTAGTGAAGGAAGGATTGTCGGTACTGGAGTTGGAAGTACTAGTGAAGGAAGGCCGCAACATGTCAACGACGAAATAATCTTAGAACAAATAGAGGAAGATCCGTCAACGTCAGTCCGAGCTATAGCACGACGCACCGGTATACCACGGACAACGGTGCACAGAGTTTTAGGAAGGCACCGGTTGCACCCGTACCATGTGCGACGTGTTCAAACACTGGACCCCAGAGACTACGTTAAAAGAGTTGAATTTTGCCGAAAAATGCTGAGAATGATTCGTGAGGATCCGCAATTCTTTAATAAAATTTTATGGAGCGACGAGTCTTCCTGCAGAAAAGACGGGTACACAAATATGCATAATTTACATAGCTGGCAACTAGTCAATCCACGTTTAATGAGAGAAAATAGAAGTCAAACCCAATTTAAAATAAATTTGTGGTCAGGAATTATAAATGGTCAAATAATAGGACCCTTTGAGTTGCCTGCAAATTTAAACGCTGAGTATTATTTGCATTTTTTAAGACACGAGTTGCCAAATTTACTCAGTTGTGTACCAGAAAATGTTCGAGAAACAATGTGGCTGCAAAACGATGGGTGCCCCGCACATTATGCAACAGCAGTGAGGGCGCATATGAATCATGCGTTTCCCGAAAGATGGATTGGCCGGTTAGGACCGATTTTATGGCCGCCTCGATCTCCCGATCTAAATCCGCTAGATTTTTTTTACTGGGGAAGTCTTAAAGACAGAGTTTACCGAACACCCATAACCACAATTGAGAACCTACGCCAGAAAATTCAAACAGCTGCTGCGGAACTTAATGGAATAAATTTTGGTGGACGTTTAAGAGCTTCGTTTATTAGGAGATGCAGAATGTGCATAAGTGTAGGGGGGAAACAATTTGAACAATTATTGTGAAAAAAATTAAAATAAATTATTACTTTACATAATTTTCGTTTTCTTTATTTTTATTTATCACCTGGATAACGATGTCAAATTGAGACATAAAGCTATTATTAGTATTAATGAAGCCAGGTACTTGTGTGGAGTGGTAGGTAGGGTAGGGGGTGGCCGGACGAAAAAACCGGAGTGACAACAATAGCATCCAAAAGAAGCGCTATCTATCACTTTCACTAATGGCGTCTTGTCCCTTTTTTGCCTTTGTTAATACTTGACCTTGAGGCAGGTAACGATGCCAAATTGAGAAATAAAGCTATTATTAGTATTACAAGCGCCTAGACTGTCTTTAAATCATTCAGAAAGTGAGAAAAGAAGTGACTTCACACTAATTTCATTAATTTAGATGTTTATGATTTTGCCCCTTTCTTCAAATTCATAGCAACAACTTTGCAATTAAAGTAGTTAACCGTATGTTTTATACAAATTTAGAAACCTCATTAACTGTACATGTTTTT
This sequence comes from Catocala sponsa, assembly GCA_963564715.1. Lineage (NCBI taxonomy): Eukaryota > Metazoa > Arthropoda > Insecta > Lepidoptera > Erebidae > Catocala > Catocala sponsa. The sequence goes on along the minus strand of OY751343.1, from coordinate 24,266,547 downwards.
AAAATCATGGTACACTTCGGTGCCATACATTTTTTTTACATGAGTTTTTTTTGAAGTTTAGACAAAAAGATGAAATAAATTAAATATTCACTTTCTTAATTGTTTTTTTTAAAGGTATGGAATGTCATTTGCAAAAATGATATGATTATTTGTTGGCAATCTATCTAGCAATGTTTATAAGAAAAAAGATCTAAAAAATGTCATTATTTGCAACCATGGCATAAAAAAAACTAATTTTAGGCAGAAAAATCGAAAAAAAAAGAAATTTTTTTTCTCGACAACCCTAAGGTATTGCAAAAAACTGTTCAAATTAGTTGTAGGTAATTAAGTGAGCTATCTACCATTTCCGTTTGATCCATTATTTACGGGACACCCTGTATACATGCCATTGGCTATAATTGCTGACTTTTCCACACAGCATCATGCTCAATGTTATCTCATCCTCAATATTTTCCTGGTCTTGCATAATTTACTTAACTTAAATATTAATAGTTACATTGTTTGCATAGAACGGAACGCATCCTGACATTTCATACCAACTTAAATTATTTGAGGGTAGGTTTTATAAAAGTTTGTCACTTTTTCTAACAAAATAAGACGGTATAGTTTTTCTGTCAAATGTGATACGTGTTGACGATAATATTTGTTTTTGGTGAAAGATCTTTGTAAATACTTACTATTTTATACTTCGTGTTATGGATGATCAAGAATTTGAGGTAGTTACCAATCAGAAAGGTAACTTAGCTCTACTACGCAGCGGTTATAGATATACAAAAAATGTAATCAACAAGGGTGCAACCACTTTATGGAGATGTGTCCGAAGAAGTGTATGTAACGCATCAGTTACTACGGATAATAATAGTAAAAAACTACTAAGAGAATCTGTTCATACATGTCAACCGGACCATTTAGATAATGAAGTACTGAAAGAGAAACAGATTTTAAAGGAAGCGGTATGTAAAAATCTTGGACCTATTCAAAAAATCGTTGAGAAAAGAAATCATGATAATATCGAGAACGAAGGTCAAGACCTTGGGATTTCTTACAGATCTTACAAAGATTCTTTACGTCGTGCCCGCAAAAAGTATTTAGGTACTAATATATTAACCCACAGCAATCCAGAATCTATAACCGTACCTGAAGCTTTAGGAAGTAAATTTTTAATACATCAAGATGACGAAATATTGCTGTTTGCTACCAAATTATCAAAGAAAATTATGAAGAGACTCGGAAAATATTACGCTGACGGTACCTTCAAAACTACTCCTAAACCTTATTATCAACTGTTTACAATCCACTAAGATATTGGCTCCAGTGAGGATCAAACAAATATTATTCCAGTTGCCTTTGCTTTGTTAATTAACAAAACTCAGGCAATATATGAAAGATTGTTTTACATCCTTAAAGATAAACTTAGAGTTCAAATGATGACTTTTAAATCCGATTACGAAACAGGAATTCTGAACGCGGCATCCAAAGTTTTTCCTTCAGTACAAATTTCTGGTTGCTATCATCATTATAGCGATGCGGTGTGGAGGATGTCAAAAAAGATAAAGCTAAATGAAACGAAAGAAGGCAGAAATATAACGAGAAAGTGCGCCATAATTCCTCTTTTACCTGCAAACCGGATACACGAAACATGGCAACATATATTACACACTGCACCAGACTCAAGAGAAATGAGAAAGTTTATTTTGAAAATACCTGGTACCCTAAACAATCGGCAAGTACAATAAGCGTTGCTAAACAACGGCATAGAACAACTAATGCTCTCGAAGGATGGCACCACCGCCTTAATAAAAGAATTCCAAAAAATCCTAATTTATATTTATTTATTCATAAACTGCGACGAGAAGCAAAACATTGGGATAGAAATATAACAAATTCACTTTTTAAATCAGTTCCAAAAAATAAAAGAAGCAATGTGATATCGATTTTGACAGAAGATACTTATGTTATTTGAAAAAACTGGAGCGAAATTTAATCACGATTCCTATATTTCTAAATAAAATTATATTCTTACAACTTACCTTGAAAAAGTAAAACAAATTACGTAGTTTTTGTTTTGTTAAAATTGTCCATTAAAATAAGAGAAACTGTTTAATTATAAATATTGCTGATTATTAAAAATGAGAACTCAATTACTTAATTTACATAATTTTATTATTCTGAGCATTTTTGTTTGTAATAAACGATTATATTCAGAACGTTTTCTATTGCTATGCTGATTTATATTTAGTTTAAATTAAAAGTAAATTTGTTTCCAACTGTTCATTAAAATAAGAGACACTATTTAATTATAAATATTGCTTTTATTAAAAATGATAATAAGGGACATTGTTGTTCCCGAAAAATTTGAAGATTTTTTACTAGCTGATTATAATTACAAATCAAACAGAATTCTAGTTTTTGCTAATGAAAATTGTAGAACAATATTAACACACCCTAATTTGACCATTTTATGTGATGGAACATTTAAATGCTGTTTAAAACCTTTCCAACAATTATACACCTTGCATGTCGATTTAGGAAGCAATGAAATATATGAGGACATTATACCAGCGGTATATGCCTTGTAGCCAAATAAAACAAAAAATATTTACAAGATCTTGTTTCGTCTAATCAAAAGCCAAATTCCACAATTTGAAAAATAAAGAATGCCTACGAAACAGACTTGCTGCAAAAATATAAAAACCATCCGCGAAAGCTTTGGCAAGCAATTAACGATATCACTCACAGAAAAAACGGCTCAAGCTCCAAAGCATCTCAGCTGATTACTAGAAATTCTTGCCCACAAGCTGCAGTGGATCGTTGCAACGAGTTTTTTTCCTCAGTGGATCGTTGCAACGAGTTTTTTTCCTCAGTGGGACAACAACATGCAGAAAAATTTTTACAACATCTAGGCTCAACACAACTTGAGCTGGCAAATAAGATTCGCAATTCTAGGTCACCCGGTAATTCTTTCTTTTTTGAGCCAACAGATAATAGAGAAATAGAACACATTATCATGTCGCTTAAACACGACAGTGCACCAGGACTAGATGGCATAAACTGCTTGTTAATAAAAATGGCGAAGGATCATATAATTGAACCTCTAACGTCAATAATAAACCAAAACCTATCAACAGGGATCGTGCCACAATACTGGAAGACCGCAGTAATTGTTCCAATCTATAAAGGAGGCGAAACCAACTTGCCGAGCAATTATCGGCCTATATCTTTGCTCCCGATATTTGCAAAGATATTAGAAAGGGTAGTAAATCAACGGCTTGTAAAATTATCTGGAAGTAAATAATATACTTACCCACAATCAATTTGGATTCCGAAAAGGCAAATCCACTGAAGATGCAGTGCTACTACTAACTGAAGAAATTGTTACTCACCTTGACAATAGGCGTGCATGTGTCCGAGTCTTTCTTGATATAGCAAAAGCCTTTGATTCTGTGGCCATTCCTATCTTATTGAGAAAATTAGAAAATATTGGAATACGAGGTATTGTACTGGACTGGTTTCGAAGTTATTTAACAGGGAGAAAACAACAAGATAGAGTGGTTTCCTTGCTTAGCAGCCCTAAACAAATTGATTTCGGATTACCACAAGGAAGTGTGCTTGGTCCGACGCTTTTCCTTCTGTATCTAAATGATTTGGCTTCATTACCACTAATCAACGCAAAAGTAATCTGCTATGCAGATGATACTGCAGTAATCTTCCATGACTCATCATGAAATAAATGTGTCCTGAAAGCAGAGCAAGGTATAGCCCTAGTAGCGGAATGGTTTAATAATAACCTTTTAACTTTAAATAAAAATAAAACAAGGTTCGTCTGTTTCCATAAAACTAGTGCCTCATCTCCGGTATGCAACCCAATCCTTAAAATTCATTCCTGTAAGTTAGACCTACATAATGTTCACACCGCCTGTGACTGTAGTGAAGTTCTAAGAACTAAATCTCTTAAATACCTCGGAGTAATCTTTGACGAGAAGCTAACCTTTAACGATCACATAGCTGCCCTTTAAGCAAGATGCAGAAAACTTACTTCAAAGAACTTCGTGATGTTGCTAATATAGAGCTTCTCAAAACAGTGTACATTTCACTCTGCCAATCAATACTAACGTATTGTCTCAGCGTTAGGGGAGGTGATGCAACATCACATCTAATACAATTGGAGAGAGCTCAGAGATCAGTGCTTAAAGTTATGTTAAAAAAACCAATTAAATTTCCAACAGTTGAACTCCATAAAGCTGCTGGACTACTAAGTATACGACAGCTGTACATACTGAATGCAGTCACCAACACTCACAAGATGGTCCTGAATTCCCCTAGTTACAATAATATGTTAAATACGAGGGTCTTCAAGCTTCCTGTCACAAAATGTAAGACTACATTCGCCAAAAGATTTAAAAAATATTTGTTCCCCTGTTTGTATAATAAAGTAGTAAAAAAATGTAATTTTAAGCACTGCTCTACTCGTGAAGTTTACTTTGAAGTTAAAAAGATTATGTCCACATTAAATTATCATGACACGGAACAACTCCTAAAAACTATTGCTTGATGAATCGCTTTGAGTATCCTACAGTTGTCTATACCATTACTTGAGCTCTTCTTACATACACAAATTTACACACATACACAATCACTCACACTCTGACACTCACACACACACACACACTAAGACACACACACACACACACACACACACACACACACACACACACACACACACACACACACACACACACACACACACACTCATATTCAGTATACTTCTATTTATTATTTATTTCCATATTTTTATAATAGTTAAATTCTAGGCGTAAGTCAATCGTATTCATTGATAGCCACGACACAGGCTGCGCCTAGTGTGGCTATCATAGTAAATGTAACATCTGTGTAACCTTAACTGAAATAAAAATGCTTATTAATGCTTATTAATTATTAATGATCCAAAATTATTTGTACTGGACTTTGAGCAAGCAGCAATGTCCGCAATAAAAGAATCATTCCCTGAAACACAAATAAGTGGCTGCTATTTTCATTTTTCCAAAAGTTTGTGGCAAAGAGCTGACAAATTGGGCCTAACCAAATCTAAATCAGCCAGAAAACATATAAAATGTTGCACTGTTTTGGCGCATCTACCTAAAGAAAATATAGAAAGAGGTTGGTTATATATTATGTCACAATCTCCAAGAAATCCTAATATAGTCTTATTTAATGATTATTTTGTCCAAAAATGTTTAAACGACGATTAATTTTATTTCGACAAATGGAGCTTTTATAATGTGCAACATCGCACAACCAATATGGTCGAAAGTTAGCATTCTACAATTAACAAAAAAATGCCACCCAAACCCAAGAGTATTGCACAATTTTTGACAATTTTACAAAAAGAAGACCATTACTTTCATGTTTTATATCGAAAAGGGTCTAACATAATCAATAAACTTAAAGACACGCAAGAAATTGACGAACACATATATACGACCATTAATGAATATAAACAAGGACAAATAAATATAGACCTCTGTATCGAACGCCTTATCTTATAATTTTTTTGATCAACTATGGTATTTGTAGTAAATAACGTTGATTATAATTATTTCAGTAATTAGTTAATCTGTGATTGTTGTGATTTTTTAAAGTAATGTTAAATTGATCTGTGATTGATGTAATTTTTTTAATGTAATGTTTAATTGATCTGTGATCTTTACAATTATCTGTGATTTCTAAAATGATTTATGTGATATTAGAAATAATAGTATGTAAGTATTTTATAAGTCAAATAAAAAAAAGTATCACAACATGTACAATTATTAAAGTAATAATTGTATATGTTGTGATACCTACCGATTTTTTATTCCTATTAGGGTAAGCTTATTTTTTATTATACATCCATGTTGATTTTTCAAATATACTTATTTTAATTGGACAGGTTTTTTATTTTACCCATAGAAGAACAAAAATTGAATAAAAACGAACCACTTTTGTACTTCACTGTACAATAGTGCCTTCAATTTTCACTGTTGGTCGAGTTGACGAATACAAGATATGAAAATAACTTCAGCGACTCGACCACGTGGTTCGGCCGAGATACATAATAAAATAATAATTGGTATTCAATCTTCCCGACTCGGCCACGTGGACGAAATTCTTATGGTCGAGTTGGTGAATAAGTCGTTTTTATTCCGAAACAATTGGTAAGTTCTCTTTCGATTTTTAGTATGAAAACGTCTAATTTAACATTACTACTGTTTCCTCCCGCTTACGAATGTTATATTAGTGGTTTATTTAGCATTGTGGCATTTTAATATTAAAGTAACTTGTAATTTACAATAACAGATTTACGCTTGTGTAATTTTAATAATAAATTGAGATTTATAGTTTGGCATTTAATTTGACCTATTAGAAATCATGGCGTTTTTGTATTTATCATAATATTATTGTATGTGTCTTATTAATCATTAGGCCATTTAATTATTTATTTTCTAAATAAAAAGGAAAGCGTGTATGGAAATGTGGCAATACACAATTACGTAGCCAGCAAGTTAAAAGGGATTGGAAAAGATAACAAAATGAAAAGGACGGCCATTCCCATGGAAAATGCATTAAAAAATGTAAATGTCTCCAAGTAAATAAATCCCACGTACGAAAAACCTAATCTTTTCCGAACTAATATTATAATTGCGAATTGGAGTTTGTTTTTTACGCTTTTACGCCTGAACCAATGATCGTGAAATTTTGTATAAAAATGTGCTATAGGTTGTTGACAGAATTACATATAATAATTATTATACTCAGCGCTTACTGATAAAGTTTCCGATATTTATCTGATATCTAACGTCATACACATTTAAGTTTCTGATATAGTTTCTATAACATCAAATGTCTGATATCTATCAGAAGCTTTATCAATAACCAGTGAAATCTGCCGTAAGATTTATACTATATGGATACTTTTGCTGTGTAGGTACTTTATACCCCGCAGTGGTTGTAAACCAACTATCAAAGATGATGATGAGTTACTTTATACTGTAGGCTTTGTAAGGTGCCATAGGACGTGTGTCTATACCTAGCGATTGACTGTAAGTAATACGAAATAACGAATATGGTATATAATAATTAGTTCTATATTATTAGTTATGTTTTGTTTTCATAAAACCGACTCCTTTTATGATGGTTGGTTCAGCGTATTCATATATTCGTACGCAAAGGCATCCAACATGCAATCGGCCTGATGGCGTCTATAGACAATAATAATATGCTGGCTACCATGCAACCTACCTACTGTCACGTGTGTTCTCCAAATTACCTATCAATATGGCCGCTGATATTATGCCCTAGAGCAGCGATAGCTCAATGGGGAGACCAACAGACTGCAATGCAGTGTCTCGGGTTCGTTCGAACCCACGACGCGCACCTCTGACTTTCGGAAGTTATATGACTTTTCGAAAGTATGTGTGTATTGATGAACAATTATCGCCTGCTCCGTACCTCGGAGAGCATGTTAAGCCGTCGGTCCCGGCTGCCATGGACATCTAGGGCAGTCGTTATTGGGAGAGTGTCGACACAAAAGATCCCACTGGTCGAAGTGTCGCCGGTCTGCACTGACTGGCCCCCACATAAGATAAGATAAGATATTATGCCCTAAGTGTGACTACTTGGCAATAGGCTCGCACCCTATTACGTGGGACCAAACCATATTTAACGAAACGTGGGTGTGTAATACACCTCTGCCTACCTCTTCAGGGATAGAGGCATGACACTATGTTATGTTATGTTTATCTACCCCCAGAAATGCACTGAATGAATAAACCGAAATGGAAAACTAAATCCAAACTAAAAAAACTATCCAAGCCTAGAGCACCAAATAAAGCGTTTTTTTTTCATTGTTGATGATCAGAAAATTGGACTGCATTTTTTATCAACACATTTGATATTACAGAAACAGAAATCGACGGAAACAGATTTATAGCTGAAGATCGAAGAGGAAAGCACACAAACAGGAAGAAAATTGACGAAACTATAATAAAAGTTATTGAAAACCATATAAATTCCATCCCAAGGATAGATTCTCACTACTTAAGGGCATCCATATCTAGAAAAGTCATTGAAGGAGGTAAAATTGTAAAAGATCTTTGGAGAGACTTCTCAGAGGCCAGATATTCAAACAAAATCAAAGTATGTTACTGGCTGTACAATCAAATTTTAATAACAATTTCAACTGGGGATTCATTTAGCCCAAAAAAGATCGATGTGATATAAATATAAAAGAAAAAGATCTTTTTCGTCTGTTCACAATATAACATTGCTCCGAGTGACACATCACTACACCAGACGAGGGGTATGGACGCGCGCGCGGGGATGACATCACGGGCCGTACGGCGCGAGCGCTGATTCGAAGATTCGAGACAAACCGACGCCATTGTGAACGCACGCCCAAATGTTAGTTGTGAAAATAATAATGTGATGGCAATATAATCAATAACCGTGAAGCAAGCAGTATTATTTCGATGACCACAGAAGAAATCCTATCTTCAACATTTTTGGTGACTCCGACGTGATCTAATACACAAGAAAACAAGAAGATTACATATCTCAATGTGGTGTGAATTGTGATTACCAGGGTGATAGTACCGTTACATATGTGCCAGTGTTGAGTTGCTAAGTATCATTATTTAATTCTTTCTTGTTTTGTATCCTTAATATCTACCCATTCTTAGTAGCCTAAGAGCCCACGACGGCCAGACCTTCGTTATTTAATAAAAGCTGAAAATTCTTCTGTGCGTGTCCCCTATGCAGGTAAGAACGACCAGGGACTATAGAGTTTGGGTAGTGGTTACTTGGGCAGGTAACAGGTAGTAAAGGTGTATAAAATAGTACCTTAAATTCGTTAAAGTATAAAGCTCAATTTTTTTATATTTTATTAGGGATAACTTTAGAAATCTCGTCATCCATTGCCGGACACTCATGACATTTGCTACCCCCTGCCAGACACTCCTAAATTTTAATAAATTATAATTATACTTTCGTTACAGTATAAAAGCTACATTTTATATATGTTACTTGGGAACCTATAAAAAAAATGTTACCTCAATAGCCGGACAGTTTTAATGGTTTTTACACCTTGCCAGACACATCGAAAGTCCGCTGTAGGTGCGAGCGCGAGGTAACGACTGTTCTAGCGGGTGCGAGTGAGATAGGGCGCTTAGTCGACTGCGATCTTTCACTGCGCATCATCTGTCTTTTAGTGATGTATTGAAGAATTATGTGTAGCTACAACCATGTTTTACCATTGCTATTTGTGTCGTTTTTTTGTGAAATAAAAGTGTAATTTTAGTAAAAAGTGTTATCATGGGAGACACATTAATTTGTTTTGTGTGTAATAAAAGTGATGGTAAGATAATATTGTTCTCGGAGGAAACTTTAAAAAATGTCAAACTGTTTTGAAAATCAGAAAAAAACATAAACTTAAATATAAAGACATTATTCTGCCTGATGAGTATACAGAAAATGGTTATCACCGGGGATGTTATAAAGCATTTACAGGACTTACGAAAAAATACTTAACTTCGGAACCTGAAAATTGGACAAAAAACAGTGAAAAACAAAAATCAGCCAGTGTTTCTACAGACAATAACCGAGAAGGAAGCTAATAATATCGACTACCTAATTGTTTGTGTGTTTTGTGACAGGAAACATAAAAAAAAACGTTCACGAATGCTTCCACTTCATAAAGCTGATACCAACCAATTTAAATCTAGCGTACTACCCAACATCGAAGGTCAAGAGAAGTATGCAGAATTATTGAATAAATTAAAAAAAAATCTAGTCCAAAAATATCATATCATACAGAATGTAGAATTAGTTTCAATAATGAAATATCATTTTCTAAAAAACCATCCAGTAAAAGTGATTGGCATTTTCATCGGGAATATCAACAATTAGCTTTTAATGAAATAAGTGGCATCATCGAGGAAGACGTAATTAAAAAAGGGCGCTGTTATTTATTAGTATATTTGCATGAAATGCACACCGATGTATTGGAAAGTATATTTGAAGAAAATTCTGTTGAAGTGAATTCTGTTTTTACTGCACATCACCTCGAAGAAAAAATATTGAAAAAATTTTTTAAAGTAATTAAATTTTTTACTATTTGTAATAAAAAAATTATAGCACCCAAATATTTACAAACAATAGACGATACAATATTTGAAAACTTACAAACCGAAAATACTTTACAAAAAGCTGCATTAATTTTAAGAAAATTTATACTACAAATGGAAAAAAATAAGTTACCGATAAAAAATCTAACAACAGAGCATTTAATGTCAGGAGAAGTTTCGATACCACCGCAATTACTGGACTTTTACTTTACTCTTCTAGGTGGATGTAATAACAAACGGAAAAAAAGCCTGAAATGTGCTCGTCAAGTGCGTTCTTATTCTCAAGACGTAATCTATGCTGTCCATAATGGCCGTGTAAAAACATCAAAGCACATCATGTTAGGTATAACTTTAAAGAGCTTAACAAGCAGTAGGAAAATTATCGATATTATTAATCGATATGGACATTGTATTAGCTATCAGGGTATCGAGGAATTAGAGACTGAGACAACGTATACTTCTTTTGAACAATCCAGTTTATACCCAGAAACGATTAAAAGAAATCCTGACCTTTTTACTGGTGTGGCATATGATAATTTCGATCGTTTTGTGGAAACTACAAACGGAAAGGATACTCTACATGACACCGTAGGAATTATATACCAGAACATTGAGGCCAATATAACCGAAGAATCTGAGATGCCCGAAGAACTTAACATGTCTGAAGCGCCGATTACAGATAATGAAATTAATTTACCACATACAACGGTAAAAAGAAGAAGAAGAACTTTTGAAGCCATATCTACAGAAGAGATTCCGTATCCTAAAAAACCGAAAATGGCAAGTGAACTACAATCAACAATTGATAATACAGAAATTATACGCCCTACAAACTCGCAGCTATACACCGAAATCGACAATATATGGATGATCAGTCACGTTTTGCAGTTACCTGACGTTCCTATGTGGGTTGGTTTCTCTAATTGTAAGCGGTGCTAGCCAGCCCAAAGGATCGAATATCTTAGAAATATCTGAAAGTAACTGACGTTTCGTAATATTTTTATTACTCTCAGATGTTATTTGACATTCTAGCAGGAAAGTGTCTGATGATGGATTCCATTTCAAGCCGAGAGTTTTTCTGGATTCAAAACATTTAAACTCATAGGGACTATTTAATTGATCAGATGTTAAATCTCGGAGGAGTTCACTATGATTGCTAGACCATTTTCGAAGATTCATGCCTGCCCCTTGTAACATTTTTATGAGTTGTTTTTGTAACTCCTTAGCTTTATTAATGCAGTTATGACCGCTCAGCAAATCGTCCATATAAAACGAATTCTGGACCACGGATGCTGCCAACGGATATATTTTTGCGTCGTCTATTGCCAGTTGTTTAAGAGTTCTCATAGCTAAGAATGGAGCGGCCTTTGTACCGTATGTTACAGTAGTTAACCGGTATTGTTTTAATTGCTCGTCTAGTGAATCTCTCCAAATGATAGATTGTAAATATTGATCACAGTCTCTTATCAGTAGCTGTCGAAACATTTTCTCGATGTCCGCAGTTATAACATACTTATATTGCCTCCAAGTTATAATTAATGACAACAAGTCCTGTTGTAAATTAGGTCCGCAAAACATTAAATCATTTAGACTTTTGCCTGAGATAGTTTTAGCCGACGCATTAAAAACTACCCTTAATTTAGTTGTAGTCGAGTCGTGTTTCCATACTCCATGGTGCGGTAGAAAGTATCCTTGATCTTCGTCGTAGTCGACTTGTGTCATATGATTCAAATCTTTGTACTCGTGTACAAATTGTTTATATTGTGTAGCAAATGATTTGTTTTTTAACATCTTATGTTCTAATTGCTTAAACTGTGCTATCGCCTTATACTTAGACGCGCCGAGATGTTGCTTGAAGTCTGGCATCATGGGTAACCCAACCTCGTAGCGACCATTCTCTAGACGTCTCGTGGTGTTTTTGTAAAAGTCCTCACAAAACTGATTACCCGTACTTAGCGTTGATGATGAGTGGTCGACGTCTTCCAGTTCCCAATATTTTGATATACTGTCGGGTATGTTATTGATAACAACGTGACAGTTATATCTCTTCACGTTTCCCGATAATATCCAACCCATCTTCGTTTGTTGGGCTATAGGCGACTGTGTAGGACCCTTTATAAGACCTCCTAATATTATCTCTGAGTACACGCTGGCATCTAGAAGTAAATCAATAGGCTGGGTAACGTTGTATTCAGGATCTGCTAGTTTTAGGTGGTGTAAGTGGGCCCACGACTGCTTATAGAACGTGGAGTTGGGCAAGTCATTTATAACTCTAGATACGACTAACGCCTGAGTCGTTAAGATGTAATCTCCATAGATAGATTTGCGATCTAGTGATACAATGCCCTTGCTTTGCTTAGCGACTGGGCCTATGCCTGAAATAGACGCATGATATTGTCGACGTTGTAAGCCTAACAGTTGTGTAGCATTTTCCGATATCAACGAAATTTGCGACCCTTGATCCAAAAGGGCTCTAAGTGTAATGTAGGTACCATTACTAGCGCGAACATATAATTTTAGCGTAGTGAGCAAGACTTCTTCATTATCTGCGGCTACGTGGTTAACGTTATGCGAGCTCGACGAATGCGACTGAGTAGAGGCCATCCCTGAGGTTACTGCTAATGTCGCCTGATGATGCTGGGCGAAGGCGTCATGAAGAAGGGTGTTGTGATCGCCATCACACGTTTTACAACGCTTTGAACTCGTACAGTCGCCATCAAAATGATTATAAAGGCAATTTTTACATAATTTACCCTTTGTAACAGCAGCTAAGCGATTTTCGGGTGTCATGGATCTAAATTTTCGACAGAAGAATATATTGTGTCGGGTATTACATAAAGAGCAGTTAGGGCCTTGAGTAGCGACAGATTTATACTGCTTTTTGTAATAACTCTCTTGAGGTTTGTTCTTTGTTTGACTATAAACTGGCTTAGATTGCTCTTTTGCTCTCCTAGACATAGGCTCTAGAGCTATAAATTTGCCTTCTAGGAATGACATAAACTCTGCAAGACATGGTAATTCTCTAGGTGACTTCCGAGCTTCCTTATAGTCACAGTAAGTGTCTTGATCTAGTTTCTTACAAAGAAGATGCACTAATAACGGATCCCAAGTATTTGTGTCTACGCCTAGATTGTGTATGGCGTGAATACACTCTGTAGAGGTATCATACAGCCGTTTTAAGTCAAATGCTGTTTGTTTCTGAATTATCGGCTGATTTAAGAAGGTTTCTATTTGGTTTGTAAATAGAACTTGGGTGTTATTATACCTATGCGTGAGAATTTCCCAAGCGGTGTCGTAGTTGTCCGCTGCGATATGTAAATGCTGGATAAGGCGTTCGGGTTCTCCCTTGACCTTGCCCTTTAAATGTTGCATCTTTTGAGCCTTTGTAATGGCGTTATTGTCATGGATAGCTTCTGTGAATAAGTCGCAAAATGTTGGCCACTGACTATATTTACCCGTGAATGTAGGTATCTCCAGTTTTGGCGTTGACTTCTGCACATGAACCATGGACGATATTTTCTGATTTAAGGCTCGCTTTGTGCTCTTAAAAATAACCTCAAGCGCATTAAATTCCTCTTCGTATGACACGTCTGTCCCCTGAAGTATATGATCTATGCGCAGATGTAAACTGTCAATCGTATCCCATTTACTCTGAATACTCTTAAGCTCATCCTCAAGTTCCCATTTCTCATCAATTGTATCCACTGCTATGCTCTTTACTAACCTATTAAAAGCTCTAAAATTGGTTCTCTGTAACGACACTAATTCGTCCGCCTCGCCACAGGATTGCGTTGATTTTTCCTTCGCTATAAAGGAGAATAACAATGTACGGGTAGCTTGATAAAACTCCTTACCTTGTTGATAATAGTCTGAACCAAAATACTTAGGCTCTTTTTCCGGTTGTTCAGAAAGCTTTTTATGGTTTTCCTCGAACTCTCCCCAAAGGTTATCCAGTGTCTCAAGTCTCCTTTCGATATATGCCGGAGTTTTCCTAGACAACGGATCCTTTCCAAAATTGACCTTAATTTTGTTGATATGTTCCAAAATCTCAGCCTGACGAGAGCTCGATGCTGCCATTATGATAAAATAAATGGAACAATCTTACTTGGAAACTGCCGCACGCGTTACAACCTGATCTGCGACCTGCTGCTGCTGACCGCTCGACCGATGTTTGTCACACAAATTAACACTGAATTTAGTTATAAATTTAGTAAGCCGACGGGACTGTTGCGAAGCACTCAATAAGAGATCTTTAATCACGAAAAAAAATCCCGGTGGTTCCCCAAATTGTCGAAGGACCAAAAAAAATGTAGACTGCGGGTCTTACATTTATGATAAAAAGGTATGATGATTGATGAGTTAATAGAGACGGAGATGATAAATAAAACGTTCCGCGATGAGTGCTGTATAATCACTGATTTATTATAAGTATGTAATATTAAAGTAGGTCGATGTAAACGACCGAACGCACAAATGCTTAATCGTTTAAACTACATACAAGTAGTAATGTACGGGTTCACCGTACAGTACATTAAAAGTTAATTTCGAATTGTTTGTTTCATATATTTTACCTAAAAATAATGAAGTATCACTAAAATCTTTTAATACTAAATATGAAATAATTTTACAAAATACTGATTTAACATCTGTTTGTAATACATTTATCCAAAAAATTATAAACAAATGCTCAGAGTTTGAACTTTGCGAATCAGGTTGGACGATTGAATCAATAAGCCATTTAGAAATAAATATTTTAAAATACAATCCTTTGCGAGCAGGTTCTTACATTTCATTGCCTAAAACTATTCAAACAACAAAATCTCTTCTAAATATAATTAATTATGACGAACACTGTTTTCTCTGGAGTATTGTAGCTCATCTGTATCCAACTGTGACTAATCCTAATAGAGTAAAATCATATCCTCATTATTCCAAAGTCCTAAATACGAGTAATATGTCATTTCCTCCAAGTTTTGAGGATATAAAGTTATTTGAAGATTTGAATTCTAACGTCAGTGTAAATATTTATGGTTTGGACTCAAAAAATCAAGTTACTGGTCCCCTGTATAAAACTAGTAAGCGGAAAATAATGCATGTTAACTTACTATATATTCATAAAAAAGGAAAGAATCATTTTTGTTTAATAAAACATTTCGATAAACTTGTCCACAAACAGTTAACTAGGCATAAGTCGAAAATACATCTATGTGATGAATGTTTCACATATTTTGATACATCGGAAAAAATTATTAAATCATAATTGCGCAAGAGTGCAAACTGTTCTACCTGAAGATAATTCAAAAATATATTTTTCTAATTTTGAAAGGACTCAAAGAATACCTATTGTTATTTACGGTGATTTTGAGAGCTTATTACGCGAATATTCAGACAAAAATAAAACTTCATATGTTGAAAATGTTCAAATTCACGAGGCAAGTTGCTTTGCATATTGTTCGATCCTTTCGTATACTATAAAGTTAAATATAATGCTCACCTAACTTCAGTGCAAATAAATTCATCTGACAGTGAAGACGTGTGTGTTTTTCTAAGAAGCCCGGCAATCTATATTGAACCTTAATCACTTTAACATATGGTCCAAACGAGCCGCATAAAAATCGACATCTGGGCGAACCGGCCGGCAAGCCGAGAACAATAGGCCGCATTCCTGAGCGATCGAGGTGTCATTAGTGTGAACATTTTATAACAAATTATCGAAGATATCATTACTACGTTAATAATAACTAACAACGAGCCTACTTAACCTCAACTTACGAAAACATTTTCAAGATTATTCCGAGTACATATCACGTGAACAATGAGTGTTACGTTAACTAGTGAACAACAACAGTTAGTTAACTCGTTAGAAGATACATTTTTATTACTTCAAAAAACACAAAGTAATTTAAAGAAGTGTCCAAAACAAAGGTTGACAAGAGGTTATATTGAAACAAAGTTGCAGTGTCTCGAAGGATATTGGCGAACTTTCAATACAACACATCAAGCATTGGTGAAGTGCACGCCTAAATGTAAACGAAATGATGTTTCTTATTTCGCAAATGAAGATTATTTTCTTGTTGAAGATTTATATTCATGTTTACAAGGCGATTTGAAAGATATGTTGGAATCAATATCTACGAAAACGATAAACATTCAAACCCATGAAGTACCGATGCAGCAAAGTGTTAAATTACCACGTGTTGAACTACCAACCTTTATTGGGTGTTACGATGACTGGCCTATGTTTCGAGATATGTTTACCTCGCTGGTACACAACAACACGTCTTTATGTAATGTTCAGAAGTTACACTACCTGAAGTTGAGCCTTGCCGGTGAACCTAAAGCATTGTTGAAACATGTTAACGTTACTGATAATAATTATGATCAGGCTTGGAATATACTTGCGCAACGTTATGGAAATAAAAGGATGATAGTCAACTCCGTACTGCAGAAATTATTTACCCAGAAGAGAATTAGCTCTCCATCGGCTACCCAAATTAAGAACTTGTTGGATACAACCTCTCAGTGTTTAAATAGTCTGAAAAATCAAGAATTACCTACCGAATCCTGGGATCAGCTGATTATTTACTTAGTGGTACAGAAGCTCGACGTAGACACACACACGGCCTGGGAAGAAGAATCTTACAAGGAAAAGGCTGCTGAGTTACCCACCTGGGATGAATTGAAGACTTTTCTTGAGACGAAGTACCGGACACTTGAGATGGTTCAACCTGCAGTTAAAAGGGAGCAGACGGTTATGAAGACGAAGACATTCCATGCCACATCCACAGAAGAGAAGAATGTTTCATCGCCAATTAAGTCGTATAGTATGTGTAACGCTGGGCACACCTTGTGTCACTGCAAGGAATTTTGCAATTTACAACCAAGTGAACGCAGTGACTTTATTAAGAAGAACAATTTATGCTTCAATTGTTTGATGTCAGGACACTCTGTCATGAAATGTCGCAATCGAATGTCCTGCAGGAGATGCAACCGCCGCCATCACACGTTGCTGCACCAGTCCAGCGGTGGTCAATCAGACAATTTGAAAACTCACCACACTCAAATAGAAGAACAACAGCAACAACAAAATTCAGAACACGCTGATAAACCTGACATAGCAATATCTACGCACTTTGTGTCTGAAAAGTCTACAGCTTTGCTCGCCACAGCATTGGTTAGAGTTTCTGATGAACAGGGACACAGCACGATACTGCGCGCTCTAGTTGACCAAGGTTCGCAAGCAAATTTTTTGAGTGAACGTGCTGCACAATTATTAATGGTCAAAAGAATTGCTGTCAAGGGAACGATTACTGGCGTTGGAACCACACAGACCACAGTTAGTCACATGGTACATATGAAGCTTCATTCAAGATGTGACGATGACTTCAAGCTTGCGATTACTGCTTACGTAATGCCAACACGATTAACCTCGTACTTACCATCCAAAACAATTACTGGTACAGTGCACTCCTGGCCACACTTACAAACACTCGCTTTGGCAGATCCAAGTTTTCATTCACCGGGGCGAGTAGATATGCTGTTAGGAGTAGAAGTTTGTGCTCAAATTTTAAAGGCTGAAATAATCAAAGGTCCACCTGGCTCCCCATGTGCCCAAAATACAAGCTTGGGTTGGATCTTATTTGGAAAGATACAAGCACAAGCTTCAGAGAAACAAATACTAGTAATGCATCATACGTTAGATCTGGATGATATCTTAAAATCTATGTGGGAAGTCGAAATAGACACAAAGGGAAAACTCACCAAGGAAGAAGAAAAATGTGAGAAAATATACATAGACACACATATACGAAATGAGGACGGTCGCTATATAGTCAAACTACCATTTAAAATTGAAGAACCGCAGTCTCCGCATGGTAATACAAAGGAAGGAGCTATAAGAAGATTACTACACTTAGAAAGACGTTTTACGAAGAATGAAAATCTGAAAAAAGAATATACAAAAGCAATTGATGAATACTGTGAAATGAAACATATGGAGGAGGTCACAAGAGATGAAGTGGAAAAACCAGCAGTCTACCTACCCCACCATGCAGTAGTTAAAGAAGAAAGTGAGACTACAAAGGTTAGACCAGTATTTGATGCATCTCACAAGGGTACCAACAATATATCACTCAATGAAGAGCTACTGGTTGGGCCACAACTTCAAGACGACATGAGGTCACTGGTCATGCGTTGGCGTCTGAAGAGGATTGGTTTTATAGCCGACATTCAAAAGATGTATAGACAAATAATCGTTTCAAAGGAAGACACTGACTACCAGAGAATTGTCTGGCGTAATAATCCTAATGACCCTATCAAAGAGTATCGGCTTCTTCGTGTCACTTTCGGCACGGCATGTGCACCATACCTCGCAGTCAAGACATTGCAGCAGGTAGCAAAGGATGAAGGTGAAAATTATCCTGTAGCGACAAAGACTATTACAGAAGATTTTTACATGGACGACTTGATGTCAGGCCAGGACACTGTTCAAGAGGCAATTAGTGTAGCTAAAGAAGTAAAGGAAATTCTTGGTAAAGGAGGATTTATTCTGCAGAAATGGGCATCCAATAACTCATATTTTCTTCAGCAATTTCATTCAACTGAGCTCAGCGCTCATGTTAATATTGATATCAAGTTGGATGGCTTGATAAAGACATTGGGCTTATCCTGGAACATGGGAGAAGATGTATTGAAATATAACCTTAAACTGCCACCCTCATCTGAAACCATTACAAAGAGAAAAATATTAGCAGAAGTTCAACGACTCTTCGATCCTCTTGGTTGGCTCGCTCCTGCATTGCTACCGGCAAAAATCATGATCCAAAGATTATGGATTCAAAAAACGCAGTGGGATCAAGAAATTTCACCTGAAATAAAAAATGAATGGTTGAACATAAGAAACAGTTTTGAAGATATAAAATATATAAAATTAAGCAGGTGGCTTCATACTGCTCAGGAAAATCGAAGCACTGTGTCTATTCATGGTTATTGTGATGCTTCAACAAAAGCCTATGCAGCAGTAGCTTACCTGAGAGTTCGAGATGCCAAAGGAGATTATCAGACTGGCATTATCGCTGCCAGGACAAAGGTGGCTCCCATTAGAGCATTATCCCTTCCTCGACTGGAACTATGTGGTGCCGTTCTCCTGTCGAAATTGTTAAAACATGTAAGTGAAGCAACGCGCATACCCAAGAGTCAAATATTCTGTTGGACTGATTCTACGATAGTGTTGTCATGGCTAAACGGAGATCCGAACAGGTGGCAAACATTTGTCAGAAATCGGGTGATTACTATACTTGACAATATTGAAAATAAATGGTATCACATTGAGTCGCAGCACAATCCAGCAGATGTCGCCTCGAGAGGAATGTTGGCCCCTGAATTGAGAAAATACTTACTTTGGTGGCACGGTCCTGAACACCTGCAACAGAAAGAAATACATATGATATCAATAAATGAAAATATAGACCTGGAAAAAAGAAAAACCATGCATACTTACCTGACAATTGAAACGGATAAAATAGATTCATTATATAAAAAAATTTTAAATTTTTACAACTTACCTGAATTATTAAGAACTATCACATACGCAAAGAGATTTTTAAGATTAAAGAAAAGATATGAGCTTGAAATTAATGCACCAATCACCACAGATGAGCTTGAAGATTCCTTACAGATTTGTATAAGAATCACACAAAATGTTGTATTCCACGAAGAAATTAGAGATTTACTGGAAAGAAATAAAATAAAAAATAAAAGTCGTTTGAAGACCCTAAATCCCTACTTGGACGCTAAAAGGATACTCAGGGTGGGCGGCAGATTGAAGAACGCATATCTTGATCATGAGAACATGCACCCTATAGTATTAGACAACAAGAACTCACTTACCTCATTAATAGTCGCCGAAGCTCATAAACAAACTCTGCACGGAGGAGTACAACTTATGTTGAACTACTTGAGGTCAAGGTACTGGATTCTGAAAGCCAAATGCGTAGTAAAGGCATATATCCATAAATGTTTTGTTTGTGCGAAGTTGAATGCCAGATCTCGCACGCAATTGATGGGAGAACTACCCAAGGTGCGAGTAACGCCAGCCAGGCCATTCCTTCACAGTGGCGTAGATTTTGCTGGTCCATACGACGTCTTGATGTCCAAAAGCAGAGGTGCGAAGACAAATAAATCTTACATCGCAATTTTCATATGTATGTCGACAAAGGCTATTCATCTTGAGCTGGTGGGAGACATGACTTCCGAAGCCTTTATAGGAGCCTTCCGTCGCTTTGTTGCTCGTCATGGGCGATGTAGTCATTTGTGGAGCGACCAGGGACGAAACTTTGTCGGAGCCAACAAAGCGCTCGCAGAAGCTTTCAAAGAAGCAAAATTTGAATTCGAAGACTATGTATGCGAATTACTTGCATCTGACGGCACGCAATGGCATTTCATTCCTGCATATAGCCCTAATTTTGGAGGCCTATGGGAAGCAGGGGTGAAATCTATGAAATATCATCTCAAACGGATCATGCATACGAACTTGACATTCGAAGAAATGACCACAGTACTCTGTCAAGTTGAAGCATGCCTCAATTCACGCCCACTTTACCCATTGGATGATGCAGACTTAGAGAATATCAATGTACTAACGCCTGGACATTTTCTTATTGGAGAGGCTCCAGTTACTATACCATCCCCAACCTTGAGTGATACCTCTCTGTCAAGTTTATCACGGTGGCAATACAGTCAAAAATTACTTACCAACTTTTGGCATCGCTGGCAAACTGAGTACCTTTCCAGACTTCAACAAAGACCCAAATGGTTAAAGAGACAGGAAGAATTTGATATTGGCCAGATTGTTCTCATCAAAACCGAAACCTTACCACCAGGAAAGTGGCCTTTAGGACGCATTGTAGACAAACATCCTGGACCCGATGGCATCACTAGGGTTTATAGTGTGAAGTGTGGCCCTAACATAGTTAAAAGGTGTATCTCAAAGCTTTGCTTTCTGCCAATTGATAATACATAGTTCCATAGTGATAACTATAATTAGATGGGTACTTTTCTGCAAATTAGATAAATTATTATAGTCGTGTTAGTTGATAAAACGTCCGAAAATAATGTTACTTTCATTCATCAATTAACTTTTAGAATTATTTCATATTTTTATGTCATTTAATAAACTTAGTACTGTACTTAACAGCAAGAAATCTGTGACGTTACTAGACAATGTATCATACAAAAACCATAAGTATTGTATGTTTGATTTAACTAGTTGTGAAGTACCCAATTGGTAATAATGTTAAAATATTCGTTGATATAAATTAGATTTTATATTTTTACAACCAAACTCTCAATCTGTTTTTTGTTAATAAAACTAATGTTGTAGTTGGTTTAAAAAAAAGTGCATATTATTATATTGATTGTTACCAGCGAGTATAAGCTAATATGATTAGCTAAATTCCTACCTAAGCTTGAATTGCATGTTTCAATTGTTTCAAAATTGCTATAAGTGTTTACGATCTTTGTTCAAAATGTAGTCCTGTAAAAGGTATTTAAAATCCCTTTTGGTGGGCGGTATGTTCGATCCTTTCGTATACTATAAAATTAAATATAATGCTCACCTAACTTCAGTGCAAATAAATTCATCTGACAGTGAAGACGTGTGTGTTTTTCTAAGAAGCCCGTCAATCTATATTGAACCTTAATCACTTTAACACATATTATATTTCTTGTCTTTCTAAGCCTGAACTCAATAAATTCACATCGTATAGAGGACCAGATTGTTCAAAGAAATTTACAAAATCAATTATCAGCAACGTAAAAAAACTATACAGAATACTTTCACATTCAAACCCAATAGTAATGAGTGAAAATGAGCGTCATTCTTTTAACAGTGCTAAGAAATGTTATATATGTAAAACAGTATTTTCCGATTCGGATTTAGTTGTTGCAGATCATGATCATTTCACAGGAAAATATCGAGGGCCAGCACATAACAAATGTAATTTGAATGCTAAAAAATGCTCATTTATACCTATAATATTTCACAATCTTTCTGGTTATGATTGTCATTTATTTATTAAAGAGCTTTCTACTATTTGCGGTCGAATTAATCTAATCCCTAAAAATAAAGAAAAATACATCTCCTTTACAAAATTTGTTCCAATCGATACTCAGAATGTAGCTCAGTTAAAATTTATAGATTCTTTTAACTTTTTAAGCTCAAGTCTAGATAATTTAGTTAAATCAATGAAACCAGAAGATTTTCAAAATATGCGTAAGTTTTTTGAAGATGAACATTTGTTTAATTTAGTGCGGAAAAAGGGTATTTATTGTTATGATTATATTGATTCGTGGGATCGTTACAAAGAAAGCAAATTACCTGATCAAAAACATTTTTATAATTATCTTACTTCTGAAAACGTTTCAGACGAAGATTATATGCATGCGTTAAAAGTTTGGAAGGAATTCAATATCTCAAACTTAGGAGAATATACTGATCTATATCTAAAATGTGATGTTCTACTTTTATGCGATGCGTTTGAGAAATTTAGAGCTATGAGTTTAAAATGTTACAATCTTGATCCTTGCTATTATGTATCTTCACCTTCATTAAGTTGGGACGCTATGTTGTTATATACAGGAATAAATTTAAATTTAATTTCAGATATCGAAATGTATCAAATGTTAGAAAAAGGTATTCGAGGCGGTCTTGCACAATGTTCATTAAGATATGCAAAGGCAAATAATAAATACCTTCCTAATTATAATGATAAGGATTCTGATAGTTATTTAGTTTATCTTGACTGCGTAAATTTATATGGTTATGCTATGATGCAAAGGTTACCGACTGGAAACTTTAAATTTTTCGATGTAAAGGAAATAAGTCAATTTGATTTAATGACCGTTTCCAATAATAGTGATAAAGGATATATTCTCGAAGTAGATTTGCATTACCCTTCCGAAATACATGATGACCATGCTGATTTGCCATTTGCAGCTGAAAAGTTTGTACCACCTGGTAGTAAAAATCCTAAATTGATTGCAAACTTGTACGACAAACATAAATATGTTATTCATTATATTCACTTAAAAGAATGTCTGAAAAATGGGCTTATTTTACTCAAAATTCATAGAATATTATCATTCAATCATGATACGTTTCTAGCACCATATATATTACTAAATACAACATTGCGGCAACAAGCGTGTTCAGATTTTGAAAGAGACTTTTTTAATAAGCAAAATAACAGCATTTTCGGAAAAACAATAGAAAATAAAAGGAAGCAAGTCGATGTAAAATTAGTTAATGTATGGAGAGATGAATTGAATAAAACCAATAAAATTTGTGGTGCAGAAAAATACATAAGCGCTCCAAATTTTAAAAATTTAAACGTAATTACCGATTCGCTGGTTGCAATTCAATTACAGCAAACAAAAATTGTTCTTGATCGACCAATTTACATCGGCTTTTCAATTTTAGAACTAGCTAAAACTCATTTGTACAATTTTCATTATTCTGTAATGAAAAGAATTTATAATGGTCGTATTAAACTATGTTATACTGACACTGACAGTCTTTTATATTTAATATTTACAAACGACTTTTATACGGACATGAAAAAACATATTAAATATTTTGATACAAGCAACTTCGAAAACAAGAAATGTAATATGCCTAAAGTCAACTGTAAATTACCAGGTTTTTTTAAGGACGAGATGGGCGGCGACGTCATATCTCAATTTGTAGGGTTAAGATCAAAATTATATTGCATAGATTCTATCAATACTTCAATAAGAAAAGCAAAAGGTGTAAAAAAATCTGTTACCAAAAAACTTAAGATTAAAAACTATAAAAGAGCTTTACAACATAATGAATGTCTGAGAGAAGATATGTTTATAATAAGGTCAAAAAATCATAATATTTTTACTCAAAAAATAAATAAACTTGTACTGAGTAGAGATGACGACAAACGACAAATATTGCAAGATGGTTATAAAACTTTACCTTGAGAACATTATAAAACAGTGTTTTAGAGAAAAAATAAATAAATGTATTTATTTTATCTATAAAAATATCAAAATACTTATTATTATACATATAAATTCCTATACTCAGACATGATGATGAAGTATTCATCAGTTGAAGTGTTATTGATTGATTTTTATTTGTGGGATTTATTAAAAACATATGATATTGTAACATAATATACCTAGCATTAAATTCAAGCTAAATGTATAAACATATGTCCCATTGTACTAAATAAATATTTTTTTTATGACAAAATAAAAGTATTATTTTGTCATATAAATTATATTATGTCCAGCAGTGGCCTGTGATAGGCGTTTAATTGATAAATATATTATTTTATTTAGTAAAATGGGCTTTTTTTTTGTAATAATGAAACAAATATTTATTTGTTTATATGTTATTTATTGTAAATTAAAAATATATTACAACATAAATATATGTAATATTTAAACTTTTAATAAATGTAATGCACTTTTAAAATGAATAAAATATCATTTATTTTAATAATAGTGGTTTTTTTTATTATTACCCTGGTCTAAGTTCTGTGACAAATTTTGTTATTTAAGATTATGATAACTTTGTGATAGTATATGATAAGAACTTGTCATATGCTATCTACTACTAAGAAGCAATTATTGAAAAGATTAAAAAATCTCTCGAAAGTTGATTTGTGACAGTTACAATTAATTTATTAAGTATTGCAAGTAATCGACAAAATAGAAATATAATATATGCAGCATATAAATTACATAAGCATACTACAACATAAACATAAGCAACATTGTACAATTTAAATAAATTATAAAATTATATAAAACATATTACCTACTTATAAAACATAACTATATATTATAGACAATTCGATTCCCTTAACTTATTCACTATTTTACCAACTAAATGTTCAGTTTCAGTCTTTATCTCATCATAATCACTTGTCACTACATACTGCACATCAACACTCGCATCCTCAGGATTCACTTTTATTTCATCCATAGGACGACCGTCTAAATCATATATCATAAGTTTGATTAAATGTCGAGCACGTGCAGATTCTTCACGCATGATATAAGATTTGTTTATACATGTAGATTTTGATTTCATTTTTTTCTTCTTCAATGTTTGTTCCTCTGCTTTTTGTTGTCGACTTGCCTCACAAGCCTTGTCAGCTACTTCAGCATACCAACTTTCTCGATCTTGAGCGTAATAAAAAGGATTCGTAATTGGATTGTAGTCTTCTATTAGATCCTGTAAAAACAAGCCTTTAAATAAAAAATATATAAATAATAAAAACTTTATATATTTAAATTATATTAAACTTACCTCCTGTAAATTAAGTCTCTCAGGATCTTCGCCGAATGCTGAAATTCTATTATGGCTTATATTATCTAGAATAGGACTGTAGGACGGTGAGGTTGACATGATTCTGAAAGTAATAACGATAATAATATTAATATTATATATATATATATATATATATATATATAAATATATATTGTTTTTTTAAATATTGTTGAAAATTATTCTTACCTCGAAAATAAATAAATCACAGGACAAACGATCTGCTCGCACAAATATCAGCAACGCAATGAAGAGCGCACATTTTTTATATGCAAATGGAGCAAGAATCTCATATTTCAGTTTCGTCTTAAACGATAGATACAAGTCTAAACTTGTTGATATTGTGGTACAAATGATCAATAGGTATAAAATATTACATTTTATAAATATATATTTGAAGGATAGTAAGAAATAGAAGTAATACCCAAAATGAAGTTGATCAAGCAACCCATATCGCTTAAAATTAATAATATAAATATCGAATGAATCCCCTCATCTAATCAGACATAGTATTTTATTACCTAACACCATTCGCTGTGTTATATGTGGTCCATCAAACTGTGGTAAAACTAACACAATGATTAGTTTGCTGCTGCATGAAAATGGGATGAAATTTCAAAATGTTTATCTTTACTCAAAAACAAGTTTTCAGTCAAAATATCGTTTCTTAAGCGAGGTGCTAAGAAGAGTGCCTCAAATAAAATTCTTCGAGTTCAATGATGATAAAGACGTTATATCTCCGAGTGAAGCTTTGCCGAACTCTGTATTTATTTTTGATGATGTAGCGTGTGAAAATCAAATAAATATTCGCAATTATTTCTCTATGGGTAGACATAAGCAAATTGATTGCTTCTACTTATCACAAACCTATTCAAAAATACCGAAACAGTTGTTGCGTGATAATGTTAATTTTCTAGTAATATTTAAACAAGACGATGTGAACCTGAAGCACATATATGAAGAACATGTTAGCTCTGATTTATCGTGGAATCAATTTAAAGATATTTGCAAATCAGTTTGGAAAACTCCTTTTAATTTTTTAACCATTAATAAAGAGTCTCCAATAAATAATGGCAGGTACAGACAGAATTTTGATACCTTCTTTAACTTTGAATGAAATTACATATTTATAAAGAACTTCATAAGAATATAGTTTAGTCTCTAAATCTATTATTACTTGAATTCACTTGTTTATGAAGAAGATGGAGAAAAATATTAAAATGGAATTAATGAAGTCTGTCAGCTCCATAAAAAGAAAAATAAAACATATGAAAAATCAGGAACATGAAATGAATTTATCGCTAGATAAAATGTTTAAACCTGTTTCGGAGCCCCTCAATAGCCTTGTGAAATCCAAACAAAGTGTAGAAAACAAGAACCATGTGGAAAATTTAATATCCGAAAATTCTAAAGCATTTGAGTCAGACGATAATAGTTCGAGCTCTTCGGCTAAAGATGATGAGTTTAAAGATGCTGTATTAAATTCTGCAAGCACTCCTAAACAAGATAAAAAATATAGCTTAGAAACTTCATTGGAAAGTGACGACATTTATGGTATTTATGATGGACTGAATGTACCTTTTGGAATAAGAACTGAAAACAAATCTTTAATGATGGGCAAAAAAGTAGTTTCATTTTCTAAAATTGATAGTTTAGACAATGAAAATACAGTTTTGGTTAAAATCGACAGCAAGACTTATAATTTAACCCCAGGCCTTAAAGAACTTTTACTTCGAGGAAAACCTGATTTCAAGTTAATAACAAACAAAGATAAACTTGTTTATAAAGATATGTTATATTACACTAATGCTCATAAGAGAGATTTTAATCCTAAAGGTCAAATAAGAGGCGATAAAGGAACTAAGTATCGTCAAATAATCAAACCGTTATTTAGTGAAGATTTGGTAGAAAAAAAACTATCTAAGCTCGGAGGTAGTTTGCCAAAGCTTAAAAAATATAAAACGTGCACTGACTTGGTGTATTGGGATGATCCCAATGAATTAGTTGAGAGATTAAAATTATTAGTAGCTTCAAGAGATGCAGGCAACACAAATCATGATAATGAAATTTTATCAATAATTGAAGAATTAAAAGAAGCTAACATAATTAAAGAATAAATACTGATAACAAACCGCATTTAATTTAGTATTATTGATCCATTCGTTATGATATTTACAAAATATTATATAATTTGTTTTATTTTAATAAATCGATAATATGTTAAAGAGTTTGGAAAAGAAATAGTTTATAAGAAATATTTTTTTTCATATTTAAAATTTTCTAAGTATGAGTAAAGCTGATGTAGTAAATGAAATTCATAAAAATATGAGAGTGAACTTTCCACGAAGAACTGTTATTATGAAAGATATAGATGATCTTTGGCAGGCTGATTTAATTGATATGCCATCAATATCTAAAGTAAATAAAAACTTCAGTTTTATTCTTACGGTTATTGACACATTTTCGAAATACGCTTGGGCATTTCCATTAAAAACAAAAAAGAAAGAAGTTGTATGTGACGCTTTTAAAAGATTGTTGGATGAGGGTCGCAGACCCAAAAACCTGCAAACTGATAACGGTTCAGAATTTTATAATAATAAATTTCAAAAAGTTATGAAATCTTATAATATTAATCATTACTCAACTTTTTCCACCAAAAAAGCTTCAATAGTTGAGAGATTTATCAGAACATTGAAATCAAAACTGTATAAAGAATTTAGTTGAAAAGGTAACTACAATTGGATAGATAACATCCTTAAAAACGTTATATATAAATACAATCACACCCATCATCGAACAATTGATGAAATGCCTGCAAAGGTCAATGGCATAAATAAGAAACGTATATTAAAAAGATACGAAAAAATTATGAAAACAGATAGTATGAAAAGCAAGTTTAAAGTGGGTGACTATGTGCGTATTAGTAAGTACAAAGGAACATTTGAAAAGGATATACACCCAATTGGTCAACAGAAATATTTAAAATTCGCAAAATACAAACTACAGCTCCAATTACTTACTTAATTGAAGATACGATCAGAGGTCGACCAATTTTAGGAGCATTTTATTCCCAAGAGCTTCAAAAAACGAAACATCCTGATATATATTTAGTTGAGAAAGTTATTAAAAGGAAGGGCAGTAAGGTTTTTGTAAAATGGCTAGGTTTGCCTTCTACTGAAAATAGCTGGATTGATAAGTCAAATGTTTTATAAACTTAATCTGTCAAGTGTCAATCAGTTTTTGTATTTTGATACCTATTTAGCAAGTCTTTAATCCTAGATTTTTTCAGTCTTATTATGTGTATTGGAGAGAGTAGTCTTCTCAACTGGCTTATAAATCATTTACCATTCGAATTACATTTACCAGGATACAATTATTGTGGACCTGGTACAAAATTAACTAGGCGACTCAAACGTGGAGATAAAGGTGTAAATAAATTAGACGAATATTGTAAAGAACACGATATTGCATATCAGAAATCATCAAACTTAAAGGAACGACACGAGGCAGATTTGATTTTGTACAAAATGGCGAAAAAGCGCGGTGCTGCCCCTGATTCCAATACGGGAGAAAAAATCGCAGCGCATTTAATAAGTAATGCTATGTTAGCGAAACTCAAACCCCGCGCCCCGCGCCGCCCGGGCACTCAAGGACACTTGAGCGGTAGTCGAGTGGGTCGGCAGATGTTTATAATTTAGAACGCAAAGTTATGATAACAAAGCTTGTGTTTCTTAGAAGTATACATTGTAAGCTACGATAAGTGTTATGAATCATCGCATTTACGTGTATATTTTAGTTTATACATCTGGTTAAAGTAACCGAATTGGAAATATGAGATGATATTATTATATCTTTATTATATAGATTAATTGATTTGTCTAATAAGATGTTTTACTTTTTCTATTTCCTAGTTAAATACTCTTTATAGGTAAAAAAAAAGTATTTATAATGTCTGTGAGAAAAAAATAAGATATTAGCATTTGAAAGTGCGTGACGAGTACATTTTAGAGCGAGAAGAAAGTAAATATTGAAAAAATTGTAAAAAAAATTCTGACGTAGCCTTGTGCGTGTTTTTTACATATTTTATAGAAATACTAATAAATAACACTATCATAGTGATTAAAACCTGAAATACGATATAATAAAATAATAAAAAAATAAAATATCAAAAAAGGCGGGAAATCTGAGAAATGGTAACAGGTTATTTTGGGCTTCAGTTTGTTATACAACAATAACAATAGTCACTATTGTTTTTATTGTGTCTAAAAATAGAAAGAATAAGCTTTCCAATAATGTATTATACTTACATACTTGCCCTATAAAAGCTACAGATAACAGCGGAACAAATAACATAGACGTCCCGTTACGTCACGTGACGTCACGTGACATGACAAAAAAAATATTTAGAAAAATATTATTCAGTTGATAAATATTAATTCGAAAAGCTGGGTTCATTCTGAGAACATTGATATGCAACACAATATTTTAAATACAGGCCTTATAATAAAAAAACGGCAAACAAAACACGTCCCAACGCTTCGACCCCATATAGCGTCACCGGGGTTTGAGAGGTTAAAACGGGTTCTGGTCTAATTACACGTAATCAAAAGTCTTCAAGCAAAATTGCATCTGGAAAAGGCCTTAAAAAGAAATTTAAACATGTAATTAGTGTTGCGAAAAAACGTATGAAAAAATTAAAACCAAAATGCAAAAAAGTGGCAATAGAGTTAGCAGTGGCTGCTGTCAGAGAATTAGCTGATAATTCAGCCATTAAACCTCCTCGAGTCATTGCTATACCAAAAACTGGCGGAGTTTTACCTCTTATTCCTATTTTTGCGGGTTTATCAGCTGCAGGGGCTTTAGCAGGCGGTGCAGCTGGTATTGCAAAGACCATAAATGAGTTCAAGATGGCTAAAAAACTATATGAAGAATCAAAGAGACATAATGAAAAAATGGAAGCTTTTTGCATCGGGAAAGGACTGCATCTTAAACCGCATAAAAATGGGCTTGGAATTTTTGTATCGAAGACAAAAAACTAATATATCGGCTACCCAACCGCGCCTTAACTAACTTAGATATCTTGAAGTATGGAAGTAGTATTCCCTATTTTAGAGGTGTCTTTATGAGAGATGAGCTCCCTGATTACCCATATAAAAAAGAATGTGGAATAATTAATTTAGATAGTTCTAAAAATCCTGGTTCTCATTGGGTAGCCTATGCAAAATACAATGATTATGTTGAATACTTTGACAGTTACGGCAATCTTAAACCTCCTAAAGAATTCATAAAATATTCCGGCTCTAAAGTCCACTACAATTATGAAAACATACAAGGCGATCACCCTTTCAATTGTGGACATCTTTGTTTAAATTTTTTACAAAAGTTTTGGAATAAGCATAAAATAAAATAGACAAGATCCTACAAAAGTGTTCAGTATGCAGGCATGTCTATAACAGTCACGATCTCTGGCAATAAATCTGAATTAGAATCGTATTTTCAACCACCCCTGACTTTATCTGGAAAATATGAGTGTGGTTTGCTATACTATCGTTAAATTCAGTATCAAGTACGCATTCTAATAATACTAACACTCTGTCTATGATTAAAATTGAATGTGATTTAATATACGGTTCCTATACTAATGGATTATTACCAACTCATATTATTCATGAGTTTGTGCCTAATACTACAGCCGGTCAACAGTACATAGAATCGCCGTAGACCGTTATTTACTTTCCGGTGAATAAAAATATAATTTCATCTATATCAATTAAAATTGTTGATCAGTTTGGTTATTGTCTTAATTCTATAGGACATAATCAACTACGTCTTCATTTAAGAAAACAACATGATATTATATAATTCCACTATAAACCATGCAGGAAAAATAAAAAGGCTTATTTCTTCTACAACCACTAAAGTGTATAGACGTAAAAAAAGGAAGTTAACTAAGGCAAATATAGATTTCCTTAAAACTTTAGGATTCAAAACATGAATATACTTCAGATTAATGACTCACCGCACTTCGATACTTCCATCGAAAGTTACGAAGTACATTCCTACAATCCCTATAATAATTGCTTTAGAGAAAACGATGAAATCAGAATTCCCATACACCAGCAAGACATATACGTGCTACCATCAGCCAGTTCAATTTACATCGAAGGTCAAGCAAAGCTCTTCGGCAAAGATGGAAAACCGATTGAGAAACCTGTTTCGTTTACTAATAACCCTATTATGTTCTTGTTTCAAGACATCCGATACGAAATAAACGGTATTGAAATTGATCGTATAAAAAATTCGGGAATAACGTCGACAATAAAGTCATACGTTTCATTAAACGAAGCAGAAAACAAAGTGGCTGCCTTATGGGGTTGGAACTTAACTGGTTTTAAAAATGATGATCATTTTAGTGCTGTACTGCCATTGAATAAGATTTTAGGATTTGCGGAAGATTACAATAAGATTGTCAAAAATTGTAAACATGAACTTATATTGAACAGAAGTAACTCTAACTTAAACAGTGTCATAGTTACTGAAGATATTGTCCATTTCCAAATCAATATAGAAAGGGTGCAATGGAGAATGCCTCACATAAAAGTGTCAGATCGAGAACGTCTCACACTTTTAAAACATTTGGAAAGAGATAAATCTATTCAAATGGCGTTTAGAAATTGGGATTTATATGAGTATCCTTTACTACCTAAAACAACAAAGCATTCATGGTCAGTTAAAACTGCATCACAATTAGAAAAGCCTAGATATGTTATTTTCTGTTTACAAACGAATAGAAAAAATAATAAATTGAAAGACTGTTCACTATTCGATCACTGTGAAGTGACGAACGTAACTCTCTTTTTAAATTCACAATATAATCCGTATGAACCTTTAAACTTGAAATTTTCTGAGAACAAGTACAGTATATTATATGAAATGTATGCGAAATTTCGTCAGTCGTACTACAACTGTCCGGTTGACCCCTTGCTCAATCTAAAGGACTTTAAAGAAAAAGCTCCTCTATTTATCATAGACTGTTCTAGGCAAAACGATAGTCTAAAATCAGGCCCAGTAGACGTACGATTGGAAATTGAATGTTCAGCATCAATACCGGATAATACTGCTGCATATTGTTTAATTATAAACGATCGACTTGTGGAATACAAACCTTTGAGCAACATAGTGCGCAGGTTATCATGACTGCCATTCAAGGCTTTAAGACAGAAGCAAATGAATTTATAATAAAAGAGATTGCTATATACTGTAATAAACAACTGCAAGTATTTTTAATTAAGCCACCATTTCCATTTTACGATTTAACAAAACAAGAAAGACGTCAAGTTGCATAGATTGAACGTAATAGAAATATACACCGTGAATTTGTAGTCGTTTTGGAACCGAAAAGTGGTAACTTAGGATAATTAGTAGTATCAATAAAAAATAGTAAAATAATTGTACTGTGTATAGTAAAAAAGTTGGAATATAAATAATACTTTTCACTTATTCGAGTTTGATCGTAGTAACGCACGGACAATTCATTCACAAACGCATGCATACGTCACCGTCGCGGCGGCCGCGTTGCCGCGCCGCGCCGCCGCGCACAGTCGAAGTTATGAACGACGCACGATAGGTAACTACGTATATCAGCTGATACCTATCCAGAACCTCGTGTACCACGACCGAGTCCTATGCGTAATTTAAAAACTAGTGACGCTACACAAGTATTATAAAATTAGGTAAATGCAATAGCGACGAAATTGATAATAGGCATATCACAGTTCAGAATCAGCTGATACGAGGCAATACGTTTTCTCTTTTACTATGTAACTTCTGCATTGTGAAACATCACAATTAATACGTAAATGGATACTCCAATTTCTCCTTCATACTTTATACGGGCTTAGGACCGTCGGAAATACTTTATCTGAACATTACTTTTCGATAAATAGCTAACTTTATTTATTATGTAATAAAAATAAACACAGGTGAACTAACTGTGAGTATTTCGGGCGTATTTCAAAAATTGGAGCTATTTACAAAATAATTAACTTACATACCTATGGACAGTTTATTAAAGGCCTCCACTATTGCACTACGTAGCTCCTCACGACTTTTACGTTCACGAAAATACACAAGTCTTTTTATTTCCGACATTGAGGCTTGTCTGGGCTTCTCGGCGGCCAAGCCACGGGACCACCGCGGCCTATCGTGTACCTATGTGATAGGTATCACGTATCACCAAACTGATTGTTGAGATAGGCACGTACTGCACTTGCATAATGAGTGGGACAGCCGTTGTGCTAGTAATACATATCGTGTATTGATAACGGCACTTCCTCCAATAGCTCGGATATTAGTTCGTAACATTTCTAAATACGAGCTGCCCGTTAGATGACCTTCAATAAAAACAGGCCCTATTAAATGGTCGTTTATAATATCGCCCTAAACATTCACACTGAACCTCACTTGGAGGTGGTCTTCCTGTATTAAGTGAGGGTTTACAGCGTTGCGATTATAGCGTTTTACAGTCCCACTCGAGTAAACAATGACTCATCTGTCCACAGTATGTTCGCATTCGTATTATTTAACAACCACTGCACTGACATGGCGATCCTTGCTGGTGCATCGTTGTTGTTAATTACGTGAGCCCGACAAAAATGATAAGGGTGTAATCTATTAGTATTTAATGTTTTCCATACAAAGTATTGGCTAATATTAAATTCTCGAGCCGCCATTCTCGTGCTTCGCCGCGGATCCCGCTCTAATATCCTCTTCGATCTCCGGGGATCATTCAGGAGTCCTCGTTCTTGCGCATGAGTCGGCGTACGGAACTGTCCATGGTCGAGAAGGCGCTGAGTGGCAGCTAAGATGGTGGGAGGGGTCGGAACTTGAGGACTTTCAATCCCTCGTAGCCGCAGCACATTCAAATGCTTCAGCTGGGAGTACAACCGTCTGGCCTCTTCCAAATTGTAATTGGCAACAGCATACAGCTGAACCAAGTAGTCAAAGAGTTTTCGTACTGACGACTATGTAATTTTCGCGTAATAATAAACAATGCATTATGCAACCATTTCGCGCGTCGGTTGCCGCGGTACTGAAGGGCGGGCAGGGTGCGGGGTCGGGAGCGCTCGCCGTGCCTAGGCGCCTCGCGCCTGGGGTACCTACATTAGGGAAGTTAGTGAACGCGGATTGGCGGGCGGCGCGGGCGCGGCGGTTTCTGTGTTGTTATTGGCAAATGTTTTACCGCTTAGTTAAACATGAATGATATCGATCGTAGTGACACGCGTAATCGTAGTACGTGAAATTGAGTGGCGTTACCACGAGTTCTCATTTATTTTTCGTAAATGACATTAAATTTAATGTTTATAAATAAATATATTTTTATTTTATTAAAATAATCACTTTTATCGATTCTATGATTGATATAGAGTATAGGATTTTCGGTTCCAAAACGACTACAAATTCACGGTGTATATTGGGGTGAAGGATTTATACCATATTCAAATTATAAGTGTTTAATTTTAGATTTCTTAAAAGATAAATGTATTTATATTAAAGGTTGTGAAAAAGTGTTATGGTTAAAAAATATTTTAAATAATAATAATAGTAATGTGATCAATTTAGAAGATAAAGGCTGTCCTAGTTTTTTAAGTCTGTATGATCGATATAAATATTCTGACAATTTGTATAGTTGTATTTATCATAACTTAATATGTACTTTGAAAAATGTTTTGTGTTTAAAAATATGGTGCTCTGATAATAAACTTTTTGTATAATATATATTTTCTCATTTTTAC
The DNA here is from genome assembly GCA_963564715.1 of Catocala sponsa. Classification (NCBI taxonomy): domain Eukaryota; kingdom Metazoa; phylum Arthropoda; class Insecta; order Lepidoptera; family Erebidae; genus Catocala; species Catocala sponsa. The sequence goes on along the minus strand of OY751343.1, from coordinate 24,231,229 downwards.
TCATTAAATATCCCTTCCTTCCAACTTATCTTTGTAAAATTATTTATAAAATAATTTGGTTATATCAGCTATGAGATTTCATTACACTCTCATAATTGTAATAATATAGACTACCTCTTCATTATACACTTATAAATACATAAAATAATTCAGAGAAATACTTTTGAATTTTAATTATTATTCTAACTAATTGGTTTTTAAAATGAACGAAGTAGACAAAAAATCTTGGTCCATCAAAAAGTATGAACAGTATAAAAAGGATTGTTAACGCTGCACTGTGCAATGCGGCGTTTTTACCCACTGTGCACCCCCCCGCGGGGCGCGAGGGACGAGGGCAGCGCGGCCGCAACGCGCTCCGCTTCCGCGCGCCACCAGTCTGCTCGAGCGGGTCGCTACAAACATACCGTGCTGTTTTTTTTTAACCAAAATTTGTAAAACTAACTGTCTGGAGCAATACAATTCTAGCAGAGCAGTCTCGCCTTTTATTTACTATTACTACCTACAGGTGACCCATAGAATACTCCGACATTATTGGCGACCGTGTGACAATCTTCGAACCTACAACCGAGAACGATAACGGACAAGAAACTTCGAGAAACGACGGCGACACGTGGACGCCGAGCACGGAGTACTTATCCACGCATGGCGCTTAAGCTGAGCTGAATACGGCTTATCAACGACAAGATTGGCGCGTATGCTGATCTTCAGTCACCCACGGGGCCTTCAGTCTACGCAAGCTACAAGTCAACGCCTGCACCAGAGATCTAGCCCGAGGGAAGTAGTGGCGCGTATGCTGAGCTGAACACGGTTTATCGAAGACAAGATTGGCGCGTATGCTGTCTTCAGTCACCCACGGGGCCTTCGGACTACGCAAGCTGCAATTCAACGCCTGCACCAGAGGTCTAGCCCGAGGGAAGTAAGCCTGTTTCCTATATTCCTACCTATTCCACGATACCTATCTACCTATTTCTATTTGTGTGGATAGCCTAGTACGTTTCGCTCGAACGGTTATGGTCAGCTTGCATAAAAATCGTACATAGGTACCTATGTACCTACTACGTTATTCCTCGCTACACGTTGTGGGCGAGTCCATTTTAACGCGTGCGAGAATCGCGCATGTTGCATCTTCTATTTATAATTATATTAAAAAATATAGGTAAATAGCGTTTCTAAGAGCCTAAATGTTTGTCTAGCTTCGATATAAGCACTAAATTCTAATTATTGCACCTCGATCTTAAAAGTTTGCCGCACATGGGCGAATCCATTATTGCGCGTGAGTGAACGGCGCGCACGTAGCATCTATCATTTATAACGTTTAAATGGCGTATGTATGAGCCTAAACGTTTCACCTAACGCTTCAATATAAGCATTAAAATCAAATTAGAACACTTCGCACCAAAATGTTACGCCTAAGCGCTTAACTTACATAAAGAAGATTGTGTTTTGTACATATTTCATAATTATGCAACTGGGAGTCGATGCCTATTGCCTAGGTTCTATTCTATACCTAGGTAATAACTTAAATAAATGATAGCTTTCTAAATACATAGTGCAGCCTAAAAGTAACAGTTATTTCACCAAAGCTTGCCGACTATTCCAGGTGTGGTGAATGTGCATGGCATGGACTGAGCTTCGCTTTCGATGAACTGCTAGCCTACCTGCCTATCTACGCGTTGCAGTGCAGGCGCCTGGTTAGTGCTGCATGCTTCGTGCTGTCACAGCTTCAGTGTACCGTGAGTTGGCGTTTTTTTTTTTTTTGAGTTACTATATTGACTTACCTACCTACCCAATTCATTGTTGCCTACCTACATATAGGTTTTAATTAAAATATAGATTTAAATAAGTTACTGTAATAGTTGAGTACTTAAAATTATTAAGATGGAAAGTGAATTAAATAAACTTCAAATGTCTGAAGTTCAACAACAAGAATTTAAAGTTTTACTAAGAAAACGTAGTGCTATTAAAGGTCAACTTACTAAATTTAAAGATTATTTAAATCAAATTTCAAAGAGTAGTCCGCTTAGTAGCTTACAAACTAAAGAAATAACTATGAAAATAGAAAAATTTCAAGCGTTACTGAGTACATTTGATGTCTTACAAAATAATATTGAATGAAATTGTCTAGATTTGGATGAGCAATTAAAAGATAGAGAGTTAATTGAGGAACAGTTCTTTTCATGTATATCATTGGCTCAAGAGTTAATTGAATCGGCCAATGTTCTTAAAACTGATCAACAACGACCTGAAGGCTCAATCTGTAGTTCAAATAATACTAATAATTACTTTAATTCAGTTAAGTTGCCCACTATAAAATTGCCTACATTTGATGGCAACTATATTAAATGGTTAGAGTATCGGGATACGTTTGATTCTTTGATAAATTCGAACGATTCAATCCCAAATATAAACAAATTTCACTATCTAAGGTCATCCTTGGAAGGAGGAGCTTTAGTGGTTATCAAATCCATAGAGTTTACATCCAGCAATTACAAAGTAGCTTGGGATTTAGTATGTCAAAGGTATAATAATAAAAATCTACTTATGAACAACCATATGAAAGCGCTTTTCAGTGTAGAATCAATAACAAGGGAATCTCACAAGGCATTGAGATATGTCATAGATTTAGTCTCAAAAAATTTAAGAGCGTTGAATACTTTAGGGCAGCCTACAGACCAATGGGATGCATTGATTATATATATGGTGTCAACAAAGCTGGATGTCACCACTAGTAGAAAATGGGAAGAATACAAAAATGGATTACCAGAACTACCTACCTTAGAACAATTTAATGACTTCTTGCGCAACAGGGCAAATGTAATAGAAACCACATTAAATCAAAGTAGGAATGATCACAGTAAGCCACATAATGGATTCAAAGAGCAAAGAAGTCATACTAAAGCTTTTGTGAGTTCTTCGAGTAGCAATTATTCAAAAAATACATGTGATCTTTGTAAGGACAATCATCCCTTGTATAGATGTACTAAATTTAAAGACATGTCACCTGAAGTTAGGTTAGATACAGCTTTAAAGCTAAAATTATGTCTTAACTGTCTGCGAAGTGGACATACTGCCAAAAAATGTTTTCTTAAAAGTTCTTGTAAGTTTTGCAATGAGAAACATAATAGCTTAGTGCATAAAGATGAAGGATCCCGTAATATTAGCTCCAATTTAAATACAAATAATAATGATTTGTCTGGAACAAGTACACCTCCTGTAACATTGTCTGCTGTCACTGAGGGACAGGTGCTTTTGTGCACAGAACTTGTACAAATTGTTAATCCTGTGAATAATTCAATATACCTTGCACGGGCTCTCTTGGATACTGGAAGTCAATCTTCTTTCATGACTGAAAGACTTAAAATAAAGTTGGGTATACAAACTCAATGTACAGGGCCTATTAGAATCTCGGGCATTAATAATATACATTGCGACATTAAGGAGCGTTGCTGTTTAAAATTGTCCTCACGTTTTGATAATTCATTTAATCTACAAGTTATGTGTTTAGTAGTACCTCAAATTACGAATATATTACCAACACTAAATGTTAATGTTTTAGACCTGGGATTGCCTGATGATTTGGATCTTGCAGACCCCGGGTTCCATTGTCCATCCGAGATAGATATCTTGTTGGGTGCAGACGTTTTTTGGGACATTATAGGTACCCAGCAAATAAGATTAGGTAAACACCAACCTGTATTACAACATTCAAAACTAGGTTGGTTAGTGTCAGGTCCCATAAGGAAGGGACACAAGTTAATGCATACTAAAAATGCTCACTCTAATATTAACGTATTACATTGTAATATACAGGATGATATTCAAGAATCATTACAAAGGTTTTGGGAGGTTGAGGAATTGCCTTCAAACAAAATATCATACACCTTTGAAGAACAAGCTTGTGAGAACAGTTTTGTAGAAAATACAAGACGTTTGCCAAGTGGTAGATTTATAGTTAAAATGCCACTCAAGGAATCACCAGAAGAATCACTAGGTGACTCATATAATATTGCCAAAAGGCATTTTTTTAGTTTAGAAAGTAAGTTAAATAAGAATCATAATATTAAAAAGCAGTATTGTGATTTTATAAAGGAATATTCAAACCTAGGTCATTTGGAAGAAATAGACCGACCATGTTTTGGTAATTATTTGCCTCATCATGCAGTACTAAGAAAAAAAAGCGAAACCACTAAACTTAGAGTAGTTTTTGATGCTTCAATGAAAACATCCTCTGGAAAATCACTAAATGATATCCAGATGATAGGTCCAGTCGTGCAAAATGACTTATTTAATATTATGTTACGTTTTCGCAGTCATAAATTCGTGTTAACAGGTGATATTGAGAAAATGTTTAGACAAATTTCCATTGTGGAATCACAACGTCATTTACAATTAATTTTGTGGCGGGAAGATTCATCTGTGCCACTAAAGGTCTTACAATTAAACACTCTGACCTATGGTACAGCATCTGCGCCGTTTCTAAGCACAAGATGTCTCCTTCAGTTAGCAGAGGAATGTAAGGATCAGGATATTTCTAATATAATTAAAAATGACTTTTCAGATCAGGATATTTCTAATATAATTAAAAATGATTTCTATTATGATGATTTAAGCACAGGAGCATCTACTAAAGAAGAGCTGATGCATATTTATAAGAATGTGACACAGATATTAGGTTCAGCACATTTCCCGTTACGCAAAATACGCACAAATTGCCCTCAAATATTTGCAGATGAACCTACACTAAATGATACATTAGACCTTACAAAGCAATCATGTGTTCTAGGTCTCAATTGGTCCCCTATAATGGACACATTTCAATTTCCAATAAATATAGAACCTACTATAAAGATAACAAAGAGAACAATAATCTCTATGACTTGCAAAATTTTTGACCCTTTGGGTATTTTGTGTGCTTGCATTATTACTGCGAAAATAATTTTACAGCGTTTATGGAGTGCTAAGATAGACTGGGATGATCCAGTACCTAATGAGATACAAAACTCTTGGCTGACATTTACAAAAAACTTATCATGCCTATCTAGTATACAATTAAAAAGAAATGTTATTTGCGATTCGCATATAACAATAGAGCTACACTGTTTCGTTGATGCCTCACAAAATGCATATAGTGCCTGTGTATATTTGCGCACAACTGATGTTAATAATAAGGTGACAGTTAAATTATTATGTGCTAAAGCTCGAGTAGCACCCTTAAAACCAACTACTATACCACGTTTAGAACTATGTGGTGCTTTACTCGGAGCCAGATTGTGTGCAAAGGTCTTACAGTCCCTTCGTTGCAATATTACTAGTAAAACTATTTGGACAGATTCAACAGTAGTACTTGGTTGGCTTAATATTCAATATAAACAACTGAAACCTTTTGTTCGTAACAGAGTAAATGAAATAAATGAAATTACATCTGACTATTCATGGCGGCATGTCCCTACAGATTGTAATCCGGCTGACTTGGCCTCCAGAGGTGTAACTCCGCAGCAGTTACAGTCCTCATCCCTGTGGTGGGAGGGACCTTCGTACCTTGGAAAGGAACCAAGCAAATGGCCACACCAAGGTGTTCCAAATATAGAACTACCAGAATTAAAAACCCTACATATTAGCTTAGAAACGAACTTCTTAGACTTTTCTAGATATTCAATTTTTACTAAACTCAAAAGAATTATGGCCTATGTCCATAGATTTATTAACAATTTTATTTGCAAGTATGGTGAGAATAAAACTTATAATAAATTAACAGGATGTCTTAACACTGATGAGCTTAACAATTCATTAAAAACATTGATCAAATGTTGCCAACTGCAATCATTTTCTAGTGAAATAGATAAAATTAAAAAGAGCAAAGAGCTCCATCATAAATCTAAAATATTGCCACTTAACCCGTTTATAGATTCAGATGGCATTCTCAGAGTGGGTGGTCGTATACAAAACCCTAATTATAATTTTGACAAAAGGCACCCAATATTACTCGATTCGAAACATAATTTTACTAAATTACTGATGAGAAATGAGCATATACGTTTATTCCATGCTGGACCACAATTACTTTTATCATCCATTAGGGAAGAATATTGGCCAATAGGTGGCAGGAACTTGGCTCGTAGTATATTAAGAAACTGTATTGTGTGTATACGTTTCAGAGGTAAAACGGTACAGCCCATAATGGGTAACCTTCCAAATGTTAGAACAAATCCCAGTTTTCCCTTTTATACGTGTGGAACAGATTTCGCTGGTCCATTTATGATATCGAGTAAAAAAGGCAGAGGTAGTCGAGTAACTAAATGTTACCTTTGTTTATTTGTTTGCCTTACAACTAAAGCTGTCCACTTAGAGCTTGTAAGTGATCTAACCACTGCAGCATTCCTAATGTGCCTACGACGATTTGTAGCAAGAAGAGGTAAACCTCACGAAATTTATTCAGACAATGGCAAAACATTTGTAGGGGCAAACAATGAATTGGGTCGAGTTCTCAAATGTAGTCACAAAGCTGTGACAGAGTATGGCAGCACTGAAGGCATTAGATTTAAATTCAGCCCTGCATATTCACCTCACTTTGGGGGTATATGGGAAGCTGGGGTAAAGTCATCCAAACACCATCTAAAAAGAGTAGCAGGCAACGCTGCCTTAACGTTTGAAGAACTATCAACGTTATTCATACAAATAGAAGCTATCCTAAATTCTCGACCCTTATCTCCTCTCTCATCAGACCCATCAGATATCCTTCCCCTTACCCCAGGACACTTCCTCATCGGGCGGCCACTCACAGCAGTGCCGTCTCTAATCATTGATAAAACGAGACCCAACAGATACGAGAGAATAGAGCAGCTGCGGCAGCAATTTTGGGAGAGGTGGCGTCGAGAGTACCTGGCAGAACTACAACAAAGGACGAAGTGGCGCAAACCACAGCGAGAGCCAAAAGTAGGCGATTTGATCATTCTGAAAGAAGATCACCTCCCTCCATTGTGTTGGCGTTTAGGCCGCATTACAACCCTGTATCCAGGACGAGATGGTGTCAGCAGAGTCGCTGATGTTTACACAGCAAGAGGAACAATTAAGAGAGCAGTAAATAAGTTCTGTGTTATACCAGATATTGATGACGAGGACCTGCAACAAAATGAAGATTGATAGCTGAGCTATCAAGGTGTGGGAGGCTGTTAACGCTGCACTGTGCAATGCAGCGTTTTTACCCACTGTGCACCCCCCCGCGGGGCGCGAGGGACGAGGGCAGCGCGGCCGCAACGCGCTCCGCTTCCGCGCGCCACCAGTCTGCTCGAGCGGGTCACTACAAACATACCGTGCTGTTTTTTTTTAACCAAAATTTGTAAAACTAACTGTCTGGAGCAATACAATTCTAGCAGAGCAGTCTCGCCTTTTATTTACTATTACTACCTACAAGTGACCCATAGAATACTCCGACAAGGATGTTTTATTAGACAACCTTGAACAACAGATAAACATTCTAAAAGAAAAGAAAGAACCGAGAATAGCTGATCTTTTTAAGATTATGTGGCTGCAGGATCAGCTAATACAGGTGCTTCAGGAGAAAATTGCCAAGCTTGCTAGCCAGCGAAAACGAAAGCCTGAGCAAATCTGTGACGCAAAACATAAAGTTGTAAGGTGTACAAACAACGAAATACTCGTTTTGTTAATTATTAAAATCAATCTCTGTCAAATTGTGTTTGAATAGATATATTACGTGGGGATAGTATTAGATAATTTGTGTAGGACAGTAGGATAGAATTGGGGCGCTCTGCATCACGCAGCTCGAGCGAACGCGAGAGCAAAGTGATGCAGAAGCCCCAATTCTATCCTACTGCCGTACGGTTGAACAACCGTGACGTGGAAAACAAGCCTAAGGCCGCTTGTTCACACACGTTTTTCCGGCGTAAAAATCTACGGTTAATTTGCCGTGTGTAGGCACGGTTGTCAGTGTTGTATGGATCATTGTGAGAGCTTGTTGACGTACACGGCGGCGCTACGTCACGGTGCCGCCGCCGTATTCGCCGTGCATGCCCCTCGGCGCGCCGCGTCTACGCACGGCGTGATTTTCATCAGTGATGTATCGCAGTCTATGCGAGCGTGTCGACAGCGCTGGACGTTTTTACGTTTTCGTGACAGATTACATACGCTAATTTTGTTTTACGAGTAAAATGAACATAAATCAAGAATTATTAATTATATTAGTTCATGAAAGACCTGTAATATGCGACAAAACTATCGAAGATTATAAAAACAAGCGACTTAAGTATGATACCTGGAAACAAATTTTTATACATTTAAATCCCATATTTGAAGATTTCAGTGGTGAAGAAAAAAAACAGTTTTGGTAAGTTACAGATATATAAATAATTATTTACTTACAAAAAATTACTTAAGCATAGTTATTTTGATGAGAGACTACCTTCGTTAGACATAAAATATTGTGCAAATCTGTTACGAACATCATTAGCCACCAAACTTCCGCGAACTGCATTCGTGATAGGTAACTGTGTTAGTTCCGATTCTAATTCAAAGGTGGACTCGATTTTACTCGCATTATCAAAATGAAAGCTTTCCTCTTTATGTACAAAATTTTGCAAAATGCAACAAGTTTTTACAATATCCACGGCCAAATCGATGGACACATTCATTGGCCGGTGAAAAATACGCCATGTATTGGCTAAAATACCAAAGTACATTCAATAAATCTTCGTGCTCTAGTTAGTCTATAATTAAACGTTCGTTTTAATTGATTAAGTTGATGACCTCCGAATGGACGAAGTAAGTGATAGTGCAAAGCAAAGACTTGGTCTCCAACAAACACAAACGGTAATTTGTAACCAGTACCAGGCAAGCGTGTTGCATCGGGTAGGTTTAATGAGTTGTTTGTTAATTTTGTCCAAAATGTGATTTCTTTAAAAACACTGGAATCGCATTCCTTTCCGTAGGCACCAATATCAACAAATATAAAGTTCATTAGCGCGCGAGATCGCGACTCGAGCGCACGCGTGATTACCTACGTAAGCTAGACGGACGGGTTTCTTTTATACCTATCTTAACAGTTAAGCAAATGTGAAGATGAGTGACAATAATGAGAAAGACGGAACTATACGGTTAACTAGTGATAAAAGTGAATCGGAATTACAGCATGATAGCGAAATTTTCGATTTAGAAGAAAACAATATGGAGTACTCAAACAGTGAGATTGGTGAGAAGCAAAAATAAAGTGCTGTCAAGAGAAAAAGAAGCGGAGAAGCGAATGAGGATGGATATGTAACAGTTACTAGAAGAAGGCCAAAAGTATTTATAAGAAGCGACTCCGTAGAAAAAGAAAGTAGCTATATACTTTACGATGTGTGTATTATGTCAATGAAGATATTGCCTAAACAAATAGCTTTAGCCAAGGTGTTACGTGAGAAGAGTATAGAAGGTATATGGAGAATGAAATATAAAAATCCATATAAAGTCTTTGTGCAATTTAAAGAAAAAGATAATGCAGAAAACCTAGTAAAATGTGCAAGCTTGTTAGATTTAGGATGGAAGTTAACATTATCAAGTGACTTTAATATCAGCTATGGGAGTGTCAAAGGAGTAGATTTGGATATAAGTGATACAGAGTTACGAGAATCAGAAAATGCAACAGAAGAAATTGTGGGTATAAAAAGACTGAAGAGATTAGATTTTGAAGGAAAGTGGGTAGCAAGTGAGTCAATTCTGTTGGGATTTGAGAACGCAATCATGTTACATATTTATGTTGGCATTATTACTTTTATCAACCATATTATGTTGGGTGCACTTCCGCTTCCTTCTTTTCTGTCATTTCTTTTTCCGTGCTTGTAATGTGTTACAATTATTTTACAATCAATACGTGTCATGTATATTATTAGTCTTTATATTTCTTCTCATATCAATCACAAATTATCAACATGGTAGCAGAGCGTGGTTGATAAAAGAAATCTGAAAGAAATAACAGAATCCGGCCGGCGTATTTGTTCCGTAATTTTGAGGTTATTGTATAACCTAAACGGAGCGGCGTGCTCAGTCATATAAAATAATAATATCACCGTAAAATTGATATTTAGAGTGAGAATGTCCAATACAAGCCACAATCCATTTCACATAGACAGACTACTCGGCAGAGAAAATTATGCAAGCTGGAAATTCGCAATAGAAGCTTATTTTAAACTTGAAGATTTATGGAGCTGTGTTGAAGGGACTAGCAACGATGAAAAGAAGGAAGTAAAGGCGAAGTCTAAGCTTATTTTATTGTTAGACCCTATCAACTACGTACATGTGCAGAGCGCAACCACATGTAAAGATGTCTGGGACAGTCTGCAGCAGGCATTTGATGACAGCGGGTTATACAGAAGAGTAGCTTTGTTGAGACCTCATCACTACAACATTAAGGTGCTACCACACAGCAGTTATATCACGTTAGAAACTGACTAATAACATTTGTTTTTAAACAATTTATAACAAAAATTATAAATTGTTATTGATGTTATACAACTTCATTTAACAAAATGTTTTACAACTGATTACAATATGGTATAACAAAATATAACTTTTGTTGTATAACATCATCAGAGCCTCAGCGGGACGTTAGCGGAAGGGAGCTGGGGAGCTGCTGAGGAGGGGGGGGGTTGCGCGAGCGCAGCTTTAGTCGGTTCATTCGGTGCAATGGTGAAGCACGTGTTATATGTTATTTGTCAAAATGTCTCGTACTTGGAGTAATGAAAATGTGATCAAATTGATTGAACTACGAGGGTGCGTTTTTAAGTTCGCGGAATGGAATAGAAGGGGATGAAATAATATTACAAAATTATTTTTCCTTTTCAATATATTCACCTGAAACCCTAATACATTTCTCAGATCTATGAATTAACTTATGAATACCTTCATAAAAAAATGTTTTGTCTTTCTCTGAAAAATACGCCGAAACTGCATCCTTCACTTCTTCATCGGTTGAAAATTTCTTTCCTCGAAGCTCTTTTTTCAGATTTGGAAAGAGATAATAGTCGCTGGGAGCCAAGTCTGGGCTATAAGGTGGGTGATCAATGATATCGAAGCCCACCTTGTGCAAAGCAGCCAACGCAACTCGACTCTTGTGAACAGGAGCATTGTCGTGCAAGAGCAGGACACCTTTGGTCAATTTTCCTCTTCTTTTTTCTCTGATTGCCTCTTTTAACTGCTCTAAAATTGAAGCGTAGTGTTCTCCGGTTATGGAAACACCTTTTTCTTTGTAATCAACCAACAAAATTCCTTCTGTGTCCCAAAAAACTGTCGCCATGAGCTTTCCCGCCGATTGCGACACCTTGAATTTCTTAGGCGGTGGTGTACCCTTTTTATGCCACTGCATGGAATCTTGTTTAGACTCAGGTTCATAGTGATGAACCCAAGTTTCATCCCCAGTAACAATTCGCTCCAAAAAACCATCCTTGTCTTCATTACACTGGCTCAAAAACGCACGCGAACACTCGACGCGCTTCTGTTTTTGAGGCGGTGTGAGCATTCTAGGCACCCATCTTGCACTGACTTTTGTCATGCCGAGATGATCATGGAGAACCTTGAAAATGGTCGTTTCAGATACTCCAACCATCTCTGCGATTTGTTTTTTCTTCAAACGTGCATCCTCCAATATTAATTTTTCGATTTTTTCGATAAGATCTGGAGTGGTGACCTCAACAGACCGCCCAGGCCGGGAATCGTCTTCAATTGATTCCCTGCCTTGCTTAAAGAGGTTGTGCCACTTGTATACCATGGTTTTTCCTGGACAAGAGTCCCCGTATACAGATGACATCTCTTCCAAAATGGTTTGAACATTTTTTCCTTGCTTGGTAAGGAACTTTATAACGGCGCGGAACTCGATTTTCTCCATACTTCACAATTTCTTCCAGATTGAGTTGCTTGAGGGACGATAGTTCAAAGACTAATGACCTCATTATGATAATACTCGGTATATATACTAATTATTAGTTGCTAAACACGTTAGTGACTAAACAAGCACCCCCACCACCTTCCATACCCTCCATTCCGCGAACTTAAAAACGCACCCTCGTATTTCAAGAGAAACAAGTCTTGTGGAATACGCAGATGGATGAATACAAGGATCGAAATAAAAAACATGACGCATGGATGCAAATTGCGTCTGAATTTAATTTGGATAAACAGTCGATTGAAAAAAAAATGCGGTCACTAATAGGTCAATTTCAGAGAGAGAGTAAGAAGCCTAAATCAGGTGCGGGGGCTGACGATATACCAAAATGGTTTGCGTATAAAAATCTTTTATTTTTAAAAGATTGAAACAAGCCAGAAGAAACTGTTGATGGTGGATTGTCGGTGAGTAATAATTTTGACTATGGTTAATAATAGCTAGATGCCCAATCCAGTAAACCTTCATGTGAAAAATAATCAGCAAACTCATTTCTTATCACTTTCCCATCTTCTGTCTGTGTTTCAACTGGTTCCAGAGATGTTAACTGCTGCGTTTCTGATCTCCATTCTCCAGATGTATGCGCAGCACCTGAATTTTCCCTATCATAATATTGAGGTGGGGCGTAAATAGTACTTGATTTGGTTTTCCTCAAAAAATTATGTAGAAGCACACATGTCATAATTAAAGTAGTAGTTTTTTGTGGATCTAATAAAATTATACTTCGTAATACTCTAAATCTGGCTGACAAAATTCCAAATGCATTCTCTACCGTTCTTCTTGCACGGCTCGTTCTATAATTAAATATTCTCTCTTTAGTATTGTTATCCTGGGGTCCTGCAAAAGGTTTTAGCAAATGCTTTTCTAACGGAAATGCGTCATCTGTTACAAATACATAAGGAACAGGTGTGGTTCTTCCTGGAAGTGGACAATCTCTTGGTAAATTCAAATTACGTTCAATTATATTTTTTCGAAAGGGTGTGTTTGCAAATACTCCGCCGTCACTTATACGTCCTTGGCACCCAATGTTTACGTATAAAAAATTATATTCTGCGTCAACCAATGCTAAAAGAACAACACTATAAAATCCTTTGTAATTGTAATATTCGCTTCCGCTTCCTATTGGTTTTTGTATGGCTACGTGTTTTCCGTCGATACTTCCCAGGCAATGGGGAAAATTCCACTGCTTAAAAAACTTATTTGCAACCTGTAACCATTCTTGAGCAGAAGTTGGCATCTGAAATATAATAAAACATGTAATATAAGTTTAAATTGTTTCATAGTAAACATTCCACACTAGCTTTATTCATTAAAGTAGCCACTGATGTGACACGTATAACAAGAATAATGCAGCAGTACCTGCAGTAAAAGGTACGAATTGTAGCGGCAACGCATGTGAGATAATATTTTTTGGAATTGAAAGCGATAACTGCCAGGTAGGGTAGTACTAGTTACAGAATAAATTATAATCTCAATTTCGTTGCCACTACAATTTCAACCTTCTATTGTAGGTAGTAAAGTTGCTATTTCTGTAAATTATTTTAATTATTATTCATTTCAGGTCAACGAAACTCAAAGCGGAAATCAAATGAGTGACACAAATACTGAATCCGACATACCAAATGAGAAGACATTCACGGTCCCGAAAACATTTCGTAAAAGATTCAGGCCACAAGTTACACAAGACAGAACATCAGAGGAAGCTTTGAAACTCTTGAAAGACATGTATGAGAGTCGACGCGACAGAGATGAAACTGATATTTTTGGAGAATATGTCGCAAGCAAACTTAAAGAAATCAAAAATACTTATGCCAGAAATACCGCGCAATATCATATTAATAATATTTTATTCAATGCTTCCATGGGAGAATATGATTGGCCAACCAATACGATGGAAACACCCAGTAATACTGCTGGTGCTTCCAAAGGATACAACAGTGCACCAAGTCCATCCACTTCCGCGGTTAATATTAGCACTGGTGGCAGAGAACACAGCAATACATCAAGTCCATCCACTTTATCGGATAATTGTTCAATTACTAACGCCACACAATTCAGTGAAGATTCTACGCAATCATTAGATGATTTGTTGCAATCAATCCAAAACAAATGATAACTTTGGATCAACATTGATTTTTAGTTTGCTTGCTGTACGGCAAAAAATAATTTTAAGTTTACTGTATTTTCATTGAACATTTCTGAAAAAATATTATTAATGTTAACGTTGAAATAAAAGAACTGATTTGTACTTACGTGTAAATATTCTTTTAATCCCTCGTTGAGAGCCTCGCACACTTCTGGTATGATCATACTTATAAGTTGGTGTGATATTTTGAACACATCTCCAAGACTACCATAACTGCTACCGGTTGCTAAAAACCTTAATGTAACTGCTAATCTCTCTGTATAATTTATTGCTTTTCTCCAATTAGTATCCTGCTTAGCAATATTCTTTCCGACTAAATTCAGGAGAAATTCGAATTCTGAACTGTTCATTCTTAAAAAATCGTTCAAACAGCCATCAATGCCCAAATCTTCCAAATATTCTGTGGCACTGTACTGTTCTCTCGCTTTCAGAGTTCGACGCATCCAGTAAGAGCGCCTTTTCTTCTTTTTTTTTCAAACAAAAAATAAACGCCAAACCTATCAGCACTTCCTCCATTATTGGGTCACTACCACCTTCCTCGAAAGACAAACCCAAACTGATTGAACATAATGTTATACGATGTTATACAACGAGTTCAACTAATGTGGGAGCGTTTATAACATATAACATTTCTTAACATGTAATAGAGTTATTGTTACAAGCTAATATAAATGTTATCGTGTTACACAATGTTGTATAACGTTATATAACTGCTGTGTGGGAGCACCTATAGACAGCTCAAGAAATGTGGATGACTATGTGAATAAGATTATGTCGACCGCTCACAAGCTTAGGAACATAAATTTTGACATTGATGATGAATGGCTTGGAACACTGATGTTGGCTGGCTTACCTGAAACGTATAAGCCAATGATAATGGGTTTGGAAAGCTCAGGGATAAAGATCAGTGCAGATTCAATCAAAACAAAACTCCTGCAGGAAGTTCAATGCTCAGAGAGTACAGCATTCTTCACTAGGAAAGTAGCCATTCATGGGAATCAAACTACAACTAAGGTCCAAAGCCACAAAGGACCCCGATGTTACAATTGCAACAAGCATGGCCACTTGGCAAAGAATTGTCGTGCTCCAAAGAAGAAAAATACAGAAAAAGTAGACATAAATAAAAGTTTTGTAGCAGCATTCTCAGCATGCTCATTATCAATGAATCCGGATCTTTGGTATGTGGACTCAGGTGCCTCAATGCACATGACTAATAGATGTGACTGGATGTATGATGTAACATGTCCACCGATACCTACCATAACTGTTGCCAGTAAGACACCGCTACCTGTGAAAAGTATGGGAAAGGTTAATTTATTGATGAATTATAATGAACAAATTAAAATACAAGTAAGATAAGTTTTATACATACCTAAACTTGCAGCTAATCTCTTGTCAGTAAGTGCTATGGTGAAGAATGGCTGCAAAGTAAATTTTAGAGACAAATGTTGTGATATTTATGATCAAAATAACAAATTCCTGTGTTCAGCTACACTAGTAAACAATTTGTACCAGTTAAATACACACAGAGAAGTATTTTCAAACTTGTCATGCTCAAATAATTCAAATATCCTATGGCATAGACGAATGGGACACTTGAATTTTTCAGATGTTAGTAAGTTACCAGAGTGTGTGGAGGGAGTCAACTCATTGCCTGAACAAAGTAAAGGCCTTACATGTACTACTTGTCTGCAAGGTAAACAGAGCAGACTACCTTTTAATAATATTGGTTCAAGAGCGTCACAACCATTGCAGCTTATTCACACTGACTTATGTGGACCGATGGAACAAGCATCACTGGGAGGTATGAAGTATTTTATTACCTTTATAGATGATTTCACTAGAAAAGTTTATGTTTATTTTCTGAAAGACAAACTGAGTGTACTTGAGGTATTTAAAGATTTTAAAGACAAAGTAGAAAATCAACTTTGTAGTAAGATAAAAATTGTTCGGTCAGACAATGGAAAAGAGTACTGTAATAAAGAATTTGATAGTTTCTTAAGCAGACATGGAATTGAACATCAGACTAGTACCCCCTACTCACCCCAACAGAATGGCCTTGCTGAAAGAATGAATAGGACATTAGTAGAAAGAGCAAAGTGTATGTTATTTGATGCTAATTTGTCAAAAGTGTATTGGGGAGAGGCACTAGCAACAGCAGCTTATATAATTAATAGATCACCTACAAGATCTATTGATGGCAAGACTCCTATGGAGATGTGGTCTGGTAAGAAACCTGATATATCAAATATAAAAATATTTGGCTCTGAGGTTATGGTCCAAGTACCTAAAGAAAAACGTAAGAAATGGGATTCCAAATCTAGAAAATACATATTTGTTGGTTATTGTGAATCTAGCAAAGGATATAGGGTCCTTGATATAGGCACTAATAAAATCATCAAGACCAGAGATGTAGTATTTTTAGAAAATGTTCAAAAATTTGATCATTCTGTGTACTTACCTTGTTTATCTAGGAGTGATCCTGATACGCAGTCACCTAAAGAATCCTGTAAGGAAGAATTGGCAAGCAACTTAGATCAATCTTCAAGTGAAGACTACCAGTCTGGTGATAATGATGATCCATCCTGCATACCAGAGAAACCAATTGATTTTTCAACTCCAGTACGTAATATAAATCTACGTCCACGCAGAGCTGTCTGGTATACAGAGAAAGATCAGGATGTAAGTTATTTTTGCCCAATATTTGATTTAAATGACCCTCAAACCCTTGAAGAAGCTTTTTCATCTTCACAAGCTGACCAGTGGAAAAAGGCCATGCAGGAGGAATATGAGTCCTTAATAAAGAATAAAACTTGGTCACTGGTAGATCTGCCATCTGGTAAAAGAGCGTTGCCCTGTAAATGGATCTTTAAAAGTAAGACTGATGTGAACGGAAAAGTTGAAAGATTTAAAGCAAGAATAGTTATTAAGGGCTGTGCTCAAAGAAAAGGTAATGAATATGATGAAGTTTATGCTCCTGTGGTAAGGCATACTTCAGTTCGATTCTTGCTTGCTCTAGCTGCTAAATATGACCTGGAAATGATTCAGATGGATGCCATAAGTGCATTTCTTCAGGGTGATATAGACACAGAAATCTATATGTCACAACCAAAATGTTATGAAGTAAATGCTCAGGTATGTCATTTACATAAATCAATCTATGGGCTTAAGCAAGCTAGCCGTCAGTGGAACCTGAAGTTGAACCATATTCTACTTAAAATTGGATTAGAAAGGTCTAAAATTGATCCATGTATCTATTATTCAGTAACTGATTCACAAATGATTTTCATTGCAGTATGGGTCGATGAATTCTTAATTTTTACAAATAGTAAGTAAACAGCAATAGATATTAAAGAAAAATTAAAACTTGAGTTTTGTATGAAAGACATTGGTGAGATACAGCAATGTATTGGAATGAATATAAAAAGGAATAGAGAAGCTGGTGCCATTATGATAGATCAAGAGAAATATATTAACTTAGTATTGGAACGCTTCGGCATGTCTGAGTGCAAACCAGTAGGGGAGATGGGCCTAAAGCGGGCACCGTGCCTAAAGCGGGCACTATCGTTAATATTACCATTTTTAAAAAGCGCGCGCTCTAAACACGTGACAGTAATCCCCGCGGCCCGCACACCTCGCGTCATTCGTCGAATTCACCTGCGAGCACGCCATTACGAGTTGCGATAAACAATTAGTTTAAGTGGGTTTTTGAAAAATATTGCGAGGTATGTATCATGTGTTCTCAGTTTTTTGATGTTTACAATGCTATAAACAATACGTTATAGTTATTAAGTGGTTATCTGGCTGTAAGCCGGTTGAACTGAATGCCACGTGTTTAAATATTTTGAGGTTAAAATTTGTTTGGATACTACAAGTGTCGAAAAAGGCAAAGCGGGCAGGGTAAAGCGGACACGTGCCCGCTTTACCCATCCCATTACCTATATTAAAAATGACATTCCATTTACACAAACATAGTAAATACATTGTAAAACAGAAATAGAAAAATGTATTAACACATAGTTTTTAGCCTCTCTGAACTTGTCAGATTTTATTTCAAAATATGAAGTCACGCTATTGAAATACAATATACCGAAGAACATCCGCCATAATGGACCACAGAAAAAAATAATATAGTAATGGACGTTCCGTACCTTACATGCTTACTACTTGCGGATAAGGACGAGAAATGATCTTATTTTATTAATTTAAACTATTCGAGTAGGTATTTCTTACCTTAAATAAAATAATTATATAGTAATATATAATGTTGAGGCGTAAGTTAGTTTTTATTTTTTTATTTAATACTAAAAAATAATGCGCATAACGGAACGCGTGTAGTTGCTTGACAATCTATGTCTATGTCCAATGTCAAAGTAATGTCATTCAGATTCGTCGTTACATACGAGTACTGTGTTTGTGTTTTGCGTGCGATTATTTTCTAATATTTTTGACCCTGGCTTATCTCTACGGACTGATATTATATTCTGATATATTTGACCCTGGCTTATCTCTACGGACTGATACTTACTTTTTGGATATTATCGGATTTGTGTTGTGGATCAATATGAGGTGCATTAACTGCGGGATAGCCGTGCAAAGGTTGCAGAGGCATCTCATATCCTCGCTTTCTGCACACCATCAAACAAGACTTTCGCGTTGAATAACCAATGCTCAAACTCAGGTATGAATTTGAAGTAGAAAAACTTAATCAGATTTTTATATTTTTGGTTACGCGACATTAACAGTGCATGTTATTTTCAGTTGCCTCTGGAAACATTTATTTGTCATCCGTGCTTCTTATTATTAAATACTGAAGCTGGTGAACATGGGAGACTACTGGGACATAACTTGGTTTGCCTTGGTTGTGGAAAATCGGTTAGAAAAATAAGGCACCATAATGTCAGTATGGATAGTCCATTGCTGGCAGTTCTAGTGCCTCAAAATACTAATTACCTGGTACGCACTTTGTTTTCGTCATTGTAAATATCTAATTGTATCAATCTATAAAAAAATTATCTTTCATGTATTTATGATTGTAATCAAATATTTATATTTTATATTTTCGTTATGTATTTTCCATCTTTAATAATATATAAACATATATACATACAACATAAGCTTTAATCTGTGTTTATTTTCAGCTTTCAAGAAACAACTATGTTTGTCATCTGTGTTGGATGCGAGCCCATAGACAGGCAGGGCTTGACTCATCAAGAGACATACAGGAATTGGCTTCGGACAGCAATGTAGCAACCCCCAATGTTCAAGTGATTAACCCACCAGAGCCACCACCGTTACCGCCTGTTCAAAATGTGCCACTTCGAAGGGAAAATGTTATATCATTACCTAGTTATATGTGGGCTTCAATTACATCTGCTCACTGTATATTTCAACAATGTAGAAATAGAACATTGCATTTGATCCCACAATTCCTTAAAAAAGTGTTATTGCAAGAGCATAATTTCTATGTTCCTCGGAGCTGTAGAGTGTGTGAAACACATTTATACAGTAACCAATGGCATTTATTGCCTCAAATGAATGAGACACATTCTACATTTAGCGCTTTCCATATAGAAGACATAATTAATATTATGAAGTCAAAAGACAATTTTTTGAACTTTGAAAATGTCTCTGAAATGCCGAACCACTTATGTCATTATTGGACAGGTCTTACAGTACCCCAGTTTTTAATTCTATATAATCTTTTACCTCATTTAAATGTTAAGCAACTTAAACGAGCTTTAGCTATATATTTAATTAAACTAAGAACAGGTGATAGTAATAGACGCTTGGCCACTCTTTTTGATTTACCTAGGTCAACATTGGAACTAATAATGAAAAGAGTTAGGTTATGTCTCAATGAGCATTTTGTACCCAATAATATTGGTGTAAACCATATCTCCCATAGGGAAATATCTGATAGAAACTTGAGGATACCTCAAGCTTTATTAGGTGATCCTGAGGAGCCTATAAGTGGAGATAGACCTGCAATCGCAATATTTGATGGGACTTATATATACTTACAGAAAAGTGCAAACTATATGTTTCAAAAGAAGACATATAGTTTGCACAAATATGACAATTTGATTAAACCATTCCTGATTGTATCTTGTGATGGTCACATCATCGATGCAGTAGGACCTTATGCTGCCACCCAAACCGATGCTGAAATTATGACACACTTGTTTCAAAATGAAAATGGTTTGTTTCGAAGACTTTTAGAGAAAATGACATTTTTGTTTTAGATAGGGGTTTCAGGGATGCCCTCCCTTTGCTGCAAAATTGTAATTACCGTGTATATAAACCTGAATCATTAGATGATGGGGCAAGCCAACTTACATGTTCACAAGCTAATAAAAGCCGTAAGGTGACACTATGTAGATGGGTTGTGGAAGTCGTGAACGGAAGGTTTAAACGAGATTTTAAACTGTTCAGACAAAGATATTTTAATAATGCCTCAACACATTTAATGGTTGACTTCAGAATTGCTGGGGCTCTATTAAATAAATTCCATCCTGTCTTAAGGGATGGTCCTAATGCTGAAAGTATAATACAAAGGGCATTGCGATTTATGGATGAACCTAATCATCTTGGACAATTTATACATGATTATGACTTAAACAGAAGACGAGTTATGTTTTCCCGTATTGATGGTAACTTACCTCAACTAAATAATTTCCCCGTTTTTACATACAATGATCTAATGTTATTTGCACTTGGCCCATATCAGGTGAAACAAGCACGTTCATACTTCGGTGAACATGTTAGGGATAATGGTATCTATGTTGTTGAAGTGTGTCCAGAAGTTGAACACTCCCTTGAAATGATAATTCGAGTTGGTGGTAATAATCCTTATTTATTAAGAGGACGTATTAAATCACGTCATGTTTCTCAAAGAATTTATTTTTCGTATGTTTTATATGACACTGAACACAGTAGTGATTCTGTCTTGGACGCTATTTTGGGTTACTATTGTAATTGCCTTGTAGGGAACAGGACTGTTGGTTGTTGTTGTCACGTTATGACAATAATCTGGTACCTTGGTTGGGCAAGACACCAAAATGATATTCAAGCTCCA
This sequence comes from Catocala sponsa, assembly GCA_963564715.1. NCBI lineage: Eukaryota > Metazoa > Arthropoda > Insecta > Lepidoptera > Erebidae > Catocala > Catocala sponsa. The sequence continues at coordinate 24,210,079 of OY751343.1, read as the reverse complement.
GCAGGATTTTTAGACAACATATTAGTACCAATTCAAGAATATTAGAACATTCTAACAAAATCTTTAGATTATTTTACTTAATATTCTATATTGTATACAAATGTACACTCATTGCCGATTAGTGTACCTAAGTATATGTATTTCCTATAACAAATAAATAATTATTTACAGGTATTTTTTGGTTTTATTTTGTAGATATTCTGTTTTGGACGCTATTTTGGGTTTCTATTGGAATTGACTTGCAGGGATGCCTTTTGTTTTGTGTTTTCCTCATTAATTGGTAATTAAACTATAAAAATACATTTAAGGATATGGCCTTGGTTTTGGCCTGCTGAAATGTACTTTATAGAAAAACATAAGTTTCGAATGTTATTATTGTCACATTTGTTTGAGACTCTTACCCAGTTGCATCAATGTTTATCAATAAGAAGTTAAAAAGTCTTAATTCAGATGACCTGTACTTAGTTTACATGCTTAGTTACTCCAAAATCATTTCACTTAACCGTAATAATAATAATTCACAATAATCTTCGTTACTTTAATAAAGCGCCTAGAGTTTTTTTAATAGCAAATGTTATTCTCTACACATTTGTCTGCAATCTGATTGCAGGTTCAGTGAAACTGTTTACGTCTAGTACGTTGTACTGACAAGTTCTTTGAGATTTTTACATATAGCAACTTAATGTGCCAATATTCACGAATATAAAATAACAAAAATCATTGCTGTAAATTAAATTCTACAACTAGGCAAACGCCCATACAAAACTTGGCCATGTCCTTTAACTGCCTCCGTGGCGCAGCGGTAGTGAATGCGACTGCTGTGCATGAGGTCTCGGGTTCGAATCCCGGGTCGGGTCAACAAACAGTTATTGGGTTTTTCAGTTAAGAAGTTGGCCGTGTAAGACACCCCCGTGCCTCGGAAAGTACGTAAAGCCGTTGGTCCTGCGCCTGATCTCTCTCTCCGGTCGTGTCGGATTACCGTCTCATCGGATCATGAGAGTTAGGGAACAGAGAGTGCACTTGTGTTAGCGCACACACTTGTGCATTATAATATCTCCTGCGTAGTTGGCCAGTCTCCGTTAAGACTAGCCGCCGTGGCCGAAATCGGTCTGGAGGATATTATTATTATATATTATATCACTACATAGTATAAAACAAAGTCGCTTCCCGTCTATCTGTCCCTATGTATGCTTATATCTTTAAAACTACGCGACGGATTTTAATGCGGTTTACAACAATGGATAAAGTGTTTCAAGAGGAAGGTTTATATGTGTAACATATGTATATACCGCGGGCGGAGCCGTGGGCAAAAGCTACTTATAATATAAATTGCTATAGTTCTTTTTATTATTCTTTTTAGATGGTAAATAATTATAAAAGAAAAACTTCGCAAGCCTCATGGACCCCCTCAACCATGCGGCAAGCACTGCTAGAAGTGCAAGAATTAGGGAGACCTGTTAAAAACGTAGCAACAAAATTTGGGATCCCAAGAACGACGCTGCAAAGGCATCTTAAATCGGGGTCGTGTGAAGTAAAACTAGGCAGATATATTACTGTCTTTTCTGCGGATCAAGAAACTGAGCTTTTGGAATATGTTTTTCATATGGACAGTTTGTTTTACGGGTTGTCAAAACAAGAGTTCTTGGAACTTGTTTATAATTATGCCCAAATGAATAAAATACCACACCCTTTTAAAAATGGCGCTGCTGGTTCAGATTGGTACAAAGGTTTTGTTAAACGTCATCCAGACCTAACATTAAGAAAACCAGAGCCGACATCTATTGCCCGAGCTAGAGGGTTTAACAAACCCCAAGTCTATCGATTTTTCGATTTATTAGAGGAGCAAATTGAAAAGCATAAAGTTGATGCTACTCGTTTATACAATATGGACGAGACAGGAGTCCAAACATCATCGAATAAACCGCCAAGTGTCCTGACAAAATCTGGAAAGCGACAAGTTGGTCTCATAGCTAGCACCGAAAGAGGAAGAACAACCACAGTTATATGCTGCTGTAATGCTGCTGGATCATTCATACCTCCATTCATGATATTCGCGAGAAAAAGAATGGTTCCACGCCTGCTTGATGGAGCTCCACCCAGTACCCAAGGCACTTGTTCCGATAATGGCTGGATCAATGGTCCAGTATTTATGGAATGGCTGAGGTTCTTTGTAGAGACCGTCAGACCAACCACAGAAAAAAAAGTTATTCTTGTCCTCGATAATCACGAGTCCCATAAATACTTACCAGCATTGGAATATGCATCACAAAATAATGTTATATTTGTGTCTTTGGCTCCACATACGACACATCGTATGCAGCCTTTAGATTACTGCGTATATGGGCCACTTAAAATTTACTTCGAGCAGGCTGTGGCCGTTTTCCAAAAGGCGCATGCTGGACGGATAATTAATCAAAATGACATACCTAAACTGTTTTCGGATGCTTACGTGAAAGCAGCAACTACACAAAATGCTATAAATGAATTTAAAACGACTGGTCTGCTTCCAACAAACCGGTTTATTTTTGATGACGCTGATTTTCTGCCAGCTTCTGTTACAGAAAATCCATTAAATCCGACTGAATCTGCACAACAAATAGAAGCATTTTTGCCACTTGAAGAAGCTAATAGAACAACACCATCACCGTCGATGCTGGAAGATATAGTAAGCACCCACAATTTATTTCCATCTGAAAATATAGAGAGAGACCACGTGACTCCTCCACCATCTCTAAATAGTGCATCACAAAATCTTTTAACAATGCTCCCGCAAATTGGCTCAGAAAGTCATGCGGATAATCCAAACAAACAAGTTGATCGACATGATTTTGGCACAGTTATTGACCCTACAATAGTCATTCAGAATTCCAAAGAGAATGTTCCGGCGTCATCTCTACCAGAAGAAAAGGATCCTGAGAGAACGCCATCTCCATGGGAGCTTGAAAAAATTTGTCAGAACAGACATAATCAGGCTGAGGCTGTACCAGAATTTAACCTTCCTGGTTTCAATCGAATGGCAACAGATGAGTCAATAATCTTAGTTACTTCCTGCATGGAAAATATGAATCCGTCCACAGATAACCTTGCTGTTCCTAGCTGCAGTATACACGTAAGTCCTATGGTAATAAGACCAGTTCCCAAGGTTGCTCCAAATAAAACCATCTGACGCAGAAGAGTACAAAAAGCTGAGATATTAACTAGCACACCGATCAAAGACGAGCAAAGACTTAAAATGGACAAAAAGAGAAAGGGAAACCAAAAAGAAAATGTACAAAAACGTGTTAAAACCGTTAAAAAAAATATAAATGCAGAACTGTCTATTGAAAAAGCAAAATCCAAGAAAATGAAGCAGAAACCAAAGAGAAAAATGTCGATTGCTAGGCCTGCTGCCCAATATATTTGTTTTGAATGCCATGAGCCATATGTGGACCCGCCCGTCGAAGACTGGATAAAATGCGATTATTGCGACGCGTGGGCTTCATCTTGCACTGCATATCCTGGAATTGGGTCATTTTATTGTGACATGTGTCAGGAAATTTAATAATAGGATTGTAGGTAGATAACAGATAGATCTCTATAATTTGTTTTATATTCATGAGAAGTTAACTTTTATTTCCATTTGTGATAATATAATTGTTTCAGGTGAACAATATTATTTTGAATTTTATTTTTGTTAAGTAGGTAGTACGGATATAGACAAAAATACTCATTGTGTAACTGGAAAGTCTGATTAGATTAAGAACAGTTAATGTTTAAATAGTTAAAATGAATGAATGATTATTGCTGCTAATTTTGTTTAAATACAAAAGTTGATTAAGATTGTTTGTTTCCTTTGTTCCTTAAACTGGTGGCAGAGTATGGCTGTCCCTTTTCTAATTATTTTGTAATATATGGATAAAATTTACCCATGCCCGCTTTACCTCAACCCATGCCCGTTTTGCCCTAAACAAGTGCCCGCTTTAGGCTCCCCCCTTGGGCAAAGCGGGCATTCGTAGAGGTTTCGTAATTTGCTTATAAGTAATCTTTTTTTCGGTTTTTGATAAATCAAACCATGCTCCATTCAAAATCGTCTAGTAACGGACCTTTTGGAGAAAAAAGAATAATGTAGCTAAGTTATAAACCGATTTTTCTTCAACTTTCCCTTAAGGTGCCCGCTTTGGGCCCATCTCCCCTATGCACCCCTATAGAAGTTAATATGAAATTTAATAAAGGAAATGAAGAAAAAGATAACAATTTCCCATATAGAGAAGCGGTGGGCTGTCTTATATATCTGGCACAAGTCACACGACCTGATATTACCTATGCTGTTAATAAATTGAGTCAGTATTGTAATGATCCAGGAATTCAACATTGGCTTGAGTAAAAAGGGTTATCAGATATCTTCAAGGAACCAAGAATATAAAGTTATGTTATGTCAGAGAAGACTCGAGGGACATAGCTGGATATTGTGATGCAGATTGGGCTGGTGACCCACTGGATCGGAGATCATGCACCGGTTACACTTTCATTTTCCAAAATGGTTGAATTTCTTGGAATTCCTGTAAACAACAAACTGTTGCTCTCTCGATGGCAGAGGCAGAATATATGGCGATGGCGTCGGCGACTCAGGAGGCCTTATGGCTTCGGCAACTGCAAGAAGAACTCGGCCAAGGCCTGGACAAAGTGTTAGTGATCTATAGTGACAATCAAAGTGCAATAAAACTGGCATCAACAGACTGTTATAAACCTAAGACTAAACATATAAATATTAGGTTACATTTTATCAGAGACATTATAGCTAAATCTAAAGTAAAATTTCTATTTGTAAATGGCTGTAACATGGTAGCTGATAGTCTAACTAAAGGTGTAACTCGTGAAAAACATTTGTATTGTATAAATAAAATGGGTTTGCGTTCAGAAGGGAGTGTTGGGATTTGAGAACGCAATCATGTTACATATTTATGTTGGCATTATTACTTTTATCAACCATATTATGTTGGGTGCACTTCCGCTTCCTTCTTTTCTGTCATTTCTTTTACCGTGCTTGTAATGTATTACAATTATTTTACAATAAATAAGTGTCGTGTATATTATTAGTCTTTATATTTCTTCTCATTTCAATCACAAAAAAGTTCATCGTTACCCCTTTATGTATCTGCATATTGATGCCGATTTAAGGTACAACAATATGTTTTCCAGTCTCCCAGTGTTCCAAGTGCTGGGAATTCAGTCACGTTAAAAACTTTTGTCCAGGAAAAAAAATTGTGTGTGTAAAGTGTGGGCAAGATCATGAAAATTGTGGCGCTACTGAATATAAGTGCATAAATTGTATGGGGTCACATATGTCGCTGGATAAAACATGTCCTATATTTTTAAGAGAAAAATAAATACGTATAATAATGAGCGAAGAAAATATGTCTTACAAAAAGGCGTGGGAGATTTATACCCAAAAGCGAAGCAAGGAAAGAGAAGAAAACAAATATGTATGCCTTAATGCCTCAACAAATAACCAATGTGAAATACCTACGAATATTACATATAGTAATACCATATCTACAGAAGCATCATATCATAAAGAAAAACCCACTTATAGCAGTATCCTATCTACACAAGAATTTATTGAGGAAGAAAATGGTAGCAGTACTATGAAAAATTATAAAAATATACATGTATCCACAAAATCTAACACAAATACAGGGAAAAAGATGTTATCAAAAAAGAGCAACAAAAAACAAATGCGTACAGAAGATTTTGAGTGTCAGTTAATGGATTATGAAGATCATAATAATTATAAACAGAACGTAAACGAAACGTAAACGAGTGTAAAATAAAAATATATCGAAATAGTATAGTAATAGTATAAATAGTTTTAATAGTTTCAATAATTTAATTAGCTTAAAAATTTGTAAAGTTTAATAGTGATTATAGTAGTGTAACAGTTTTTCAAAATTTTGTAATAGTGTCAAATAAACAACGCGATAAAATCCGTATATAGTAGTTTAATTTTATTTATTTTATTTTATTTTATTAAGAAAGGAACATCAAACAGCTACACTACATAATAAAAACAACAGAATCAACTTAAAACTAGGTAGTAATGTAACCCACGGCGATGTTCACAGGTTACCATTTGATTATGACTATAAGGCGCTAGGAAAGCGAGTATACATGTACGACAAATAAAAAATACTAACATAGAGAATAAAATAAAAAACATACAAAAATATAAAACATTGCAAAGAAAAGAGGAATAAATTAAAAATATAAATTCTGTGTAAGGTCGAGAGAGTAGGTACTTATACTAGTTATGAGTTTAGTGTCTCATATACAAGTTTACGAAAACTTATCGCAGAGCATACAAATATGTCGATATGCTGAAATGTTTCATTGTATGTATGAGCCATTCGACGGATTGGTGAACGCAGATCAATGAATAACATTCGCGTAAACAGAAGACAATATTATGTAAATCAGTACGGACTAGAAACAGCAACAAAAATACGCCGGTTAGAAGATCTACAAACTAAACGCGCAAGATATGTAACATCTTTAAATTTCTTGAAGAGATGTCGTGATCACAGTCTCATTCCTACGTGTGTTAAGATATCAGCCAAAAAAGACATACGAGGAAGCGCTAAGATCTTAAAACAGGCAAGTCAAAAGTTATTAATACAAGTTATCAGAGAACATCGCGCTGACTTACGCAGCATAAATAGGAACGTTGAGATTTTGTCTAATGAAATACAGAGATTAATAACTCCATTTGATTTTAAACATTGCATCAATGCTATAAATCACAGAGAAAGATCAAAATATAATGCGTGTAAAACAAACAAAATTCAAAAGTATGAAAAATTATTAACGAAATCAAATGCCAATAGCAAGAAACGAAACGTCAATGCACGGACCAATGACACGCCGCCGTCAACTCAAAGACAAACAGTTATTAATCTGTCAAAACAAACTTTAGACAAAACAAATGAAAAAGTATTGAGTAGAGGTTTAAATTATGCAATAACACCGGCTAGGATACCGTATGAGGCCATTATTTGCAACGTCGAGGACTGCCTAGTCAAGAATATGAAATATGTAATATAATATAGATATATGAGAAAAGTTCTAAAGATGTTGCGCACATTCATGTTATTTGCTGTGGTTTATGACCTAGTGAGTGCATGCCCAAAGATCACTGCATGGCACGGGACCTTTATAGTAGATGGGTCGCTGGCAGGGTGTACAGCTCTATTGAACGGGAATGAGGTTCCCATAGATATAATCTCAACCGTGCGTGCATATGGACTCCTGCAACTGAACTGCCCTACCTGTACAGTGTACACAGTCTCAACATTTGGCTCATGCGATGACTGCATCATATGCTCCCACAATGAAGCATTACTGAAGTGTCAGTCGGTAGTGGTCCCAGTCCTCCTAGCAGTTTTCACAATACTGACTATTTGCGCAGTGGTCTGCAGCGTGGTCTTATGGGTGGACTCTAGAGTTAACCTATGTGGCATGGTCCAGCACTGGCTAGCTCACTTAAAAGCAAGAATAACATAAGAAAGGAAGATTTGGAGGCTATACGTCAGGATATTTCATCGGTCTTGCGTCGAACTAAAGTGCCCAGACCGAATCTTCCCAAAAATGAATTCGTCGCACTGAAGAACTTGCGGGCTAGGCCAGATATTACAGTACTCCGTGCAGATAAAGGAAACGCTACGGTCATAATGGATACGTCAGATTATAAAGATAAAATTGAAAATTTACTTTCGGATGAAACAACATACAAACAGGTTAAGACAGACCCTACAAACAAAATATTGAACAAAACCAAAGACATCATACATAAATACTCCGAAAAACTAGATCTAGACGTTAAACAATTAATACCAGCTTGCGTAAAACCTCCAAAGCTGTATGTGTTACCAAAAATACACAAGGAAAACGCTCCCCTACGTCCTATTGTGAGTCAGATCGACACACCAACTTACAGACTGGCTCAGCATGTAGCGAAGATACTCTCACCACACAGGGGCAACTCGAGAGCACATGTAAAGGATTCATACCATTTTGTGAGTGAGATTAAACACCTACGTCTCACAAACAATGAAACAATGGTTAGTTTTGATGTACAGTCATTATTTACATGCATACCTGTACATGACTGTATTGAAATAACTAAAAGGAAGCTAATAGAGTACAATATGCCTGAGGAATATGCAGAACTACTGAAGCATTGCTTAACAACTGGCTATCTGTTGTGGGACAATAAATTCTACATACAAGTCGATGGTGTGGCAATGGGCTCCCCAGTATCGCCTGTTGTTGCCGACATATATATGGAGGATTTTGAGGCTCGAGCTTTGCAGACTGCCCCCATCACACCCAGGATTTATAAGAGGTTTGTAGATGATACTTTTACAATATTACCAACAGATAGTGTAAGTGTATTCCTAGAACATCTTAATTCCATTAATAACAACATACAATTTACTATGGAATTAGAGGCAAATAATTCATTAGCTTTCTTAGATCTACTTGTCATCAGGAATCCTGATCATACTTTGAGCCACACTGTGTATAGGAAAAAGACCCATACAAATAGGTACTTAAACGGTGAATCTCACCACCATCCTAAACAGTTAGCTACCGTGGGAATGTCTTTGTTTCAGAGAGCCCACGGGATCTGTGACAAGAAACACCTGGACGCCGAGCTTCAACATGTCAAGCAAGTACTGCAAGACAACAAGCTCCAACAGCCGCGCCGCTGTCACAGATCCCGAGAAAAGCCAGCCACAGTCGAGCGCCAGCCTGCTATACTACCTTATGTAAAGGGTGTCACTGACAAGATTGGCTACATCTTGAAGCGAGCTTCAATCAACACATACTTCAAGCCGCCAACGAAGATAAGTCAATTTTTACCATCCGTCAAGTGCCAACTACCTTTACAAGATGCAGGGGTCTATAAAATAGATTGTGACTGCGGACTCTCATACATTGGTCAAACCAAGAGAAGCATAGGCACCCGCATAAAAGAACACATAGCTGATGTAAAACACCAACGCTCGTTGAAGTCTGCTGTGTGTGAACATGTGCAACAGGGGACCAACCACTACCTGAGATTTGACAAACCACAGATGCTCGCTAAAGAACACCGATTCCTACCAAGGATGCTTCGCGAGGCTATTGAAATCAAGAAACATCCTAATTTCAATAGAGAAGATGGTTGGAATGTACCACCAGCTTGGGATCCAGTAATTCAACTAGTCAAACCCAAGAAGAAGAAAACCACAGCTAGACTTCATGATACTTTGAGTTCATTCTGCGTAAATAGAAACACCCATGATTAAATTATGTTCGGGTACTTTGAAATAACTACACTGGAACATTGAGACACCTACCATCTTAGTCTCCCCGTGACCATGGCTGCTGAAAAGCAACCGAAACGTCGGGGAAAGTGTAAAAATAAATCTAAATAATATAGTAATAGTATAAATAGTTTTAATAGTTTCAATAATTTAATTAGCTTAAAAATTTGTAAAGTTTAATAGTGATTATAGTAGTGTAACAGTTTTTCAAAATTTTGTAATAGTGTCAAATAAACAACGCGATAAAATCCGTATATAGTAGTTTAATTTCAATGAATAACATTCGCGTAAACAGAAGACAATATTATATAAACAGAACTATAAAGATAGACCAAAAAAGAAGGAAGAACATAAAGAAATTGAATATAAGTTTGAATTCAAGAAGTTTTTCCTTAAAATACAAAATATTTTGCTGTCCAAGGAGAATTTTGAGGCGAAGATGGCATTAGTGTTTAATAGTATTATACATGAATGTAAGGTATTTATACTAAAATTGTTAGCAGACGGAGATATATTTAGAAAAATGTTCAATTTTAATGATGGGTAGAAAGGATAAAGGTTTTGTTATTAATATCATACAATGGAATGCACAAAGCCTCAAACCTAAATTACCAGCTTTCCAGGCTCTTTTAATATGTGAAAAAATTCATATAGCAATTATTAGTGAAACTTGGCTGGATTCAGATGATGATATTAATGTAACTGATTACAGATGTGACAGATCTGATTCATATGGGGGAGTAGCTATTTTGGTAAATAATTCATTAAAATCCTTATTATGCCCTATAAAATCTATAAACCCAGGTATATACTATTTCTATAAATAGTCCACATTAAAATACTTAATTACAAAAATTTAGAAAACATAATATCCCTTTATTGCCCTTCATCAGTTCACACCAGTCAGGCAGACTGGGATAACATATTTGCAAAATATTCACACAAAACATTAATTGACAACATTTCATATTTTGAAACACCTTAAAAGAAAAATACCATTTCTCCATTTTGCCATTTAGACCAAGAAAAATTCGATATTTTTTATAGCATATATTTTGAGAAAATAAATAAAAACAAAAAATCAGGTGTACACGTCATAGCGACGGTGGAATGAAGGATTTCCGTTGCCATAGTCTGAGTAGGAAAAAAGTACACGATGAAGTTTGTGTCAATATGTCATCCAAATGTCATAACAAATATATAACCTCCAAAAGAGATACAAACTTACCAATCTCTACTTTATTTTGCATTCCCTCTCAGTTTAGTGGTGTTTATTTGAAGTAAAATACTTCTAGCTTAGCGTGCAAGTTGAAAGTTTTAAAACTATGAATCTATATTTTTTAAACAATTAATTGACTGCCCTCCTGTTTTAACTGTAAAACAAAATTTGCTATCTTCATTTAAAACAATTAAAGACTACTCTAATATTTTTTGTATAATAGATTGTTTTGACATTGAAATTGAGAAACCATCAAATGCCATTGAACAGTCGCTAACCTGGTCACAGTATAAAAATGCTAACACATTAAAGTACTTATTAGCTTCAACACCTGATGGTTCATAATTTTCGTGTCAGCTGGATTTGGTGGTCGGATATCTGATACCAATATAGTGGAAGCTTCTGGTTTTCTTGATGTATTACCTCGTAAGTGAACAATACTAGCGGTTTTAAACATATTGACACAATATTAAATCAAAAGAACGTAAAACTCCTCCGACCACAAAGTGTTTCAAAGGATATGAAGCTAACAAAAAATAAGCCATTCAAAGCAAAGTGATTGCCAGTCTGCGAATCCACATAGAAAGAGTTATTAGAAGAATAAGATTATTTAAAATGTTAAAACCACACTCTGTTATAAATAATAAGTTGATTCAACACACAGATAAAGTTATGACTATAGCATGTGGTTTGATCAACTTACAGAGCTCTATTATAAAAATTGAGTAGCCTTTAGTCTACCTGGTTTTGCAATAGAATTTTTGGGCATTAGACTATTATGTACAAGAGAGTGTAAAAGACTATATATATTAATGTAATATCTTTTAGTAAATATAACTTAAATAATTTTATAAGGTAAATTAGTGTAAAGCTCAAAATAATAAGAACATCATTGTATTTTCATAGGTGTAGGTATTCTTTGTTGGAAGATTAATATAAATAAGTACTTGGTGTGTTTAGATTCAATAAAAAGCTTTTATCTGAGAACAATGTTTTTTATTTTACACTGTCTAATATTTTCACAAATATATACACATTTTCCCAGAAATCTTCAGCACCTTTTAACAAATATTTTAAATATTGCTCATCAAAATGTACCCAGAATTTATGAATTAATTTAGTTTGTTCAAAACTAGGGTCAGCAACACAAAATAAGCCTGTTTTCTTTTTAGCACCATACATCTGTAGCATAATTTGAGCTTTAAACTTTTCTCTAATTTGGTTGTTTAGTATATAATTTCTCATAGTTTTTTCAGTCATAGGACATTTTACTTCTATGACAAAATCATTACACAGCCCATCTGGAGATACCCCAATTATTGGAGATATTAAAATTAAGCTTGTTTTTTCGATAATGCTGTTAAATTCAACTTCAAGTTGCTCCAACATTTTCTTTTCTAACAATTTTCCCATCTTTATGGCTGTTGTCTCCGGTACTTTATACCCTCCTAGAATACTTTGTACTAAAGCACCATCTTTGGTTTTGCAATGGACTGCCTCATATATTCTAGAAGCAGTCACTCTTCCTTGACGCATAGCATGCCACAACTGAGAGTCAGCTTGGGTTTTTGTTTGTTCAGCTATAATATTAATTTTGCTTTCACCAATCAGTATTTCTGACCATGTTTTAAATGACCTATAGCTGTGATCACTTTGTACTTCATGCACAAATAGTAGCATCAAATTAAAGATGCTTAAATCGATTAATCTTGGTTGTTGTTCTTGACAATATTTTAAAATCATTCCAGTTTTTATATTACGCCCATTGCACTCACTACTGAAAGCTGATAATGTGACATTCATATCTATTTCTTCTACAAGTTTTCTTTTTCTGCCCATATTTTTTGCCAGTATATACTGTTTATCAGTAACTGCCACGGCTAGCTTAGGCTTCGTCCAATAACATACAGTTGATGTAACAGACGGCTCATCTGACCGCCTGATAAGCCAAATTGCAAAACAAATGGCGTGTTTGCATCCTCCCGCAGATGCTGCGCAATCGTTACACTCAACCTTTATTATTTTTTCTGCTACTTCATCAATAATAGCAGAAACGATGTAAAGTTTTGCTTTAACTTTATGTTCTGGCGTCACTCGACATTTTGTTGTACACAAATTTCCTTCCCGCTTTACTTCCACATATCCTACTGCTGTATCGACGTAAGCCTCTCGAGATGCCAATAATGTCTTAGCACTGCACGTTTCCGCAACATTGTAAGTCATTTTAATTCATATATTCTAGTAACATGACATAATCCACTGAAGGCAGATTTCTAGTATCGGCAGCTTGGAACCCTTCACTAACTTTCAGGGTGTAAAACAAAGTAACACAATTTAAAACAAATTGAACTGATAAACTCGCGTAAACATCTAATCACAGTTAATATTAGGTTTGTTATACCATGGTACAACAGGGCAATTGCTGACACATCCGTTTTCACCGCTATACCAATATTGCCCAAGTATTGCATCAGCCAACGTTTACACGAGGCAACCACGAGTCGCTGACGGGACACAACGTGCTGGACATCGCCTGTTGCTGACTAAGACAACGTGGTGGACATCGCTTTTCCACGATTGCATAGAAAATCGGTCACTTTCGATTCATCGCCGATCGCGGTCACTAGGTTTTAGAATTAGAATTGTAATAAGTTTATTTTAATTAAATATATTTTAAGTAAATTGGTTTTTTTTGAGTCATCTGCCAGCGGCATCTGTAATTGGCGCAGTCGGTAGGATAACTCGACGCAGCGCGCGGTCCGTCGAATAGAATCTCGTATCGATCTAGCAGGCCCCGCATAGCCGCTGCGCGTGCTCTCAAGCCCTTATCGAGTATCCTGAACCACGGAAGCTGCGGCAGCGTATCCAGACATCGATGCAGACCAAGAAGAACCAAGATATAAAACTGTGAGTACACTTGAATCGCTCTTGTGTTACTTTCCTGTATTTTATTTCCTTTTTCAGCCCTATATAAATCCGTCAAGATTTTTCATCCTAGGCAGTCAGGGTCTAGCACCCCTAGGGTTGTAAAGGATAAATTTGATTTAAGTAGGGATTTAAGTAGCATAGAAGAATCAAGCGCAATGGCCCAGAGGGACCCTATTGACGCTATTTTTAAAGCACTCAGATTAGTCCCAGAGTTCGATGGGAATACGAATGTGCTTACTAGGTTTATAAGCTTATGCGATGAGCTAGTAAAGAGATTTTTAAAAGTAGAACCAGGGCACGAATTAGAAAACCAGTCCTTGCTTAATGGTATATTAAATAAAGTTACAGTCAATGCCGCTCGCCTTATAAATTCAAATGGTATCCCGACTGACTGGAATGGCATTCGTACCGCGTTAATTAATAATTTTGCCGACCAACGCGATGAGACAGCTCTTTACAATGATCTATCTTTACTGTCTCAGGGTCAAAATACGCCACAAGAATTCTATGAGCGCTGTCAAAATTTATTCAGCATAATAATGACATACGTAACTTTGCACGATTCTCTGTCTACCACTGTAGAAGCAAAGCGTGAACTTTATAAAAAGTTAACACTGCAATCGTATTTACGCGGATTGAAAGACCCATTAGGATCGCGTATTAGGTGTATGCGTCCCGTATCTATAGAGCAGGCTTTAGAATTTGTGCAGGAAGAAACAAATACATTATATCTACAACAAAGAAATCATAATTTTCTAGATAGACCTACGAAACAGCATAGTGGTAGTAATTTAGGTATTCCATTTAAAATGCCAAATAACCAACAGATGACGGCTACAATGTCAAACCAACCAAATTATTTTATGCCTGGCTCATCACGCCCACAACCATTACAGCATCAGCAGCCTTGGAGGCATAATAATCCTAATTCATATCAGCCTATGCGTGGCCCCACGCGTACGCAACAAATGTTTAAAGCATTGCCACCTAATTATAGTGAACGTAGTAATATATTTAGAATGCCCCCACGTAATGTACCGGCACCTAACGGCAATGGACCCCAAAGGCCTACCCCTATGAGTGGTGTAAGTCACTACGTGAGTAAACCCTTACCATTTAAGGGACACGACTGGTCCAAATTCGGTAATCCGCCGCCGACAAATTATCTTAAATCGCGAGAAATTAATTTTAATGAAATGTCCGGACTATGAATACGGGTCCTATTACGAACAAGACACCGATTCGTATTACAACGAGCCGAAGTATTATTCCGAATCGTGTACTTATTCTGATAGCAATTATTATAACAACTTTTATTCGATGGATATGCCTGCGAATATTATTGAACCACCGGTAGAAGGTTCCGCACGTGCTTGCGAGGATTTTCACCAGGACTCGCCGTCCAACAAACCAAAATAGAAATTAATATGCAAACGCAGAGACAATTACCTTACATACAAATTACTAACCCGCCATTAAAGTTATTAATAGATACAGGTGCTAATCAGTCCTTCATTAGCCCTGAAGCTGTAGATAAATTTTTCTCCTCGGTACCCCTAAATTATGAACCGTTTGAGGTAGTAAATTTTCATGCCAAAAGGCGATCGGATAACACGATCATACTACCTTGCTTTCCCGAATTCCGTCAGCCTGAGAATATTAAACTATTCGTTTATAAATTTCACGACCATTTTGACGGCTTAATAGGCTCCGATTTATTGAAAAAGTGGGAATCGAACATAGATTATAATATAAACAAATGCATCTTAAAACTAGATATGCTACTAATCCTATTAAGGTTTACAAGTCATGCAACGTTAATCTATACGAAGATATGATACCAGCCGGTTTGTCTACATTAATAAATTTACCGATCAATGTACGGGATGGTGATGCATTCATACCAGAACAAACTATTTCAAATTGTATTTTAGGTCCATGTCTCACAACAGTCACTAATAATCGAGGGTTTGTGGAAGTCACGAACCCTAGCCGAAACGATGTCATATTTTCTGTTGATCGTCATATTACTGCCGAAACATACACTGTTGAGTGCAAGCGCGCCAAACAGTTATCTTCACGCGCTAGTGAAGTCATTTCGAAATTACGTACTAGCCATTTAAATCCCGAAGAGCGCGCCAATTTAAAATCATTATGTGCACAATATGCAGACGTATTTTACATAGAGGGGGAACCGTTAACCTTTACCAACCAAATTAAACATTCTATTAAACCCACGGACGAATTGCCCGTTTATACGAAAAACTACCGATATCCATACGTACATCGTGAGGAAGTTAGTAGTCAAATAAGAAAAATGTTAGACCAAGGTAAATCTAACACTAATGCCGATGCTTTGTCAAGAATAGAACTTCTTAACGAAGAAACCAGTTCTGTAGTAGTTAACCCTTCTATTAACCAGCCTTCATTAGATGAATCCAAAACTCTTACCGTACATACGGATGGTGAAAACCCTATCTTACAAGTACCAATAACCGACGACCCGCTTAATAAATTCAATAGACAGGTTCATTTTACTGTTGTAGACAACTTTAAAGGCAGGATGACAGTCACAAAACCATTTGATACTCATACCCGAACATCCATACAATTAACCAGATCTAATCTTGAATCAGACGTTGTAAGTGCGATCAAAGAATACGTCAACCCTAAGGTTAGAACAGGAATACTAATTACACCCGCTTTAGAAATGTATTCAATAATTCCAATAATACAGAATCACTTTAAAAGTTCAGCAATGATTTTAATATTAACTAAAAGAGAGCTTGTAAATGTTAAAGAATACTTACACCAACAGGAAATGATTCAAAAGTACCACGAGGGTAAAACCAATCACCGTGGTATAAATGAATGTTATCTTGCTTTATCTCGACAATATTACTGGCCTAAAATGAAAGAAGAGATAGCAAAATACATAAACGATTGTACCATTTGCGGTCAGGGTAAATATGAGCGTAATCCCATTAAACAGCAGCTTCATTTAGTACCTCCACCAGCTAAGCCATTCGAAGTAATACACCTTGATTTACTTACCGTAGAAACTGAAAAGTACTTAACTATCATCGATTCCTTTTCTAAGTACGCTCAAGCATACCACCTAAGGGACGGTACGGCAATAAGTGTCATTCAGGCCTTGTTAATATTTTGTACCCATCATGGTCTACTGTTAACAATGGTTACTGATCGTGGCACTGAATTCATCATGGCATACAACATCATAAAATTCTAGCTCATTCACCCAATGAAAATGGAATGGTCGAACGCAGACATTCCACTCTATTAGAACATTTAAAAATACTGAAATTAACGCACCGTAACGATTCTGCTATTAATTTAATGCCCTACGCCATTTTAGCTTATAACAGTAGCATCCATAGTTTTACAAAGTGTAGACCTGTAGAAATCATAAGCGGTCATTTTAATATCACTGAACATTTGGTACAACAATACATTCAAAACCACCGTTCTAAAATGAATAAAGTATATGAACTTATTAGCGAAAGCTCCTTAAGCAATAGACAGAGCATTATTGATAACCTAAATAAAACTCGGGAACCCGAACAGTCTTATTCACCGGAGCAAAAAATATTCATAAAAAATCCGTTAGCTAGTCGTCAAAAATTAGCACCACGTTTTACATCAGACACCGTACTTGCAGACTTACCGGTACATATCTATACTAAGAAAAAACGTGGTCCTGTGGCCAAAACTCGTTTGAAACGAGTGCCTAAAAGCGCAAAATTGTTGCAGAGTGGCCCTGATGTTGTTTCTCCAAACGGTAGCTGCTCAAGAGATAATACTTGAAAGCCTGGACAATGGACCAGGACTCCTTCCTTTTAAATTAGGTCCTGCTAAAATTGTTTCCCAATATCACTCCTTTTTGCAGCCTATTGATTTAAAAGATATATCGTCCAAAGTATCTGTCGTAAAAGCCCAATTGAATCACATTAAGCCTCTATTGAATAATAGTACTCAATCTCTGTATGAACCTCATATCGCATATCTTGATAGCAAGTTAGATAAAATTTCAGAGCAATTACAAACATTCACTTCAACTCGAGTTAAAAGGGGACTTGTGGATGGTTTAGGTTCAGTCATAAAGAGCATATCTGGAAATGTAGATTATACTGACGCAGTAAAGTATGATAATGCCATTAAAGTACTTCAGGATAACCAACAGGAATTAGCATTACAATTAAATCACCACTTAACTTTAAACAAGGAATGGGTATCTGAACATACAAAAGTCTTAAATAGTATTATTAAAAATCAGTATATAATTACCGAGAAAGTTAACGAATTTGCTAACATTACAAACATAGCTCACGCAGACCTTAAGCATTTTGCACATTTGGCACAATTACTCTTAATACTGGGGGATAATATAGAGGGATTATCTGACGAGCTGTTACGTATAGAAAACCTTTTGGCTTTTATTCATACTAACAGCCCTAATCATTCAATGTTAAACCTAGAAGCTTTGAAAGCTATGCTAATTAGAATTCGTAGTTTATATAATAAGGAAGAAATAGTAGATATAAGTGTTAGAGAATATTTTGATATTATTAAGCTAGGGTCATATTATAATGGCGATAGTATAGTAATAGTATTTAAGATACCAATTTTCTTGCCTAGAACCTATGATCTGTACAAACTATCCATTATACCTAATAGAAACCAAGAAATCCTCATACCACCCTTTCCTTATATAGTAATGCATGAGTTAGATTTCATGTACATAGAGACAGAATGTCCGAAGGCAAACACTTGGTTTATCTGCGAGAGAAAGCACAGCCTAACTCAACGGACTCAAGCTGACTGCATCTCACGGCTGATATCAACGCAGAAAATCGACGTTACGTGCAAATTTACACCAGTAGTACTCAACAAGGAAGCCGCCGAACAGCTGGACGAGAAACACTACACCATTTCCTTTCCGAAAGCTACCAAGGTCCAAACGTCGTGTGCGAGAAATGTATACGAGACCTTACGAGGAAGCTTTTTAGTTATACTGCCTATGGGTTGTTACCTACCTACAGATGAGCTTACCATCGCGAACACCAACGATCGTACGAGAGGACACGTGATGAAGATCATAGATACACCGTTGCGAAACCCCGAACATGTCGCCACGCCGCGGGCATTGCTGACGCTAAACTCAATAAGTTTAGAAAACTTACATTCTAGTAACGCAAAGATAGCAATCACACCTCATATAAATGTAAGGAATCCTCAAGATGCCAGCCTGTACCATACTACAATACCCCTGTACATCGTGCTAATAAGTACAACTGCACTAATCGGATACTTATTCTTATGGAAACATTTGACAAAACGTAGAGCAAGCAAGGAAACAGAGCAAAAATCAAACGAAGTCGATCCTCCTGAGATAGAAACCACAGAATCTTGTACAACCGATCACTATTCAACATTATTTTCGACGAAAGTGCTCAAATAATTGCTGATCTACGGCGGGAGGTGTTATACCATGGTACAACAGGGCAATTGCTGACACATCCGTTTTCACCGCTATACCAATATTGCCCAAGTATTGCATCAGCCAACGTTTACACGAGGCAACCACGAGTCGCTGACGGGACATAACGTGCTGGACATCGCCTGTTGCTGACTAAGACAACGTGGTGGACATCGCTTTTCCACGATTGCATAGAAAATCGGTCACTTTCGATTCATCACCGATCGCGGTCACTAGGTTTTAGAATTAGAATTGTAATAAGTTTATTTTAATTAAATATATTTTAAGTAAATTGGTTTTTTTTGAGTCATCTGCCAGCGGCATCTGTAATTGGTTATTCGCTTGGCTAGATTGTTTATATTGTTCATTTGTGTCAAAAATATAAAAGTTAGTTTTGTCATAAAGCTTTTTGTAGCACAGGAAAACATGGATTCCACCGTATAAATGACGTCATTTGTCGCTTACGGCATTTTAGAATAAGACATTTTTTAAAGATAAAAATATGAATGAAAAGTTTAATATTTTGAGTGAGCAAAAAATACGGGTAACTTTATTTTTGACCTAGTTTTGATAAAGATAATTACTTAGGTGACCTAAAATTATGAAATGTTGTCAATTGCGGGTGACTTTAATGGTCACCATACCAATTGGTCTTATAAAAATGATAGAAGAGGAATACAATTGACAGATTCTACGGTAGAACATGGCTATATTTCACTAAATAATGGGGATACTACTAAATTTAAATTGGTTAACAGTACTCTCCAACAAACTTCTCCTGACATTTCATTTGTTTCTTCTGATACATTACTTAACTTTACATGGCAGGTAACGTGTGAGAACTTAGGAAGTGATCATCTCATAATTAAAATGTCTGTTAACTCCCAAGGGAGATTAATCTATAAGGTTACTTTAACCATCTGCAAAATTCCTTCATAATAATTGAAACTCTTATAATATAGACAATAGAGAAATACAAGATCGATATAAACATTTCATATTTACTCTAAATGAAGCAGCAGATTTACACATACCAACAATATGCCAATAAAATAATTCAATCCCTCAATTTAAACCAAAAGATTGGTGGAACCCCTCCTTATTTATGGTAGTGGCACAGCGTAGACAGACGTTAAAACATTTTAGAAAAAACCCTACACCTTATAACCTACACATACTAGAAAAAAAAGTAGCTGAAGCCCAAAATATGATTTTAGCTTTATGGCTTACCTAAAGATCCTGAAGTGTCAGATGATGATTTAGAATCTGATGAAGAGACTATACAAATAAGTACCGCAAAGCTTCAAAGAATCTTAGAAAACTTTGATGAGCCTAATGAACCTTTCCCATCTACACCCAATCCACCTAGCAGCCCATTATCCCAGCAACCTTCTGTTGTAAGCTTACGCCATGCATCAGTCGAAAGTATTCGTCCAAGACGCGTATCAGCAGCCCAAGATTTACCCAGTTGCTCTGGTGCACAGCAGACCTCAAGAACTAGACCAGAATCACCAGTAAATTATACTCATTCAGACTCAGAAACAGAAGATTCAGATGACGAAGAGGATACATGGAAAAAGACAAAGTGGACCACTTTTCGACCGGATCCTACCGTTTACGATGAAATTCCAATGGCACCAGAGAATATGTTTACCGGCCGTATTAGACCCGTGACTTTGTTTGAAAAATATTTTACTGATGAGGTCTATGATTTGATAATATATCAAACAAACTTATATGCTGAACAGAGTAGTGATGAAAAATGGACACAGTTAGATAATAAAGAGCTGAAGGCTTTCTTAGGAATTCTCATAATAATGGGGTATCATAGGCTGCCTTCGATTGACCTTTATTGGTCATCCGACCCTGGATTCCGAGTTGACGAAATTGCAGACATTATGACTATAAAACGGTTAAAAAAAATATTACAGTATATCCATCTAAATGATAACACCCAGAAGCCACAAAAGTCAGATGAAAATTACGATAAACTTTACAAAGTACGCCCTTTGTTGGACCTTATAAATCACGCGTGTCAAAATAATGCTAAAGACTCCTCTTTCCAAAGTATTGACGAATCGATGATTTTGTTCAAGGGACGGTCTGTCATAAAACAGTACATGCCACTGAAACCGATCAAAAGGGGTTATAAAGTGTGGTGCCGGTGCGACAGTAATACTGGCTACTTGTATGAATTTTATATTTATACAGGTAAATCGGAAACGGGCGTTGAAGAAGGTCTGGGATACAAAGTTGTAAAGATGTTGACAGAGAAGCTGGTAAACAAGGCATTGGAGGAATTTCACATAATTGTGACTTTTGATAATTTTTTCTGTGACTACAGCATAATGCAATATCTCTATGAGAATGGAATTTATGCCACAGGAACCGTAAGGAGACACAGAAAAGATCTTCCCAGATTTATAAAATCCAAACCCAAGCTGCAAAAAGGTCAGTACAAATGGAGAGTGTCAAGGGTAATGTATCTTGTCTGATTTGGAAAAACACTAAAGATGTTCTCTTGATGAGCAATGCATTTCATCCAAAAAATTGGCAAAACTACTGTTTTACGAACTCAAAAAGATGGTACTAAGAAAGCTATTGACTGCCCTTTAGCCATAAAGGAGTACACAAAAAGAATGGGAGGGGTAGATCGTTTCGACCAAATGAAAAGTACCTACTCAGTTGGCAGGCGGAGTAAGAAATGGTGGCTCCGCATCTTCTACTTTCTTTTAGATACAAGTATAACTCAGCAATCTTGAATTCAGAGTATCTGTTGCTAGAGGCCTGATAAGTGGATTCTCAAATAGAAAACGCCGTTCTGGTCCGGTAAATTACGTAAACAAAAAAAAATGTGTCTATCAGAAACCCGCCAAAAGTCCTTGCATGTTATTTCCGAAGAAATTCGCTATACCAACGTCGGAGAGCATATGCCTGTGGAATTGACAAGCTATAAACGCTGTAGAATGTGCAGCACTAAAGAAAAGGATAAACGGTCTAAAATAATGTGCTCAAAGTGTGCAGTTCCTCTTTGCATATTACCATGCTTTACTGCGTTTCACCAGCAATAGTAATACCACATCAATCTGCCTTAATCAAACTTAGTACCCATAACACCGACGGGCAGAGGGAACATACTTACCACCATGTTTTTTTTATTATTTAAATTTTTTTTTATCCTTTTCTGAAAAACTATAATAAAAGTAACATAAAACCATAATTACTTTTATTTTATCGTCCTTAGATCCTTATGCCTTATAAAGGGTTAAAAAGCTGTATATGCGAGAAATCCTGTGCCTGCAACAGTGGCAGCACTAAGAACAGCGATTTCACAAGAATGGAACAATATTTCGCATGACCGTTTAATACCCTAATCAGATCTATCCGGAACCGATTAGAATCTGTAATAAGGGCACATGGAGGCAATACATCTTATTAAAAGAAAGAAACCTGTGCTTCAACTTTTTTTTATCGTAAAAACCAATTTTTCGATAAACCAACCAAAACCAATTTTTGTTACATTTATCGTTTTTGGTCAAAAAAACTGAATAGTCCTATCCAGTATACAAACAATGGATATGATACTACGCTGTTATGAAGTTTGAATACTTGGTTAAAATGTTTAAAAGGAGTCTTGAACATTGATGCAGTTTATGAGTCCGTCAGTGTACATTGCAATTTTACTTTTAATACAAATATTTCATAGAAATCTTTATGACTT
Organism: Catocala sponsa; assembly: GCA_963564715.1. NCBI lineage: Eukaryota > Metazoa > Arthropoda > Insecta > Lepidoptera > Erebidae > Catocala > Catocala sponsa. The sequence goes on along the minus strand of OY751343.1, from coordinate 24,187,370 downwards.
TGTGAAGAGTAACCTGCTACGAGGGGAAATAAGTCAGTCAGAAAGTTTTAAAACAGGAAACTACGAAAATGTAGCCTTTTACTCAAATAGAGTCAGTCAGTAAGTAAAAAACATATTACAAGGAAAAGACGTTTTGTTGAACTTCTTAATTATTTAAATTGACTAGTAATTTTAATAGTATTTGACTCGGGCTCTATTCCGACATTATTTATTTTGTATTTTGAAGATGGATATTGTAGGTCAGCAGTGTCGCTACAGATATAACTCCAAAAAAAACGCACACACATCAACGACTCAAAGAGACAGTGCTAAATAGTGTAGAGTAAGTTTACGTGCCATAAATAAGATTTAGAGGTAAAATAGAGACATTGAGAAGATTGAAGTGAATAGAAAAAGGAGACGTGGAAGAAAGAGAGACGAAAGCAAGAGATGAAGGTTTTTTAAAAGAAAAGTAAATTTATGCACACAACTACAAGCCAGGCACTTCAGTAAGACTTTAGCTAGACTAGCAGGAGTTTCTATTCACGACTACCGTACGCAAAACACTTTAGATAGTGGCAGAAAAATAATCAGACAAAAATGAACAATTATTGACTGTTGAAATGATGAGAAACTACAAAATTACTCAAAAAATTTTTTTGCCTAAAAGTGGTATTTTCAGACCACTGAAATCACAGACTTCTTCATTGATCTCGTTAGGTATGTTAGAAAAGTGACAACCAGAAACTTATGGCAGCTCATATTTACCAAGCAGTTAACCACCCATTGAAGGTGTTCTGCCAGCTTTTCTTATAAAGTTACCGCATGTCTTGTGCCAAATGAAGGCATGATGAATACTCAAAAATATAAAACAAATGCTATAGAACTTATAAGCAATTTGGCAAACCGAAAAGTAGCAAGCAGAAATGTAAATCCGACATGAACGTAATTCCACCTACTAATGCCTAGTCTACAATTATGGGTATAGTGAATAATATTGGTCACTTTTGAGAAAGAAGAAAGACAGACAATTATTTTATTTGAATCTCGAGCACCATCATTGGACGAAAGTCTAAACACAACTGGATACAGATGTTATGTTTGATGTCGCATCATGAACTTGTATGTTTCGTATTTGCAAGTACCTACACAAGTAAATGGTTCGATCTCATCTCATCTCATCGAGATCTCCATTAGCTCGTAGCCCTATAAATAGGCTCACGAACAAGAAGACTACATGCAATATTGTATTCAATACAAAACGAAGAGGAATCTTCGGAATCACGGACGAAATAAAGCTCTATACTGCACAATCCATAAGACCACAAAACGTTTTCAAAATGCCGGTTTTGCAGCACGACAAAAGCACAAAAACGTTTCAGAATAATTTGCTATGTTTACAAAGTTGCTCTCTACGATTAAAAGGTTCCATTCTACTTGTTGTGAGAATAATATGCTGCTATAGCAGCTACATCTCAAGTAGCTTGGGCATTACAGTAGGTGGCCAAATTATTAGGGACAGTGCTCGTATTTATGTAATTTATAGTTTAGTATATTTTTTTGAATAAATGATGTTGTTTTTAAACGGTTATTTTATCTGATATAGTTACTGGTATCATTATTATTGTTTTTGTCAAATGGTAACACAGAATACGTGCGTCATTTGTCAATTGTGTGACATTTCTTCTCATTCCGTCATTGTCCGTTAAAAACGCGGTTTGCGGTATTGTTGTTGTATTGTCTAAATATTATTTTTTCATTAATTTTAACCGACTTTTGTGTCTTAAATAATCAAAAGGTAAGTAATGCTCTGTATAACAATACTTTTGCTATGTTTTATCTATGAATTTACATTTTATTAATGGTTCGACGCGATAACCCCAAATTTTCTACTTTTTAGGATGGGTAGGACTTTGGACACGTCTCCAAGAAAATGTAGAGAGATACAAACGTTGTTACTGCACCAGAGAGACAGCAGCTATTGCTGGGGTTTTAGCCTGTCATTAATCGAATAAAAATTAAAATTGACAATAAAAAGCCTCTTGAAGTAAATGTGACAGGAAAAGGATTACCACACCTCGTACCGATCGAAAAATCAGGAACATCTGCCTCGAAAATCGTAAGAGCGTTGCTCGTGACTACGATGATAAACGAAGAGGGTGTAAAGATTTCGAAGAGGTATTAGATTAATTCTACAATAAATGTTCTACAATATTATCTGTATATGCAACTTATTGCTTTTTCTAAATAAATTCTAAATTTCGGAGAGGACAATGCGGAGGCGGTTGGTCGAAGAGAATCTGATGGGACTGCGGCCTTCCAAAAAACCACGCCTAACCGACAGTATGAAAAAGAAAACTCCAATGGGCTAGACATCGAAATATGGCTATTGCAGACTGGAGTCGAGTAAGTGTAACTTTTCTGAATAATGCAATTGGTCAATACCGATTTTCTACTATTCATTCTATTAATTTACAGGTGTGTTTTTCCGACGAATCAATCTTTCAAATTTTGGTTGACAAAAGTTCTTTTGTAAGACGACGCGGCGAGGCCCTGGTGAACAATTTCACGCTGATTGCCTTGTAGAGAGGGTTAAACACCCGGTTAGTGTCATGGTGTGGTCTGTCATCTCAGCCAAAGGCATGGGGCGCCTATACATCGTAGTAGGGACAATGAAACAAGACCAATACAAGCGAGTACTAGAAAACCTTTCCCGCGGCCCAAGCCTAATATTGATCGCACGACACCACTGCCCAAACCACAGAGACTATCAACAGCATCAACACCCGGTTACTGCCGCAGGTCAATGAATGGTTCCCTGATGATGACAAATACATTTTTATGCATGACTCGGCACTGTGCCACAAAGCCACAAGTGTTACTGCATTTTTGGCTGAAAAAAATGTCTCTGTTTTTCACCAGACATGAATCCCTTAGAAAACATGTGAGAACTCACCAAACGGGCGATTGCGAAAGAAGTGATCACCACCAAGCAGCAGTTGATTGAAACTCTCATCAGAGAAAGGCATTACAACTCCAAACTCCAGGAAGATGCAAAAACATGTATTGAGAGCATGCCCCGACGCATAGAAGCTCTTATTGCAGCAAAGGGTGGCATCACTAAATATTAAAATTTATTGTATTCATTTTTACCAGTATTAATAACACTCATACGAAGAATATAAAACAGTTCTGTATAATTTTTACCAGTATTAATAATACTCATACGAAGAATATAAAACAGTTTTGTATAATTTTTTGTAGTTTTTATAATCTTAATAGAATACAGTTACAAATAAAAAATATATAAGAGACCTACAACTAATCGTTTGTTACAGAAATCCAATTAAACTAGAAAATTCAAAAATCTCTATAATTTGGCCACCTACTGTAGTTAATACCACATGCCGTATTCCTGAACGGGTAATGTGACCATTACCCGTTCAGGAATATGGCATGTGGTATTTACCACCATTGGCGTGTTTCTGATTATTTTGTTAATTATATTGTCGGAGATCCTGATACCAATATAGATAACACACAATAGTCCGGTGTTTAAATATTTTTCACTTGTGCCCTATTAAGGATTATCTTTTGGTAATTCATATATGAGGGGATGAAAAGGCTGAATGCCAGAATTTAAGTGTGTAAACAGGAGAGAATATGTGCAAGTCAGAAACGGGCAAAACGACTTAAAGGAATATTGCGAAAACTGTGAAAAGACGACGTAGATGACGCAATGGAAAACAAAACCATTTTAGAAACTGTATCTGTGGTTCTTATTCGTCGCCAAACTGTCCTGAGGATGTTCGCACTGAGGCTAAACATGTCGACGCATGTTTTGTGTTCGAAGCGGAATACTGCAAGTAGGAGTTCGCCCGGACCTCAGGACGCGGCTGTCCCTTATGATACGAGTTTCGGTGTTGTCAACCTTTTCTATCGCAACGGTTGGAGCGAGCGATTCGAGGGTGCATGGTGGGTTCTCTTTCCAATTATTTTGTATATCTGTTTTTGACGTTTAATTGCTCACAAATACACATCGACATCACTGACCTTTTATAGCTACGGCTCAAGAATCACAAAACAAATTGAAGTAGGTAGTCATTCTTCTCGAAAACGTAAGTTTTATTGCCCGAGTTTCCAGAATGTTATTTCTTCTCTATTATGTAGAGCAATATGATGACAAGGACTTTTCAAGTCAGTGTCTTTGTAAGACTGGCTTTCAAAGTAACATTACGCGATAGACAGATTTAAACTTGTACTAGAAATCACTGATGTGGACTACCTTCCTTTCTTCTTTATTATAAGCTCGTTTTCTATTCGATAATAGTATGAACCGAGTTCAGTCTATTTAAGCTTATTTAATATTAGTCACAAAGCAGTCATTCTACCATTCGAGTCTTCCTAGAGATTGGCACGGCTCGTTAAGGCAGGGAAAAGTCTTCATTTCAATGTATATTTTCGGTATCTAAAGTAGTAGTTGTTATGGAACCTTTGCGATAGCTTCCTTCAGACTGCTGTTTCGTTAGATTCGATTTCCAAGATACAAGGCATCCCAAGTCGTCCATCCAAGAGACTAAGACATGTTATTTAAACTAGTGTGGTGAAGTCATTTCCTACCTTCACGTCTCCAGCCGACCATACACGTCGACTGGATCAGGTTTTTTACCGCCGCCTGTTACTCGGCGTTGACCTTTTAAGGCTAGTTATGTCTACCCAGCCAACCCTCCTTCTTTCTCATACGGGCTTGGGACCGTCAAGGGCGAAGTTAAAGGTCAGATACTTTGGGAAACTAGTAAGTAGCTAGCAAATCTATGTATTTATATAATAATTATAATATCATATATGTATACACAGCGACACGGCAACCTAGACTGTTTGGACTTTGAACTATTAGAAATTGAACGCTGCGAATCGTGCGAGAGAGTGCGTTATATGTATGTTATGCTCTATCCTTACCATTACATCGACATCACTATGCACAGTCCATAGTGGTGTCGATGTAATGGTAAGGACCTTTCGACAATTCTCTATTTTGTATGTAGCGTAGATATGCGTATATAGGCTGTCTAACTTAATGTGTAGCCTATATAGACATAAAGTATGTATTTATATAATAATAATAATATCAGCCCTGTATTAAACTGTCCCAATGTTGGGCATGGGCCTCTTATCAATGTGGGAAAGGTTAGGCCATAGTCCACCATGGCAATGTGGATGGCTTGCAGCTGCCAGCGCACCAATTGTTATGGGTTTGGTCCTAGATGAACAGTTGTGTAATATATTAACAAATAGTTGTCCTAGGTCAAGAGTTAATTGTGTCCTTTTTCTCAATATTTGTAAAGTTCACTGTGACACAGAGATTGTATGTACCGATTACAGGAGACATATACTGATTAATAAAAACCAGAGGAAATGGCAAGTTACTAAATCTACTCCACAATTGAAACCTATGCTGATCTTATACTATGCAGCAAACGCCATATAAAAATCTATTGTTTGTAGACACTGGTGACCACATTGATGTTAATATGTAATAATTTCACCTGTCTATTGAACCTTGAAGACCCCTACTTATACCTAATCTGTATTACAGGCATTACTGCAAACATGAGTGTTGACTTTTATACAAAACTAGCTTTCCCTGTGGTTTCATTCATGTTTATGATTACTGCTACCAGTGGATTGTTACTTGATGTTATTTCTAGATAAAATAGGTTTAACTAGTACTTTTCCTTTCAAAATCATTCCAGTAGTTTTTGAAATTATTCATTACAAACAAAAATAGAGGGATCTCTTTATAACATATACCTGTTACTGTTTACTCCAAATATTACTGATTATATAAATCTAAAAGCAATAACAATGATTATAATTTATAATACTCTTTTCAATTGCCATTAAAAGATTTTATTGTTTATTAATTTTAAATATTAATTCCTCCATATGGATTACACAGTTACACAGGAATGCATATTGGAAAAGCAATTTAATGGTTTAGCACATAGTTAAGTAGGCACAACTAAACATCTTCACAAACTTTTACAACAATAAGAATTTAATACTACAATTTCAATTGCTTTTATCACTAATTATTAATTTAATATTTTGCTTACAAGAAGATTATGGTTAACCCTCTTGATTCACAGGGGACACCGGCGGCTAGAGGCAATATGTTTTTAGTTAGGTCTGGCGTTCTAAGACTTGACAGGTTAAGGACTTATAAACCACTGTATTATTTCATCTTACTATGCAGAGTACACAAACAACCAACTATACATATCACAACATACTAGAATAACTAATGCATTCATTATAATAGAATAAATGCTGCATACTTTTTAATCTAGTTCAATCCTCATTTCTGACCATTCCTCTGAACACATGTCAGGCTATTGGTTCTCACTAATGAACATTCATATGAAAAGACTACTGCACTATGCACCTTATTCTGACATCAGCATCACATTCACAAAGGTGAGTTATAAACATCAATCTAACGATTATGAACCTGTTAATAACTGGAATACCAGAAGTCATTGAAAACCTTTTGAGTCTTGGCACAGGTTGCCACTGCTATGGTATAGGTTAATATAAATTTATATTTACTTGTTTTCATGTTCAGTAATGCAAGGGTATAGAACCTATGAAAGTAAACTCATTGCTACTATTTCAACTTATCAATTAGTCGCATATCTAAAGCAATTACACAAGTATTGTGTCAGAGCTTCAAGGACGGAGTGTCCATTTACCAAGAGGTTAATCTGTTAGCCAACTCTGATGCCATGGCCCGGACACAATACTTGTTTACTAGTACTACTGTGTGATTTCCAGCTAAATAGTGTGCTAACATTTAATAGTAGCCTAACATCCTTACTTATATTATAAATTCTAAAGTAACTCTGTCTATCTTAACAGTTTTAAATTATATCTGTACCAAATTTCATCTAAATCGGTTGAGTGGTTTAGCCAGGAAAAGGTAACCCTTTTCACGGCTAAACCACTCAACCGATTTAGATGAAATTTGGTACAGATATAGTTTAAAACCTGGGGAAGGACATAGGCTACTTTTTATTCATGTAGGTACCACGCGGGCGGCGCCGCGAGCAAAAGCTAGTATATAATAGCTCAAACATAACCTATGTTACTACTGACAATTATTTAACAGAATATTATTATGCTGCTATTGAGAATTACATTACAGAAAAACCAATAACACATGGCCCTCTCAGACTCCATTTACCCATGCAATCTCATGCAGCAAGACTAAAATACAGAATCAAAAGTATTACATCATCCATAATACATACATATCCAATTATATACCTGGGAAAGTGTTTACCTTTTCAAAGTAGAGGATGCAACTGATACTACCTATATAATATCAGGGGTCTAATAACAAAGGCGGCAAAGTCCTTTCACATTTTAGGGGACTTTGCCGCCTTTGTTATTAGACCCCTGATATATTAATATGTGAATAATAATTGAGAACTGTAACACCTAATAGAATACTGTGTGCATGAAGTGTAGGTAATTAATAGATTTGGCATAGTTAAATTTATAGAAGAAAATAAATAATTTAAAGTGTCATTCCGAACGACTAGTAGATATAATAAGTATAATGTGTTTCCTTACTGATAACGCTCATGTTTAAAATATGATCTCATAGAAAAGGTAACTAAATTTAAATTTCTTAGGACAATAAGTGTACCAAATTGTACTAATTATACTTGGGAAACACGTTACAACACTGAACTGCAACGAAATTTTGGAGATTTTACGTAGGTATAAAGTAATAATATTATAGACATATTTGAAATGACTGTCAGCGAAACCCTCAAAATTCGTGACATATAATAAGGCAATTGAATGAGGTTTAATTAGAAATTTAGGAACATCACACAGTTATCAACAACTTCCGATAAAATCAACAACAACGATTACCTTATACCACTATGTAACCGACAAACCCGAAGCTTCTAGAAACTTGCTAAATAAGTAACTTAAGTACCTACTAAAAAATAACACGTTTCGTAGTTCGTACAAAGTTAAAGTAGACCCAGTTGCCAGGAATCCAATGTACGATGGAATCTCGAAACAATCAAAACGGGCATTATGCGCATGGTGTGGTAACTACGTACAAATGTACGGGTACGTTTTTCGACACGCGCGCCTCTAGTAGCAGTATCATGAAATAATTGTGTTTAATTGTGTTACTATATAGTTTTCAATAGATAGCGATATTACAAAATTTTGCTGCGGTCGCGTCTACTTTAGTGTGGCAAAGTAAAAATCCAGTAGGATATTTTCTTTTAGTCTACAACAACTTAAATCAATGAAGATGATAATAACGAATATCTAAAATCTCAGTAATAATGTCATGTAAAAGTATAATAGAGCTAAACAGGTAATATCAATGCAGATTAAAATATTTAACTGAATAAGATTTAGTAGAAATAGTGAGATCATCTAACAACACTGTGTATAATCTATGGATTTTAACAAGAAAATTTTCGATGAATAAGCGTTACAAATTTTGTTAATTTCTTGTTTTCTGTGTTTTTGTGGTTTTTCTACAACCTAGTACAAGTTTGAGTTGAAATTAGTTCCTCCGGCCAGGCATCGAGAGTATCTAAAAACGCTAAAGGCTTATATTTCGTGGTGAATTTGGTCAATTTTGTCACCATGACTCAAAGATCATGTTGTGTACCAGGATGTTTGGTGAAGCTTGGAGACGGTAATTATAATATTATTTTTTGTAATATTATTGAAAATAGTACACAGCCATTTTAGCATAAATTTTAATGAATATACCAGCCATCAACAGCTTACAGTTAAAGCACACAAACAGATAGGTACTTCAGCCAAATTAATAGAAATAATTTTTAACAGCTAATGTGGGTATGGTGGTATTCTGTACAATGTACAGTGTACTTTGAAATAGAAGCATATCAAATGATGTAAAATCCTGTATATATTTCATGATGTGTGCCTATGTTAACTGAGCAATAAAGAGACATTTATGTTACTTAGTATATTACCAACACCTGGGCTAATTTATTTAAGATACTAAATGGTCAGTTTAAATTATAAAAACGATTTTCTGTGGTTTTTTGATATCAGTATTACTAATATCAAAAAGATATTAAAACTATATCTAAGCACAAATTAAAATAAGTTTTCTATACTTTTCAGATGAGGGGAGATGTGGCCTCGAGCATCTTGAGACACAGACTACTGAAGTACCTGTCGCTGAGTGCCCTTCAACATGTGCTGTACAAACTGGTGTAAAGATGTAAACCAAGTACTCACTGGTATGACCACTTTTTGGAACTGTGATAATGCTATTAAAGTCGCAGCGCATAATTATTTTATGACACAAGAGAAAATAAAAAATATACACATTATATTTGTTTATTTTTTTCATGTTCCTTATCCATATAATCCTATTTTGTAATTTGATTAATATGCTGCCTATATTTGTATGCATACAAATATAGGCAGCATATAAATTACTATAAAAATTCTAAAGGAATAATGCAGATGGCTATATTATATACGTATATACACTTATGTATGTATAGGTATAGGTTGCTTTGTTTGACGTCTTCAGTTTAGTTTATGATAGTGATACTTGGCGGCAGCACTTATGCAGACCTCGAGCGAGGCTAGAGTTACCCATCTATAACAGGTATATTAATCTATGATTATGCGTCCCGTCGTAGTTATATCTATTCTAGCCAAGCCATGTTATAATTTGTTAGGTACTGTTGTCACACCACACACCACTTGCGTTTCACTTTGGTTTTTATGTTATAAATTATAATTATTGTATTTGTGAATAGCAGCAAACATAATATGACTGTTTTGCATTAAAACAATACAGGTATTATAAGTTGGAGAAAACACAGGAATGAGATGAAGAAGCAGTCCTTATGATTCTGTGAAATATACGAGAATATCAGTCAAAATAATCAAAATCGTTCATACTTTCTTATTTCTGACGTCAGAGGGCGCTGCAGTTACTTTACTGCCAAAATTGCTTTTAAGCGTCATTGCAGTCTTCATCATCAGCAAGCTCCTTGTTTCATTGCTGTGTTTTCTCCAACATATAATACCTGTTTTGTTTTAATGCAAAACAGTCATATATGTCTTCGAAAACACAGCAATGAGATAAAGACCTGTTTGATGTCTGCTGGTGATCAGAAATAATAAAACACAAGAATGCAATGTGAATACAAATTGTTTAACACATCTAAAATAAAAAAGCCGTTTTAATCAGGCCTCATTTATTTATGAATAACTTTCATATTTAAGGGAAGTTAAATTATTCAAACTTAACATAACATTATTAACATAGAGTTAACAGAAATAGAACAAAATTAAATAAAATATTAAACATTTCTTAAATCTTTAAATCAGTCAGATAATTAAATTAAAATTAACTTTAGTTTCATTGACATCACATAATGAGATCCAAATTAATCATCAGTTTAACTAAATTGATTTGAAATTATTATAGAGCAACTCTTTTGATTCGTGTTGACTAACGGACCTATTTACCTCCTTACAGTAATAGTTTGAAAATGTTTCTACACATTTCCAATTTCCCCTATCTAAAAGCTCTTGTACTGGTCTATTGTCCAGCCATCCCCGGGAAGCTACAGCTAATCTTATACTACCTGGGGAGGCATCAATCTTGGCAAGCTTAAATGCAGACCGAACCCAACTTGCAATCGTAGTTTTAGATGCTGGCCTGATCACTCCCGTGATGGAGATAAAAAGTGACTTTACTTGACTGTCCTGACAGCGTCTAGCATCTGATTTCCTAATTAACTCCTTTATGTGAGTTACAGGGCAAATAGTAGGGTCTTGATGTCGTATAAGAAGCCACCCTGATTGCCTGCGTGAACCTGTGTCAGTCTTTGACCCAAATCTTGGCCAGAATGTCACTTAGCTCTCAGTCTCTACAAACCCTTGTTCACCGAGTTCTAACAGTGTAAGGTCATGTAATCTTCGACCAGAGGCCAGTAAAAGGATCAATGTCGTTTGTTTGCTTTGTTCAAAAAGAGAATTTGTACTAGTGGCTGTCTTTAGCCAGTCAAACAAAATGTTTACATCCCATACAGGGAGTTTAGGTGGATGTGGATTAGAGAGAGAGACAGCTTTTAAAACTTGTTGCACAAAAAAGTTCCTTGATATGTTCTCAGCTGTTGCAGCGCAGTATGTTGAAATAGCTGACTTATGCAGTAGAATTGTACTATATGCAAACTTATTATGTAAATAAAGATTGGCCAAAAACCTGGCCACATCCTTACCCTCTGGGTTTTTACTACTTACACTATGTGGCCTACACCAGAGCAACCACCTCTTTAGAGGGGCTCTATATGTGCTCAAGGTAGAGGGACGCCAGCTCATTTTTAACAACTGCCACTCATCTCTAGTCCACTTCACTACATGATCTTCCCACCCCCAACTTTCCAAGCTTCGAGTATCAGCTTGTCCACTTGAGGAGGGCTGGACTCCGTTGTCCGGTCTATTAGAACCTTCTGCAGGTTCTCTATCGGCAATGGAGGGGCTAATGCACGTGCCTGGAGATCTGGGAACCAGAAGCACTGGGTCCACCGAGGCGCTATCAATAGGTATGTCCCTATTCCACTGTTTAAGTGTGCCAAGACTCTGGGTATCATGCTGGGCGGTGGGAATATCCAGACTATTTGAAACACCCATCTTTGGCTGAAAGCGTCAAGCCATCTCTTGAGTCTAGCGACACATACTTCGGAACGACGGCAGTCTCCCTTGTAGCAAAGAGGTCTACCTCGGGAATGCCCCATTGACTGAATATAGCCTCCGTGACTGGTGAGAGCAGATGCCACTCGGGTACTGCTTTTCCCCTTGATAGGCAATCTGCGATGCCGTTCAGGTTCCCTGGTAAGTGGAATGCTGTCATTGTTATGTTGAATCGACAAGTCAATTCCAACAGCCTGGTTGTTAGTCCCAGCAGGTTTAAGGAACGAGTGGCGCCCTGATTTCGTATGTATGCCACTAAAGTTTTGTTGTCTGATTAGACCAGAATGTGAGCATTTCATAACAGTGCACCCTGGGACCTGATGACGGCAAAAACTGCAAACATCTCTTTCATGTTTGAGTGCCAGGTCTTTTGGTTCACCGCCCATTTGCCTGAAAGGTATTGACTGGTTAAGTTCGCTCCCCAGCCTGCATCCGCTGCGTTTGTGGTTAAGAAATGTGTTATTTCTTTTTTGTGTAGTGGGGTTGGACTGCCTTCCACTGCATCCAACCACTATCGTAAGTCATCTCGCATTCTGGGACACAATGTCTTTCTCTGGCGTCTCCGAATAAATTTTTGCAGAAAGAGCTGTGCCCTGCGACAGTGAAGCCGGCCCTGAGGTATCGCATGGTTTGCAATAAACTCTGCAGTTCTTTTAGCGAGCAGCTGTCTCGATCCAACATGTTTGTTAGAGAGTTTTTTATACCCAAAACTTACTGGGAGGGCAAGGCTACCGTTTGATTCAGAGTGTCCCAGACCAGCTCTAGATATTCTAGATTTTGTGTGGGCACTGTTACCGACTTTTGGTAGTTTACATGCCATCCCAAAGATTCCAAAATGGCCAGCGTTTCCGCAACCTGTTCCATGAGCTTGGATCTGTCCTGACAAGCCAGGAGGTAATCGTCTAGGTACACTAAGAGGCGTATACCTCGGTTCCGGAGTATCTCGGCTACCCAGTTTGAAACTGCTGCAAATGTACGGGGCGCAGAGGACAGGCCAAAAGGCAATGCTGTTAATTGCAGGATTTCTCCCCTGTAGACCACCCGCAAATACCTTCTGAGTCTCCGCGACACTCAGATGGAAATAAGCCTGGTGAAGGTCTACCTTCACTAACCAGTCGTTTGTCTGAAGAAAGTCTACTACCTCTATCTGAGATATAAGATAAAGGTGTTTTGTTATTATAAATGAATTTAGAGCCCTGAGGTCGAAAATTGGGCGTAGTCCCCCATCTGATTTCTTAATTAAAAACATCTTTGAAAAGAATCCCGGTTCTACAGTTGAAGGTCTTTCTAAAATCTTTTTGCATTTCAACTCTTCCACCATCTGTGACATCTCTGGGGAAACTTTGGTGGCTAAACAATCTAAGAACTTTTGTGTTGGGTATTTCAGAGGAGGCTTCTTCCTGAAGGGCAAGCGGTAATTTTTTATGGAATTTAAAATGAATTGGTTTGCCCCTAATTGGGACCATGCTTTTGTGGCAAATTTTAGACCACGCCCTCTGAAACCCCGTTGCGAGTCAATCTTCTTTGGACTTTGAGTTTGAACCTTCTGGTTTGGAATGACCCTGACGATAGGGCTGATTCTTTTTAATACTATGTTTAAATTTTTTGTCAGGCTTCCTGACCTTATTTTTATTATAGCTTTTCCTATTTTGAAATGGGTGATCAACCCGCTCTGAAACTTTCTTATCTTTTAAATAAGTTGGAGTAGGAGAGTCTCCCCGTGACCATGGCTGCTGGAAAGCAACCGAAACGTCGAGGAAAGTGTAAACATAAATATAAATAGTATAATAGTATAGTAATAGTATACATAGTTTTAATAGTTTCAATAATTTAATTAGCTTAAAAATTAGTAAAGTTTAATAGTATTATAGTAGTGTAACAGTTTTTCAAAATTTTGTAATAAAGTGTCAAATAAACAACGCGATAAAATCCGTATATAGTAGTTTAATTTCAATGAATAACATTCGCGTAAACAGGAGACAATATTAAGTTGGAGTATTCAACCAGACTTGGGACCCTTCAAGGGCCTGTATTATAGGCTGTAGAGCCTCTCTGCTGAATAGATACTCAGAGCTGGGAGGGACATTTCTCAATGTGCTTCTAAGATTCACATTAGAAATTTCCTTTAAAATGCAATCATGTCTAACCTCAATATAGTCAGAACGCTTTCCACATATAATTTGCATGGTGATTTCAGAGTTTTTATGGCATGAAGATCCTGGTCCAAAATTATCAGAGATTTTTTGAAATAAATTATTTGGGTTTAACTCCTGTGGGTTAGCACTAGCGCAGTCAACAATAGATTGTAACCCAGATCTTAATAATTGCCTCTGTTTTAAAACCTTATTGGATAAGCCAGCTAAAACTAATTCTGTTGAAGCGAGATATTCCTTACTTTTATTAAAGTGACATAGCTCATCATTAATATGAAGGCCTGTAAACCCCGGGGTTGCCAAGCAGCCCTGCTGGACTCGCTTATACCTAATACTCTTCCATGCCTGAGACTCAAACTGTTGTAATTTATTTAATTCTATGTATCTTTCTTTGTCACTAGCTGGAATAATTTTCTTGTCATCAATGTCGGTGTTCAACGAACCCCAATCAAGAGACAATAACTCAGGCATAGCAGGCAGTTTAATAAACTGTACTGAACTTGTAATCGCACAAGGTAAACCTTTTTCCGTAGTATGGGGGTCGGTATTATTAAAACAAACAGGATACTGGCTTAAATAATTTGAAATATATGACACTTGTGACATTAAGGAATCGATTCGCGGATCTGTAAGAATAGGTTTGGATTTGTACCTTCTGTGTCGGTTGGAACTACGAGACCGCTTGTTAGGCAGGGGTGATGCCGTGCCCTCCTCAAACTCCGAGGAGCTACTTTGTGAGCTTGGTGCCGATAAATGTTCTCTATCTGAAGCAACAGAATCAGCTCGCTCGAGGTTCTCTCTTACCTCCATTTTACACTGCTGTCTCCCAAAGGCACTAAAAATAACTAAGTTAACCGTTTTTAGCACCAATGTAACAATACACTATTTGAAACAATATTGTAAATACTTTACACAACTTAAATTATAAACTGAAAGTTTTTATGCTATCGTAAAGAATCACAAGAATGCAATGACGCTTGACAGCAATTTTGGCGGTAAAGTAACTCCATCGCCCTCTGACGTCAGAAATAAGAAAGTATGAACGATTTTGATTGTTTTGACTGATATTCTCGTATATTTCACAGAATCATAAGGACTGCTTCTTCATCTCATTGCTGTTTTCGAAGACATATATAATATCTAGGTACTCATTTTATTTTGAGCTTGGTTGGACGCGTTAATGCAATGATTAATCTCACGTTAGCTTTTAATAATACTAAAGCTTCTGGTATTGGAGAATGCTTAAGAAAGAAAATGGTTATGTACATACCTATGTGTTACAAACTGTAATTGTATTTGTATTTCATAGCTTAATTTGTAGTTTTGTAGTACCTATACTACTACACGTACACGTTCTAACCTGTAGGTATTGAATGAATTGGATGGAGACTGGACTGGAGGGAGTATATCAGTATAGAGTAGAGGTATAGACTATAGACACTATAGAGCAGGGTTCCCAACCTTAGAACTTAATTTCTCGTACAGAAGCAGGCAAAAACTTCGAAGGTCAGCCCGCCTACCCGGCTTGGTTCAGATCCGAGAATTTCTAAAAAAAATAATAGGTCTGCCCGTAGAGATTCCATCAAACTTTTTAATTGTCTACGAATTATTGCCTCCCATTTATGCTACAAAATGTTGACAATGTGAAATCATGTTATTATTTTCACGATATCAAAATCTCGTACATAATTGTACGAGGCTGACAGTGTCCTCGTAATTCGTACGGGATATCGCAAATCTCGTATTTGTACGAGGAATTTCGTATGGTTGGCAACCCTGCTATAGAGTTTTGCACAATATAGTTTTATCTATGGTTTCATAACTAATGTTGCCATCTTCTGAATTTAGTTTTCCCGACTAGTCCGCATAGAAAGAAATGCAAACAACCTTTACAAACAACGTTCTCATTTTTCACTCGCATCTATAGATTGGTATAAATTACATTTATTCGCATTTGGTCGTATTCGCAAATCATCGGTTTATAATTTCGGTGGAATACAGATAAGAAGAAAAACGTATATCTTGTAAAAGACGGGCATGCCAGTATTAGGCCCGGAGGTGCACAAGAAATTGGCTAAGTATACTAAAAAAAATATTAATATATAATTCTAGCTCTTCCTTGTATTTATTATTCTATGCAAGTCGGTAATATTTTCTAAATATATTAAGCAAGTAAACGACCAAACTATGTAATGGAAGTTGCAAGTAAGTACAATAACGTAAAAATGTTGCATTTACACAAAATATGTTGACAGCTAATTATTCGAAATAGTAATTTATCATTGCTTTATTATAATTATAATTTTAATCGTTAATTTATTTTTTTATACAACAGTAATACAACTAATAATTATTATTTGTTTTATCTTTGGATGGTTGCTTTGATTAACTTAAAGTAATGTTTATTATCAATGTATCGAGACTTTGTGTTTATTATGGCAAAACCATCTCTATCAAAAATATATATTTCTTAAATTCCACGTTTTTTGTAAATCACTTTTATGCTAATTAATTATTGGCATTACTTACTATTATTATCATTAGTCTTTATAGGTATGCACTATGGGCCTAAATTACTATGACGTCTTGGCATGCCCCTTTATTTATTAATATTTTAAAATATTATTTATTTATTCATTTAGATCACATGCAATTACAATTATTGTGAATGCGATAATATAGAAAGAAACGCGGCCAAAACACCATACGACTGAAGGGTTTAAACAAAAGAAATGTTTTTATATCAAATTGTATTCGAAGAAATTCTGTAATTATTGCAGTTGATATAACATTGCTAATATTTTATACACATAGATTAACAACTCTACTGCATTTTCGGTTTATGAATATAGTGGTTAATTAAATTCATATTTCAATGCGTGCTGAACTCAACCACGAACTTGAATTGAACATTTTACTTCACTTACCTACACATAAATAAAATTAAATATCGGGTTTGAGTCATAGTCAAAGTCAAAGTCAAAAATAATTTATTCACTTAGTTCACAAAGCAGGTAACACTTATGAACGTCAAAGGGGTTAGTAAGTTTGTTACATTTACTGACTTACATTTATGTTAGTTGCAAGGTTCAGGCAAAAGGTTGAGCATATGAGAAGATACCTGCAAGAAACTCAAGGCCACTCTTTTAAATCACCATCAAATTATAATTTCAGTATTTTACAGGTGTCGGCTTCGCTCGCCCCTTAAGTTTCGCCCCCGATTACTAGCCGATGAAAAGCACAGTCAGAAACGTAAGCGATCAGCATGTTTAACTCATTTATGTATCAGCTGTTGCAGCCATTGTGCCATATATGTCACTGTCCATATAAAACTAAATTCTAAAAATAAAGGAAAAGTTAATAATATTAGGTAAGAGTTATTTATTTATTAATAGGTTCGCCTACAATTGTTACAAGTACTACATGCAAGTAGCTTAGTGGGAGATCGTTGGACTGCCACGCAGAGACTCGAGTTCGATCCCAGGGCGCGCATCTTTGACTTTCCGAAGTTATGTGCGTATTATCTTATCTTATGTGGGGGCCAGTCGGTGCAGACCGGCGACACTTCGACCCAGTGGGATCTTTTGTGTCGACACTCTCCCAATAACGACTGCCATAGATGTTCATGGTAGCCGGGACCAACGGCTTAAAGTGCTCTCCGAGGCACGGAGCAGGCGATAATTGTCAATCAATACGCACATAATTTCGAAAAGTCATATAACTTCCGAAAGTCAGAGGTGTGCGACGTGTGTTCGAACCCGAGACCCTCTGCATTACAGTCTGTTGGTCTCCCCACTGAGCTATCGCTGCTATGTGCGTATTAAATAGTTAATTATCGCTTCTTTTACCGGCGAAGGAAAACATCGTGAGGAAACCTGCATGTCTGATAGTTCTCCATAATGTTTTCGAATATATGTGAAGTCTGCCAACCCGCACTGGGCCAGCGTGGTGGACTATGGCCTAACCCTTCTCACAGTTAGAAGAGGCTCGTGCCCAGCAGTGGGATAGTTTAATACAGGACTGATATTATTTTACTACATATATAACAAATAGAGCCTCGCTGATTTCAGCATGAATGTGTCGGCTCGACCGGGGAAGGACTACCCTTTCACAGAATATCGACGTGAAATAGCAGTATTCCTACTGTTGTGTTTCTCCCATTCCGCTCCTTCTCCTTCCTACTTCCTTTTTGTCTTCTTCCTAAAGGGTCGGCAACGCGCAAGTGATGCCTCTGGTGTTGCAGGCGTCCATAGGCTACGGTGACCACTTACCATCAGGTGGGCCGTATGCTTGTTTGCCACATTAGTATATAAAAAAAAAACATAATGTGCAATAAGTGGCAACTAGAACTACTGAACAAATAAACGCAGTTTACCTAAAATACATAGCAATCTTATATTTTCTGCGATACCTTCGACACCTTAATTGCATTAAAAAAAGTAATATGTCGGTTCTGATATTAAGTTACAGGAAGAGGAAACACTAAGGCAAGAGAATTGAAAAATAGGTATTTGTAAAATCTATTGCTGTCGCGCAGTGCCCGCAATAGATTCCGTAGTCCCCTGATTCCTTCTCCATAACTTGACTGATTTTACTTTTTTTATTAAAAATTAAAGAAAGGCTCTGGTCGTGTCCCTATGTTTTCCTTTTTTTATATAATCTAGTCAAATTTGTTTTCTGGATGTTTGAACACAGCGGAAAATCTGGCCAATTTTTGAGGTTTTTGAAGGTTCATGTCTCTTTTAATAATTAATTTATGAAAAAAAGGAAAACATAGGGACATGCCAATAGAGGCCAAACACGTTTTGGAAAAAAAAAATTGCTCTACTGCCATTATCCAGGGAGGAAACAGGGGACTACTTTTTATGGAAATACGGCCCTTGTGTTTCCTCTTAAGACTACCTGCAAGTTAATAATAAAATTTACAAACATTGCATTTACCCTTGGGTGCTAGGTACGTTACGGTCCTGAGATAACGGCTGAGCCACTGTGTGCCATGACACTTGTGCACTGGGTACTTGAAGCAGTTTCCTTGTACGATGTTCAGGTGTGGCTTTACTGACTCATCTTTCACTTAGTATCGTTTACACTTGAGATGTGTTTGCGGTGAGAACACAAACACTTTTCTTTTGTGCCATTGTGTATGTTTTGTGAAGTTTAGTTAATCTATGAATGTGCGATGTGTAAAATAAAGGTATGGTCAAATTGTGTGACAATGATAGTATTGATAAATTAAAGAAAAGGATTATTTGAAGCCTCGTTTGATCCAGTCAGAGATGTGTAGGATAAAAATTATTTTACTCTGTACCTACAAATGAGTATGAATTGTGTGAAACTTGCAACAACTACAAACAAAATAATTTTTGCGCCTGTTTAACAATAAATAGCAATATGTATATAAACTGTTCTTATCTTGTGAAAAGAAAAAGGGATTCTAGCCTGATGAATTGTTTGAGCCGCAACATCCAACTGTTTTTATTCATGTATTCAACGGTACACAGAATAATCACAGCATTATATAAAATTATACAATACAAAATAAGTGTCGAATACTTGCAGCAGAGAGCATATCGTCACATTATCGTACTTTCTATATTATGCTCCATATGATAGAAATATAACTTTAGTACCTTAGTTCCCAAAGTGGTCCACGTGGATCCCAAGGGTCCCCGGGAGACTCAACGGGGGTATACGTTGGCGTGACAAAAAATGGGGGTTCACAATTCGTAAGCGGCGGTACACGAGAAAATTTATTTGCTTTCGATAGTGAAGAACTAAAATGTTGGCTTGACTTCATCTATAAATGTAGACAGATAATATTTTAAGAAGCTCAGCGACTGTTACTTGTAAAAACTTGCATATTCCATATTCAGTACCAGCGGTCTCGATTTTTCGGTAGAGAATTACTAAAAAACAAAAAAGGTCAGCCCATAGAGATTTGATCAAA
The DNA here is from genome assembly GCA_963564715.1 of Catocala sponsa. Classification (NCBI taxonomy): domain Eukaryota; kingdom Metazoa; phylum Arthropoda; class Insecta; order Lepidoptera; family Erebidae; genus Catocala; species Catocala sponsa. Next base: position 24,167,501 of record OY751343.1, on the reverse strand, counting down.
TTTTTTAATTGCATGAACTTATTTGATTCTTCACCAATATAAATACGAATGCCAAGGAATATGGTAGAAATGTAGCTGCAGGGAGTCCACCGGAACCAGCAAAATTTTAGAGTAGTAGAGCCTCGCTGATTTCGGCATGAATGGGCCGGCTCAACCGGGGAAGGACTACCCTCTCACAGAATATGGACGGGAAATACCAGTATTCCTACTGTTGTGTTTCGTTCGGTGAGTGAGAGTACCGGAGGCCCAATCACCCCCTTACCTCTTTCCCGCTCCTTTCTTTCCCACTTCCTTTCCTAAAGGGTCGGCAACGCGCAAGTGATGCCTCTGGTGTTGCAGGCGTCCATAGGCTATGGTGACCACTTACCATCAGGTGGGCCGTATGCTTGCTTTCCACATTAGTTGTATAAAAAAAAAAAAAAAAGTGGTCTATGAGCAAAAGCCCCGGCTTTAGTACAATAGAACACCATTGTCATCATGCCATCTTACCCGAGGTTAGGTACTACATTCTTACACACACACAATTCTGTAGAATACGAGCATACACATACAGCGTTTAGATTAGTGAGCCGCCGGGGTTCTTACTCCTTATGCCTTCCCTATCATCTATACTCGTAAAGTAAAGTCGGCTTCGATGGCGTCGTGGTTAGTGTAACCGAATGCTACGCCTGAGGTCGCGGGTTCGATTCCCGCACAAGTCAAACATTTGTGTGCATGAACATGGATGTTTGTCTTGGGCTGGGTGTTTCTGTGTAGGTATAATATGTATGTAAGTATATACAAAAAAAAAAAGTATTTATGTATGTTTATCCATTGTCTAGTACCCATAGTACAAGCTCTGCTTAGTTTGGGCTAGATGGTGTTGTGTGTATGTGATAGAATATTATTATTATTATTATACTAATATTATAAAGCTGAAGAGTTTGTTTGTTTGTTTGAACGCGCTAATCTCAGGAACTACTGGTTCGATTTGAAAAATTGTGTTAGTGTTGGATTGCCTATTTATCGAAGAAGGCTATATAACATCACGCTACGACCCACGGAGGCGGCGCAGTAACGTTAAACGCGGGTGAAACCGCGGGAACATCTGGTTACGAATAAAATCTTCATTAACGCGAGCGAAGCCGCGGCTAAAGTCTGGTTATTAATACTAGCTGACCCGCGCAACTTCGTCTGCTTCATATAAGGGAAATTTTCCCGTTCTTGCAACATTTTTCATTGCTGCTCCGCTCCTATTGGTCGTAGCGTAATGTTTTATAGCCTATAGCCTTCCTCGATAAATGGGCTATCCAACACTAAAAGAATTTTTCAATTCGAACCTGTAGTTCCTGAGAATAGCGCGTTCAAACAAACAAATAAACAAACTCCTTAGCTTTATAATATTAGTATAGATTATTATCTGTCCATCGATATAATATGCCTCTATTACGTAGAAACTAAGAAAGCAGACCAGACATAAAACACTTCTGCTTTATCTCCTAAGGATAGACAATCGTGATACTATGCTGTGTTTAAATGTTTATCTATTCCGTATCAGTTCATCTTCAGCACCGCTCGTCAGTTGCGCACGCGCAATCACATTCGCACACGGACTTGAATACATAATGTTATCAGCCGCAAACGTGACTCGAATACGTTATTGTGTTTAGGACACGACATTGTGAACATGTAGCGAAAAAAATTTAGTACAATTGCTTTGATACAGAATACATCTTTGTTTGACTTTGTCATGAAAATGTCAAATTAAAAAAAAAACAACTTGTTGCACTCCAGGAGTGCCACCAGAAGTGAAAACTTGAATATTAACGTTGTGCATTTTTGATATTTTGGAATGGTTAGGGAATAATTTTGCACGAATTGCTTTAATTATCAGTATAAAAGTACTATCATTTATTTGGTAAAATACAATATTCATTTATTGCGCTATCATACACAAACATGACAATTCTCCCTCCGTCTTACGAATTTTCGATCAGGTCCCGTGTCCTGACGCGAGTTTAACATTTTTTACCCATCACAAAAAGTGCACAACGCCGCTAAACAAGTTTTCACTTCAAAAAACGAGGAACTGGTCTTTGTCGGGAATTTAGTTGTTAGTATTTTTCAAATACTAGCGAATTTTACAAGAAGATCCAGTGAGGCATTTATTTATTTTGGTTCATCATATAAAGTTAATACTAGATTTGCACAACGTTTTTGTAACTATATGAAGCCCTTTGTGTCATAACAGAATTAACAAAATATGTAGCCTAGCCAATATGTCAATGCACGAAGTTAAATTAACTGTACATGAAACATTACTTACCTGGCCTTATGATGATACAAAGACCTTTATAAAACATTTAATTTAAAAGAGTTTAGTAATATAATTGTGAAATTATTGATATTCAAATTAGTATGTTTAATTTTTTTACTCTAAAATTAATTGTTAATTAAATTTTAAATACGATTTTGTTAATTATTGTAAACATTTTATATGATATATTTATTTACGTCGAGTCAAGAATAATAATTAATTGTAAATGTAAATAAAAAGACTACCTCTGTAGGTTATATTCTAAAACGTTAGGTATTATAAGCTAAGTATACATAATATAATATAATATAACTAATACAATAAAAATAATTTTACAAAGCCATTTTAAATAGCGATAGCCCAATTCTTAAGGAAGGTTATAGGCTATGTAATATCACGCTATGCACGTGGGTAAAACCGCAGGAGACTGCTAGTAAACATAAAATAGTGCATGATCTTTGTACCTAAGTATTTTTTCTATAGTAGTGTTTATTTTAAAATATGTTACGTCAATAACAAGAACAAATAGCTGACTTAAACAAATACATATATACTGTCGTATGACAGTACAAACAACTTATTAGAATTCCAACGATGTCTTTGTTTACATGAGTATACGAAAAATGTAGCCTGCTATCTTTGGTTCTTTCTTTTCTTTTCGTGTGGTTAGTGGCCAACCTGTTGTCAAGAGTTGTTCAAGCCAGACTCGGTTCAACTAATTGTGTATCAAACAATTTTTTGTCACTTGTATCAAACCCAACATAGCGCGGTGGCAGTGCCGAAACAACCTCTTAAACCACTCCGCCATCCGTAGAATCTATTTATTATCAATTATTATGTCACATTAGTATGTGTAACTACTGGTTAGCCAATGATTGGTAAATCAATCAGACATTTTATTTTGTGCTATGTATTTACCTAAGGTAACAAACATACACACATACACACACATACATACATACATACACACACGCGCTCACACAAAGCACAGTATTAAATATATAAATAAAAGAAATAAAAAAATATATTAGTAAGAAGTTGTTATTACACAAATTGTTATATATATATATGTATATATATATATATATATATATATATATATATATATATATATATATATATATATATATATATATATATATTATATATATATATATGTATATATATATATATATATAAATATACATCATAAGTATCTAAAAATGGAAACAATAAATCGACACAGTCTTCCTACACTCGACTATTTTTGCAAATTAGATTGTCTCCTAAGATACAGGCCTTTTGGCCTAGTTTAGGAGACAAGGTTTAACAATTATACTGCCAAAACACTATTTTGTCATTGTACTTACCTTTTAAGTATCTGCTAATGTACAAAACTGTAAAATTATTTTTTGTTTTGTAATATTTGTGTAATTAAATAAATTTAAATTTTAAAACACCCAGACAAAGACAAACATACATGTTCATGCAAAAAAAAAACGTTTACAAGCCTAACAAAATAAAAAATAGACATGTTTTTTTTTTTCAATTTATTTGATAGGCTGTATGCTTAGTAATAATATAATGAACAAAACATTAAATCAATAATTTATACAATTGCGTGGCCTCATTGGTGGCCGGGCTAGCTAATATGCTATTACAAAATCCGATATCAGAAGTTTTATTGTTACCAAAAAGAGTAATCCTTAGATCCTTGTTCCGTCTACATTCCGTCAAGGTGTGCTGTACATCAACAATCACACCACAAGAACAAAAATTGGGAGAAGGTAGCTTAAAAAAAAAGACATGTATTAGTTACATTCTATATCTGCCTCCGTGGCGTAGTGGTAGTGAATGTGACTGCTGTGCATGAGGTCTCGGGTTCGAATCCCGGGTCGGGCCAACAATAAGTTATTGGAATTTTCTGTTAAGAAATCTCAATAGCAGCCCGGAGTTAGAAAGTTGGCGGTGTTAGACACCCCCGTGCCTCTGGAAGCACGTAAAGCCGTTGGTCCTGCGCCTGATCTCTCTCCGGTCGTGTCGGATTACCGTCCCGATCTTGAGAGTTAGGGAACAGAGAGTACACTTATGTTTGCGCACACGCTTGTGCACTACAATATCTCCTGCGCAGATGGCCAGTCTATGTTAAAATTGGCCGCCGCCGACGTGCGCCGTGACCGAAATTCGGTCTGGCGGACATTATTATTATTATGTCGCCACATGATCTAAATTTGACTGTAATTTATAAAATGTAAGAAAATACATAATATTTTTATATTATATTGTAGCGTTCTGCACTCTTTTTCCATATAAACTTTAACAATCCCAAATCTCACCTCTGCCTAAAAGTAGCAACTAAGCTAACTGTTACTTTAGTAAATTAGGTAAACTCACTAACCTTTGACATTTGAGGAGTATAGTTTCAAAACCCGCCAAAACGATATCGGAACAAAAATAATGTTTCTATCGCATTGTACTGATAGTTTTCAACAAAACCCACTCAAATTCTATTAAATCAGCTCACAAAAGTAGTAGTTTGTTGCAAACACCGCTAAAATAGTCCATTTATATTATGTCTTTAATGGTTTTTTGAGATTTACCATTATTTGATATATTATGCGGAGATAAGTGCCATTTTTGGTCTCGCACTCGCGGTATGATGTAATTACGTAAATTGCTTATTCTTATGTTTTCTTTGTTTTTATTTTTGTATTTCTAAAATTTTATTGTTTTTTTTTGTTTTATGCTAGTGTAGAGGTCAAAATAAACTGTTTTCTTTCTTTCTTTCTTATTTTGTAAAAAGTATTTTAGAGGATTTTGAAACTCAACTAGGTACTCATTTATGAATGCTACTTTATGACTTAAATGCGTAAATGGTATTTAACTTTGACTTCACACACTAGATACTTGAGGCATTCACTATGCCTAGAACTTTAGAAGGAGGTATAAGGTTTCTCTTTACATATTAATATATGTATAAAAGACTAGATATAGCTCGCAGCTTCGCTCACGTAAAATTGGTGAAGTGAGGTTAGATTAGCAACTAACTTCACCAAAAAAACAGAAAGTATTAAAAGGAAGTGTGTCAGTATCGTAGCAAAAGGAAATTTGTAGTCTCTGCCTATCCCTCTGGGTAACAGGCGTGAATTTATGTACATATGTATGTATGTATATGCCCTATGTGCGAGGCTGCGCTCGCGTTAACGTAGATTTTATCAATAAATTTCTATCCCTCAGAAACAGTTCTTTTTTCTGGACGAAATTACCGTATGTCTTTTTCCGTTCCCCTGACAACGTGTATTCGAAATTTCATGATGATCGGTCAAGTAGTTAAGACGTGAAATCGATCATCGCCTGCTCCGTGCCTCGGAAAGCACGTTAAGCCGTCGGTCCTGGCTGCCATGCCATATATTATTATGGCAGTCGTTATTGGGAGAGTGTCGACACAAAAGATCCCACTGGGTCGAAGTGTCGCCGGTATGCACTGACTGGCCCTCACGTAAGATAAGATAAGATAAGATAGGACGTGAAAGCGTAACAAACAAACTCATATTCGCATTTATAATATTAGTTAGGATGAACACACGAGGTCGAAACTGTGCTTAAGAATAATGTAAATTTATTTATTTATTTATGGTTAATTACAACGATTAAATAAACCAATTACAATAATTGACATAGATTACAAACTGATAACAATAATAACATAGACTAAATAGAAATACAAAAATTTCTAATAATAATAATTTATACAAACAATTAAGAACTAATACGGCACCGTAGAATCTCTCGCATACTTTTTCTCGCAGAACACCAGATAAAAAAAAAAGTTAATGTAATTAGACTCCCTTTTCCGTATTTGACCTCCAAGTTGATTCATTATGCGTGAGAGTCGGCCGGTTATGGAGATAGCCAGCCTAACTCCGCCCAGTGCCACTAAACTTACATATCAATATCAATAAGAGGTGAGGTGCACGTGGTTTATTGCAACGCATTATATAGTTGGTGAACTAAATGCATAACTGATTATGAACTTTTATTTTAACTTGTAACTTCTATTTCATCATCATCATTTCGACCGTAAGACGTCCACTGTTGGATATAGGCCTCACCCAAGGCCTCACACAGACCGCTCTTGGGCCATCAACCGCTTTCCGCTTCCGCCAGGTCGTCAGACCACCTTGAGCCTACCCCTGCTGCGTCTTCTAGCTACCAACTTCTATTTATAGGTCTTTTATTGCGTTCACTATGCTTAAGGGGCACAAAGCTTTCTCTCACATATAAATATACGTATGACAGAGAACACGCATGGTCGAAACTGTGCTTAACACTAAACTAACATATCAATAAGAGGTGTGGGTACACGTGGTCTATTGCAACGCGTTATACAGTTTACCCCCGATTTAACGGACTTTCAATTCCGGAGGACCAATTGTAAGCATACGGGTTAAAAATTGAGCTGATCGCACCATAATGTTCTCCTTAGCCTTTATTATTCCCAAGTCACTTGGGGTCGGCTTTCTAGTCTAACCGGATTTGACTAGATATCAGCTTTTACACGGAGCGACTGCCATCTGACCTCCGCAACCCGAATGCTAACGATACCCTAAAGCTAGACCAGTGTCAGGATATTAGAAGGCCCTGACTTCCAAATAACGACTGTCATAGATGTTCATGGCAGCCGGGACCGACGGCTTAACGTGCCCTCCGAGGCACGGAGCAGCCGATAATCTTCATTCAATACGCACATAATTTCGAAAAGTCATATAACTCCCGAAAGTCAGAGGTGCGCGACGTGGGTTCGAACCCGAGACCCTCTGCATTGCAGTCTGTTGGTCTCCCCACTGAGCTATCACTGAATATAATAAATGGTTGATTAATTTTGTACTGCAGACAGTAAACATTAAACTTACTATTACTTTACTTTTTCACAAGTATTTAACTTGTGACTTTTGTTAGATAAAATTAATAGGCTTTTTCAGAGACTCGTGAGCACAGGTAAGTCAATAAAGCTCGAAGTAAGAAAGCTAGGAAGAAAGTACGAAAGCTCCATAAGGGTTATATGGTCATAAATGAATACATACATACATAGATTCACGCCTGTTTCCCAGAGGTGTAGGCAGAGACTACGGATTTCCATTTGCTACGATCCTTACACACTTCTCTGGCTTCATTCACTTTCATCACATTCCTCATACACGCCCGTCGGTTCAAGGTGCTCCTAACCTGGCCTTTGTCCAGAACGCCTCCGATCTGGTCGAGAAACGTTCGCCTAGGTTTTCCTCTTGCGACTGTTCCATTCACACTAGCCTTATAAATGAATAATATAATTATTATGATTTAAACGTGCATTTGCTTTCGGCTTTATCGGATTAACGGACATAGCCAACACCCAGACACGGAACAAATACAGTGTACTTATTAAAGAAAGTTGCTCCTTTAAACGATATTACTATAGCGTCCATACGTACTAAAAAACCAGATATCCAATAATGATTTTGTTTATGATATACAAAAAAACTATACTAATATTATAAAGTTCAAGAGTTTGCTTGTTTGAACGCGCTAATCTTAAGAACTACTGGTTCGAATTGAAAAATTATTTTAGTGTTGGATAGCCCATTTATCGAGGAAGGCTATAAGCTATATAACTTCATGCTACGACCAAAAGAAGCGGAGAAGCAATGAAAAATGGTGCAAAAGCGGGGAAAATTATCTTATCTTATATGAAGCAGACGAAGTTGCGCGGGTCAGCTAGTACTAAATGAAATAATAAACGGTCACATACGTATAACTCTAAATACGCTAAGTATTCATACACAAGTCGTTCTCTACAAGCAGTAACAAAAAAAACCCTCAACCATAAAAATATTTTATTTTATTGGACAATACAAAACTGACAATGGGTATATTTTGTATTTTTCCGGGGCCATACCTTTTTTCTATTAATAATATAGATCAACATAATGTATAAAAGGAGCACAACATTTTTTGCTCCGTGACTTATCATATCAACATATTTTCATCTTATTATCTTATTTATCTATTCAACGAATAGACAATGACCTCGATTATTAATGAAAAGTAAAGATAACAAGTTTAATAATGACGTCATATTCGGTTGGGTGATGTGTCAGGACAATTAGTACGCCGTATGTTACCTCCACACACACGTCGATTGCATTTCTCAACACGGTTGCAGAGAGTGGTGCGTTGGCGTTCGTCTCAGTTCTCGCCGAGACTTCCAGCTAGGCTGACGCGATTACAACCTTTGCCTAAAAATAGTTACAAAATATTATCTGTAAGTTTGTGGGGCCTGTGTGCAGTTTGATATGTAAGCAATATGTTTTGTTGATATTTTATTTTATTTTTATGTTATTTATGTATCATGTTTTAAAAATGAACATGTGAAAGTTTTGACATATTTACATGGCAACGTTTTAATTATTTTAAAAGTAATAATAATTTATTTACATTTTGTAAAGATGAAATATACAAAATGACATTTTATAAGATGCTATATTATTACTCGAAATTATCTTATTCGTCCTCATCTTCTTAGTTCAACAAAGGTACTTACAAAAATAATAGTAGGTATAGTAACTTAAGCAGATTTTTTTATTATTTTAATATTTTTTTATAACCTACTCGTATTTATAAAATCTACCAACATTTTTATAGGCTGAATATCGTTAACTTGAATTGTATTAAAAAAATAGAATTCCAAATTCAAATTGTGCCTGGTTGTAAACAAACTACTTCGCCGTAAATCTCCTTAAATATTTTGACAGCAAAGAGGCTGACACACTTTCTTTTCCCACATTGTTTAATACTTATCATCCGGTGCACACTACAGTAATTATATAGCAAATTTTATTACTTTTAATATGTTTAGGAAACAACATACATCTATACTAATATTATAAAGCTGAAGAGTTTGTTTGTGTTTCTTTCTTTCTACGCGCTAATCTCAGGAACTACTGGTGCGATTTGAAAAATTCTTTTAGTGTTAGATAGCCTATTTATCGAGGAAGGCTATAGGCTATATAACATCACGCGGGGTGGCGCAGTAACGATAAACGCGGGTGAAACCGGGGGAACATCTATCCTTCTATATCAAGTAACTGTGATAAAATTTAACAGATATTTAAATATCATATACGTCATAATTAAATGCTGAGTTGACAGCAGCTACTTTTTTAAATTCTATAACCACAAACAATACTGTATAAAAAAACGTTGTAGGTATACGTCTTGAATCACTTAATGCTTTATTAGCTAACTAGCGACACACCTCGGCTTCGCACGGGCAGTACAAAACCTTAACAAATTATACAACTAAACCTTCCTCATGAATCACTCTCTCTATTGGTGAAAATCAGTTCAGTAGTTTTTCAGACAGACAGACGCGTAGGGAACTTTGTTTTATAATACGTAGTGATATAAATCAGCAATATAGAATATAGATACTGTTAAAAACAGTATTATACTTTTATCGTTCGTTAATACTTTTTACAGTTCTATAAAAAAAGTATACAAAATACTGTTTTTATGTTCGCTGATATCCGGAGTCATACGTAAATTGTGCAAAAAGCTCCAAAAATATGTTTTTAAAACGTCATAAAAACTGTTTTCTTCTGTAAAATACTGTTCATTTTATTTCTCCGATCTTAATATAGGTACTTCATTTCTCGTACAAACAAAAATGGTTCAATCGTAATGCTATGATAATCTTTAGAGGTTTATACAATCTTGTCAGTTTATGGTTTACTGTATCTAAATATTTTAAGTCCGATGGTTCATTTGTGTAGTTTCGCGACCAAACTAGGTTGCAAACTTGATTGGCCATCTTCAGAACTTGTTATAGTTAATTAAATAGAAGGTATGACACACGAATTCTTAATATGTTAATGCAAAATATTTATTAATACCGAAGAGGCCTTATTGTCAAATTATTTATTTTGGCCGAAAATATGACATATTACAGATTTTTAACCTAATAGTATGTATGACATATATTTCAATTAAAATCGAGATTCCCGTTTAAAATTGACTAAAATTGGTTGCCAATTTCTGATCTATGTATTGGTTTCCTTGATAATAGCTGTAAGAATTAAACATAATTGGTATGTAGTTATGGAGTTTATGTCAAATTTTATCACGAGCAAGAAAACCCACAGAAAAATTGCTTATTGGGAACTATCCTAAGTCGTTAGTCTTCGTAACAATTTACGAATGGAACATTATGCTTTTTTTTTTAAATTGCTAGCTTGCCTATGTTCATCCATAGTTTGTGTATTTTCCATCATTATAGGATAGGGTTTGGGTTTAAAAAAATACATTTATTTCTTTCCTCTTTTTGGTATTGGTTAAACATCACCAACATTGGTATACATATTTAATTATTTATATATAACTTTAACTTAGCTTTTACGCGCGGCTCCGCCCGCTACAACACACTAGATATCACCGAAATAAAGGAGCAGTTAAACCTCTTAAATATTGAACTGAAAATTGCAAATACAGAAGTAGAAAATTTGAACCAAGAAAATATGGCTTTGAAAAGGGAAATACAAGAATATCAACAAAAAATAAAACTTTATAAATCAGTAGGTGCTAGAGACACACAAAATGTTGACATTAAGACACCCTTAAAGTTTTATTCACCACAATATCGAAAACGATTTACACGCATTAATATGAAAGTAGGACTATTTAGAACAACTTCGAGTGAAACAATAATGAAATGCAACCACGCGGGCGGAGCCGCGCGTAAAAGTATTGATGTAGGTACATCAATAAAAAGTAGCCTATGTCCTTTCCCAGGTTTAAACTACCTCTGTATCAAATTTCATCCAAATCGGTTGAGTGGCTTAGCCAAGAATAATAATAATAGGTATAACAAATAAATAATAAATAATTTATTAATATTAAGTACAACATCAGAAAGGGTTCTTGCTAATTTACATTTAAATAACATGATACGGTTGTATAATATATATACAAGCTGATTGGTAATAGACTGGACATATTGAAGGAGGGTATTCAGTACTCGATTTTGGACCCGAATATCTAAAAAAATAGGTACTTAAAATTTGACTTAGTTATCCAATAAAAACTTAATGTGCGGTCACTCTTGCGCATATACCAAAGCTAAACAAAACCTCCGCCCCCGCCCTCAGCCACCGCACCCCGCACTCTTCCGAATTTGCACCTCCGCCCGTCCTTTTCTTCTCAAAGGTCAGCCTCGACAGCAGTGTGCGCAGTGTCCACATTTTATGGATATTTTATACAAATTTTCATAAAGGTTTTCTTTGCAGGTTATACAGATTTTATTTTTATTTCTTTTTTATACGTTACGTCTGACCATAAATTATCATGTCCTTAAGTATGTACAATGTTTAACCAGTCACACTGTATAACAAGAATAGGTAGCAGACAGACAGACCGATAGACAGAGAGAGTTACTTTCGAATTTATAATATTTTAGCAAGGATAGTAACAATAGTAAGGATAGGTAGTTAGTTTAAAAATTAGAAATAAACTGTTAGACTAAGGTAGTACCGTAAACTTAACATTAAGACTTCGTTTATAAACAGGTAGTAGGTGAGTAGTGTAAGTTCGCTTGCAAAACTCGTCGTGAGTAGAGTTGGGTAGCGCCGCTGCTCCACTAGTCGTGGGTTCACTGCCAGTTGCGACACAAACTAACTAATTATATACATACATATACGTCTGGCGTCGCCATTGATAACATTACTCGTATGGCTTTCATTTACGGTGTTTAAGAGGATACACTGAAAAAATGCACTAACTTTCATCGAATAGTATAGGACTATGAGAAGACCAATTCATCTAGAATTTTGATATAGGTAAATTGATGTCTTGAACTAGAATTTCCTAGCTCAAAAACATGATATTGTGATTTTGGCTCGATCATCATTATTTTCGAAAACATCTCTGAAAAATTACAATTTTTGAAATTACAAGGAAGTTACACTATCATTATGCTTAGGAATTACTCAAATATATTCGTAGCATCAATATTAGTAATTTGCTAGCTCATTATTTCCATAACTAAAACCAATCATTTTTAAATAATATTTGAAGATTTTAACAAACAATTTCTAAGCGCTCTCGATCATTGCGGGCGCATAGCAATTTTAGACCTTATGACCGCTCTTTAACGATTGATACACAATGAGTGTCAATGAGTACGGGCGTCACGTTTCGCGGCGTCCCCTTAACGCCCCGGTGGCTCAGCGGCAGTGTAACCGATTGCTATGTATAAGGTCACGACTTTAATGCCCGGGTCGAGCTAAGTGTTATTGGATTTTCTGTAAAGAAATTCTTAGCACAGAACAGTATCTGGGACTGTGCCCTGTAGACAGTATTAGGGTACTTGTTGAGTGAGACGTAAACCATAACTGGCAAAAAGTGGGTACCTATAGTAGGTATACCAACCTTTTAACTTATCGATGATATAGGCGTGAGACTCAATGTATGTAACATTAACTTATGCCTAAATATTTTGTTGAGGTAGACAGAGTTGTTTTCAATCAATGCAATAGTGTATTTTTAAATCCAATTGTAGGCAAACATGATTTATATCCCTCGTTTAAATATAGATTATAGGTTGAAACTGTAACGTTAATAAATGAAAAAGGAAAATGGTCACTGTTTAAGTATTATATAAACTTAAATAATAGTGTGACTATTACACACACATATACAAGGTAAAATGGTATTTTCTGTAACGAATAAGTGTGAAAACTTGTTTAAATCCTTACTAATATTATAAATTCGAAAGTAACTCTGTCTGTCTACCTGTCTGTCTGTCTGTCTGTTACCTTTTCACGGCTAAACCACTCAACCGATTTAGATGAAATTTGGTACAGATATAGTTTAAAACGTGAGGATGGACATAGGCTACTTTTTATCGATGTAGGTACCACGCGGGCGGAGCCGCGCGCAAAAGCTAGTATGAACTATTTTACACTTACACTCTTTGATACTCGTAGATTAAACTCACGAATGGCATAGTGGTTTTAATGGTAATATTGTCACTAATGTGTTATGGGTTCATTGATATAAAATGTCAAGGGTTCATAAATATCTGACAATATAATTACATCACATTTTTTTTAAGAATAAAACTAAATTAATATAATATATGTAATTTTTATTTATATAGTATTTTATTATTGCCTTACTTTAATAGCAATGTTAATCATTTTATTTTAACTGCTAATAACGATCTTTCTTGCCGATTGCTTTAATTTACATCAAAATAGATTAGCTTAGGGCTATTTATATATTATATATTAGATGAGCAATAAAAACCTTGGAAATAAATTTAATTTTAATCAGAAACATTTATTATCACCCACAGAAAAGTTTAAAGGGTAACATGTTCAAAAACGTATGGCAACACTTCAATAGGTAAATAATACAAAATAGCTATAACCATAATAATAAAATCATCATTAACAATACCAAAAAACCGAAATTACTACGAAAATTATCTTCAAAATATTCATTAAGTACAATAATGACATTATACATTATGTGTACTCAAAACAAGAGTACGTGCACAAAAAATAACATAATGGTTTTGCTTATATGAAGATTAGATGTTGCCCGCGTCTTCGTTTACTTTAGAGAGAAATAAAGAATCATTTATTCACAACAATATTTAAAGTATATTTTGTTAATAATATAAATTTCTATCTCGCAGTAACAGTTATTTATTCTAATTAATTAGGATTGCTTAAGACTAAAAAAAATGTATTGTGATATCGTTTGTAATTGCAGATTAAGCGCTATTACTTTCCATGTATAGAGTAAATGATCTACAAGGTCGAGGTCAAGGTCAAAAAATGACGTTATATCCGCGCCTAAAGTCAAGGTCGACGATATTTGATTGGCCCACATAATAAGTGCGTCAGAAAAAGTGTGGTAATGTTTAATAAGTGTAACGTAATATATGATAAATGATGTGGCCAGCAGAATAATATCGCGACAGCATTTTTTATTATTGTTATGATAAATAGTTTGTTTTTACTAAAATCTTAGTAATATTAATATATTGGTGTTGATTTTCTTGTTTTTTTTTGAAATGCCTATAATTTCGAATATACATGAGATAGTTTTTTTTTTTTCTGATAACTAATATGACTTTGTCTAACACCCTGTTCCGGCTTGACGTCGACTTCTGGGACACCCTGTATAGGTGGAAGTTGGTAAAGATGTTTGTATGTATTTTACTTAATTATTCGTAAACTGTTGAATGGATTTGGATAAATCTTGGCACGTTATCTATGTTCTCGATTACATATAGGAAACTTTGTAGCCTGATATATTATTATGTTCCCGTGGGATTCACGCGGCTCATATAAAACTAGTTCCTATAATATAAATTAGCCAGTTATTTGCACTGTTCTATAAAACTAGCTAAACCCGTCGATGGTTTGCCGTGGCTCTATCTGAAATTAATCCTAATCTTAACTAATATTATAAAAGCTAAAATGAGTTTGTTTGTTTTTTACCTTTTCACGCCTGAACCACTGAACCGATCATCCTGAAATTTTGCATATACGTTGACAGGTGTACAAAAACCGACATAGGCTACCGTTTATCCCGAAAAAAATTACTGTTCCCGAGGAAAACAACAATAACGTTCTTATGATAATAGATGGCGCCACGTGTCTTTCGAATCATGATTGAATTATATTATTATAAGCAGAGTACAACCCGAATTGATTGTCAAATTCTTAATTAACGCGAGCGAAGCCGCGGGAAAAGCTAGTTATTAAATAAAAGTATTCTATATGCCTGCTCAAGTGGGAAATTCGGAATTATACGCACTTTTATATAGAACTAGTTTTAGCCCGTGGTTTCACCCGGGGAAGTCCCGTTCCCGTGGGAATATCAGGATAAAAGTAGCCTATGTGTGAATTCAGGTCTCCAGCTATCTACATACCAAGTTTCATCACAATCGGTCCAGTAGTTTTTACGTGAAAGAGTAACAAACATCCATACATCTATACATCCATACAAACTTTCGCGTTTATAATATTAGTGAGGATTGCAACGTCATGTAAAATTTTTAATCAATCTATCGATTACATTTTGATTTTTGCGGACACAAACATACGCAAGCTGAATTCTTATAATATAAAGATTTTATTATAATGTAATTTTAAAAACGTAGGTATTTTCTTTTTAATTATATATTTGAAAAACTGCATTTTCCTTACGTTTATATCTTAACAAAACAAGGAATGTCCCTAGTTCAGGCATTCTCTAATCTATGTAATATCTAATAATATCGCACGATAGATTCATGATAGTCAATACCATAGCCGAGTTATTAGTTGAAACGCTCGTTATCTCGATTACGTGTATAAGATAATCAAGTTCTAGTTAAGCAAAGATAACAACGATATATTAGATAGCTTTATCTATAACTTGAGCCTAAAACGTGCATCTATTTACTTGCTCTATAATAATATTCCTTACAAAATACAGCCACCAGAACTTTAAAGAATAGGTATTGAACCTTAGCTTAAAGGGATATATTATTATCGCTCTGGTTTCGCACGAACTATCAATGAGCCAAAGAGATAACTACAAATCGGACTGATTGTACCTATGTAAAATTCATATTGTCATTTGGTTTTTCTTCAAAAATAAACCTATTTTTTTTTATACAACTAGAGTGGCAAGCAAGCTTACGGCCCATGATGGTAAGTTGTCACCGTAGCCTATAGACGCCTGTAACACCAGAGGCATCACGTGCGCGTTGCCGACCCTTTAGGAAAGGAAGTGGGAAGGAGAAGGAGCGGGAAAGGGGAAAGGGGTGATTGAGGCTACGGCACACTCACTCACCGAACGAAACAACAGTAGAAATACTGCTATTTCACGTCGATATTCTGTGAGAGGGTAGTCCTTCCCCGGTCGAGCCGGCCCGTTCATGCTGAAATCAGCGAGGCTCTTTATTATTACAAATGTACGTGTCATACCTTATATTACCGAAAGACTGGGCATTGTATTACACCACGGGACAGGTATAAAATTGGTTTTGTATCCTACGTAATACGGAGCGAGTCTATTCCATCTTTCGAATTAGTGTTGCTACCAAGAAAATTCCAATACCCGACTGTAAAATTGCCCGACTCGGAAATCGAAACCGAGGCCTCATGCACAGAAGACACATTCACTACCTTTGCAAGGCAGAATGACTGGCGACCGCAGAACAGACTCGCGACTTTGTGTTGAATAATATGTAAAGAGTACTATATACGGATTTTAACGCGTTGTTTAGTTGTTTATTTGACACTTTATTACATAATTTAGAACACCGATTCCTATCAAGGATGCTTCGCGAGGCTATTGAAATCAAAAAACATCCTAATTTCAATTGAGAAGATGGTTGGAATGTACCACAAGCTTGGGATCCAGTAATTGAAATAGTCAAACCCACGAAGAAGCAAACCACAGCTAGATTTCATGATACTTTGAGCTAAAACACCCATGATTAAATTATGTTCGGGTACTTTGAAATAACTAAACTGGGACACAGTACCGGATTAACCACGTAGCAAGAGTAGCAATAGCTACGGGCCCCGCGCGAAAGGGGGCCCCGCATATTTAAACCCACTCATGTCTGCCTGAGCGTAATTTTTTGAGGAAAACTTATTACTTAAGATGTGGTAGGTATATTGAATTTACTTGGTGTCACAAAAACGTGAAATGTTACAACTTTTCCTACTAAGACAATCCGCGTCAGACAATCGGTAACCGACTATTTCCTTGGCGTAAATAAAACACCGAATTTCATACGGTAAACGCACAAGTTCTACAAAAAGTCGCTCGTATAAATGTGTAGAATTTCAGTCGGCCCAATAATCAGCTCTACAAAAAGTCTGACGTATGCAAGCAATTTTACCCGAAAGAATTTGCTACGGGCCCCGCGCTTGCTTAATCCGGCACTGCTGGGACATTGAGACAACTACCATCTTAGTCTCCCCGTGACCATGGCTGCTGAAAAGCAACCGAAACGTCGGGGAAAGTGTAAACATAAATATAAATAGTATAATAGTATAAATAGTTTTAATAGTTTCAATAATTTAATTAGCTTATAAATTAGTAAAGTTTAATAGTAATAATAGTATAACAGTTTCTAAATTATTTAATAAAGTGTCAAATAAACAACACGATAAAATCCGTATATAGTAGTTTAATTTCAATGAATAACATTCGCGTAAACAGAAGACAATATTATATGATGTAAATAGCATATGAACTCGCTCGCTAGCAAGCATTCAAATGTGTTTCGTTCTACCCGCCATCTATATTAACGTAATCTGTGACATCACGTAGCTATTAGACAATGGTGAATGATTAGTCTTTAATTTTGCAAACATAGTCTAAATATTAATCACCGCATACAGACGTATTACAATGAATAGCTGTGTTGTATATTTATAATCAATTCATTCATAGTTGCCATTCGTGGTATGTCTATCAATGCAGGGTGACGCACGTTGATGCCTTATGAAGTACCTAAAGGCAACTCTAATTGGAGCGTCAATAGTTTTTTATACTGTCATATCTAACAATAGTCATGAGTTTCTTGCCCGCTCTTATCATGAGCCCTACACCCTTGCTTTGCTGAACGTGCCAGTAAATGTAAATTCACAGAAATTTTTTTGTGTAACTTTGACATTCATAAGTGTTACCTTGTAACCTAACTTGAATAAATTTATTTTTGATTTTTGATTTTGATTTTAAATCAGCAAACAATCTGACCGCTTGTTGGTAAGCGAACACAGTAGCTTATATTATGTAGATGCTTGCAATAAATACTACAGGGTCGAATCTCGTTATGAAAACTTTCACAATAGAGTCTAATCTAGTCTCAATGTTATAAAAATTGGGGCAGTCTTTGGGGACTGCCGATAGAAGTGAAAACTTGAATCCTTGATCATAAACACTTCTTCATAAACAAAACAAAAAAGAAAGAAAGTAGCGGGTCGGATTCCTGATACTCTCTTATTAAGAGGCGGGTTATTAAGAGAGTCAAAATTTCGTTATTTTTTGCGTAGGATGCACCATTTCTGAGATATTGTTAATTTTCTGAAATAATTGGAAAGCGTGGAATTGTGACGATGGCGAAGCGTGACGATGACGCGAGTTCTAGGATATTTGCTCACCCAAGAAGTGCTCAACCACCTATAGAAGTTTTCACTTCAATAACCACAAATGGTATTCTTCTTGCTTTAAATAAACGTCAAATGTTAACATAATTTTAAATTTCGGTTTATATGTTGTTTTATTAGTCTAGATATGTTTATATGTTGTTTTATTCTATTTTGAACAGTTTTAATGCCTAGAATTGTCCGTTTGGGATATCTCTTGGGTATTACTGGCACCGAGGAAAACACGGGTGACGTTGTCAACGTGGTCGCCTCATCACCGTCACGGTGGTGTGATGGGTTCAAATACAACACGCAATATTTTTTATTGCTTGTTTGTGAGTTTCGCGTGATGATTTTTGACTGAGTGATTTCTGCCCTTTTTGCAAAAACAAATTTTTTCGCTGCTTTGCCCGAATTTAAAATGACTTATGTTTAACTTATCACCAGATATAGTAAAATATAACAGTCAAAAATAGTAAATGATCACCAAATTGCACAGCAAAATATATTTAAAGAGATCAAACTAAGTCGACGCTACTATTTTTGGGTGGGTTTAAGAAGGAACCTAACATAACCTAACCCTTCCGAGACGGAATGCAGTGATTTGAGGCGTATAGGCGCTCGTTATGATATATTTTAGTAACCATATTTTGCTGCGCAATTAGTATTTTTGGTGGTCATTATATTAATTCCCATTTAAAATGTACCTTCCTAAATAGTGTCTTGCAAAACTTAAATTTAAAGATTTAGTCTATTAAAACAATAGTACATGTTTGATGCTACCGCTGGTGCTGTACAGCCTGATCGGTTTCAAGGCTCTCAATACAATAGCAAATAAATCAGTCTCGATGTGTACAACGCATGGCCGCCACCACGTGTGAGCATCACACACATCTAACGCAATTTATGTTAATTACGACAATCGTGACTTGATTTCTCCTACAATGTTTACTATCTGATCCGTTTAATTACGGGCAATTATATTGTTGTTTAGAACATCTACCGTACTAAGAAATAATTCCTATAATAATATGCTCTATAAAACATTGAAATAACAAACAAAAATACAAACCAATTTTTAAATTTAAAACTTATATACTTAAATAAACTACTATATTATAAGGAATTTTTAAATCTACTGAAAATCTATAACATACGAGGGTTTTAAATCTGGTAGTAGGTATCAAATGACAGAAAAAGGATACATAATACAAACTATGGACGTAACGGCTATTAAAATTCAGCTGTTAAAGAGAGATAGCGTGATATCTCCACTACTTTTTCTTATATCCAAATTTAATATAATACTTACTCCCTTGTTCTGCAACGAATTTCGATACAGTTTGCACAAAAATATTCCTATTGATTGCTATTTGCTCGTATGTAAAATAATCATTTATTCATCAAAATTAAACATATGCAAGTACCCTGTTTTTGTATGGGCCTCAAACAACACTTCTTAAGAGACTTAGCATGTTGTTCACCGTTTAAACGGTCCATGTTGTATGTTGAACACGTATACTTGTATAAACCAATTTGCGCAGATAAGGACGTGCATACGAAGTTACGAACTAGGTAAGTACTGTTTGTCGTACTTCTCATCGCAAAGTGTACGACAGGTATGAGTACAAGGCAGAACGTGTAGACGATGCTGTAAACAGACAGAATTTAATCCTTTTATGCGATAGCTCTGTGGGGAGACCAACAGACTACATTGCAGAGGGTCTCGGGTTCGAACCATGTCGCGCACCTCTGACGTTCGGAAGTTATATGACTTTTCGAAATCATGTGCGTATTGATTGACAATTATCGCCTGCTTCGTGCCTCGGAGAGCACGTTAACCCGTCGGCGCCGGTCCCGGCTGCTATGAACATCTATGGCAGTCGTTATTGGGAAGTCAGTGCCCTCTACTGACACTGGTCTAGCCTTAGGGTATCGTTAGCCTTCGAGTTGCGGAGGTCAGATGGCAGTCGCTCCGTGTAAAAACTGATATCCAGTCAAATCCGGTTAGACTAGAAAGCCGACTCCAAGTGACTTGGGAATAATAAAGGCTAGGGAGAAGATGTTATACTAGTTTTTGCACGCGGCTTCGCTCGCGTAAAGGTAGGTTAGGTTATGTTCGTAACAGTATTATTTTAAATAAAATATAGAGAAATATTTTTTTAAATCGGTTGATTAGTTTTTGAGTTAAACCCTTAGGCGCAAGACATACAGAAAAGACTTAAGACGAGGACGCGTCGCAGACGCGGCGCCACTTCAATCAATTTTCATATAAAATGTATAGAAGCGTCGCGATACAAAATAAACAGAAAAGACAGGGCGCGGACGAGACACGGACACGACGCTTCAATCAATTTTCATACAAAATGTATAGAAGCGTCGCGACACAAAATAAACAGAAAAGACAGGGCGCGGACGAGACACGGACACGACGCTTCAATCAATTTTCATACAAAATGTATAGAAGCGTCGCGACACAAAATAAACAGAAAAGACAGGGCGCGGACGAGACACGGACACGACGCTTCAATCAATTTTCATACAAAATGTATAGAAGCGTCGCGACACAAAATAAACAGAAAAGACAGGGCGCGGACGAGACACGGACACGACGCTTCAATCAATTTTCATACAAAATGTATAGAAGCGTCGCGACACAAAATAAACAGAAAAGACAGGGCGCGGACGAGACACGGACACGACGCTTCAATCAATTTTCATATAAAATGTATAGAAGCGTCGCGACACAAAATAAACAGAAAAGACAGGGCGCGGACGAGACACGGACACGACGCTTCAATCAATTTTCATACAAAATGTATAGAAGCGTCGCGACACAAAATAAACAGAAAAGACAGGGCGCGGACGAGACACGGACACGACGCTTCAATCAATTTTCATACAAAATGTATAGAAGCGTCGCGACACAAAATAAACAGAAAAGACAGGGCGCGGACGAGACACGGACACGACGCTTCAATCAATTTTCATACAAAATGTATAGAAGCGTCGCGACACAAAATAAACAGAAAAGACAGGGCGCGGACGAGACACGGACACGACGCTTCAATCAATTTTCATACAAAATGTATAGAAGCGTCGCGACACAAAATAAACAGAAAAGACAGGGCGCGGACGAGACACGGACACGACGCTTCAATCAATTTTCATACAAAATGTATAGAAGCGTCGCGACACAAAATAAACAGAAAAGACAGGGCGCGGACGAGACACGGACACGACGCTTCAATCAATTTTCATACAAAATGTATAGAAGCGTCGCGACACAAAATAAACAGAAAAGACAGGGCGCGGACGAGACACGGACACGACGCTTCAATCAATTTTCTTAAGAAAATGTATAGAAGCGTCGCGACACAAAATAAACAGAAAAGACAGGGCGCGGACGAGACACGGACACGACGCTTCAATCAATTTTCATACAAAATGTATAGAAGCGTCGCGACACAAAATAAACAGAAAAGACAGGGCGCGGACGAGACACGGACACGACGCTTCAATCAATTTTCTTAAGAAAATGTATAGACATTTCGTATTAAAATTGATTAAAGAGGCGCCGCGTCTGCGACGCGTCCTCGTCTTACGTCTTTTCTGTGTGTGTTGCGCCTTACAAACAAAAAATCTAATCTTTCCTCTTTATAATGTTTAGTATTGATATCGTGATCATGATTCGTATGCTCGCTAAGTTCTGAACACATCATTATAGCAATACAATGATAGTGATTATTAGATATGCTATCTAATCTTATGTTATGTGGGGGCCCGTCAGTGCAGACCGGCGACACTTCGACCCAGTGGGATCTTTTGTGTCGACACTCTCCCAATAACGACTGCCATAGATGTTCAAGGCAGCCGGGACCGACGGCTTAACGTGCCCTCCGAGGCACGGAGCAGCCGATAATCTTCATTCAATACGCACATAATTTCGAAAAGTCATATAACTTCCGAAAGTCCGAGGTGCGCTACGTGGGTTCGAACTCGAGACCCTCTGCATTGCAGTCTGTTGGTCTCCCCACTGAGCTGTCGCTGTTCTATGCTATCTAATAATCACTATAATTGTATCACCACATATTATAAAAGAAAGTCCCTCCACGTCTGTCTGTCTGTTTGTGATAAACTCAAAAACTACTGAACGGATTTTCATGCGGTTTTCACGAATAGCTAGAAAAGTGAGTCATGAGGGAGGTTTTGTTGTATAGTTTGATAAGATTTTGTACTACCCGTGAGAGGTCAGGGCGGGACGTTAGTACAAAATAAAATTGATCTACATATATTAATTTGTCAAGTCTTGGAATGTCAACATAATTAAAATCTATTGTCTCTGCCCACCGGAATGCTGGTGCGTACTCATATTATGTTCAATTACTGTTTTAGGTAGTAAATAAAATAACGCTGCGCATGCACAATACGAAGTATTTCTTGCTTTAACTGTAGTGTCGATGACGCATGATCGCGTGCCTCAAAGATTCCTTGTATACAGGTTGATTTTGTGTAAAGGTGCGCGTCATAAATATCAAATATTTGTTATTTACCAACATGAAAAATGGAACATAATTATGTATACGAGTATATTTGGAGGAAAATATGGTTTCCTTGATTCAGAGGTAGCAGTATAATCATCTCTGTAAATATAGCAAAATCTTATATGTCAAGATCCCGTTTACTCAAAGCCCGACAAGGCAAGGCACGACATTTGCGTCAAGAAGCTATTGACCGCAAATGTCATGCTGCCTTTGTCTAACTAGGTGAAAAATACAGATATAGCATAAAAGTTCCTCGGATACCTCGCCTCGTGTAAATGTGCCTTTGCTACAGGATTAAAAGGCACATTTTCGCAAACCTTTAAGACTCACCTCACTATAGATAACGTTTAGAATTTTGCGTAATATTGTAAATTTAGGTCGATAACACTTAGCCAATCCAGTGATTGATTTTCATTGTAACAACTTAGTCCTAAAGCATGAAACTAATGCATCGACGGCGTAGTAGTTAGTGTAACTGACTGCCACGCCTAAGGTCGCGGGTTCGATTCCCGCACAAGTCAAATTAGTGTGCATGAACATGGATGTTTGTCTTGGTCTGGGTGTTTCTATGTATAATATGTATGTATTTACAAAAAAAAAGAGTATATAAGTATGTTTATCCATTGTCTAGTACCCATAGTACAAGCTCTGCTTAGTTTGGGCTAGATGGTGTTGTGTGTATGTGATAGAATATTATTATTATTAATATTCTTACACAGCGCAGCTATCATGCGTAGGTTGACAGTTGTTGCGTGAGTTGTATGCTGACCGAACGCAAAGCGAGTTTCCCCATAGTTATGCCCTTGAAAATGACATTTCTACGCCTGAACATATATAAATAAGTATAATCCGTTTGGCCGGCCAACTAACGCAAGTCAGAGTTGAAAGTCCGGCTAACGATTATAAAGTTCCACCGCAGCCAACATGTAAAGATATTATTATTACCTATGTCTCTTTAGCGAGCTAGCATTCCCATAAGACTACAGTATGGGGTTCTTCAAAAAGGATGTTAAAAGGTTTTTACAGGGTCGGCAACGCGCAAGTGATGCCTCTGGGGTCGCAGGCGTCCATTATATTTATGCACTGTGCCATAGACTACGGTGACCATTTACCATCAGGTGGGCCGGCCGTATGCTTGTTTACCATTTTAGTAGTACCTATAAAGAATATTGAAAGAAAGAATGGACGAGGAAAGACTGACTAAGAAAGTTTATAAGGCTAGTGTGAATGGAACAGTCGCAAGAGGAAAACCTAGGCGAACGTTTCTCGACCAGATCGGAGGCGTCCTGGACAAAGGCCAGGTTAAGAGCTCCTTGAACCGACGGGCGTGTATGAGGAATGTGATGAAGGTGAATGAAGCCAGAGAAGTGTGTCAGGATCGTAGCAAATGGAAATCCGTAGTCTCTGCCTACCCCTCTGGGAAACAGGCGTGAATCTATGTATGTATGTATGTATAAAGAATATTAGGTAGGATAGGTTCCTACCTAATATTCTTTATATATAATCCTAACTAATATTATAAAAGCGAAAATGAATTTGTTTGTTTGTTACCTTTTCACGCCTAAACCACTGAACCGATCATTCTGAAATTTTGTATATAGGTACGTAGTCAGGTGTACAGAAACGGACATAGGCTACCTTTCATCCCGAAAAAAATTGCTGTTCCCGAGGAAAACAATAATAACGTTCTTATGATAATAGATGTAATAATAAAAATATAATATATAATTTATAATGATTAAGTCAATTGTTATTATTTGTGTATTTATTTTTAATTAGAGCTCTGTAGCGTCATCTTGAACTGATCTATATCTAATAATCACGATGTGTACACATAGTTAGAACCATAGTTTAAACCAAAACTGTTAGTTTATGAGTTTTATACTGTATGCACTATGTTTTGTTTTGTGTGCCTTATTAAATAAATAAATAAATATAGATGGCACCACGTGTCTTTCGAATCATGATTGAATTATATTATTACAAGCAGAGTACAACCCGAATTGATTGTCAAATTCTAAATTAACGCGAGCGAAGCCGCGGGCAAAAGCTAGTCGTGTTATAAATGCGAATGTAAGTTTGTTTGTTTGTTTGTAACGCTTTTACGCAATGCGTATCAAATTAATTGACTAATGGCAGAATTTTAACTATGCTTTCATAGTTTCACGGCTATCATTTCGAAGGATAGGCAGAGGAATATTAAACTCACATTTCGCCAGATAATATTTTCGTAATAAGCGGCAGGCCTATATTCGGCTACACATACAAAATACACTGTGAAGGAACATTCATAAAATATCTGGACTGTAATTGGGCTTTCTATCAGGTGCGCCACAATCACATTGCTGTCACAAAAAAAAATTATTTCATTTATTTTCAGAAGACTTCTCCCGCACTAGAAATAATTTCTGTGTCGCAAGGGACTTTACAAACATTCAAACAACCACAAACAGTTGTTCAGACAAACCTCGAAACAACCATTTGTGGATCACACAAAGTTTAGTCCCGTGTGGGATTCGAACCCACAACACTCGGCGCAGGGGCAGTGGCGAGGCAACCACTTAAACCACTACGCCTTCCGTGCTGTCAAACCTGGCATTGCACTACCATCTAATTTAATAAAATACTACGAAATTTGGGTCAGCATTTCAAAAGGTTGCAAGAAACTTTTGTCCAATTATAGTCTAATGCGGTGGTTTCTTAAGCCCGCCGCTATAATTTTAATAATGATCTTCAGAATAATGGCCATGCATCATATGTACCAGTACTCATACAAAATGACAAGGTCACTAATCTCATTGTTTGCCAAAATAAATTGTTTCATAACATACACGACTTTCAGAAACATCTTCATTCACGACTAGAGAAAACTTTGCTCAATTTTAACAAGATTTAATAACAGTCAGCAATTATCTTTAGATTATTAGCCGTTTTTTTTTACTACCGTAGTAAACCCGATTTTGAACACTCGATGTATTGAGTATACGATATATCAAATGTTCGTTTTTTTTTTATTTACCGTTTCTTTTGCAAATCCTAAGATTCAGCAAGTTAATGATGGTACAAGTTCGAAATAAACGATGATTCGGACTTTTACCATTAAGAGTTGGTAAACCCTAAGGTTTAAACCTAAGTTTAGTTTAGTTCGGGCTTTTACAGTAACATACGCACTAGCTGTGCCCCGTTGTTTAAAAGCTGGTTTGCTGGTTGGTTTTAAAGCTGTATTTCAGAACTATTCTACTGATAGAACAAATAAACAGACATCAATTCTAAAAATTGGTTTTGAAAACGTTGGTACGTATCTCTCTCGCACAATTGTAGCAAATAACGGTTAAGTCACAAGTAAGACAGAAGAGAGACATGCGTCCCTCTTCTGTCATTTCACAATTGACGGCCTCGATGGCGTAGTGGTTAGTGTAACCGACTGCCACGCCTGAGGTCGCGGGTTCGATTCCCGCACAAGTCAAACATTTGTGTGCATGAACATGGATGTTTGTCTTGGTCTGGGTGTTTCTATGTATAATATGTATGTATTTACAATAAAAAAGTATATATGTATGTTTATCCATTGTTTAGTACCCATAGTACAAGCTCTGCTTAGTTTGGGCTAGATGGAGTTGCGTGTAAAAAAAAATTACCTCTTCTATCATATTTGAGTCTTCTACCAAGTTTTTAAGTGAATTAAAAACGTTGTGTTTTAGGTGTTGGTAAAAGTAACTTATTCATTAACTAGCGACTCGCTCGGCTTCGCACGGATAGTATCTTAACAAATTATACACCTAAACTTTCGTCTTGAATCACTCTGTATATTGATAAAAATCGCACGGAAATCCGTTTAATAGTTTTTGAGTTTATTCCGAACAGACACTTTGTTTTATAATGTGTTATATATGTAATGATAAGTTTCGTATAAAAACATTGAGTCAGACACACTATTGTGCTTAACATTCAATAGTATGTTATTATTTAATATTAAATTTGTATAATGAGCAATCGTATTGTTCGAACCCGGACATGCTGTTTGTATGCATCATTGTTTTTAATTAATGTCTCGGTGGTGCAGCGCTGGAGAAGGAGATTGTTGAACTCGAAATCTGAGGTTTGATTGTCGGTTCGGGCATCGTTATTGCGGTTTTCTCTGGTGTAGTGTGTGACGCGCCTTCCCTACTATATAGTACTAGATGTTCCCGCGGTTTCACCCGCGTTTATCGTTACTGCGCCGCGTCTGTGGGTCGTAGCGTGATGTTATATAGCCTATAGCCTTCCTCGATAAATAGACTATCCAACACTAAAAGATTTTTTTAAATCAAACCAGTGGTTCCTGAGATTAGCGAGTCCAAACAAACAAACTCTTCAGCTTTATAATATTAGTATAGATGTGTCAAAGCTGTCGTAAGAAAAACAATTAGTTAATTTTTTAATATAGGCCGCAGAAATCAGAGCTTAGAGTATATAGTAGTGCCTAACTTATAAAATTGACCCAAAAATTTAAAAGACTGCATCGTATGAGGTAATCCTATCCTAACTTCCTAACTAATATTATAAAAGCGAAAATAAGTTTGTTTGTTTGTTTGTTACCTTTTCACGCCTAAACCACTGAAACGATCATCCTGAAATTTTGCGTATACATTGTCAGGTGTACAGAAACGGACATACGCTACCCTCCATCCCGAAAAAAGTAACTGTTCCCTAGGAAAACAACAACAACGTTCTTATGATAATAGATGGCGCCACGTGTCTTTCGAATCATGATTGAATTATATTATTACAAGCAGAGTACAACTCGAATTGATTGTCAAATTCTAAATTAATACGATTGAAGCCGCGGTCATAAGCTAGTTTACAATATTTGAAAGCTTTTCCCAACTTTACGTCATCAGCGCTAGGCCTAAACTCGTCTTTTCCGTTTACAATATTACTAAGAATTGTTAAACGTAAATAGTGACAAGCCACTTTACGCAACATTTACAACACCTCTCGAGGCTTGCTGGCAAGCACTTGCTTAAGACATATTACAGATTCTTGCTTAGGGCCCATTTTTAAATCGTCTGATAGTTCCTTAGCTGTGACTATTGGAAAGGCTTGACAAGACATATGGCATAATGACTGCAACACCTGGTACATAAATAAGTTGAAAAATACTGAAATTATAATTTGATGGTGATTTAAAAGAGTGGCCTTGAGTTTCTTGCAGGTATCTTCTCATATGCTCAACCTTTTGCCTGAACCTTGCAACTAACATAAATGTAAGTCAGTAAATGTAACAAACTTACTAACCCCTTTGACGTTCATAAGTGTTACCTGCTTTGTGAATTAAGTGAATAAACGATTTTTGATTTTGACTTTGACTTTGCTTTCTACACAAAGACTTTCAAAACGTCAAATTATTTTCTTTATCTGTTATTAATGTTATTATAAACCAAAACTTTGTTTGATGTTGTGTGCCAGGTGAAAAGGCAAAAGTGTTCATAAGACCGCAAATAGATGATTTTAATAGACAAACAAGACAAGACAACTCTCCTACTAGGAATATTCCTGTGTCACGAGCCACTTTACAAACATTCAAACAACGGACACAAATACCACCCAGACTCGAAACAACCATTTGTGGAGCACACAAGTCTTAGTCCCGTGTGGGATTCGAACCCACAACACTCAGCGCAGGGGCAGTGACGAGGCGAACACTTAAACCACTTCGCCACCCGTTCAGTCAAAACATCAAACATATCCTGCTGTAAGTTTTTGCTAAGATCGAACAATTAACATAAACTGATATTTACGTACCGTCTGACTAGACTGTTAAGAAACTTTTTGTCTGTCTGCGCACGCGAGTGTGTATATATATAGATAACACTAGCTGACCCGCGCAACTTCGTCTGCTTCACATAAGAGAATTTTCCCCGTTTTTGCAACATTTTTCATTGCTGCTCCGCTCGTATTGGTCGTAGCGTGATGTTATATAGCCTATTCCCTTCCTCAATAAACGGGCTATCCAACACGAAGAATTTTTCAATTCCAACCAATAGTTCCTGAGATTAGCGTGTTCAAATAAACAAACAAACTCTTTAACGTTACAAGTTAATGACCTAACTCACCATTTTTTTAGCTTGATGTCTCATTCTAAAAGCGTGATATTAAAAAACCGAAAGCCATCGAATAAACTCGTAATCAAAATCAATCTAATAAGATTTAACTATTTATCAAGTATAAGGAACAAATACGCCAGCTAACCGGAGGAAATACCCACTATCAAACCGCAGACTGGCATAATAGCTGTAAACACAGCTTTTTATACATAACTCACCTATCTCATCCTTTCATTTTAAAGTAATGTATCTTACAGAGTAACGCGTCAGCGACTTCCCTGGGACTGTAACCAATCATGATAACTGTCAGGATTAAACGACTGCGCCGAGCGAAATGTGCCAAAACAGGCGGTCACAGTTAAGTGAATAAAATCAACACTTTTTGTTTAATACAAATATAAAATATACATTTACCATAACAATAGATGTGTTTACAATTACTTTGTGAAAAAAACTTAAAATAATTAATATTTTCGCCTACAAAATTACGTAAATTTGCACGAAAAATGCAAAGACCTAAGCTCGTGTTACGTGATTTTTAGATTATAACAGTAGAAATCTATCCTATTTTACAGCTTAAACGAAACATAAATAGTTATGTTACAATTTGTCCGTCCCAAATATGTAAGTTATTGGTTGACAATAAAGACACATATTTATCAAAAAAGCACTTCAATTCCTCCATACAATTTTACTATGGCGGCCACGCGCCGATATGAATATGCGCCGCACAAGTTCTGTCATTATCTGTCTTACGTTACGCTCGGCGCAGTCTTAACACATCTTTGCCACCTTGGTTCTACATATATAAAAAAGTAGCTGTCCCTCGCGGTTTTACCTACGTTTGTGATTACTGCTCTGTTTCCATAGCCGGAAGTTTCCAATCCCATATCCAGTACCCAATATTATATACCCTATAAGCTTTTTAACAATTGAGCTATCAAATTGAACCAGAATTTTCAAGTCCTATTGGTAGTTTTAGAGATAAGCACATTAAAAAAGAAACAAACAATTAAGGTTTATTGTATTAATAAAGATATCGATTAGATATAACTACATCTATAGAAGTAAAAACTCTTTTAACTTGTGATTTGTGATTAAACCCATTTAAATAACGGCCGCAAAATATAACGAACTCGAATAACTTTTTGAAGATTCAAAAAGTATATCTATACATCTATACAAATAAATAAAATTGAAGTGTCTGTTTGTAATGTCAAAATAACAGCTTTTTATCTAATGCATATGAAAGTATATAAGAACATATACGAAAACATCTATTTTTAAAATGTTAGCCTGTCTGTCTGTCTGTTTGTTCCGACTAATCTCCGAAATGGTTGAACCGATTTTAACGGGACTTTCACTGGCAGATAACTGATGTTATAAGGAGTAACATAGGCTACTTTGATTTTAGAAAAATATAGGGTTCCGTGGAGACAAACACTTTTTAGTTAAAATCTACGCGGACGAAGTCGCAGGTAACAGCTATTATATTATATATTCAGATGATAGTAGCCGTCAGTAACTTAGTAAACTCACTAACCTATATATTTCATCACATATACGTTCATAAGCGTTTCTTTGTGACCTGAATGAATAAATGATTTTTGCCTTTGACTTACCTTGACTATATACTAAACATGCATATACTTATCTTAGAACTATTTGTAACGATACACAGATAAATTAAATTGTACTGTTGTGTCCTTGTAAAGTGTCTTGAGCTATTGCGATTTCTCCACGATTATAGACCAATAACTGCTGGTAATCCGATGCCTTCGCCTACCAAACAAAGCCTCCGTGTGTAAATCAAAAAACATGCTTGAGCAACCAAATCTTAGACAATATTTCTTATCATATCCCCTCTTGCGTCTCAAGGGCACGTCTCAATGTTAGTGTGGTGCTTACGGAGTTCGCTAGCCAAGGTTAAGAGTATGATTGCCACACGGTCGGATAGAGCCATCGGCGTTTGGATAATGCAAGCCAGTGGCCCAATACGGGTCTGAACTGTTTCGAAATGGCACTAGTGTGTTGAAAAACGTACATATATCTGCCTGATCTCTGTGGTTTAGATGGTAAAAAAGAAAAAAGATTAAGTTAGCTTATTTTGAAATCGTTCGAAAAATGTTTGGTAATATGGAATCTTTGCAGTCGTTACTGCTGTCTGACTGATTGTCTGATGGAGTTACTTTAGTTTGTACTTGCATCCAAACGCGAGATTCTAGGTTCAATACTGGATCGACTTATAGATAGCTGTTTTTTACTATAAGAAATCTGTCTTTAGAAGGGATAGGTACTAATAAATGAGCAATATGCAACAGTTGGCAGTTGGCAATGCTGATTGCCGTGGAACTTAAGCCTTAGTGATGAAATGTGACAGTAATAAATCTGTCTAGTAGGTAGTTTGGGAATATTTAGACGTGATAGCCTATTAAGTATAGACATACCTAGATTCACGCCTGTTTCCCAGAGGGGTAGGCAGAGACTACGGATTTCCATTTGCTACGATCCTGACACACTTCTCTGGCTTCATTCACTTTCATCACATTCCTCATATACGCCCATTAGGCAACTCCATTAATAAAAAACGAGGTACTATTTTTGGAAATCAGTGCAATGGTTTAATTTTTATGTCGTACTATCAGTTTGTTTATACTGACATCCGGTGAAGCTTATAAAGTAACATATATATGTCATCTTATACAGTTAACAGCTGTCCCGCACAACTTAGTCTGAAAATTCTCCTATATGAATATAGGAGAATTTTCCACGTTTTCGCAACATTTTTCATTGCTGCTCCGCTCCTATTGGTCGTAGCGTGATGTTATGTAGTCTATAGCCTTACTCGAGAAATGGGCTATCCAACACTAAAATATTTTTTTATTCGAACTAGTAGTTCCTGAGATTAGCGCGTTCAAACAAACAAACTCTTCAGCTTTATAATATTACTATAGATTAGATTCGAAAATATGATCCACTTGGATGCCAAACTGCAGTCCACCCAGACGAAGCAATAGACAAAGACCAGAATGTAACCAAAAAAAAACAGGAGGCCGTTTTTATTGAAAAATTGTGTTGATAGAAGCGGAACGATGCTCGTTAAACACTGTTATACTTGTTTGTACGCGAGTTGGAATCTGATACCGTTACCGATCAGCTGTGATACAGTGTAGACTGTCGGTAGGAATAACTGGATACAGCATCCGAACGAAACTGTTTTACCAAGATAGGTAACTAGTTTTTGCTCGCGGCTTCGCTCGCTCGAGAACACCTTATCTGTACTGATAAAACGAGTATGCGAAAGACGTGAAAGTGTAACGAACAAACAAACTCAAAAACAAGTGCATTTACAATATTATATAGATTTTTTTATTTTTTTTATTCGCAACTTAAGCAATAAAAGTTTCTTTTTGTGATGCAAACACAAACTTGTTCGAGTTTTACCGTGCATCATATCATGGACTGCGACATAACTACGTCAATTCATGCATAGTAAAATATCTTACAAACTTATAATCCAATGAACAAAAATTTTATACACTGCGTAATATTAGATTTTTACATATTGAAGGTAGATACAAAATACAAATGTTGAACCAAGCATCGCTCACGCCACCGCACTGGCTGTCTTTTGTATGAAGTCAGTGTTCATATTACGCATATACCTACGAATATACGGAATGTTCCATAGTGAGAGAGCTATCGCTGCACTACTCAAGTCCTACACCATTTCATAAATTTTAAACATCTCTTATAGACATATTATTCTGGATATACGAGCGCGGTATTTTCACGTTAGCATTTGCTGTCGTAAGCCGCGGCGGGTACAGTTAGGTGCATTTACCTCGGTGCATCGGATGTCTAGCTCAACTAGACAGATAAATATATAATCGAGACGCCATCTATAATGAAACACGCTTCAACACTTCTGTAAAACAAATTCTATTAATGTTATATTAGGTATATGTAACAGTTTTTAATATGTTTGCATAATCTATACTATCCTTACTAATATTATAAATTCGAAAGCAACTTTGTCTGTCTATCTGTTTGTCTGTTTGTCTGTCTGTTACCTTTTTACGGCTAAACTACAACCGATTTAGATGAAATTTGGTACAGATATAGTTTAAAACCTTTTAAAGGACATAAGCTACTTTTTATTGATTTAGGTACCACGCGGGCGGTGCTGCGCGCAAAAGCTAGTAATATTATAAAGCTGAGTTTGTTTGTTTGAACGCGTTAAGCTCAGGAACTACTGGTTCGAATTGAAAAATTCTTTTGTTTGGATAGCTTATTTATGGAGGAAGGTTATAGGCTATATAACATAACGCTACGACCCACGGAGGCGGCGCAGTAATTATAATCGCAGGTTAAATCGCGGGCACATCTAGTCCTAACTATTAACTAATACTAGCGGTCGCCTAGTGCTTGAAATTCGACCAAAGTTTGCCTGTAAGATATTGCTGATATATGTCATTATTATATTGATATATATAACCATAGTTACGTGCTTCGACTGCGTGTGTCAAATGCATGGTTGTGTGCGTGTAGTGTTATTTCATTAATTTACATACATACATACATAGATTCACGCCTGTTTCCCAGAGAGGTAGGCAGAGACTACGGATTTCCATTTGCTATGATCCTGACACACTTCTCTGGCTTCATTCACTTTCATCACATGTAATTCAATTTAATGTATTTCTAATGCATATTTTATATAAATATTAGGACTCGCCCCACCTTCTCCATATAAACTTTAACTGTGCAAATTTCATACTCCTCCGTCCGCACAATTTTCGTAAAAAGGGGTACAAAGTTTTTGCTTCACGTATCATCATCAATAATGTTTAAGTAAAGAAATAGATATTAATTTTAAACATAAATAGTGATACAATTTCACATCTGTCCTTTGACCAAGTAGGTCACATGCAAATGAGACTTATTCAAATAAATTTCTTGCAATATTTGATATCTAATTAAAAGCAACTAATTAATGGCTCAGTGGCCTAGCTTTGTGCTTATGTTTCCGATGGGCTACGAGGTCGCAGGTTCGATTTTTATTTCGATTGAAGTGTTATTGGCTTTTCTGTTAATCAATTCTAAGGCAATGGAATCGCCTATATTACATTGTAACTACACATACATACCTAATGTTTATCTATTCCTCCAAAACAGGGTTTGGGTTTATAAAAGCCAAAGCATATTATTTTAAGATGTATGCAAAATAAATACCCGTAATATAATGTATAAAGCGCATGACATTGATATTTTCAACGCAAAAAACAAAATTTTAACAAAAAAGAAAACCGACTTCATGAAGAATATTCTAAAACTTAAAATGCACTAAAAAGTTAATAAATATGTAATTGCATATTCTTGTGAATAATGAAATTATTGTTATTAATGGAGTCGGTGTCAGCCATGGTAGGTTTGTAACTAATTAAACATGAGATGTCTTATTATAATCATAACATAACATTGGCATGCACAATTACTCGCGGCTGACACCGACTCCAAAAATAACAATAAAAAAAGAATATGCAATTATTTATTAACTTTTTAGTGCATTTTAAGTTTTAGAATATTCTTTATTGAAGTCGGTTTTCTTTTTTGTTAAAATTTTGTTTATTGCTCGGTTTTTAGTGATCCTTGCCAAAAATGGGAACATCATAAATGTAGTCAAATACGCATTATTAAGGATAACTCGAAAACGAATGGTCAAATCTTGATTAAAATTAAATGGGACCACACGGGAAGCACCAGCTTTCAAATAAAAAAAGAATCATCAAAATCGGTTCACCCAGTCGAAAGTTATGAGGTAACAAACATTAAAAAAAATACAGACGAATTGAGTACCTCCTCCTTTTTTTGAACTCGGTTAAAAACGTGACAATGGGGTGGTTGCTAAGATTTTTCCAAAATTATTGTCAAATGTGATATATAAATTAATTTTAAGCTATTTCTAATATTGTATTTTACATTTTTTATATGAACTATATAGTTTATAAGTGAGGACCTGTTAATGACTGTATGCTACGTAATATTTTTGTAGATATAAAATTAGTGATAATACAATAATGGTCTTCCATGAAAAATAAATAAAAAAAAAAACGATTACATTTAGCACAGTAATTAAACTACAACAGTTATATCGCTAAGACAAATAGTGTATTTTAGAAACAAGCCAATTAAAAACAATACAAAATTACTTTTAAATGTCAAAGGTTAGCTTTTCAATTTACAGCAGTAGACAAAATAAATCTTAAGTATCTAAACGTGCTTCAAATTAATATACATTGAAATAAGAACACAAACAAGAGACGTTACACCATTAATATTATGAAAAAATCCAAACAAAAATAAAAGAAAATTACCTTTTTAATAATAGGAGTCATTGTTAATTAATATTTTGGTAGTTTAGTTGCGTAGTTATATTAAGTACATTGTTAAGTATATAATTAATCTTCACTAATAGCTCGCTAACCCGTGTGACCTTTCACTAATAGTGTCCTAGCTATTTATTGCTGAATAGCTGCAATGACCGCGAACTTAAGTGTGTAAATCATAAAGCCCAAGGTCAGGTCAGCTGTAAGCAACATTTTAATACCATTTATAACTATACCTAAAAACAAAGTGTTTTGTGGGGTTGGATCCATTTTGCATAACTAGGTCCAATTGTAATAATGTATTTAGTGGTGACGATAAAGGACCTATATGGATAACCTATTGATGACTATGATCATTTGATTAGACATACGCACTTGCAATCAAACAATCTCATAAAACACCTTTGCAAAGAAAAAGGAAAGGCAACTGTTATGCGTAACCTTATGAAGCCTTTGCCAAATGATACATAAGAAAAACACACCTATAAAACTATCGATAAACTAAACAAATTCTTACAACAGAGTCGCCTTGACTTACTAACATTGTAATCGATGTAAGCAGAATGGTGTAGGACCGTGGAAGTACGATTAAGATATTTATCTAAGCTGAAGCAGCGATAGCTTAGTGGAGAGACCAACAGACTGCAATGCAGAGGGTCTCGAGTTCGAACACACGTCGCGCAATTCTGAGTTATGGAAGTTATATGACTTTTTGAAATTATATGCGTATTGATTGACAATTATCGCCTGCTCCGTGCCTCGGAGAGCATGTTAAGCAGTCAGTCCCGGCTGCCATGAACATCTATGGCAGTCGTTATTGGGAAGTCAGTGCCCTCTAATATCCTGACACTGGTCTAGCCTTAGGGTATCGTTAGCCTTCGGGTTGCGGAGGTTAGGTGGCAGCCGGTCCGTGTAAAAACTGATATCCAATCAAATCCGGTTAGACTAGAAAGCCGACCCCAAGTGACTAGGGAATAATAAAAAGGTAGGGAGAAGATAATCTAAGCTGAAGCACTTGCTTTGGGTAATACAAAATTATAAGCCGCTATGCCATCCATGCAGACATTAAATAATAGTTAAGTTCTTACAGAATTTCCACGGCTGTATCAACCTCTCCATTAAGCTCATTGTCAGTTAAACGTTCAGGTGTCTTTATTATGGTAATTTGCACGTGTACACGATAATCCAACATCCACCATTAGTACTGTTTATTATAATGCAACCTATCATTTCTTTATGACAAAATGAGAGGGTGTAAGGTGGGCTGGTGAGACAGAGAAGCACTACAATCTATTATGGCTTTTGTACACGATGCAAGTAATATGTGCAAGTTGTAACCCAAGTTACCTTTATTATACAATTCAATTTAAAAAGGCAAGACGAGTAAGTATCTAGATACCTGTATCACGGGGAACTTCACAAGCAAAGGACACTAAAAAAAGCCAGACTTGGAATAAGCATTCGTGGATTACAAGAGATATTAGTAATATAATAATGTTCTATCACATACACACAACACCATCTAGCCCAAACTAAGCAGAGCTTGTACTGTGGGTACCAGACAATGGATAAACATACATAGGTATATACTTTTTTTTTGTAAATACATACATATTATACATAGAAATACCCAGACCAAGACAAACATATGGATTTTTGCATGCATGCATTCCAAACATTTGTTTGTGACTTGTGCGGGAATCGAACCCGCGACCTCAGGCGTGGCAGTCGGTAACACTAACCACTACGCCATCTAGGCCGACTGTCTAGTTTGTCAAGTCCTAGAATATCAGACATAAATAAAAATCTATAATGTCTAGCCACCAGTGTGCTGCGATTTGAAAGGTGTATGCGATATGTAAAATGCTCACATAATAAATTTTGCAGTAGCGTACGATATGAAAGCGTTTCGACTGTCATCGCTTAAGCTGATAAGCTCTTTATCAACTACTTCAATACAAAAAGCCTTCCAGTTCATGGTTATTGATAAACAAAGGCCAAAATAAGTTTCGATATGTTGTTACAAAACATAGCATATTATTTTATCCTTGTAAAGTCCTCAACTATGGCTTAAGAAACGAGTCGTTTTAGCTACGAACACTTAATTTCCAGCACATATTCAATGAAAAATATGTCAAAATTTAACTGTTCATAGCACGACATAAAATCTAGGACCCAATTCCCAGAAATTGAGTCCTAGGTTTTACGTTTTGTTGTTTTGCATTACGCTTTAACAGTAAGATATCTATTGTTTCAATTATTCATAAATATTTTTTCATTTATAGCTAGAGTCATTGTCATTGTTATGAATAATTGAATAGCACTGAATTGTTGCACAGTCTAATATATTCATAAAATCAGTTTTACAAGGAGAAGTATTTGGTATCCTCGACGTATTTGCACCTTATTTCAATAGTAATTTATGTCCATGTACATAGTTTTAACTAAATAAATAATTAACTACTATATTTGTACTTGACTGCCTGGGTGGCGCTGTGGCATACCACAGCGCCATTCATAGCAGTCCTATTCCATAGAATAGGACTGCTATGAAGTCTCGGGTTCGAATCTCGAGTCGGGCCAACAAAAAGCAATTGGGATTTTCTGGCAAGAAATTCTCAATATTATCTCAGAGTTGGGAAGTTGGCGGTGTGCCGCCGTAACCGACATTCGGTCATAATTATTAAGCACTTAAAATTTATAATTACGTAGAAGGGGCATGTATGTGCTGTGAGTAAACCTTAATCCTAATCCTAACTAATATTATAAATGCGAAAATGAGTTTGTTTGTTACGCTTTCACGCCTTAACTACTCAACCGATCAACATGAAATTTTGCATACACGTTGTCAGGGGTACAGAATAGGACATAGGGTACCTTTCATTCAGAAAAAATTACTGTTGCAAACTTAACCTAACCTAACCTACATTTACGAGAACGAAGCCGCGGGTGAAAACTAGTAAATAAATAAATAAGGAGTGCAAAAACACAAATTATTTTGTATACTTTAATTAATTACGCTAGGATTACTGGGTGACTACTTGTATTTAATTCAGAACGGTTTTTTTTTAAGTGTATGTCTACTTTATCCAGTTATCCAGGCTTGAAGCTGTACATACCAAATTACATACAATAGCAAACCTTGTACATCAGTTTTACCTTCTTATAGAACGAAACAAATAGAGTTCTGTTCGCATTTGCAATAGGTACCTACTAGAAATAATATATTATGGACGTAAGTCTGATATGACGTTTTATCTAAAGAGTTCTTGGAATGTCAGCAATATCAACTAAGTAGTGGGTTTTTTAGCCTACACCATAGACAATGCACCATAAATAGCAGATTATATGCTTCAAGTCATACGCTATTTAATGAAGCAACACTGTTACTAGTAGATCATTATATTAATGGTAAAATGATGCCACTTAAGACGTTCATTTTATTGATAGGTTAATTACAGTCAAGTTCTTGTATCATTGTCTTTTCTTACAATTATTTATCACTAGATGTGCCCGCGGTTTCATCCGCGTTTATCGTTATTGCGCCGCCCCCGTAGGGCGTAGCGTGATGTTTTATAGCCTATAACCTTCCTCGATTAATAGGCTATCCAACACTAAAATAATTTTTCAAATCGAACCAGTAGTTCCTGAGATTAGCGCGTTCAAACAAACAAACAAACTCTTCAGCTTTATAATACTACTAGATGTTCCCGCAGTTTCACCCGCGTTTATCGTTACTGCGCCGCCCTTGTAGGTCGTAGCGTGATGTTTGAACAAAATTGAACAAAATTTTATAAATATACCTACAATGCTAATTTAAAATCACGCAGAATAAACCAGGAGATACATCGTTTGTATGTCTATAATGAGTAATTATTTTGCTGCGATGTTATTTTAAAACTGCGATATTTCCTAAGATATTCATTGAAATCGAATGATGTAAAAGGGCAATTTTGTTTTAAATTAAATACTTGTGATGAATAACGTATTTATTTGAATAAGGGTTAATATCATGTTTATAAAAATACCTTCGCAAATAATGCATTATTTTAGAACAAATTTGATTAGCATAAAAAAGGTTATAGTGAGCCAACCTTAAAAGATAGACATATGCTGTCGCGGACTTTTTTTTAGAACTTTTTAAGGGGAACAATTTTCTGATACATGATTTATGCGAAACTTTAACTGTTTACGCAGCGCACGCAGCGGAAGCTCTCAAAAGGAAAAAAGCCCTTCGAGTTTGAAACATTCTTCATTAGTGCTCCGCTCCTATTGATCTTAGCGTGATGATATATAACCTATAGCCTTCCTCGATAAATGGGCTATCTAACACAGAAATATTTTTTTAAATCGGACCAGTAGTTCCTGAGATTAGCGCGTTCAAGCAAACAAACAAACAAACAAACTCTTCAGCTTTATATTATTATAGTAAGTATAGATAGTAGCTGTGCCCGCGGTTTTACCCACGTTTTTAATTACTGATCCGCTTCCGTGACTCGTAAATTGATGTTATACATCCATATTGATTGTGTGATTATGTGATTAGAGAGAGATGCGGCATGAAAGTGGATATAGTGACAAGAATAGAAAAGGGTATGCTAAGCTGGTTTGGACATGTAGAAAGAATAGACGAGGAAAGACTGACTAAGAAAGTTTATAAGGCTAGTGTGAATGGAACAGTCGCAAGAGGAAAACCTAGGCGAACGTTTCTCGATCAGATCTGAGACGTTCTGAACAAGGCCAGGTTAAGAGCTTCTTGAACCGACGGGCGTGTATGAGAAATGTGATAAAAGTGAATGAAGCCAGAGAAGTGTGGCAGGATCGTAGCAAATGGAAATCCGTAGTCTCTGCCTACCCCTCTGGGAAACAGGCGTGAATCTATGTATGTATGTATGTACATCCATATTATAATTATATCCTTTAACCTTCCTCAAGTTATCGGCTAACAAAAGCATACAAGAATTTTTCAAATCCGACCGGTAGTTTCAGAGATTTTCGGGTTTCTAAGAATAAACTAAATATTATATTGTAAGAATATATTTGACGTGGTATGTCTAGCTGGTTCCGTGGTGTAAGCATATGCTTTTGTGAAATCCTGAGTTTGTAGCTCGTATTTTCATCCCTGTCAAGCACTGTTATTGCATGCGTGAAAAAGAGGCAAAGATATACACTCTGTAATACGCTGCCTTGTTCTAGCACATGCAATAACAACATTCAGAGATGACATGATCGTCGGCTGTTCTACAAGTCATATAGACTTTTATCTTTAAGGACTAAGGTTACCCGCGATACAGGAATTATTCTTAGTATTTTTTTATACGATCAGTCGTAGAGCCTCGCTGATTTCAGCATGAATGGGCCAGCTCGACCGTGGAAGGACTACCCTCTCACAGAATATCGACGTGAAATAGCAGTTTTCCTACTGTTGTGTTTTGTTCGGTGAGTGAGAGTACCGGAGGCCCAATCACCCCTTTTCCCCTTCCTGCTCTTTCTCCTTCCCACTCCCTTTCATAAAGGGTCGGCAACGCACAAGTGATGCCTCTGGTGTTGCAGGTGCCTATAGGCTACGGTGACCACTTAACATCAGGTGTGCCGTATGCTTGTTTGCCAACATTGTCATATAATAAAAAACCATTCGTGCATTCAACACACAGCAATATAAAACTAATTAGTTTATCATCATTATCACAGCTGTATGACGTCCACAGTTGAACATAAGTCTCGTAAATTTCCAAAGGACTTAATAATATGGTCTATGCTTCCAATTACTTTAACTGATATAATTATTATGACGGCGTCATAACTATTAAACGCTTGCTTCGTAATATAGGTCTAATTGAAATGCATGTGGTTATTATTAATAATAAACTGTGTTATTATTATGGCTAATTATTATTATTGTCGTTAAAATATCATTATCATAAGGCACAGGACGCAATACTGCGTGTGGTGTTCCTCGATGGCGTAGTGGTTAATGTAACCGACTGCCACGCCTGAGGTCGCGGGTTCGATTCCCGCTATTCAATCATTTGTGTGCATGAACATGGATGTTTGTCTTGGTCTGGGTGTTTCTATGTATAATATGTAGGTATTTACAAAAAAAAAATAATGGTATATATGTATGTTTATCTATTGTCTAGTACCCATAGTACAAGCTCTGCTTAGTTTGAGCTAGATGGTGTTGTGTGTATGTGATAGAATATTATATTATTACAAACGAGAGTAGTGATGCCACGGTAGACCAAAGGATAAGTAGACTGTAAAAATCATGGGTTCCAATTCCAGTTATTGCACTACCGACTTGAACGGAGGAGGAAAGGTTAACAAGGATAATAGAAAATTCAAACCCAAATTATTGCTAGAGTTCTTTTTAAACATCCGCTAAGGTCAAAAATTTGTTTTCTACTTGACTTTGACTTTGTCTGGACGGATGGCGCGGGCGTAGTGGTTTTAATGGTCGCTTCGCCGAGTGTTGTGAGTTCGATCCCCACACGGGACAAATATTTGTGTGCTCCACAAATGGTCATTCCATTGGCTCGGTATTCTTTGTGTCCGTTGTTTGAATGTTTGTAAAGTCCCCCGCGACACAGGATTTAATACGAGTGCGGGAGTTGTCTTTAAAAAAAAAAAAGGATTTATCTTAAGGCACAGGCGGCATACATATTTGTATCGCGTATGAGGCTACTGGTTAAAAGATACAATTAGAGCTCTTTAAAAAAAATTGATTGTCTGTAAAGTCGATTTACGGACGGTTAACGTGACAACGTCATAACGTGCCTTTCGCTCACTCGTGTAGCACTCTCGCTCCGATCGTAACGTTACAATGAGCGTAACGGGACAATGAGCGTAACGGGACGGTGCGTGCAGCCGGCGCCGCCGTTCATCGATTTATTAGACGTTGTCACGTCATAAAGATTACCTTCAATTCGTGTTACGGATTCGGACCCTTTCAATCGATTCCATTGCCTTACTCAACTGAGCATCGCTAAAAGGAAAACAGCAAGATCCGTGCTCTCGAGCATTAGGTGGCCTTTTAAGGATATAGTTTCCAAATTGCTATGAATGCAGTTGTTTATGTAAAATGGCAATAGAGCCCGATTATTTATGCAGTTAAGCAACGTTGCCACAGCATTGTTTTAGATGGGTGCTTATATTAAAACACATACGTAACTTCTCACCTATGTATGTGAAACTGCCTGCTCCGATTGTTTTATGAAAGCGCCGGAAATGTCAAATGACGTTGCAATGACTGATCAGGTGACGAAATACTTGTATTAACGCTACTTCTACAGGCGGTGTTACAGTTTCGACTCACTAATAAATAATAGTCTGAAAAAACTAAAAAAACACGCTTTATAAAAACAAACTAAAAAGTAGAAAATAAATTAATAATTTCAATGTAAAAAATCGTGGGGTGCTTTCTAAGATATTTTGATAACCTCCACCCCACGCTTGTTTACATTAAAATTATTAAATTATTTTCTACTTTTTAGTTAAAAATAAAAAAGGGCGGTTCGGATTCCTAATACCCTCTTACGAGTTATTAAGGGGCTCAAAATTTCGTTATTTTTTGCGTAGGACGCACCATTTCTGAGATATTGTTAATATTTTTAAATAATTCAAAAATTGATAGCGTGGAAGCGTGACGATGCCGCGAGTTCTATGAATTTTGTTCACCCAAGAAGTGCTCAACGCGCCTAAAGAAGTTTTCATTTCAAAAATATCAACGTTTTTTATTTTTAACCGACTTCATGTAGATATGTCAATTTCATTTTTATAAATAGGTCTTGATATATAATCAAATGTCTTTGTATGGTAGTCTTCTGAGGTACATTCACATATCACCAGCTATCTTTCAATAATCAAATCCATTTATTGTAGGCATAGGTAATGAAAAAGGAGTACCTACATATAAAAACATAGGTTCCAGTATATTCTGCGGTTAAGCATACAACATTTATAAATTTAAACAAAGAAATAACGAAAACATGCTTATTTTATATAACTAACTAGGTCAGTACCTAATTAGTGTTGTCATTAAGGAAATGTTAGATCGTGTAATATACTTTTTCAATCAATCAGTTCTGTAAATTGTTTTTAAATATTTTTAGTTCTGGAATGTTCTCTTCTAGCCCCACGTAAAAGAAGGCGAACAAACTGCCGTCAACTTGCCGCGTTTCCGGCAACTGACCCGAGCATCGAATCTAAGACCTTATGCATCATCGTCATTTCAGCTATCATTGCATCACTGAGATATTCATAACTAGCCCGCGGCTTCGCTCGCGTAAAAGTAGATTAGGTTAGGCTAGGTTAGTAACAAAAACCCCAAAAAAATGTAGCCTATGTTACTCGGTGATATAATACCTATAGCTTTCTAATAATAATAATATCAGCCCAGTATTAAACTGTCCCACTGCTGGGCACGGGCCTCTTCTCACTATAAGAAGGTGAATGAACTTTCTAATGGTGAAAGAGTTTTTAAAATCGTTTGACCTTACTCAAAAAATCCCTTTTTCCCTCTTTATGATATTAGTATACAGGCTGATTGGTCAAAGACTGGACATAGTGAAGCAGGGTATTCAGTACTCGATTCTGGACGCGAATATCTAAAAAAATAGCTACTTAAAATTTGACCTGGTTTTCCAATAAAAACTTAATGTGCGGACACTTGCGCATATACCAAAGCTAAACAAAACCTCCGCCCCCGCCCCCAGCTACCGCACCCCGCACTCTCCCGAATTTGCACCTCCGCCCGTCCTTTTCTTATCAAAGGTCATTAGCCTCGACAGCTGTGTGCGCAGTGTCCACATTTTATGGATATTTCATACA
This sequence comes from Catocala sponsa, assembly GCA_963564715.1. Lineage (NCBI taxonomy): Eukaryota > Metazoa > Arthropoda > Insecta > Lepidoptera > Erebidae > Catocala > Catocala sponsa. The sequence continues at coordinate 24,123,179 of OY751343.1, read as the reverse complement.
AATTTTCATAAAGGTTTTCTTTGCAGGTTATACAGATTTTATTTTTATTTCGTTTTTATTTATACATTACATCTGACCATAAATTATCATATCCTTAAGTATGTACAATGTTTAACCACTCACACTGTATATGATAAATTAATTAGATCATTAATTTATTTAAATAGAATACAATTCACAATCGTTAAAGAAACTGATTCATTATTCATTATATCTGCAAGATCAAAAGCAAGGCATGGTTCGAAAACTAACAGCTTGTGGCGAAATTTTACAAACATTAGCGTATTTCGACAGCGTCGATCGCGGCGACCGAAGCGAACATGACCTTAGCGCCTTTCGAACATGCGATAGATTGCAAAATGTCGGCGAATTTCACGGATACGGTTTAACTCCGGGATGTGTTTTATATCGTCGGTTTATATGTGGAGTGGGTGTTGCGGAATAGATATAAACATCCTGTTATCACACACTGTAGTCAAACGCACGCTCACGCTTGTGTCGTAAACAGGGTGTTAAACACCCAGATTTCGCGCCATGGTTTAACATATACCTACATTAATACATGCTACTAATGAGATTTTTTATGATGCATAAACCTTTGCTTTTGTTGAAGACATTAAAATTATAAAAATGTCTTCGATATCTAAAATTTCCTCTCAAAAATCCAAAAAAAACTGTTCAACACTGGCTTCAAATCCGAGACTTTGTCACAGCAGTCGCTTTTTTAACCACTGCGCCACTGAGATAGTAATGGTATTTGGTCTGACTCAGGATTCGTAACTGAAACTAGCATAATATTCGCATCCACTTCCGCTGTGTCTATTCATAACGTTTATACAGATAAGCCTATGGCTACGGATTTCTCTGAAATTTAACATGTAGATGTCGGGATCGTAAAGTAGATACTTGAAGCAAGTTTTAAACAAATCATCACATAATATTTTCATACTTTTAGGCGAATGTTAGATGGATGGAATGGGTGGATGAATGGATTTTATCGCAATTTATTTAAATAACATATATTTTAATTAATTTTAAAACTATTTTAATCAATAAACTCCTTATAAGATTAAAGCATTAAAGTTATTTAACTATTTAGATGATTCAAATATTTAAATGATTAAACTATTTAAATCTGTATTTTCCCCGACATTACTGTTTCTTTTCAGCAACCATATAACAATAAATAATTTCTTCTTTTTCAGATCAAAATGAAACTGAAGCAGGAACTCTTGGACCAGCCCGCAGGGGAGATGTGGAAGAGCATCCGCGTGGAGCTGAAGGAAGACCCCTCGACTCGGGACAAGGATGTGGCGGCCATCAGGGAGTGGCTGAAGAAGCAGCCGCATCTGCCTGATGACTGGGGTAAAACTAATTACTATGACTTTTGTGGTTAGATGTGCATATCAATGTGTAGTTGGCGTATCATAACGGATAACGCATTAGAGATTAAGCGTTCAAGAGGTTCTAAGTTTGGATCCTACTCATAGTACTACTGACGTGAACGCACTCCTGACATAATCGTTTTGAATTAGTTAAAAGCTTCGATCAAATATACCATAGATGCACATTCTCATACAAAAACCGCGTCAAAATGTGGCACTGACCAGTACTACTTACTTATAAGTGTCTGCATTTATTATGCAATCGAGGAAATAAACCGGAATAACCATTGAACGCCCACTGAGAAACATTTTGTAATAGTTTAGTTAAAACGCGTCAATGTAAAGCGTCCTAAGTGTGTTACTCGCGATACGCAAGCGTACTAAGTATATGGTACGGTCTCCACCGTACTAGTGGTGTCGATTCGCTCTCGCTTACGGGCAGCGCACGCAAGAGTGAGTGGGACAGGTGCATAATATAGCGCATACGACTGATTTGTGCACAGTTTTGTTGGAGCCGTTTTTCGAGCGACGATCGTGCATCTATGGTATATTTGATCGATGGTTAAAAGGGTTAAAAAGAATAACATAATTTGTATACCAAACTGCTAATAATCTTTATAAAAACTTTGTTTAATCCTTCGATAATTAAATTACAAATTTGCCCAGTTAAGCTGTTCCAAGTTATCTTTTGTTGTGCTTCTGTAGTTAGTATGGTTTTCAGAACTGCTTAAGGAGACGCTTTGCTATTAATAGGGTTACCAGACCAGGGCTCTGTTTCTCTGGCTTCAGTAACGCAAAACTTTCTTCTCTGTAGCGCGTAGTTTGTAACACGCGAATGATACCCATAATAATGGCAGTATCTAGTCTTAAGGAGATGCTGTGTCATCAAAAGAGGGATCAGGAGCTGCATAATTTGCTTTAGATGTACAAAATCTTTGGGTTGTCCTGCTGCAACTTCGTCACTCACATTTTATTTATGAAAAAAAGAAAGCTGCCATGAACATCTATGGTAGTCATTATTGGGAAGTCAGTGCCCTCTAATATCCTGACACTGGTCTACCTTTAGGCTATCGTTAGCCTTCGGGTTGCGGAGGTCAGATGGCAGTCGCTCCGTGTAAAAACTGATATCCAGTCAAATCCGGTTAGACTAGAAAGCCGACCCCAAGTGACTTGGGAATAATAAAGGCTAAGGAGGAGAAGAAGAGACTTAGATTCTTAATCTGTAAATCAACTGAACCATATCGAGACGTAATAATAAAACCGTTGTATTTGTACACACACGTTTAAACGATAGTTAACAAATTAATAAGTATATTTAAATGTGCTGTTTCAGAAATCCCACCAATCATGACCTTCCTGCGAGGAAGCAGCTTCTCCTTGGAAAAGTGCAAGCGCAAGTTGGACATGTACTTCACCATGAGAGCTGCCTGCCCTGAGTTTTTCTCGAAGCGTGATGCTACCAGACCTGAACTCGACGACATCATGACCAATAAGATGTAAGTATTTATAATTTGATTATTTAAACAAACTACTGTCCTTAAAGACTTTCGTAAACAATAAAGAGAAAGGAAGGAATTTGAATAGAACATTGACTCAGAAATTGAACCTGTAAGAGCAATCCCCTTCTAAGAGATTAACGAGGTAGTCATGGTTGTACATATAATCGTATAGAATCGAAGATCAACCTTAATGATTAACAGATTTGAGTTATGACGCCAATAAATGCTGAATATTAACGGCTTATTTCCATATTATCCATGTTTGTCATCAACTAAAAACTGCAAAAAAGTAAGATTGCCATATTTGAATCTATACGAATCTATACCATCAGCAAGCAATTATTTAGTAACTTAAACCAAGGCTAAGCAAAACATAGCATCAAGAAACACTATTAATCATATTATAAGATCATTAATAAAATCTATACGATTACTTCACACTTCAACACTTTGAGCTTAACCTGAACATGCGTCAGTCTCTCAATGACAATCGCTGTTGAAAATTATTCAAAACTTTGATGACATTACTGTCAATGAAAATAATTATATAAACAAAATTAGGCACCAAATTAAAACTGTACATTCTACGTAGAATGTCAAATGGTATTTTCTTTGCACAAAGAATAAGTATTGCCATTCAACGTGACAATGCTGCCAGTCTTCTGGGCACGTTGCCAATTGACGACGATGCGGAGGAATATTATGACGCTTTTTAATTTTGAAGTTTTATTTTTCTCTTTAGTTTATATTTCTTGTAAATAATTTGTGTATATATTATGTTAATTATTTAATTATGTCACTAAAACAGATATATTATATTTAATATTTAGCGAGTAAAACAAAATTTGCAAAAAAAAAGAAAAAAAAGCATGTCGAATTATACAAAATAATTGGACCCGGGCGTACCCCAATGACCCTCATTCGTTGCCAAACGGTCCTGAAGATGCCTCGTGCTGATGCGGAACACGTGTCAACGCATATTTTGTGCTTGAAGCGGAATACTGGAATACTGGGCTTGGAGTACGCCCGGGTCCCACGTCGTGGCTGTCCTTATGCATAGGAGTTCGTTATTCTTTACCTTTTTCTATAGCAATAGTCGGGTGGGCATACCGAGGGTGCGTGTCGTGTTCCTCTCTTCCAAATAATTTTATACAAAATAACTAAAACTTTAAACTTGATATGCATTGACTTATTATCACCCCATAAAAACAGATATTTAAATGATGTTTTCAATTGTTTTCCAGACAAGGACCCACTCTACCTGGTATCACACCGAATGGCAGAAGGGTCACAATTTGCAGAGGTGAATACACAATCAAATAAACATTTAATAGCAGCTGAACCTATTGAATTACAACGGCACACCGACAGCCAGACACAATATTTTTTTAATTATGTCTGGTTTATTATGACCTGACAGGTCCAGTTGAACAATTTTTAGACATTATACTAAATGTGTTATATTGCTACAGGAATCCACCCAGACCTCACCGGTCAGCAAATCACAGATACCCTCAAGCTAGCCCTTATGATCGGTGATGTTCGGCTCACAGAAGAGAAAGAAGGAGTTGCAGGAGATATATATGTGCTGGACGCAGCCATCCTCGGACCCAGTTTGCTGGCAAAGCTGTCCGCTGCTACGATTAAGAAATTCATGATCTGTGTTCAGGTGAGAATCAAATAGTTTCTCGTACGCCTTGGTTCAAATCAAAGGTTATCGTAATTTACATTTAAGTAGACCATAAGTAAGAAAAAGCGAGTGACAGAAATTTGTACGTATTGAATCTAAAGGAATTGTACTATAACCTAGAATATCAATAAAAATGATCATATTATTATTTACGAGGATAAGTATATTGTTGGGTCCAAAGATCAAACATTTACTTATCCTAGATAACAAACACAAAATACATAATACATACAAATTTGTATGCTACTCAGGAACATTGGTACGTGCAGTTTAATTTTTCCAGTCAGTCTACATCGTTTTTTGTAAGCACTATAAAATCTTAAGACATAATAAAATATTGTATAACTGTAGGAGGCGTACCCAATAAAGCTGAAGGAGGTCCACATAGTGAACACATCGCCGCTGGTCGAGCGATTCGTTAACTTTGTCAAGCCATTCCTCAAAGAGAAGATCAGGAAACGGGTAAGCAACTGCTTCTTTATTTAAGTACTGATAACATATCACGATACTACTGGCTCGAAGAAAACTTTGAATTTTAACGAGGTCATTGGATGAATGATATGCCTTTGTTAACTCTTATCTTTAATTATTACCGGGTACTTCTAATGTATTGGTCATAAATTTTCGTTTACGGTTAAAACGAATATGAAGTTTTGTGTTTCATTCCCGGCCGTGTTATTGACATTTACTGTTAGGAAATAGTCTGCGGTCTGACAATAAGCCTAGAAGACGACAAAAATCTTTCAGTCTTCGATGTTAGACTTAAAAACAAATAAGTAATATAAGTTGGTGAAATAGAGTAGTAGAGCCTCGCTGATTTCAGCATGAATGGGTCGGCTCGACCGGGAAAGGACTACCCTCTCACAATATCGACGTGAAATACCAGTATTCCTACTGTTGTGTTTCGTTCGGTGAGTGAGAGTGCCGGAGGCCCAATCACCCCTTTTCCCCCATGCCGCTCCTTCTCCTTCCCACTTCCTTGCCTAAAGGGTCGGCAACGCGCAAGTGATGCCTCTGGTGTCGCAGGCGTCCATAGGCTACGCTGACCACTTACCATCAGGTGGGCCGTATGCTTGTTTGCCACCTTAGTTGTATTAAAAAAAAATAATATGGGTGTGATAAAATTTTGCCTACTCTCTCAGAGATGTATGACGTTTTCGTAGTCTTTAGATTGAGGTAGGCCTTAGTCAGTGTATTATGTATCTACAATAGAGACTAGAAGCTTTTCTAGTTTATTAAGAACACAGTCCTAGTACATACATGTAATCCCAAATTATAACAAAATTACAGAAACATTTTGTTCGGAAACACTAAAATAATCTTGTTTTAATTTGAATTCATTATGTTTCAGATTTACATTCACAAGGAAGTCAAAGATCTCTACAAGTACATTCCTCAGGAGATGCTGCCCTCAGAGTACGGCGGTCAATGCGGGACCATGGCACAGCTACAAGGTACTAACTGACCCAACATTATTACATAGCATTATGTATTTTCGAAGAGGGTGATTTGACAAATTTTAACTTTACTAATCAACCATCAGTCATGTTGAACGAATTTCTCAGCCATTGCTGTCAGACTTTATAAAACCTAGCATCCTCTGTGACACTCGCATGGGTAGCTCTAAATGACTGAGAGATTGTGCAACTTTCCATGAGTTCCACAGACACACGCATACACACACACGCGCACACGCGCCCACGCGCACACACACACACGCACGCACGCACGCACGCACGCACCCACACACATACGTACACTAAATTGTTACTTAATTAGGACGCCCTCCGACCAGGTGGGATGACGATCTGCGAAAGAAGACTGCAGGCAGATGCTGGATGCGGCAAGCTGAAGACAGGGCGTTATGGCGCTCTTTAGGGGAAGGCTATGTCTAGCAGTGAACTATTATAGTCTGATGATGATGATGATGTTTTACAAAACTATTCTGATTCTGATCAAATTTAATTTCTGATCCACAGAACAATGGAAGCTAAAACTTCAAGAATACCGTGAATGGTTCAAGCGACAGGACGCCATTGTAGCCAACGAGTCTCTCCGACCTGGCAAGCCGACAAACTACGACGAACTCTTCGGAATCGACGGGTCATTCAGACAGCTCTCCATTGATTGATACATAGAGTTTATATAGAGATTTAATAGAGACTAGGTAAACGATTAGTATCTACTTGAGATTTGAGCTTTGACTCTAGCATTGATTTGTACAGGGTGTAATTGTGTTAATTTTTGGGTTGTTAAGTGTGGTGGTTTTTGTATAGATGATTAAGTATGAGCTTTTTATGATAGAGTTATTTAGACTTTAGTACCGTTGTCGAATACGTTTTCAGTACGATCCCAAGACATGCATTTCTCACTTTTTGAGGTTACATGCGCATCGAGCAGCGATAACTCAGTAGAGAGACCAACAGACTGCAATGCAGAGGGTCTCGGGTTCGAACCCACGTCGCGCACCTCTGACTTTCGGAAGTTGACTTTTCGAAATTATGTGCGTTTTGATTGACAATTATCGCCTGCTCCGTGCCTCGGAAAGCACGTTAAGCTGTTGCTCCCGGCTGCCATGAACATCTATGGCAGTCTTTATTGGGAGAGTGTCGACACAAAAGATCCCACTGGGTCAAAGTGTCGCCGGTCTGCACTCACTGGCCTCCAGATAAGATAAGATACATGCGCATCAAATAGTTTTATCGCTCGCCAAAATGGTGAAGGAAGACATTGTGCGGAAACCTGATAATCTGAGAATTCCACATAATGTTCTCAACGATGTGTGAAGTCTTCCAAACTGCAGTGGGTTAGCGTGATAAACTATGGCCTGACCTTCTCTCACTGAGAAGAAGTTCTTCGCCAGCAGTGACAGCGCATAAAAAGAACTGAGATTATTATTAGACAGTGATATTTTTTTAAGTAAGGCTGTTAGATAGGTCTGCAGTTGGAATATTATATGCCTCTTACTAAGATTCTAACCAATGTCGGTCGTTATTATTTTTATTGGATTATTTTAGCTGTTTGTTTGTCACCGAATCCAAATTGGTGACTTACGCACTAAAACCACAGGCAAGATGGCCCATCTGTATATATTTTTACACTAGCTAACCCTCGCAACTTCGCCTGCTTCACATAAGAGAAATTTCCCCGTTTTTGCAACATTTTTCATTCATACTCTGCTCCTATTGGTCGTAGCTTGATGTTATATAACCTATAGTCTTCCTCGATAAATGGGCTATCCAACACTGAAAGAATTTTTCAATTCAAACTAGTAGTTCCTGAGATTATCGCGTTCAAACAAACAAACAAACTCTTCAGCTTTATAATATTAGTAAGGTTCTCTCTCATGCACTAGTCAATAAACCACACTGGGATGTATTTCACATACAACCGTTAATACTGTACGGATATTTCTCAGTAACCTGTAATTCTCACAAGAAAACAGCTGTCGTCATACAGAATACATTTTCGACGATCATATTGCATTCCTAAATACATATCAATACAAAAATCATCACACAATGTCTAAATATTCGGCAAGCGATGTAGGTAACTATATAATGAACTTTTTTATGCTTATGTTATGTTAGTGTAAGGTAATGATGTGTAATTTAGACGACGATAATGTTAAATATACAGGGTGATTTTGTAATCATGTAATTCCTTTTAACCACGCATTCTACTGGTGGTATAGAATAACCCTGACCATATTTTTTTATCAGAATTATGTTTTTGGAGAAATTAATGTAACGATGATTTTCGTGAAATGGTTTCAATTATGTTGACCACCCGACACAATCTCAATATTTTACTAATTTAAAAAAAAATATCATAACAATAACTGATGTCGTAAATACTAAGGGGAAATAAAAAGGACCGCCCGTTATTATTTACGACATTAATTATTGATATGATATTTTTTTTAAATTTAAATTCCAGAAAATACTGCATGAAGGTTTTCCAAATATTCATTACATCTCACTTCCGTTTCCGTCGTTTCCTTAAATATGATTATTCTAAAATATTATTGTTATTGCTGTGCAATTCTTCTATATTTTATATGAAGCTATCAAGTGATTGTTGTAACTTTAAAATTGTAAATAAATTTCTAATTAAAATTTTCTATGGTATATATGGTTTTACTTAATTTTCACACGCACAAAGTTTATTAAAGTTTGCTCATGACTGTATATCTCAAAAGGGGTGGACAGATATATGTGCATATCTACATTTCACCTTCAATATTTTAGGTTTTAAGATGACGCAGTATTATCAGTGGCCACTGCTCATACGATGAGTGTAGTGAGTCTGATCCTCTGATTTTGTATGATTCGCAATCTTATAGGTTCTGTGTTCACAAGTGTCAGGGTCTATCCCACCACTACATTCTTCTCCCTAGTCTTTATTATTCCCAAGTCACTTGGGGTCGGCTTTCTAGTCTAACCGGATTTGACTGGATATGTTTTACACGGAGCGACTGCCATCTGACCTCCGCAACCCGAGGGCTGACAATACCCTAAAGCTAGACCCGTGCCAGGATATTAGAGGGCACTGACTTCCCAATAACGACAGCCATAGATGTTCATGACAGCTGGGACCGACGGCTTAACGTGTTCTCCAAGCCACGGAGCAGGCGATTATTTGTCAATCAATACGCACATAATTTCGAAAAGTTATATAACTTCCGAAAGTCAGAGGTGCGCGACGTGGGTTCGAACTCGAGACCCTCTGCACTGCAGTCTGTTGGTCTCTCCACTGAACTATCGCTGCTGATCACTGCCCACCACCACCAAATAGCATTTATTTATAAGAGTCTCACCATCTCTCTTCTTTTTAACCTAACAAGAGTGAGACGGCGTGTGATTTATCTTTATACATAGGACAAGAAACTTGTAGAATTACTTTTGGACTATATATACAAACATCATGTTAACTGCCGTACATAATATGTATGTAGATTGCTGCATATGGATGTTTCGCTGCATATGGATGTTTCTCAAAGAAAGAAGTAGTGAAGCGATTCTTCAGCACCAATCAAGCTGTCCGTTTAATTGTTCTACTCATGAAACTAGACAGCCATATTGGAATTGGTAGAAACGATCGTTTTAAATTGAGTTAGTACATTCGGCAAAGTATATATGATGCACATTCCCGAGCTTCGGAAAGCACGTAAAGCCGTTGCTCCTGCGCCTGATTTCAATTCGATCGTGTCAGGACGCCGTATTATAGGTCTATGAGAGTAAGGGAGTAAGAACAATTGTATTGGTCCATACACTTGTGTTACTTTCTGCGTTAGATAGCCAGTTACCGTTAAAATTGACCGACATGGCCATAATTCGGACTGGATTATTATTATCAAGTCGACCGCATGCATATTCGTACATCGTTATTGTATAAAACTTCCAGCTTGGAGCACCTTTTTTAAGGAAGTATTACGAGGATTAAACACCATATCTACATTATTCTCATATTCAAGAAATTGATTTCCACGGCATTTTAAAGTCAATAACAAATTAAATAAAACAAAGCATAGGCCAAATATATATTTTATTAAAACTATATACATGTATTACTTGACACAACCTCCTGAGGACGTTATTAATACTTCTCAGATCAATAGTATAGGTATTATAATAAAATTAAAAGATTGCCAGAGAAAAATATGGAACGTACTGCTAATAAAAGAGACAGCTTAATTTGCTTTCGTCCAGCGCTGTTTAGCTGAAGACACTCTTGTTCTGGTTCAAGCTGCCGATGATCCCGATCTCCTCAGGAGTGAGGTGGAAATCGAACACGTCGATATTATGTGTAATGTGTTCTGATTTAGTAGATTTTGGTATAGGAATTAGGTCCCGGTCGAGCTGCAAAAGAATAAACCGTTTAATATTTGCTGTTTAAAAATGCAAGGCATTGATCTGCAAGACGAACCTAAAAATATATACATAGGTATTCGTAATAGCGAGCAAGGCTATTACGGATAATAGCTGTACGGGCCAACGACCGTACATATGCTGCGGTCAGCATTTAATGTCCAACATGACGATTTTGTAACCATCAATAAATCAGTTCACCTTCAGCAAGCGTATCGTGTACTCATTAACATAGTATCAATCATTTATCATAATTTAGCATAATTATCAAATTTGTCGTATTATTTCAATAATCAATAAATAGTGCAATTATTTATATTATCTATCATTTCTATCACTTATCAAGAAGTGTACGTAACCCGTACATTTATGGTCCTTCGAGCCGAGCCAACGACCGTACAATAGCCTTGCTCAGTTTGCAGCCTTGCTTGGTTTCAGTGACGCTACTGTAAATTTATTTATTTGAATTTACAAAACTCAAGAGTTTTAAGAGTATTTTTTCGTTTCTTTTTTGTTTTACTTTAGTGGTCACTGTCAGCTAGTATAACTGTAGGTATAAGAGTATAATGACAAGAATCCAATAAATATTTTTTAATAAGAAATGATAACATATAATTATTTCCGTTTCTAGGTCAGGCAAAATAGTTCTCTTTCTCTGCTTCTGTCCGCTTGCTACCTATGAGTCAGATCAGAGGTCGAACAAATTATTTCCAGATTTTCCCCGCTGTTTTTGAGGATAAATATATGACAAATTTCGATCTGTCCTCGCATCATCGGCAAGGAACAGATTGAACTTTTTATTTATTTATTTAGGATAACTTACAAAACATACACTTATACAGGGTTTACAAACATGATATACAAATATGTGCTAAGTGTTGTTTTACTTACAAGTCGCCACGACATGATAAGGGACAGTTTCATTTGGAATAATTTTATCACTAACCTGTCCCATTTAGGTTTTAGAAATAAATATCAAATAGCAGTATTCCTACTGTTGTGTTTCGTTCGGTGTGTGAGAGTGCCGGATGCCCAATCACGCCCTTTCCCCCATCCCGCTCCTTCTCCTTCCTTCCTTACCTAAAGGGTCGACAACGCGCAAGTGATGCCTCTAGTGTCGCAGGCGTCCATAGGCTACGGTGACCACTTACCATCAGGTGGGTCGTATGCTTGTTTGCCACCTTAGTTGTATACAACAAGAGAGGGACTATTTAAAATATATAATGTTATTTTAATTTTATACATAAAATTAAAATAACATTATAAATTTTAAATAGTCCCTCTCTTGCTAATGTGCGGGCAGATCAAAGTCAAAGTAAAAATCATTTATTAATTTAGGTCACAAAGTAACACTTATGAACTTTGAATGAAACTGTAAATCTTTCTACTACATTAAAATGAACCTATTCAGTATATCTACTCGTATATATTAATACGTGAAGCAAAAACTTTGTACCCCTTTTTACGAAAATTGCGCGAACAGAGGAGTATGAAATTTGGCACAGTTAAAGTTTATATAGAGAAGGAGTGGCCAATCCTAATATTTTTATAAAATATGCTTTAAAAATACATTAAATTAATGAAAAAACAATACACGCCCGCACCTAACCATGCATTTGACACACGTACTCGTAGTATTTCGGCATTGTTCGTCTGACGTCGTACAATTCTTTGTACTAAAAATTGTACCTTATTTATATGCAATAAAGAAAAAAAGGAAACAAACTAACGAGTTTAGGAGTTTTGGTCGAACTTTGACCACTAGGCGACCGCTAGTTGTTTTAATTTGATGTAAATAATGTGGACCTAGTTCAAAGTCGCTTCTCAAGGATACGATAGACTTACCTCATACCGCAGAATAACTTGTAGGATGGTCTTTCCATACTTGCTAGCGATGTTTGCGAGCTTAGGGTCGTTCCTGTCGACCACACCCTTACCACGCTTCTTGGCAAAGAACCCGAAGGGGCTGTAGGCTACAACGACGATACCGCGCTCGAAACAATCAGCTACTGCTTTCTCTTGAGTGTTTGAGGGATGAATCTAGAAAAATAAAGAAATATATGTGAATAAAATGGTTGACTCTGATAAACTAGCTAAAGCACGCAGTTTTGCAGCATAAAATAGGATATTTCACGCAATTTTTTTTTTATTATTTATGTTTAATACACACCCAAAACTAAAATTCGAAGAATTTTTGAAATCTATCCAAAAGTAAATAAGATAGAAGAATTTCAAATCTGGTAGTAGAGGTTATTGTCAGATGATAGAAAAGGGATGCACGGTACAAACTATGACGTAACCGCTATTTAAACGCAGGTGTCTGAGGGAGATCGCGAGATATCGCCGCTATAATCCCATTAGTTTTTATATCCAAATTTATTACTTCCTTATTTTATAACCAATTTTGATATTGTTTGCACAAAAATATTTCCATTGATTGGTATTTGCTCTTGAGTGCAAATAATATAGTTTTTATTTATAATAAAAATATTATAATTATTATTAATTAAGGTACGAGATCAAAAATAGGCAACTAAAACTAAAGTGAGGTTCAAATTTAAACATTTAAGTTGAACTATCCTATCATCCTAGGATAAAAGACTTGATAAACGTGTGCGCTAAGACTTATCCAAATCCGTTCATTCGATTATTAGTAGAGGTTTCTCATTTTATTATATTTTGTACATTATTCTATATGAAATAGGAAATAGCATTCTAAAGAAATATTTTTGTTAAAACAGCTTTAAAACAATAATATAGCATACATATTATATATTTTAAATTTGGGCAAAATTGAGAAATATATATCGCTTTCTCTCTCATATTCTTGCACTGAAATAGCAGTTACGTCACAATTTATATGATGCATCCTTCATCTGTAATTTAACGGTTAGGCTACCAATACCATATTTGGAAGGCTTAAATATATTTATTTGTGTCAGGATCGTAGCAAATGGAAATCCGTAGTCTCTGCCTACCCCTCTGGGAAACAGGCGTGAATCTATGTATGTATGTATGTAAATATATTTATTTTTAATTACGTGAATTATAATAGAGGAAGAAGACAATTCATGAAGCAGGACCGGAATATATATAAAATAAAAGTAGGTACTAGTTATTTATTCTACAATATCATGAATCTAATCGTTTCCTTATTTTGATTATACTGTGCTTCAGAAATTATTTTTCCAATTTATCACAATCAGCTTGCTTAATAAAACAGTAATTTGGCGTTCGTTAACGGTCATTAAGAACGAAACATAAATCTATATTATGTATTCATATTACAGTAATATTTTAATCAATAGGTAACAACAACATCCTGAGGAAAATTTACAAATATTCTCTGACAGGGATTTTTATTATACAATCAGGTTTAGCATCCTGATTGACTCTAATTAGCCTATCCTAACTAGTAATATTATAAATGGGAATGTGAGTTTGTTTGTTACGCCTTCAAGCCTGAACTACTCGACGGAACATTATGCAACTTCGCATACACATAGTCAGGAATACAGAAAAGGACATATAATATAACATAATAATAATATAATATTCTACCACATACACACAACACCATTTAGCCCAAATTAAGCAGAGCTTGTACTATGGGTACTAGACAATGGATAAACATACATATATATATTTTTTTGTTTGTTAATACATACATATTATACATAGAAACACCCAGACCAAGACAAACATCCATGTTCATGCACACAAATGTTTGACTTGTGCGGGAATCAAACCCGCGACCTCAGGCGTGGCAGTCGATTATACTAACCGCTAGGCGTAGCGGTTAGTATAATCGATCAAATCGAAAATCGAAAGGCGATTTCGATCGATAAATCGATCGAAATCGCCTTTCATCGAGGGAAAAATGAATGTTCTGATATAATGTTGTTTCAAGTCTGAATGTTCTTTATAACAGTCGTTTCTATATATATAAAGATCGCTGCGACGCGGGCATTAAGTCATTGTGTGGAACCTAGTTCGGAAGCAAGCTATATAAAAAGACTACCTCAATCTGATTGACAGCAGGCACAATGTTGCTGTTCTTGATTATCTTGTCGATCTGTTCCGTGTTGAAGTTGGACACGCCGATGGACCTGGTCAGACCGAGTCGCTTCGCTTCTTCCATACCTTTCCAGGTCTCTAAGATGTCAATGTTCAAAGGATTGCCGTCAACCTGAAAACCAATTGCGTATATAATCTCACGCCTATATGCCTGAAGAGAAACGATGACGACACATACGTTTCACCAGCTACGGTTTATGGTTATGGCCTCTTGCCGGATTTCGTTTTCCTACTGGACATTTCTTAATTAAAGAACTAAATAACACTTCTTCTGACCCGAGCATTGAACCCGAGAAATCATACGCAGGAAGTTATATAAATAAAATGATATCGTGATCGGTTTGCTAATACGTTTTTCACCAGAAACATATTTTGGAGTTAGACGTATTCGTGAAAACTGAATACAGGTTCTTTTTTTTCTCATATAACAAGCCGTTTAAGCCGATTTGTGAAACTGTACGTGGTAATGAACAAGACTCCTACATCTAGCAAGGAGTCACTCCTCATTCACATGTTGCACGGTGTATCAAGACGTTTCTTGTCTCCCTAAGCTATGTAACACACCACTTGTATATGTGTGTCCCTAAGCTGGAAAAGGTGAGCGGTAACTACCTAATCTAATTCGTTTATTTGTGAAGTGAAGTCATTCACCAGAAACGGTAAGCGAATTTTGTAAAAAGAAATACACGGTCGCAATAGCCATTGTATCTAATTGAAAGAATTCATATCTTTGTACGGCACACTCTATGCTGTGTAGAAGGTGAACGTTCCATTTTTTTCACCTACATAATATATCTAAACCATACCATAAAATTGTACCAGCTAAAACGCAAAGAAACAAATAAACTTTTCTAGTAACTTACATCAGTAGCTTCAGAGGAGTGGATGAGGTACAGGTCAACATATTCAAGACCCAGTTTCCTGAGTGATTCCTGAAGCGCCGGCACAACCTGGGTGCGAGCATGCTTGTCGTTCCAGAGCTGGAAAAACAGTGCATTAGTGCCTTTTTACGAAGCGGTCAAAGAAGCTGCTTAGACACCAAAAGAAGTCCTATAACAATCGGTCCCTGCCGCAACGCTGCTGCTCTTGTCTGTGGCTTAGGTACTGTTGAAGGCCACGTAGTGATTATAACTTACGACTAGCACTACGTTTCTGCACAAAAATCTATGGAAAAGATCTTAATAAAAGTCTCACTGAATTGCTAAGCCCAGTTTGAAATGCAACTCCGTGAAAGTACACTGCATGTTTTACTAAATCTGTATCAGGTACAAATATCGTTCGTTTTTGTGGTGAATTACTTTTCCGTATTTTCTTGTCTATCCTTCGCTCAGTAAAAAGATCAGTGATATATTATTATGACCCTTGCGTTGACATCGCAGTAACTCCTATTTCGCAAAGTCGGTAAAGTTCGAGCGATATTGTAATGTTGTAAACGCGCATAAAAGGATTTGATGCTTGAATCAATCAAATCAAAAATAAATTTATTCAAGTTATATTACAAGGTAACACTTATGAATGTCAAAGTTACACAATTTTTTTCTGTGAATTTACATTTACTGCCACGTTCAGCAAAGTAAGGGTGTAGGGCTCATGAGAAGAACGGGCAAGAAACTCATAGCCACTCTTTTTCAATTCAATTCAATTTATTTATTTGCATAATATGGGTTTAACAATAGATATTACAACATTAATAATAGTATCGCCATATTCAGCCGTCCAGCATGCAAAAATTTGCTATATAATATAATTTTATCACAATATTAATCGTTTATTTTTATTTTTAATCGTCAAGTTTGCCTTGTTTGACCAATACACAAATCGTTTATATGTTATGTTTGGTGAGTTAAAGGCTATTTATTACCTTCGTAGTAATGTAGAGGTCCTCCCTCCTGACTAATCTTTCCTTGATGACGTCAGCGATACCTTTACCGATCTCTTCCTCGTTGTTATACAGTGCTGCGGTGTCAATATGTCTGTAGCCGGCTTGCACCGCCTCCTTCACCGCCTGGCGCATCTTCAGGATATCTCCCTACAATTATATTATTAGTATAAACATGATAGAAAATAAGAATTCTACATACGATAACAAGATGTTAACATACAGGTTCTATGCATATTAATAACATATAAGAAGTTAAACTACTATATACGGATTTTATCGCGTTGTTTATTTGTCACTTTATTACAAAATTTTGAAAACTATTACACTACTATTACTATTAAAATTTACTAATAATGTTTTTAATGTTAATTGAATTCTTGAAACTATTAAAACTATTACTATTATTATACTATTTATATTTATGTCTATACTTACAAAAAAAATGTATAGTTTAATAGTAATAGTAGTGTAACAGTTTTCAAAATTTTGTAATAAAGTGACAAATAAACAACGCGATAAAATCCGTATATAGGTAGTAGTTTAATTTCAATGAATAACATTCGCGTAAACAGAAGACAATATAACATATAAGAAGGTTAGAATATGTTAAAGCGAAGGGTAAGGCAAGCGGTATTAGTGTAGTTTGTCTGTGGCAGAGTTGCGTTTTAAGGCGATTATCACACGGCACCGCGCACCGCCGCGGAGGGCGGTGGCGGTAAAGCGGAAGAGCACCGCTCGACCGCGCGGCCAATGCGACATGAGATCCGCTTCACCGCCTACCGCGGCGGTGCGAGGTGCCGTGTGTTAATCGCCTAATACTTTACATATTTTAAGTGAATTATTATAGGTATATTAGCATCCGTGCAGTCACCAAAGGGATCTAGTTGAACACCAGCGCAAGGCTTCCTTAGCCTTGCATATGCTAAACTAGATCCTATTTGGCAAAATTTAATTATTTTATATGTAGCTTGTTTATATTTATTTCTTTTTATTTTGTCAAATAAATAAATTTTCTTTCTTTCTTTCTTTCTTCTTTCTAATAATGTTTACGTTCAAATCCTTAGTTTTGATTACTTTCAAAACAAATACACCAACATAAGAAAGAACTATATTAAATTAGGTGCTAAATAAATTTTACTCATCGATAAAAAAATTGCAAGATCTTGGTGCTTCATATATTTTAAGTAATAATAATAATAATAATAATATAATATTCTATCACATACACACAACACCATCTAGCCCAAACTAAGCAGAGCTTGTACTATGGGTACTAGACAATGGATAAACATACATATATACTTTTTTTTTTTGTAAATACATACATATTATACATAGAAACACCCAGACCAAGACAAACATCCATGTTCATGCACACAAATGTTTGACTTGTGCGGGAATCGAGTATAACTAACGCAGTTGTTTGAGAGCAATGTTATACATTAATATCAAACAATTTTAATCTACTTTATACAGATTTTATTGCGTAAAATTGCGTAAACGCCAGACAACATTACGTATAACAAGGAACATTTGAAAACTATAGACAGAAAACAAGATGTTACAAACTGAAAACTATTTTGAAAAGGGTGTACCTATTCACGAGGAAAAAGCATTTCGCATGCATTAGCATGAAAACCTCCTTTGAAATGACTTGACCATCACCGTAACATGCCAAGAGATAAAGAAGAATAAAGATAAAAGAAGTAGAATATGCCATTGACACAGACCTTCCGCTTTTTAATTAGAAACAATTTCATAATAGTCAAACAAGGTAGATATTACAATTATTTTAATAATAAACCGTAGCTTGTAAAATGTATAAATAGTGACGTAGCGATGTACAAAATTGCATTCGAATTTATTCTTATAATAAATAATACTGGAAATAAATGCGTTATTTTTTTAATGAACGTTAGGTATCGCGTTGTGTACGATTCTATTCGAATATCATTCAAATACTAAAATGGTATTACTATCGTGGCTATTGACTTAAACTTTACTTGGACGGTAATGATAATCAAATACATTTAAAATACTATTATGAAATATGAAAATATTATCAACTAATAACTTTTATACACTTTAAACAAAGATCATAGAAGAAGAAAGAAGGAAATAAAGAAGTTGAGAATTAATGATATGCGTGCATAGCAAAGGAATTTTACAACATATTATGTAACGGTTCTAAAATTTCTTTGTAATGGTCTTTGAATATGAATAATGATGACTGTGAATTCTGAACATGAATAGGGAATATGAATATCGAATTTGAATATTGACTATTTGTGAAGAATGAAATATATTATATATTACATTGACCTAGTTTTCTATCTTGAATTAATTATATTTAGTTATTAGTTTAACGCTAACTTAACAGTCTAATATTTTTCATTCCCGTTTCCGTGGACACTTTAAGATAAAAAACTCACACAACGTTTGCCTAAAATTTTGAAAAAGTTAATTTATCTATTGCGATTTTCAAGTTTTGCAGAGACAAACATACGGCAGCTACATTTTTATGTATAACATTTTTAGAATAAATGTAATTTAATACTTGACTGTATTAAGTATTATAATTATCAAAGTACGATAGTATAGTTTTTAAGATATAACTTAGTGAGGATATACCTAATCAAAACTGCAACCAGTGTTGTGGGAGTTAATAAAGGTGGTGCGCAGACGACGGACATTTTCTCTGCCGTTACCAAGAGACAAAGACAAAAAGTCATTGTTATTGCATAGTATTGCATAACGATGTTTTATCATGCCGGTCGCCACCGTCCGCCGATTATGGAGCGCCTAAAATGACTCTATCGGTCAATGAATTTAACTCGAGAATTGGCTTAACAACAAATACACCTTTAAAAATATGCCAAAATAATATTTGCAAAAGCCTACACGCTGGACAGGAATTTCAATTAAATGGGCTATAAGTCTCTAAATATTTATATGTAGGTATTCATCATGAGATCGCGTATCTATTGTCGCGAAAAGCTGGGAACTGATTTCGAAACTATGACTTCTAACCATTCGTAATGTCATAATCCAGATAAGTATACGTGTACGGTCCAACCGTACATTTCTTAAGCCAGCATTATTGTGCGATGCACGCGTTCTCATTAATATTACATTCAGTTCGCATCGAGCCATCATTAACGCCGTGTGTTCTCAATTATCAGTCATTAAACATATCGCGTCATATCATACACATTTTAGTTTATAAAGTTAATTTCAATATATTCAGTTTCACAGTCCATTCAGTGTTTCAATCCGTACCAACCGACGCGCCCTGTCATATTATCAATCAACAAAGTTGTGTGATAACAAGATCATACAATACATACTAAACGAACCGGTCAAAATCTTAAAACTCAAATATTTAAAATCGTTATTCATTTGTTTATTTTTCGATATAGGAATCATTATAAAATCGTTAAAGACCAAAAAAATTTTTAGACCTGTCAAACTACTCTAATCCTATGTTCTAATGTCTGGCTAAATCGGTCTTACCATGAAGAAGTTGTATAACGCAATCCCTAGAGGCGTTTCCAATTGCTGCCGCAACCCAAAAAGATACAAATATTATTAATGGGATTAAATATAATGACCACCAAAAATAGTAATTGCACACCAAACGTCAAAATCATAACGAGCACCTATACGCCTCAAATCACTGCATTCCGTCTCGGAAATGTTAGGTTCCTTCTTAAACCCAACCAAAAATAGGAGCCCCGCGAAGCGGGGCTCCGTCGACTTATTTTGATCTCTTTGCTGTGCAATTAATATTTTTGGTATTAAAATGCGGTTTTAATTTTGGTGATTATTTACTATTTCTGACTCTTATATGTTACTATATCTGGTGATAAGTTAAACATAAGCCCTTATTAATCAGTTGTTAAGAAAGAGGAGGGCCACGATAACACGCTGCAAGCAATTACGCTTCTTGCATTGCATGGTAATGCCATACAATACATTGTTTTATTACCCTCAGCGATCATCTTTACCGCGCTAAGCGTATTCGCTTTGAGCGTAATTATATTTCTTGCCGAGCCGAAACGTTATCGAGCTGAACGTTTGGAGCGAATATATCGGCTAAGTGTGCCAGTGATTTTTTAAACACTGAACTATCTACTAGCCAATCTTAGAGAAAATTTGTTTGTTAGATTGGTAAAAATTAATTTTAACACGCTTTTATTAGTTTCACTTGTATATTTGTCTGTATGTAAACGACTCCTTTGAGCTCGATTTTGACCCACTTCAAACGGTCAGATTTCATTTAAACGTTGTTGACCTATCGAGGACCGATGACAATACAATAATTTAAAAAAAATAAAAAATAATGGTTTAGAAACTAAAAAACACGCTTTATTAAAAAAAACAAACTAAAAGTAGAAAATAGTTGATAACCTCCACCTCACGCTTTTTTACATTAAAATTATTAAATTATTTTCTACTTTTTAGGTTTTTTTAATAAAGCGTTTTTGTTTAAGTTTTTTTTAACTATTATTTAGACATGGCACGGTATTTGAGGAGTTATCATTAAGTAATCGTAATCATTAAGTCGGACTTTTTGTTATTTATATTGAAAATCGGTATTTTGAGAATAGTAATTATATACGTTAGGATTATTGAAATTTTGGTATTATAATTTGGAATTATATTCGGTATTTTGAACCATTCGAAAATATGGAAACCGGTATTTTGAAATTCGCATTTGTGACTGTCGGAATAAAGATTTTCGTATAATTGTAGTGTACCCCTTAAAATGACACATACTGATTGTTTACCGTGTGTTTAGGTGCGATAAGCAACTCCGTCATATATTTATATTATGGCGTTTTGACCTCTATAACACCTTTACCTACATTTAAACTGCATCATAAAGATAAGTGCGCAAATCGTTGCGGTTTTGCCTTCGTTTTTGCTATGAGATATCTAGGTATCCACAACCGAAAAGTATGTAAACATACCTATCGCGAATGTCAATATTCGAGTACTATATAATACCTAACGAGTGAAACTTCAATGGCTTATGGTTTTATTTTATATTTTAAAGGATCCATTGAAACTATATAAACAACCTTGTGTTGTGTTTCTGTGAAAAGAATGGTTACTAAGCTATGTAAAGGGACAGTATGCTATCTACAAGTGGGCAGTGTGATTTTTACAGCGCTTAAAGAACAGCAATACTTTTCTTAAAGCTTGGCAATGCGCGGCGTACCTCTGGTGTCGTAAGCCATGTCGCCCATGACCTATGCCTAATGTGACCATTTATTTTTTTGTCAGAGCGGGACGCTTGCGGTATTTTGTAAATATACTACTACTTATTTTACTATTATTTTGAAATATTAGATTTAATTTGCAGACGCATTAGTTTCATATTTTTCGCCGGAGCAAATTAGTTTCAAAATGTAAGCTCTAGTTTTAAATAGCAATGGAGCTTATCGAAATATTTGTTGACGTTAGAGAGTAATCAAAATGGCTTTCGGAACTGCGACATTTAACTATGTTTTGCACTTGTTCATGAGAGAAAAATCTCTTTCTCTTCTCCACGCCGCACGCGCTGCTGTCGTCACTCGCGCTTTTCGAATTTAATCAGGTAGATACTCATAACTTATAGCTTGCTCTATTTGCAAAAGCGGGACATTTATGGCTGGGGACAACGGGACAGACAGCCTAAAAGCGTTACCTATGCCCCACATTCATACCGTAAGCTCTTTACCCTTTATGAACTAATCCGAATAACGGAATAATGTAATTTTGAAAGAATGGAATCCGAGGTATGTAAGGATTTTTGTTCGGCGCCATGTTTCGGATAGACATTTTCGTGGTAGACCTTACAGCTGTGGTGTTTGCTTGTTTGTCACTCTGGTGGTATTTAACCTGTTAGCGTAACCGTGAATACGGTTAAGCTTTTATCATTATGTCTGAATAGACATACGATAACGATAAAAGCATTGCTTGACACCGGCCTCCGAAAGTTAAAAAGTAAAATTACCATTACAGAAGGTTTGACAGTAATAGAAAAAGATTATTTCAACAATGCCTAAGCATTTTATTAACATTGCTTTAAATAGATATTATGAGCACTTTTAATTAGTTACACATACTTACTTCTCCATTGTATTGTATAGTATTATTAGACATGTGTAATATTAACAATTGAGATGATATTTATCTATATTATATTGTAACATAATTGTGCAATCATTTTAATTTGCTTATATTCTAAAATACTTTGTTTAAATACAGCGCTTATTATTTTAAAATACTTTAAACTACTTACTAACTTTATGATGCTCACAAATAAAGATTTTTATTATGTTAATACTAATGATCACTTACAAATCCGAAGGTGCCCAGGCCCAACGTTGGAATGTGATTGGCATCGTTCAGTTGCTTGGTCGGAGCTTTTCCTTGAAGAGCCGCTTTTGACATCTATAATGTAATAAAAGATATGGTATTACTATAGTATAATGTAGCATGACTCACTTTATGATTTTATTAAAAAGGAAACAGAATATAGACCGTTATTTGAACGAAATGTAACTTCACGTGAAATATTCTGAACCAACTGAAGTTTGTAAGTGAACTGCCGTTTTTGCATCACCAGTTAAACACTTCCTTTTATTTATTTTCTATACACAGTTACATAACTGTAAACGAGGAATGCAGAAGCCAACGACATCAGTGCTAGTTACGATCCCGGTAGAATCCAGTTATTTTCTCAAAGCTTATCCTTATATCAAATTATACAGATATAATATGTGATTTTATATTTGTTTAAATCAGAGGTTTTTTTCTCATAGACCACTTTCAAAATTTAGCTGGTTCCGGTGTACCCCCTGCAGCTACAGTTCTACCATTCATTGGCATTCGTATTAATATTGGTGAAGAATCAAACAAGTTCATGCAATTACCTACCATGGTAGGCGGGCTGACCTTGTTTTTTTTTAGTAATTCTCTACCGAAAAATCGGTAGGTTCGAGACCACTGGTACTGAATATGAAATACTACTGAACTTCTTAAAATATTATTTATTTATTTATTGATTTTGGAAGAAGGCTTACAGACTAATAACATTTTTATATTTTCATAGATTATATATAATTATGTAACAATTGATAGGTGAAGTCAAGCCAACATTTTAGGTTTTCACTATTGAAAGCAAATAAATTTTCGTAGATATAATATCGTAGGTATAAATTTTCACGCCAACGCGTAGACCCCCGTCGAGTCCAGGTGGACCACTTTGGGAACTAATGATTTAAATAAACAAACACCACACTAAATAAATTCCCTGTTTCAAAGGCTTTAAAACAACACAACTCTTGCAGCGACAGTGCCATGGGGATTATTTTAGCCACTGTGCCATTCGTGCAGTCATAATTAGCGATGCAACGATATATCGAATATTCGATAATATCGACTCTAAAATATCGATATCTAACCATCATCGATACGATATTATCATATCGACAAGAAATTAAATATCGATATCGAACGATATATCGAATATTCGATAATATCGACCCTAAAATATCGATATTAAAATAATATTTGGTAATATTTATTATATATTTATTATTTGCTTCTTATTTACCCACTTCTACTACTAACTTGAAAGTTCTGAATTATCGATAATATCGCATTGAAACTGTTGATATTATCGATCATCGATATTTTCAGGCCTTCGATATAAATATCGATATTTATATCGATATTTTCGTCTCCTTGCAACCCTAGTCATAATATGGTTATTACACTTTCATTATTATGACTGTAATAAAAATATGTATCTATTATGAATAAGAAAACAATAGCAACTAAAATGTGCCAGTAAAAATAAGGTATTTTAGAATATTAAAAAATTGTCGTCAAGCAAACATGAAAATGATAAAACCCTAAATTCTACTACAATTATTGCCGTGTGCCATAAGAACCTTTTTTTACGTGGTGGAATGCTGTGACGCATTCCCCTCCGTGGGGGCGGGCAGGTGGTTATGTCGGACTCACCCAGGGAAAGATAGAAAGTCCCGAGTCCTATCGACTAAACCTTCCTTTCCTTCACATGGTCTATGGGCGGGGCGCAGGGATCGCTCGCGCATTCATCCTGCAGCCCCGGCAAGTGTGCCATAAGAACCTAAATTTGAGTTTGGTCTTGAAGTTAGGTTCATTGATCGGGCAAAGTTTTAGTTTTTCTGTTAAGAAGTGGATAGGAACAGGCCCAATATTACTTAGGACTTGAAAAAGTGAAGAACTTACTTTTAGTATTACCAACAATGAAAATAAATACGTGCGCTGTCCTAGACCATGCCAAATAGTTATCGCTTGGTGCACAAGTATATTTTAATTATATTCAAAAACAATTTTGGGCATCACTACGGTTAGCGCGAGTTACATTATGCCAATGCACGTTTTAACGCAATAATATGTGGTGCCTGCTAACAGGAAAACAACACAAAAATATACAATGACATGGTAGTGCGTTGGTAGGTATACATAATTAATTTAATAACGATATCTATCTAACAGATATAAAATGAATACCTAAAGTAAACAAGTGGGTACGTATTACAATGCCGAAATTTCATAATAACTATAACTGAAATACCGACGTCCAAAACAACGAAAGTTTTAAATGCCGATAGCCGTTATATCGAAACATAAAATACCGATGTCCAAATGCCCGAAAGGATGAAACCCCGAATGGACGAAATCCTGAATGGAATTCCTTAGTTCTATGGTAGAACTAATGGGAGTTTTGGACGGAGCCCCGCTTGGCGGGGCTCCTATTTCTGGGTGGGTTTACAAAAGATAACCTGATACAACCTACCGCTTCCGAGTCGGAATCGTACGGATGACTTCGGGATATGGATCTTCGGGATTTTAACCTTTCGGGCAAATGAACTTTCGGGATTTAAAACTTTCTGCCAAACAATCATTGGGCGCTTAATTTTCGGGATTAGGTATTTTAAAATACGGTTTTTTAAATTTCGGTATTGTAATACGTACCCAACCAACTACATAATTGTTTTGGTACAAAACGCGGCGTGAAGATGTAGAATTATCTAATTTATGCCTGGATTTATTCTATATAAATATTTTTATTAAATCGTTAGCAAACGTTATACCTACTATAGTACTATTTAACTAAAGCAAAATATGTATACATTCGATTGAATGTGTTGAGTGAAGTGAATCGATAACTAAGTGTACGCCTATGATAATAGGTATTATAATTAGTTTGTATGTTTAAACTTTTTCATGTAAGTAAATTATTGTAAATTCTTATGAGAAATAAAGATATCTCAAATCAACGACCTCATTTGAATTTTTAGTCACATACTACGATTAAAATAGAAGCATTTTTTAAAGTCACACAGGTCTTTGACCTGGTTCAGGTAATAAAATGTAAAAACAGACTTTATAAACAAGACTTTTTGTGCCTAATATTTAAATTGTAAATGTTTTCCTTTAGATTAAATATAGTTTTAATGTGAATTTGATACAATAATAAGTAGCCTGTAATGTGTTTTGTAGACTTTTATTTATTGAATAAAAATTTATTTATTATTTATTTATAAAAATTATCTTTGTTGTTTTCTAGTGTTCAAGCTCACATACCGAATTTTATTAGGTCCTGCGTGTACCTGTGTAAAATATAACACGGTCAATAATAGTCAACAACGCCTGAGGTCAATCACTTTGTTTATGTTTCACTCTGCGCATAATATTGTGTTATCAGCACTTATTATGCAATGACCTTTTTATTTTTTATTTGTACCCACCTCCTTAAATTTTAGTTATTTGATGGTGACGTATTTTATTTTTTACCACTGTTCTCGTATTTTTGAAATGTACCGAATTTATAAACATAATTTAATATGTCCTACACGTTTTCCTTGTGTATGTATGTAGCAGAACCACATTTATTGTATTTTTGTTGTAATGTTAAGCATTTGCCTCCGTCCGTGCATCACGGTATCGGGTGACCAACTGAAAACCAGCGCTGGTGCACTTAATTTGGGTGCCCAGCTAATGCTGAGGTGGTGACCCTTTTCGGCGAGGGCATACACATTTTGTTTTTTATTATGTATTATGTGCTTGTTTATTTGGTTTTAATTAATTGTGTGTGCTCTGTACGAAATAAACAAATTTCTTTCTTTCTTTCTTTCTTCTTTCTAATATATGCAATCGCATTTATAGGACTAGTAGAAAAACATTAAAAGATGATTGTCTAAAATGTGTTTTAATACTTAATAAAAATTATAAATTCGAAAGTAACTCTGTCTGTCTATCTGTCTGTCTGTCTGTTACCTTTTCACGGCTAAACCACTCAACCGATTTATATGAAATTTGGTACAAATATAGTTTAAAACCTGGGGAAGGACATAGAAGGACATTTTTATTAATGTAGGTACCACGCGGACGAAGCCGCGCGCAAAAGCCAGTACTTAATACAAACAATAACTTACGGAGAAAACGGCGAACGCCGCGAATGTGTACAAAACTGTCTTCATGATGCTCGCTCAGAAGTCGCCACCACACTGACGGATATTACCGCAAGTTCAAGCTTTGAGCTTGTGCCTTGTAAGGAATAAAACATACGTGCTTTTAGATCATACGAGACGAGTACGACACAACTTTGATGATTCCATTTTAGTTTTATCTTTTATGGCCAATTTAGTTTTACGACACGTAAATAAGTACAAATCCACTTATCGACCTTGGGATATCTGTCTTGCTCGTTTTCTTTCATTATATTGTTACGTGCTAGGTTCGAGAGATAAAAATGTAAACAATATTACCGGCTGAAACACGTTTTATTCTAACATAGAATTAAATTTAAAGGTTTGACCTGGGGGTGGTGGGATTCGTGGGTCTGCCCGCTATCCGATCAGCAGCAGGTCCGACAGGCGGCGTGCGTGTTCCCACGCGCGCCTCTGTGTCGTGTCCGTCTTCCCTCTAGGGGAGGGACAGTAGAGATTTTAAGTGAGTGAGTGCCTAAAGGGTAGGTCTTGTCGTGTAGTGGCCTGCCATTTCGCCTCGGCAGGGTCACGACCGCATGTCCAAGTGATTCGCGCGGCCCCGTCGTCGATTGCGGTTTTGTCGAGGAACACCGTGGTAGGTTTAGTCGGTATTCCGGGAGGTCCATTATCATCATTTCATCATATTTCTTTTACCCCGGTAAGTCCGACATAACCCCACCGCCCGCCCCCACGGAGAGGTATGCGTCTTTTTATTGTTTTTTATTTTGCTCGTCAAAGTGACCACACTCCACCTGATGGTAAGCAGTCGTGTGGTCTAAGAGTAGTGGCCTCCACACCGCCCTCAAAGCAGCCGAGGCGATGTTGAGGTCTCTACTTTGACGGCCTGAGATGGTGCTTTTACACGCCCCGCTTAAAGGACCCAGGATTGAAGGAAGAAGGAAACACGTGCCTTGGCAGAGAATTCCATGCCTTGGTCGTTCGGCAGAGGTATGAGGACCCAAACTTTTTGGTACGCGCTCTAATCGACTCTACCGTCTAAGGATGGCATCTGAGCCCAACACGCGTTGTTCTGGATAGGAAAGGGGAGGGCGGGATAAGGTGGAATAACTCTTCAGAGCACTCCCCGTGGTATATTCTGTAGAAACATGCCAATGAGGCAATGTCCCTACGGAGTTGCAGAGGTTCCAGTGAACTCGTGACCTTTGGATCTCCGATGATACGGACAGCCCGCCGCTGTGACCGGTCGAGAGCGTCCAGCAAGTACTGCGCGGAGCCATCCCAAAGATGAGAACAGTACTCCACGCAAGGGCGCACTTGTACCTTATACAATAGGCACAGTTGCCCAGGCGCGAAGAACAGCCTCACCCTGTTCAGAACTCCGAGGTTTCGCGAAGCGAATGCATTCTCTCACGTAAAAAAAGGAAAGGTACCATACGTCCTTTTCTGTACCCCTGACAACGTATATGCGAAATTTTATAAGGCGTGAAAGCATATTATTATACATATTATTATTATTATATTTTAAACTCACATTCGCATTTATAATATTAGTTAGGATTGTATAGCAGCGATAGCTCAGTGGGGTGACCAATAGACTGCAATGCAAAGGGTCTCGGGTTCGAACCCACGTCGCTTACCTCTGACTTTCGGAAGTTATATGACTTTTCGAAATGATGTGCGTATTGATTGACAATTATCGCCTGTTCCTTGCCTCGGAGAGCACGTTTAGCCGTTGGTTCCGGCTGCCATGAACATCTATGGCAGTCGTTATTGGGAAGTCAGTGCCTTCTAATATCCTGACACTGGTCTAGCTTTAGGGTATCGTTAGCCTTCAGGTTGCGGAGGTCAGGTGGCAGCCGCTCCGTGTAAAAACTGATATCCAGTCAAATCCGGTTAGACTAGAAAGCCGGCCCCATGTGACTTGGGAATAATAGGGAATAATAGGCTAGGCAGAAGAAGAAGTTAGGATTGTATAGTATAGGTAGGTAACTAAGGACAAGGATTTTGAAGAAGACTTATAAAAGCTTTGGCAAAATGTCTATCGCCGTCGAAAGCTATAAAACTCGTAATAAGGGCTCTATGCACATCACGTACATTTAACCGCAAGTGCAATCCCGATCGTAAGGCCACGAGTTCAATGGCTGTCTGCTAATAGGTAAGTTATGCAGGTTGTTCTTAGTGAGACTCATCATACCGGCTTTGACAAGTATGAGTATATCATATTTACGAGTAGTTGTCTCTCGGGTACCACGTTCATGGTTACTGATCCGCTCTCGTTGCTCGTATCGTGAAGTTATATAGCATATACCTTACTCAAGTATTGGTAATTGGTCGGGTAGTTCCAGATTTTGTGTATTCAAAAAGAATAAGAACTAAAATACACATACGTGTATATGTCACTGAACTTCTACTAAGCGGCTGGGCCAATAATAATAAAAATAATTGTGCATGTTTTAGAGAATCCCTGAATGGTTAAGACTCATAATTGGACTCGGTAGGTGGTGCTGTGATCGGTTCCTTCGGAGTGACTCTCTAGATCTTAAGTTCCCAAAGTGGTCCAGGTGGACCCCCAGGGGTCCACAGGAGACTCGACGTGGGACTACGTTGGCGTGACAAAAAAATGGGGCTGCACAAATCGTAAGCGCGACTCCAAGAAAATTTATTTGCTTTCGATAGTGAAGAAATTTTGAAAGTGGTCTATGAGAAAAAAAGTCTGGGGACCTCTGCTCTAGATGGTTTAGATTCACAATTTGACCCGGTAGGTGGCGCCGCACTCGGTGCGTTCGGGCAGAACAACGTCTGCCGGCTCCTCCAGTAATAGTACAGATATAAAAATAAATCGCAACGTATAAATGTTAAAAATTCTAGCGTGTTCCGTTCTAGTCGAACCGGTTTATGATTAGCAATCACAACAATAATAGAGATGTACATAGCAGCCAATTATAACTATAAACATACGCACACGAACACAACACATAGGTAGGTACATTAACAACTAATATGGCGTAGTAACTGTGTGTTTGTACGTTAATTAAATTATACATTATTCATAATGGCAACAACATTGTTTGAATAAAAAGAAGCTTACAATGTAAACAAAGAACTGTTTTTTATTGAATTAAGGTGGAAAGGCGGCCTCTTTGATCACAAGCAGTCATAGACAATACCACAAACTATTAGGTCGATGCAAGTTCTGTAATGCAAGTGTCATGCTTGCTTTGTCTTCGCGAAAGAACAGGTTTTTTTTATACAACTAAGGTGGCAATTAAGCATACGGTCCACCTGATGGTAAGTGGTCACCGTAGCCTATGGACGCCTGCAACACCAGAGGCATCACTTGCGCGTTGCCGACTCTTTAGGAAAGGAAATGGGAAGGAGAAGGAGTGGGAATGGGGTAAAGGGGGTGATTGGGCCTTCGGCACTCTTACTCACCGAACGAAACATAACAGTAGGAATACTGGTATTTCACGTCGATATTCTGAGAGAGGGTAGTCCTTCCCCGGTCGAGCCGGCCCATTCATGCTGAAATCAGTGAGCCGCTACTTCTCAATGGCATTTGCTTCCAGAAACATGCTTTGTGTATATAGGCTTTAATAGTTATGAACGGTAGAATAGTGATTATATGTATCATCATCATCATCAGGCTATAATAGTCCACTGCTGGACATAGCCCTCCCCCAAAGAGCGCCATAGCGCCCTGTCTTCAGCTTGCCGCATCCAGCATCTGCCTGCAGTCTTTCGCAGATCGTCATCCCATTATATGTATATGAAAATATAATGCTACATCTAGATTGTGAGGTTCACACAAGTTACTTGCTATGTCCAAACAAGACTCAATTCTGAGAGAAGACCTTCTGCAGTGACGTCACGGGCACTCTTTTAACTCATCATAGATGGATCCGCGGATAAAAGCTAGTGAATCAATAAAGGAACGCTAACGGGACAGCTACAAGTTAGATCCCGTTCCGTTTCCGTTTTTAATTCCCGTTAGGTGAAATGACATTCGTTCCGGATGGATTCTGCAACTATATATGTAGGTTGTAGTTTGTCTACCCAAGACCACGATCGATGCAATTCGGTCGAAATGTCGGATAATAAATAGGTATTTATTATCTTTAAATAATTATTTATATTTAATAGCAGTGATAGCTCAGTGGGGCGACCAACAGACTGCAATGCAGAGGGTCTTGGGTTCGAACCCACGTCACGCACCTTTGACTTTCGGAATTTATATGACTTTTCAAAATTATGTGCGTATTGATTGACAATTATCGCCTGCTTCGTCCCTCGGAGAGCACGTTAAGCCGACGGTCCCGGCTGCCATGAACATCTATGGCAGTCGTTATTAGGAAGTTAGTGCCCTCTAATATCCTGACACTGGTCTAGCCTTAGGGTGTCGTTAGCCTTCGGGTTGCGAGGTCAGGTGGTAGTCGCTCCGTGTAAAAACTGATATCCAGTCAAATCCGGTTAGACCAGAAAAGCCGACCCCAAGTGACATAAGAATAATAAAGGCTAGGGAGACGAAATAAGTATTTATCAACGCGATTTATACCCATTGTCTAATATTTTATTAAACCGCGAGACAATTTTGAAGAAATCATTTATTTATTTATTGGTTTACCAACAATTGTTACACTTAAATACATGTTCAATTTTGAACATGCACATGGATTTGCGCATTTGTGTTTATCGCTGCATGAATCTAAAACCTGTGACTTGGCAGACAGATGTAGACTACGTAAATTATATTTATTCAATACTATTTTGCGTTATTTATTTTAACTAATACAGATGTAGGCTTCGGCTAATCAAGAATCATAAATCTGTCAAAAGAAGCAATAATTTAATTTTAGATTGGATATTAAGTTATATATTATCGTATAATATATAATATACACCAGTTTGTGATAACATCATTTAAAATATTGCCTAGGTGACGCATCGGTAACAATCCGACTTCTGTGCATAAGGTCTTGGGTTTATTTCCTGGATTGGGAACAGTGTTATTGAACATCTCTGCCAAGAATTTCTTCACTCGAGGTACATGCAAACATAAGTCCAAACTTATATTCAAACGGTTACCCATCTAAAATTCTGAACGCAATCTGCATCCCTCCTCGGCGAAAGCGTAACCAGGGGACAAAGCAACGCAAGCTTTTATTTCTTCAATATTTAGCAAGCAAACCCAAATTCGCGGCTAGTTAAGCCAGCATTATCAATATATAGTAGATAAGGTTAAAATGTCAAAAATGCCAAGTTGGACTCACCTTCAAGATATCCCTCTCTAATTAAAATATCTTTGAACAGAGCTAATTGTAGTGTGAGACAAAAAACGAAAATATGCGGTTTATTTCACGGCCACAGTTAACGTGGGGTCATTAAAATATTTTTTAAATTTGTTAGCAGTATTGTACTTTGTTCTAGACTCAGACATGATGAGATAAATCATCACTTGATGGGTAAACATTCCATACATAGTTTGTTAGGCATCCGTTACAACCCAGTGCCTTAGCCATAGAGACATTGGAACTGCGCCTGATCTCTCTCCGATAGTGTCGGACTGCTATCCCGTCGGACAATGAGAGGGAAAGAACAGACCTTGCACCTGTTTGTGCAAGAGGTATCATGGTACCATAGTATCTCCTCCACAGATGGCTGGGCTCCGTTAAGGACAGTCGTCCTTAACCATGTATCCATCTATATCCATGACCAAAATTTAGTTCGATACCTACCTCTACACATAGGTACTTTATAATCTACGTTGCATAATATTATCTACTTCTTTATTTATTTGTTTTTAAGTTTAATACCGACTGCATGGTAAAGTAGCATCGTTAGATTCCAAATTTCTATTAGGCTCTTCGTACACAAGCCTACGCAAATCTTCGATACCCGACGATTTTGGTTTCTAAGCGACAACCGCAATACAAATTCATAGAGGTTCGTACACAGGTACAAATGTCGGCGACGCGTGCCTGTGTACGAACCTCTATGAATTTGTATTGCGGTAGTCGCTTAGAGACCAAAATCGTCGGGTATCGAAGATTTGCGTAGGCTTGTGTACGAAGGGCCTTATATTCTCGCCGATGGCGATGTATGAGACCTTACAACGCGCATTTATTATAGTCAACGCAATTGAGGAATTGAAATTTCAATCTGAGGCGAGATCCGTGTCTAACGTTGTTCTAGCTGTATACGCACAGGGTACGGTAACCGCTTACCACTGGGCTATAAACTTATTTACTATTTTAATAGCATAAGAAAGCCAAATCTATGCTGAAGATAGATATTCCTCTTTTCAAAGATTTCCACAACAATTGCTGCTGTGCATCCAACAATTATTTGTCATTTAGACTGTCTTTTAAGTAGTATACCCTAATGTAGTATTTCCCAGCTAGCATATCCTATCCTAATCCTAACTGATATTATAAAAGTGAAAATGAGTTTGTTTGTTTGTTTATTACCTTTTCACGCCTAAACCACTGAACAGATCATTCTGAAATGTTGCATATACATAGTCAGGTGTACAGAAACGGACATAGGGTACCTTTCATCCCGAAAAAAATTACTGTTCCCGAGGAAAACAACAATAACGTTCTTATGATAATAGATGGCGCCACGTGTCTTTCGAATCATGATTGAATTATATTATTACAAGCAGAATACAACCCGAATTGATTGTCAAATTCTAAATTAACGCGAGCGAAGCCGCGGGCAAAAGCTAGTAAAGTATAAAGTACGTTTACCCAAAATAACGTACAATACTTTATTATAAAGTACGGTTGGCAACCCTAAGCCTAAAGTAGTATTTCCCAGCTAGCATATAATTATATAATCGTCGTATTAAGTCATATTGGTTGCAAAAGAATACAAGAAAACATCCGACTACATGTGCACTGCATACACAAAGTACTCGCTACGGCTATATGAAAAAGTAAATAAATCGAACTACTTGCACGAAAGAGACGGCTAAATTCGAATCACTTGCAAATTCGAATTAATCGAATGATATTGAAGACAATTTTCACTGATATTGCTTAGATATCCTAGCCTAGTGGGAAACCGTTGGACTGCCACGCAGAGGTCTCGAGTTCGAACCCAAGGCGCGCATCTCTGACTTTTCGAAGTTAAATGCGTATTAAATAGTTGATTATCGCTTGCTTTAACGGTGAAACTAAACATCGTGAGGAAACCTGCATGTCTGAGAGTTCTCCATAATGTTCTCGAAGATATGTGAAGTCTGCCAACCCGCACTAGGCCAGCGTGGTGGACTATGGCCTAATCCTTCTCATAGTGAGAAGAAACCCGTGCCCAGCTGTTGGACAGTTTAATACAACGCTGATATTATTATTATCATATTGCTTTACCATCAGCAGCTGTTTATACGCATATACCTTCAGTAATGGACAAATTAAGGCAGAAAATAAATAACAAAAAAAAATTCTTAAATTAAAAACGTTTATTTTATTTACATTCTAAAAAGGGTAATTAGGATAGTCTTTCCAGTCAAGGAAATCGATGACCCGCACGTTCTTGTTGAATTTACTGATGGCCGCTACTTCTTCAGGTGTCAGTTGGAAGTCAAACAGGTCGATATTCTCAGCTATGCGGTTCTTGTTCGTTGACTTGGGGATTGGAATCATACCTCTTTCGATCTGGAAACAAAATTTTAATATTAATATCTTACATATATTCGATTAATGAAGAATAAGTAGAGACTACGAATTAACGTCGACGGTAAACTATCTTTTATGTACTTTGCTCGGAAACAATACTTTTCTCTGAATAAAAGATGCCATGTCTTTTTCTGTACCCAAAAAAATGAGCAAAAGAGATGTCATACAACGTGATATTCTGATATTTTATTTAGTACCAGCTTTTGCCCGCGGCTTCGCTCGCGTTAATTTAAAATTTTACATTCAATTCGGGTTGTACTCTGCTTGTAATAATATAATTCAATCATGATTCGAAAGACACGTGGCGCCATCTATTATCATAAGAACGTTATTGTGGTTTTCCTCGGGAACAGTAATTTTGTTCGGGATGAAAGGTAGCCTATGTTCGTTTCTGTACACCTGTCAACGTATATGCAAAATTTCAGGAAGATCGGTTCAGTGGTTTAGGCTTGAAAAGGTAACAAATAAACAAACTCA
Organism: Catocala sponsa; assembly: GCA_963564715.1. Classification (NCBI taxonomy): domain Eukaryota; kingdom Metazoa; phylum Arthropoda; class Insecta; order Lepidoptera; family Erebidae; genus Catocala; species Catocala sponsa. The sequence continues at coordinate 24,088,127 of OY751343.1, read as the reverse complement.
TTTTCGTTTTTATAATATTAGTTAGGATTAGGATTAGTATTTTGTTTTATCGATAATATATGCTAGTGGTCGCCCAGTTGCACTCACTGATCGGTAAAGGATTAGCGAGGTTAAGCAACGTTGGGTGCGGTCAGTCTATAGATGGGTGACCGCTTAGTGGTATTTCATCTGAACGTCTCCGTGCTTCGGAGGGCACGTAAAAAGTCGGTCCCGGTTGTTGTCAAATTGACAGCAGTCGTTAAGCCATGTCAGAGGCCTAAGGGCGGCTTGAACAACTCTTGACAACAGGTTGGCCACTAACCACACGAAAAGAAGAAAAGAAGAAGTCGTATTAATTTTAGTTTCCTGCACTCCTTCTCCATATTAACTTTAATAACATCAAACCTCAAATTTCTCCACAAGTACAGTATTCTTAAAAAGGAGTACCTACCAAGTTTTCGCTTTACGTATCAAGATATAGATTTAAGTTATTTTACCAACATTATAACTGTAAAAATTAGTGAAGTTGTTAGGATGTTGGTTACTTTATCTTATCTTATGTGGGGGCCAGTCAGTGTAGACCGGCGACACTTCGACCCAGAGAGATCTTTTGTGTCGACACTCTCCCAATAACGGCGTAACGTGCTCTCCGAGGCACGGAGCAGGCGATAATTGTCGATCAATACGCACATAATTTCAAAAAGTCATATAACTTCCGAAAGTCAGATGTGCGTGACGTGGGTTCGAACCCGAGACCCTTTGCATTGCAGTCTGTTGGTCTACCCACTGAGCTATCGCTGCTATACAATCCTATTAAAATGCGAATGTTAGTTATTTAATCACGCGTAAAATGTAGAACGGTTTTGGATGAATCTTGGCACACAGATAGGCCATGTCCTGAACTTCTATTAAACATAGGAGTTTTATCCCGGCTTGCAATCCCATGGGATTAAAGCAAAAGAAGTCGCAGGCAAAATTTAGTAATAAAATATGGCTACACAAATATTAAGGTCAAAATATCGATTTGTTTACTTGCGGTTTATTATACATATAATTAATATGAACTTGACGTTATAAGGAAATACAATATTTTTTATTTATTGTTTTATATTTAATAGATTCATTTTGCCTTGAAACGGGGTCACGTATAAAAATAAGAACTATAAAACTGAGAAGCTGATTAAGTAACATCTAACGAGGAATAACTTGTAGATTATATAGTAAGTAGGTCTTTTAGAACAAAACAGCCTAGCTTCCTAAAGACGCCTCGCTTTTAATATTTTCTTTACATTTCTTCTTCTCCCTAGCCTTTATTATTCCCAAGTAACTTGGGGTCGGCTTTCTGGTCTAACCGGATTTGACTGGATATCAGTTTTTACACGGAGCGACTGCCATCTGACCTCTGCAACCCGAAGGCTAACGATACCCTAAAGCTAGACCAGTGTCAGGATAGTGGAGGGCACTGGCTTCCCAATAACGACTGCCATAGATGTTCATGGCAGCCGGGACCGACGGCTTAACGTGCTCTCCGAGGCACGGAGCAGGCGATAATTATCAATCAATACGCACATAATTTCGAAAAGTCATATAACTTCCGAAAGTCAGAGGTGCGCGACGTGGGTTCGAACCCGAGACCCTCTGCATTGCATTCTGTTGGTCTCCCCAGTGAGCTATCGCTGCTTTTATTTTCTTCACATTTACGTTAAAAAAAAAACAAGCCTTCATTAAAAAAGAATACAACTCCCGCATCGAACCATTGATACAGGCATTATTCCTGGGTCACGGAGAAGTTCCATGTCGCATTGCTGTCGGCTTGTTAACTTAGTCGGTCGCCTTGATATTGCAACTACGCCAAGTAATGTGGGCTCGACCCGCACACGGGATAATTTGTCTGATTTACAAATGGTTGTTTCAAAAATTGGCGTCCTTTAAATGCGTTCGTTGTTTAAATGTATGTGTATATGTCCTCCACGATACAAGTTACTGCGCCGCCCCCATGGGTCGTAGCGTGATGTTATATAGCCTATAGCCTTCCTCGATAAATAGGCTATCCAACACTAAAAGAATTTTTCAAATCGAACCAGTAGTAATCACGCAGAATAAACCAGGAGAAACATCGTTTGTACTATGTCTGTAATGGGTAATTATTTTGCTGCGATGTTATTTTAAAACTGCTATATCTCCTAAGATATTCATTGAAATCGAATGATGTAACAGGGCGCTATGGCGCTCTTTGGGGAGGGCTATGTCCAGCAGTGGACTATCATAGCCTGATGATGATGATGATGAATGATGTAAAGGGCAATTTTGTTTTAAATTAAATACTTGTGATGAATAATGTATTTATTTGGATAAAGATTAATATCATGTTTATAAAAATACCTTCGCAAATAATGCATTATTTTAGAACAAATTTTGTTAGCATAAAAATGGTTATAGTGAGCCAACCTTAAAAGATAGACATATGCTGTCGCGGACTTTTTTTTAGAACTTTTAAAGGGGAACAATTCTGTCATACATGGTTTTTGCGAAACTTTAACTGTTTACACAGCGCACGCAGCGGAAGCTCTCAAAAGGAAAAAATACTCTCCGATTTTGAAACATTCTTCATTGGTGCTCCGCTCCTATTGATCTTAGCGTGATGATATATAGCCTATAGCCTTCCTCGATAAATGGGCTATCTAACACTGAAAGAGTTTTTCAAATCGGGCCAGTAGTTCCTGAGATTAGCGCGTTCAAGTAAACAAACAAACAAACAAACAAACTCTTCAGCTTTATAATATTAGTATAGATTATAACGCTAAAGAGTTTGTTTGTTTGTTTGAACGCGCTAATCTCAGGAACTACTGGTTCGATTTGAAAAATCATTTTAGTGTTGGATAGCCTATTTATCGAGGAAGGCTATAGGCCATATAACATAACGCTACGACCTACGGAGGCGGCGCAGTAACGATAAACGCGGGTGAAACCGCGGAAACATCTAGTCTTTCTAATAAAAACAATGATTTTATCTGATACTCACCAAATATCTCAATACGATCTGGCCGGTGCTCTTCCCATACTTGTTGGCCATGGCCACCAGAACAGGGTCGTCGTACTTGGGTGGGGGTGCATCAGCCCTGTTCCTCGAGACCAGGAAACCGAACGGAGAATATGCCATGACAGCAATGCCGAGCTCATGGCAGTGCGGCACGAGGTATTCTTGTGTGTTGGATGGGTTCACCTGTTAAATGTAAAAGTAATTAAAGTATTATTTATTATCTGCTTAATATTAATTAAATATACTAACAGTCTAATGGGAGACAGACTGTTACGCAGAGGTTACGAGTTCGATTCCAAGATATGCACTTCTGAATTTTCGAAGTTAAGTGATACGCACATAATTATTATAATAATAATAATTAGAAACCCCTCTGGGACAGTCGTTATCTCCTCATGAGACTAACGCGATACCGGAGGGCATAGTATACTAGCTTTTAAACTACCACCTGCGCCTTGTGATATAAACAAAAAATGTATCACCATGTTAAATAAAAGCGCACAAACCGCAGGGCAGCTTGTGGCGAGCTGAATGTGAGTGGCATCACTGCGGTCTCGAATGCCTCAGAGAGTCGGTGAGGGCCTCGTCCCCAGTTTGTCGTTACTGGTTTGCTGGGGTGGAACTTCAAGAGCGCCCGTATGACTCTCAACTCTGGCTTACTTTGATCGGCCGGTCAGAGGGGGGCCGCTAGAGCTACATGCTTGGGGGTGGAAGTGTCATTTTCAAGGGCATAACTACGGGGAAGCCCGCTCCGGGTCTCCGTTTTCACGAGACCCGTGATGGCGAAACCGGCGCCGCACCGCTCGACATCCCTAGCCGCTCGCACCGGTGTTGCCCTCTGCTGCTGGCTTGTATGCCTATGGTGGCTATTTAGGTGGCCCATCTAGTGAGTTGGCGAGTCACCGTCTGTCCATTCGATTGATGCTATTAGAGTATTCAGGGCAGACGCCGTTTTATCATCCATAGTTACCAATATACCAGTCCATCAAACACCCATACCCATAGCCCATATATTAGAATCCATACGTAGCGATAGTCCTACGCCTGCTGCGGCTAGTGCCGCTGTAGGTGTTCCATCCCACCTTTGATTAAAACTCTCGAAGGGCCTCTTCACGTTGGACCCATGTCTCCGTGTAAGCCTCCCAAAGGGCCGGGTATTTTCCTAACGTATTAGGAATATACCCGTGAAAGAGAAACAAATAATAATAATAATCTGTCCATTCGATTGATGCTATTAGAGTATTCAGGGCAGACGCCGTTTTATCATCCATAGTTACCAATATACCAGTCCATCAAACACCCATACCCATAGTCCATATATTAGAATTCATACGTAGCAATAGTCCTACGCCTGCTGCGGCTAGTGCCACTGTAGGTGTTCCATCCCACCTTTGATTAAAACTCTCGAAGGGCCTCTTCTCGTTGGACCCATGTCTCCGTGTAAGCCTACCAAAGGGCTGGGCATTTTCCTAACGTATCAGGAATATACCCGTGAAAGAGAAACAAATAATAATAATAATATACGTCATTAATTGAAATTAAACTACTATATACGGATTTTATCGCGTTGTTCATTTGACACTTTATTACATAATTTAGAAACTGTTACACTATAATTACTATTAAACTTTACTAATTTTTAAGCTAATTAAATTATTGAAACTATTAAACTATTTATATTTATGTTTACACTTTCCCCGACGTTTCTGTTCCAGGCATCTTTAAGTAAAGTCTCTGAAATTACTTCGAAACATGGATGCTATAATCGCCTGGTAAAAAACTATTACTACTATTAATGGTAGGAATATATCTGACCTCAACTTCATTGACGACCGGCCTCACTCTGCTGTTGGCGACCAGTCTGTCGATCTGCGTCGCGTTGAAGTTGGACACGCCGATGGACCGCGTGAGGCCCAGCTCCCTGGCCTCCTCCATGCCTTGCCAAGTCTCCAAGTAGTCTATGTCGTCGGGTGAACCGTCGCTCTAAGGGAACAAAGATTGGTTTTGTAGATTTCGGTAATTAGTTATTACTAATTAATAAATAATAGACTAAAACTAATAAACACGCTATAATAGAAAACCAAAGTTGAGCAGCGATAGCTCAGTGGGGAGACCAACAGACTGCAATGCAGAGGGTCTCGGGTTTGAACCCACGTCGCGCACCTCTGACTTTCGGAAGCTATATAACTTTTCGAAATTATGTGCGTATTGATTGACAATTACCGCCTGCTCCGTGCTTTGGAGAGCACGTTAAGCCGTCGGTCCCGGCTGCCATGAACATCTATGGCGTCGTTATTGGGAAGCCATTGCCCTCTAATATCCTGACATTGGTCTAGCCTTAGGGTATCGTTAGCCTTCGGGTTGCGGTCGCTCCATGTAAAAACTGATATCCAGTCAAATCCGGTTAGCCAGAAAAGCCGACCCCAAGTGACTTGGGAATAATAAAGGCTAGGGAGAAGAAGGTAAGATCTCTAATGGTCGTACTCGTCGTTCTTTAATGTGCATTTAAGACAAAATAAAATAAACTGAACGAGCCACTTTTTGAAATTAAAACTTCTTTAGGCGCGTTGAGCATTTCTTGGGTGAACAAAAATCATAGTACTCGCGTCATCGTCACGATTCGTAATCGTCACGCTTCCACGCTTTCCATTTTTGAATTATTTTAGAGTATTAACAATATCTCAGAAATGGTGCGTCCTACGCAAAAAATAACGAAATTACCGCATTAATGCATTAGTTCATCGATAGACTAGTGTCGGCTGCGTGGCGGCAGCGTTGCAGCCGACAAATTTGAAGGCGCCCTTAGCTTGACCAGTAACAATGGAAAATATTTGTCAACATCAAACTATTTTCAATCTTGTCACCTCTATTATATTATCTATGGATGTAATATAAAGTGTCATTCCTTTGTTCAATAACACAATTATATATTAATTGAGTGATCGTAAATTGCTACAATTTACGATGTAGATTGTGTTAATATGTCATACCATAATAATTATTATGTAACGATAATAACTTCGAGACAGGCTGGCTTCACACGACACTAAATATTTTACAGTATTTGATGTTTATGTGCGTTTATGCCTCGTGACTTTCGGGAGGCAACTGCGCCAAAAATGTCGTTTTAGTTCTTAAATGTTAATAATTTCCTTGGGCTTTATTAAATTGTTTTATAATAGAGTGTATTATTAGACTAAAATAAAAGTGTGTCATAAATCAAATATAATTATATATGTAATTCTTTTAATACGTAAATAACGAATCGAGACATTTAGATGCATAACGTGCATAGTAAAAGGACTATGAATATATGTATATTATTCTATCTATGATAATTATTTATACTTTTATCTTAGTTTGTAGTGTATTAAAAACCTTTGAAAAATTAAGTCCATATACAGGTTGTCCGGTAATTAATGGATAACCTTGAAATGGTTTGGTTAATGACTGTTTAAATCCTGATGAATTTTAATCTCTTACCTAAATGTTTGTATGCCTATTCAAGGTAGATTGTATCATAAAAACTGTTAACATCTATATTTCATGTACCTACAATCAATGCAAATAAAATTTATTCTATTCTATTCTAATGTTATAATAAAAATGATGTCCTTTAAAAAAGTAAAAAAACAAAATGAAAAATAAAAAAATTAATTAAAAAAGTGCAATAGCTAGTCATATTTTTGACTGTCTGTCTATAAGCATAATTAGTGTTTAATAATACAACAACAAAAACCGATGGAATTCATTCATTTAGTGTACAAGAAAGCTAAATATGGTAATTAAAAAAAATCATATCTCAGGTAGGTTAGGATAGATTTTCTTTCATATTTTTTTTCTGAACGGCCATGAGTTCTACTTTAAGACATTTCAAAGTTATCCATTAATTACCGGACAACCTGTATATATTAATTACATTTAGAATCCTTAGAATATAATATTTATTTGCGATGATAAGCTTAGAAACAGCGATATGTCCACAGTGATGGTATAGTCGTCACCTTAGTATTAACGGACTGTACGCGCAATTATTATAACAAGAACCTACGGAACCCTAAAGTAGCTACAGCCCTTTCAGCCCTAATACCCTAAGGTACCATATACTATGTAATGAATAAATAAATAGACAGATAAATTTATGATGCCTGCACCATGTGTCCTAAGGTAACAGGCGGAGAGTAGACGGGATGTCCAGGACGAGGATAGATAACACACTGCTAATGCCAGTCTAGTAGACTCATACTAACGTACAAATTATTCCTGCAATATTGGAAAACTTAACATAATAAAATACAGTTAAACATTCAACTGGGTAACAGTTACCTTCGTAGCTACAGGGAAATGCATGAGAAACAGGTCAACGTAGTCGAGCCCCAGCTTGACAAGAGATTCCTTTAACGCTGGCACGACTTGGTGACGCGCGTGTTTGTCGCTCCACAGCTGAAACACAAGTAATTCAACATTAACCCCAGGATATAAGTCTATTTCTTTTTTTAAAGACATCTCACCACTTGTACTTGCACTTGTAATAATTCCTGTGTCGCGGGGACTTTACAAACATTCAAACAACGGACACAAAGAACACTCAGACTCGGAACAACCATTTGTGGATCACACAAAGTTTTGTCTCGTGTGGGATTCGAACCCACAACACTCCGACGGTATTTCCGGACCAATACGACCTTCAACACTTCAAGAAAAGAGCGTACTCCTTTTTAAAAGGCCGGCAACGTACTTGTAACTCCTCTGGTGTTGCAGGTGCCCATGGGTGGCGGTAATCGCTTACCATCAGGCGATCCGTCTGCTCGTTTGCGCCCTAATCCATAAAAAAAAAAACACTCGGCGCAGTGCCAGGCGCGAGGCGATCACTTAAACCACTACGGCATCCGTGCATTAAAGTTTAAAGAGTGTTAATTCAGACACTGAAGCAATTTCCTCTGTATTTTGTGAAACGTTGTAATAAAAACAACTGTATGTACTATCGGCTCCAGCGACGGATGACCATTTCAGAAAAATTTTCGCGTGCACATGTTGACCAGTTGAGTTTGTATCGACTTAGAATCAGTAAACAAATGTAAAGTGTACAAAAACTCAAATAAAGAAAGGGGCGTGTCACGGGTACGGATACCAGGTGTTGGCCTGCTATGCGATTTTAACCTTAGGAGTGGTCATCCGTCGCTGGAGTCGATAGAACCTTGTGAGAGAAATAAATAAATAAAAATTGAAAAAAAAATTTAAGGTGAGATGTGTTCGAACCTTCTTAACTCGTAACACCTTGATTGTGTACCATGTCTTAAGCGAATAAAGTTTAAGTATATTTCTACTTTACACTAATTGTTTTGGATTATAAAGGCCATATAAGCTTAAGAAACATTCACATTTGAATTGAAAAGTGACAGTAAATATCATATTTTGCCACAATAAATGTAGACAGGATTTTGGCATATTGGGTGTGTACGTATTACAATACCGAAATTTCATAATAACTATGACTGAAATACCGACGTCCAAAACAATGAAATTCAAAATACCGAAAGTTTTAAATGCCGAAAGCCGTTATATCGAAACATAAAATACCGATGTCCAAATGCCCGAAAGAATGAAACCCCGAATGGACGAAATCCCGAAAAGAACTAACGTGAAATAACCTACGTCCACCACTTCGACTTGTTCTATTCCTCAGTTCTATGGTAGAACTAATGGGAGTTTTGGACGGCGCCCCGGTAAGCGGGGCTCCTATTTCTGGGTGGGTTTACAAAAGAGAACCTAACACAATCTACCGCTTCCGAGTCGGAATCGTAGATATGGATCTTCGGGATTTTAACCTTTCGAGCAAATGAACTTTCGGGATTTAAAATTTTCGGTCAAACAATCATTCAGCGTTAAATTTTTCGGGATTTCTTCCATAGGTATTTTAAAACACGGACTTCCAAATTTCGGTATTGCAATACGTACCCTATTGGGTGTAGATATTTTAATGGAACTTTGTTCCGAATGTATACATCTTTTTGATGGTGACTGGTCCCTAGTTTCTACCCCATCGACCTTGTAATTAACTTATAAGAACGAGAAATAGTAGCACATAAAGAGGAAGTAAAGCATTTGTACCTTAGTAGTGATGAACATGTGATCCCGAGCCACTATTCCGTTTTCTATCGCCTGGGCTATACCCTGCCCCACTTGCTCCTCATCGTCGTAAATAGCCGCTGTGTCTATGTGACGGTATCCCGCTTCGATGGCCCAGAAGACTGCATCGCGGACTACGTCATTTGTTTCACTCTGAAAGAATAAGAATATTTTGTTTACATGAACCTCAATAGTCTATTTGGTTAGTTTTTTGAAGACCATCTTACGTTATTAAGTGGTGTCTATGAACCCCACAAATAATAATATAATAATAATCTATCAGATACACAAAATCACACAACACAATCCAGCCCAAACTAAGCAGAGCTTGTACTATGGGTACTAGACATTGGATAAACATACATGTATACTATTTTTTTTTGTAAATACATACATATTATACATAGAAATACACAGACCAAGACAAACATACATGTTCATGCACACAAATGTTTGACTTGTGCGGGAATTGAACCCGCGACCTCAGGCGTGGCAGTCGCCATGTAATTATAATAAGTCGAAAGGGGAAGACCTAGGCGAACGTTTCTCGATCAGATCGGAGACGTTGTGGACAAAGGCCAGGCTTAGAGCACCTTAAACCGTCGAGCGGTTATGAAGAATGTGATGAAAGTAAATGAAGCCGGAGAAGTGTGTCAGGATCGTAGCAAATGGAAACCCGTAGTCTCTGCCTACCCGTCTGGGAAACAGGCGTGAATCTATGTATGTCATATAAGTATTTATTTTAAAAATGTGTCTATAGCAGCGATAGCCTAGTGGAAGACCGTTAGACTGCCATGCAGAGGTCTCAAGTTCGACCCAAAGGCGCACATCTCTGACTTTTTGAAGATATATGCGTCTTAAATAATTAATTATGGCTCGCTTTAACGGTGAAGGAAAACGTCGTGAGGAAACCTGCATATCTGAGAGTTCTCCATAATGTTCTGGAAGATATGTGAAGTCTGCCAACTCGCTTTGGGTACGCCGCCCGCACAGCGCGGTGGACTATAAGCTAATCCTTCTCACACTGAGAAGCCGTGCCCTGCAGTGGGACAGTATAATACAGAACTGTATATAAATACGAAAAATCTAACGATGTATTTGGTGATTAAAATTGACCTGTCAAAACGCTTATACCGGCAATATGGCTTCAAATGGCCAAGTAACGTAATAAAAAGTATCTAGTTAATATCTTTGCCTTCAACAAATGAACTCTATCTGTGCTTAACAAGCACATGAAGTGACACAATCAAGTGAACACACACAGAGAGGTGCAGTCGTAACTAAAGCAATGAGAAAGTTAAGTGAAATCTACTCGTGACATCTGATCTTTGAGTCGTGGCGAAACTTAAGGGAAGTGGGCCACTTATGTTAGCTTACATGACGAATATGTATGATGAAAACGTACATACATACATACAAAGTCTCACGCCTAATATCCTTGAAGGTATAGGCACAAGTGTAATACATCAACATTTCGCCATCTGGTTTTAGGCCATATTTTTTTATTTTTGAAGTGAAAGCTTCTTTAGGCGCGTTGAGCACTTCTTGGGTGAACAAAAATCCTTCCACGCTTTATTATATATCTTTATTATATGAATAATTTCAGTTACGCAGACGATATGGTGCTGCTGAGCCCAACTATAAATGCTTTAAGGCGACTATTGGCCATTTGTGAAACGTATGGCCAAAATCATGGCCTAATATATAATGGTGTAAAGAGTGTGTATTTGGTTTTCAAGGCCGCAGGTAAGTGTCCATCAAGGGTGCCCCCAATTAAATTAAATGGTGTAGAGCTGAACAGGGTTCACCAGTTTAAGTATCTTGAGCACTATGTTACCGATGGTCTTGAAGACCAAGCCGGTATTGAAAGGGAGCGGAGGGCATTGGCGATCAGGAGTAACATGTTGACCCGCAGATTCGCTCGCTGTAGTAAGGAAGTCAAAATTACGCTTTTCAAAGCATACTGCTGTTGTAACAGCAGTCTGTGGGTCAATTATACTCAGAGGTCTCTCAGTGCCTTCCGCGTCCAATATAATAATGGCTTTAGGGTGCTATTAGGGCTGCCCCGCTTTTGTAGCGCCTCGAAAATGTTTGCAGAAACGAGAGTCGATGGCTTCCATGCTATAGTCCGCAAACGGGTGGCTTCCTTACTTACAAGAGTGAGGAGTAGCACTAATAGCATCCTAAAGGTCATTTCTGAAGAGTATGACTCCGACATAATGAAGGGGTTCATTCGAGTCTTGGTTAAGTAGGTAGTTTCTTAATCTGTTTTAAATATGTACTAACATAGAGTAAGAAAAATTGTTACTAACATTATGGACTCTAATTGAATAAATAAATATTTTTTTTTTTTTTTTATAATATTGACAATATCTCAGAAATGGTGAGTCCTACGCAAAAAATAACGAAATTTTGACCCCCCTCAATAATCCCAAAGAGAGTATCAGGAACTAGCATCCGACACGCCCCTTTTTTTTTTGGTTTATAAAGAAGTGTTTATGGTCAAGGATTAAAGTTTTCACTTCTATCGGCAGTCCCCAAAGACTGCCCCAAATTTTTTTTATTGCCATTGATGGCAGACGAGCGAGTGGCCCACCTGATGGAAAGTGGTAACCGCTGCTCATGGACTTCGGCAATGTCAGGACACAGCAAAGCCGCTGCCTACCGTGAAAGAAGAACTCTCTTTAAACCTCGTTTGAAGAAGGACATATCATAGCGCTCGGGAAACACCGAAGCAGGCAGTTCAACCCAGAGCTTGCACGTACGTGGGAGAAATGATCGCTGAAAGCGTACCGTCCTAGATTTGAACGCTTCCAGGTGATATGGATGAACCCTATTTCGTTGTTCATATTCCGAGCACAATTCAAAACTTCGAGCTGGTACTGATATCTATACTAATTTTATAAAGCTGAAGAGTTTGTTTGTTTGTTTGAACGCGCTAATCTCAGGAACTACTGGTTCGAATTGAAAAAATCTTTTTTTTGTTGGATAGCTTATTTATCCAGGAAGGCTATAGGCTATATAACTTCACGCTACGACCCACGTACCAGCTGTGCACCGCGGTTTCACCCACGTTTATAATTACTTCTCCGCTCCCTTGGCTCGTAGCGTGATGTTACATAGCCTATAACGTTCCTCAAAAAATGGGCTACCATAGTATGCAAACATTAAAAACTCTGTTCCGTCATATAAATCTTCATTTAACGCTAAATACTTCCGTCTGACAACTTTATTTTAGCTTTATTTTATAAGTAGATGTGCCCGCAGTTTCACTCGCATTTATGGTTACTGCACGGCCCCCGTGGGTCGTAGCGTGATGTTATATAATCTATAGCCTTCCTCAATAAATAGGCTATCCAACACTAAAAGAATTTCTCAATTCGAACCAGTAGTTCCTCAGATTAGCGCATCCAAACAAACAAACAAACTCTTCAGCTTTATAATATTTATTTTTTAAAGCACCCGCCATCGCAGTTTGTTGTGCTTATTCCCCTGACATGGAGATCAGGGACCTTATTTAAGTATATCTTTATTAATAACAAGCTTATAATTATTGTTCTTATTTCTAAATACATTTTTTAATTATTACGTACACACATTTTATCACATTTAATTTCTATCATATTTTACATATGTATATTTTACTTTTTATTCTAATTTAAAGCTATGTTCGTGTTTGTTGTGTTTTGTTGCTGATATTAACTTTGCTTGCTAATAATTTGCAGTATGAAAGGCTTCCTTGTCGATTTACCCCTTAGCACTTTGTAGAAGTTTTTGACGTGGATGTTGCAGTCCAGGATATTTTGTACCTGGGCTTACTGTACAGGGGACACTCAGCCAGGATGTGTAGGACGGTTTCGACATCTCCCAACCCACAAGGACATGATGGGTTCTATTTACACTTGAACCTGTGCAAGTATTCCGAGAACCCACCATGTCCTGTGAGTATTTGGGTGCTTTATTTAGCTTTATAATATTAGTATAGATTATATTATTGACAGTTCGATTAACATTGACATAGAGAATCAAGGGCATGCGATGTAAATATAGTTTCTATGCCAAGTTCAAGCTTATACATATGATCTTCTCCCTTTTTTGTTACTGACTGTTTAGCATTTTAAATTTTTTATATTAAGTGAGCATGATTATAGTCTTGATCTATACTAAGGACTTATCCTACCACCTCTAGATAACATCTATACTAATATTATAAAGCTGAAGAGTTTGTTTGTTTGTCTGCTTGAACGCGCTAATCTTAGGAACTACTGGTCCGATTTGAAAAATTCTTTCAGTGTTAGATAGCCCATTTATCGAGGAAGGCTATAGGCTATATATCATCACGCTAAGATCAATAGGAGCGGAGCACCAATGAAGAATGTTTCAAAATCGGGGCGGTTTTTTTCCTTATGAGAGCTTCCGCTGCGTGCGCTGCGTAAACAGTTAAAGTTTCGCAAAAATCATGTATTTCCTCTTTAAAAGTTCTAAAAAGAAGTCCGCGACAGCATATGTCTATCTTTTAAGGTTGGCTCACTATAACCTTTTTTATGCTAACCAAATTTGTTCTAAAATAATGCATTATTTGCGAAGGTATTTATTATAAACATGATATTAATCGTTATCCAAATAAATACGTTATTCATCACAAGTATTTAATTTAAAACAAAATTGCCCTTTACATCATTCGATTTCAATGAATATCTTAGGGGATATCGCAGTTTTAAAATAACATCGCAGCAAAATAATTACCCATTACAGACATACAAACGATGTTTCTCCTGGTTTATTCTGCGTGATTTTAAATTAACACTGTAGGTATATTTATAAAATGTTGTTGAATGGTTCTTATGTGGTTCGTGGATTTAACAAAGAAAATTTCAGCTCCTATAGAATTGTATTATAGGTGCCTACGACCCACTCTCTCTCTTATGTGACGCAGATGAAGTTGCGCGGGTCAGCTATCTATACTAACTAGCGGTCGCCTGACGCCTAGTGCTCGAAATTCGACCAAAGTTTGCCTGTAAGATATTGCTGACATATTATGTCATAATATATTGATATATGTAACCATAGTTACGCGCTTCGACTGCGTGTGTCAAATGCATGGTTGTGTGCGTGTAGTGTTTTTTCATTAATTTAATGTATTTCTAATGCGTATTTTTAAAAAATATCAGCATTCGTCACTTCTTCTCTGTATAAACTATAAGTGTGCGAAATTTCATACTCCTCCGTCCGCCCAATTTTCGTAAAAAGGGATCCAAAGTCTTCGCTTGACGTATTAATATATAGATATTATAAAGCTGAAGAGTTTGTTTGTTTGTTAGTTTGAACGCGCTAATCTCAGGATAGCCTATTTATCGAGGAAGGCTATATAATATCACGCTACGACCCACGGGGGCGGCGCAGTAACGATAAACGCGGGTGAAAACGCGGGCACATCTAGTTTATCTATAAGATAAAAGTCTCGCCATCTCTCTTCTTTAACCTAACATGAGTGAGACAGCATACGATTTATCTTTCGGATAACATTCACTTGTTAGTTGTAGGACTGACCATTAGTCCAGTAACATGTTAAGAAATGTTTTTGTCTAATGATAAAAGTTTGTATTGAATGATCAGTCTAACTAGCCAATACTAAATCGGACAGTATGTTATCTAATGTTAACGATCGTTGACAGGTGACGTAATGTACCAGCTAGTCTAAGAAAAGTACTGAATAGGTAGATTATAGCGGGGTGACGCTTTATGAGAAAAAAGAAAAGAAAAACATTTATTTTCGTTTTTAATTCTAAGTTTTCTAATAACAATCTACGTTTGTGAAATAGTGACTATATAATAAAAATACTCTGTATATGTAGGTACATTATATGCTCATAAGTCCATAACTCATATAATTTGAATAATCTATACTAATATTATAAAACTAAATAGTTTGTTTGTTTGTTTGAACGCGCTAATCTCAGAAACTACTAGTTCGAATTGAAAAATTATTTTAGTGTTGGATAGCCTATTTATAGAGGAAGGCTATAGGCTATATAACATCACGCTACGACCCACATAAACAGCGCAGTAACGATAAACGCGGGGGAAACCGCGAGAACATCTAGTATATAATATATACTAGCTGTCCTGACAGACATTGTCCAGAACACAGGAAAAAAAAATAAAAAAATTACCAAATCTAAACCATTCTCAAATCCACTTGAACACACACAAAAAATTTCATCAAAATCGATCCAGCCGTTTAGGAGGAATTTAATTACAAACACACGCACAGAAGATTTATGTATATAAAGATAAATATATTATAATATTTATATAAATAATAAATTCGTGCTGCTACTGAGAATTCTAGACAAAAATAAACCAATTAAACTTTGTCCGACCCGGGAATCGACCCCGACACTGAAACCCGATTACCGCTAGGAGTCTCATCCATAGGTTAATAATAAACCATCATGAATATGCATAATATAATATGTAATATAATGTTCTATCACATACACACAACACCATCTAACCCAAACTAAGCAGAGCTTGTGCTATGGGTACTATATGGGTATTTTGTATATACTTACATACATATTATACCTACATAGAAACACCCAGACCAAGACAGACATCCATGTTCATGCACACAAACATTTGATTTGTGCGGGAATCGAACCCGCGACCTCAGGCGTCGCAGTCGATTACACTAACCACTACGCCATCGAGGCCAACAAACAATATGTGCTTACGTAATATATTTAAATTTATTATAACGTATAAATATATTCAAATTTATTCGTATAATTATGTCGGTAATGTTACATAATTAAAATACGTAATTAATAAAAAGTAATAATTAAGGCTGTAACATCATTTTATATTCAATTACCATATTATGAAGGATACATAAGTTAATAATTAAGAAGGCCTTTGGTTTATTATTTGCCTGGTTAAAATGACTAGTTATGTCCGTGATTTCGTTCGTATGACAATTTAGCTAACGAGACAATCCTAACTATATATAATATATCCTAACTTCCTAATCCTAATCCTTCCTAACTAATATTATAAAAACGAAAATGAATTTGTTTGTTTGTTTGTTACCTTTTCACGCCTAAACCACTGAACCGATCATCCTGAAATTTCGCATATACGTTGACAGGTATACAGAAACGGACATAGGCTACCTTTCATCCCGAAAAAAATTACTGTTCCCGAGGAAAACAATAATAACGTTCTTATGATAATAGATGGCGCCACGTGTCTTTCGAATCATGATTGAATTATATTATTACAAGCAGAATACAACCCGAATTAATTGCCAAATTCTAAATTAACGCGAGCAAAGCCGCGGGCAAAAGCTAGTTATACATAAGGGATTAGACTTGCGATTGAAAGTTTACGGGTTCCAATCCCACCCATTGAACTACCGCCGTGAGCCCACTCCTAACGCATCAAAGCAATACCCAATCCTAGCTTGGCTGGAGGAGTTAATTTGTAAACCAAACTGCTAGATATCTTAAAAAAAAACATCATTAAGTATATTATTTGGTACTTTATAGTTATTTTTTCTTCTTTTCGTATGGTTAGTGGCCAACCTGATGTCAAGAGTTGTTCAAGCCGCCCGTAGGCCTATGACATGGCTTAACGACTGCTGTCAATTTGACAACAACCGGGACCGAATTTTGCCTGCTCTCGGCAGCAAGAAAAAGAACTCAAAAGAAAATTAGAAGTATTTTTTTAATAACTCTGCTATTATGCTATGTTAAACTATTACAGCTTTCTTAATGTAAATTCTCAGTAACTTTTTACCCGGTAAATGGTAATGACCTATGGGCAACTATACTATATGTAAATGAAAATTATTATCAAAATCAGTTCTAAAAACCACTGACTTCGATATTGCCATCATTATAATGTTTTTTTTTTATATTATTGTTATATTATTGTTATATTATTGTTATTATCAAACAGATTAGAAAAACAATAACTGGAAATATTGACATCAGAGTCGACCTTACTAATATGATCCTTGATTTTAATGTCAAGATCAAAGACGCACATTATCTTTTATTTTAATATATAACTAAGTACCTATTATATTTGATTCTGCTAATATCTATAATATTTTATTATTACTTTAAATGTATTGGTTAAGGTTTAAAGAGTTCATTAGATATTATGTATAAATTATTTATTTTTGTGTTTGATCATTTATTTGATTACTTTTTAATATTTGATACTAAAATAAAATAAAATTATATTTCTAAATTCTTTGATTTTTATCAGACAATTTTTTTTTGTGGTAAAACCTTAGCGCTTAAAAAGTGCTACGTTTACGTAAATGTCATACATTAATATTAAAATACTTATTTTATATCGATTATTAGGAATTATTTTTAATTATACTTCTTATTGCGAGCAGCGATAGCTCAGTGGGGAGACCAACAGACTGCAATGCAGAGGGTCTCGGGTTCGAACCCACGTCGCGCACCTCTTACTTTCGGAAGATATATGACTTTTCGAAATTATGTGCGTATTGATCAACAATTATGGCCAGCTCCGTGCCTCAGAGAGCATGTTAAGCCGTCGGCGTCGGTCCCGGCTGCCATGAACATCTATGGCAGTCGTTGTTGGGAAGCCAGTGCCCTCTGATATCCTGACACTGGTCTAGCCTTAGGGTATCGTTAGCCTTCGGGTTGCGGAACTCAGATGGCAGTCGCTCCGTGTAAAAACTGATATCCAGTAAAATCCGGATAGACTAGAAAGCCGACCCCAAGTGACTTGAAAATAATAAAGGCTAGGGAGAAGGAGACTCCTTATTACGTCTTCGTGACCACTACATTATTATGAAAAATTTGAAAATATGTAAAATTAAAACCGATAATATTATACCAAGTAGTAGAAAAGATAACACACGATGCGTGATTATTACATATTTAGAACAGAAAAAAGCAAGACTACTGGTTTCACACACGATGACAAAAAACATTAATTAAATTACAATGGACAAAAAATATTTATTTAATATTTAATTTAAACATTTTTGTTCCTGCTTACAATGCCAATGCAACGGCAATATATTACCTGTTTTTCAGTCTTTGCGAGGTGACAGTAAAAATATAATTTCTTGTCTATTTTGTATAAATAAAATATGTGGAGTCATATTTCTTTATTGCTAATTCTTTCAAGTGTAAACTGTAAAAGATTTTATTAAAAAAATTTGGGGCAGTCTTTGGGGACTGCCGATAGAAGTGAAAGAATCTTTGATCATAAACACTTCTATATAAACCAAAAATAATTAAAAAATGGAAAGCGGTCGGTAACGATGACGCGAGCTCCATGATTTTTGTTCACCCAAGAAGTGCTCAACGCGCGTAAAGAAGTTTTCATTTCAAAAAAATATCTAACTTCAATTAGCCGTTAAAAAAAGGCAAACGAAGAGGTCGTTTGCACATAATCTGCTATATAATATATATGCTATATATATAATGCTATATAAATAAGTTTCTTGAGTTACAACGCTCTTTAAAATATCTGTTGTTGTTTCGACTTTTTGAATGGATATTCTATGTAAGCATAGTCGTGAACAGAAATTATCAATCCGTCCAAAGATTTTGACTTACCTCCTTAGCAGTACCTCTGCCGGTTCCCAAAGCGACAACAGGTATTCTATTTCCATCGTTTAGTTCGATGCACGGCGCTAACGCAGCCGATGCAACCTGGAAACAAACAATATGTGATAAGTATATCACTAAATAAGAATTAAGACTGCACCGATGGCCTAGTGGTTTAAGTGTGTGTTGTAGGTTTGTTTCCCCACGCGGGAAGAAAAATTTGTGCGATCCACAAAATAGTTGTTTCGTATATTTTATATTATTGTTATTTACGTCCGTTGTTTGATAGTAGTGCGATAGCTCAGTGGGGAGACCAACAAACTGCAATGCAGAGGGTCTCGGGCTCGAACCCACGTCGCACACCTCTGACTTTCGGAAGTTATATGACTTTTCGAAATTATGCGCGTATTGATTGACAATTATCGCCTGCTCCGTGCCTCGGAGAGCACGTTAAGCCGTCGCGTCGGTCCAGGCTACCATGAACATCTATGGCAGACGTTATTGGGAAGTCAGTGCCCTTTAACACCCTGGCACTGGTCTAGCCTTAGGGTATCGTTAGACTTCGGGTTGCGGAGATCAGATGGCAGTCGCTCCGTGTAAAAACTGATATCCAGTCAAATCCGGTTAGACTAGAAAGCCGACCCAAGTGACTCGGGAATAATAAAGGCTAGGGAGAAGAAGACGTACGTTGTTTGATTATTTATTCGTAAAGTCCACCACGACACAGGATTTAACAATAGTGTGAAAGTTCTCTTCCAAAAAGTAAAATTGAAAGGTATTTTTCTTCCATATAAAAATGTTGACAAAATTCAATTCATAGCATGTCGCGTTTATCCAGGAGTTCAAAGTAATCCTCAGAGGTTACAAACGCTTTGGATCCGTCGGTAAATACTATAAAAAAGCTGTCATAAAAATGACAGTACCTACTACTATCAAATTTGAAATTTTTGAAGATATAGACCAGTAGTTCCCAAAGTGGTCCAGGTGGACTCTAGAGGTCCACGGGAGGCTCGATGGGGGTCTACTTTGGAGTGAAAAAAAATGGGGGTGCACAGTTCGAAAATTTTAATTTTAAGAAGCTAAGCGCCTGTTACTTGCAAAAACTTGCATATTCCATATTCAATACCAGTAGTTTCGAACCTATTTTCCGGTAAAAAAATGTCCAATATAAATACGTAGCTGCAGGGCATCCACTGGAAACAGCTAAATTTTGAAAATGGTCTATGAGAAAAAAAGTCTGGGAACCTCTGATATAGACCATACAGCTTTTACCTTCAGGTCCGTATTTTCTTTGCTTTTCTATGTGATAGGATATTATTAGTATCTTATACAATCGTATAGTATCCAAAACAATCTACTAATACTAGACTATATGTGAATAATACCTTCGCTTTTCCTTTAAAGAGATGAACACATACATATGACGTACACGTATTTCTTTTTCAAAGCCTTATAATGGCATATAAAATTAAATATCCACTCGTGAGACTATAATAACCTAAGATTTATCACTTATAAATTATAATCCGTTACGTAATATGTACCTAGGCTGGTAGAGATCGTATGAAGCATCAGGAACCAGTTTAACTTCAATTCAGATTAGTTTTTTAACTAGACATATCATAAGCATAACAGAGATAATATTATGAATACTGGTCCAAGATAATAACTACATGTTACATAGCGTAACTTGACATATACGCGTCACGGATCATGATACAAGGCAGGTATTAAGTGGAAATACTAAGGGCGAGAGAATTAAAAAATAGGTATAAAAATATCTCCGCTGCAGCTGTGGTCAATGCGAATTCTAAGGTCTCGAGTTCGATGACCGATTCAGGCAAAATGTCATTAAGATTTACTATCAATAAACTCTGATTTTGGAACTGTGCCCAAGAAACGACAATAGACTCGTCCTCTATTACGTAGGCCTTAAACCTAATCTGTCGAAATGTGGGTGTGTGATATACTTATGCTTACCTCTTTTGATGACGTTGATTGAAATGTAAGTATTGAGAATCTTTGGTTTCTATGTGATTGTGTAGTAGTTAGGAAAAGCTTACATATTCTAAATGTCAAGAATTCATAAGTGACCGATAAATAAGTGCTTATACGTGATACGGGCTTATCTTATCTTCCATCTTATCTTATGTGGGGGCCAGTCAGTGCAGACCGGCGACACTTCGACCCAGTGGGATCTTTTGTGTCGACACTCTCCCAATAACGAAAGCCATACATGTTTATGGCAGCCGGGACCAACGGCTTAACGTGCTCTCGTGCACGGAGCAGGCGATAATTGTCAATCAATAAGCACATAATTCCGAAAAATCATATAAATTCCGAAAGTCAGAGGTGCGTGACGTGGGTTCGAACCCGAGACCCTCTGCATTGCAGTCTGTTGGTCTGCTCATTGAGCTATCGCGGCTCTGATACGGGCTTAAATAAATGGACTAAAATCAGCACGACTTGTAGAGTCACAACTATTGGTATTCTCATGCGGTCAATGACCTGTATTGCGAGTGTACTGAGCAGGTACGTGAACATATATGTTTAAAAGTTAACACTGAGTTCTGTGGTTTTTTACCGTGTTTGTATTATTAATCGCATAAATTTTGTTTGAAGCAGTAAATAAGTTGATTATTTTAATTCATGTTCTATGTTTATTGCAAAAAGTAATCACGTAAAAATGCGTATCTAATTAGACAACAGTTTTATTTATTTAACTCTAATATTTTTTTATTTTGCAAAAAATATAAATACATTTTTTTTTTACTCACATCACCAACTAGCCCAAACTAAGCAGAGCTTGTACTATTGGTACTAGACAATGGATAAACATACATGTATACTTTATTTTGTATATACATAAATATTATACATAGAAACATCCAGACCATGGCAAACATCCATGTTCATGCACACAAATGTTTGAATTGTGCGGGAATCGAACCCGTGACCTCAGGCGTGGCAGCCAGTTACACTAACCACTACGCCATCGAGGCCGTAAATATATATTTATACGATATAAGTATATATTATTAATTGAATTTTAATTAATGTAAAACATTTATTTATAATTATATGTGTTTTATATACTTTAGTTATAATTTAATTAAGTAATAATATGTATATTTTTTGCAAATATGTTGTCTAATTGAATATAAACTTTTACGTGATATATCACAGTTAAGATTTACTAATTATTGTCAATTATGATGACTGGTGTGTTTTGAATGTCTTTGCAAATATATAATCATTTTCACCGACATTGGTGCCAATTCTGTTGTCACAAAATCTCTAAACTTAACTAAAAATCACTAAAATTTAGTTTAGTCCTGTCAAACGACATTTCGTATTCTGAAATCGTTAAAAGTGACAGGACTAAACTAAATATAAGCCAGATCTGATTTATATTAAACTTATTAACTATATAACACAATGTGTAACATTCGCGTATACTTATGACAATAATTTACATATATTTCGTGTTTATGTCACATTCAATATTAGGAAACATTAAAATCATCACTTTAATATTTATTAAGACTAATGGTCGCCAAGAAGTCGAAATTTGACCGAAATTCATAAATTATTTACCATAATTATATAAATTATAGATTTCTGCTCTCCTTCCCCACATTAACTTTACTTATCTTATCTTATCTTATGTGGGGGCCAGTCAGTGCAGACCGGCGACACTTCACCCCAGTGGGATCTTTTGTGTCGACACTCTCCCAATAACGACTTCCATAGATGTTCATGACAGCCGGGACCGACGGCTTAACGTGCTCTCCGAGGCAAGGAGCAGGCGATAATTGTCAATCAATACGCACATAATTTCGAAAAGTCATATAACTTCCGAAAGTCAGAGGTGCGCGCCGTGGGTTCGAACCCGAGACCCTCTGCATTGCAGTCTGTTGGTCTCCCCACTGAGCTATCGCTGCTCTAACTTTCCCTAACTATGCCAATTCTTGGTGCCCGCAATAAGTTTAAAAAGGGGTACAAAGCTTTTTCTTCAAGTAATAAATTATAGACTAAATACATTAAGTGCCCTTAATCATGTAATTAATTAATATAATGTTCATCTAAAGCCAAAAAGTATTTTCTGAGATCCACTTCAAAGGCTGAGCGCCTTCAAAAGCGCCTCCTACCTCGTACCACATTTGGAAGAGGAATGAAATATTATTGAAACTAACTGTCCCCCCGCTTTTACCCACCAGTTCTTGAGGAAGGCTATTGCCTATATAACATCACGCTACAAACCAAGGGAGGAGCGCAGTCAACAATTAAATGCAAAAAGGTTTTAAAATCCAGTTGATAATATAATAATATTCTATCACTTACACACAACACCATCTAGCCCAAACTAAGCAGAGCTTGTACTATGTGTACTAGACAATGGATAAACATACATAATTATATAAATTTTTTTGGTAATACATGCATATTATACATAGAAACACCCAGACCAAGACAAACATCCATGTTCATGCACACAAATGTTTGACTTGTGTGGGAATCGAACCCGCGACCTCAGGCATGGCAGTCGGTTACACTAACCATTACACCATCGAGGTCGACTTGATGAGTTGATAGTTCCAGAGATGAGCGCATACAAACCAAACAAAAAGCTCTTTAGCATTATTACATTAGTATAGATAAACCTATGTTTACATTTATAATCTTAGTATACACACGAAAGTATATTATGTTCAATTTTACCTTTTGAGATACAAGGAAGCATATTTACCTCATTGCATTTCGTTTAAAACGATTATAAGAACGATGAAGTAACAATTAAAATTATTTTACATTTATAATTGGACCTCGTTTTTCGAAATGTAACACACATCGTCCTACTGACTGAAAATGAATAATTATGAATGCCAAAACGATACTAACCTATTATCCTATCCTACTATTAAAATATCTATACTAATATTATAAAGCTGAAGAGTTTGTTTGTTTGTTTGAACGCGCTAATCTCAGGAACTACTAGTTCGAATAGAAAAAGTATTATTTTGTTGGGTAGCTTATTTATCGAGGAAGGTTATAGGCTATATAACATCACGCTACAACCCACGGGGGTGGTGCAGTAATCATAAACGCCAGTGAAACCGCGGGCACATCTAGTTAGGTATAAATGTGAAAGTTTGTGAGGATAGACGGATGGATGGATGTTTGATGATGAAACTTTACAGTATTAAGTATTATGTAAACATCAGAACAACATATACCCTACCAGTGGCATATTCTCATAATTTTAAAATCAGAGTAAGTCCTGTGGTACATTTTTCTTTAGTCTGCGTACTCCCGGGAATATATCGTCCATGAGGTGTTGTGCGAGTGTATTTGGATGTTGTTGCAATCTGTCTTTGTAGGTTTTAACTTTGTCTTTTATTTCCTTTTTCACAGTTTCGATACCAAGTTCGCGGTGGAGTCTCTCATTGGTGACATACCATGGTGCATTCACTATCATTCTCAATACTTTTGACTGAAGTCTTTGTAAAATTGCCAGATTTGAGTTGGCGGCTGAACCCCACAGTTGAATACCGTATGACCATATTGGTTTTATAATACATTTATACAATAGAATCTTATTGTCTATTGAGAGTTGATTAGTTACTTATAAAAATAAACCTATCATTAAGAAAAATGATAGGTATATGAACCACATACGATACGATCATTGTTGCAGTATATACTGCAACAATAGCTGACGCAGTTGCCTAATTTGATCTCCATGTACCGTTTTCTTCTTAATAATTGTATTTACTAGTGTTTTTTTTAAATTATGTATGTATGGAGATTCAAATAAAACATTTTTCTTTCTTATAGTCGGCCTCGGTGGCGTAGTGGTTAGTGTAAACGATTGCCACGCCTGAGCTCGCGGGTTCGATTCCCGCACAAGTCAAACATTTGTGTGCATGAACATGGGTGTTTGTCTTAGTCTGGGCGTTTCTATGTATAATATGTATGTATTTACAAAAAGAAAGTATATATGTATGTTTATCCATTGTCTAGTACCCATAGTACAAGCTCTGCTTAGCTTGGGCTAGGTGGTGTTGTGTGTATGTGTAGAACATTATATTATTATTATATTCTTACTTTGTTGCAGTGGTGTAGTAGCTGTGCTGCCTCGCCTTGGTCAGCACTCTGATCGTGTGTTTGATGCGAACACGAACGACGAACCACACAATGTAAAATACATTGTGTGGTTCGTCGTTTCATTGTTCTACGTAATAGAGAGACTATGGCCACTTCCAAACACATCCGGAACTGGAACTGCAGCTACCGAGTCTTTCTATACAGAATAACCTAGAAACAATTTGTCCAAACCGGGTATCGTACTCGAGACCTCAGGTACAGCATTTATATGCACCGCTGAGTCACCTGAACTTAATATATGTTTAAATATCACTAGGTGATCCATTGGTTGACCTCTACGTTTCGCAATACGTTGAGAAATCAGTCGCGACTTCCATTGTATACCTAACTTTCTATTTATTTTACACTAGATGTTCCGGCGGTTTCACCCGCATTTATCGTTACTGCTTCGCCCCCGTGGGTCGTAGCGTGATGTTATATAGCCTATAGCCTTCTTCGATAAATAGGCTATCCAACACTAAAATAATTTTTCAAATCGGATCAGTAGTTCCTGAGATTAGCGCGTTCAAACAAACAAACTCTTTAGCTTTATAATATTAGTATAGATAAGGTGGACTTGGTGCTTGTGAATACTTTGGTAGACAAACTACGGCTAATGGAACAGAGTCGCAATCAAAACAAAATAAATTGCTTGAAAACTATTTATATTTTCCGGAAGACATCTATATCAAATTGCCACTAAAATTTATGATATATTTGTATTAATGTATCCGCAAAAGAAGGACAACATACAAATTAAGTTACATTATTTTTACCAAACAAATATTTATGAGGCATAATTACATACAATGTGGTTCAATAAAATTACGACTAACTGTTATAAACATGACTAATCCTTGCTGCTACACTATGATGTAAAAAGGAGGAAGGGGGAGCCGGGCCGTTACAACCTAAGCAAACGTACCTGCAGACATGCTTATCAAATAGGAGTACTCCGCTTTCGGCACCAATTTTTTCAGCACCTATCGTTTCGGCACCTAAGCTATTCCACTTTCAGCACCAATAGGTATTTTTGCTTGGTGTCGAAACTGTCGAATGTGGAATAAAATACCTATTGGTGCTGAAAGTGGAATAGCTTAGGTGCCGAAACCATAGGTGCCGAAAAAATTGGAGCCGAAAGCGGAATACTCCATCAAATAAATCGGAGTTTCGGAAATAAAAAGTGGAATAGCTTAGGTGCCGAAACCATAGGTGCCGAAAAAATTGGTGCCGAAAGCGGAATACTCCAAAACAAGTAATAAACAATCCGTTTTATTGATTACTTGTCGTATTCGAAAAGCAAAAAACACATTATAAAACCACCCAATTACCTACTGCTTTTAGACTACATTCGTTGTCTAAAAAATAGATATGACAAAAAAAGAAAATATTGAAATTATATATAGGTAAGTTTTATGTATATTTATGCTATGTTTGTTTACTAAATAAGATAGCGTTACTATAATAAATACTAATAATAATAATCTTTATTTTCTCAAATAATACAAACATATTACACGTTTCAATTCCGATACAGTTTAGACATTGTTGTTGTATTTTTCTAAAAACTACTGATACTGGTCCCCCAAACTAGGCAAGTGCCTGTATTTTTTAAATCGTTATCGATTTACATCGATATTTATTTGTATCGATCGTTATCGACATCGTTACTCCATATATGTTTTATTGTCCAAACGACATGACTGAATCTAGTTTATCACCTGATTTAAATGGAAAAAAAACATGCGTTAAGAACCAAAACAGTCAGGAACTTAAAAGTCATGCTATAAGTATATATGCAGTGCTATTCAAAAACTCGCGGCTTAATTGTCAATCGATTCAATTAAATGTCACACAATATAAATAATAGAATGAGGATAAAATATTTTATATATTGATAAATATTGATGTTGATAAAAGCTTTCAATGGGACATCATGATAATAATAAGTTTATTACTAAAGTCTACACATCCTAATCCTAACTAATACTATAAAACCGAAAATGAGTTTGTTTGTTTGTTACCTTTCACGCCTAAACCACTGAACCGATCATCCTGAAATTTTGCATATACGTTGTCAGGTGTACAGAAACGGACATAGGCTACCTTTCATCCCGAAAAAAATACTGTTCCCGAGTAAAACAACAATAACGTTCTTATAATAATAGATGGCGCCACGTGTCTTTCGAATCATGATTGAATTATATTATTACAAGCAGAGTACAACCCGAATTGATTGTCAAATCCTAAATTAACGCGAGCGGAGCCGCGGGCAAAAGCGAGTACTTATATAATGAGCAACAAACGTGTGAGTGTAACAAATCATAGTAAGCTTTTAGATATCTTTATCACGAAAATATATGTATTTTATCATATCCTACTTGCAAGCACGTAGCCGTGCCTCGGAGAGCACGTTAAGCCGTCGGTCCCGGCTGCCATGAACATCTATGACAGTCGTTATTGGGAAGTCAGTGCCCTATAATATCCTGACACTGGTCTAGCCTTAGGGTATCGTTAGCCTTCGGGTTGCGGAGGTCAGGTGGCAGCCGCTCCGTGTAAAAACTGATATCCAGTCAAATCCAGTTAGACTAGAAAAGCCGACCCCAAGTGACTTGGGAATAATAAAGGCTAGGGAGAAGAAAATATCCTACTGGCAAGCAGTTACCTAAAAGTTTCTGTATCAGGTTATTGTTAAGTATTACCATGGGGTATCAAATAGAACAAAAAGTAAATAGTTCCAAAAATTGATCATAGATGGCACTATGAGTTCCAATGTTAATATTGAGAACAATTAAAATGCTTTATTGGAAAGAAATTGACCATCAAATATTGTTATAAATTAACATTGTACATATTTAATTAACTGGCTACTATTACTAACTACGTTTAGTACTGAACAACGAAAAGCTTTAACTTTGTCATCAATTACTGATTTATTCAAGGACAACAAAGACAGCATACCTAAAAACATTATGTTGTCGCAAACCTAAGAATCACTATCACAAGCTACGTCATGACTACATATTATAAAACAAAACCCCCGCCGCGTCTGTGTGTATGTCTGTCTGTCTATTCGCGATAAACTCAAAAACTACTAAAAAGATTTTCATGGGGTTTTCACCAATAGACAGAGCGATTCATGAGGAAGGTTTAGGTGTATAATTTTTTAAGGTTTTGTACTAACCGTGCGAAGCCAGGGCGTGCCGCTAGTAAATTATAAAGTCCTGCCTTATATATAGGCTTTTATAGTCTATATACATCGTCACTTACGTCTCCTACATATAAATAAGGCTGTGGTTTTGTAAGTATAGTATACTTATGTATGTACATAGGTATTGGCTTATAATGATTAGATGCTAAGAGCGTACATTCGCGCCGCAAAGATCGTGCCATCAACTGTATTAACGAAATCGTGGTAGGTCACACATAGGGTTACCTCCCATAAGTAATAATAATAATAAACTTATTTCGTAAAGATTTGAAAATACATAATCCTAACTAATATTATAAAAGCGAAAATGAGTTTGTTTGTTTGTTACCTTTTCACGCCTAAACCACTGAACCGATCATTCTGAAATTTTGCATATACGTTGTCAGGTGTACAGAAACGGACATAGGCTACTTTTCATCCCGAAAAAAATTACTGTTCCCGAGGAAAACAACAATAACGTTCTTATGAAAATAAATGGCGCCACGTGTCTTTCGAATCATGATTGAATTATATTATTACAAGCATTGATTGTCAAATTCTAAATTAACGCGAGCGAAGCCGCGGGCAAAAGCTAGTATACAATAATATTTATAACTGGTCCAGAGAAACTCAATTTAGTTTGTAACGATGGCACCTGTGCCAGTGACATTCACTGTATTACAGGTGTCAGCGCCTTCCATTTCATGTGTGTACAGGTAAAGAAGTTGACAAACAAAAATAAGCATTATTGTAAGTAAATAAATGTTTTATATATATTTTAACCAACAGCACTTGTTATAATTTTAGTATAATTCAATTTGCACGCGTGTGTGTGTGTGTATATGTGTGTGTGTGTGTGTGAGGGTGTGTGTGTGTGTGTGTGCGTGCGTGCGTAATAATTTAGTATTGGTTGTAGCACACTATTATATCTCAAACTTCAATAAAAAAAACTTTAAACATCAGAAGTAATGATGTAAGTGGAACTCGGTAATTAATTAGATATCTATTGCAATTGTAAATTAATATGGCCTAACCCCTTTCACTCTGAGAAGAGGCCCGTACCCGGCGGGACATTAACAACCAGGGCTGATATTATTTATCATGTACTACAATTGAAAACATTAACAATGTCAAATGCCTCTTCACGAAGATCTGTCTAAATTAACACTTAAATTTTCTGACTGAGATCCCATCTCTGACATTAACGATGTACTATTTATTCACAACCAACTAAAGTATAATCTATACTAATATTATTAAGCTAAAGAGTTTGTTTATTTGTTTAAACGCGCTAATCTCAGGAACTACTGGCTCGAATTGAAAAATTATTTTAGTGTTGGATAGCATATTTGGATAGGCTATAGACTATATAACATCATGCTACGACCCACGGGGGCGGCGCAGTAACGATAAACGCGGGTGAAACCGTGGGAACATCTAGTATCGATATAAAGAGCAGCACACTGTATCCATACAAAAAAGTTTTACACTCACAACATTAAATACTGTTATCCTAATCCTAACTAATATTATAAAAGCGAAAATGAGTGTTTGTTTGTTTGTTACCTTTTCACGCCTAAACCACTGAACCGATCATCCTGAAATTTAGCATATACGTTGTCAGGTGTACAGAAACGGACATAGGCTACCCTTCATCCCGAAAAAAATTACTGTTCCCGAGGAAAACAATAATAACTTTCTTATGATAATAGATGGCGCCGCGTGTCTTTCGAATCATGATTGAATTATATTATTACAAGCAGAGTACAACCCGAATTGATTGTCAAATTCTAAATTAACGCGAGCGAAGCCGCGGGCAAAAGCTAGTAACTTATAACACACATAGACCGCCTTTTCCTACACGATGATAGAAAGTTATTTTAAATCTTTACCTTCGATACAGCAGTTTTGACAACCCTAATCCCAAATTACAACAAGTTAATAACACGTTCAAAATCCTACAAAATAGTTACCATCTAATTTTCCTGTACAATTAACGTGCACATCCAAATAAAATAATGACAATAATCTAAAAACATTAACATAACACCACGGCCACGTATATAAGGAAACAAATATAAATGTTACTCACGTTGAGCCCAAAATAAAGTAGCAAAAGCACGATCATGTTTCTCTCATAAGAGTTGCAACTACACTGACTTAAGCGGCGAAATGTAGAAGTTCATATACCATATAAGATGCTTAGAACGTCGACTAGAATCGTTATACATATGAACTAACGTGCTTAAGGCAATGTGTCGTTGTTCGCAAGCTCAAGGCGTCGCAAAGGTTATGAATAAAGATGTGCACTGATTTTGAATGGAACATTTAAATTTGAGTTTATGACGCAAGCATATGAGATTGTACGGATGGCGTAGTGGTTTACGTGGTCACTGCCGCCGCACCGAGTGTTGAGGGTTTGACACAAATTTTGTCAAAACTACATCTCCGTTTGAAAAATTTGTGTGATCCACAAATGATTGTTCTGAGTCTGGGTGTTTTTTTGTCCGTTGTTTGAATGTTTGTAAAGTAGTAGAAAGTTTTTAGAGTAGTAGAGCCTCGCTGATTTCAGCATGAATGGGCCGGCTCGACCGGGGAAGGACTACCCTCTCACAGAATATCGACGTGCAATACCAGTATTCCTACTGTTGTGTTTCGTTCGGTGAGTAAGAGTGCCGGAGGCCCAATCACCCTCTTTCCCCCATCCCGCTCCTTCTCCTTCCCACTTCCTATCCTAATGGGTCCGCAACGCGCAAGTGATGCCTCTGGTGTTGCAGGCGTCCATAGGCTACGGTGACCACTTACCATCAGGTGGGCCGTATGCTTGTTTGCCACCTTAGTTGTATAAAAAAAAACCCCTCGACACAGGAATTATTCACTGCGGGAGATGTCTATAAAAAAGAAAGAAAGATATATAAGTGGTCGTCCTGTCGCTACTAATGTTCTAAGTCTTTTTATTTTGGTAGGAAAAAGCCTTACGGTCTCGGAATAACTTCTATATCACGTGGGACTTTCCAAACATTCAAACAACGGACACGAACACGTTTTAGTCCCGAGTGGGCATCGAACCCTAAGCTGCGGTAGTGGTGAAGCGACCACTTAAACCACTACGCCACCCGGCTATAGTTGTGCCATTTAAGTTATTATTGTAAGTTGTCGTTTGGTATTTATGTAATCTTTGCCATTTTTATATTACGTATTCATCAGTGCCTTTGATTTATACTAGCGGTCGCCTAGTGGTCAAAATTCGAACACAAAATTTAAATTTTAAGTTTGATCGTTATTAAGGTTTATTGTCTATAACTATACCCTTATAATCACATTTCATTATGTCACCTACTCCACATACATATGTAACCATAGTTACGAAGAATTCTGCGACATCAGGCGAACAATGCCGAAATACTACGAACGCGATTCGACTGCGTGTGTCAAATGCATGGTTGTGTGCGTGTAGTGTTTTTTCATTAATTTAATGTATTTCTAATGCATATTTTATATAAATATTATGATTCGCCCCTCCTTTTCCATATAAACTTTAACTGTGCCAAATTTCATACTCCTTCGTCCGCGCAATTTTCGTAAAAATGGGTACAAAGTTTTTGCTTCACGTATTAATATATAGATTCTGCCTCGGTGGTGCTGCAGCAGTGTATGCGACTGCTGTGCATGATTCCCGAGTCCGTGAAATCGTTATTGATTATTCTATTATGAAATACCCAGTGACAGTAAGGAGACTCGAACTGTGGACGGCAATAGACTCGCCCTTCTACTACGTAGAACATGTGTAACCAAATAAGTGTTATACAACTTAGCCGGGTTTATTCCGCATTCGACCCTCATGTTTGAAATGAATGAAAAAATAAAAAATTGTTCCTCAAACGCCCCGAAATTAAAATAAATATTAATTTCTTAATGTAATTCCTTTTTCGTCCTAAATTATGTTCCTTTTCTGCCCCTGTTTTTTTCTGTATAGAATTTTTGTTGTACCGTCTGCCGAAAAATATTTTATGCTACCTCGTTGTTCTCGCGGCAAAACTTTAGGCTTATGATTGCATGACATCACGAGCCCGACAACAATAAGATTTTATATAATTTTAACCATGTTTTGGTTTTGCTAATCATATGCACAAAAATGTAGGACGAAAAAGGAATCCTAATCCAAACAAACTCATTTTCGCTTTTATAATATTAGTTAAATATTATAAAAGCGAAAATGAGTTTGTTTGTTTGTTACCTTTTCATGCCTAAACCACTGAACCGACCATCCTGAAATTTTGCATAAACGTTGGCAGGTGTACAGAAACGGACATAGGCTACCTATCATCCCGAAAAAAAATACTGTTCCCGAGGAAAACAATATTAACGTTCTTATGATAAAAGATTGGGCGCCACATGTCTTTCGAATCATGATTAAATTATATTATCACAATCAGAGTAGGTACAACCCGAATTGATTGTCAAATTCTAAATTAACGCGAGCGAAGCTGCGGGAAAAATCTAGTACTTAGTTATTAAAAAAGAGGGGCGAATGAGGAAAATTTTGGAATGTGGGACGTAATGTAGGGGCGAATGAGGAACAAATCCTTAGCCGAGGTAGGCTAGGAATCCTAATCATAACTAATATAATAAATGTGAATTTGAGTTAGTTTATTTGTTACGCTTTCACGCCTTTACTACTCGACCGATCATCATGAAATTTCACATAAGTACATAGGTATATGTTGTTTGCGATAGCTCAGTGGGGAGACCAACAGACTGCAATGCAGAGGGTCTCGGGTTCGAACCCACGTCGCGCACCTCTAACTTTCGGCAGTTATATGACTTTTCGAAATTATGTGCGTATTGATTGACAATTATCGCCTGCTCCGTGCCTCGGAGTGCACGTTAAGACGTCGGTCCGACTACCATGAACATTCATGGCAGTCGTTATTGGGAAGTCAGTGCCCTCTAATATCCTGACACTGGTCTAGTTTTAGGGTATCGTTAGCCTTCGGGTTGCGGAGGTCAGATGGCAGTCGCTCCGTGTAAAAACTGATATTCAGTCAAATCCGTTTAGACTAGAAAGTCGACCCCAAGTGACTTGGGAATAATAAAGGCTAGAGAGAAGAAGACATATATGTTGTCAGGGGTACAGAAAAGGATACTGTACTGATTCAGAGCGAAGCCGCAGGAAAAAGCTAGTATAATATCCAGGCGAGCGTTTGGCATTTTGGATGTCAAATTAATATTTTCTTGTTCTTGATTGAAGTATAAAGACACTCATTATATAATATTTAATGGTATTATTTATTAGTTAATTAGGAATAATTTACCTCTTTTTGCATACCTACTTATTTGTTGCTTGGTTTTCTTTTTGCGCAACATTACCCGCATTTGATGCCCGTGTTGGTCAAAATGGTATCTTTTTTACCAATCAACATTCAGTGCAACACGGTGTCTGCAACTGTATGCGGTAAACCGCAATAAATCCGACTCTAATTACATTGGACCTCAATGTAAGTGATGAAATGAGTGTGAAATACGCAAACTACAAACAAAACTCAATAGGAATAATATTTATGAACTAAAATACATTTCGAAATTCCTTTTCTTAAAAGCATAACTTCAGTACTAGGATTAATTTCTGTGTAGCGAGGGACTTCGGCAAACGTAGTGTAGGACGCCCTCCGACCAGGTGGGGTGATGATCTGCGAAAGACTGCAGGTAGATGCTGGATGCGGCAAGCTGAAGACAGGGCGCTATGGCGCTCTTTAGGTGAAGGCTATGTCCAGCAGTGGACTATTATAGCCTGATGATGATGAGGGTCTTTACGACAGAAATTAAGATCACACAATTTTTTAACCCGTGTTCTTCACGCCTGGGCAACTGTGCCTATTGTATAAGGCACAAGTGCGCCCTTGCGTGGAGTACTGTTCTCATCTTCGGGATGGCTCCGCGCAGTACTTGCTGGACGCTCTCGACCGGTTACAGCGGCGGGCTGTCCGTGTCATCGGAGATCCAGAGGTCACGAGTTCACTGGAACCTCTGCAAGTCCGTAGGGACATTGCCTTATTGGCATGTTTCTACAGAATATACCACGGGGAGTGCTCTGAAGAGTTATTCCACCTTATCCCGCCCTCCCCTTTCCTATCCAGAACAACGCGTGCTGAGCTCAGATGCCATCCTTACACGGTAGAGTCGATTAGAGCGCGTACCAAAAAGTTTGGGTCCTCATACCTCTGCCGAACGACCAAGGCATGGAATTCTCTGCCAAGGCACGTGTTTCCTTCTTCCTTCAATCCTGGATCCTTTAAGCGGGGCGATAAAAAGCATCTTCTCAGGCCGTCAAAGTAGAGACCTCAACATCGCCTCGGCTGCTGTGGGGGCGGTGTGGAGGCCACTACTCTTAGACCATACGACTGCTTACCATCAGGTGGAGTGTGATCATTTTGACAAGCAACAAAAAAAAAATAAAAAAAATAAGTTCCACGCATTGGCATTGGCTCATGACATGTGTGTGTCATGAGAACATCAGGGCTGGCACTGTCATTTTTCGCCGGCGAATACGCTTGCCCCGTGTGGAGCCGATCTGCCCATGCAAAACTGGTGGATACTGCACCAAATGAGACTTGCAGGATAATCACGGACTGTTTAAAGCCAACTCCAATAAGTATGCTGAATCCACTGGTTGACGTAGCACCGCCGAATATTTGAAGGGCGGTAGCGAGCTCTATAGAGAGAACGAAGATGGAGAACGACTCACGACACATCCCAGGTCCCTATTATGGGGACCTGGGATGTGTGGGGACCCCATAGACTAAAGAGTGATAAAAACTTTGTCAAGTATGTTGAACCCTTGGCATTGGAACCGGCAGTCGCGAGGTGCAACCTGTGGAGGGAAGAAGAATACCTGTCAGTCCCATTCGTACCACTGGGCGAGAATCTTCCACCTGGACACAA
This sequence comes from Catocala sponsa, assembly GCA_963564715.1. Taxonomy (NCBI): domain Eukaryota; kingdom Metazoa; phylum Arthropoda; class Insecta; order Lepidoptera; family Erebidae; genus Catocala; species Catocala sponsa. The sequence goes on along the minus strand of OY751343.1, from coordinate 24,053,095 downwards.
ATTATCATGGCTGGTCTGGAACTCACTAAACAAACTTTGAACTCAGATCGGCTGGTACAGCGAAAATATGTTCAGGTGGAGATTTTTAGACGATCACAATCTGGGCTCTTTGTGCGGTGCTAAACGATGTCACACCTTATATTGTGTCCTGAGTGCCTCAACAACTGCAAGCATGAGGACTTGATGATTGCTTCAGACGATGTAATTAAGATGGCTGCGATCTGGGCTGCAACACTATAATATTGAGCAATGATTGCCACCGAAACGCTAAGAAGAAAAAGTGGCATTAGCGAGACGACCACTTCAAACAGGTGACATTATAATTATATACAGCACTAGATGTTCTCGCGGTTTCACCCGCGTTTATCGTTACTGCGCCGCCCCCGTGGGTCGTAGCGTGATGTTATATAGCCTATAGCCTTCCTCGATAAATAGGCTATCCAACACTAAAATAATTTTTCAAATCGAACCAGTAGTAATCACGCAGAATAAACCAGGAGAAACATCGTTTGTACTATGTCTGTAATGGGTAATTATTTTGCTGCAATGTTATTTTAAAACTGCGATATCTCCTAAGATATTCATTGAAATCGAATGATGTACAGGGCAATTTTGTTTTAAATTAGATACTTGTGATGAATAACATATTTATTTGGATGAGGATTAATATCATGTTTATAATAATACCTTCGCAAATAATGCATTATTTTAGAACAAATTTGGTTAGCATAAAAATGGTTATAGTGTGTCAACCTTAAAAGATAGACACGATAAATGGGCTATCTAACACTGAAAGAATTTTTCAAATCGGACCAGCAGTTCCTGAGATTAGCGCGTTCAAGCAAACAAACAAACAAACAAACTCTTCAGCTTTATAATATTAGTATAGATTATAAAGCTGAAGAGTTTGTTTGTTTGTTTGAACGCGCTAATCTCAGGAACTACTGGTTCGAATTGAAAAGTTATTTCAGTGTTGGATAGCCCATTTATGGAGGAAGGTTATAGATTATATAATATCACGCTACGACCAATAGGAGCGGAGCAGCAATGAAAAATGTTGCAAAAAAGGGGGCAATTCTCTTATATGAAGCAGATGAAGTTGCGCGTATATAGATATATATCGGCTTCCACTTATTCAAAGGAGGCCTGTGAACTACAAAACAAGTATGGACTAACTACATATGACGTAATTAAATAAATCAAAGTAGGCATTCAAAATCAAACCTGTTTTTATACTTTAGAGTGCCACTCTGGCCCAATGGTGTAATCGTTGTCGTATACGATATACGTATACGTAACAACTAAAGAGATCTTAGCTTTGATTCCAGTATTGAGCTAAGTGTTATTAGGGTTTCCTATCAATAAACTGAAGTAGCAGCAGAAAATTTGGATCTATGCTCGGTGGGCGGCCATCTTTCTTTCTGTAGTACTAATAGTAGGATCTCAGTATGTCTAAGGCGCTCATAGCCAGTTGCACTCACTGATTGCTAAATGATTAGCGAGGTTAAGCAACGTTGGGTGCGGTCGGTCTATAGATGGGTGACCGCTTAGTGGTATTTCATCTGAGCGTCTCCGTGCTTCGGAGGCACGTTAAAAGTCAGTCCCTGTTGTTGTCAAATTGACAGCAGTCGTTAAGCCATGTCAGAGGCCTACAGGCGGCAAGAACAACTCTTGACAACAGGTTCGCCACTAACCACACGAAAAAGGAAAGGAAAGGAAGTATATCTATACTAATATTAAAAAGCTAAAGAGTTTGTTTGTTCGTACGCGCTAATCTCAGGAACTACTGGTTCGAATTGAAAAATTATTTTAGTGTTGGATAGCCCATATATAGGAAGGCTAAAGTCTATATAACATCACGCTAAGACTAATAGGCGCGGAGAATCAATGGAAACTGTTGCAAATACGGGAAAAATTCTCTTATGGGCAGTAGACGAAGTTGCGCGGGTCAGCTAGTATATACATAATACAACTGCAATAATCCTGACGTCATAAGGAAAAAGGACGTAACTAACAGATTTTTTTTAAGATCTGTACATGTTTGGAATCAGTCAAACAAGACAAATCTGCCAGTAGGTATATTTATAAAGAATGATTTTTTTGGCAGATACGTCTTTTTTCCTTATGACGGCAGAATTGTAGTCATCATATATATTTCTGTAAAAGTCTGCATATAATATTAAAAAGTTACGTGTTACAAATATTATCTATAATTTTACTCTTGTATGAATCTTCCTATTTTATTCTTAAATAAATGATTAGTATAATTTTTTAGAATACTTTCGATGTTATGTAACCTATGTTAAATACAAATGTAACTGTTAGTTATATATAGCACAGATCAAACTTTTTTTTTTACCTACTGCCCTATAGAGGGGAGACGGACACGACACAGAGGCGCGCGTGGGAACACGCACGCCGCCTCTCGGACCTGGTGCTGAACGGATGGCGGGCAGGCTCACAAAGCCCGCCACTCCCAAGTCAAACCTCAGGGTGGCTGGAGGTCGTCTCGCGCCCTCGGGCGCCCGGTTCTGCGGTTGGGGAGAGGGTTTAAACGCTCCCTCTCCCGCTCCGCCGCCTCCTTGATGGAAATCACTTCCTCACAGAATGAGGCGACGGCGTTCCACGACCTCTCACTCCGGACCATAGACTGAACTAAGGCCGGGAGCGAGAGGGCAACCAATCCGAGTGCCGCGATCAACTCACGGCGCTGCGATGCCCAGGCGGGGCAATCCGCCAAAGTGTGCAGCGCCGTGTCCTCAACAACGTCGCGGCAGTCGCCGCAGTGGTGACAACCGGGCGTCTCTTGCACGTATACGACACAGGAACCGGCTTTTTTTTTTTTTTTTACGTCAGGGGAATGCGTTTACGCACCCTCCGCGCCGGGGCAGGGCGCGGGTGTGTGGGACTCGAGCCAGACAGGCCGGCCCCATACCCACTAAACCCCTGACGACGTACCTCAAATACCGGCGCCGGTGCCACGGGATTCACGCTAGCATTCACCGCGACACCGACAGGTCTTGGCCCGCCACGTGACTAGGCGGGCCCCAGCTGTTTGGGGGAGGACCAGATGGTACAGCCCTCCCCTCCACTGAGGGGGGCGCGCGGGGCGCTTACGCCCCTCCCTCGGGCCTGTGCTGCTCGGGCGGCAGACTGCCCAAGTCCACCACCCGCAGGCCGCCCCCTAGGGTGGCTGGAGGCCCGCGAACGCCCTACGGTGGCGCCCTGCACGTCTCCTGCGGTTTGGGTGGGGAGAGACCAGCTCCCTCTCCCGTTCCGCCGCCTCCTTCGTGGACATCACTGCCTCGCAGAAGGCGACGGCGGCCTCCCATGCACCCTCGCTCCGGACCATGGAGAGAACCATGTCAGGCAGCGAGAGGACCTGGACACCCAGTGCCCCGGTTAACGACCGGCGCTGCTCCTCCCAAGCTGGGCACTCCACGAGTGTGTGCAGCGCCGTATCCTCGGGGCCGTCACCGCAGTGGTGACAACAAGACGTCTCCTCCCGGCCTATACGACACAAGTACCTCCCGAAGCATCCATGCCCGGTGAGGACCTGCGTCAGCCGGAAGGTCAGGGCGCCATGGCGCCGCTTCAGCCACTCCTCCAAGATTGGACTTACCGCCGCTATTGCGGCGTGCCCTGCACTCGGTCGCGCAAGCCGTTCACCCCAGTCCGCCCTTAGGACGTTGCGGAGCTCCGACCGCCGCGCCTCCACCTCTCTCGGCAACGGCTGAAAGCCCCGCTCCAGAGCCTCCCCGCGCCAATGGTAGAGCGACGCGAGAAGTCTGGCCTCTAGGTCCCAGGGCGGTGAATCGGCCAGGAGACTTGCCGCCTCAAAGGAGATCGTGCGGTACCCTCTCGCGACCCTGACGGCCATCACCCTCTGCGGCCTCCGCAGCAGGGCGGCGTTACGGGCCGTCAGGTTATGCCCCCAGATGGGGCTCCCGTATAGGGCCATCGCCCGCACGACCCCCATGAAGAGCCTCCTGCATGAGGCGTTTGGCCCCCCCAGATTGAGTAGCAGCCGCGACAACCCTGCGGCCGCGCCCATCAATTTGGGGGCCAACCTTCGGAAGTGTTCTCCGAAGGCCCATCGGCCGTCGAGGACGAGGCCCAGATACCTCATCGATTTCTCGACGCCGATGCGGACGCCTCCCACCACGATGTGGAACCCCTCCGGCGGCGCGTTCCGAGGCCCGTAGAAGAACAGAGCCTCGGATTTGTGCAGCGCCACCTCAAGGCCCAACCGCCGGATCCTACCCACGACATGCGCGACCCCTGCCGACGCCAGGACAGCCGCCTGCCGGTGCGTCGCTCCCCGAGCGAGGACGAGCGTATCGTCCGCGTAGCAGACTACGCTTACGCCGGGGAGGAGCACACCGCGCAGCACCCAGTCGTATCCGATGTTCCACAGGAGCGGGCCGAGAACTGAACCCTGTGGAACACCGCACGACATCTCCCGCCGAGACCACCCGCTCGAACCCGGGTATACGACGGCCCTCGCCGTCAGGTACGCCCCGACAATTCGACGGAGGTAGGTCGGCACCTGATGGTAAAGCAGTGCCTCCCTTATGCAGTTCCAGGGCAAGGTGTTGAATGCGTTGGCGATATCGAGTGACACCGCCAACACCACCTCTCCCCGTGAGACTGCTCCCTCCGCCAGAGCCTTCACGCGTGCGATCGCATCGACCGTGGAGCGCCCACGACGAAAACCGAACTGGTTGTCCGCCAGATCCGGTCCCACACCAACCAGATGCCCGACAAGGCGGTCAGCCACGACTCTTTTAAGCAGCTTTCCGACCTCGTGGAGCAACACAATGGGCCGGTAGGCGGACGGACTGTCCGCCGGGCGCCCCTCTTTCCGGAGCAGAACCATTCTCCCGGTCTTCCACCTGTCCGGGAATTGGCCCCGCTCCAGACACGCGCTGAACAAGCTCCTTAGGCGGGGCTCGAGGGCCTTGAGGGCTAGGACCCATGCACGGCCAGGAATGCCGTCCGGGCCCGGGGCGGTGCGCTTGGCTTGCAGCCTCTGCACCGCCACCCTCATTTCCACCCGGGTTACCTCGGGCACATCGTCGTCCGTCATCAGGTCCGCATCGGGCACCAGAGGAGGCGCAGCCATAGGCGGAGGCTCGTGCTCTTCCCTTTCGGGAAACAGAGCGACCACTACGTCCTCCAGCAACTGAGGCGGGAGACTCTGGGTCAGCGGGGGAGCCCAGGAGCGTAGTTTGCCCCTTACCATAAGGTAGGGACGCCCCCATGGGTCCGCATCCAGAGTCGCCAGCAGCTCCTCGCGGGCGGATGTTTTTGCCCGCAAAATACTCAGCTGCAACGTTTTCTTGGCCGCCCTGTACGCCTCGTACAGCTCCTCCTCCCTAGTGGCCGCGTACTGGTTGCGGCGACGCCTACGTCGATGTCTGGCATACTGACGCCGAGCAGCCACGCACGCGCCCCTAAGTTGCGCGAGCTCGGCCGACCACCAGTACACCTGACGCTTTGCAGGGCGAGACTTCACCCTGGGCATCGCCGCGTCACAGCACTGCGACAAGCCCTCCCGAAACCAATCAGCCTCTGCTTCGACATCGGCAGGCCTGTCGGGCACTGAAGCCCAGGCCTGCACGATAGAGGCCTCCAGGAGGGCCTCCCTGTTGAGCTTGCTTAAAGCCCAGCGCGGACCTTCCCAACCGGGGCCCACAGTGGCCGGCGCACTCGAGATCGGGGCGGAGACGTCGAACCGAATGTACCGGTGGTCCGACAAGGTCTCCACCTCCTCTTCCACGCGCCAGCCGACAACACGACGAGGCACACAGGAACCGGCTAAAACAGCACAGTTCAACCTAGTTTAAGTGACAGTATTTATAATTGTGAATCGAAATATGGTTATTCAAATAAACATTTAAGTATTATTATTGTACTTAAATAGATACTTATTTCCAAATAGAGAATACAAAATACAGTGAAACATTGACTCGTCAGTCGGTCGGCACCCAGACAGGTACAGACTTGCCTAGATTGAAGTGTACCTAAGGAAATAAGTATAGGTTTACCGTTAAATATGTCAAGAATGACGTAAACTTTAGCTCTTAATAAAATGTTAAACACGACCCAACCTAAACAAAGAAATGTCGTACGTAACGTCGTAACGTTTGCATAAAATACTAATTTATGTTAAAAGCACTGAGAAGGCACTGACCTCTCTAACACGGATAGCCAATATCGAGCTCAGAAGTCAGAGGCCGCAAATTTATATAATCTGTATGTATTTTTATATATTCCTAGCTTTTGCCCGCGGCTTCGCCCGCTTAAGAGTAGGTAAGGTGAGGTTATGTTGTACCTTTAGGTCTTTTTGTGGCCTGCCGTTTCACACGGCGCGCGGCGGGCCGAAACCTCGGCAGGGTCGCGATTGCACGTAAAAGTGATTCGCGCGGCCCCGCCGACTCTGGTTATGTCGAGGAACACCGTGGTAGGTTTAGTGGGTATTACCGGGATGTCGCCATCTTCCCCCCGGTGAGTCCAACATAAATATCCTCTCCGTCGCACCGAGGATAGGCATGCGTCACTGCATGTAACCACGTAAAAAGGTACCTATAAGTTATTTTTAAATAAAATATAGTCTATGTTACTCAGTGATAATATAACTTTCTAATGGCCAAGGAATTTTTGTAAGCGGTTGAGTAGTTTTTGAGTTAAATCCTTACAAACAAACAAAAATCAAATCTTGCCTCTTTATAATATTAGAAGATATAGACTGCTGGAGGTACAAGCTTCTGGGCCATCATATGACCTCTTGGAACACCAGGGCATCACTAGTGCATAATCAAGTTTGTATTTTAATCTCTGTGTTGCTTGTCCATAGCTTGGTTTGGTTATGGTTATGGTTTGTAAGGCTTTCACGCCCTAACTACTTGACCGATCGTCATGAAATTTCGTATGCAAGTTATTAGAGGTACAAAAAAAATTTGGGCTGTCTTTGGGGACTGCCTTAGGAGTGAAAACTTTAATCCATGATCATAAACAATTCATTATAAAGCAAAAAAAAAACAAAAAAGGGCTGGTCGGATGCTAGTTCCTGATGGAACTAGCATCCGACCAGCCCTTTTTTGTTTTTTTTATACGTTTTTTTAAAGGGAAGGCTATTATAAAATAACGGAATTTTGACCCCCTTAATAATCCCTATTAGGGATTAAATAGGGATTATTAAGGAGTCCCTATTAGGGATTATTAAGGGGGTCGAAATTCCGTTATTTTTTGCGTAGGACGCACCATTTCTAAAATAATTCAAAAATGGAAAGCGTGGAAGCTAGACGATGACGAAGCATGACGATAACGCGAGTTCTATGATCTTTGTTCACCCAAGAAGAGCTCAACGCGCCTAAAGAAGTTTTCACTTCAAAAATTACTTAGGCTATCTTTCATCCACAAAAAAGTTAGATCTCGAGCGAACCTAAAGGCAAATACAAATATAAAGCATACAGCAATCGCTTTAACTACGTCCACATGGTACCAGCTATATATCTACGTATGTACATACAACCTAAGTACAAGAACATGTACACATACAAGAGGCCTGTCTCTTTAAATTGATTGATTAAAAACTGGTTGACAACAACTGCTATTTAGGGTTACGCAACACACTGTTACACGGCACCGTGTCGAAGTGTCTTTAAAAAAAGAAATTGTAACTGGTTAAATGAAATTTATTAAACACTTGAAATAGCAAATAAAGAAATAGTATAATGATATAGAAATGTATCTGGCTCACATAGGTATAGTAAGTTGCGTTCGCGACGGAGGATGTGCTCAGACTGTAGTATGTTAGTACTGCGCTTGGGATGAAGACAAAAGTGCTGACACGGGACTTTAACATAAATTTCAATAGATATAAAAAGATTGTATCAGGTGTGCTTAGTTCCGAAAAGTTCCAAATCTAGTTATAATATAAAATTGCAGTTATTAAGTAAAAACCTACTTACAATAATTATCCTACGCTAACGAATTTAAGATTTTAATAATGTTTTTTGTTTTGCATGAGTAATCTGCTCTAATATTACATGTCGTGTACACTAGGATACTTTAGGATTACTGTCCGGTTATATAATATGTTCACTATTACTACTCACCGTGTTAAGACTGTAATTTGTTTGTGTACCTATTTTATATAAATAAATAAATAAATTTAAGGCATTGGCAGGGGTTTCTGTCGAGTGTAGGGGATTTTGGACTAACTAAGGGAATCAGGGTACAATAGGGATTTATAACAGCACGCTATATAAACATTTATATGTATGTATTTATTTGTATGTATTTACAAAAAAAAAAGTATATATGTATGTCTAGTATCCATAGTACAAGCTCTGCTTAGTTTGGGCTAGATGGTGTTATGTGTATGTGGTAGAATATTATTACATTATTATTATTATTATTTAATAAACATTGAATAATATAGTTTTTATATCACTTATGTTTAAAGAACTTTCCTCCTAAACAATGTCAAACGTAATCCTAAAAGGACAAAGTTATTAGTCGTTTCGAACGAATCTGTTAGCAAGACTTTTGCGAAGCGACACTTTTTAAAAATAATATTTATTTTAGGTGTCGATTCGCACGTCTTCTTTTCCAGATCGTTTCCTTACGTAGGTACTCAAATTATATAGATACATAAGCATCGATACTTAAAAAATACTTTAGAGACAGTCGTTTCGCGAAGTTCGTCTTATCAGATTCGTGTGAAACGACCAATAAGCCTGTTAAGACAAGAAATAAACTTATTCTATAAATTTTGTAATTAATTACACAACAAAAAAATTGCCTCATACCTACTAAGAAATGTCTGATACAAAAAGCAAACGTTACCCGACCTGGGGATTAAACCCAGATTAGGTTCAGCTATCTTGTTAGTCGATTGGTAGTCATTGCAGCTGCAATTACTACAATCGACTACAAGCCAGCCTGAAACATACTGAATATTCCATTCTTATATTAATTATAAATTAGTTACGCAATTCATACATTTTTGAAAATATTATGTTACGAACTTTTATTTCTTTATCCATATTATCAATTTCATTGCTCCATTTTAAACATTGTTTGAGAATTAAAAATAATATATCAAATTAATGAATTATTTATTTATTATAAAATATTGTATGATGTAACGGACATGAATCTATCTTCTTATGTTACGTAAATGTAACACAAGTTTAATTATGCGTAGACATTGAGGTGGTCAGTATAAATAATGGTTAAGTAATAAATAAAGATTATATCGCTGATATGCAATAAATCATCCGAGCCATTGATGTTCGACACAGTTGTTTTTTTCTAGGTCACATTTAAAATACAATAAACTTTTATTTTAAATGTGACTGTCGCGTTGACGCATCAGTAGGGAATGCTAGTGCTCTGCGTGAGGTCACGAATTCGATCTCTGTGCCGGACAAAGTGTTTTCCAAATGTCACCAGCTACGTTTTCAGGGACTAGGGTCCTACAGTCACTGATGGATACATTTCCAGGCACCGTATCCGATATTAAGAATTTCTTGGCAACAAAAATTCAATAACACTTTGTACTATCCGGGCATCGAATCTGAGATGTACATACAGTCGAATTAAATACCGCTGCTTCACAGAGGCAGTGTTTAGTTTCTTTAAAAAAATAATTTGAGCACTACAGATAATTTAAATGTCGTCTTTACGTCACATATAAATTTACAGACACAAATATCATTGAATGAAATAATTTTTTGTACGCTCGGTTCTCTAATTTCATAACACTTCTTCCTTTTGTACTAAGAACAATTTATGTGTCGCTGTTCATTGAAAAATTTTTGTAAAGTCCTCCGCTTTACAAATATTTTGAGAACGGACGCAAAGAACACCCTCGCAAAACAACTAGAAAAAGAAAGAAAAATGATTTATTTACAACTGTATGCGAAACGCCTAATTTTTTCCCCGTTTCATCATTAAACTTACGACATTTAGAGTTGAATTAGAATTATTTCGTGGGGGGATCGAACCTATGGAATCTCGACGCAGGGGCAGTGAGTCAAGGCGACCATTTAAACCATTACACCATTTATGCAGTCAATACACTCGAAGCAAGTACGTGCACAACCATGCCAGCATTGCAGTAAGCAAGTGAAATTGCTAACGGTGACAAATGATTGACTGATTGATTGCCATCCATCCATAGACTAACCGCAGCGAAGATTCTTTAAGCTTACTTTTCCGTGAAAGCGTCACACTAATCTAAACTAATATTATAAAGCTGAAGAGTTTGTTTGTTTGTTTGAACGCGCTAATCTCAGGAACTACTGATCCGAATTGAAAAATTATTTTAGTGTTGGATAGCTCATTTATCGAGGAAGGCTATAGGCTATATAACATCACGCTACGACCCATGGGGGCGGCGCAGTAATCATAAACCGCGGGAACATCTATATTATAATATATTGAATATTATGAACATGTTTGTATGTTTGTTACTTACTACACTCGTAAGTCGTTGAATGAATTTAGACGGCATACAGAAACCAAGATTTCGATAAACATACCTATAGTGTTCCCGGAAGATCACACAGGTAAGGCCGCGGACAAAAGCTAGTAAATAGTATATTATAAAACTAATGTTATAAATGCGAATATGAGTTTGTTTGTTACGCTTTCACGCCTTAACTACTTAACCGATCATCATGAAATTTCACATAGACGTTGTCAGGGGAACAGAAAACGACATAAGGAACCTTTCATCAAGAAAAATACTGTTTCTAATCTAACCTAGCCTAACCTACATTTACGCGAGTGACAGTTTTTGTTAGAATCAGAAAATCAAATCTAACTAGCTCTAGCTTATAAGTTAGATTATAGTGACCTAGCGAAGGGTTAGTCCCATTCGCCACCCCCAGCATTGCCCCCTCCGGTGGCGTATGGGACATTAGTGAGAGACCGTTGAACTACGCAGAGATCCCAGGTTCGATCCCATGCCGCGCCTCTCCGACTTTTCGAAGATTTGTACATATAACATTAATTAAAATCATCCCTTGCTTTAAAGGTTAAAGAAAATGTAATTAAGGAAACCTGCATGTCTGAGAGATTTTTTTTATGCCACTAAGGTGACAATCATGCATACCTGATGGTAAGTGGTCACCGTAGCCAATGGACCCTTGCAACATCAGAGGCACTTGCGCGTTGCCAACCCTTTAGGAAAGGAAATGGGAAGGAGGAAGGGGGAAAGAAGGTGATTGGGCTTCCGGATTCTACATAATGTTCTCGAAGATATGTGAAGTCTGTCAACCCGCACTGGGCCAGCGTGGTGGACTATGGTCTAACTCTTCTCAACTGAGAATAGGTCCGTGCCCAGCAGTATGACCGTTTATATAGGGCTGACAATATTATAACGATTAGTCAACTATAATTTCGATACGGAACCATTACAACTAAGTTGTCTCGCTCGCTCAAGGTATATGAGTTCGCATGTGCTAGCGGGCGTTCCGGTCATTGACACCACATGTAATTATGATTACACCCTTGCCAGTTTTCTTAGTAATAGAATTACGAAACCTAAATATGAAATACCTCCAGTTGAGATGAAGGTAATAAAGTTACAGTAAACAGTAACTAGTAAAAGTGTTTAACAATAGTAGTTTAAAGTTTCAAAGTTATATAATAATAGTGTTTTATAAAAATTAGTAGTTTACGACGTGAAATAGCAGTGTTCCTACTGTTGTGTTTCGTTTGGTGAGTGAGAGTGCCGGGGGCCCAATCACCCTCTTTCGCCCTTCCCGCTCCTTCTCCTTCCCACTTTCTTTTTTCCTAAAGAGTCGGCAACGCGCAAGTGATGCCTCTGGTGTTGCAGGCGTCCATAGGCTACGGTGACCACTTACCATCAGGTGGGCCGTATACTTGTTTGCCACTTTAGATGTATAAAACATAAAGTTTAAAGTCTCAAAATTATGTATCTAATAATAGTGTTTAATAAAAAATAAACAACGCATAAAATCCATATAAAGTTTGTTTAGTGTCGATATATTATTATCTATAAAATTAAGCGAGTGACAGCCGCACACATTACACCGTATCACACGCGTTATCCACAACTCAACCTTTTTATAACAAAATACATTAAATGGTAATCTGTTCTCACTTCACACCAGCTAACATAAATGCACTATGTACAGGGTGTTCGGCACACGGTTGTCCAAATGAAATAGAGATCTGGTTTGGGCTATTGCCAACGTGTTGGACTCAGGCAAATTAAATATTATAATTATTTTTTTAATCATGCAAAGTCGAACTTTGTTCTGTTTTTAGCTCTTTCCGAAACTTTGACAGCCTGTTATAATTTTTTTACAAGGTGTCTATAGAAAATAATAATTTAAATGAAATGTAGCAATAGTTAACTAAAATAAAAAATATAATTATGACAGCTAAATCCATATTCGTTTAACATTTTTACAGTTTTAGTCCAAAATTCCGACATTTTATTATAAAAATTTAAAAAATCATATCGCCGAAACTGAGACAAAATTTAATTTACTTGAGTCCAACGCGTTGGCAATAGCCCAAACCAGATCTCTATTTCATTTGGACAACCGTGTGCCTAACACCCTGTATAATCTTAGCTACAAAACAAGCATTGTTTACACGATCAGGTACATTGAATGTAGGACGCTTTCTTTCTAAGAATAATAACATACATCAACGAACTGTTTTGCAGTATAACGTGACAGTTAAATGCGATGCAAATAGTAAATAATATGCATTGTATTCGAATGATTTTCGAATAGCTTAATTTGTATGCTCAAGAACGCAGCGTACGTGGAAATGACAGTGTTAGTGGCGCCACAGTCGCCTCTTTTCTGTTGCCAGTGTACAGAAATAGCGTCAATTTGGTAGAAATATAGATTTGGTACAATTTAAGCGCCGGTTCAATATAGGTTACTTTCCCCTATATTAATCACTGTAACATCGCCACTTGTTCCTCCTCTTTTTCATACAAACTGTTCGTTTAGAGTGATTTCTGTAACACGGAGAACTTTACAAACATTTTAACAACGTACACAAAGAACACAATTTTTGCCCTGTGTGGGACTCGAACCAACAACACCTAGCGTAGTCGCAGTGGTGAGCTAAATATAAACCACTACGCCATCCGTGCATATAGTCAATTATCAAAAACATCACACGCATAAACCCCATCCATTACACTTTACTATTCCATAGACTATAGATTATAATAAAAACTCGTTTTTATTGTAAACAATAACTTTACTGGCCTTAAAGACTTTAAGATTGCTACATTCTCTATGCAAACGGAAATTAAAATGTTTTTCTTACAAAACAAAAAAGTAAGTATCCATGTCTCGTGCAATTTCTAATCATTATAATAGCAATTGTCTCTGATGATAGTATAAGTCGTCTTTGTTTAAAAATGAGTTGATATTCACATAGAACAGAATAATTATTGAAGCCGCTCTTTTGCTAACGACGAAAAACTAATAACATCCGTATTATAAATAGTATTCAATTCCTAAAAGGCCAATCAACACAACAATGTATACAAATGGGACGAGAAAACCCCGCCACGCATCTTTTGATTGACCACCACAATAATCCTAATCCTAACTTAATATTATAAAAGCGAAAATGAGTTTGTTTGTTTGTTACCTTTTCACGCCTAAACCACTGAACCGATCATTCTGAAATTTTGCATATACATTGTCAGGTGTACAGAAATGGACATAGGCTACCTTTCATCCCGAAAAAAATGACTGTTCCCGAGAAAAACAACAATAACGTTCTTATGATAATAGATGGTACCACGTGTCTTTCGAATCATGAATGAATTATATTATTACAAGCAGAGTACAACCCGAATTGTTTGTCAAATTCTAAATTAACGCGAGCAAAGCCGCGGGCAAAAGCTAGTAATAATAATAAAGCTTTTTTTCCCGAACACACATAAATAAAGTTTGAATATTTAAAAGTGAAATATAAAAATAGATATAAAAGTCTGAACTAAAATCTTTACTTATACCTATTATAATTACAATGTCCCTTATCTCGGTATACCTTACGGCAAAGGCCTCCTCCAGCTCTTTCCAGTGCATTCTGTCTGCCGCCACTCTTATCCAAAGGGGTCCCAAAATCATTTTCAAATCATCCTCCCATTTTTTTGCCTACCTCGACTTCTAGCGCCATTCCTTGGGTACTAAACTGTCACCTGTTTACTCCATTTCTCCTTCTTGCAGCGGAGCATATGTGCAATCCACTTCCATTTTAATTGATCGATATGCGTCAGTATATCTGTTAATTTCGTTTTTTCTGATGTCTACACTTCTGACTTTGTTTATTTGTTTCAGACCTAGCATGCTCCTTTCCATACCTCTCTGACATTTTGCTAGTTTGTCCCTATGGCGTTTCGTCAAAGCCGAGGTTTCGCAGCAATATGTGATACAGGATAGGATACAGGTATCAAAAGTCTTATCCTTGATCTTAATGCCCAGTTCCTTGCTTTTCATTTTTTCTTTTAGGACCTAGTTTTTTTTCACTCAGTCACAATTCTTTTGTCTATTTCTTTAAACATTTGGTCATTTGGCGATATAATCTGGCCTGGATATACATATTCCTTTACGTATTCGAGTTTAAGTCTGTGGGTATTAAATTTGTCATCATTTTAATTTTGCTCGAGTTCATTTCTAGATCTACTTCCTTACAGACAGGTCTTAGTGTTTGTATCATGGATTCCAGTAGTAATGGGTACTCTTCCAGTAGAACCAGGTCATCGGCAAATCTTAGATGGTTCACGACCACCACAACCAATGCAATAGAAAAAGGTTGACAATACCGCACTCCACTGAAAGGGTGAGCAATCCGAGGGTGTGTGACAGGTTCCTTACTTCCCAATTATTTTATTATAATGAATTTCCCAGTAACGCCTAATTTTATTTAATAACAAGTGTGAAACAGCAATGAATTTCCGTAAATCTTAGAGCTCGAAAAAATGGTTCAAGTAATATGCAAGTCAGAGGAGAGAGAGTCAATGTCAGAGGTCAAAGGTCATAGTCATTTCAGGGGTACATCGACTATGCTGAGTCGAATGGCGTCGACCGCAAGTCTCTAGCTCTTACGGTTCTTGAGTTGAAAGTTGTATAACAGACAGACGGATGGACAAAGCTGATGTATAAGAGTTTATTCGAACTCTAAAAAATGTTAACAGATGACGTAATGTGCGTATGTCAACGTCTGTGACTAACTAAGTTAGCAACAGATAATCAAATTATTTGACATACATAAAAATTTTATTTGGACGCTTCGTTGATTAGCCTTTCAAGCAACCTCACACACGTCGACTCCATAGTGCTAGGGATCATGGGCATTCAGGCAATCAAACGGCATACCGGCGGCCAGACACAATAAGTTTTTAATTATATACTTCGGTATTTTTTATTTTTATTCGGTAATTTTTGACAGATTAATTACCGGGAAAAGATTTCTTTAATAAATAATACTAAAGTTTCAATAATACTATAGTTACAAAAAATATAGCCTTCCTAGTATAAAATAAAATTATTTTATTTTAAACATCTGAAGTATCAAATCAACTATAATTGGAATAAACGGATGCGTAAAAGAAACACTAGTTTCAATAGCGAAAATATACCGCTCACATTTTCATTTTTTATTACAATTAATTTATTTCTCGTGTTTAGCTGTCTACATTTTTTTATCGATGTGTAGTACTCAATAATGTTTGACGAATACATACAAAACTTCTTCTTCTTCTCGAGTCGATGGTACAATTATTTAAATATGTCCTACACAATGTGTAGCCACGGCAATCGCATCAGCAGTTGCGTCCATCAAGTCCTCCACCCGTGGTGCACCTACAGGGACAATTTGGGCATTCCAATAGATGTGACATGGTTTGATTGGGATCACCACATTCACACTGTGCTTTGTGAGGCTCCCTGATTCCCCATTTTACCAGGTTGCAACCGCAGCGGCCGACATGAGTACGAAGTCGATTTAGAGATTTCCATTATTGGCTATAGTAATTTCGACTCAGGTTTTCGCTTTTAAATAGTACAAAACTAAATAAGATCGACGACGTATCTTCTGATTTTCACTAGAATAACATTTTGATAACTTTTACACGCTCCAAATATATAATCGAAATACAAAAAATTGCCAAAAGACATAAATACACAATATTGCACTGTAAAACAAAATGTAAGATTACATGATAAAACCGGGTCCACTTACGAAAATGTCGATCGGAACCAGGTTGAGGCGCGGTCCACATAAGCAAAATTATAGAGACACTTTCACCAAATGTGACACTTGCAATCCTAATCGAGGTGCGGATGCATCAATTAGAAATCGACTGCTACTCCTTATTAATCCTCTAATGTGATTTATTGAACTGTTTTTATACGTGTGTGACTTTGTACTACGATTTTGGCAAGTTTTAACGACTGTGAGTTTGTATTGGTTGTCAGGTATTGTTAATTTGAATGCGCACTATAACACTTAGGATGTAATTATAATAATTTATAAGTGGAACATTTTTTTAACTTTCTAATTGAGTAGATTTTGTGGTCATGGGCTAATAGAAACATACATATGTAGGCTCACCCAGTTAACCTATTACCTCATGCAATTGTTACCATCTAATACACGAATTACATACTACTACATAAGTACTGTATTTTTTTTTTGTCGGCCTCGATGGCGTAGCTGTGGTTACCGACTGCAACGCCTGAGGTCGCGGGTTCGATTCCCGCACAAGTCAAACATTTGTGTGCATGAACATGGATGTTTGTCTTGGTTTGGGTGTTTATATGTATAATTATGTATGTATTTTTTTTGGGCCGCGGCCCGCCAAGCCCGATCACCCAGCTTGGTCGGAGAATCCTCCCTTTGTGTTGGAGGGACATCAGACTACGTTCCTCCACAGGGATATAGGCATGAGGCTAAATGTACATAATAATATATGTATGTATTTACAAAAAAAAGTATATATGCATGTTTATCCATTGTCTAGTACCCATAGTACAAGCTCTGCTTAGTTTGGGCTAGATGGTGTCGTGTGTATGTGGTAGAATATCATATGATATCATAAATTACGAGTATGTACTTGTTAAAGTCTTAACTTCTTTACCTTTCTTTTAACTAAATACACGTATATTTTATAAGGTTTAAATACTGGCTTTGATTATCTAAGCACATACAATAAATTCGTAACGATTTCAAAAACGAATATAATTTTTTTTTCGGAAACCAAGGTTGTTGCGTGTTCTAGAAAAAACACTGAAAACAAAAATAATATGTTTGTATGTAAATCCGTTTTTGTGTAATTTCTTAGCTACACAAAATCACGTTTGTATGCTCACATGTAGGATATAAATTATCACGCTATTTGCTATGAGGATAAACCATAAGGCACAGGTACTTTATTTTATGCATCACACCACCTCTAATGCATCACACCACCTCTAATGCATCACACCACCTCTAATGAATATTAAAAGACATTTTTGTTACTCTACTCTTTGTTAAGGAAAATGTATCTACTTTTTTTTTGTGTAAAACAGATTAAAACCTTGATTGTAAATTAATATTTCCATTTTAGAATCAATCTTACATATTTTGAAATATAGAGTAACTAATCTATATATTTATCAAACAAAATTAGTATCCTAATCAACAAATAAAACAGCATAATGTCCTCTTTATCTTCAATAAACATTTATAAATGTTTCTTCTTATCTATATATTAATACGTGAAGGAAAAACTTTGTACCCCTTTTTACGAAAATTGCGCGGACAGAGGAGTATGAAATTTGACACAGTTAAAGTTTATATGGAGAAGGAGGGGCAAATCCTAATATTTTTATACAATATGCATTAGAAATACATTAAGTTAATTAAAAAACACTACACGCACGCAACCATGCATTTGACACACACAGTCAAATCGCGTTCGTAGTATTTCGGCATTGTTCGTCTGACGTCGTCGTACAATTCTTTGTAACTATGGTTACCTATAGGTAACTATAGTTACAAGTTTTCTTTATTACAATAAATAGTACCTTATTTATATGTAATAAAGAAAACAAGAAAACAAACTAGCAAGCTTAGGAATTTTGGTCAAATTTTGACCACTAGGCGACCGCTAGCTTAAATAAAAGAGCAAGAGTACCCACGAAACCGTGATCGGGTTGACCGACTAATCGACTGATTAGTCGGTCAACCTCACATCGTGCCCTGCGTGCCGGACATCTTGCACGCAGGAAGATCTGATGGCTGCCTCTGACAACGCAGCTAGCGTCGCTGATTTCTGGGCGGCAAATATATACCTAATTTAAGTGTTTGCCAACGATACTGTAAAACCTAACAAACAAACAGATACCTTCGCATTAATCTGTCAAATCTTAGAATACCAGACATAATTAAAAAACGATTGTGTTTGGACACCGATGTGCCGCTGCGACTCAACAGGCGAATAATATTGGTAAATAATGTAAACATTGAAAATAGCTCAGTGGGGAGACTGTAATGCAGCGGGTCTCGGGTCCGAACCCATGTCACGCACCTCTGACTTTGGAAGTTATGACTTTTCGAAATTACACGTTAAGCCGTCGGTCCCGGCTGCCATGAACACCTACGGCAGTCGTTATTGGGAAGTCAGTGCCCTCTAATATCCTGACACTGGTCTAGCCTTAGGGTATCGTTAGTCTTCGGGTTGCGGAGGTCAGATGGCAGTCGTTCCGTGTAAAATCTGATATCCAGTGAAATCCGGTTAGACTAGAAAGCCAACCCCAAGTGACTTGGGAATAATAAAGGCTAAGGAGAAGGAGACTGAAAATAACCGCGATATTAGCTTAGATAATCCAGCTCTCTGTACTAAATCACGCTCACAACAAAAACGAATAAATTCTATGACAGTTCTTCCGCCATCACTCCATTTTACAAGTAAACAGTGACCGTGATTGATGCCAACGGCAATACACAAAAAAAAGTAAAACCTACTTCACCGCATTGATTGCGGTAAAATACCTCAGGCAACCCATTTACGAACAACGGCCGCGATGTTTTTTCTTTGACAATAAACTAGGTATCTACTTACCTATCAATAAAAATTAATTAAAAACATTCGCTTTTTTATTACTACGCGTTCGTCACTTTCAATTATTTATTCAGTAATTCTAATAGCACACACATATCGACACGGTGTTTTTCTGTGTCTGATATCACATCTTCAAGTTAGTGAATATGACACGCGGTGTTTCAGTTGGAATACCGCGGCTGGGAAGATTCGCGTGACGGACGAAAGCGTTTTCGTTTAAGAGGCGATTCACACATGTCCGCTAATACGTTCTGACTACAGAAACTTGTGACAGTGAGTGATATGTAAGCGCTACTTTTCACTTTGAGTAAGCGGTGAAGATTATTCACTAAGAATTGAATGAGTAGTTCTAGTTGATGTATGAATGAATAGGTTTGTGGCGACAGGTGTTTAATCGCATAATTTATCATACATAAATACATAGATTTTTCTAGAATCTCACGCCTATATTTTTGAAGGGGACAGAAGATAACATCTATGTAACAATAGACCAGTCTATTGGTTGCCAGTGTCTCGGTTTTCTATCAGTTACATTTCGGAGTTCATGCAGAGGAACTGCATAATTTGATTCCTCTTTCTCCATTCTACCATCGGACGACCAGACAATCAGACCAGCGACATGGGTACATGGTGGATATACCACATTTAAATACGAAGCGCTTTGCTTCCACTTTTATAATGCGTACCGTTAAGGAGTGGAACTCGCTACCTAAGTCTGCGTTTCCCGATGAGTAATCTGGGTGTCTTCAAGTCGTGAGTGAATAGGTAGGTAGGTATCTTCTATGCAAGCATGCCTCATCGTCGAAAGCATCGTCACTTTTCAACAGGTGAGATCGCGGTCAAACGCAAGAATCTGTTGCAATTCTATTACTATTTTGAAACTGTTGCAATACTATTACTATTCAACTTTACTAATGTTTAACTGACTGCAATGCAGAGGGTCTCGGTTTCAAACCCACTATTTACGGGGTGACTTTGATAGTGGTTGTTTTAATATCTTAATGTATTATATCAAAGTACATATAAAGTAATTCAAGTTAAGTGTAACATACGCGTCAACATAAGACAATATTAATCAAGAAATACTCAGTATCACCACTAGACTCTGTATAGCCATGGTCACGGGGAGACCTCCCCGTGACCATGACTGCTGAAAAGCAACCGAAACGTCGGGGAAAGTGTAAACATAAATACCCTTCTCCTTAGCCTTTATTATTCCCAAGTTACTTGGGGTCGGCTTTTCTGGTCTAACCGGATTTGACTGGATATCAGTTTTACACGGAGCGGCTACCACCTGACCTCCGCAACCCGAAGGCTAACGATACCCTAAGGCTAGACCAGTGTCAGGATATTATAGGGCACTGACTTCCCAATAACGACTGCCATAGATGTTCATGGCAGCCGGGACCGACGGCTTAGCGTGCTCTCCGAGGCACGGAGCAGGCGATAATTGTCAATCAAAACGCACATAATTTGGAAAAGTCATATAACTTCCGAAAGTCAGAGGCGCGCGCCGTGGGTTCGAACCCGAGACCCTCTGCATTGCAGTCTGTTGGTCTCCCCACTGAGGTATCGCTGCTATATACATATAGACTATATACATGTATAAAACTTCTAAAACGTAAAAGCTTGTGAAAGTTAAAGAATATGTCTACAAATAACAGAGAAAAACCATAGACGGCAATCTGCGGTCATCCGCAAAACGATGTACGTGATACATTTCAATAAATCTCTGATATATTTATTGTTTTATGTATTACGTGACCAATACAGCCTATGATTTACTTTCAATCAATTATTGTCCTTATTCATTAGTTTCGCTGAAAGCATTTACTTTATTGTGTTTGAACGCTTTGCACGCGCAGCCAATCCACTGGACTAAATAATGTTAGAGAGACTGCACAGGATACGCGCTGGTCAAGCTATATCTTCTTGAGCGTCCAGGGGAAATACGAAAAAATTATAAAAAATCATTGTGCAAACAATACACAAATGGACAAACGTATGTCCGCTCGACACTTGACTCGTTAATGAGTCAAGTGTCGAGCGGACATACGTTTGTCGGTTTTTTTTTAGTAACTCATTTTCTGCGGACAGACGTATGTCCGCTCGACAGTTGACGGGATATTCATCAGAGAGATCATTTTAATTATAATGAATTACGCAATACACAACACACTTAAGGCTACATGCTACCCGAATCACGCAGCATCATCTAAGCTGTCTTAGATACCTCTACTGGTACCTTTCGATGCGGAGTGTATATAGTCTGTAAACATTTAAATACAACCAATTATACATACATGTTTTATTTTTCTGTGTTCTGTATAATTGCGTTGAATGACATGAACAGTGCAATTAGTTTGATTAACATTTTAGATTTATAATTAGCGACGGTGTTTTCTGTCGACGGGCTGTAAGCTGTAAAATGATGGAAAACAAGCGTGACCTCAACTCTGGTGTACCACAAGGCGGCATTCTGTCTCCGTTACTATTTTCTCTTTTAATTAACTATACATCAGAACCTTCAGTACAAGTATCTTCTTTATGCCAATAACTTGCAGCTATATGCTCAAGACACTGCGGATAATCTTTCTGAAGTCATTTCTAAAATGAATGCTGATATTGAAGCAATTAGAAGCTTTTTTTTTATACAACTAAGGTGGTAAACAAGCATATGGCCCACCTGATAGTACGTGGTCACCGTAGCCTATGGACGCCTGCGACACCAGAGGCATCACTTGCACGTTGCAGACCCTTTAGGAAACGAAGTGGGAAGGAGAAGGAGCGGGATAGGGGAAAGGAGGGTGATTGGGCCTCCGGTACTCTCACTCACCGAACGAAACACAAAAATAAGAATAATGCTATTTCACGTCGATATTCTGTGAGAGGGTAGTCCTTCCCCGGTCGAGCCGGCCCATTCATGCTGAAATCAGCGAGGCTCTACTACTCTTCTGGCTGGTCAGGCAGGTATGAACTGTCTGATAACCTGACTAACAAGGGTCAGTTAATCAATTTTCCTTCATCGTTGACGAGATAACAGTTAATTCACATATATCTTCAAATAGTTTACGTATTTAAATGCGTGTTGTAAGATCGAACACGAGACCGCGTGGCACTCCAATCGACTCCCCACAAGACTATCGCTATCTGTATCATAAATCTAGGAATCGTAAAGAGTCGACTAGACAAAATGTCCAGTCAGTACGCACTGACAGGAGTTGCACAATTAAACGCTGTAGCATTTATCTATAGGTACTGATAGTAGTCCAGTAGGATAAATTCGATCGTATTTTATGAATAAATCGTAATTTTTACTGCATATAAAATTTTACTAAGCCAATCCTCATTCCTCTGTGCGAGCACTATGCTTAAAAGTTTTATGTTATCTTCTTCTAATCTTGAAGTGCAAAGTTCTTTTAATTCCAAGATTGAGACGCACTCCAACTTAGTCTTCCCGTGGCCATGGCTGCTGAAAAGCAGTCGAAACGTCGGCAAAAGTGTATAGTATAACTCCTCCGTAATTATTTAAATAATATCCGAGAAACTGAGTAAACCAAAATAAAATCCGAGATAAAAATTTCATTGCAATTTATTCTTTACAATAATAGAATCCAGAAAAGCAGCGAAAGCTGTCAAGTCTAGTAATCTTTAAAATATAAAACAAACTGTCGTTGGCGCTTATAATTAGGTGCTGCAAAAACATAATACGTGAATTGCGGTTACGATACGCTCTGTCAATAACATCTTGTAGGTACGACTATCTAGACTCTAGAGGCTTGATGCTATTTTATATAAAATTTCTCTGTCAATTGCTAGAATGCCTGATATAATTAAAATCTTTTGTATCCGACCAAGCCGCTGCAACTCATATATCCTACATACAACATATACCAAGGAATATTAAGGTAAGGTATAAGGTTCTTAAACACCTTATGACCACACAGTATCATGTTCCAGGGGTGAAAGGATCCATAAACATTTGTTTTCGAACGCTTTCACCGTTGAAACACAACACTGTCTGGTGTGTTGTCGGCTCAGTGGTCAGTATAATCTTTAGCTTCCAAAATACAGATATACCTATCTTTAAATAGTGAGTTCGTGCTACCGGTTTCCTTGGTGCTGCTTCCACCTAAAGGCGTCCATTCACTAACGGTAAGCGTTTACCATAACCACATCTGTAACTGGCGACTGAACTATAGACGATTTCTATTTAACTTGTTTTATTTGGTAAACAACCAACTCATTAGTACTTCGATAGCGTAGTGGTTAGTATAACCGACTGCCACTCCTGAGGTCGCGGGTTCGATTCCCGCACAAGTCAAACATTTGTGTGCATGAACATGGATGTTTGTCTTGGTCTGGGTGTTTCTATGTATAATATACATGTATTTACAAAAAAAAGTATATACGTATGTTTATCCATTGTCTAGTACCCATAGTACAAGCTTTGCTTAGTTTGAGCTAGATGGTGTTGTGTGTATGTGATAGAATATTATATTATATTATATTATGTCCGCTACCTGGAGGATCAATCGTTGATCAATGATCGCCAATACGGCTTTCGGTCTAAACGATCAACGGGTGATCTTCTAGCGTTCGTCACGCACCTCTGGGGTGAGGCTATGGACAAGCACGGCGAGTCTTTGGCTATCAGCCTTGACATAGCCAAAGCTTTCGACAGAGTCTGGCACCGGTCTCTTCTTTCCAAGCTTCCGGCCTATGGCTTGCCCCCTCAACTGTGCACCTGGATTGCAAGTTTCCTGCAAAAGCGTCGTAATCGGGTCCTTTGCGACGGTCGCGCTTCCAAATTTATGCAGGTCTACGCATGAGTGCCTCAGGGTTCTGTCTTATCCCCTACGCTCTTTCTTCTGCATATCAATGATATGTTGAATCTCGGCAACATACATTGTTATGCGGACGACAGTACCGTGCATGGGCGATATCTCGGACATCCTGGGGCCAAACAGGCTGAGGTTAAGGGGAAAAGGCAGAATCTTGTCGTTGAACTTGACCAGACCTTGGACCGCATCTATGAATGGGGTGCCAAGAACTTGGTCGAGTTCAACGCCAAGAAGACCCAGGCATGCGCGTTCTCAACAAAAATGTCTCCGTTCCTTCCCCTCCCTTCTCTGAAGAACACTCCACTGGTGATACGTGACAGCCTCTCCATCTTAGGTATGGATCTTTGCCGCTCCCTTAATCAGAAAACGATATCGAGAGCGTCATTAAGCAAGCTTCGCGAAAACTCGGAGTTCTGAACAGGGTGAGGCGGTTCTTCACGCCTGGGCAACTGTGCCTATTGTATAAGGCCCAAGTGCGCCCTTGCGTGGAGTACTATTCTCATCTTTGGAATAGCTCCGCGCAGTACTTGCTGGATGCTCTCGACTGGTTACAACGGTGGGCTGTCCGTATCATCGGAGATCCATAGGTCACGAGTTCACTGGAACCTCTGCAATTCCGTAGGGACATTGCCTCATTGGCATGTTTCTACAGAATATACCACGGGGAGTGCTCTGAAGAGTTATTCCACCTTATCCCGCCCTCCCCTTTCCTTTCCAGAACAACGCGTGCTGGGCTCAGATGCCATCCCTACATGGTAGAGTCGATTAGAGCGCGTACCAAAAAGTTTGCATACCTCTGCCGAACGACCAAGGCATGGAGTTCTCTGCCAAGGCACGTGTTTCCTTCTTCCTTCAATCCTGGGTTCTTTAAGCGTGGCGTGAAAAAGCATCTTCTCAGGCCGTCAAAGTAGAGACCTCAAGATCGCCTCGGCTACTGTGGGGGCGATGTGGAGGCCACTGCTCTTAGACCACACGACTGCTTACCATCAGGTGGAGTGTGGTCATTTCGACGAGCAAAAAAATAAATTAAAAAAAAAAATTATATTATCATTCAGTCACTGCTTTCAGGCAATATTCTTTGTCTAATAAATAGAGATGACAAAACCTAAAGACTACACTGTCCCTAGATATAAAAATATATTTTAGAGGCCTCACAATTACCAATATGTAATTCACAAAGTCATGTCTAGCTTTTCTAAACGAGCTTTGAGTTCAAGTTTATGAGGAAACACTAAGGGCGAGAGAATTGAAAAATAGGTATTTGTAAAATCTATTGCTATCGCGCAGTGCCCGCAGAGCGCGATAGAGACGACTGTAGCTAGGACCTAAAATACCTATCAAAAGTACACAAAATCAACGTTTCGTAGTCCCCTGATACCTTTTCCAAAACTTGTCCGAGTGAACTACCTTTTTCATTAAAAATTAAAGAAAGGCTTTGGCAGTGTTCCTATGTTTACCTTTTTTTATATAATCTAGTCAAATTTGTTTTCTGGGTGTTTAAACACAGCGGAAAATCTGGCCAATTTTCGAGGTTTTTGAAGGAAAACATAGGGACATGCCAATAGAGACTATATATTTTTTGGAAAAAAATATTGTTCTACTGGCTTTATCCAGGGAGGAAACAGAGGACTACGTTTGTATAGGAAAACGGCACTTGTGTTTCCTCTTAAATGTTTGTAAAGCCACCAGCGTCACAGCCTATCCACAGCGCGAACGTCGTCTTTTTAAGGCCCATTGAAGAAACGAATCGTTTTTACCTACGGACAGTTAACTTTTGACTCATATTGTATGAAAAATATATCTAAATTTAACTGCCCGTAACTAAAATGACTCGTTTCTTTAATATACTATATATATAACCAGGACTAAGATAGTCAATAAAAATGTTCGATGAATCAACACGGCATTAAACTGCTTGTATCTATTTTCCGTCAGTTACTTCATGTTCATGGACGGGTGCACATTAAACAGTGTTAGTAGGAAACAAAGCCGATCGCCTGAACGTCCGCCAGTTAACAACTACTCAACAACTGCTTAACAAGTGTTCACTTTCCTTGCCTATGTAACGATAGCAAAATAAAATACGGAAATATTTTTATTACTTCCTATTTTAACTAAATATTGGTGCCGAATAAAGCCAGCGCGATGCCCGTAGCTAGCCAAGAGGGTTATTACGAAGTATATTATAGATGAAACAAGCAGTTATTTTCATAGGGTAAATTACCCAAAAGAAACACCTGGACGCTGAGCTTCAACACGTCAAGCAAGTACTGCAATACAATAAGCTCCAACAGCCGCGCCGCCGTCACAGATACCGAGAAAAGCCAGCCACAGTCGAGCGCCAGCCTGTCATATTGCCATATGTAAGGGGTGTCACTGACAAGATAGGCTACATCTTATAGCGAGCTTAAATCAACACATACTTCAAGCCGCCAAAGAACGTCGTTCTAATCACTCAATGTTCTAAATAAAATGGAAAAATTCGTAAATATCTATGCACTTCTAGATTTTTTACCAAAGTTAAAGGTATGTTTAAAGATTTCTAAATAAACTATACTCAGGTTTGCGGTTTAGGTACTCATAAAATTATATTATTTATTAACATTAAAATGAGTGTTCCACAAAAAAACAATTAATCGAGAGAAAGGGTGGCCTCAATTTATTAAAACACACATGTACATTTACTCGATTAACTACGAGTCATTATGGGTCCCTAGACTTGGTTATTACCATATTGCCAGCGTATAAGCGTATAAGCCGCTTGATGGTAAGCAGTTACTTTAACATGTAAACGCTTGTCACACCAATAATAATAATTTACATATCACTTACATCTCACACACACACACACACATGTTATATTTTGTTATTATATTTTATATTTACTTTAGTTGTATGTTGTATGCTTAATTTGTTCATTATTTAATTTAGGTACATTTCTAGACTTTACCGGTACATACTTATAATTTTACCATATAATATGTGATCTCGATAGAGAGAGAGCCTGGAGATTTGTCACACAGGTTTCGAACCAATTACAGACTCCGGCTCTCAAAAAGGTGGATTTTGTAACTGTTACTATACTCTTTTTGTGTTTAAAAATATGTGTGCACCTTTTGAGAGAAATAAAAATATGAATTTATTATTTTTTATTATTATTATTATTATATTACCAACTCTGTTTTGAGGACTACAGACCCTCACTCATTTTAAAGAAATGTAAGGCAATCAACTTTTCTCGTTACTCGTATGCTTTTTATACGCATGTAAAGTAAAATAAATTATGATCCCTGGAATTTCGGTTAAACTTGAGCTGTCCTTCTGGAAGTACAACCTCCAGAAAATTTATGTCAAACAATCGTATGCTGTGCTTCTGCGGTACGTTAGGTTTCCAGGCTTCTCTGGCATGCAGCAATTAGCAAAGGAACAATCATCATTATCAACACAGTGATTCTTTGGAGTGAGATCTTGGTTGCGAGCAGCTATAGACTACATCAGGCGGGCCATATGCTTGTTTGCCGTTATAGGCGTATAAGGGAGCCAGGTGTGCCGTAGCAACTCTAGAATCTTCTGGAGATGATCCCAAGACCCCAATATGTTAGGTTTTACCACATAATTGTAGGGACCACCCAGTGCCGGATTAACAATTGCTACGGGCCCCGCGCGAAAGGGGGCCCCGCATATTTAAGCCCACTCATATCTGCCTGAGCGTAATTTTTTGAGTGAAACTTATTACTTAAGATGTGGTATATTGAATTTACTTGATGTCACAAAGACGTGAAATGTTACAACATTTTCTACTAAGACAATCCACGTCAGGCAATCGGTAACCGACTATTTCCTTGGCGTATATAAAACACCGAATTTCATACGGTAAACGCACAAGTTCTACAAAAAGTCGCTCGTATAAATGTGTAGAATTTCAGTCGGCCCAATAATCAGCTCTACAAAAAGTCTGACGTATGCAAGCACTCTTACCCGAAAGAATTTGCTACTGGCCCCGCGGTTGCTTAATCCGGCACTGGGACATCGCTCCTAAAGTACCGGGACTAAACCCCCTGTAAAACGGGATACGCCAATGTTTTCCATCAGAGTTGTATAAAAAAGCATTGATTGCCTTTATATTTTTTTTATTTTTTATTGTGTAGGAGGCAAACGAGCAGACGGATCGCCTGATGGTAAGCGATTACCGCCGCCCATGGACACCCGCAACACCAAAAGAGTCACAAGTGCGTTGCCGGCCTCTTAATGATGATGCCATCCTTACACGGTAGAGTCGATTAGAGCGCGTACCAAAAAGTTTGGATCCTCATACCTCTGCCGAACGACCAAGGCATGGAATTCTCTGCCAAGGCACGTGTTTCCTTCTTCCTTCAATCCTGGGTTCTTTAAGCGGGCCGTGGAAAAGCATCTTCTCAGGCCGTCAAAGTAGAGACCTCAACATCGCCTCGGCTACTGTGGGGGCGATGTGGAGGCCACTGCTCTTAGACCACACGACTGCTTACCATCAGGTAGAGTGTGGTCATTTTGACGAGCAAAATAAAATAAAAAATAAAGAAAATAAAAAATTTGCCCCCATCCATCCCCCAGGAGGGGAGGGGAGGTTGGGTCTCCGGTACCCTCACTCACTCAACGAAACACAACGCACGCGCTATTTCACGCTGGTTTTCTGCGAGGCCGTGGTATCATTCCGGTCGAGCCGGCCCATTCGTGCCGAAGCGTGGCTCTCCCACGGTTGAAATATAAAGCCGAAAACTGGCACTAGTATGTCAGGTTACAAATCTGGAGCAAATATCTAAAAGTCACCTTTCAAGTGAGCAGTACAAATGACAAGGTTTATTTTTTTCTGTCCCACTGCACCGTGTTCAGAATGCGTGAGGCTTGCAGAAATCTAGGCGTCGACTTCAGAGTCGTGTCATGATCTTTGCCACTTACAGACCTAGATAGTTCTGCTAAGTAGGTGGGCGTGTTTATTGTTGTAGCCACCAAGCTTTAGTTCACATATACCTATTCGTTTATTATGTATTCTACCTATATAAAGAAGCAAAAATCGTTTGGATCTTACAAAATATTTTTTTCTTGTAGAATTTGATATACCTACCATGCAAGTTAAGCCGTGGATGAAAGCTGGTCTTTTATCCTAATCCTAACTAATATTATAAAAGCGAAAATGAGTTTGTTTGTTTGTTACCTTTTCACGCCTAAACCACAGAACCGATCATCCTGAAATTTTGCATATACGTTGTCAGGTGTACAGAAACGAACATAGGCTACCTTTCATCCCGAAAAAAATTACTGTTCCCGAGGAAAACAACAATAACATTCTTATGATAATAGATGGCGCCACGTGTCTTTCGAATCATGATTGAATTATATTATTACAAGCAGAGTACAACTCGTATTGATTGTCAAATTCTAAATTAACGCGAGCGAAGCCGCGGGCAAAAGCTAGTAAATAATAATTTTGACTATTTGTAATGTAATTTTTTGTAATAGACGTATGTAATGTTATAGCTACTTTCACTTATTTATTATTTGCATTGCGCCTAAATAACTAAGAGGGAAAGACATGCTATCAATCTACCTATCTATAAAACATGAACTTATTATTGCAAGTAGTTAATATATGCCAGAACTTGCTCCACTTTCTATGTAACATGTAAATTATAGTAATATATCACTTGTAGCTCGTTATGCAGAAAAATTAAAGCGAAATCAGATTCGTTTTCACCGGTGGCGGGCCCAATATGCTTAACTAACTGTAAATGGTTCTTTGCGATCGGTCGCCGCGCGTTTTAAGACAGTTATCCATATACTCATTGGCATGACATACAATAGTATCGGCAGTACACCGCTGACTTCATTCGCCTGTACGCCAACATTCCGTTAGTTGCCTCTTCACTTTTCAACACGCAACGCGCTCAAAAACAAACTTTTAATACAATAATATTTAAAATAAAATTCGATATTGATTTGAAGTGAACGTTTTGAAACTTTTGACAGTTATTTCGGCGGGAATATAGAAAATAAAATGGCGCGTGTGTATTTCGTGTTTTTTACGGTTTTCCTACTGCTGTCCCCGTGTGAAATGAAAACGAGTAAAATAAAGGATTATCCGACGGATAAGCAACTCACTTTGCAGAGGAAGGAAACGACTCCTGTGGATTTCACAAGGCTTGTGGTGATGAGACTAGTGTACGGGTTCGCGAAAGTTTTAGGCTTTGAGGAACCGATTGGTGAAGTGATGAATGGTGCGTTTGTGCCTCCTGGTACTGATGACGATGATGATTTCGATGATGATGATGGCGATGACTTATTTGGTGACGACTACTAGGCCTTATAAGTGCGATTATAAATCTTAATACCAAATAATTTGCATTTACTTCGTGTAATGTTTCCCTTGTAAATTATTTATTTATTTTAGAAGTAAGTAAATTATTTTTAATATCCTCTATATGTATTTTCGTGTAAATGCTAAAGGTTAATTTGCCGATAATATTTTTAGATTAATGTTCGTAAAATATATTTGTAAACTTAATTTTTCTTGTTCGATTCAGCCAAACTGGTGTGCCTTAAATTCAATTGATATCAAATGAATGTTTGCATAATACATAATTATATATAGATAGGTTACCACAGTATTTTAAATTAAGAATATTTATTTTACCTATATTAAACGTAAAACGAAGAAAAAATGTAAATTAAAAATATGTACATACATGTTTTAAATTATGCTCATACATTTCAGATATGATGATCATTTCACATTCTATACTTTTTATTGATATTTTTTTATTAATCATTTTGTTTTGTTTGTTACGTTTATAATACATATTTATATTGTTGTTATATGTAGATCATATATGTAGAAATATAACAGTGGTGCCGCAATTCTATTACAATGTAACGTCTCTTTCTGTCAAAAAGTTAACGTACAAAAACAGTGAATTATGCAAAAAGCTCAATTTCTTAAAGTTCCTTGGCGTAAATATAATAATAGTCAGTAGGTGGGTATTTTTATTATAAAGATACGATTGCGAGGTATTCATATAAAAAAAATCTTGTAATTTTGGAAGGAATTACAAATTTTTTTTTGTCTTTTCCTTTGCGCCACGACATAGAGTTTATATCTAGAGCGGGAGTTGTCCACTTACTCAAAACATATAATATTTATCACCGAGTAAATATGTACACGGGCAACATTTGATCATTTAAATGTTGAAATAAAAATAGGTTAGTTATTAATTTCAGCTGACAGTAGATTTAAATTATTTTGTAATTAGAATCGGCACCAATCACAGACTGACTTGAATTTATGGAATTGATAGTTTAGCTATTTAAATAAGCGATGTTTTTCTATAGCTTTTTTATTTTTTTAATACTTTTAAGTATTTATTAACATCGTACCTGGTAGAAAATATCTAATTGTATTTGAACACATTAATATTACTTACATGTAAATACATATATTATTTATTGTCACGTATATTTGCTTTGTTGTTTTATTGATTTTTTAGTTCAGTGTATGTATGAAAACTGTAACTAATATCTATATTTATTGGCATCCTAAGTTAATTAGTATCGATGATTAAATACATCTCTTGATTTGATCTGCACACGGGACAAAAATTTTTGTGTTCCACAAATAGTTGCTCCGAGTTACAAACCTTCAAACTACGAACACAAACATACAAATAACGAAAAAAAAATTGTGTTATCTAACAATGGCTGTGCAGTCAGAGTCCAGACTCACGACAACCATTTGTGGATCAAACAAATTTTTGGCGAGGCGACCACAAGTACCACTACGCCATCCGTGAAGTCAGTACAATAGTCTAGAGCATTAGTTCCCAAAGTGGTCCAGGTGGATCCCCAGGAGTCCACGGGAGACTCGACAGGGGTCTACGTCGGCGTGACAAAAAATGGGGGTCCAGAATTCGTAAGCGGCGGTACACGAGAAAATTTATTTGCTTTCGATAGTGAAGAACTAAAATGTTGGCTTGACTTCACCTATCAATGTACTTAGGCAGATAATATTTTAAGAAGCTCGGCGACTGTTACTTATAAAAACTTGCATATTCCATATTCAGTACCAGTGGTCTCGAACCTACCGATTTTTCGGTAGAGATTTACTAAAAAAAACGGTCAGCCCGCCTACCGTGGTAGGTTCAGTCCCGAGAATTTTAAAAAAAGGACAGAGTGTCCACCGGAACCAGCTAAAATTTGAAAGTGGTCTATGAGAAAAAAATCTGGGAAACTCTGGTATAGAGGGAGACCGTTGGACTGCCACGCAGAGGTCTCGAATTCGATCCCAAGGCACGCACCTCTGACTTTCGATGTTATGCGCGTATTACATAGTTAATTATTGTTTGCCTTGACGGTAAAAGAAATCATCATGACAAACCCTGCATGTCTGAGAGTTCTCCATAATGTTCTTGAAGATTTGTAAAGTCTGCCAACCCGCACTGGGCCAGCGTGGTGGACTATGGCCTCACCCTTCTCACCCTGAAAAGATGCCCGTGCCCAGCAGTGGGACACTTTAATACGGGGCTGATATTATTGGAGACTAGCTTTTGCGCGCGGCTCCACCCGCGTGGTACCTATATCAATAAAAAGTAGCCTATGTCCTTTCCCAAGTTTTAAACTGTATCTGTACCAAATTTCATCTAAATCGGTTGAGTAGTTTAACCGTGAAAAGGTAACAGACAGACAGATAGATAGACAGACAGAGTTACTTTCGTATTTATAATATTAGTAAGGATATCATCGTGCACACACATGTCCCATTTCGAGACATTAAGTTGTCATCTGACACACAATGCTAATATGACATCCAAATTATTGTATTATTATGCTCACTCATATCGAAAATTGTACACTATCGTTAGGTACCATGTAAATGTGTGAGCGCACTCTTCTTAATGTGGACACTTTTTCGTGCAGTCTAAGTACAGTGAGTTTAAGATCAAACGACGGAAGGAGAAAGATGCAAGTGAAGCACTTGCATCTTTGATTTCATGAAGATCAAACGTCAGAAGAATAAAGATGCAAGTGAATCACTTGCATCTGCATATCAGTGTCATGCAGGAAAATGCAAATGAAATATGTGACTTAATTAAAATCACTCTGTGTCAATAACGTCTAGCTTGTTCATCAATCAATTCAATTTCTCACTACAATTGATATCTAAGTGTCTAATAGGTTAGTGGAACGTTGGATTAAGTTTCACACACATCTTCCATTGTTGATTGTTTTTCTTGATACATTGCAACACACTAAACTTGAACTTAACTTTTATTTGAGAGCTAACATGATGTAAGTGCCTAACCATAGGTTTATTACACACTAGATGTGCCCGCGGTTTCACCTGTGTTTATAGTTACTGCGCCGCCCCCACAGGTCGTAGCGTGATGTTATATAGCCTATAGCCTTCCTCGATAAATAGGCTAAAGTATTCCCTTTGAACGGGATATTTTGCGCCACTTTATAAAATCAACCTTAACTCTTAAACAATGAATACTGGGGCAATTATACCCCACATAGTAAACACTAAAACTTTTTTTTTTTAATTTTGCTTAATAAATCATTCAGATTCGGAGCAAAGTATTCCTGGCAGGCGCAAAATCTCCCCAAGCTACCGGTAGCTGTATAATTACGCTTCACATACACACGAACTTCAGACTCTCCCTTTATAATATCAGTAAAGTCAATTTATATCAATAGATACAGATTAGTTAGATAATTGTATCATAGTTTACGATTCACCTGTAAAAACCTTTATCAACACCCATGATTAATCTTATTCGTCTTCTTCTTCTTCTTCTCCCTAGCCTTTATTATTCCCAAGTCACTAGGGTCAGCTTTCTAGTCTAACCGGATTTGACTAGATATCAGTTTTTACACGAAGCGGCTGCCACCTGACCTCCGCAACCCGAAGGCTAACGATACCCTAAGGCTAGACTAGTGTCAGGATATTAGAGGGCACTGACTTCCCAATAACGACTGCCATAGATGTTCATGGCAGCCGGGACCGACGGCTTAACGGGCTCTCCGAGGCACGGAGCAGGCGGTAATTGTCAATCAATACGCGCATAATTCTGAAAAGTCATATAACTTCCGAAAGTCAGAGGTGCGCGACGTGGGTTCTCGAGACCCTCTGCATTGCAGTCTGCTGGTCTCCCCACTGAGCTATCGCTAATCTTATTAGTAAACTATGTTAAATAACAAACGATTAATTCAACATTGGACGTCTGCAACAAAACAATGACGCGCCGTGACATTTAGGTCACAGTCAGAGCCACTGTGACCGACTCACCCAAGTCATGGGTAGGGTTGCCATCTTTAACAAATAAAATTATATCTGAATTCAGACAAGGTTAATAAAGAGTACCTACTTATAAACTATAGTACATCCTAAATAATATTATTAATGCGAAAGTGAGTTTGAAAGAAGCATGAGAGCAGAATAAATGCTGTAGAAATGAGAGCGCTGAGAAGCATATGTGGTGCGACGCTGGAAGATAGAATAAGGAATAGTGTTATTAGAGAGAGATGCGGCATGAAAGTGGATATAGTGACAAGAATAGAAAAGGGTATTTTAAGCTAGTTTGGACATGTAGAAAGAATGGACGAGGAGAAACTGACTAAGAAAGTTTATAAGGCTAGTGTGAATGTGTGATAAAATGTGTAAAAAGAAACTAACAAGATCATTATAACCATAGACACATCATACAGTTTAGTAGTAAGACGGGCAATAAAGGTTAGAAACATAGATTACTAGAATTAGGCTAGGTGGCGGTACAATTTTAATAAGTTTCAACAGAATGGAACAGTCGCAAGAGGAAAACATAGGCGAACGTTTCTCGATTAGATCGAATGCGTTCTGGACAAAGGCCAGGTTAAGAGCTCCTTGAACCGATGGGCGTGTATGAGGAATGTGATGAAAGTGAATGAAGCCAGAGAAGTGTGTCAAGGTCAGGATTCCCCTCTGGGAAACAGGCGTGAATCTATGTAGTTTGTTTGTTACGCTTTTGCGCCTTAAATACTCGAGCGATCTTCATAATATTAATACTAAAATACATAGGTAAATTAGTTAGGATTATAAAGTACATCTATATGAAATAAAGTACGATACTCTATTTTAGAGTACAGTTGGCAACCCTATTCACGGCGTCGTCGTCGCCTACCGCCGCGGATTACGGTCACCAACTCCATATTCAATATGCTAATAATCATTTCTTTTAGCCATAAAAATTGATATTGCGAAGCCGTAGCAAACTGGCAACTGACAATCATATCATCAGTAAGCATTTAACCTTGTTTTTTACTGTCTCGTAGGCCGAATGACATTATTTTGGGTATTGTTATCGTAATTTTTTTAAGTTTGTGGGCGCCTGTATTCTATACTTAATTCATAATTGACGATATCAAACACAAACATACTATAAATATAATATAATTTTTCTTTAAGGAAATTCGCCTGAACTGTTATTCGATGGTATTCATTCACTCATATCTATAGGTACAGGATATCCCCGCAGATATCGGTTCAGGTATACCGTATATCACATCCACAATATAGGGCAACTATGAATCTAGGTTCTCGAAAAATGCTGTCACGGTAATGTTATTAACAGTATTCTATCTTCACACAAACGGTCGGAACTCGAGTCATACCTAAGTGCCTCGGCGTTGGTACGCGTATGCGCTTAGTTCGCAACCAGTCGCGAATGCGCCGCAGTGACGAACGGACGGTGTGATTGTTTTGTAAGCAGTAAGCGTGCGATTTGTGATGATTTGATTTTATTGCACACTTACTATTTCATTCACTACGAATTTCATAATTTATAATCATATCCCAATCCTAATCCTAACTAATAGTATAAAAGCGAAAATGAGTTTGTTTGTTTGTTACCTTTTCACACCTAAACCACTGAACCGATCATCCTGAAATTTTGCATATACGTTGACAGGTGTACAGAAACGGACATAGGCTACCTTTCAACCCGAAAAATTACTGTTCCCGAGGAAAATAATAATAACGTTCTTATGATAATAGATGGCGCCACGTGTCTTTCGAATCATGATTGAATTATATTATTACAAGCAGAGTACAACCCGAATTGATTGCCAAATTCTAAATTAACGCGAGCGAAGCCGCGGGCAAAAGCTAGTATAATATACATATAATATTTACAATCACTAAACTAGAAAGAAACTCAAGTAGATAGATAAAATTAAAATACTGTAGGCGGGCAGCCCTAACGCGTGTCTACGAACCGCGCTGTGGTAGGTAATTATTTCAAGGACAGGGCCGAGTTACAATACTGCATAGATATCATTACCGTGACTGCTGTGCCGTTTAAGTGCATGTCTAGCGTATTGACAATTTTTAACAGCTAATAAGACTTAATAGTAGCGATAGCCTAGTGGGCAACCATTGGACTGCCACGCAGAGGTCTCAAGTTCGATCCCGAGGCGCGCATGTCTGACTTTTCGAAGTTATGTGCGTATTAAATAGTTAATTATCGCTTGCTTTAACGGTGAAGGAAAACATCGTGAGGTAACCTGCTGAACTTGCATGTCTAAGAGTTCTCCATAATGTTCTCGAAGACATGTGAAGTCTGCCAACCCGCAATGGGCCAGCGAGGTGGACTATGGCCTAACCCTTCTCATAGTGAGAAGAGGCCCGTGCCCAGCAGTGGGACAGTTTAATACAGGGCTGATATCTATATTAATATTATTAAGCTAAAGAGTTTGTTCGTTTGTTTGTTTGAACGCGCTAATCTCGGTAACTACGGGTTCTATTTGAAAAATTATTTTAGTGTTGGATAGCCTATTTTTACCCACGGGGGCGGCGCAGTAACGGTAAACGCGGGTGAAACCGCGGGTACATCTAGTTATTAATAAGACTTCACCTACCAGCCCGGGAATTGAACAATTATTTGTGGATCATACGAATTTTTACCTCGTGTGAGCATTGAACTCACTATTTCTCGAGGCAATGGCAACCGCGAGTCGCCCACTTCAACCACTACGCTTGCCGAGCGATCCTTCATTTTGCATTGCTTTTGTAAAATAATGTAATTGAAATCTCATTGAGTAAGGCCTAGGCCGCACTACGGTTTTTTCCCGCAAGCGGTAAACCGCTAAACCGACCTAGGCCTTAGATACCAAAGAATTATCAATAGCGGATGTCATTGCCAATAACAGGAAACCATAGTAAGAGTAAGTAACACTTACTGCGTTTCGCCTTTTGTGTACCTACCCTACCTGTTTCTTTTATTTCCTGACATATTTATTTCGACAAAGCATTAGTCATAGTGCGAATACATGATACGTTAACCGATTACTATCAAACAGGCAGGCATGAGCAGGTTATCTGACAACTTTATCGTAAGAACTACCTTGGAACTGAGCATTAGGTGACGGGTTCGAATCCCGGATAGGATACAAAGAGTTTTTGCGTTTTTTATCACCACATTCAAAATAGCCGCCCGGATTTAAGCCGATGGTGTTGTCCATTCCCGTACCTCAGGAAGCAAAGGTCCTAGTCCTGCGTCCGATATCTTTGCGATCGTGCCAGATTGCCTTCCTATTGAACTACAAGAGCTTAGGATGTGTTGGCTTATACATTTGTGCACTATAATATATCTTATGCAGATGGCCAGTCTCCGTTAATATTGGTCGCCATGACCGAAATTCAGTCTGGAGATCCCTATAATGTATTAAAGGACAAACTAACTCTGTTATGATAGAAAATATCGAAACAAAATGTGTATATTTCTTTCACCCAATAAAAATCTCAATAGCTTGTATATAAGGCGTATAACGGACAGAAAATTAGTAGATATCTGTTTTTCAAATCAAACGTAATCTTAATTAATATCTGCATGCAAATTCACTGGACCGCGTAATTCTAATGATTAGATCCTGTGCGCTGGAACATGAAATGATTTGCAGTGATTACTTGCCCGCAGACAGTTGACAATTATACAGTAAGATCAGATTGAGTAAAACCGGTCGTAGCCGTTAGTGACACGCAGAAACATTTTTGACAGATGACATGGAGAACTAAAATATTTTGTTTTTATATCCCTAAGGTGGCAATTAAGCTTACGGCCCACCTGATGGTAAGTGGTCACCGTAGCCTATGGAAGCTTGCAACACCAGAGGCATCACTTGCGCGTTGCCGACTCTTTAGGAGAAAAAGGAAGTGGGAAGGAGAAGGAGCGGGAAGGGGGGAAGAGAGTGATTGGGCCTCCGGTACTCTCACTCACCGAATGAAACACAACGGAACACTGCTATTTCACGTCGATATTCTGTGAGAGGGTAATCCTTCCCCGGTCGAGCCGGCCCATTCATACTGATATCAGCGAGGCTCTAGTACTCTTAATTATTCCAAAATATGGCCTACAGTAGTATACCTACCTAAACATAAGACGATACACACTTGCGAGATTCTGATTTGCTGTATGTTTTAAAATTACAACAAATACTATTTTTATAGCATAAAAGTTGATTTAATTTTTTTATAAATTTATTGTCTGTGTTATTTCTTTTGTTTTTTTTTGTTTCTCCCATTTGTTTAGATACGATAACTAACTCATAGGTAATCAGAGTAGTTATATAAGTGGTGTACCTACTAATTATTATGTGAAAGCTTGTAATTAGCAACATGTGTATCTTAATTGTAACTGATCAAATGTATTATTAGACTGTAAGCTTTCCTAAAATAAATAAATAAAAATAAATAATCACAGTTCAAAATGCAGAATAGAAAATAGGATTATGAATTTATAAAGTAGGTACTCGTAAATAATTTACTTCAGCGTCGTACTGGCGTTGCTGTCTCTATTATTTAGGTATTTATTTTACTATCAAGCATCTGAAGTAATATTTTGAGAACCTAAACCCTATCACGAAATGCTTCAAACAATGAAGTACCTACCTGTCTAATCAATAATCATCCTTAAGAGGAAACACAAGGACCGTTTTTCCATACAAACGTAGTTCCCTGTTTCTTCCCTGGATAATGCCAGTAGAGCAATAATTTTTTTCCAAAAAATGTATGGGCTCTATTGGCATGTCCCTATGTTTTCCTAATTTTCATAAATTAATTATTAAAAGAGACATGAGCCCTCAAAAACCTCAAAAATTTAACATATTTGCCGCTGTCTTCAAACATCCAGAAAACAAATTTGACTAGATTATATAAAAAAAGCAAAAAATAGAAACACGGCCAAAGTCTTTCTTTAATTTTTAATGAAAAAAGTAGTTAAATCGGTCAAGTTTTGGAGATAGAATCAGGGGACTACGAAACGTTGATTTTGTGTACTTTTAATAGGCATTTTCGGTCCATGCTGCAGTTGTCTCTATCGCGCTCATGATACTATACATGGCACTGCGCGACAGCAATAGAATTTACAAATACCTATTTTTTAATTCTCTCGCTCTTAGTATTTCCTCTTAAAAAGGATATGCGATAATACTTAATGGTATATTTATAATATTTAATTCGTTCCATTCATTTTTATAGTGATCTACCACCTACTCGTTTATCTATACTAATATTATAAAGCTGAAGAGTTTGTTTGTTTGTTTGTTTGTTTACTTGAACGCGCTAATCTCAGGAACTACTGGCCCGATTTGAAAAATTCTTTCAGTGTTAGATAGCCCATTTATCGAGGAAGGCTATAGGCTATATATCATCACGCTAAGATTAATAGGAGCGGAGCACCAATGAAGAATGTTTCAAAATCGGAGGGTATTTTTTCCTTTTGAGAACTTCCGCTGCGTGCGCTGCGTAAACAGTTAATGTTTCGCAAAAATCATGTATGACAGAATTGTTCCCCTTTAAAAGTTCTAAAAAAAAGTCCGCGACAGCATATGTCTATCTTTTAAGGTTGGCTCACTATAACCATTTTTATGCTAACGAAATTTGTTCTAAAATAATGCATTATTTGCGAAGGTATTTTTATAAACATGATATTAATCCTTATCCAAATAAATACGTTATTCATCACAAGTATTTAATTTAAAACAAAATTGCCTTTTACATCATTCGATTTCAATGAATATCTTAGGAGATATAGCAGTTTTAAAATAACATCGTAGCAAAATAATTACCCATTACAGACATACAAAATAATTACCCATTACAGACATAGTACAAACGATGTTTCTCTTGGTTTATTCTGCGTGATTACTACTGGTTCGATTTGAAAAATTATTTTAGTGTTGGATAGCCTATTTATCGAGGAAGGCTATAGGCTATATAACATCACGCTACGACCCACGGGGGCGGCGCAGTAACGATAAACGCGGGTGAAACCGCGGGAACATCTAGTACTTTTAATAAGTATAGTTATCTGTTTGATTGGCGGTGATTCAATTTCCGTCGTTTCGTAGTGAAACCGCTTGCTTCTGATCCGGAAAGATTAGAAAGCTGATCCCATTAAATACAAAAATTCTTATACTAAAACTGCGTTTCCGTTTCATTACCGAGTATTTGTATAAAGCAAATTTGACCGTTACACCAACAGTTAGTCAATAATGAAGATAATTTAATGCTCTATATCAGAGGCTCCCAGACCTTTTTCTCATAGACCACTTTCAAAATTTAGCTGGTTCCGGTGGACCCTCTGTCCTTTTTTTTTAATTCTTGGGTCTGAACCTACCACAGTAGACCGGCTGACCGTTTTCTTTTTTAGTAATTCTCTATCGAAAAGAAAAGAAAGAAAAGAAAAAGAAAAAAATAATTTATTCTGAACACGCACAAGATAAACATAACAATAAAAATTGAAAACAATTACAATAAAACATAAAAAAAAAAGAAATGCTTAAGTGTGGCGTCTCAGAACAGGGCATAGTTCAGCATTTGTCAGGCAAGATGCCTGACGCTGATTTTCAACTATGCCCCCTTGAGTGACTCACGCAAACGTCAAACTACATATCACAACAGCAATGAAAGAAATCATAAAATGAATGATACTTATACTAAAAATATACTTACATAAATATCATGCATAAAAAGCGGTAGGTTCGAGACCACTGGTACTGAATATGGAATTATACTGAATATGAAATACCTATGCAAGTTTTTAGAAATAACAGTCGCTGAGCTTCTTAAAACATTATCTGCCTACATTAATAGGTGAAGTCAAGCCAACATTTTAGTTCTTCACTATCGAAAGCAAATAAATTTTCATGGATCAATTTTCATCATTTCGTAAGCGGGGGCGCTTACGAATTGTGAACCCCTATTTTTTTGTCGTGCCAACGTAGACCTCCGTCTAGTCTCTCGTGGACCCCTGGGGTCCACCTGGACCACTTTGGGAACTAAAGCTCTATATCATAAGACGGTAGACATAGGTATTTAGTCGTCGAACCTAACCAAGCAAAACTAAACAAATATGATTCTTTAAAAGTGTTTTTACTTACCAAATGAAGTAATGTTGCCTAGCTTAAACTGTTCAGAACACTAAGGAGGATTTGTATACGATTTTTCATGTCGGTGACACAGATAATATAATACTATAGGTACTAGTATGTGCTATGTACCTTCTTACACTGAGCACTTATTAAATCCAAATTAAACCCTTGTACCTAACCCTAAGTAGGTAATTTGTGTTTTGCAAATGACAAACAGTCCAATCGAACATTTGCTTAACATTCCTACATATTTCGGCCTCGATGGCGTAGTGGTTAGTGTAACCGACTGCCACGCATGAGGTCGCGGGTTCGAT
Organism: Catocala sponsa; assembly: GCA_963564715.1. Classification (NCBI taxonomy): domain Eukaryota; kingdom Metazoa; phylum Arthropoda; class Insecta; order Lepidoptera; family Erebidae; genus Catocala; species Catocala sponsa. Next base: position 24,011,372 of record OY751343.1, on the reverse strand, counting down.
TCCCGCACAAGTCAAACATTTGTGTGCATGAACATGAATGTTTGTCTTGGTCTGGGTGTTTCTATGTATAATATGTATGTATTTACAAAAAGAAAGTATATAATATGTATGTTTATCCATTGTCTAGTACACATAGTACAAGCTCTGCTTAGTTTGGGCTAGATGGTGTTGTGTGTATGTGGTAGAATATTATATTATTTAGTTGGGTAGGTACTTCAGGACAATAATTGCTATGAACGAGTATACCTACAGGAAGAAGCAAACCACAGCTAGACTTCATGATACTTTGAGCTCATTCTGCGTAAATAGAAACACCCATGATTAAATTATGATCGGGTACTTTGAAATAACTACACTGGAACATTGAGACAACTACCATCTTAGTCTCTCCGTGACCATGGCTGCCGAAAAGCAACCGAAACGTCGGGGAAAGTGTAAACATAAATATAAATAGTATAGTAATAGTATAAATAGTTTTAATAGTTTCAATAATTTAATTAGCTTAAAAATTAGTAAAGTTTAATAGTAACAGTAGTGTAACAGTTTTCAACATTTTATAATAAAGTGTCAAATAAACAACGCGATAAAATCCGTATATAGTAGTTTAATTTCAATGATATACCTACATGAATCCTGTATTAAATACTAATAACCAACTGGTTATTTTTCTTAAATTATTTTTCATGGAATCCTGTATACCCATCTTCCTAATATCATACTTAACGTTCTACCACTTTATATCTACTTACGAAACTCATTAAGTTTCCAAAAACTTCTCTGCCACACAACGCCTTCCGTCCCACGATATGTTGTTTGCTTACGCCGCCGCCGTCGCTTTCTTTTACGACCGCGTGTAGTCTTAATGCGATTAAAACAACCAATTTCAATATTTGTATTTTTTATGAAAAAGTCGGATGGTGAATTATGGAAAGTGGTAGAACGAAAGTTTTTAAGTAGGGTAGGTATACCTAAATAAGTTACCTGGACAAGGTTATTAGTATTTTTCATTAACTCTGTAGGTATGTATACTTAATATGTTGCTATTTCAATCAATATAAATCAATGAAGATCATATTTATGCAAATATCATGCCAACTGAATGCGACAACGAGGCGACGGAACTATTGCTGCATTTATATTTTTTTATTACCTAAAGAAATGGCAGTGTGCACTTTTTAAGTCCCTATGTCCCTAGTCCTAGTATATAGCTGGTACCGCGGCTCCAGGCTTCAAAGAAATGTAGGTATGAGTTTAAAGTACTAATCAAAATAACCACGAGAAGTTGAGAACAGTCATATTCTTTAAACCAGAAAATACAAGCTTAGGCAAATTACCGCCAGCTGCGTTCTTTACAAAGAATTACAATAATGATGTCCCAAAGTAGGTATATACACATATTGTCTTCTTCAATCAAAATTATCTCCGATACACTACTTTAATAACTGGCGAGAATCCGTGCCTCGGAGAGCACGTTAAGCCATTGGTCCCGGCTGCCATGAACATCTATGGCAGTCATTATTGGGAGTGTCGACACAAAAGATCCCACTGGGTCGAAGTGCCGCCCGGTCGGTACTGACTGGCCATAAGATAAGATAAGATAACTGGCGAGAACCCACTAGAAAACTAAACATCCTAGCCCTTAAGAGGAAACACTAAGGGCGAGAGAATTGAAAAATAGGTATTTGTAAAATCTATTGCTGTCGCGCAGTGCCATGTACAGTATCATGAGCGAGATAGAGACAACTGCAGCTTGGACCGAAAATACCTATTTAAAGTACACAAAATCAATGTTTCTGGTCAATTTTTGAGGTTTTTATGGTTCATGTCTCTTTTAATACAAAATTTATGAAAAAAAGGAAAACATAGGGACATGCAAATAGAGCCAATGCATTTTTTTGGAAAAAAAATATTGCTCTACTGGCATTATCCAGGGAAGAAACAGGGGACTACGTTTGTACGGAAAAACGGCCATTGTGTTTCCTCTTAAGCTTATAAGAAGTCTTACAAGACACTCTTTAAACAAGGTGGTGCCAGAGGTGTTATAGCCAGCAAACTACTATTAGGTATTTATTATACATAGCGGAATTGTTCAGAGCTCGTAAATTAAAACAAAAAGTACACCAATTAGTAATATATTTCGTCATAATTCATCATTACAATCAAGGAACCACGAAGGACAATCGCCAAACTCCTTTCCTTCCAATTCTTCTGCATTTTCCTCTTCATCTTGTGCACATTCCTCTCCTCTTTGTGTACATTCCTCAGCGTTTTCTTGCGAACATCCCTTTATTTTCCGTATCAGATCTCCCCACTTGAGTTTAGTATCGCAAAACGGGCAACTACCCTCAATTGGCACATATTCACCTGGAGTCAGGAATGCGTCTGCCAAGCATACAATATGGGCCATCAGTTCGCAATTCGGATTCAAACAGGTAAGCTTCGTCTGACCATCTATGATGTAATTCGAACATAATAAACATTCTTCACTTGTTTGTGGGGTGACAGACATTCTTCGTTTCAGATTTTTACTTTTGACTAGTCCTTGGCATATTGTCATGTGTTCCGGTGGCCTTCTTTCAGGCTGAAAAAATAAAGTTGTTGGATTTACAATGAGAAGTGGATAGTAGTAACCCGGCCTGGCTGAGTAAGTACCTCCTCCCTATAGATCACATCCAACCCTGTGTTACATTCCTGCAGGCAATAGAGATTTAGGCTCTTAACAGTCCTAACGCTAACGCACTATGGCCTTGCTTTTTTTAAGGATTGGCATCATTACCATGACTCTAGTCCTCTAAAAGAAATACGAAAATTTCTTGTTCTGCTTTTTCCATATCTTTACACTACACACACACAGTAGATATAAATTGTAGGTATCATTTGTTTCTACTACTATTTTATCAGGAAGTCATAATCGAGTATAATTATATATATATATAGGCTATAATCGGCGTGCCATATACCAACGAGAAAAATTATCCTAAGTACATAGACGCAAGCCAATATTTTCTAAGAGGTTGGCCTCGCACTATGATAGCTACATTTCGTCAACTGTTTTAGAGCCAGCATAAGATGACCTATTGCATTTTGCCGAGCATATTATCAGATTCCATACAGATCATACAGAGACTGAAAATATTTCTTAAGAATCAGATCTTAACAAAATAATCGAAAAGCAAGCCTAGCCTTACTGTTGAACCTGGACAGTTCACACATGAACTATTGCCACAAGACATACAAGACAGTATTTCATAACATTTTACCGGAAACTCTTCTCGATATTCATTCTCCAGCCATCTTATTGTCAAAGGGAGTCTACACCAGGGTCCCACACGGAGCATCTCACTCAGAACTCTGAGTTTGAACTTAAACGCTGTCTCCTTCCTTGGTATCTTCTTAAGATTTAAGTGCTTTAGTCTTACTGTAGTTGCGGGGTTTTGCCAGGCCCATTCAAACTGTAAAGAAAATATTAGTGTTAATTTTGGAACATCTCATTACTATCTCCGCCCTGTTGGTAAGGATTTCCTGGTATATTTTTTATTTATTACTTTATACTCTTTTCTTTTAAATTAAAGAAAACTACCAGCTGTAGATATAATTGTAGAGAGCCTGCATCATGGAGGACTTTACACACAATCAAACATACATGTATGGTAAATGTAGGTTAGATTAGATTAGTAACAATACTTCGTCCGTTTCAGTTGCCATGACAATGTGTATGCGAAATTTTATGATGATCAGTTGAGTGGTTAAGATGTTCTTTTTTTTTTTATTGCCTTTGGTGTCAGACGAGCAAGTGGCCCACCTGATGGAAAGTGGTAACCGCTGCTCATGGACTTCAGCAATGTCAGGACACAGCAAAGCCACCGCCTAACGTGAAAGAAGAACTCTCTTTAAACCTTGTTTGAAGAAGGACATACCATAGCGCTCGAGAAACACCGAAGCTGGCAGTGATGATGATGATGTGAAAGCATAACCAACAAATAAACTCACATTCGCATTTATAATATTAGTTAGGATAAGACACAACATAAAATACAGAGTCCATCATACCCTTGTGTGTGTGTGTGTGTTGTGGGAGGTTTTTTAAAAGAGAATTAAGAGAAGGTAGTAAAAGTTTAATTTACTTACTCTCAGGGCTGATATATTATTTGGGAAACCATGCACTATCATCACCATTTTCCTAAAAATAATCATAATAAATATGATTTTGTAATTATATCTTCAATTTACTAAGCTGTGCAAGATTATTAAAAGTACCTACCTATTTAGGAAACAAAATAAATAAGTTTTTATAATTATTGATATATAATAATTTAGATATAAACCAGAATTGTAACTAAACAGATTTTTGTCATGTGTACTGCTTCAACTCAATAGATTAATAATTTTCGTTCAAATGTATTATAATAATTGAATTACAAGGTGTAGGTACTAAAAAGTTGGATAGCTGACGGTATTAGAATATGATTTTTACTATTTTCATTATTATTTTTATTATTTTTATTAATTAAAAACAATTACCAGGGCCCCTTCTTGCTAGTTTCATGTGCACCACCTGCCCAAGTTCCTCTGTTATGCTGCATGATTCTTCTGTTTGGATCTCTCGTGTAGCCGACATAAGTGCGGCCTTTGTATTTAGGATTTAGGCAATACAGTAAATATACACCGAAGAAATCCTCCACGACTTCTGGTTCAGACATTATTCAATATTTTGCCTGACTTTATTCAAAGATTTAGGTACCTACTCTCTAATAAATAGCTTGCACTTGGCAGGTGTTTGTTTATTTTGAATTTTTGACAACCACGTTTTCTTGTACAGACACACTTTTTATGTAATTTCGTTAAGATAAATATTTCGAATGAAACGTAATAGACTCTATCGACAAACTACGCCTTATTAACTTTTTTAGAATTACAAAGAACCATACTAAAACAATACAAAAAAATATTCTGAAAACGTAATATTTCACCATCAATATTTATGCTTTGAAAGAGGATAAACAAAACGTTCAATAATTCGAAACAAAGATTCCAAAAATGTTAACAAATTCTAACCTTAAATTAAAATTAATCAGCTGACAAATTATTAACAAAGTGACGCGCCGGTTATTGTTTGTTGCTTATGAGCCGGAAGTGTTTGTCTTCGGTGTTTATAGATTTTAACGCCATAATTGAAGTAATCTCGTATTATAGTTAAAATGTCTGACGATAAACCTTCAAAAATCAACCAAAATATTTGTGGCATGTGAGTATTCTTCGTTGTAATTTTCAACAATATAATAATTTGGTTACACTAGGTAATAATTTGTAAATGTGTTTTATTTGTTTACAGTTGCGATACAAACCAAAGCAAGTACTGCTGTCCTCGTTGCGAGATATTCTATTGTTCTCTCGATTGCTATAAATCGGAAAAACACTCACAATGCTCCGAAAGTTTTTATCGAGATTGTGTGAGCAATGAACTTATTTCACACAACGCTGACGATGAATCACGAAATAAAATGATCGATATACTAAAACGTATGCAGGACGATGATAATATAGACATTGATGACTTAATCGAATATGAAGATTCAGTAGACTCTGATGATGAAACAGGGGTGGATCTCCAGGAACGTTTAGAAGGCTTAGATCTTGATGATGCCGATGCTGTTTGGAATGCCTTAACGGAGGATGAACGCAATGACTTCGAAGCTTTATTGAATAAAGGTGAAGTGGGGTCTATATTACCTCAATGGGAGCCATGGTGGATGTATCAAAAGGAACAAAAATTGGTTGAAGAAGTTACCAAAGATGATAAAGATGTAGATATTTTGAAAAATTGTCCGAAATTAAAAGTTGTGCCAAAGTTTGAAGCTTTGACGGTAAGTAATGTTTTAGTTACTAGTTTTAAAGTTTGGGAGTTTGGTTGATTTATCACAAACGCAGAAAGTACAAGTTATTGAATTTACACCTGATACTTTTTTAGTAACTATTAGTGTGAGAGCATAGAGTGTGCACTTGTTTCAACACTTACCTGTGCACTGTAATACCTATGTGCAAATGGCTAGTTTCCATTAGGTTAATCCCAGTAGCCACCCCCCAACATTGCCACCTTTGGTGGCGACTGGGACATTTTTCATTATTACTTATTTTCAGACAGTACAACCATCACCAGCCATAAAGAACAACATCACAAATGTGCTAGCAGCGTATGCATTTGTTATGAGGTACTTCAATGGTGAGATCGAACCAGTTGAAGGGGCGATATGTCTACTCAATATTTGTACTAATCTTGATGCTAATGCTAACTTTGAAGACCCAGGTATCGCTGTGGATGCTGTTGCACAGAAATGTCTACAGGTAAATATATTTTCTTAATTTGTTATTATTACTAGAGCTTTTCCACATATCCCTGTTATGTGCTAGTTTGCATCATCAACATCTTAAATTGTACTTAAAAATAATCATTTTACCACTTGGACATTTTATGCACAGGACAGATAGTCCTGTGCATAAAATGTCCAAGTGGTAAGTATAGCTTGTTGGTCTTTGCGAAAAGGATTATACTCCATAAATTTTTTTTATTGGGTTTGATTCCCAGGTCAGGCAGTGTTATTCAATCAAGAAATTCTCATTAGCAGCATTTTGTTCGAAGTATTATAATCTTATCATATTTAAATAAACATTTCAGAGTGAACTACTTCAAACAGATGAAGCTAGTCTTGATGTGATGCAGAGTGACACATTCCTGATAATAACAGGGCCCAGTGAAGAAAATCCCAAACATTACTGCAAAGCTGCATTGTCCCATCTGCATCAGATATTTTCCAAAGCCAAATCTCTAGAGAAAGCTTCAAACCCTGTTTGCACCAGCGTAAGAGACAAGAATGCATTTACCAGAAAGTTCCCTGACCATGGAAAAGAGCATCTACCTAATGTAGATGTAAGCAAAGTAAAGAAATGTATTAAGAAAATTGAATATTATTTGTCTTATATTGAAAGTTTCAATATGGATTTTGATTAAAAAACTTAAATACCAAATTTGACTTTGATTTATTTAATACTTATAGAGCAAAGGCTCTATTCTAATACTACAATTGTCTCTATATATTTTTGGATGGCCAATATTAGTGTCTAGTAATAAGAGCAATAGTTTAGTGAGATACAGTTGGTCTCGAGTTCGATCTCAAGGCGCATCTTTGACTTTTCTAAGTTATGTGTGTATTAAATAGTTGATTATCGTTCGCTCTAACGGTGAAGGAAAACAGCTTGAGGAAACCTGCATGTCTGGGAGTTCTCCATAATGTTCTTAAAGATATGTGAAGTTTGCACACCCACATAGGGATGGAATTTTCCATTGTTTTTTTGCCATGAATATTGTATGCAGAAATTACTCAAATCATTAGCAACTTTGATATTATAATTAATTATTGTTCTTATTAAATACTTATTCACAATATTGACATCATAATTTTGTAGATTTATAAATTGACATAATTGTTTAATACATAATGTTGCCTATTCTTGATTATTATTAATATTTAAATTTGATACCTATTGAAATTATTAAATCTTATTTTATGTAACATTTTGCATGCCAGCATGGTTGAAATATGGTAGTAACTGCTATTGTTGTAATACCCATATAAGTATCACAAAATAAATGATTTTGCGATTTGAACTTGCATTTTCAATCAAAATTTCTTGATTACTTATTAGTCCTACGCAAATATGAATATACAATCAGCAACTTAAGTTGATACATACTTGCGTGATCCCAATTTATATTTCAAAATTATTATGATAAATTTTAGTTTTCATTTACTTATTTAAGTAGCAGAGTTCCAAAAATATCATTTTTTTTTATTCATCTCTATTACTTTTAATATGCAGCTACTTTTGTTGCTGACTGTACAAACAGCCAAGTTGTTCGACGCAATACTCAAGGTGTAAGGGACGACGGCGCCGGCGCGGCGTACCTACCTACCGAAAACTTAAGCAAGACGTCTTTCTGTAGGTACTTATCTCGACGCACACTACTATTAATCATAAAAACGCAAAATTAAGATAACAACACACACAAAGTTTCACTATTCCACCAATTGTTCATTTATTGTAACTGTTAAAACTTTTTTATTATTATTATTAACTGCTTTGCTCACCAAAGGCTACAATATAATATACGGGTACACTGTCCCTTACATTCAGTATTGCTTCAATGATTCTTCATCGAATCATGTAATTGAGAAGAGGAAAAGTAGAAAAAATAAAACGCATCAGACACCATAACCAGATATATTCGTTCCAGCAACACGAATAATCCAGAGGAATGTCAGAAATGTACCATCGACAATAAAATATATACATATTATATTTAACACAACACTTAACACCAGAATTATGACTTCGTTCACATACCATTTTGAGTACGGACCATTCTAAAAAACACACAAATTGAAAACTATCGTAAGAAAGCCAGAGTTTCAGGAGAATGTATCATCGATTTTTCATTAGTCATAGTAGACATCTACCTACATCACGTACAACATTCTTAGGTAATTTACAAAGAATACGCAATGTTATAACATTGTGGAGGTACAGGGTGTGATGTCTCTCCAACGCAAAGGGAGGATCCTCCGACCAGTCTGATTGATCGTGCCTGGCGGGCCGTAAACTCCACTTGTGCGATGCAGAATAATATGACGTCATGTGAAGTGCGATTGTATCGCCATCTGTTAAATGTAGGCTGAACTTCTTCGTCTGTGCGGAGTCGCCACTACATCGAATACTGACAATGAAAATCGACATACAAAAGAATGTAAACAACATATAATGAGAAAACGACAATTTCGTACTATGCAATGTCTGCATATTATCATTTATAGCACATGTAAAAACCACAGGATGTTAGGCACACGGTTGTCCAAATGAAATAGAGATCTGGACTGGGCTATTGCCAACATGTTGGACTCAGGCAAATTAAATATATATTTTTTTTTAATCATGCAAAGTCGAACTTTGTTCTGTTTTTAGCTCTTTCCGAAACTTTGACAGTCTGTTATAATTTTTTTACAAGATGTCTACAGGAAATAATAATTTTAATGAAATGTAGCAATAGTTAACTAAAATAAAAAATATCATTATGACATCTAAACACATATTCGTTTAACATTTTTACAGTTTTAGTCCAAATTTCCTATTAATTATTTTAAAAATTAAAACTGTGCGACAGAATTTAATTTACCTGAGTCAACGCGTTGGCAATAGCCCAAACCAGATCTGTATTTCATTTGGACAACCGTGTGCCTAACACCCTGTATAATACTGTTAACAATAAAGCACATGGTTAAGATAGGATTTGAAACGAATGCGTAGTTAATAGTTCTAGATATTCTGTCTTCTGTTACCAACCTCAAATTTCAGAGAAATTGTAGACTGGAGTTTAAGAACAACGTCACTTTGAGCATGTTCGACATAATCTCAAGTAACTTCACAATGTAGCCTACATGCGTGTGTCTAAGTAAATCGCTGGCAACTTTGAGTGAATTATAATAATAAATAATAATATTCTATCACATAAACAAAACACTAACTAGCCCAAACTAAGCAGAGCTTGTACTACGGGTAGTAGGCAATGGATAAACATACATATGTACTTATTTTGGTAAATACATACATATTATACATAGAAACACCCAGGCCAAGACAAACATCCATATTCATGCACACAAATGTTTGACTTGTGCGGGAATCGAACCCGCGACCTCAGGCGTGGCAATCGGATCGCAAATCAAAAAACACTAACCACTACGCCATCGAGGCCGACAATTAATTTCACATAGGTATTATATTTGATCTATGTGACAGATGTCCAGTCTATAAGTATTCTAAAATTATAATCAATCAATTTCGGTTAAGTTAAGGTCCGTACCCAAAAACTTAATAATATTGACAACTAAACTAGAATTACGCTAAACATCTCTAAGTACATTACGTACAATAAATAGTTTTTTTTTTCACTTATATACGTAAATATATATGTAGCGTTTATCTAATAAAATAATATATAATTGATATATTATTATTTATTACAACAATGGTAACATGACAAAGATTAAGTGCAAACCGCAGAGGGAGCCACAATCGTCCCTTGAATTTATATTTAATATTATAATTTCTATGGTGTTTCACTTTACGTATATATTTTAGCATAATTTACATACTTCACCGTCCAATGTTAGGGGCCAGACATATAGTTATTCTATGGGAAGTTTGTTTTACTAGTACAGTATAAATTTTACTTGAAAGAAGTATTATCTAGGAAAGCTAGTGTTTCATTTTTGCCTTCTTTCACATTGTATTTTAAGTGCTATGTGGTGTTAAAACCTTTTCTAATCACTACTTATGGTCAGAAAATTATAATAACCAATTGGCTGTCCCGTGATAGACATAATAGAAAATCTATTGTTATGTATCATATGTGATTCATCGGACAGGGAACCTGTTAAGAAGTGATAAGAAAAGGTTTTAACTTATAACTATAACTTATTTTCGTATTAGAAAAGGTTTTATTTGAAGTCGGTGTGACACAACAAGAAAGAGTTCTTGTTGTGTCACACCGACTCCAAATAACATGGTTCTGGTCATCTGAATAGCTATTCATAGGTTCAAGTATTACAGTAATCACAGTAGTTTCAATCTTGTCTAGATGGTGCCTAATGATTTAACAAACAGCTGAGTTCAATCAAAATCACATTTAAGCATCTAAATTACAATATAGGAAAAATGAAAAATCTTATTAGCTTTCCTGAAAATACACAATATGTACAGATATTAACATTTTGTTACAATAATTATTCAATATTGTTACTACATGTCAGGCGCGGATCCAGCCCTCAAAAAAGGTTGTGGTCACAGCTACCCGAAAATCGGCCAAGTGCGAGTCGGAGTACGAACTCGCTCATGAACAATCATGACTCATGAACGACTTTTAAATTTGATTATTTCCGTTTCTCCGCGCAGGACTTTGACCTTAGGAATGAAAATAATCATTGGAGGAAGTCAGACCCGATTTCGTCCAACTAAATAGTCAAACAGTTTCGAATAAATTCCAAACCAATTACAATCAATAAATTATTATTTTTCTTCTTTTCTAGGAACACTAAACTGGATAAATAGGTATCTTGACGCTGTCTCAGGAGTCGTATAGCGTTTATTATCATCAGCCTATCAATCTCAATAGACCGTAAAACTGTGACGTCACAAGTCTATTAGGGTTGTGGGCATGCCCATCGTGTCCACAACGGTGGATCCGCCCTTGCTACATGTATCAGATTCAATATAGATTTCAATAAAAAGCAATATAAGGCTACCATTGACCAAATTTCTTCCCTCTCCAAATAAAAAAAACATAAAAAGCAAAACATCCACAGGCATACATCATACTAATTTAAACAATAGGAATACAATATCACCAATGTATAATAAATATGCCTTTTTACTGCTGAAGTGTTATTTTCAATAGAAATATCAATCGTATACAATGTCTATTGAAAGATTTTCGTCCTTTTCCACCCAACCGAGCGTCGAACAATTCGCTAAAGTAAGTACGTTTAAATTGGAACTATTATGTCAACACCAAAATATTTCTATCAAGTATTTTGGGTTAAAACATCTGTTGGTTAAAAAAATATATAGGTACTATATTTCGCTCACAATCTACCATGAACATTCCAAGTCTAACTATAAAATAGTGATAAGTTAAATTTTCTACCCGCCATCTCTTTCTCACAGAGCACGAAACACTGTCTGCCTCTCTAGAGACGAAAGATCATCTCCCTCGCTTCTACTAAAGACCAAAGTAATAATAATATTTTTGCGACGGCGGCGGCGAGCGCAAACAGCTGTCAGTTTGGCAATATAAGCGTCATGTTTATATCGCGTGAGTACGTTATACTGACACGGATGGATTGTCATATCTATACTAATATTATAAAGCTGAAGAGTTTGTTTAAACGCGCTAATCTCAGGAACTACTGGTTCGATTTGTAAAATTCTTTTAGTGTTGGACAGCCTATTTATCGAGGAAGGCTATAGGCTATATAACATCACGCTACGACCCACGGGGCCGGCGCAGTAACGATAAACGCGGGTGAAAACGCGGGAACACCTAGTTCCATAATATAACAAGCGTGACATCTCTAGCAGGCAGCTAGCGTGTCCCGTGCTCTGTATATATTAGTAATTATAGACTGCAGGCAACTTCACACACTGACCACGGATGGGCCTGCTTATTGAGCCGCATACGAGAAAAATACATACGGTTTTAACGTATACTGGGCACATGCGAGTATGCTTGCATACGCCACTGATAAACGTATCAGTAAATAGCCGGTAATATCATATGGATTACTGCGAATTTACTGTGTTGATATATATCTCTCTATACATAATAATATGTACTTACATAAACAGATTTACAACTGTATATTACAGAAAGGATCGGCAAATAATAATATAATAATATTCTATCATATACACACAACACCATCTAGCCCAAACTAAGCAGAGCTTGTACTATAGGTACTAGACAATGGATAAACATACATATATACCTCTTTTTTTTAGTACATACATCGAAACACCCAGACCAAGACAAACATCCATGTTCATGTACACAAATGTTTGACTTCTGCGGGAATCGAACGCGCGACCTCAGCCGTGGCAGTCGGTTACACTAACCACTACGCCATCGAGGTCGGCAAACGTACCAATTTGCCAACTACATATGTTGATCCTATAACAGAATTTATTGCTGCTTGCTACATTTAAAACATCGCGCTACTAAGGAGAATTTTGTGACAGAAGAACTCGCCCAAGTATTGCACTCGGGACCTAGCGGATGCTCGCAAAATACAAACAAAGACGATGACATGCCTTCAGTCTATAATTACTCTAAACTGTAATAATTTAATACTTTCCTATCTCCCTACTATGATAATATGCCAATCGCCTCAAAAAAAGGTATCCATGCATCAATATCGGCCAACATCCAACTTCATTATATAAATATGCACCGAAATTATGACAGAGAGTAGTTACTAGCTTTCTGTATAGATAAACTAAATAATCATTACAAATAACAACAGATTTATAAATTATAATATTAGATTACAAGTCTTAAATGCGTTAAGAAGTATTTAAAGATAAATAATAATAATATTCTATCACATACACACAACACCATCTAGCCCAAACTAAGCAGAGCTTGTACTATGGGTACTAGACAATGGATAAACATACATATATACTTTTTGTTTTGTAAATACATACATACTATACATAGAAACACCCAGACTAAGACAAACATCCATGTTCATGCACACAAATGTTTGACTTGTGCGGGAATCGAACCCGCGACCTCAGGCGTAGGAATCGGTTACACTAACCACTACGCCATCGAGGCCGTATTCTGGCGTCCGCTAACGAAAAGGACATATAATATAGTCATATATGTTCTATACCACTGAACGTCCTTTTAGTTAAGACGGCTGTATTTCTTTCCCGACGTTTCGACCGACTTGCATTGTTCACGGACAAAGTTTGACTCACAAGTCGATCAAAATGTCGGAATAGAAATAGGTAGTTATAACTACATCTTTAAATACTTATCGAAGCGATTAAGACGCGTCTTCTATTATTATATTAGGTTTAAAAATAACAACTTATATTTTCAAGTATTAAGTTACAAATCTAAACGGTTATTTGTGACACCTGGCAGTATAGTACTGAAACATTCGCCGAAAAAGACAGATATTTAAAATGGTAACATTTTATGAGAGCAAGACTGGGTCGGAGTCTGCCTGGTATTTAAATAGGAAAAGCAAGAGACCTGAGTCAATCCTAACTAATATTATAAAAGCGAAAATAAGTTTGTTTGTTTGTTTGTTACCTTTTCACGCCTAAACCACAAAACCGATGACCCTAAAATTTTGCATATACGTTGTCAGGTGTACAGAAACGGACATAGGCCTTTCATGCCGAAAAAAATTATTGTTCCTGAGTAAAAAAACAATAACGTTCTTATGATAATAGATGGCGCCACGTGTCTTTCGAATCATTATTAAATTATATTATTACAAGCAGAGTACAACCCGAATTGATTGTAAAATTCTAAATTAACGCGAGCGAAGCCGCGGGCAATAGCTAGTACCATATAATTTTTAAATTCACCAGTCACCAGCAAAACATTTGCATAATTTGACTTTCCGCCAACTGCTAAAGTTCACACTAAACATTTATACAAAACTGTATATAATTTCTACCAGAAAGCCGTAATTAAGAGTCCCTATACCTTAAAGGAAGCTTGAAACAGCTATCTAATTATGAACACGTATACCTTTTAACGAAACAGGCGGACTACAATATAAATAGTGACATTTAATATGGTATTTGATTCTGGTAATACTGTATCATGTCGTATGTCCTCGTCCTGAAGTTCAAGAAGGAGTTCCTGATGACCGAGAGCATGTAGGCGGCGGCTTCCTTCTCCGTGGAGTTGGGCGCGAAGCGCGAGCGGAGCAGGCGGATGGTCTGGCCGCGGAAGCAGGGGAGACCCGTGTCCAGCATCAGGGACACCATCGATATTATAGCTTCTTGGTATGGCCTGTCAAGTATACGTTTTATGTTATCAGTACAAAGGATGCATGAATGAGTATTGAGATTTTTTTTACATGTAGGTATATTGTATTTTTATTATCTTAGAACTAAAAATAACTTAAAAATGTATACTTTCGATTGAATGTGTCGACTGGAGTGATTCGATATCTAAGTGTACGCCTATGATAAGATTATAATTTGTTCGTATGTTTAAACTTTCTTATGAATTATTATAAATTCTTATGAGAAATAAAGATATCTCAATACTAAGACAGACTAATTGTTAAATGCTAGAATACCAGACATAAATATAGTATTTAAAGACTTGACAGATATAGATATAATTAAAAACATATTGAGTCGCAGCAGCACACCGGTGGCTAGACACAATAGGTTTCTAATTATATTTTGAATCTGTTAAGAATGGCATGATTAGAACATGTAGTTTAATTTAATTTTCATTTCAGTTGAGGGTGATTTTCGCAAATGTGAAAACAACTGATCATATTGTCTTAAATTTACATGAATGTTATACATTAAAATTAAACTATACGAACAGATATACAAAAAACTCTACTTGCAGATATTTTGCAACTATTTAGATTAATAAACTATTTAGATTTTCCCAGTAGTTTCGGTCGCTTTGCAACAACCATCGTCACGGGGAGACTATCTATACTAATATTATAAAGCTGAAGAGTTTGTTTGTTTGAACGCACTAATCTCAGGAACTACTGGTTCGATTTGAAAAATTATTTTAGTGTTGGATAGGCTATTTATTGAGGAAGGCTATAGGCTATATAACATCACGCTACGACCCACGGGGGCGGCGCAGTAATGATTAACGCGGGTGAAACCGCGGGAACATCTAGTAATTAAATATAAGCAAAATATCAAATATTTTCTTTGAAAAATCCTACTCATAAGTTTTGGGCGCAAACAATACCCTTCGTATTGCAAACGCCCAAAGGCTACGTCAATCCCCACCTACAAGCAGACACGCTCGCTTACTACCTAGGTAGTATAAATATATATACCTGACAGCTAGGAAGGCCTGCACGCACAGTTCACAGAACCAGCGGAAGGGCGGCGCCTCCATCTTGCCTCCCATCACCATCACCATCTCGTCCGTCAGCTTGATGTCCGGCTCGAAGCCCAGGTTACCGCCCGGGGACGACTCGAACATGAACCCGAAATCTGAAAGAGAAATTACATTACGTTATATAATTATCAGTGATCGGAAAAGGTAGAGCTAATGTACCTAAAGTTCAAAGAACAGAGACAAAAAGTGGAGACTTCCTTACGACTAAAAATATTATATTATTAAACAATTTTAGCTTTTTATTATATACTTAAATATTATATGTTTTTTATACAATTTAAAAAGTGTCTTCGTAGATTGTTAACTTAGTTCTATATACCTCCACTTATTTTTTTCTTTGTAAATTTTTTATATACATAGCTCTATATCTAATAAGCTATTATTGTTTTACTCCAAAGTTTACCCTAAAGGCAGAATTTTATGTTTAAAAATTTTATGTTTTCTGTTTGTTTCTTTAATTAAGTTGTTAGTTTAGTTGTAATTATAATTTGCAAGCTGTGGTTTCCTATAATTGAGGGACTATACACGCTAAGAACTTTATTACTGCTATATAATGTATGTTATTGTATATTCCTTTGTTGGAAATCCTTAAATAAATAAATAAATATCTAAACAAAACTAAACCTTATTCGACAATATGCTGTCATTTACAACTGCAAACTCGAAAACCTTTACCCGCGTACTTTCTTTTGTTATACCAATCGGTAACACATTTGTATGGTCTTACTTTGTTATACCAATCGGTAACACATTTGTATGGTCTTACTTTGTTGGAGTAGAACAAAAGAATTTGAAATGTTGCACCCAGGTGTTTTATTACCTAATCTAATATTTGTCGACTAATTGTTTATTTCGCAGTTAAACTAAATATATTTATAATATAGAAATATTTGCTACTAAGAATATACGTAAATAATAGAACTATTGCACTAGGGCCTATCTGACTATTTACCGAGCACCATGTCAAATATCGGTGGTGCCAGTACTTCCTCAGGGAATACACATTTGGAATTTATTCAAAGAAATGGTGGTGTTGTTCTACTTCACGCAGGGCATGAATATATTACGATTAGTAATCATATTAAGGACAGTATTAAATAAAGATATTGCAATGTAATTAATAATAATTACAATACAATATCTGTATTTAATACTGCCCTAAAAACCGTATTCTTAGTATAATTACTAATTATACTAAGAATACGGTTTAGTTTTGTTTAGATATAAAAAACATATAATATTTAAGTTTATAACAAAAAGCTAAAATTGTTTAATAATATAATATTTTTAGTCGTAAGGAAGTCTCCACTTTTTGTCCCTGTTCTTTGAACTTTAGGTACATTAGCTCTACCTATTCCGATCACTGATAATTATTATAATAATACTAGCTATCACGCGCATATTCGTCTGCGTTTAAAAAAAACCCATCCTATCTTTTAAGTTGGACCAAATTACATATGGTTACGAAGTTTGATCAAAATGGGTTCAGTAGTTTAGGAGTCCATAGCGGACAAACAACGTGACACGTAATTTATATATATTATGATAATAATATTAGCAGCTCTGTATTAAACTGTCGTACTGCAGAGTATGGGTCTCATCTAAGTTTCATTTTCGTTCATTCTCCGTCCCACTTCCTTTCATAAAGGGTCGGCAACGCGCAAGTGATGCCTCTGCTGTTGCAGGCGTCCATAGGCTACGGTCACCACTTACCATCAGTTGGGCCGTATGCTTGTTTGCCACCTCAGATATATATAAAAAAAAATGAAAATACAACTATTAGAATAAATGGTAGTCATCCATTTCCTTACCTATATGTACGAGATGTCCTTCAGTGTCCAACATAAGATTGCCGTTGTGTCTGTCTTTGATCTGCAACAAGAACCCGATCACGCTGTACGCCGCCATGGACGTCACGAAACACCGTCTAGCCGCCTGAAACACACACAAACAACATATTTTATTATTTTAGGCAGAAATCGACTAAATCAGAAAATGTGCTAGCCTCCCAATACATCGGTCGCTGAATAACTCAGTAAGACGCTCACGGACGGATTTGACAAAAAAATAAAATTAAGATGACGTCCGTCCGTCGAGCCGTATTGGTACGACTATTTTGTTATTATAAACACCAGCCCACATGTTAACTGAACAGCGTGTTTGGTGCCCGGTTTCTTGAAAGGATTGTGGGTTTGTCTCTAACCGCACATAGTATTCCTTCTATTCCAAATTCTTTTCTGGTATTAACTTCGCAGCACTTCGCGTGCTGAGCCGTGAGTTCCGACGGACAACATTCACTATGCTTTTTTCTGTTCTCACATTTACTTGTCTGCCACCACCAGCCGCCGCTGGAGTAATCGGACAATTCTCTAATCTATACATATAATAAAATCGTAGGAAAGTCAAAACTGTACATTGAATATTTTTTTAAAAGAATACTTGGGTCGTGATGTACAATCGATATCGAAGCCAAAAATATAGTTTTTAGAATTTTTGTCTGTTTGTCCGTATGTATGTCCGGGCTAAACTCAAAAAGTACTGCATGGATTTACTTCAAATTTGCATGAATATTACTAACAGGTCGGGTCAACATATAGGCTACATATTATCACGCTATCACCTACGGGGGAGGAGCTGTGAATCTTTATTTTTCTTACGCATTCTGTGACAGCGTGTAATCTAACGACGCATATTTAAATGTTGTTTTTCAGTAAGCCATGCTATTATCTAGCTTTACACTATAAAAACTACGCCATTTAAGTAACTTGGGCAGAGAAATATAGTTGGGTTCCGCGGCGACAAACACTTTTTAGTTAAAATCTACGCGGACGAAGTCGCAGGTAACAGCTAGTAGACATTAAAACGTTGCCGTTATCATACGTGAATCAGAAGGATGCCGGGCGGCCGGATGTATCTGGCGGTAAATCCTCAACAGAAAACCTTTGAGCTTCTCCCAAACACATCAACATATTCCCGTACTCACGAACACTATACACATACGCGGCGGCATTATTGTTAAACAACGACCACAAACTTAAACTAACAACTAAATAACAATCACTTAACAAAAAACAATAACAGAAACTTAATAAAAAACCAAAAAATTATAATCTGGCTAGCAAAAAACGTAAATGAACAAATCTTTCACTCACGCTCGTTCAAGCAACTAACCACTCACTCACTGACTCACTCACTTAGAGAAATAGAAGTCATACAAGGGGGAGTCGTAGGAAATAAGTAGATGTAGCGTCGTATAGAGAATCGTTCAGAAGGCCCGGGAAAAATGCCTGACCTTCTGTAGGTCAGCTCTTGGTGATGGTACCTCATCCGATCTCGGAAACGGTGATATCTACGGGAGTCGTTCTCGAACAAAATCTTCCTAAAATCCTGGCAACTTTTAAGGAGGGCGAAACAAACTGGTTTCCATACAAAAAAACATGGCCACCATACAAACTTTGACCTCTAATATCTCCGAAACGGTTAGAGATAGGCGACGAGATCTTTAAAGAAAAGGTCATTTTCAAGGTCAACGGGGGTCATCGGCGAAAAGTAAAAGCTAGTAGTCAATAAAGCAAGAGTACCTGGAACTCCCTGGTGGTCTCGTCGCCATACTTCTTGATGAAGTACTCGTACATGCCGATGTCGGTCTGTCGGCCGAGCTGGTCGCGCGACTTGGCGTTGGGCACACACTCTATCACGCCGCACTGGAACATTACACATTGTCGTTAGGTGGCAGCACTGTACGAGGTATCGAGGAGTTGTGCCGCAGCTAGCAGAAGAGACAAAGACCACTAGTCTGCCTAATAATGACACTAATGTTCTTTCCTAGTAACTCATTATGATAGGAATTTCCAAAAAAGACATTTCTTGTATAGGGAATCTTTTAAATCTTATTCATCATCCTAAATAATATTTTTTTTTTAATTCTATTTTACGATCGTTTTCCACTGAAAAATAATAAAATGTTTCTAAATCCGAATTAGTTTCAAAATCAGAGAAATAGATCTCTAGAAATTTTGTTTCTTCGTCCTGGAAAATGGGAAAGGATCGTACGTGGTATTTGACAATGTAAGTCACGCGGCATTGGACTAACAACGACGGTATGGTATATACTCACTCCGGGCGCTGTAGCGACGACCTTGTAAGGGAACAGGTAGAGGTCAAGTCCGACCTTCTGGAAGATGTTCTTGAAGAGGGAGATGACCTGCAGCGCGAGGATGTCCTGCCGCACGTCGTCGCCCACCTTGAAGATGGCCGCCTGCCACACCTCCGCCACCGCGCCCGTATAACGGTCCTTACCTTCCTCCTGTTAGATTACATACAGAATTTATGGTATAATGATTGCAGCTCCTATATGATTTGTATAACAAACAGTATTGTAAAAAAAAATGTGTGTGTGTACCAGAGTACACAGGTAAGAAGTGAAACTTCTTTACGACATATCATTTTTCTACTATTTGCAACTTCACGAAAATGGGGTAGATAAGGCTTAAGCCTTAAGAAAAACAATTTCTTCCGTATTAAATTAAAGCTATTTTATTATTATAGACATGCATACAATTAATGAGTAATTTATTTTATCATTGTTCTTATTATAATATCATTGCTATTGTTGTATTTCATCAATAATGATAGCATCATTATTAATTACTATTGTTGTCATTATTAAATATTTTTGTAATTAATGGCTTGTGGTAGCTAAAATATGAAATATATGTTTTACATTCTACGGATTCTAGTAGTCTTGTAAAAACTGCGTCACTTGTAGTACCAGATCTTACGAACGAACGACGAATTAGAACGAATTAGACGAATAATTAAAAAAGATGTACGTATACATACTTTTATTTTCTAATCGTGTTTTGTTTTATTTTTAAATTATTATTTAATTTATATTTTTTATTGTTTTTAGAATTAATAATGTTCACTAGATTTACAGTCATATTTATTAATACTTGCTAATTTTAACAGATTTATAAACATTCACTGATACTTACAATCAAAAAGTGAGGTTAATCTCAAATAAATATTAAAATCATGCTCATACGTGTTGAATTTATAAAACGAAATATATAATCACTCTCACTTTTCTTGTAAATTCACTTAAATTTGAATAAGTCTTTTTATTTTATCACTTTCAAATTAATATATTGTTATTCTTATTTCAAACCAAACTTCAAAACTAATATATTGTTGTTATTATTATAATATATTACATTATATTCTTTACGTCACTATACTAAACTTTGATAAAAAAAGCAACATGGCGCGTAACCGAAAAACGTGACGATTTTTTTTTACACTGCTACAAAATTTCTCCTATACGTCGATAAAGAAGTTTCACTTCAATAGACGATGAATAATTTAACATTTTAACAAAAAAGAGTACCGATTTCAACTAGACAAGTAATAAAATGAGAACATCATCAATGTAGTTCAAGTCAACCAAATACTTATTATTAAAGATATCTCGAAAACTACTGGTCACATCTAGACCAAATTCAAATAGGAGCAAATCAGAAATATCAGCTCTCAATTAACTTGGAATGTCCCATGACTCATAAAAAAGACGCTACCGTTGCGCGTCCATGACCCCTACGGGGGAGTCAAGAAAACTCGTTGTGATTGATCGCGAAAAAAATACCAAAGATTTTCTTGACTCCCCCGTAGGGGTCACGGACGCGCAACGACATCAACGTTTCAAAAGAAAAAAAAATTATCTAAATCATTTAGAAAAAGTTCTGAGGTAAAATTTGAGAACCTCCCCTCCTCCTGTTTTCGAAGTCGGTTTAAAAGAATGGCCGTTTATTTTCTTGTCCGTTCTTCTCAATGGTTCCACGCCCTTGCTTTGCTGAACGTGGCAACAGGTAAATATAAATTCATATTATTGTTTAGTTGTAGAGTGACCTTGACGTTCATAAGTGTTACTTTGTGACCTAAATGAACGAGATCGGTGTAAAAATCCAGGATTCAACCTCTTCGTCTTCCTATGACCTGGTGACCCCTATATCTCGGGGTTCTTTTGACCCACAGGGCCCATATTCAAACTCGACCGAGGTATGACCCCAAGGTGTCTGCACACCAAGTTACAAGTAAATATTTTTCCATTTAAAATATGTTACCCCTATATCTCGGGGTTCTTTTGACCCACAGGGCCCATATTCAAACTCGACCGAGGTATGACCCCAAGGTGTCTGCACACCAAGTTACAAGTAAATATTTTTCCATTTAAAATATGTGACCCCTATATCTCGGGGTTCTTTTGACCCACAGGGCCCATATTCAAACTCGACCGAGGTATGACCCCAAGGTGTCTGCACACCAAGTTATAAGTAAATATTTTTCCATTTAAAATATGTGACCCCTATATCTCGGGGGTCTTTTGACTCCCAGGGCCCATATTTAAACTCGACCGAGGTATGACCCCAAGGTGTCTACACACCAAGTTACAAGTCAATTGGTCCAGTGGTTCCGGAGCTATGCCTGTCTATAACAGACAGACACACAGACCCTCAAAGTGTTTTCATTAACCTCTTCGAAGAAGACTCAAGAGGTTAATAAAGATATTTTGGTTTTTGAGTTTGACAATGTTTTCTGGATATTAAACAATTTAACCTCTTGTGAGACAGCTGGATGTTTACATTATCGCCCGTTATCGCCGCGTGCCACTTGAGATTTTGTTATTGTTAATTACCGGCCCACTCATAGCTCGTAGAATCAAAAAAATGGTACTACAGAATTTGTTATGATGTCAGCTACGTAGTAAAATATAAACAAGAGCTTTTTGCTGGCTCGCATGCGAGCCCCTGGCACACTAGAGGTTAATACTGCTACAGATACAGTTGACCTGCGATGTAGCAGTTTAAATAGCACACCCACAGCCCCAGTGTATCGGTCTTTGCCTTCTTATATATTACGTATAGAAGTCATGAGTTTGAGCATGTTTGTCTTCAATTATTTTTTTACTACTACAGATTACAATTTATCCGCGACGATTTAAAGTATGCGTCATCCTTTACATGCTTATACTAGATTTAGATGAAACCTAGCTTAGCTTTTAAGCTAAATCCTAAACTTCTAATCTGTTAAAATCCATTCATTCATTGAGTGATGTCTGACCAAACAAACAGGCAGACAAAAATATATTAAAACATTGTCTTTTAGCTACATAAACAAACACTAATACATACATACATAGATAGATTCACGCCTTTTCCGAGAGGGATAGGCAGAAACTACGGATTTCCATTTGCCACGATCCTGACACTTCTCTGGCTTCATTCACTTTCATCACATTCCTCATACACGCCCGTCGGTTCAAGGATTAGGTTAGGTTTTTAGGGTTAAGTTCGTCGAGTCTAAACACTAATAGTTTTCAAAAATATTTGCCATACGTATTGTTAAAATGTTATAATAGTACAGATACTAGATCTTTATGTATATTCTTTAAATTATTTTACTATGTATTCTAGAAATTCTGGTCCCGATCGAAAAGAAATCAAGACCTGGAATTCTTCAGAATTTCTCGGGCGAGATAAAAGCAACAGCACTTTTAGTAGTGTGACATTAATGGATACTTACAACAGGAGGATCTTCCCCAGAAGCGATGGCCAGCGCGATTTTTTCCATCTCAGTGATGCCGTACTTCCGCACTCTAAACCTCGCGAGATACGGAGCCTTAGCCGCACTCTGCATAGGTGTACCTGCAAATAGTCAGTACTATAGAAGAGATTTAGCCTAGTGGGAAGCTGTGGGAATACCACGCAGAGGTCTTGAGTTTGATCCCAAGGCGCGCATCTCTGAGTTTTCGAAGTTATGTACATATTAAATAGCTAATTATAGCTTGCTCGAGCAACGATAGCTCAGTGGGGAGACCAACAGACTGCAATGCAGAGGGTCTCGGGTTCGAACCCACGTCGCGCACCTTTGATTTTCGGAAGTTATATAACTTTTCGAAATTATGTGCGTATTGATTGACAATTATCGCCCGCTCCGTGCCTCGGAAAGCACGTTAAGCCGTTGGTCCCGGCTGCCATGAACATCTATGGCAGTCGTTATTGGGAGTGTCGACACAAAAGATCCCACTGGGTCGAAGTGTCTCCGGTCTGCACTGACTGGCTCCCACATAAGATAAGATAAGATCGCTTGCTCCAACGGTGAGGGAAAACATCGTGAGGAATCCTGCATGTCTAAGAGTTCCGCATAATGTTCTCAAAGACATGTATAGCCTGCCAACCTGCACTGGGCCAGCGTGGTGGACTATACATTGAGTGAGAAGAGGCCCGTGCCCAGCAGTGGGTCACTTTAATACAGGGCTGATATTATATAGAAGAGATTAATTTGCTGTACATAACGTAAGTATATACCTATTTAAAATAATAAACTATAGTTCTTATTGTTTGATCTATTTCTCATAAAATTATTATCTATACTAATATTATAAAGCTGAAGAGTTTGTTTGTTTGAACGCGCTAATCTCAGGAACTACTGGTTCGATTTGAAAAATTCTTTTAATGTTGGATAGCCTATTTATCGAGGAAGGCTATAGGCTATATAACATCACGCTACGACCCACGGGGGCGGCGCAGTAACGATAAACGTGGGTGAAACCGCGGGTACATCTAGTAGGTATTATAAATGCAAATTACAGTTTCATTGATTAGGCCTTCACGCCTTAACTTCTTATCCGATCATCGTGAAATTTCGCACACACGTTGTCAGGAGTTCATATATTCCCGAGGGTATAAAATTTATTGACAATATCTACATTATCGCGAGCAAAGCCGCATAATCTAATACTTGAACAACAATACAATAGTTTTGTAGTGTAATTTTTGAAGTGAAAACTTCTTTAGGCGCGTTGAGCACTTCTTGGGTGAACACAAATCATAGAACTCGCGTCACCGTCACGATTTGTCATCGTCACGATTCCACGCTTTCCATTTTTGAATTATTTTAGAATATTAACAATATCCCAGAAATGGTGCGTCCTACGCAAAAAATAACGAAATTTTGACCCCTTTAATAACCTCTAAGAGAATATCAGGAATTCGAACAGCCCTTTTTTTTGTTTATTAATAATTGTTTATGATCAAAGATTAAAGTTATCACTTCTATCGGCAGTCCCCAAAGACTGCCTCATTTTTTTATTACAAGCTCCATTTTAACAGGTTCCCTGTCCGATGAATCACATATGATACATATCAATAGATTTTCTATTGTGTCTATCGCGGGGCAGCGAATGGGTTAATACGTTTTGAATTATGCTAAGATAATAAAGATATAATGTTTATACTAATAACTTACCGCTTTTGTAATCAATGTCTATGACCATCGAATCCGGGTTAGATGGTAGATAACAGCCTGGCTGAACCTGTGGGTTTTATAACAAAATTATGATACGGCAATCAGTACTGCGAGCCAAGCTTACGTACTAAAGTTTCCTGTGCTGAATAAAAACGTTTAAAAATATTTTATTAATTCACTAGCTTTTGCCCGCGGCTTCGCTCGCGTTACAACTAGATATCGAGTAACATACAAAATCAAAGCTAAACGCTCTCCGCGTGACAATACGTATACAGCTACATTTTTTTACTAACAAACGGAGAGAAAAGTTTTAAAACAGTTTTAAGTTCAACCTAATTACAACCATGGCACCTAGTAATAAAGTCACAAATCTTCAAAATATGATCTAATACAGTGTCATTCGTCAAATACAGCAACATTTAGTGTGAAATCAACCTTAAGTCGCAACAAATAAAGTACTTTTCCCTTTATTGCCTTGAGAGCTACAACGTTTTGTTTCGTTTATTTTTGTTATAAAAGTTTGTGCGTTTGTTGGCGAGCCTTGGCCAAACATTTGTAGCGGTGGTTTAAAATCGGTAATTTTGTTCAAAATTTTATATTATTTGTTAGGTTAAAGCTTAAAATATAACTTATTCTTCATGTACTTACCGAAAGTAAGATACTCCGGCCGTTAAATTGCTTTTCAGGGCATTATTTTTGCAACTTTTGAATACACACTGCGGCATTGTGAGACGAGTTTACATTGGCAGTGTTTCAAGTGAACTAAACGAAATAAGAGCTCACATCTGAAGCGCGCTGTTATTTACAGAGCCGTATTTTTTGCGCCGACCCGATATCTAGTTGTATTATTGATCGAAGAGGAAAAGTACTATTATTAACCTAACCTACATTTACGTAAGCGAAGCCGCGAGCAAAAACTTGTAATAATTATAAGCTTAACATCAGGTACAGTTCTTGCAACTTACGAAGGCGAGCGGGCTTTACTTGTAGTGGAACGTGTACATGCACAGTGCGGTAGTGTGCGTGTTTGACAGAGCGGTCGGTTACGAGCGACACTAAAGCCTCCTTTACATAATGGCCCATGATGAGCGATTAAAAAGTGGCCATCATCGCTGCGATCATGGTTTGCTCTCTAGTCTCTACACAATCGTGAGTGTTACATTTACTCACTGTCGTCTGCTGAAGATGGACGTCGAAGTGATAGCGGCTGCTACTATCTATTTGCTCAGTACATATAATCATTATCGGAATGTGCATCAAAAAAAGGTTTTTTGACCTTTTTTGTTGCGTAAACATAAATCTACCGGCACCACACACTACCATTTTTTTTTTGTTTTTAAATTGGCGTCACACGTTCACAGCATTCCCGCCAAAAACCACTACCTTTCTACTTGACCTCTG
This sequence comes from Catocala sponsa, assembly GCA_963564715.1. NCBI lineage: Eukaryota > Metazoa > Arthropoda > Insecta > Lepidoptera > Erebidae > Catocala > Catocala sponsa. The sequence goes on along the minus strand of OY751343.1, from coordinate 23,984,923 downwards.
CCGTGCGACTGATTGATGGACGATTGTGTGGACACGCGCACGATCATCGGCACGCATTCCTTTGATGTACCGACAATTCACTGATTAGTCACGATTAGAGGCGATGATGGCCACTCACAGACGATTATGCTCTCGACACAATCGTACGTGCCTGTACTCACCCATAATGGGCCATTGTGTAGAGGGGCCTTTACACACACACATACACATACGCGTTTACCACTAATAAAGCCCGCTCGCTTTCGTGCGTTGCGAGAACTGTAGCAAACAATCGTTACCTTAATATTCTTCAGCGCTTCCAAACACGCTCGTTTCCTCTCAGGTCCCTTCGGGTAAGGTCGGATGACGCCGGAGATGTTCGTGATCTGACTGAAGAAGCCGAACTCTCGCTCATAAAAAGCCTTTGCAGGCCCCGACAGTGAGTCCACTACATTCTTAGTTAATGCTTCCAGAATATCGTACAGAGCAGCTGGAATAAAGCAAATACAAAAAAACAAGTAGGTTCTGTAACGACATATGGAAACAGCTGAATATTGAACGAAAGACAATTTATTTTTCACTATTCTTTCTTTATTACTGGTAAAGGTCGCGGGAAGCGGTTGGATGCGGGTGGCCCAAGACCGGTCTGTGTGGAAAACCTTAGGGGAGGCCTATGCCCAGCAGTGGACGTCTTTTGGCTGACATGATGATGATTCTTTCTTTTCTTTTTTAAAACGACAACTTCCGTTCTAGTAACGAACTAGGAATGTAATAACACCCAAATTTGATCAACTGTATTTACACAGTTTTTTTTTCTTTAAAATACGTACGCACGAATGAGTCCTGTGTCGGCGAGGGCTTTACAAACATTCAAACAACGGACACTAAGAACATCCAGACTCGGGACAACCATTTGTGGATCACACAAAGTTTTGTCTCTTATAGGATTCGAACCCACAACACTCGGCGCAGTGGCAGTGGCGAGGCGACCATTTAAACCACTACGCCATCTGTGCAGTTATCAGAGTCAGAAACTCTTTTGTTGTTATCAGAGTCAGAAACTATTTTGTTGTTATCAGAGTCAGAAACTATTTTGTTGTTATCAGTGTCAAAAACTCTTTTATTGTTATCAGAGTCAGGAACTCTTTTGTTGTTATCAGAGTCAGAAACTATTTTGTTGTTATCAGAGTCGAAAACTCTTTTATTGTTATCAGAGTCAGAAACTATTTCGTTGTTATCAGAGTCAAAAACTCTTTTATTTTTATCAGAGTCAGAAACTCTTTTGTTGTTATCAGAGTCAAAAACTCTTTTATTGTTATCAGAGTCAGAAACTATTTCGTTGTTATCAGAGTCAAAAACTCTTTTATTGTTATCAGAGTCAGAAACTATTTTGTTGTTATCAGAGTCAAAAACTCTTTTATTGTTATCAGAGTCAGAAACTATTTCGTTGTTATCAGAGTCAAAAACTCTTTTATTTTTATCAGAGTCAGAAACTCTTTTGTTGTTATCAGAGTCAGAAACTCTTTTGTTGTAACTTTTTTGGTTGTTATTCTGTAGATATGGAATGTTATTAAATAATCGTTTCTGAAGGTAGTACTACTGTAATACCATTATTTAGGATGATACATCATTCCAAATCACGTAAATGACCAATGACGCAATGAAAACTAGAGAGCACTGTAAGCACGGTCCCGGCCGCCATGAACATCTATGGCAGTCGTTATTGGGAAGTCAGTGCCCTCTAATATCCTGACACTGGTCTAGCTTTAGGGTATCGTTAGCCTTCCGGTTGTGGAGGTCAGATGGCACTCGCTCCGTGTAAAAACTGATATCCAGTCAAATCCGGTTAGACTAGAAAGAAGTGACTTGGGAATAATAAAGGCTAGGGAGAAGACGTATGCATTTTTTATTCTCATATCTATGCAGTATACAGATATTTACATTACATTTCCAGACCTTTATCCGACAGGGCTACTATTGAAAATTGCCTAACAGAAAAATCCTAAAATATCAGAGTGCCTAGTGCAAGTTTGTTTTATCGATCGACAAGTTTATGACGTTCGGCGCTCCGATTGGCCCGCTCCAAACTCCTAACCAATCAGAGAGCTAAACGCGGTAAACGTTTCAATCGCATTAACGTACAAACAACTCACACTAGGCACCTTAATCCGAATTGAACCCGAATCCTAACGGTTGCCGGTAATCGCATCATAAATTTTCGCTACGGACAGTATTATATATTCGTTTGAATTTTAAAATAAAGTAATTTTCGAACTAGTGAATAGCAAAATTGTATTCGAATAAAATCGGAAGGTATTGAAAAAAAAGACGCATGCAATAAAAAAAACATAAATAGCTGTGTGCGCTACGCCCATAACCACCCAAAGCAAGCAAAGCAAAGTAAATAGTAATACGCGTAATCATATTCGAATACCTTTCGAATACAATTACACGCATCACTGTATGAAACGAATAAATACTTACGATCCTTATTATGCATTTCCTCATCAGTATACATGTTCGTGTGCATGTTCCATATGAGCTGGTGAGCCACCACCTGAGACTTCTTCGCCAAGGATTTAATCAGCTCTGCTACGTAGCCCATCTGTATGAAAACAGCATATCAGATTCTCAAGTAATAAAAAAGGGCATCTTAACCTCTCAACCAGTTATAAAAAATAAGAAAATACAAAAAAGCTATTCAAACATAAGAAGACTAGCATAACAAATTTTAGGTTTTAAATCATTAATTCCCAAAGTTGTCCAGGTGGACCCCCAGGAGTCTACGAGAGACTCGACGGGGGTCTACGTTGGCGTGACAAAAAATGTTCACAATTCGTAAGAAAATTTACGAGAATTTTAAAAAGAGAAGGTCAGCCCTTAGAGATTCAATTTTTTTAATTGCATTGTCTTGTTTGATTCTTCACCAATATAATAAATACGAATGCCAAGGAATATGGTAGAAAGGTAGCTGCAGGGGGTCCACCAGAACCAGCAAAATTTTGAAAGTGGTCTATGAGAAAAAAAGTCTGAGAACCTCTGTTTTAAATAGTCTGGTTAAGCTCGGATGCCGGCGTCCAAGCGTTTGTTGAGAGGGTAAGGACAGTTTGGCAACGAATCAGTTTGTCCTAAAAATGCCACAGAGGCGAACCATGCAATATAAGACCCGTGACATTTTGTAACAATGTATCATCACCTGCCTCCGTGGCGCAGCGGTAGTGACTGCGACTGCTGTGCATGAGGTCTCAGGTTCGAATCCCGTTTCAGACCAGCAAAAATTTATTGGGTTTTCTGTTTAATGTTCTGGAACAGTCGCAAGAGGAAAACCTAGGCGAACCTTTCTCGAACAGATCGGAGGCGTTCTGGACAAAGGCCAGGTTAAGAGCTCCTTGAACCGACGGGCGTGTATGAGGAATGTGATGAAAGTGAATGAAGCCAGAGAAGTGTGTCAGGATCGTAGCAAATGGAAATCTGTATTCTCTGCCTACCCCTCTAGGAAACAGGCGTGAATCTATGTATGTATGTATGTTAGGAAATCTCTATAGCAGCTCGGGATTAGGAAGTTGTCGGTGTTAGTCAGTCCTGTGCCTTGGAAAGCACGTAAACCCGTTGGTCCCGCGATTGATCTCTCTCCGAATCGTGAATTAGGGAACAGAGAGTGCACTTGTGTTTGCGCACATACTTGTGCACTATAATATCTCCTGCGCAGATGGCCAGTCTCCGTTAACGCTGGCCGCCGTGTACGATATTCGGTCTAGAGGATATTATTATCATGTGGTAAATATTGGCTGTATACTATAATAATAATTATTTATTTCTCAATACAATACTGACTGGTGCTTAAGCTAGACTTTTGGCCTGTATTGAAACACAGGCCAAAAGTCTAGCTTAGGCCTGAAAGTAACCAGGCCTTCCCATCTTTAAATACGTGTGATTGTAACATTGCATCTTTATTAATCAGGTTTAGGGCATGTTCTATGCGAGTTTTGTGAATTGTGAGTATATTGTGTTTTGCAAGTGTACGTATGTATGTTTGTTTGTGTATGTATGTGCGTGTGTGTATGTGCACGTGTATGTATGTGTGCGTGTGTGTGTCATTGCGTGGTATCACTACTCTGGGATATCAAGTAATTTTTCTGTTTCACTATAATTGAGCTGTTGCAGCCAACTCGTTACGTTCATTTTACAGTGTTTTACTGATAGGTGAAATATGCCTAGAGTCGCGTTTATTTTATTGTAAAGGAATACTCCTAAATGGTAGGAATAGGGTTTTGTAATACTGACGGTGTCGTGTCGGAGCGCCTGCACGAGCTGCGGGATGTAGATGAGCAGCGCGGAGGAGGGGTACGACGTCAGCGCGCTGACCGCCGCCTGCGCCGACAGCGGGTGCGGCGGGTACTGCCGGCTGAAGTACGCCAGCGCCTCCACCGGGCTCACGCGCGCCCACGTTATCATGTGCACCAACTGGACAAGGAAAATATACATTAGGTATTACAAATGGCTAACACATGGACACAAAACGTAAATAAAACAATAGTGGTTGTATATAACACAACACTAATTTTATTAATCTAATATATATTGCTGGATGCGGCAAGCTGAAGACAGGGCGCTATGGCGCTCTTTGGGGGAGGGCTATGTCCAGCAGTGGACTATTATAGCCTGATGATGATGATGATGATGAATATATATTTACAAACGTATTAACAAAGACAAAGTAATTATAAAAATACTAAAATTTATAATACTAAATGTATTATAATTTTTAGTATTTTGTGTGTTATAATGAGTTATGTTAAATATATTGCAAATGTCTCTTGGTATCAAAATTCTACGGTGATAATGAATGGGATTGCTCCTAAATTAAAATATACGAAATAATATACGAATCCTAACTAATATTATAAAAGCGAAAATGAGTTTGTTTGTTACCTTTTCACGCCTAAACCACTAAACCGATCATCCTGAAAGTTTGCATATACGTTGTCAGGTGTGCAGAAACGGACATAGGCTACCTTTCATCCCGAAAAACATTACTGTTCCCGAGGAAAACAACAATAACGTTCTTATGATAATAGATGGCGCCACGTGTCTTTCGAATCATGATTGAATTATATTATTACAAGCAGAGTACAACCCGAATTGATTGTCAAATTCTAAATTAACGCGAGCGAAGCCGCAGGCAAAAGCTAGTATTTTAATAATAATTATTATTATTATATACATGTTATACTGTGTGCTTAACGTAGCGGGTAAGCGATAGCTTGGCCACACTGGTTGGTATGGATTCAAATTCCAAACAGGAGAATAATTTGTGTGATCCACAAATGTTTGTACTAAGCCTGGCTATACTTTGTGTCCAAAATACTCAAGATCTAGTGCCGGAATAGACATTTTTCAAAGATAAAGAGGATAAAAAGATAAAGGTAGACTCAAACTGGTATAGAACTCACCTCATGAGCATCATTAAGCAGAGTGTCAGTAGTCACAAGGTACTTCAGCGCTTGTGGGACATGGCACACGGCCGTGGGCTGCGCTTGCACTTTGCGACGGATTTCTTGCACAATGCCTTCGTTCTTTAATCTGAAAATAAACTAGTATTGCACTCGGTTTTTGAACGATTCATTAATGACGTGTCAAAATGAAACTCATGTGAAGTGATTTGATTAGCTGTCGGCGCTGTTGCTAAGTCAGTCAGCCAATCCCAGCAGTTCATATGAGTTTGACCGTGCTGATAGAAGTAGCTCGGGAACTTATTCTCACTGCAGTAACACAATATAAGAACGATTCAAAGTAGAGACCTCAACATCGCCTCAGCTGCTATGAGGACGATGTGGAGGCCACTGCTCTTAGACCACACGACTGCTTACCATCAGACGGAGTGTGGTCATTTTGACGACAAAATAAAAAAGAGTGATTTTCCGTATTTTCCAATCCGGTTACTTCTCATTGTAAGAGATCCTAGGTTTAAGGAGATATTGCGATGTGCCTTACAGCGTTAGTGAAAGCGATTGCTGGCATTGTGTACCGGGCTCGAGACTCAGTTTGGACCAACAAGAACTTACTGACTTCTCTGTCAAAAATTTCTCAACAGCAGCATGATGTTAGGAAGTTGGCGGTGTTATCACTCCCATGCCTCATGCCTCAGCAAGTTTGTAAAGCCGCTGATCTTGCGAATGTGTCTGAACTCCCTGCGGTCGTATCGCATTGCCGTCTCGATGGACATGAGAGTGCACTCGTGTTTGCGCGTCGGTGTTGGGCACCTATAAGTGGTACAGGGTAGGAGCCTCACCTCTCGGGTAGGAAGACGGCCAGCGTGGGGCTGATGTCCCAGGCGAGCTTTGCGTAGTCGCGCCAGTGGCGGTCGGTGTTGGGCTTGGACCGCCAGGTGGCGATGTTGTCCTCGCCTGGCACGGCCTGCTCCAGACGTCCATGTGGGTTGTGCCACGTCACCAGGAACTCTATCTCTACTGCCTGCGGACAACACATCAATTTTTGAAGTGTTCAATCAAATCTCCTTTTTAAGGAGCATAACTAGAAATAATTCCTGTGACGCGGACGACTATAAATTATAATTGCTTATTTCTGTAGCCATATTATGTGTGAGAAGAAGCTATAGACGGTTCTCTATCCAATTACATACAATTTTAAGACATAATACAACATGACATAATTTTGTTTGTCCTAATTATATTTACGCAAAACATTATTTACGCATATGATGAATGAGGGCACTCATTCAATATTGCAGGTAAGTAAATCGGCTGTGTACCGACCATGAGTTCGAGTATGAGGTTCCGTTTCTTGACGTAGTCCTTGACGAAGGTGTCCTGCGGCTTGGCGGGCGGCTTGACGCTGCGGTTGGAGCGCTTGCCCGCCAGGCTGCCCGCGCCGCTGCTCAGCGTCGTCGTGGACATCGGCACCTAGCAAACAGACGTGATGCCTTAGTCAATTTAGCCTTACTGTTAACCTGGCCATAATGGGTAGACCTATGGATGTACGTCGGGAAGTAAGCGTGCCTTGTACATCTCCGGTACCATACCGGAGATGTGGGAGGTAGAAGTGTTCGTTATATTAGATAGCTGATAAAATAACCTAATATTTATTAATAATCATACAGCCTATTATTTATTACAACTGGCAAGCGTTATTTATGTTGAGCGATTATTTTTCAATCATCAACCGCTAGCTACGACATCACATGCACAATGCAAAACGGACCGGAACGGCCCATTCAAGGTCAATTTCACTTTGCCGTATATTATTTTTCACCTGCCAAATTATGCTCTAAGATGACTGCATAAGAACTATATTCAAATAAATGTCCAGTAATGAATAGTAGACATAATAGGCAAACTAAACTAATATATTTTGTTTGGCTAATACTAATACATTACCCGTTAGATTATTTATTGTTTGAATATATTATGATAAAATCAGTGCGGTTCACTTGCTTGACCTCGTATGACGTAGTGAGTATCGTGCGTTTGTGAGTTTTGTGAGTGATGTTTAATTGATTGCTATTATATTTGTATTCCTTAAATAATAAATAATCGATATATTTTATCATAAATCGTAATTTCAGTCAGACAGTCCTGAGCCTGTAAAAAAAGTACGAAGGAAAGTTCGATGAATTTATTTAATTAAGTAATTAAAATGTAATTAAAACAGAACAGAACAAAAGTGTCCATATCTATATTATTAAATAACATTTAACAGCGCACAGCGTGCTCTACAACGATAATTATAATCAAAACGCGTCATTCTACGCAGCGAACTAATATATTATAGCGTAAAAAATAATAGGCGTTTTATAAATAACGTATCGTTGTAACGCGTTGTCAATATATAGCCGTTGCGAACACCTCTAATGGGAGGCGGCTTCTCCGTCGGCCTCAGCGAGGATATCGTTAGCAACTCCCAAAGTTCGCGAGTGGTGAGCGGCTTTATTGCTCCGGCACCTATCTGGACAATAGGTAGTGCCACTTGGGCACGAGGTAGCTGGCTAAGAACCGGGTCTCAGGATTTAGGGGACAAGACCTGTCTATAACTGGTCCCTGAAGATGCCTCCGGGCACTGGAAGGTACAGCGGCTCTCACTTATATATCTAAAAAGGTGGGCAAGTGGGTACGCTATATCATAAACTTGAGTCTAGTACGTAGAGGGAAGGGTCTGTTATAGGCATTAGGTTTATTTTCCTTTGCCGCATCAATGTAGATAGTTTGAATTATAATTGTAGGTATGAAAATGAATACTGTTTTAAAATAGGTATAGGTTTTAGTTAGTAATCTCCCTGCAATTGCATCGTTACTAACAACTAATGATTTGCCACTGCTAACGACTATTAACATATTTGACCGACTGATTGAGACCTCAAAGCGTCAAATCTATATCTATACAAATAAATAAAATTGAAGTGTCTGTTTGTAATGTCAAAATAATAGCTTTTTATCTAATGCATATGAAAGTATATAAGGCACCTATACGAAAACATCTACTTTTAAAATTTTTGTCTGTCTGTCTGTTTGTTCCGGATAATCTCCGAAACAGCTGAACCGATTTTGACAGGGCTTTCACTGGCAGATAGCTGATGTTATAAGGAGTAACATAGCCTACTTTGATTTTAGAAAAAAAATAGGGTTCCGCGGAGACAAACACTTTTTAGTAAAAATCTACGCGGACGAAGTCGCAAGTAACAGCTAGTTTTAAATAAAACAAAGCATACTACTATGACAATAAAGTCGATAATCAAATACCGTTTAAACTATTGAATAAACATATACAGTTACAATTGCAAAACTCAATGGCTCTTTCTAACAGTTTCAGATGGACTATAATAATATGGTCGTAAAATCAAAATTAAAACGGGGTGTGAACTATTCAATGAACACGAAACCATACAAATGCTATTAAGAAGCTCAAAAGGCTACTTACGAACCATTTTAAATAAAAAGACATCATACTGCTATCATAATACAGCTGGTAATCAAATACCGTGTTATATGTACTATTGAATTAACATGAAAATAATACAGATGGTATTGAAAAGCACAATGACTATTATTACCATTGTTTAATAACAACAAGTCCTACTGCTATAGCAATAAAGTCGATAGTTATATATTATATAAACTACTTCATAAACATGAAAATCCTGCAGATGCTATAAAGTCGACAATCAAATACTTTGTTAACTATTAAAAGAACATCAAAATCATAGAAAAGCTATTGAGAAGCACAACGTACTACTTTCAGTAACATTGATAAATGCAAAACAAAAACTACTGCTGTCTATAAAGTAGACAATTAAGTATGATCTACTCAATGAACATCAAAATTATAATTTTGATGTTCATTGAGTAGATCATACTTAATTCTATGGAATTGCTCTGTCAAATGTAAATCTGTAAATGTCAAATTGTAAATCATAGAAATTATGAACATCAAAAGCTATTTAGAAGCACAATTTAGTACTCACTAAAAATGTTAACAAAGCAAGTCCTAATTTTAAATAATTATTTAAAATTTTATACACACTCACACGCTTACGCGCGTACGCACACGCACACGCACCCGCACCCGCACACGCACACGCTCTCCCTCACTCACTCACTCGCTCACTCACATACACACACATACCCTCTATACACATATACACACACACACCCTTATATACACACACACACACACACATAATATTTCTTATGTTATTATTATATGTCTTACTAGCGAAGAGCGGAGTCCCCTAACAAATACATTAATCGCTTAAAAGGAGACTCCAAGCACTAAACTAATGTATGTATTTGAGCCACAATAAAACCTTATTACGATTATAAAGAAAAAAAGTCCTACTGCTATGACAATAAAGTCGACAATCCAATACCGTGTTAATCCAGCCCGTGGTCTGTCGAGTGCCGATATCGCTGCTGTTGACCGAGGACCGGTTATCTGTGGGAGAGTTGGACGTATAGATGCTTTGCTGACTACTCGGACCCATTAGTTCGTAATCCCCTGTGGACAATAATAGAAGGCACGTTTTACTACGAATTTTGAACAATTTATAGAAAGAAAGAAAAATAATTTATTAGATACACCAAAAATACAACATATTAACATAAAAACATAAAGAAAATACAAAAAATAAACAAAAATAAAATAAAGAAAATGTAGTGCAGTGTCTCCAAAAGGTTCCAGCTCAGCTTTTGCTGCGGATGACCGCAGCGCTGTTTTTCAGCCGAAACCCAGAAAATAGAACATAGTCAGAATGGAAAGATAGATAAGAGGTAAGTATACGATAGATAGAAAATACACCACAATTATGACAAAACCCAAGCCGAGTGCAAACATAATTATATTGCTTGCTCAGCAAAATTCTACGTAAATAGTTTTTCCCTGAACTAATGTGGAGAAGAGAAATGACTATTTTTCTAGATTTTTGCTTAAAATCATTTGCCTTGCATGTAGACAATAAATCTATCATAAGCAGGCACCGTGCACAATTGTATTCGAATATACATACATACATACATAGATTCACGCTGTTGCCCAGAGGGGTAGGCAGAGACTACGGATTTCCATTTGCTACGATCCTGACACACTTCTCTGGCTTCATTCACTTTCATCACATTCCTCATACACGCCCGTCGGTTCAAGGAGCTCTTAACCTGGCCTTTGTTCAGAACATCTCCGATCTGACCAAGAAACGTTCGCCTAGGTCTGCCTCTTGCGACTATTCCATTCAGACTTCCTTATAAACTTTCTTAGTCAGTCTTTCCTCGTCCATTCTTTCTACATGTCCAAACCAGCTTAACATAACCTTGTCTATTCTTGTCGCTATAACCACTTTCATGCCGCATCTCTCTCTAATCGCACTATTCCTTATTCTATCTTTCAGAGTCTCACCACATATGCCTATAAGCGCTCTCATTTCTACAGCATTTATTCTGCTCTCATGCTTCTTTTGCCATACCCAACTTTCACTTCCATGCATGAGTGTACGCACTAATAGTCCTCTATGAACAGCCATACGTGCCTTTTACGATACATTTCGACTGTTTATAAAAGCGCGTAGAGCGCCATTCACTATGAACGCGCTAATCTCAGGAACTACTGGTTCAAATTGAAAAATTCTTTCAGTGTTGGATAGCCTATTTATGGAGGAAGGTTATAGGCTATATAACATCACGCTACGACCTACGGGGGCGGCGCAGTAACTTTAAACGCGGGTGAAACCGCGGGTAAATCTAGTCTATACTAATATTGTAAAGCTGAAGAGTTTGTAACCAGTAGTTCTTGAGATTAGCGCGTTCAACCAAACAAACAAAATCTTCAGCTTTATAATATTAGAGTATACAGAAACTTCAGGGTCACCACAACCAACACAATATAAACCACAAATAACATAAAAACTCACCGCCAATATCGCTGCTCTTCAAATACTTTTTATCGGAGTGCATGAGCTGCCAAAACTTGATCATAGAGATGATGTCCTCGCGCAGGGCGCCGGCGCTCTTGGCGGGACACTGCAGGCCGCGGCAGAAGTAGTCCAGGCACGCTGCGTACACGCGCTCGCGCAGGACGTTGCGCGCCAGCGAGCGCGGCAGGATGTCGCCCTGCAGCAGCGACAGCCCGCACGATAGGAGCCTGGTAACAAAACGAATGTTATGTAATCATCATTACTTACAATAATATTTTTAAGGGGTAATTGAAAAACTAATAACCTTTTACCCGTGACTTATTTGTAACTTACAAAATTATCTACTACTACTTCCATGATTCATTGTTTAATTACTTTATATTCGACTTTAAGATATAAAGATCAACACAGGCACCAGATTGATGAAAACCGCTTTAATATCATATAGTATTTTTTGCGTGATGTACGTGCTGCAAAAATGCATACCCAATTGACACCATCTAAAGGAAATCGATGCAAGAACTGTTAAGTAGTTTATTTATATCGTAATAGATGGCGGTAGAATAAGTTGATTCTTTTACTAACTCAATTTTGATAAATTTACTTTAAAAAAAATGTTGATATCTATTCACAATAGTTTATTTAAAAAAGAATACTTTTCAGGGTAAAACAAGAAGCAAATAAATACAAATTAATTTATAAATTTATAGTGGGTTATTTTATAGATACTTTCGATGACTCGCTATTCTGTTCGTACGCAAACATTACCCTGTCCCTGTGTTCGGTTCTTTTCGGTTGAGATTATAATTTCTTATAAACACCTATTTGCTAAAATGAGTACGCGTTGCAATATTTATTAAACAACGCAATCTAGTTCTCATATTCATTCTAATTCGAGTGTTCACATGATTTTGGACCTTAACACATTCAATGTGCATGACCCACCGGTGGGGCATATCGAGTTGCTCATCCTACGTGCATGACCCACGGGTAGGGTATAAAGTTACGAAATCATACGTGCATGCCACACGGGTCGGGCATGAATTTACGAGATCATACGTGTATAAAAACTATATTTTTTATATGAAAGGGATATTTTTATATCTAACGCAACATATTATCTACAATTTGCGTTTGCACTTATGGGGTAGTCTCTCTCATCATAGCTGCACAGTGAATGTGTTAAGCTGTCCATGCACTATAACAGGTGACTGTACGTACAAGCATACAGACAGTCAAAGAGAATATTTATTTTTGGATTCTACAGGTTTTATAAAGACACCTCACATGATTTTTTTAAATATCTCTTACGTGCAGACCAGTTAGAATTCTATTACAGAACTAGATGTTGTGAAATACCTGAATCGGACGCCGGCGGCTTCCACATGCCTGTTGATATGGTCTCTGACGTCTCCGACAGTGATGGGTAGGGAGCGGTGCAGGAGGCTGGCCAGCATTTCCACCTTCTCCACGCTGTTGTACTTAGCAGTCTCGGCCAGCTCGCACAGGTAGCGCACCCACACCGCGTGAGCTGCCACGAACGGAGGTCGGGGTTCTAATCTAGCGCCTATACATCAAACAAAGTTATGTCAATCTTTATTTATTTATTTAAAAATAATGACAGGTGTAATCATTCACATATAATTGAAAATTATCAAAGTGCATGTTCTACCCTAATTACAAATATACACTTTTTTTACCTGCATTAATAGTCACTCATTAAGGGTATAAATACGATAATTTTATAAAAATCAGGTTATTATTCACTGAGATACAGTTAAATAAACAAGTCAATCCCAAAGAAAATTTGAAACATTGAGACAATTGAGTTACCCGCAGTCATCAAGTTTCTTATCAAGCAAGGAAAATCTCCTCAGACTATTTTGGAAGAGATGTCTTCTGTTTATAGGGAAACTCTTGCCCTGGTAAAAACCATGGTTTACAAGTGGCAAAACCTCTTCAAGCAAAGCAAGGCAAGGATTCGATTGAAGATGATCCGAGGCCGGGTCAGCCTGTCGAGGCGACCACTGCAGAAAACATCGACAAACTTGGAAAAATCATATTGGAAGTTAAGAAGCAGCTTGCAGAAATGATCGGCGTGTCAGCTCAGTCAGCATTTGAACATCCTACACGATAATCTTGGCATGTCAAAGGTGTGCGCAAGGTGGATACCGAGAATGCTCACGCCACACCAAAAGCAGCGGCGAGTTGAGTATTGTCGCGAGTTTTTGGCTCTCTGTAGTGAAAACAAGGACAATGTTTTAGACCGAATTGTGACTGGAGATGAAACATGGGTTCATCATTATGAACCTGAGTCCAAACAGGACTCTATGCAATGGCACAAAACGGGGACACCACCCCCGAAGAAATTCAAAGTGTCTCCATCGGTTGGAAAACTCATGGCCACTGTTTTATGCGATACAGAGAGAATCCTTCTTATTGACTACAAAGAAAAGGATATCACTATAACCTGAGAGTACTACGCTGCACTACTAGAACGTCTGCGTGATACTGTGAGAGAGAAAAGGTGGGGAAAATTGTTCAAAGGTGTGCTCCTTTTGCACGACAATGCACCCATGCACAAGGCGCAAGTTGTGGTGGCTGCTATACAAAGAGTGGGCTTCGAAATCTTGGAATATCCTCCCTATAGCCCAGATTTAGCCCCAAGCGATTATTATCAGTTCCTAAAAATTAAAATAGAGATTTGGGGGAAAAATTCCAGTGATGAAGAGGTGAAGAGCGCAATTTCGGTCTATTTCGACGACTAAGTCAAATATTTTTTTTTCGAATGTATAAATAAATTAATTGATCGACCTAATAAATGTATGTATTAGAGTTAAGGAAGAATACATTGAGAAGTAAAAATATTTTTGGGATTTATTTCTTACTTTTACCGTCCATTCCGCGAACCTTCTCGACCCACCCTCGTAGCCGTCATAAACCAGATCAAACAAAAAATACTAGCTATAAGTGACAAAAAATAACACGTCCTACCTTCATGAGCAGCCAATGGACTGATCTCTTCAAGTTGCTTAGAGAACAGCCCCATCTTTCGATCCACGGTACTCTGCCAAGCGGCGAAGATTTCCTGCAGCAGTCTTATTTCTAGATCTGGCCGAGCAGTCGTGAGCCACTGCCAACATTCCACTGCTGTCGTCACTGCGTCTTCAGTGAAAATCTCCACTTGTGACCATGCTGGAATGGAAAGGCGGTGTTAGAAGTTTGGACAGCAGTAATTTGCGTAGAACTGGCCAAAAGAACAATGCTGCGTATACAGCAGTATGAAAACGGCTTTGATACGTTCACATTACAGTCCATTCCTGTGACAACATTATATTATTTTATTTTCTGGAGCACGCGTCTCGCAGCGCCATGTGCAGAACATAGGCAGCTTACCAACAGAATGCAGCAGTCCCCTAGCAGTAGGCGCAGTGTGAGTGTGCGAGTGCGGCAGGTGATGCCTGGCGTGGACCAATAGCGCGGTGACGCGCCACAGCGCGGCGCGGTGCGAGGTCTCGCTGCCGCTGGAGCACGCGTCCCGCAGCGCCGTGTGCAAACGAGTACCGACGCGCCATAACGCGGCCTCGCCGCCACCTTCTGCGCTCACGGCGCCGGCAATCTGGTAACCACAATAACATATTTTATCAACGTACCGCAGCTGCCTGCCAGCCTGCGGCCAGACCTGTCAATTGCTGCAACGCTACAACTATGTCTGGCATTGCAGCAATTGACAGGTTAAATACATTTTATAATATAGCTTGACATCGCGTAAAATAAGGTAACAAAGTTAGGTACAACGATAGCAACCAGAAAAAGCGCAGTGGGTTTAAGCCATCATTGTGAGCTTTGAACTAGCAAGGGCAAAACTAGATCTGCTGTTTCAGCTAGTAGTACAGTCATTTGGTAGTTTCACCTGGAAAGCTTTCCGAGAGGTTTGAAAATTGGTAGTTTTATAGATTTCTTACCAACCGTACCTTTGCCGAGGTGGCAAAATTCAAATTCGGAAAGAGCACATCAAAATCTATAAACTACATATTTTCAAAACTTCCGAATAACTTTCCAGGTAACACCTTTATTTTGGACCAAATGACTGTACACCCGGCTACACATCAAGTTAGACAACCTATATACGCATAACTACGCTACATACAAAATAGAAAATTGTCGGAAAGGGACAGTGCATAGTGGTGTAGACCCATCACGGTGCACTAGCGCGTGCGGCGACGCCCGCGGCCCGTTCAGCGTGAATGAGACAAAATAACAAAAATATAACGTACTCTCTCGCACGATTCGCAACGATCAACTTCTAATAGTTCAAAGTCCAAACAGTCTAGGTTGACGAGTAGTTGTGTGTATTATTATATTGAAACAACTAGGTACTTACTCGCGCTCTTTTAAACTACGAATAAGGGTTATCACACATACATTTTTAACTACGAATAAGGGTTATCACATATACATTTTTACCTATGAACAAGGGTTATCACACATACATTTTTAAATACGAATAAGAGTTTTCACACATACATTTTTAAATACAATTAAGGGTTATCACACATTCATTTTTAACTACGAATAAGGGATATCACACATATATTTTAAACTACGAACAAGGGATATCACACATATATTTTAAACTACGAACAAGGGTTATCACTCATACATTTTAAACTACGAATAAGGGTTCTCACTCATACATTTTTAACTACGAATAAGGGTTATTCGACAAACGCTTTAACTACGAATAAGGGTTACATATATATTTTGATGGAGGTATATCTTTAGTAATGATTGCGTACCTCTCCCGCGTACCGGCTGCGCTGCGAGACGACGGCGAGCAGTGCGGCGGAGTCTTGCGTGACGCAGAGCGGGCGCTTGTCGAGCGCGGCGCGCGGCAGCGGCGCGGAGAGGCGGTTGAGCCCCGCCGCGCCCAGCAGCGCGCCCGTCGCCAGCGCCAGCCCGCAGTGGTGCCACAGCGTCGAGTTCGGCACCTACCGACACCCTCATTGACTTTATAATCAACGTGATGATACTGTGGAGGAACGTGGTGTGATTCCCTCCAACACACTCTGCGAAGTCGCGTAAGCCGCACAAAGGCTTCAGACTCTCATTAAGCTACTAAGTCACAGTGTCACACAGATAGTATTCAATTCTGTTTCTGACTGTGTTTTTCAAAGTCTGGTATTTCAAAAATTTACAGGTTAAAGGCCACTTTAATTAGGATATAATTAAAAATCGGGAACTGTGTTGTTTATGATTAAAATTTTCCAGTACCTAAGGTCGTATGACTTTAGCCCTGAGGGGTGACATTGGCCCTAAATTGGATAAAGTTTGTAGTTCCCACCAGCCCACTATCACTACTTTTTGCCGTAAAAATACACGTAGAAATCAATAGATAGCACTATAAACTGTCAGTAAAATAGCTGCTTAGCGCTGCCAAACTTTGTTCGCATAGGTTATTATAGAAAAGTTGATTTATTTAATGTAAAATTGTTTCTTTACCTATAAAAACATATATACACGATGACATTGACTAAATGTTAAAGAAACTTACGATTTACATATATTCAAAGAAAAGAGCGGGCCACCAGTAAGCTTATTGTGACTCAAGTGGGTGTAGGTTTAGCACAGCCCTACTCCCGACCACTGCTTTCCTGTGTAGAAACGGACTCCCCAAAAAAAGAGCGGGCCAATGTCAACCATTTTTAAGTAAAACTTTTGCCCAAAGTTTAACAAAAAATATATATATGAAAACTTTTATGTAGCATACTTTTTTTAAATGTACAGCTTAATTATATCCCTAATAATGTAACAAATTTATTTAAATAAGGATATGGTTAATATCTTCTGAAATGTGTCATACGACTTTACCGGTAGGTACTAATTGGAATTGCGTACATGAACCAAAGTCGACTTGATGTCCTTGTTTTTAAATTTTTATACACTTGGTCTTGAGGCTGCTGCTCGCGTTACAACAAAAGCTTTAAGAAATTGCGGAAACTGAAAACGCTTTTAGACACCATGCTACTACTAACGTCTTCTGTCTCTATAAGATAAACATACTTCATTCATACTGCCAAGGAGTTAACGGATCGGCTAAGTCAGCGCGAGCTTTCACGACGATCAACGACAGGACCGGACAACGTAACATACAAAAGACAATGATCTTCTTTTAAAATACAACTCCTTCACTAATCTCTGTCTTAATAAACATAAAGGGAACACCCAGACCCGGTATAACAGAGTGTTCCCTCCGTTGTTACTGTTGAATGTTTGTTGACATTTTAAACATCAATAGTAAATGATCCAGACTTCGAAGTAGTCACGCCTACTGCCGTAAGCGTGACTTATTATAAAATGAACCATCTCTAAGATCGATACAGCCCTATACAGAAAATGCTTGTTTCTTAAAATCTCAATAACACAACTCTGAAAAGTCTTTCTGATCATCCGTAAACTCTTAAGACTGCGCCGAGCGAAATGTGCTAAAACAGGCGGTCACAGTTAAGTGAATAAAATCAACACTTTTTGTTTAATACAAAAATAAAATATACATTTACCATAACAATGAATGTGTTAACAATTACTCCGTGTAAAAAACTTAAAAGAATTAATATTTTCACCTACAAAATTAAATAAATTTGCAATTTGCAAAACAAAAATGTAAGCAAGTGTTACGTGATTTTTAGATTATAACAGTAGAAATCTATTCTATTTTACAGCTTAAACAAAACAAAAATAGTTATATTACAATTTGTCCGACCCAAATATTTAGGTTATTGGTTGACAATAAAGATAAATATTTATCAAAAAAGCACTTTAAATCCTCCATACAATTTTACTATGGCGGCCGCGCACCGATTTGAATATGCGCCGCACAAGCTCTGTCATTATCTGTCTTACGCTCGACGCAGTCTTAATCATAGCTTTGAAATTAACTACTTTATACGGATTTTATCGCGTTGATAATTTTTATAAAACACTATAATTACATAATTTCGAAACTTTAAATTAATATTCTGAAACACTTTTACTAGTTACTGTTACGACTAAGATACAGCGACCGATACACTTACCTGATTAAGATACTCTTGCAAATGAGATCGAGTAGATTGAGGAGCCCATTTCATTGCCTCTTGAACAATCCCGTGACAGCGATCGGCAAAATCTTTCACGATGCACTGTTAACAAATCATTTAGAACTTTACCTAATATTATGATAATAAAGTACTCTTCTTCTCCCTAGCCTTTATTGTTCCAAGTCACTTGGGGTCGGCTTTCTAGTTTAACCGGATTTGACTGGATATCAGTTTTTACACGGAGCGACTGCCATCTGACCTCCGCAACCCGATGGCTAACGGTACCCTAAGGCTAGACCAGTGTCAGGATATTAGAGGGCACTGACTTCCCAATAACGACTGCCATAGATGTTCATGGCAGCCGGGACCGACGACTTAACGTGCTCTCCGAGGCACGGAGCGGGCGATAATTGTCAATCAATACGCACATAATTTCGAAAATTCACATAACTTCCGAAAGTCATAGGTGCGCGACGTGGGTTCGAACCCGAGACCCTCTACATTGCAGTCTGTTGGTCTCCCCACTGAGCCGTCGCTGCTTTTTATGATAATAAAATACTATTTCCCTTAAAAACAACTATCATCAATGTTCGGGTAATGTAATCGAACACCTCATACACTCCTACATATATACATGTTTATGTGTGCATACACGCAATAAACAATATTATATATTGACCTAGAAATTAGGCATAAGTCAGTACATCATTTACATTCGCGTCAAGCGGGTTCCGATTGCAACATTTTTGTACTCATCAAACATTTCTTATAACATTAACATTCTATAGTTTAGTAGTTAACATTGTCTTATTTTAAGTCAAGTGAAATAAACTCTATTTCTGCACGTTAATCCAACTTATCATTTATAAAACCACTGTAAGCTAAACACCGCCACATTTTGGTCCTTCGAGAGGCCTTCGCGCGCCGCGAGTTTCGTGATCTTAGTTACGTGGTTCCGTCGGGCGAACGGGTGAACTAGCATTGTGCGTAAACTATTAGTGCAGTGTGAGGATTGCAGTGTCAACATTTAACAACCAACAGAGGAGTTCAGCGAAGACGGCAAGCCCGGATCGTTGGTAAAACTCTAAACAACGAGTATACAAGTAATATTTTTCCTTTTATTATATAAAAGTAACATTTCTCTTTTTACTTAAACATTATATCATCATGGAGGGTGTAATGGAAAATCAATCTATGATTTACGAGAACATTGTCAAGATTGGTGTCAATCTTAAAAAGGATAGTGCACAGAGAAAGACATTAGATTATTTTAAGAGGCGATTGACTATTCTGGAACAATACTGGTCGGATTTTCAATTAAATCATCTTAACATTAAAGAGCATGTGGATAAGACACATCCTTATTTTACTGAATTAGAGCATGCCAAAACATTTCAAGCGTACGAATCAGAAAGCTTTAATTAACGAGCAATATCAACAACTCATGTCCAAGCTGGCAAACCCATCCACTAGTGGACAGGTTCATAAAGTACAACAACAACAAGAGGAAACCCCGAAGTCGTTTGAAGAGACGTCTCAGGCAAGCTTGAAGAAGCAGGATACTGTCAGACCCGGAACGTCTGATCAAGGTACGAACAGCAAACTAGACGAGTTGATGCGAAAGCAGTACGCTAACTTTAAAGCATTTGTAAGAACAGCAGCTAACATCGAGGTAGATTCGATAGAAAGCAAATGGGAATACGAAGACGCATTAAAATCATTGCAAACAAGATGGGCTACTATAGATTCCCTGCACTGGGAAATTGATACTGAATTAGATGGTACAAATCTAGATTATGAAAACCTATTTAACAAGTATGAGAACCAATTCAATATGTTAAAAAAGGCCATAAATACGAAAAGGTCGTCAGTGGTACACAGAGAGAAATCGACCCCGAAGTTAGAAATACCAGTTTTTAGCGGTAACTACAACCAATGGGTATCCTTTCGGGATTTATTTACTGAAGCCATTCATAACAACAACTCGCTCTCAAATGGCCAGAAAATGCAATTCCTGAAAGGAAAAGTGCGTGGAGAGGCGGAAAAGCTAATCCAACATTTACAAATAAGTACCGATAACTATTTGGTGGCTTGGGAGATTCTCCATCATCGGTACAATAACAAAAAACTAATTTTCTCATCCCATATGAATATATTATTAGGTCTTCCCAGCATGCAACATCCGTCCTGTCAACAAGTAAAGAAAATGCACGATACAACATTAGAGTGCTTGAATGCCATTAAAAACTTGGATGTTGATACGTCAACTTGGGACCCCATGATCGTTCATATACTTAGCCAAAAATTGGATACGGACACTTACACAGATTACATAGAATCATTAAAAAACTCTAAAGAATTACCTATCCTAAAGGAATTTTTGGACTTCCTAGAAGGGAAGTTTACAAGCCTAGAAACAGTGACATCGCGTCGTAAGGAAATTATTCCACAAAAGAATAATTATAATCAAACATCTTTTAATGCTAAAAAGTACCATTTTAAGTCATCGAACTCCAATAATTATAACAGTCAGCAAAATCAGAACTATAACCACAAGACTATTGCGAAAACAATGCACGTATCGAATTATACGTGTCCGCTTTGTAACAAGCAACACGGCATTTACAATTGCAAAACTTATTTAGAAATGCCTGACGAACAAAAATTGAAAACAGCTTACAAACTAAAATTGTGTACTAATTGTTTGTTTAGTCACAATGGAAGTCAATGTACATCTAAGAAAACATGCCATAAATGTTCCGCGTTGCATAATACTATTCTACATGACGCGTTTACCAAACTGAAACCACATTCCTCCGAATATCAAAATTCTAAACATACAGAGAAATCATCTGAACAATTAACAGGGACTTCGCACGCTTCCCAAGAGGAGAGTTCGGAGATCTTGCTAGCCACCGCCATGGTAAAAGTAAAGAGCTCAGAAGGCATTTATTACACACTTAGAGCCTTAATCGATCAAGGATCCCAAATTTCGTTAATAACAGAGAAAGCGGCTCAACTTTTAGAAATAAAGAGACAAAGATGTAAGGGTATTATTTATGGCGTCGGCGAAAAAGAAAACAACTGTAAAGGCATGATGGAAATTGAATGCGCTTCGATGGTCAGTAATTTTACCTTTACGTCAGAAATGTATATTATGAACAACTTAATCAAAAATCTTCCGAATAAAACTTTACCTAAACCATCGTGGCCACACATAGAAAACATAAATTTAGCGGACCCTGAGTTTTATAAAAGTCGCTCGGTGGATTTGTTGCTCGGGGCTGATGTTTACGCAAAGATTATGATGGGAGGAATAATAAGAGGAGAGAACGATAGTCAGCCTATAGCTCAACAAACACACTTAGGTTGGTTGTTGTGTGGTAATGTGAAAACATACCATTGCCACGTAGTGCTGAACAACATAGAGGAGATTAAAAAATTCTGGGAAATTGAAGAAGTTAGTGAACAATCAAACATGTCCCTAGAGGAGCAAGAGTGTATGAATTTTTACACAAAAACTACAAAAAGAAACTTAGACGGACGCTACGTTGTACGGTTACCATTAAAGAAAGAAATGGAACATCAGCTGGGTGCTTCCAAGCCCATGGCTTTAGCGCAGTTTAGAAATTTAGAACAAAAACTTATAAAACAGGAACATTTAAATCAACAGTATAGAGCTTTTATGCAGGAATATTTAACATTAGGACACATGAAACCCACAAACAGTGAACTGAAAACGGATTGCTATTTACCGCACCATGGCGTCCAAAGAGAGGAATCAACAACAACAAAATATAGGGTGGTTTTTAATGCGTCCGCCAAAACATCGACTGGTTACAGCCTGAATGATATTATGCATAAGGGCCCTAACCTACAACAGGATTTGCAGTCGTTGCTATTGCGCTGGAGACAGTATCCTATTGCCTTTACGGCCGATATTGAAAAAATGTATCGCCAAATAATGATAGCTAACAGTGACCAACATTTTCAGAAAATAGTATGGCGTGAGTCGCTCAATATGCCTATACAGTCGTTTCAGCTTACAACCGTCACCTATGGCACTAAGGCTGCCCCCTTTCTAGCCATGATGACTCTGAAAAAACTAGCCCAAGATGAACATGAAAAGTACCCCGACGCATACAGTGTCATAGATCGGTCATTCTATATGGATGACCTTGTACATGGAGCTTATGATGTAAAAAGTGGTAAGAAGTTAATCGGAGAGTTAACCCTATTATTACAGTCGGGTGGATTTAACCTTCGGAAGTGGTCATCCAATAATACACAGCTACTGGAAGACATTAAGGAACAAAATCAAGGCAAAAGGATATTCAACTTTAAAACGGAATCTATTTCAAAAACATTAGGCCTATATTGGAATGCTGACGAGGACGTATTTAAGTTCTGTGGTGAATTCGGAGAAACACAGTCTAGACTAACTAAACGCAATTTGCTATCGGAAATATCAAAACTCTTTGATCCGTTGGGCTGGTTAACCCCTTTATCCACGAAGTTAAAACTACTTTTTCAAAAACTATGGAAAATTAACATACTCTGGGATGAAGAGGTGCCCGACAGCATTTGGCTGGAGTGGTCCAAGTTAAAAGAAGATAGGCATGAAATTAAACATTTTAAAATTCCAAGGTGGATTTTAAGCCGGGAAGGAGATATTATCGAGCTGCATGGATTCTGCGACGCATCTATGGAAGCCTACGCATGCGTAGTATACGCCCGTGTAAAACATCAACAAAATATTAATCTTCTTGCGGCTAAGGCTAAACTTGTA
Organism: Catocala sponsa; assembly: GCA_963564715.1. Lineage (NCBI taxonomy): Eukaryota > Metazoa > Arthropoda > Insecta > Lepidoptera > Erebidae > Catocala > Catocala sponsa. The sequence continues at coordinate 23,961,660 of OY751343.1, read as the reverse complement.
CCACATAAAAAGGCTGTAACATTACCCCGTCTAGAATTGTGCGGTGCATTGTTGTTAACAAAGCTAATAAACAAAATACGGGAAAGTATGAACTGCAATACAGAAATTTTTGGATGGTGCGATTCCATGGTCGTATTAGGGTGGTTACAGGGTGAGCCTAATCGCTGGAAACCATTCGTGGCTAACAGAGTGCAAACCATAACAAACATTATACCGACAAATAGCTGGCGTTATGTAAAATCTAGCGACAACCCGGCGGATTGTGCAAGTCGTGGCATAAATATAACGCAATTGATGGAACATTCCTTGTGGTTTCATGGGCCAACATGGCTCCCAAACTACAATAAAACAAAAGAAGACAAGCCAACATCTTATAAAACAAAAGAAGAACTCAGAATCCGTAAACAAGTAAACGTTGTGCAGCAAAATAATCCATACATAATAGATAATTTATTAGAAAAACATAACTCATTTAATAAAATAACGCGCGTGTTGGCTTGGATTATTAGAGCAGTGACCCCAGTTTTGCAGCGTAAACATTTGGCGTCGTATCTCACATTGCATGAATTACGACACGCTACAGCTGTTATTGTAAAACATGAACAAATGAAACAATTTGCATCGGAGATAGAAAAAATTTGCAACGACGAAAAAATTAACATTAAAAGTCAGATATTGAATTTAAACCCTTTTATGGATCGGAACGGAATCTTACGTGTGGGAGGTCGACTAAGTAACGCGAACATGAGTTACGAAGCGAAACATCCGAAAATCATATCTCACAAAAGTCGTTTGGCGGAGCTCTTAATTGAAGAAGCACATCGGCTTACTTTTCATGGGGGACCACGATTGACTCTGGCCACACTAAGACAACAGTACTGGATCACCGGGGGATACAAAGCTACGAAAAAACAAATTAGGAAATGCGTTGTTTGCCGAAAGCACGACGTGCGAACACAACATCAGCTCATGGGAGATCTGCCTTGGGCAAGGATCAATCCTGCTGCTCCCTTTTTTCATACTGGCGTCGATTACACCGGGTTCGTAGACATAAAAATTAACAAAGGACGAGGTGTAAAAACAAATAAAGGATATATAGCGGTCTTTGTTTGTATGGTCACTAAAGCTATTCACCTAGAGGTGGTTTCGGATCTTACAAGTTCTGCATTTTTGGCCGCACTGAAGAGGATGGCTGCAAGACGAGGAACGCCGCACCACTTATATAGTGATCAGGGAACGAATTTTATTGGCGCTAACAGATTGATCCAGGAAGAGATGGAACAACTAAAACAAATTTATTGTGACAGTTTTTTGGCGGAAATTACGGCTATGAACATTGAATGGCATTTTAATGCTCCGTCTTGGCCAAGCGCTGGCGGTTTGTGGGAGAGAGCCGTGAGAAGCCTGAAATTTCACCTAAAAAGAGTCATTGGAGAACAGAAGTTAACGTTTGAGGAATTTACTACCCTATTAGCTCAATTGGAAGCGTGTTTAAATTCACGTCCGTTGTGTTCTTTAACTGAAAACATCGAGGACTTAGATTATCTGTCGCCGGCCCACTTTTTAACAGGGAGATCTGATTTAACAGTTATAGAAACCAAGGAAGATGCAAGAACAAGGTGGCATTTAACAAACGACATTTTTAAAAATATATGGAGAAAGTGGAAATTGGAATATCTAAGTCAATTAACAACAAGAGAGAAGTGGCTTAGACCTCAAAGAAACATGAAAATAGGTGACTTAGTAGTTATAAGAGAAGATAACATTCCGCCAGGAAAGTGGGCTATGGGCAGAGTCGTGGAGCTACACCCAGGCAATGATGGCTATGTCAGAGTAGTTACTCTAAAAACAAAGAATGGCACTCTTAAAAGGCCTATAGTTAAACTTTCAATTTTACCTATAGAAACGTCAGCAGTGGAGGACCCAACTAACAATAGCTCTTCAACCCCGGACACCGATAGGCTTCCTGATATCAAGACGAAACAAACCAAGGGAAATCAACAGTCGAAAAAACTCAGCTTCTCAAACATAGTCATGGCATTACTATTTTTCTTAGCGCTGTCTGGAAGTGTACACTGCAAACATAAGGTTACAAAACTGGCAAGTAACCATTCACTGTATTTTGACCCGGTAAAAGATGTTACCATGGTCAAAGATACATGGACGTTGGTTGTATTTTATAATATGGCTCCATATTGGAACGGAATAACAACTCTAAAGAAAGCCATGACCTATCTTAATAAAACATGCATAACAATAGGCGATACCCAGTGTAATCTGATCATTCCCCCGCTAACGCACGAGTTCAATGAATTACAATACTACAACAAACTACTTATGACAAAACAGGTGTCGGGTAACGAGCGACGTCGTCGCGGACTCGTCAATGGAACCGGCTACGTTGCAAATTCCCTCTTCGGAGTACTGGACGACCGTTTCTCAGAAAAATATACTCAAGATATTGAAAGTATAAAACAAAATGAGAAACATTTATTCAAATTATGGCAAAATCAAACGTCAATTGTGGAGTCAGAATATAATTTATTAAAACGGACGGAAGACTTTATGAACAAACAACACAAAATTATTAATCAGCAGTTAATAAAACTTGAACAATCTGAAAACACAGTTCAACGGGAGATTGACAACCTTACCTTAGTTCAACATTTTACATTAATGTCTCTAGCAGCGAATAACTTATTCCTCAACTTGAAGAGAAGTCAAGATCTTCTACTGGAAATTCTCACTGACGTACATCGTGGAGAATTTAATCTACACTTGCTGACCCCGAAACAAATGCAACAAGAAATACGCCTCATCTCGTCACAGTTATCTGCTGATGTTACTTTGCCTATTAAATCGTCTAACATTCAAAAACTTTACCAACTCTTAAAGATAAAAGCAAGATTAACAGAAAATTATTTTCTATTCGAAATTACCTTTCCCCTTGTCAACAGGGATAGGTATAAGTTGTATAAAGTCATTTCCATTCCACTTCAATCTGGTAACTATACGATACAGTATACACCAATATCAGAATACATTGCAACTAATTTAAAAAAGGACACTTACTTAGAACTGAGAGCGGCAGACCTATCTACATTCTGTGTCGATCAGGAAGACCAATACATATGCAACCTGAAGCAACCCATACATCACCTGAGTAGTGATAACAATTTCTGTGAGATTGACCGTCGCACTGAGAAGTGTAAAGTTACACAATCAAAGTGCCGCAATGAGTGGGTACCACTGACTAATCCCTCAATCGTATTATATCACGTCTGTGGCAATTATACTGTCAAAATAATTTGCAATGATCAAGTCGTCATAGATTGGTTGAATCATGCTGGTCTTTTGTACTTAGAAAACGGCTGCTTACTCAAAGGTCTGGATTTTACATTGCATATACCAGAACACAAGGTAAACAAAGTCAATATCTCGGCAAACATTCATGCGCTTAATCCCGATCAACTCAATTACCTAGTTAACACAACAATGCCTTGGGACAACTTTGAGAACATTAGCGACACGATAGAGGTACGAGACGTCGATTTACAAAATTTGCACGAGCGAATAAACGAGATGAAAAAGGCCCAAGTGGAGTTAGCAGAAACATTCTCTCCACATAACATACACCATTATGTGGTAAACTACCTGCTGCTTGGAATAGCAGCCGCGGCTGTAGCTGCACTGCTGTGGCGCTGGAGACGCCGCCGTCGGGTGCAGGGCGCGGCCATCACGGAGGACATCGAACTACGGCCCGCGGTCGCGCCCGCGAGTCAGTGAAGTGAGTGCTAGTGCGCGATTAAATTGGGTTGAAAGACAACCTAGTGCCGAGTATAGTACAATCAGTGACAAAATTAAAAAATGTGAAGATAGGTCGTGCTCGCCAATACCGCGAAAAAATTTAGGGACATTACATATCTAATTAAGTTATTTTATTACTGCTAAGTATATACATCTTTTTATTACTATTTTGTAATTTTTACTTATTACTTTTACTTTACTTTTTTAACATTATTTCATGAAACTAAATGTATCATTTCATCTCATCCTTTTCATTTGTCGCCCCGGAGTATGTTCGGGTAATGTAACCGAACACCTCATACACTCCTACATATATACATGTTTATGTGTGCATACACGCAATAAACAATATTATATATTGACCTAGAAATTAGGCATAAGTCAGTACATCATTTACATTCGCGTCAAGCGGGTTCCGATTGCAACATTTTTGTACTCATCAAACATTTCTTATAACATTAACATTCTATAGTTTAGTAGTTAACATTGTCTTATTTTAAGTCAAGTGAAATAAACTCTATTTCTGCACGTTAATCCAACTTATCATTTATAAACCCACTGTAAGCTAAACACCGCCACAATCAATTTCATCGATATAAACTTATACTTATAACTCATAGAATTGATTCTATAACGCAAAGTTTACACAGAAAGCTACGTGCCGCGCTTCTACTAAAGACAAAAGTTCTACTAAAGACGAAGATATTTGTTCCGAGTGTCAGATGGCGCCGAGCGCACACCACCGTCAGTTAAACAATGGCATATTTGTATTGCGTGTGTAGTTGACACTGACACCTTGTTTCAGTGGAATATGACAAGCAAGACTACGCCTCTAGTAGGAGTCTAGCATGATCCGTATTCTCTGAAATCGACTAGAATACAATATAATCAATTATGCTTTGAAATTAAACTACTATATACGGATTTTATCGCGTTGTTTATTTAACACTTTATGTTGAAAACTGTTACACTACTATTACTATTAAACTTTACAAATTTTTAAGCTAATTAAATTATTGAAACTATTAAAACTAGTAGTTTAATTTCAATGAATAACATTCGCGTAAACAGAAGACAATTATTTACAAAATTTTTGTAATTTCTTTGGTTATGGATGACTATATAATAAATTAATTAATTCTTGGTCTGGTTTTTCTAGTTTCTTCGTGTGGTGATTCTTACCTCCCTTCCTTCTAAAGTATCTTGCAGTTGTAGAGTGAAATCTGTGCCGGGCACCTTTAGTAACGGTGTCTCCTGATTGGCATCTAATTCCAAACTGAAACTTAGCACTTGAAGTATGTCCAGCATTGACCATAGGACCTGCAATACATTCAAAAGCTATTTTATTAATGTTTTGCAATATCGTACGTCGCAACGTCGTAAAAATACGTTTACAAACACATTTAAATTGAACATATGAATTGAATTGGACAAAATTTTGCAAAATTACTTTGTAAATGTGCTTCAGTAAAAGCTCTAACACACTTAGAAATGAATAATTATTCTTTGTATTGGGTGTAAAATGGTCTAAATTCGAAGAAATATGGCATCCTTAGACATACATACATACAACAAAAAAACATATTCTTCTGAATTTTTTGTGTACGCAGTTGTAAATAATAACTCTTTGTTTCAAAGTCAGTGTACATTGAGAATATCCTGCAACTTACCCGACAATTCCACAGCAGGTGAGGGAACCGATCAACAAGTCCAGCGAGCCACTTGTCCGCCACTCTTCTGATCTGTTTGTGTATATGGTTGAAGTTAACCAGAAGGAATTGCGCGTGTTCCTCCAGTTCCCTTTCACGGGATTCATCTTTCACCTTATTTGACATGACGTCCAGAAACTTCTGGAATACTTTGTCGCCAACGCTGGAGATATTCGAAATTAAAGTGTGACAGAAAATTAAGAAAAAGAGGAAGGTCTCCACAAAGTCAAAGACAAAAAACATTTATTCACTTAGATCACAAAGTAACACTTATGAACGTCAAAGGGGTTAGTGAGTTTGTTACATTCAAATAAAACCGTCATCTTAATGCATAGATACATATGTACATATTCTCACGCCTATGTTCCTGAAGGAGTTGTTAGATATGGCGGATTTGTACAATGTGTACATACAACCAACATTTCGCCAACTATGGTTATAGATCCTTAAATGCGTGCATTGCGATTCTTGACCCATTCAATTGCAATAGACGCTATGCAACATCACAATTTAAAAATGATCCTGGAAGATACTCTTGCCTGTCCGGCAAGTATTGTCCATACTTCTTCTCCCTAGCCTTTATTATTCCCAAGTCACTTAGGATCGGCTTTCTATTCTAACCGGATTTGACTGGATATCAGTTTTTACACGGAGCGACTGACATCTGACCTTCGCAACCTGAAGGCTAACGATACCCTAAGGCTAGACCAGTGTCAGGATATTATAGGGCACTGACTTCCCAATAACGACTGCCATAGGTGTTCATGGCAGCCGGGACCGACGGCTTAACGTGCTCTCCGATGACAACACATGGTGTACGGTGCACCGCCCGTACAATGAGCAGCGTCAGCAAACTCGAACGCGGCGCGGTACTACTAACGCGTCATTAATCAGTTTGCGATCTAACCGTATCGGGTAAAGACACGGGCTCCACCAAACTTGCTCCGCGGTCATTGTGTCAAGTTTAGTTCAATATACCATAGTTTACTTTGAAAAACGTATTTTATTTGTTGACCTCATTGCACGGCCAACACATGGAATCTAAAACCATTGCTGCCAAAATCTGAGTGCACTACGGTTCTCTCTATCCTTTCGGAGATCTAATATAAAACATATATGCATGGAAATGCTTGATTTCCAAACATTCATAAGTGGTTGAAGTAACAATAAACTTATACGTACCTGGCAACACATTGCCACATACCGGTCTTGTCCTTTTGCAACGCTGTGTCACTTAAATACTCTATGATTGGTTGTAAGCTTGGTTCTGGTGAGTTGGATACTCTAAAAAGAATAATAAAGTTATCATTTATTCTTCTTCTTCTTTTCGTGTGGCAACCTTTTGTCAAGAGTTGTTCAAGCCGCCCGTAGGCTTCTGACAGGGCTTAACGACTGCTGTCAACTTGACAACAACCGGGACCGACATTTTTGGTGCCCTCTGAAGCACGGAGACGCTCAGATGAAATACCACTAAGCAGTCACCCATCTATAGACTGACCGCACCCAACGTTGCTTAACATTTAATTAATACGATGAAGGTTTTGCATTTGTTGAAGAGTCTACATGTAACGTTATTTAGCAATGTTCGGCTGCCGAGACGAATGTGTATGAACAGCCATATATATTTTATTCTGTTTTTTAGTATTTGTTTTTATAGCGGCAACAGAAATACATCATCTGTGAAAATGTCAACTGTCTAACTATCACTGTTAATGAGATGCAGCTTGGTGACAGACGGACAGACGGACGGACAGCGGAGTCTTAGTAATAGGGTCCCATTTTACCCTTTGGGTACGGAACCCTGAAAACTAATGGAAGATTTAGTACAAATATGACTCACCTTAAAGTCTCCAACCAGTACACACTTAGGAGATACATACAAGCCGCAAACGTCAGCTTATTCACTATAACAATGACATCTGGCGGATGATCTAGAAGATTCGATATCTGCGTCTTCAGTTCTTGCAGTTCATTCATGGATACCGAGTCGTTACGAACTGCTGACGTGTATTGAAGCTCACGCATCTCAGAGCGAAGCGACGTTTGCGAGACTAGGTAGGGAGACTTTACTGCTATCTCTTTTACGCCTGTATACCACTCCTGCGGCCATAAGCCTGTGAATATTTAGTGTTCAATTAGTATTTTATCTTCGTAGTAAGTTTTAGCTAGATTTTATTTATTTCACAGTTGTTTATCATCGAAATTATTCACGACATCAAATTAAGTAAGTAGTTTGATTTTTTACCACAGACTACAGAAATGTTAGCACAAAATGAAAATCTGTATGTAACGTGTGATATGTACAATTTATAATTGTAAAAACACACTCAAATTATTGTCATATTCATTAGTACTGTTAATGTAAAAGCATGAATTGCTGAACATTTTCAAAGATCTTTTTAAATAATAAACTTAAATATGCGCACACAAAAATGTTTGAAAATAAAATCACTCCGTGTTCACTCAAAAAGCATCATCTATATACGTACCTACGAAATAAATAAACTAACAACGCTTTTTACTATGTTTCCTAGAAGCACACTCGATGAAAATATAAAATAAATCCAATGACACACACTACAAACTTTTGTACAAATGTTTGATCAAACTCGTTAGATTAATTGTTATGTACTTTGCAATGGTGCTATATCCACCTTTGTTGTGGTTTACTTACCACACATGCCTTTTGTACATATTTTATGTACAGTCAAATATGATTTCAGTAAAAACAAATTATCTTGAAGACATTTTTCATGGGAACTCTCGTTTTCATGAAAAAATAAATGAATGAAAATACGAAATAAATATTATCTCTATAATATATATTTCTTAGAATTTACAAGTATAGATATACATATTTACAAGATAGCTCAGTGGGGAGACCAACAGACTGCAATGCAGAGGGTCTCGGGTTCGAACCCACGTCGCGCACCTCTGACTTTCGGAAGTTATATGACTTTTCGAAATTATGTGCGTATTGATTGACAATTATCGCCTGCTCCGTGCCTCGGAGAGCACGTTAAGCCGTCGGTCCCGGCTGCCATGAACATCTATGGCAGTCATTATTGGGAAGTCAGTGCCCTCTAATATCCTGACACTGGTCTAGCCTTAGGGTATCGTTAGCCTTCGGGTTGCGGAGGTCAGATGGCAGCCGCTCCGTGTAAAAACTGATATTCAGTCAAATCCGGTTAGACTAGAAAGCCGACCCCAAGTGACTTGGGAATAATAAAGGCTAGGGAGAAGAAGTAGGCACTTGCGCGTATGCCGTGCCTCACTCGCTGCGATGCCTTGCCTCGTGCAGACAACAACTGGCTCCTCTACCAGGCCACTTCTAAAGCAACACTACTACAACGTCAATATTTTTACATTCTTTTTAACGATGTCTAACATAAATTAATGGCGATATTTATGGATCGTAAGATGTCCCTTGCAAAAGTCTAACAAACGAAAGATTTTAATAAAATTTTGCTACGATGTCATCATTGCAACAGATAATGTTTAATTAAATCCTATTAATTCTCCCATTAATCTATACTAATATAATAAAGCTGAAGAGTTTGTTTGTTTGAACGCGCTAATCTCAGGAATATCAATAATCTGGTCCGAATTGAAAAATTATTTTAGTGTTGGATAGCCCATTTATCGAGAAAGGCTATAGGCTATATAACATCACGCTACGACCAATAGGAGCGGAGCAGCAATGAAAAATGTTGCAAAAACGGGCAAAATTCTCTTATGTGAAGCAGACGAAGTTGCGCGGGTCAGCTATTAAAAATATAAAATAGTCAAGTACCTTATTGCCGCACCATTAAAGCTCTGATAGTGCCGGACTGTTAAGGAGCCCTAGTGGCATCAATAGCAAATCAGAGATGGACGTGCTATAAAGATGTTATTGTCGGCCTCGATGGCGTAGTGGTTAGTGTAACCGACTGCCGCGCCTGAGGTCGCGGGTTCGATTCCCGCACAAGTCAAACATTTGTGCGCATGAACATGGATGTTTGTCTTGGTCTGGGTGTTTCTGTATATAATATGTAAATATTTACAAAAACAAAAGTATATTTATCCATTGTCTAGTACCCATAGTACAAGCTCTGCTTAGTTTGGGCTAGATGGTGTTGTGTGTATGTGATAGAATATTATATTATTATTCAAGATCTATGTACTTGGAAATTATCTTTTGTAAAGAATCGACAAATTTGTTTACTCTTTGTAACATTTTTAGTCGTATCATTGCAGTTATCTATTTACACTTGTAATAATGGCAGAATCATGGCGTCGCGTCGTCTAAGCGAAAACTACAACATGAAATATCAACAGCATGAAAAATCACAGCTATACTTTATACTTAGTTTTATCACCAGTGGTCGGCGTAGGTAGTGCCATTAAGGATGAGTGACCTCAAGAGTATACGTTAACATGGACATACCCCAAGATTACGACATTTTAATATTATCGAGTTTATTTATTTATCATAAAGTACTAAGTTTCTTAATACTCAACTATTGATGTTACGAATATTACCACCAAAAACCTGCGAAAACATAGTTATATGAGCTATTGCCCGCGGCTTCGCTCGCGTTAATTTAAAATTTGACAATCAATTCGGGTTGTACTCTGCTTGTAATAATAATATAATATAATAATATTCTACCACATACACAATACACCATCTAGCCCAAACTAAGCAGAGCTTGTACTATGGGTACTAGACAATGGATAAACATACCTACATATATACTTTCTTTTTGTAAATACATACATATTATACATAGAAACACCCAGACCAAGACAAACATTCATGTTCATGCACACAAATGTTTGACTTGTGCGGGAATCGAACCCGCGACCTCAGGCGTGGCAGTTGGTTACACTAACCACTACGCCATAGAGGCCGACAATAATATAATTCAATCATGACTCGAAAGAAACATGGCGCCATCTATTATCATAAGAACGTTATTGTTGTTTTCCTCGGGTACAGTTATTTTTTTCGGGATGAAAGTTAGCCTATGTCTGTTTCTGTACACCTGACAACGTATATGCAAAATTTCAGGATGATCGGTTCAGTGGTTTAGGCGTGAAAAGGTAACAAACAAACAAACTCATTTTCGCTTTTATAATATTAGTTAGGAAGTTAGGATTATCTAACTCTGAACTCCTAAATCCGCATATTTTAGATGAAATTTGTTTTTTCCATTAAAGATTACCCTTATACTAAAGCGAGATAATCACACACGATCCTTAAATATAACCACAATTTATTCAATTTCTATACGTTGACCACGCGTCGGTAAATATAGCACCATTGTGGAACAAAATAATCATAAATAAACAACATACATCTAAACTCTAAAAGCATGGTTACTCACGCTTTCGCATAGCTAAAGGCGTTGCCATAGAAGAAGAGACAATAAGACTGGTAAATACATCTATATAAACACAGTTTATATATACATTTGAAAGGACAGTGCTAAAGTAATTAGATTTGGTTACGGTGGGCGTGCGGGCACGGATACGCACGTATACGTAACAAGTCTACGTATTTTTTAGCTATAAAATTTTTAGAATTGCTTAAGTCTCATTTCTTACTCGTAATTATAGCAATTGGCACTTAATTTGTTAACATAAAAATCACCGACACAGTTATGTTTAAATAATTTTCCTGATTAATTAAAAAAATATTTTAAGACACTACCATACTGGCATTAATTAATGTGTACCTATTTTTCTTCTTTTTACTTGACAATACAATCATTCGATAAAATATAATTTTCTTTTGAATAGGTGTTTATGATGACATGACTATAACATAACTATGGTACACAAATAAACTCAAAGTTAAAGTATAATTTTCTCAGCAGCCATGGCTTTTAATACTCATATCTTTTTTTTTTGCCCCCTAATCCATAAAATAAATAAAAAAATCTTATTGTTAATGACAATATTTAAAAAGTCAAATTTAGTAAAATGCACCAATCTAATATACAGAGTGTTAGGCACACAGTTGTCCAAATGAAATAGAGATCTGGTTTGGGCTATTGCCAACGTGTTGGACTCAGGAAAATTAAATATTATTATTATTTTTTAATCATGTAAAGTCGAACTTTGTTCTGTTTGTAGGTCTTTCCGAAACCTTGACAGCCTGTTATAATTTTTTTACAAGGTGTCTATAGGAAATAATAATTTTAATGAAATGTAGCAATAGTTAACTAAAATAAAAAATATCATTATGGCAGCTAAACTCATATTCGTTTAACATTTTTACAGTTTTAGTCCAAATTTCCGACTTTCATTTTTAAAATTAATAAAAATCATATCGCCGAAACTGCGAGACAAAATTTAATGTGCTGAGTCCAACGCGTTGGCAATAGCCCAAACCAAATCACTATTTAATTTGGACAACCGTGTGCGTAACAACCTGTATAATTTATTAAAATATTATGTTTATATAACGTTGTTGTGTTTAGCTTTAGGAAAACTAGTATAACATATAAGTGTTTTGGTTTAGCTGTAAGCTTATATTGTTTGATAAATAAATAAATAACAAAGAATTATCAACTAAAATAACTTGGTATCCACACCCGCTCACCGCACGATCATAAAAAGATTTTACTTAGCATAAATTTAATTTGTGGGTAGGTTGAAATAGTTTGAATAATAAAGTAAAGTAATATAATAAAATATTACAATACTAATACGTGTGGATAATTACCTGATTCAGCCGCCGTGAATCCCATGACTACGCAGTACAGCCAGAAGTCCTTGAACAACTTGTGTAATCGAGGTTTCGGGTTCTTGATTGGTGGTAGTCTCTTTACTAGGACCTGTTGCCAACATACAAGATTTTTTTAAGCATTCGGCTTATGTAGAGCATGATTTTAAACTATTTAGAAGTGTGAAGATCGTAATATTAACTGTAAGGCAGTTCTTAACCCGTCAACTGTCGAGCGGACATACGTCTGTCCGCAAAAAGAGTCACTAAAAAAAAAGCAGACAAACGTAGGTCCGCTCCACACTTGACTCGTTAATGAGTCAAGTGTCGAGCGGACATACATTTGTCCGTTTGTGTATTGTTTGCACAATGAATTTTTAATTATTTTTTCCGTATTTCCCCTGGACGCTCAAGAAGTTAAATCTCCAATCTTGGCATACAGTGTCATATGTTAAATGAGTTTTCCCAATAGGATAACACATGAGGAGGTCTTTACTTCTGGCGCTGCCGGACGCCTTGAGCACGGGCGCGGGCGAGTGGTCCGTGGCATTGTACTTACCGCTATAACAGGTATGAGCACGCCCAAGTTCCCCGCGCTGCCGGACGCCTTGAGCACGGGCGCGGGCGAGCGGTCCGTGGCATTGTACTTACCGCTATAACAGGTATGAGCACGCCCAAGTTCCCCGCGCTGCCGGACGCCTTGAGCACGGGCGCGGGCGAGCGGTCCGTGGCGCGCTCGCCCCCCAGCCCCAGCTGCACGAACAGTTCCAACAGGCGAGTGAGTAGCTCGAGGCGAGTGCTCGTGCCTCGCACGTTCGCGGCGATGTTAGCCAACGCGTTTAGCACTGCTCCAGACACGTGCCTAGTGACAAGCAAGTCAATATTAAATCTGTATATAAACTGTCCACTTCATCACTCAGATATGCAGGTTTCCTCCTCTTTAAGACTGCGCCGAGCGCAATGTGCCAAAACAGGCGGTCACAGTTAAGTGAATAAAATCCACACTTTTTGTTTAATACAAATATAAAATATACATTTACCATAACAATGAATGTAAATACATTTACCATAACAATGAATGTATTTACAATTACTCCGTGTAAAAAACTTAAAATAATCAATATTTTCGCCTACAAATTACGTAAATTTGCAAAAAACGTAAGCTCGTGTTACGTGATTTTTAGATTATAACAGTAGAAATCTATCCTATTTTACAGCTTAAACGAAACATAAATAGTTATATTACAATTTGTCCGTCCCAAATATTTAAGTTATTGGTTGACAATAAAGGCACATATTTATCAAAAAAGCACTTCAAATCCTCCAAACAATTTTACTATGGCGGCAGCGCACCGATTCGAATATGCGCCGCACGAGCTCTGTCATTATCTGTCTTACGCTCGGCGCAGTCTTAATGTGTTTCTTTTAAAGCGAGCGATAATTAGCCATTCAAATTCATTGCGTGGCAGTCGCCACGTCTTCAACTAGGCTATATAAGACAATTAGACACAAGTTTACACCTCAGGCCAAAATGTATTGTTATTTGACAGTATCTATAGTGAGACTAAAGGGCCAACACATATACTAATACATTTATACCATAGAGAAGATAACTAGTACTATTGATATGAACAACTATACACAGCAGCTCATAAAGGAAAAAGAAGTAATACATTATTTGCATCGTAAATAAACATTTGGCGATTGAAAAGAGTGGCCGAGTGCAGGAGTGGCAGTGAGTTTCTCGGCTGCTTCTTTTCGTGAAAGCTCTACTCCTCGAACAGCCTTTTTTCAATACAATTTTTTTATTCCTTTTATTTATTTTAACTATTATATATTTTATTCATACATAAGTTAATTGTCATGTACAAGAATTATTTACACCTTTTTTATGAAAATAAAGATTTTGATTTATTTCTCCAACAGGCTATTTTTTATTGCTAGTGTTTCCATATTTTTCTGGAAATAAGGATTTATGAGATTGACTTGAATGCCTATCTCAACGAACAGGCTTTTTTCGATGTTAAAATAATTATATTTCCTTTTTTTATAAGTTAATTGACAAATAAAGAGAAAAGAAGAGTTTATACATTTTTATGGAAATAAAGATTTTTGACTTTGACTAAATATACCTGTACTGTTTCCTATCATCGGTGTGGTGATAAGCGGCGCTGGCTGCCTCCACAGTGATGACGGTGAACATCCTCATGATCTCGTCGTGTGCGGAACCTTCAGGACTCGCGAGCGCCATGCACCCCAACTGATCCACTATCAGCGTGTCGAGGGATGAGGGCGATCGACATAACCTACGTAGGAAATATCATACACAGTACTGTAGTCATCTAAATCATAAGTTCCCAAAGTCGTCCAGGTTGGCACCCAGGGGTCCACGGGAGACTAGACGGGAAGTAGACCACGTGGGCGTGACAAACAAATGGGGGTTTGTAATTCGTAAGCGGGTGTCCATGAAAATGTATTTGCTTTCCATAGTGAAGAACTAAAACGCCTATCAATGTAGACAGATAATATTTTAAGAAGCTCAGCGACTGTTACTTGTAAAAACTTGCATATGCCATATTCAGTACCAGTGGTCTCGAACCTATCGATTTTTCGGTAAAGAATTACAAAAAAAAAATGTCGGCCAACAATTTCTAAAAAAAAATAGGTCACCCCTTACAGATTTGATCAAATTTCTTAATTGCATGAACTTGAACAGGCTGAACCAAATCTTAATATGTAAAAATTGTGTCTTCACGATGTATGTTGCGGATAAACTCTGAAACAACTGAACCGATTTTGATCAAAATTCGTAACTATCTGTAATTTGGTCCAACTGAAAAGATAGGATAGTTTTATGTTAACTTTTTTTGTGTGTACAGGACAACGTCTGTCCGGATAGCTATTAGAATATAAAAATTCAGTGTGTAAATGATTAATCATTCCCGATTTCCTACCCTCCGAATGGAATTCTGTTTTTAAATATGAATGGGATCAAATTCTTCTTTGAAAAAAAAAGGACTCGTTCTATTTCTATTGAAAAATATAATGAAATAGGACTACTCTGTAAAAAGTTAAAAATAAAAGAAAATTTACGCATCGACTTAACTTCCATTTTCGCTGATTAAAAAGATAGTGAGCTCGTCTTCCAAACTAAGTGCGTCCCTAAGATGAATAGATTTTTGCTTATCTGATGAGAATATCCTAAACGTTATTAGAATGCGCCCTTCGAAAGTTAAAAGTTGAATTCTAACTTACCTCTGTTGGAAAAATTGCAAGATGGTGTCTGTAGTCTTTGGTGTGTCCTTGAGCGCCACGGCGACGTGCCCCAACATTATCACAATGTTCGTGCTTATTAGAGACGACTCGCTGTAACAATGATTAAGTAAAATATTAGTTATTGCGGATCGACACAGAGATTAAAACATATGTCCTCCAGACCGAACTTCGGTCACAGCGGCCAATCTTAACAGAGATTGGTCGTCTGCGCAGGAATATTTTTTTTATTTTTTTCTATTGACTAAAGTTTACAATAATAATACTATGGCTTAGACCACTCGCTAAACCACGAGGGTTTTTATGCGAGTGGGATTATAGTGCACAAGCGTGTGCGCTAACATAAGTGCACTCTCTGTTCCCTAGCGGTCATGATTCGATGGGACGGATAATCCGACACGACCGGAAGGAGATCATGCGCAGGACCAACGGCTTGACTTGCTTTCGGAGACACGGGGTGTCTATCAGCGTCAACTTCCTAACTCCGGGCTCGTATTGAGATTTCTTAACAGAAAAACCCAATAACTCTTTGTTCGCCCGACCCGGGCTTCGAACCCGAGACCTCATACACACAGTCGCATTCACTATCGCTGCGCCACGGAGGCAGTACAACATATTGTATTAATATTTCAGTCAATACTCGTTTTAAACTTGAGTACTGAGAATGCATGACTACAAATTCAAATAATTTAACTTGTATTCAAATCAGTAGATATAATATGAAAGCGTCTGATTCTGTCTTATAAATGCTAAGCCCAAATCGTCGGACCTAGATAGCTGAAATTTTGCAAAGAGGTTCCCTTTATAGTAAAAAATAAATATTTAGATTTACTGAAATTCGTAATTATACAATAATATTAATATTAAAAATCACTTTCCGTTTAAAACTGTCTTGTTATGTTGAACAAGGCACCTTTAAATGTTATATATTATTACTACAGAGTTTATATTTGACGTTTAAGTAAATCATTCTGAGCACTAATTACTATTTTCAGTAATTTAAAATTTTTTGAAAATTCTGGAATCAAGACTGCTTATTAAACCTTTAAAGGAGAAGGGAGAAGAATGGTAAAGGATACAGAAAGAGAATACCATAGATAGATATTCACCTGTCACTAGTCTCTGCGGTAAACAGTCTGTTACTAACAGAGCCCACCAGAGCCGGTACACAGAAGGGATCAACAGTAAGAGCCGCTTCCAACGCCACACATAGATTCTCTATGGCCGCATCTCGAAGCTTCTCGAATGGCGTCGATTTGACAGGAACACCGGTTTCTGTAAGACCTTGGAGCTCTTTACCTTGCACTGTGGAATAAAACGAAATTAAATTCAAATCAATACAGAATTGAATTAACAGCTGCATTGGTTTAAACGGAGGTTTTAAAAATTTTGCTGGTCCCAGTGGACCCCCTGCAGCTAGTTCATGCATGTAAAAAAATTGATAAAATCTCCTCGGGATGACCTTTTTTTTTTAAGAAATTCTCGGAACGGAACCTACCACGGTAGGCGGGCTGATATTTTTAAGCCAACATTTTAGTTCTTCATTATCGAAAGCAAATAAATTTTCGTGGACACCCGCTTACGAATTGTGAACCCCCATTTTTTTGTTACGCCAACGTAGACCCCCGTTGAGTCTCCCGTGGACCCCTGGGGGTCCACCTGGACCACTTTGGGAACTAATGGTTTAAAGGGTCGCCCTCGCTAGTACGCCGAGTGTTGTAGGGTTTTGTCCCCACAGTGTCTACGAGTAGTTGTTCCAAGTGAATGTTCTCTGTGTCCGTTGTTTTAAGCCTGGTTCCTATATCAACAACAGTTAATTTCTGACACATATTCTTTGACAAATGTCAAAATGTAACTATCCGTAAGATTAGATAAGTTTATTTATTAAAACATGTCTACTGTTGATGTTACAAAATATAATTTTGGTTTCAACATGCTTAGTCCATGACTTTAGACATACAAATTTTTATTATTTACTATAGACGGCCTCGATGGCGTACTGGTTAGTGTAACCGACTGCCACGCCTGAGGTCGCGGCTTCGCACCGCACAAATCAAACATTTGTGTGCATGAACATTGATGTTTGTCTTGGTCTGGGTGTTTCTAGTTATAATATGTATGAATTTACAAAAAAGTAAGTATTTATGTATGTTTAATTATTGTCTAGTACACATAGTACAAGCTCTGCTTAGTTTGGGCTAGATGGTGTTGTGTGTATGTGAGAGAATACTATTATTATTCTCTTTATTCAAACATTTTTCATATACAGAGTGTTTGGAAGATCGATGCCAAGCCGTAAATCGGAGCTAGTATAGACTATGTAGAACCATTTGAACCATACTTGTCTTAGACGAAGTGTGACAATTTCTTGTTTAGCTAATTTGAATGATTTTTGATGACAAAACCCAAAATTTTACAGTTAGTTGGAAATAATGGCCATTTTTAAAGATAAATCATTTATTTTTTATGTTATTTTATTGAAGTAACGTGTAAACAATCCAATGAATCATGATTAAGGCATCTGAGTTATGAGACAATTTTTTTACAGACATTTGGAGTGAATTATTTTTTTGTAAGATTCAAGAAAGCTGTTTTTAGAAAGCTTTAAAAAAAAACACGGTTGGTGCTTTTTTTGTTCAAACATTTTTAAAAACATGCCTGGTTCTTGATCTCTCTTTTGAGGTATCAACTACACGGATAGCTCACAAATTGTTGAAATTAGGACTTACAAACCAAATTGAGCGCGAAAATTAAAATTTATAGACGGAATAATTAAAACCAATTTTTTATTAAAATAATTTATTATTCGTTTTCTAAATGTTCACCGTGGTTCCTAACATAAGCACGGGCCCATCTTCTCACTTCAGTTGTTGTTATTTACTTTATTTACTTTATCTCCAGTTTCATCGTTTCAAACGCTGAATTCCAAGTTTCAAAACCATCCCACTATACTTTTTGCTGATGATAGTACTGTCGTTTTTACTAGTAAGGACAAGGTATCCCTAGAACTGGACATAAACAGTACTCTAAATGATATTATGAAATGGCTAATTAATAACAATTTGAAAATGAACTTTGACAAAACTAAAATCATGATATTTCGCAATCGTAAAGCTCAATTTACTGACATTAATATAGATTATACAGGGAACAAAATAAATGAGATAGCAACAACAAAATTTTTGGGCATGTCAATTGATTATAATTTGAATTGGAAGACACATGTTGATACTTTAAATCAGAAATTAAACAAGCAATCATACGCCCTACATATGCTGGCAAAAACGGTTAACACCTCTGCTGTACTTGCAGCATATCATGGCTACGTGGGATCTTTGATAAAATATGGTATTATATTCTGGGGTTATTCCACCAATAGGGATATGGCATTCAAGGCGCAAAAGCGGTGTATAAGGGGTATGTTTAATATCAAACAGACTGATAGCTGCAGACCATATTTTATCAAGCATAATATATTAACATTGCCGTGTGTCTACATTTTTGAGGTTGCTAGCTTTGCAAGAACCAACAGACATATTTTTGAAAAATACAGAAGTAAGCGACATACTGATAAAATTTGTTGCAAATCTAACAAGACAGTCCTATATTCCAAAAGCATCTTTGGTATGGCTCCGCGTATATACAATCACTTACCAAAGTCTATACTAGAAACTACATCCATTGATGAATTTAAAAAGAAATTAAAAAGATTCTTGCTATTTAAATGTTATTATAGTATTCAGGATTATTTAATAGAGGATGTAAGGACATATTGTTAATGTGACATGTGACTAGTGCACTAATTTAATTATTAATATTATTATTACTTCGACATTTATTAACAAATTCATCTTGAAATCCTCATTTAATACATGTTATTTTAATTGAGAATACATTTCTTGACATTTAAAATTTTAATTAATTTAGTGACATTATTATTATGTTTAATTGTTATTTGCCAAGGTGAAATTACGAAAATTGTGTTAACAGCTATGAATTATTTTGCAAGTAATTGTGATTTGCATGCCTCAAGGCGTAATATGGTTGAACTGTACTATAATTTTATTTAACAACTTTATGTAGATACCCATATTAGCAAATAAATGATTTTGATTTTTGATTTTGATTTTGATTTTAATTAATTCTGTCAATCATTCCTTTTGTGTTGATTTCCACATTCGTATAAACTAGTTCTTTGGCCTGACCCCACACGAAAAAGTCAAGCGGAGTCAGGTCGGGTGATCGGCCGGGCCAAGGTATAGGCCCATCTCTACCGATCCAGCTGTTAGGGAAGCAATTATTTAAGTGGACCCGTACAGCGTACACTTAATGTCCAATGCGCTGGGCAACCATCTTGTTGAAATATTATTTCTCGGTCTGTAATAAATATCGGGGCCCCGGATTCTTCTACAAGCTCTGGAAGATCATTTTGTAGATATTCCAAATAATTGTTGCCATTCAAATAATCTGGCAAGAAATGAGGCCCTATCAGTGTTCTGCCAATTACTCCGGCCCACACATTGACCGAGTTATAACATAAAAAGTATTTTTTTAAAGCACGAAACTCGTTGGGTAAAATTTTTAATTTTCTCCCTCAATTTGGTTTGAAGGTCCGAATTTCAACAATTTGTGAGCTATCCGCGTAGTTAATACCTCAAAAGAGAGGTCAATAAACAGGCATGTTTTAAAAAATGTTTGAACACAAAAAGCACCATCCGTGTTTTTTATTAAAGCCTTCAAAAACAGCTTTTTTTTTTTTTTTTTTTTTTTTTTATTTTGCTCGTCAAAATCACCACACTCCACCTGATGGTAAGCAGTCATGTGGTCTAAGAGCAGTGGCCTCCACATCGCCCCCACAGTAGCCGAAGCGATGTTGAGGTCTCTACTTTGACGGCCTGAGAAGATGCTTTTTCACGCCCCGCTTAAAGAACCCAGGATTGAAGGAAGAAGGAAACACGTGCCTTGGTAGAGAATTCCATGCCTTGGTCGTTCGGCAGAGATATGAGGACCCAAACTTTTTGGTACGCGCTCTAATCGACTCTACCGTCTAAGGATGGCATCTGAGCCCAGCACGCGTTGTTCTGGATAGGAAAGGGGAGGGCGGGATAAGGTGGAATAACTCTTCAGAGCACTCCCCGTGGTATATTCTGTAGAAACATGCCAATGAGGCAATATCCCTACGGAGTTGCAGAGGTTCCAGTGAACTCGTGACCTCTGGATCTCCGATGATACGGACAGCCCGCCGCTGTAACCAGTCGAGAGCGTCCAGCAAGTACTGCGCGGAGCCATCCCAAAGATGAGAATAGTACTCCACGCAAGGGCGCACTTGTGCCTTATACAATAGGCACAGTTGCCCAGGCGTGAAGAACCGCCTCACCCTGTTCAGAACTCCGAGTTTTCGCGAAGCTTGCTTAATGACGCTCTCGATATAGATTTTCTGATTAAGGGAGCGGCAAAGATCCATACCTAAGATGGAGAGACTGTCACGTATCACCAGTGGAGTGTTCTTCAGAGAAGGGAGGGGAAGGAAAGGAGACTTTTTTGTTGAGAACGCGCATGCCTGGGTCTTCTTGGCGTTGAACTCGACCAAGTTCTTGGCACCCCATTCATAGATGCGGTCCAAGGTCTGGTCAAGTTCAACGACAAGATTCTGCCTCTTCCCCTCAACCTCAGCCTGTTTGGCCCCAGGATGTCCGAGATATCGCCCATGCACGGTACTGTCGTCCGCATAACAATGTATGTTGCCGAGATTCAACATATCATTGATATGCAGAAGAAAGAGCGTAGGGGATAAGACAGAACCCTGAGGCACTCCTGCATTGACCTGCATAAATTTGGAAGCGCGACCGTCGCAAAGGACCCGAATACGACGCTTCTGCAGGAAACTTGCAATCCAGGTGCAAAGTTGAGGGGGCAAGCCATAGGCCGGAAGCTTGGAAAGAAGAGACCGGTGCCAGACTCTGTCGAAAGCTTTGGCTATGTCAAGGCTGATAGCCAAAGACTCACCGTGCTTGTCCATAGCTTCACCCCAGAGGTGCGTGACGAACGCTAGAAGATCACCCGTTGATCGTTTAACCCGAAAGCCGTATTGGCGATCATTGATCAACGATTGATCCTCCAGGTAGCGGACAATTTGGGTGTTTATAATCCGCTCGAACACCTTGGAGAGCATGGAGGTGATAGCTATGGGACGATAGTTGCTTGGCTCGGAACGGTCCCCCTTTTTGGGAATAGGTTGAACGTTCGCCTCCTTCCAAGCCTCAGGCACAATGCCTGCGGCGTAAGACGTCCAGTATAGGCGCGTAAGCGTGGGAGACAACTCCGCTGCACATTTTTTAAGGACCACAGCTGGGATGCCGTCAGGTCCACTGGCTTTCCGAACATCGAGAGACTGCAGTATCGCACGAACGGTTCGTTGCCTGATACATATATCAGGCATGGTGTAGCCGCAGTTGGCAATGTTAGGCGGCTGCGAACCGCAGTCATCGATTCGGGAGTTGGCCGCAAAGAGATTTGCAAGCAGATCTGCTTTCTCCTGCGGCCGATGAGCCAGTGATCCATTCGGATACCTCAGAGGGGGCAGCAAGGTCTCGCAGAAGTTGGACTGCACGGCTTTGGCCAGGCGCCAATAGCTACGACTGCCCGTAGGATGCGCCATGAGTTCCTGGCCGAACCGTGCGACGCGCTGGGCATCCGCTCTTAAGTATGCCCTCTTGCAGACCTTTGTGGCTTGGTTGAACGCTGCCTTCAGGTGATCCACGTTAGGGTGGTGGAGAGTGCGAGCCCTGGTCCAAGCGCGGTACGCTGTCTGTTTGCGTTCAACAGCATCAGCGCATTCACGACCGAACCAGGGCCTTTTCCTGCTGCCGCTCGTGACATCACTGTATGGAATATAATATTCCATACCCAGGGTGATTTCACCAGCGACAGCAGTAGCGCTCTCTGATGGATCCCTGTTCTCAAAGCAGCGTTGAGCCCAAGGGATTGATGCGAAGTACTCCCGCATTCCATCCCAGTCTGCCGACGAGTAGTGCCACAGTCGTCGTCTTGCCTCCTCGGGTCGTGGGGGCGTAACAAAAACAGCTGTGGCACAAACCAGACAGTGGTCTGAGGTGCCCAGAGGAGCACGAATCGACACACTGTACCGATTCGGGTTACTCGGCAGCAGCAGATCGAGCAGAGAGGGCGCCTGACCTGCAATGTCTGGTATCCGGGTGGGCTGGAGTACCAGTTGAGACAGGTCATGCGTGAGAGCGAACGCATGGGCAGTTCGTCCCGCGTGGTCTGTTTTGGGAGAACCCAACCAGGTCTCATGGTGGGCATTGAAATCTCCCAAGAACACCAACAAGAGTCGAGTTGTCTCAGCGTCTCCTGAATGGGATCGGTAGAGGCACACGTACATTTGGCTGAAAGAGCCATGATCTACGTGTACCCAAAGGACAGAGAAGGAAGGGTCCTCTAGGCATTGTAGACGGCGACAGCAAATATCCGCCCTAACAAACAAGCATACCCCGGCTTTCGCGAGGAAACACTCCTCTAACACGTAGCCGGGATATTGCAGGTAGTTCGTGTCTGCAGGACGGCGTATTTGTGTCTCCGTTAGAAAAAGCATTGCCGGCCGAGCCGTCTCCAGGTGGTGATGGACGGCATTAAGGTTAGCGTGGAGTCCTCTGATGTTAATAAACTCCACGACACAGGAAGCAGCAGTGGGGTTACGGCGATTGGCTGCTGTTGAACGACAATGCTTTGTTCGTACTGCCATAGAGTGAAAGGAAGGAGAAACGTGAAAAAAAAGAGGCGGCTATTCTCGCAGCAAAGTGGGGCAAAGCGCAGAGCAAGTTTTGTCATATAAGTGTATGGTATGGCGATAGCCGATCCGACGGACGGAAGGACCCCCGTACCCTCCCGAAAGTGGTCGCCGGGACCCACCCTCCGGTCACCATCCGGCACGACGAGCCACCTCGAGATTATGCGCGGCATGATAAGGCAGCCAACCTAGTTGGTTAGACTCGGTTGAGCCTCTGGACTATACCGCGGGCGGCCAGCAGAGCACCGTTTCTACGGCTCTCCCTGGCCGCCGGGTCGACTCGCGCCACCCACACAATGACTCTACGGATACTCTGCAGGTTCTCTGCAATCTTAAAAAAAATAATTCACTTCAAATGTCTGTAAAAAAATTGTCTCATGACTCAGATACTTTAATCATGATTCATTAGATTGTTTAAACATTACTTCAATAAAATAACATACAAAATAAATGATTTATCTTTTAAACTGGCCATTACTTCCAACTAACTGCAAGATTTTGGGTTTTGTCATCAAAAATCATTAAAATTAGCTAAAAAAGAAATTGTGACAAGTATGGTTCAAATGGTTCTACATAGTCTATACTAGCTCCGATTTACGGCTTTGCATCGGTCTTCCAAACATCCTGTATAAAAAAAGCACATTTAAAAATATAAAAACTATGAAGACCCACCGGCATCGGGAACTGGGTCCGAGCTACCGGTGGTTAGGGCTCCAGCGAGAGGAACCTCCTCACGATGCGTGCCGTATCGAGGAGGACTGCCTTCTGCATCTGACCCTTGACCCAAGCACCTAACGCGAGCCTCTTCAGATGTTGATCGAGGCTCATTATTATTATTATTAAATCATTGTAAAACTATAACAGAAATTCAGTTTGAAACAATACCAAACTTTGATAAGGGACAGCCGCGTCGTGGGACCCGGGCGTATTCCATCTTGCAGTATGCCGCTTGGAACACAAAATTTGCGTCTGAGATAAATACAGAACATATACATGATTAAATAGTTAACTTACGGGTAACTTTCATGTGTTCCTTGCCAGTCTTCTCGAGTTCCAACTTGTGCAGTTTAAAGAGTATCGGCGAAGGCGTCACTAAGAAGTCTCGTAAGCAATATATAGACGTGTTCGCTATCGATGGGAATTTCGTTGCTAGTTTGCCGAGTCCCTACAAAATATAACATTAGTTAAAATCTTACGAACTGGTGTTTTTTTTTTATACTACTTAGGTGGCATACAAGCATACGGCCCACCTGATGGTAAGTGGTCACCGTAGCCTATGAACGCCTGCAACACCAGAGGCATCACTGGCCGACCCTTTAGGAAAGGAAGTGGGAAGGAGAAGGAGCAGGATGGGGGAAAGGGGGTGAACGGGCCTCCGGCACTCACCGAACGAAACACAACAGTAGGAATACTGGTATTTCACGTCGATATTTTGTGAGAGGGTAGTCCTGCCCCGGTCGACTCGGCCCATTCATGCTGATATCAGCGAGGCTCTACTACTCAATTCTCTGTGTTGTATGATTTAGTCTCCTTCAAATAATTAAATACAGTGCAGTATTATAAATAATACTTACTTCAAGACAGACCATAAGCAGAGGCATATGTGCCAATATCAACTTGTGATTATGATTGGAGTTTATCTTCTCAGTCAAACGTCCACATAACGAATCAGCACCTGCGAACATCGTCATACAGTCAATGTGAAATAGTTCTTAAAACTTCGATAGTAAAGTCTATTTTACAAGGAAATTTGTTAGGGACAAAAACGACGGATCAAAGACTCGTAGAAGCCCGTAATACAGAATAAATATTGGATATATTTACATTGGAGTTAATGGTTAATAATTTTACAAATGGTTTTGATTACTGGAAGACTAATTTGGAAAAGCAGTGCTATTGCTTAAATAAAAAAGAGTTTTTTACTTAGAATAGAATAATTAGTAGATTGTAAGAAATAATACATAGTTATGTAATTAGTATTTCAGATCTTTTTCCATATAATTAAGGTCTACTACGTTTGTTAGTTTTTTAGGCTATTTTGCATGGAATGACTGTATTTTTACCTAATTGAGTCCAACAAGGTATAGTTCAATGTTATAATAATACTTTAAAAAGTTATTTTAACGGGCAAAATTTCTTCAGTTGGTAATCCTTAAATATTATTTGTTGTACTTAAATAACAGCACGAGCTATTTTTCATTCGTTTTATAAATTAACGATATAGTATGTTTTCTTATCTCTTTGCAGGTACTATATACACGGGATACTACGATATTTTATACTTTAAACATTGCTATATATTATAGACTATATTATATTTGTATTGTCAATACAAAATATAGTTTAGTAAAAAATAGTACACCAAGAGAGGTATTCGTAAACATCCTTTGTTGAATGTTAACAAAAAATAAAATAATATATGTAATCTATACTAATATTATAAAGCTGAAGAGTTTGTTTGTTTGAACGCGCTAATCTCAGGAACTACTGGTTCGATTTTAAAATTATTTTCGTGTTGGATAGCCTATTAATCGAGGCAGGCTATATGCTATATAACATCACGCTACGACCCATAGGGGAGGCGCAGTAACGACAAACGCGGGTGAAACCGCGGGAACATCTATATAATAATAAAGGTTTAAGTAGAGCTTGGAGCAGCGATAGCTCAGTGGGGAGACCAACAGACTGCAATGCCCGTCTCAGGTTCAAACCCACATCGCGCACCTCTGACTTTCGGAAGTTATATGACTTTTCGAAATTATGTGCGTATTGATTGACAATTATCGCCTGCTCCGTGCCTCGGAGAGCACGTTAAGCCGTTGGTCCCGGCTGCCATGAACATCTATGGCAGTCGTTATTGGGAGAGTGTCAACACAATAGATCCCACTGGGTCGAAGTGTCGCTGGTCTGCACTGACTGGCCCCCACATAAGATAAGATAAGATAAGTAAAGTGAATGTGGGGAAGGAGAGCAGAAATCTATAATTTATATAATTATGGTAAATAATTTATGAATTTCGGTCAAATTTCGACTTCTCGGCGACCATTAGTTTTAATAAATATTAAAGTGATGATTTTAATGTTTCCTAATATTGAATGTGACATAAACACGAAATATATGTAAATTATTGTCATAAGTATACGCGAATGTTACACATTGTGTTATATAGTTAATAAGTTTAATATAAATCAGATCTGGCTTATATTTAGTTTAGTCCTGTCACTTTTAACGATTTCAGAATACGAAATGTCGTTTGACAGGATATAATAGGCAAAGTGATTTGAGCGTATTTTTTTGCGATAAACGCTTATTTGAAGTTAATCTAAAGCGCTGAATGGATAAGTAGTAATTGTACAAAACATAACAGCTATTCAGGTAAAAGTTAAACGGACAAGTATTATAAATGCAAAAGTGTGTCTTCTCCCTAGCCTTTATTATTCCCAAGTCACTTGGGGTCGGCTTTCTAGTCTAACCGGATTTGACTGGATATCAGTTTTTACACGGAGCGTCTGCCATCTGACCTCCGCAACCCGAAGGCTAACCATACTCTAAGGCTAGACTAGTGTCAGGATATTAGAGGGCACTGACTTCCCAATAACGACTGCCATAGATGTTCATGTGCAGCCGGGACCGACGGCTTAACGTGCTCTCCGAGGCACGGAGCAGGCGATAATTGTCAATCAATACGCACATAATTTCGAAAAGTCATATAACTTCCGAAAGTCAGAGGTGCGCGACGTGGGTTCGAACCCGAGACCCTCTGCATTGCAGTCTGTTGGTCTTCCCACTGAGCTATGTGTGTCTGTATGCTTATTCTTCTTTCACCTAGCAATAAATCAACGGGTCAACGAACTTTGTATAAAGACAGTTCATCAGAAGACGGACATTGTCTTTGCGTTTTCGGTTCTTGTGGGATAGCTCTTCAGAATCAAGGGAGCGTAGCCGCAGGTAAAAGCTAGTTACAAATATATTTAAAAGCAAGTTGATGTCACATAATAAGGGCACTTGAATCAGTTCTCCTATAGGCCATCAGTATGATACATAATTAATTAGTGCTAAGAAAATATTATTTCAAATTCTAACATTTAAGATTAGTAGGAAAACACTATTAAAAAATGACAATATTATATATAGGTGTGTTACCGCGCAGGCAGAATTAGCCAACGTTTATTATAGTTATGAGTGATTTACTTGATCGGTCCAGATGGACCGATCAGCACTATAAAGCACTCATCTTCAACCAAACTCAGCTCGGTAGTCAGAAGTGCCATGAACAGGAACCGATGGAGGCAAATCGTTCGATCCAAATGTGGATTATCCAACGATGATCACGATCCTCAGACATGAGGAACCGACCATAAAGACATTATAGTTATAGAGTCCAGGGTCTGGAAGAATTTTAATCGATGAACTTAATCATACAATTAATTATCTACAAGGCTAATGTGAATGCTTGACAAATTATTTACAATTTGGCAGCAGAAAGTTTGTAAGTAACTTATGATAAAATAAGTTATGTTTAGCTAAATAACAATGCAAATGGAAATCCGTAGTTTCTGCCTACCCCTCTAGGAACAGGCGTAAATCTATGTATGTATGTATGTAAATAACAATTAATGCCACAAGCTAACAGTATAGCCAATTCAATATATTTGTTGCAATTTATACGTCCAATTTAATTAGATATCGGTGCCGTTACATACTTCTTTTTAATATACGTATCTTTAACTTATCCATGTTCTAACCCCGTTCCCGTATTTCAAATCGAAGTCTTCGGCTTCTAGCCTCCAAGTTAATCACTAATCACACGAGGAAACATGAATATGAACAAATTAACTGCGCACAAGTCTGTTATAAATGCATAGAGGGTAGTTAGTGAATGGGGTCACTCTGTCACACGATATCGATACCTATTAATATTGTTAGAGCGTTTATAAGAGCTGGCACGTGATAGTCGCCATCAACTGCAACACCAATACAATACATACATTATAAGAGAATACAGTAAAGATGCGCAGAAATTCATTCGAATGATAATCGAATGCGCACGAACAGGCGCACGTACACGTGTACTCACACGCGCACGCACTCATGTGTACGTATACGTACTCATATCAATATATGAGGAGTATAGTTTCAAAACCCGCCAAAACGATATCAGAACAAAAATAATGTTCCGATTGAATATGAAGCTCCTTCGTTGCTTCTATCACATTGCACTTATAGTTTTCAACAAAACCCACTAAAATTCTATTAAATCAGCTCACAAAAGTAGCAGTTTGTTGCAAACACTGCTAAAATAGTCCATTTATATTATGTCTTTAAATGGCTTTTTGAGATTTACCATTATTTGGTGAAAAATATTTTAGAGGATTTTGAAACTAAACTACTCATAATCGAATATATTTCGAATGCAATTCTGCGCATCGCTAGGATACAGCCGAGTTTCTAAAGCTATAGAAAATTATAGAGCCCGAATATAGTGGAGCTCCGCTATGCAGTAGCGGAGCTTCACCTATCTGACGGTTTATCATTGCCTGAAATTGTTAGCCATTTTATAGAAGGGCATCAAAAACTTAAGTTGTTGGTCTGGGCTGTCATAAACATCTATGACAAACACTATGGGGACGCAATACTTTTAAATGTTTTGATTTTCTAACGTTTTAAATACTGTTATACCTTTAAACGGATAGTAAACTGATATTCAACCTGACTAGTTTAAACTAAAACTCTGATGAGTATGAAAACATCACTATTACAAAATTTTATGAGCATGGTAAAAGTGATGTAACTATAAATAATTTACTATATTATCAGTCACTGAAAGGTGTGTTCGACCTATTTGTGAGCCTAAAAAGACTTATATAAATTTCTATCAATTCGCTTAAATGGAAATCGAATTAAAGCTGATTTCATCTTCAATTGTTAATATACTAAAATAATTAAATGACTTTAGAACCTCGACTTCGATAAAATTAATAGATATAAAGCCAATTAAATAATACAAATATAAAAGAGATATAAGATATACTGGACATATAAAATAAAAATTATGGTAACGTATATAAATAAATAAAATCACATAAAAGGACGACACCAATAGTTACAATAAATACTTGGAAACATTGAACAACATACATTCTTTACCAAAAATATATCTAGATAACGTCCATTCGGATTCAAACCGTATGTCTATAGATTTAAGGTATGTTTTCACCTGTTTCGTCGCCAATCGCCCAGACGAGCAAATCGACGCAAGCCGAGTTGGCCATCACGTTGACTTTGAACTTGTTCACGGTGGCAAAGTTGCTTTCCCTGTCCTCTCTTTCTGAGGCATCGTGATGACGACTTTGTAACTCCGTCTGACCACTCAAGAAAAGGCATTTCACGAATTCCTAGAATAAAATATAGACGTACATTGCAAATTGACAAGATTAGGCTTTTTTATAGATTTCATTATTATAATAATTTGGCAGAAATAAAGGGTATGTGGCACACCGACATGAAACTGGGGAGATTTATCTAAGCAGTACAGGAAAGATTATGTCTTATCATAAATATTGTGTCCAATATATGATAATAGGTCGAGACATTGGCACAATATACAACTTGTAAAATAATAAACGCACACCCTCAAACACCCCAATTAGATTATTAAATCGTAATATATCGTAATCGTAATAATAATAAAATTGAAATGTTACTTTTATGTACTTAAATATTTTAATTTAACGAATTAGTTCTTCTTATTGTGCGCGGATAGTTTGGGTATATTACAATAAATCTAACATTATTGCCTTTATTGCATCAAAAACCTTATTGCCTTGAATTATCATACATTTTCCTTTATTTCAGCTGTTTAATAAACGGGTGACTATAATTTAATTCGTTTTAATTATTTTAGGGATAAAAAATTACCTATTGCTGCTATATAAAAATTGCTGGAATTGATTCAGTAGCCGATTTTGAACAAACTACTTTCAGTATGTGCGTTTATTATGTTACACGTTGTTATACCCCATCTATTTCAGCAATCAGTCCATATTTTTGCCACTTTAGAAATATTCAAAAAATCAAAAAGGATGAAGTATCCCTATTATAGCACTTTAAAAATCTACAATACTTTTCACACTACATCAAAACATAAGCCTTACTTAATACAAAAAAAAATAACGTTACCTGAACATCTTTCGTGAACGGTCCGGGCAAATCCTTCTGATGTTGCAACAATTCTCTTAACAACGTCACCATTACCAGGTTTAACGTCTCAGAGAAGGATTTGTACGGGAACACCTGGCAACAGAACAAAAAATATAATCCTAATCCTAACTAATATTATAAAAGCGAAAATGAGTTTGTTTGTTACCTTTTCACGCCTAAACCACTGAACCGATCATCCTGAAATTTTGCATATACGTTGACAGGTGTACAGAAACGGACATAGGCTACCTTTCATCCCGAAAAAAATTACTATTCTCGAGGAAAACAACAATAACGTTCTTATGATAATAGATGGCGCCACGTGTCTTTTGAATCATGATTGAATTATATTATTACAAGCAGAGTACCACCCGAATTGACTGTCAATTTCTAAATTGACGCGAGCGAAGCCGCGGGCAAAAGCTGGTACATAATAATTTTGGACCTGTACATAAACTATCCTGTATATAAACTGTCACTGCTGGGCACAGGCTTCTTCTCAGTGTGAGAAGGTTTAGGTCATAGTCACCACACTGGCCCAGTGAAGGTTGGCAGACTTTACATATCTTCTATTTCTTTTCTTTTGTCAAATATGCAAGTTTTCTCACGATGTTTTCCGTCACCATTAAAGAAAGCAATAATTAACTATTTAAGGTCACAGCACACATATAAACTCGGAAACGGATCGTCACCGTATCAACTCGAGCCGTGCAGTATTCTTTGTACGAAACTCCCTACTGCAACGCACACTAATCGGAAACGTAACGTAATCGCCTCGCCTCGGGACAAGCTTGCAGTCGTCGCGCTTACGGCTCGTTGTCCCCGCGCTTACGTCTCTCCGTGCACTACTGTTGCCGAACGTGCTGTCTTTCACAAGATATCTAACAGTCGTGTTGCGCGCGTATTTTATTGAATTTGTAGGTTATATTTCAAACAAAAAATAAGGATTTAAAGGGATCATTGAAGAAGTGAGAAAATATCCATATTAATATGATTTAAGTGAGTGCAGCGTATGCGCGGCGTCGCCTAGCCGTAGCCGAGTCGACGTACCGGAGCTGTTGATCCGCTTTGGTTACGTTAGGTTGACGCCTGTTTGACGGCGAGGCGAAAGGCGATACGGAGACGATCCCTTTCGGAGTTGATATGTGTGCTATGACCTTTAATATGCACATAACTCGGAAATGTCAGAGGTACATGCCTTGAGATCTCGAGAACACATATAAAAACAAAACAAGATATGTATATAATTGACAGCAAAAAATACTATCATATTTGACATCTTACTTGAATTTGTCCCGAAGCATAAATGTCCTCAGCCTCTTCGTCCAAAAACGCCAGTAGATCTTTGGTCAGAAGCTTCTTCGCCAATGAAAGTATCGATTGCAAATATGTAACGTAAAACTGCACATTGATTCTCTTCTCGGGCGACTCTGAGAACCTCATATAAGGAAACTGGTTGAAACTGGACCCAAACTTGTGGAAGAAATAAGTCGTTGGATCGTAAGGAACTGAGTTATAACTATGAAGAGATCCTCGTTTTAAAGTGCCACCGTTGCTATCAATTGTATCGCTTCCAGTGTCCAGAAGGCACTCATTATTTGGATTTAGATTGCCTGACAAAGACCTCGGAATGATCGGCCTGAACTGGTTGAATTTTCTCTTTTTGTCTAAAGTGGAGTATTCGATGTTTGGTTCCGGTTCTTTAGTTTTGACCGGGCTTGGCGGGTGGGGAAATAGTCGACAAAGTAGAGGAGGATCTACGGTCGAATACCGCCCCATGGATCTAGCTAAGCCAATCAGAATTGGTATAGTACTTTTGCAAAGTTGCAGTTTGGATATATTGTTAGTGTAGTCCTTGCTTTCGTGGCAAGTCATGATGATCTTAGTCAAGTTGGACATGAGCTCGATTTGAGCCGTGATAATTTCTTCCCGGAGGGAAGACTGCTTTGAGGCGACATCGGAGAGAAGTGTATTGAGACAGAAACTAAACTTCTCTGACATTGGTATGCCTGAAACAAACAAGATGGATACGTTATATAGTAAATTGCTTACAAGGCATAATTTTTTTAATGAATGACCTAGTAAAATGAATTACGATGTGTTAATATAAAAAAATGTGTTTTGAGCTGTTTTTAAAAGGAAATTGTTTTACGTAAACATCAACAAATTGACGACTGCAAAATAGACCACCACTTTTACACCCTATATGCAATTTCTATCCATGCAATATTTAAGTGCTATGCACTTGCTGGTGTTCCAAATTCCATCTATCTCGGTCCGAGGCCGAATCCTTCAGTTCTCGATATGTCTCTACTTGTGCTTTATATTTCAGTTGATCTGTATACTTTCTTCTTGGTCTTCCTCTCTTTTTCGTTGCCCAACAATTTATACAAACTTTCTGCTACATCATTTTAACACACTCTAGCATATGAGAACTAACAAGAACCATATTAATTTACTTAACGAGGTCGGTTTGACGTCATAATAATTAGCGTAAAAGCCTAGAACATATTAATGACACGTTACAAAGCAAAATGTGTGACTTCCGTAGCAAAATACAATAAAAAAATATGCCTTACATAGCATGTTTTTTTTGTAATTATCTTGACATGCATTTGCGTGATTGCAATGCGTAATCATGATGATAACCTAATATTAAAGCAACTATCGGTAAAATAGTCTTTGTAACATCAGTTAGAAAGACTATTTTACTTTTATACAAAAAGTACTGTAGGGATCACCCTACAATACTTTTTGTGATGTCAGACAGCGCCTGAATACAATTCTTAGCAGTAATCGTGTAGATAAATGCAAATTCTTACGATAACCTAAAAGCCTTCGCTCACGAGACGTAGTAGAATCGTATGAGAAATTCGCACACGACGCGGCGCTTTCGTGTGAGAAAATGTTCAGATACGTATGTTTTCTTAAGGCACAAGACACACAGAAAACACGTAAGTCGAGGACGCGTCGCAGACGCGGCGCTCCTTCAATCAATGTTCATACTAAACGTCTATACATTTTGAATGAAAATTGATTTGAAGCGTCGTCGTGTCCGCGTCTCGTCCGCGCCCTGTCTTTTCTGTTTATTTTGTATTGCGACGCTTCTATACATTTCGTATGAAAATTGATTGAAGGGGCGCCGCGTCTGCGACGCGTCCTCGTCTTACGTCTTTTCTTTGTGTCTTGCACCTAACGTTCCCATAGTTTGCGGAATTCGCGACGTACACGTTACCTTTCTACTACACCTAATGTACGAAATCCATTACCGTAAAAAATACGCACATGTTTTGTTCAAAACATGTGCGTATTTTTACACAGCAAAGTTTAATGTTGTGCTGTAATTTATCCTAGTTGGATATACACATACAATAGTGATATAATATTATACAGAAAGTGTAGAGATGTTTATTACGCAAGCACGCGTTAATTATTTAAACAGATTTGGTTGTAATTTGGTACACAGTTAGTCTATGGCTCAGATTAATCCAGGAAAGCGTGAATCTTGAACACAAATCAATCAAATAAAAATCAAAGCTACGCTATGTGGTTCACGTAAATTATATTAAATACAGACAGACAATCTTTTGAAAGCCATTGTTTTAAGTTTTGGTCCCACCACAAACACTGAAAGCATTGTCATTGCATGCGCGTGAAAGAGATAAGGCTATACACTATGTAACATGCTGTCTCATTCGCGCAGGCAATGATGGTATGGCCCTAGATCCTTCTGAATGGTTGAAACTAATTCGTTTCTCAAAATACTTTTATTGCACGATTTAATAATAATTTAGATAGATAGTTATCGAAGATATTTGAAGTCTTTTTTTATTGCCATTGGTGGCAGACGATCAATTGGCCCACTTGATGGAAAGTGGTAACCGCTGCTCATGGACTTCAGCAATGTCAGGACACAGCAAAGCCGCTGCCTACCGTGAAAGAAGACCTCTCTTCAAACCTCGTTTGATGAAGGACATATCATAGCGCTCGGGAAACACCGAAGCAGGCAGTTCAACCCAGAGCATGCACGTACGTGGGAGAAATGATCGCTGAAAGCGTACCGTCTTGGATTTGAACGCTTCCAGGTGATATGGATAAATCCTGCTTCGTTGTCGAATGGTAAGGTGATAGAAAGAGGCCGCTGGTACCAAACCAAACTGTTCTTCAGAGCACTCCCCGTGAAAGAGTCAATAGAACACGCAGAGAGACCCAAAGTCTCTCCGTTGCTCCAACGACTCCAATCTATCCGTCAGATTGGGATCATCGACGATTCGAACTGCCCGTCTGTTTAGGGAATCAAATGAGTCGAGCTGGTATTTGGGGTAGATGTGAGCAGTACTCCACGTGCGGCCGGACCTGTGTAGCCCGCTCTAAACCAGCGTGGTGAACTATGGCCTAACACTTTCCACTCTTAACATTTCATTGCCTAACTGTGGGACAGTTCATAAATAAGGCTGACATTATTATTTATTTATTTACATCAAATAGAACGACTTGCGCCAATTACACTGTTTAATAATATCCTTACTAATATTATAAATGCGAAAATGAGTTTGTTTGTTTGTAACGCTTTCACGCCTTAACTACTCAACCGATCAACATGAAATTTTGCATACACGTTGTCAGGGGTACAGAATAGGACATAGGGTACCTTTCATCTAGAAAAAAGAACTTTTGCAAACCTAACCTAACCTAACCTACATTTACGCGAGAGAAGCCGCGGGTGAAAACTAGTAATATATAAATTTAAAATTTAGCATTCACACATTCTGTTCACAGTCACCTCATACATTCTAAGAATAATACTTTCCATTCATCTGCAAAAATATCAACTTCTGGGTTAAAGTCCAAGAGAGCGTTAAGCTGCTTTAGTGACCGAGGTATGGGTGAGTTACAGCGTACCAATTACAATATTACAGATAGATGATATCATGAAGCTACGGACGGAAGCTAGTAAAAAAAATTATACGACAATCACAATATAGATACAATCTCACAAACACGCAAGCCGTTGTTGCAACTTGTATAAAAGCAAATATATCTGGTTCAAGAGGCATTACTGTGCCGAGTCTCGCACAAGTTGCGTTTAATAATAAAAAGCGTTTGAAATGTTCAACAAATTCTTTGTAATGCTCGTCGTTGTGTCCATAATTGGATATGTAAGTAGCAAATGTATTTTTGTTTATATTTTTCAGCTTTAGTACTAACGCTATGCTTTCCATATTTACCTGCTACAATTTCATATTTTCTATATTTATTTGATTGATGTAGCAGCGATAGCTCAGTGGGGAGAGCAACAGACTGCAACGCAGAGGGTCTCGGGTTCGAACCCACGTCGCGCACCTCTGACTTTCGGAAGTTATATGACTTTTCGAAATGATGAGCGTATTGATTGACAATTATCGCCTGCTCCGTGCCTCGGAGAGTACGTTAAGCCGTTGGTCCCGGCTGCCATGAACATCTATGGTAGTCGTTATTGGGAAGTCAGTGCCCTCTAATATCCTGACACTGGTCTAGCCTTAGGGTATCGTTTAGCCATCGGGTTGCGGCGGTCAGGTGACAACCGCTCCGTGTAAAAACTAATATCCAATCAAATCCAGTTAGACTAGAAAGCCGACCCCAAGTGAGTTCGGAATAATAAAGGCTCTTTTCAGGGTAATAAGGTAAGGTTCCCATGTATTTATGTAATTTTTATATGTTCGTAAATTATTTTTGTTTCAGAGCACACAACAAGACGGAGGCGGAGGCGGAGGTAATTTCATCGTTTTAACATAAACACATCGACATACAAGTTTGCTATGATCCATGGACATTAAAATGGACAGAGTATTCCATATGGGCTCAGTGTTAATTCGAAACGGTTAAAATCTCGATAAAGATAAAAATAGAAAATCTCTTTTTTCAAACAAATTAAATTAATTTATTACGCAGACACCAATTATTTTATAAACATCTGATGACTCTTATTGTTTCATTGTTGTCAGGGGTTTAATTCATAGCAAGGATGTTTGTGTTACAAACTAATGTTATGCTTGTGTTATCGTTCTTATCGCGCTAAGATTAAGAGTCACTTAGGCGTCATTGTTGGCTATTGTAATAATGTATACTAAGTATCAGAGGTTGCCCCTCTCCTACATTTTTTGTTGCTTTAAGGTGAATGACCTTAGATACCTATGCTTAGACTCTCGGTCAGCTGTCAGGGCAGATACAACCCGTTGCAGTTTAGCAAAAACTAAAAATCTATCCTGCGACTAAACTACTGCTCCTATTGAATTGAAATTTGGTGTAGAGCTTGTATGTGGTACAAATTATATGTAGGTAGAATTAAAGCCAGTGAGGCTTTAATTCTATTTAATTTAATCAACCTAGTATGTTCTCAACATCGAATTCGGTTACAGTAGCCAATTTTAACGGAGACGAGCGATATCAAGTAGCAGAAGTTTTAGGTGATTTACGAGGATTTCCTGAATCAACCTGGTATTTCATTTTGAGACCTTATGATGCACAGAATAACCGTAAGCAAAATCGGATAATATTTCAACGGTTTTATTTAGGTCCTACACACGGCCACAAGGCGATTTTCCACTCTTTCGCAGAATCATACGAGTGTCGTATGGAGATTTTCCGTAATAATATTGTTTTATACGGGAGACCTGGAGAGTGCTGATGCATTCAAGATTATTGAAACAAAGAGACATTTTATAATTTTATTTTCGTAATTATACGATCTACACACGAAAATACCTATACATTCATTCTTTAAATCATATTTCGTGGAAATCATAGAAAAAGTATATGTAATATTATAATATTTTATCACATACACATAACAACATCTAGCCCAAACTAAGCAGAGCTTGTACTATGAGTACCACACAATGGATAAACATACATATATACTGTTTTTTTTTTGTAAATACATACATATTATACATAGAAACACCCAGACCAAGACAAATATCCATGTTCATGCAAACAAATGTTTGACTTGTGCGGGAATAGAACCCGCGACCTCAGGCGTGGCATTCAGTTACACTAACCACTATGCCATCGAGGCTGTGCTATTACAAATCCCTTTACTCCTACAGATTCTTAAACAGGTACATTTCAATTTGCAGCGTTCATGAGTCGTAGATGACTGGACGGATGGTATAGTAGTAACCGCGCACCGAGATTAGTGGTTTCGATTCCTATATACGAAATTATGTGATCCACTAATAATTGTTCTGAGTCTGGGTTACCTTTGACCGTTATTTGATAATTGTAAAGTCTCGTGCGACACAGGAATTATTCCTAATTGTCTTTTTGATTTCTCAAGTAGGTGGTGAAGCTGGCGCTGGATTTAGCGTCGGCGGAGGCGCCCGAGGTGGAGCTGACGGTGAGTTACACGTGCTAAGCATAGGCTTCTAGCTCGACTTGTGCCAACTGTGTACTGCTACTTATTAGTATTATATTTCGTAGCAGCGATAGCTGAGTGGAAGACCGAAGGACTGCTAGTGCCACGCAGACGTGTCGAGCTCGATCCCAATGCGCGCATCTTGAACTTTTTGTAGTTACGCGTGTATTAAATAGTTCATTATTATCGCTCGATTTAACGATGAAGAAAAACATCGTGAGGAAACTTGCATGTCTGAGTTCTCCATAAAGTTGTCGAAGATATGCGATCATTTCTCCCACGTACGTGCAAGCTCTAGAATAAACTGCCTGCTTCGGTGTTTCCCGAGCGCTATAATATGTCCTTCTTCAAACGAGGTTTAAAGAGAGTTCTTCTTTCACAGTAAGCAGCGGCTTTGCTGTGTCCTGACATCCATGAGCAGCGGTTAGCACTTTCCATCAGGTGGGCCACGTGCTCATCTGCCATCAATGGCAATATATATATATATATGTGTGAAGACTACCGACCCGCACTAGGGTAGAATGGTAGACTTTGGCTTAACACTTGTGCAACAGAGAGAAGGCCCGTGCCCAGCAGTGGGACAGTTTAATACAGGCCTCATATTATAGTTATGAATACCTACCAACCGCTGTTTCGTACGACAGGCAATTCATAACTACAATTGGCATAAACTGATAACAACTATTTCGATACGAAAAGAATAAATCGTAAAAAGGAAATGTGTTTAGTAGGTAGTTTTGAATGAGTCGATTAAAGAGATTCCATACACGATCAAAAGCACATTGCCAGAACCTCAAAGTCACACTTATTAATTTACATGTGCCGGTTGTCATGTGTGCTAAAATGAAATGAAGACAGCTGTTTAAACACGTAGTAAAAGTGTATTCAGAACTAAATCATACCCGCGCTATATCTCCAGGAAATTACATAGCTACATAATATTCAGTCTCACGCCTGCATACCGTGGGAGAGCCACGCTTCGGCACGAATGGGCCGGCTCGACCGGAGTGATACCACGGCCTCGCAGAAAACCGGCGGGAAATAGCGCGCATTGTGTTTCGTCGAGTGAGGGAGGGTACCGGAGGTCCATCGCTCTCCCCTCCTCCTGAGAGGGAGGGGAGCAAATTTAAAAGGCTGGCAACGCACTTGTGACTCATCTGGTGTTGCAGGGGTCAATGAGCGGCGGTAATCGCTTACCATCAGGCGATCCGTCTGCTCGTTTGTCTACTATAGCATAAAAGAAAATTTGGGGCAGTCTTATGGGACTGCCGATAGAAGTGAAAACTTTAATCCTTGATCATAAACACTTCTCTTTATAAACCAAAAATAAATCAAAAATGGAAAGCGTTCGGTGACGATGACGCGAGTTTAATAAACACGAAAGTGTGGGTGAGATGTGTTACACACATATTCCGCCAGCTAGTTTAAGGTTTAATATTAGGTGGTCTGTCACGCCTGTATATCCGAAACTCGAAATGGTAGACAGAGTTGTGTTACATCCATCCGCAGCAAAACTTTTAGGTGACGAGCCTTTTGCTTTCTACCAGGCACAGTTGCAGTCTCCGTATTGAGAGTTCCTCGATAATCCTAATAAAGGTCGCAGTCGACTTATACAATACCGCTCTCGTAAAGCTAAGCCAAACGGAGAGGCCACTGCCCGCTGTCCACGCACCGACAGCTAGCAGGCAACCAGCCAAAGAGTAAAATAATAATATCGGAGCAAACAGCTGCAACCAGCTGTCCACGCGCTTACAGCTAGCAGTCGACTAACTACTACTATCCGCGCGTGCGTGCGTACATCGCGCAGGCCGCCCGGCGCCCGCTTGAAGCGCGCGGTAAGCGTGGCTTCAACTACCGAGTGGGACGATGGCGGTAAGCTCGCTTACAGCGAGCTGTTTGCTAATTTGTGATATCAATATAAATTATGTCTATAGAGGACGCCCTAAAGCTCAAATTTCTATTAACATTATTTTGTCGTGTGGGAGCGGTGTTTTATAAGTCGGCTGCGACCTTAACACGTTTTCCAACACACAAACATTCTCCATCCATGGGTCCTTATGCACAGCAGTCGCATTTACTCCCGATGCGCCACCAAGCCATATTTATTGTAATACATATGTATATATTGTTTATAGGCGATGCGAATGGTAGTGGAGGCGGTTCAGGTGGTGCAGGCGCCGGCTTTGGGATGAGTGCTGGCGCAGGAGGCGGCGCGCAGGGTGGCGGTGGTTCAGGCAAATAGAGTAAGTTAATCTTGTCTTACGTTAACGCCAATGTTACACATTGAAATTGAACTACTCTATGCGGATATTATCAGAATACATTTTTAAATACTTTATAGTTAAACTTATTTCTAATATATATTTTTACAATCGACTTGACGTTTTGGTTGCTTTCCAACATTCATGTACATTTCTCCATGAGCATGGCTGCTAAAAAGCAAAACGTCAGAGAAATTGTAGTAGAACAGTAGTCAACAACAGCTATAAGATTCCTATAATTTCAAAAGTAAGTTTAACTTATTATTTTAATTTACATTCCAAGCATTCTACATACTTAAAGTACCTTTTCTTTTTACAGGTGGTACAAATTATGGTATTAAACACAAAGGATTAACTTATTTCAATATACTATTCAATTGCATGAATTAATTATCAATAAAATATACAGCACACAAATGTATTTCTTTCTTTCTCTTTCACACATCCCTTTTTCTGATAAATCTTTCAACACTAACGTTTATTATATAACATTGACATAGTTAATAAGACAAACAAATGTTTTGAAAATTTCAATACAATTTCTATAAAAACAAAATAACAGACAAGCTTATACATAGCTATACCTCGGGTACAGTACTTTTTTCCTGGATAAAACATTATATGTCGTTTTCTTTACTCCTGACCACGTATATGCAAGATTTGGTCATGATGGTTGGTCAATTAGTTAACTTTTTGACCGCCATGGACGTCTATTCACGTCAAATTAAACCGTGCTCACAATGCCATCGACGGCATGGCACGTCGAAAATACGACGTTTTTACGGTTTAAAATAAACATACAAAAATATGTTTGTTGTGTTTCTTTTTTCTTATTATTTTTCCTTAGACATATTTATTATAATATTACACAAAGATTATAGCAATTAGAAAAAATATCACAATGTAAGCACATCATGCAAAATGTATCTGTATCATTTGGCGTGCAAATGCACTCCACGGACGTGAAAAGACGTCAGCTAGTGATGGGCTAGGAAAACAATTACCGATAAAAGCAATAAGAATTATTTTACGAAAGCAAATTAAAATACTTCACTACTCTATGACGAAAATTATTTCTTGTTTCCTCTTTATAATTCAGTAGTAATTCATGGAGAAATGGTTACAGCACCTTACAGTTATGATTTGATTTGTAAACAAAATTTTATTATAAACTTGGCGATTGAAAAGAGAGGCCATGAGTTTCTTGCCCGTTCTTCTCATGAGCCCTACACCCTTGCTTTGCTGAACGTGGCAGTAAATGTAAATTCACAGAAAAAATGTAGTGTAACTTTGACATTCATAAGCGTTACCTTGTAACCTAACCTGGATAAATTTATTTTTGAT
Source organism: Catocala sponsa (assembly GCA_963564715.1). Lineage (NCBI taxonomy): Eukaryota > Metazoa > Arthropoda > Insecta > Lepidoptera > Erebidae > Catocala > Catocala sponsa. The sequence goes on along the minus strand of OY751343.1, from coordinate 23,920,151 downwards.
TTAAAAAAAAATATTGCTTAACAAGCTTGGTGAAGAGGGTCGGGAGTAATCTTCTGGAGACGTCCTAATAACGGTATCAAAGATTATATCTGAACGCTACGCCATAATGATATTCATAATTTCTTCTGAGATTTAGAAAATGAAAAAATTTTTGGTACTATTTTTACACTATTATTACTACATCAAAAAACTAAATATTTTAAAGACTCAGATAAATATTATTAAAATTTTATTTACACATTTATTAAATTGTACGAGATATTATTACGAGATACGTGTGCAAAATAAGCGATTTTTATTCGGAAACCACCAAAAAAGGATAATTTATCGATGTTTTATCTATATATATTTTTGCCGTGACTATTATTTTGTAGGTATGAAAGAAGGGATTTGTCGCTTGGCATGGGTTGAATCTTGCCTACATTGAAGGAAAACTTCGACACAGTCGCCCTCTTTTTTTTAGACATGGAACTATTTTCGTTCGTAAGTACATACCTCACAGCCATCCTACCAGTTAAACTAAAACACTACCTATTAGTAGAATTTAGCTTATGAGTTCTGTGACTTACAAAATTCAAATCGATACTAGGAAAATTAGTAATGAGATAATAGAAGATATAAGTCCTATACTTTATTTTAATACATTTTTATAACCACCAAAATATGTATATGTTTATACAATTTTTTTCTCGTATTGTAACCGAATGGTAGAAATATCGTTTTACGTAACGTCAATCTTCATTCATTAGCTGTCATCACACAAAATAATTAATGGCGATTTGTTTACATGCTCTTGAGCAATTATTTTTATGTTTCGCTGTATTTGCGTTGTTTTCTGTAATATTCACGTCGAGTTGAGCATCAGTTACTTCGAGTCTACCAAGAAATCAAGCATCTTCACCGGTGTTGTGTCTTTTCACGTCAAGTTCGGTACTCCGTGTAACGAAGTCTAGGCCCTCCAGTTTGGCAGTTTGGACCTTATTTACTGAAGAATTCAGATAAACAATGTTGTGATTTTGGCAAAACCTTTAAAATTGTGTTCTTTGTTTATGTATTGTGAAATGGTGAAATATAATTTTTTTGTGATTGTATATCCTATGGTTTTATTTGTATTACCTAAACTACATATATAGGTACTTGACAAGTTAAATAAATCAACACAGCTAATACTAAAATTAGCGACATGACAACTTGCAGAGTTGCTTGCTAGTTTTATAGATGGAGATGCAATCGCTTAAAATGTCAAAGATTCCAGTCTATTACCGATAAATATACCATAGATTAATATGTATTACGGGTAATATATACTAGTCTATGTCGCTTGGCGTGGAGAACACAGATTTTCGTTATTGACGTGGCGGTCAAAAGGTTAAGGTATTAAAGCGTAACAGACGAATAAAATTTACATTCGCAGTTATAATATTAGTTGGAATATTGTTTATTTACATTAAGAATAAAAAGTATAGAGAATAATATTTTTTAGTTTAGCAAATTCATGATTTTTTAACTAATGTATAGTTTGTGTTCTAATTCCAAACACAGCTTATTATGTATGCATGTCAATTGCAGTTATTTCCTAATAGTATCTTTTTTGGATTCATTCGGAAATACCTTCAGCACCCTCGAGAGTCGAGAATCATTATCTGCAGTTAATTCAAAACGGCTCATCTTTGCTGTATCAACATTTTACAGATCCTTAAGCTTATATCCAAACTATACATCTATATTAAAAACTATGATATTTATGTGTCCACAAACAACCCAAAATATGACCACATGCTGTATACACGTCCGTGGCGGCATAAAAGCAAAGCAAGGTTTTATACCTAGTTTCAAAAGCGTATTGTTTACGGATAACTAATATTTTAAATCCGAATGTAACTCACATTCGGATTTAAAATATTAGTTATCATTTTACGCTATTGCTTGTTACGCTTTTACGCTATTGCTTGTTACGCTTTTACGCCTTAACTAATCGACCGGTCATCATAACATTTCGCATACACGTTTTCAGAAAACGACATAGGGTACCATGCAGCCAGAAAAAAAATACTGTTTAGGTTTAAAATAAGTCCTTTACAATTTAAGATTTTCGAAGTTTGTGGAAAATATGGCCTCTGTACAGTCCACATAGCCCTCGCAGTGGTAGGAAATACGACTGCTGTGCATGAGGTGCATGATTCGGATATCAACCTGACTCCTGTGCTCATGGCTCAGGCAAACTATAATTCTCAGTAATAGAACAATGTCTAGGATTATGCCTACTCCCTTGGCGACATAGATGTGAAAGGCACTGATGAATGTGGACAATATTGCCACAGTTTCAAACAGTAAGTCTTAATAGCATTACAGTTAAAAAACTATAGTAATATATTTTTACATGGACATAATGAATACAAAATAGAAAGCATTTATTAAAATGGGTTCTTTGAAAATCAAATCAAAATCAAAAATAAATTTATTCAAGTTAGTTTACAAGGTCACACTTATGAATGTTAAAATTACACTAAATTTTTCTGTGAATTTACATTTACTGCCACATTCAGCAAAGCAAGGGTGTAGGGCTCATGAGAAGAATGGAATTTGCATTTAAATAGAAAAAATATATTTTAACTAATCAGCTTAACAATATTAAGACATAAAGATAAACAGAGTCTGGATGCCATCATCCAAATCAAAACATAATCATGATGTTCATTGTATAAATAATTAGAAAACAAATTACTTACGGTCTCCATTCTTGGTCTTTAATATAGGTTCCTCGAAATGTGCATTTGTTAGACACTTTAGGACCTTCAGAAAATATGGTAGAAGCTTATCTTGATGCTGTAGTCCACTTTGCAGGAAGTACAGGCCAAGTGCAATGGAAGCTTCTTGACTGCGTGGAGTCACTATCAGCGAGGAGCTGGCTTGCGGGCACAGCATAAACAGTGTATTCACCTGAAATACCATCAGATGTTCACAAGTAATAGATGAAGTGCTTTTTGGGACCCCTACTACAAGCAGATTGACTAGCAATAAGCACAATTGCTTTCAATTATATATATGAATGTATTGACAACACTATATGTTAGGGCTTGTGCCGCATCCTTGACCAAGCAAAGTAGATAATTAGGTATATTACAACTCTATTCTGATATCCCATCAATACAGTTTAATTCAAATGTTCCATATTATTTAAAAAGAAACATTTGAACCAACAAGCAAGATTAATAAAATTTGTATAAATAGCCTTTTAAACGTTCTTTTCTTCATACAGCTTATTTCTTAATCAATCTTAAAATATACTTAATAAATATCCTATTGTAGATTTTGCTATGCAACTCATAAACAGGCTAAATAATATAATATTAATATTCTACCACATTCACACAACACCATCTAGCCCAAACTAAGCAGAGCTTGTACTATGGGTATTAGACAATGCATAAACATAATATTTATATACTTTTTTTTTGTAAATACATACATATTATACATAGAAACACCCAGACCAAGACAGACATACATGTTCAAGCATACAAATGTTTGACTTGTGCGGGAATCAAACCCGCGACCTCAGGCGTGGCAGTCAGTTACACTAACCACTACGCCATCTTATTCATACTTGACAAAACAACTTTTATAATTACTGGCTGTAAATGACAATGTCATTACCACCGCACAGATGAGATAATACAAAAAGAATGGACTATTATTCTCAAGGTAACCAAATAATGCATGCTTAAGTCTCAATTACTCAGTTATAGTCATAATACTATTATCGATATGACATCTATAGATTGATGATTCACCCTTTTTTAAGATGTTGCAGTAACAATAGCTATCAGCCTTCCATAGTGAGGTCATAGAATACACATAGTCAATATTAACAAAAAATACCTACTATGCATATAAACACTAACCTACTACACGACAGGGAAAAATACTCAATCAAAACTGAATAATATAAGTCCAGGAACTTCGTATATGGGCGTGTAATCATGAAAACAATACTGTTTCAAAAAATTCAGGATTACAAAATACGTGTCGTAATTTTTACCTTTTCCCATGGCGTCGGGTTTAAACTCGACAAACATCGCGCTAAATGTTGCACAGTCTGTCTGAAGAACTCGTTTTCGTCCATGTCTTTGTTTATATTAGTCGATAAACATTTTATTATTTAATACATCGGATTACATACGATACGATCGACATATCAGCCGATCGCACTTTGACGTCTATGACAGTTTGTCAATATTACGATCCGTTTCGCTGACGTTGTTACGTCACATCGACTATAAAATTATCGATAGTATGAATGATTTAAATAATCTAATCTTTGAATGAAACAGAATATTTAATTTGTTTTTATTTATAACTCAAGTACCATAATATTTACATAAGATACATACAAATACCCAAAAGACATTCAGGGCTGTCAGAAATCCCGTGGAATGGAACATTTTAGCTCGGACACAGTTGAATTACGTTGTTTAGATCGTCCAGATACGTTAATTACATTTTTAATTTTAGCGTAGCCTCTCACTTTTATATAATAGCTATTATTGAGAAATACATTTACTTTAATAGCTTACTAAAATGTAACAAAACGCGGTACCAAATTACACTTTTTAAATAGTGATGTACGATATACAAACTATAAAAATAAGTACTAATAATAAATAATATAATAATATTATCAGTCCTGTATTAAACTGTCCCGCTGCTGTGCACGGGCCTCTTCTCACTGTGAGAAGGGTTAGGCCATAGTCGACCACGCTGGCCTAGTGCGGGTAGGCAGACTTCACATATCTTCGAGAACATTATGGAGAACTCTCAGACATGCAGGTTTCCTCACGATGTTTTCCTTCACCGGTAAAGCAAGCGATAATTAACTATTTAATTAATACGCATATAACTTCGAAACGTCAGAGATGCGCGCCTTGGGTTCGAACTCGAGACCTCTGCGTGGCAGTCCAACTGTTTCCCACTAGGCTATCGTTGCTTTAATATTATGTAAGTACATACAATATTATGTACTAATAAGCTTAAGATATATGGCAATCGATCGGATTATGAAACATTTAAACTGTTACGGGAAAGGGTCAAGCGGTTAGAGAGAGAATGTTATGACAAACATATTAAATCAGTCGAAGCGTCAATCAAGAGAAATCCCAAACATTTTTGGACCTACATCAAAGCACACCATAAATCAGCCAGCATACCCGGTTCCATAATGTACGGTTCCTTAGTTACAAACACAGGGGAGACTATTTGTAACATTTTCTCTGATTACTTTGCATCTAATTTTCTGCAGCCTTCTCAAGCAACACCTTTAACATTATATAACTCTGATCTTGAACGCAGAACCGTGTCCGACATTGATAAGGTGCACGTCAGCATTACAACAGTAATAAAATTTCTAAAATCGCTCGATCACGACAAATCTGCTGGACCCGACTTAATACCTCCGTCTTTTCTATATAAATGCGCAGATACCATTGCTATTCCACTATATATATTATTTATTAAATCGCTCTCAGAATGTACAGTATCAAGATTATGGAAGAGGGCATTTATTACTCCGATATCTGACGTAACTAATTATAGACCAGTGTCTAAGCTATGCATAGTCTCAAAAATTTTTGAAAAAGTAGTTTATAATCAGATGTATCCAGCCTTAAAAAATAGTTTTAATAGTTTTCAGCACGGATTTGTCAAGGGCCGTTCCACAACCTCAAACTTAATTCTATTAAATGAATATATAACAGAAGCTATGAGTAGAGGTAGTCAAATAGACGTAATTTACACCGATTATACGAAATGTTTTGATAGAATTGATCATACCATCTTACTAGCTAAGCTACAGTTGATAGGCATCAGAGGTGACCTGTTGAGATGGTTTTCTTCTTATATAACTAATCGGTCCCAAGCAGTAGTGATCAATAATGACGTGTCTAGCTGGGTAATGGTGCCTAGCGGAGTTCCCCAAGGTTCACTTCTTCGCCCTCTGTTATTTCTGATCTTCGTAAACGACATTGACCAATGCTTCCATCATTCTCACCTCCTCTCCTTCGCGGACGATATGAAGATTTTCAAATCAGTCTCAACGCCTGCCGATTGCCTCGCTCTTCAATCAGACCTATCACGCTTAACAGATTACTGTATCCTGAATAAGCTAGATTTGAATCCTACCAAATGCGTAGTAGTTACCTATAGTAGGAAACCTGTCGTATTACCGTCAGAATATCATCTTAATGACCATAAACTAATAAAACTCCGTAATGTCCGCGATCTTGGTACTATACACGATTATAAGTTGCTTTTTGATGATCATATTGATAGTACAGTTACTAAGGCTTTGCGAGCGTTAGGGTTTGTGATGCGAGCATCTAATAGTTTTAAGGAGGCTAAAACTTTTAAAATCTTATATTGTACTTTTGTGCGTAGTATATTGGAATACGGAATTCAGGTCTGGAACCCGAGATATAATACATACGCAACTCGAATTGAAAATATACAACGCAAATTTATAAAATTTCTATGCTAGGTATAAGTTGAAAATAAAATATAAGTCCGATAATTACTTCAAACTATGTGCTAAATTTCATATCTTGCCGTTAGCCAACCGCCGTATGATAGCAGATGTCGTGTATCTAATGAATTTGTTATCTGGCAAAATTGATTGTCCAGGCCTACTTTCCAAAATAAATTTTAACGTACCTACAAAAAGCACGAGACGATATAAGCCTATACACATGCCTTTAGTATCCACAAATTACAGACAGAATACATTTCTCTGGCGAGCGGGTGATACTTTAAACGAACAAGCAAGAAAGTTCGACATTGATGTTTTTAATACTCAACCAGATGCAGTGAAGCGCATGCTCAGTCTTGATTTTTTTACAAGGTTTAATGCTGATTAATTTTACTTTATTTGTTATATGTTAGATGTTTAAGTGATAAAATAGTTGCTGTTCACGCATTGTTATTTAAGAGTTAGTCGTGTCATTGGCTCTCTGTTGCATATTTATTTTCACTACTATGTATTTCAAAGCTGTTGGTCTTCCTAATACATAAATAAATATAAAATTTATTAATGACTGTAGATAACAACAACCGTTATTTACACAGTAATTTTTGTGCATCAGTTGGGAATTGGAAAGGTTTGCCAAACGTGATTTTGAGGATCGGACGTTGCACTCCTTCAATTTCTGTCACTTATTCTATGGATCTATAAATAAATGTTTTAGCTTATCAATCCTAGATTAAGATACAATATTGTAACATAGAAGCGAATATAGGTTTTATAATCTACTTACCTATATAATTTTCCGCTTGCGCTTGCGCAAATATCATATTTTTAAACGAAAGGTGTTGATCTAAAGTTATGTTCTTAATTATATATGTATAGCTATAGCTGCAACCGCAACAAAAATGTTGGGTGTTGAAATGTAGACATGAATCTACAAGTAGTTAGATATTCCATTCTGAGTTGCCAGATGCACAAGCCTTCATGATGTTAAGGGCAAGCATGTTTAAGTTAAACCAATCCGAAAGTTTACGAATACCTTTTGCGGCCGTGTATATTCTCTTCTATCTATTTTATTGTTAACGGTAACTCCCGGCCCAGAAATGATTCCTGTATCGCAGTCGCAGGGGACTTTATAAACATTCAAACAATGAAAACAAAGAACCCCCAGACTCAGAACAAGACAGACAACAACAATACATTACTGGATCACACAATTGTTTTACCTTTGTGGGATTCGAACCCATAACTCTTGGCGTAATGGCAATGGCGCAACGCTCACTTTTACCACTAAGACATCCGTGCAGTCAAATGCCGTGCTTCTACTGAGTCATTGCCATAATAGCTGTCTCGTCGGTATAAATAAATAGTGTGGGCCAACGATGCTGCCTTGATAAACACCGAAACAGATAGTTTTTTTTTTTCGTGGGAAGATGCTCCTTATACATACCACCTCGCCACAAGAGGAGGCGTGAGGGTTATGTCCGGATCTCCCGAGACTTCGGGCCTACCGACTAAAACCACCACGGTGTGCCACCTCGCTGCTTTGTATGATGGGTGGGTCGCTGGAACTGAAACTACATCCGCGACCCACCCAGCAGTGCCCAACGCAGAGATGTTGTGTCTGCGGGCGCTGACTCCTGGACGACGCCCTGGCATAACAGAGGGCATCGCTCCGATTCAACGGCTGGTGGGAGATCCCCGTTCTTCCACCCGCGGCCTTCCCTACCGCATGCCGCCCGGGTCGCCGGCGGCGGCTTGGATCCGCTAGGATACTTTCCTCACGGATCCGCTCCGCCGCCTAGCAAACTTATGCAAGCAAAGCCGCCAGCAACCGACACTGGGCCCACCCAAATGTGGCAATAGCCGCCCAAGGGTGGACGCAGTGCCGAGAAGCTTCGGGGCAAGCTGTCTGAACCGAAATAAATAACCTGCTTTAACATTAACTTGATATGCTTCTTTATTACACTTTCTTTCGTTATTAAACGAGATGGGTGTAAAAATCCAGGATTCAACCTCTTCGTCTTCATGTGACCTTGTGATTATAGGGGTCACAAGATCACAAGGGGGTCTTTTGACCCACAGGGCCCATATTCAAACTGAACCGAAATATGACCCCAAGGTGTCTGCACACCAAGTTACAAGTCAATCGGTCCAGTGGTTCCGGAGCTATGCCTGTCACTAACATACAGACAGACAGACCACAAAGTGTTTTCATTAACCTCTTCGAAGAAGACTCAGAGGTTAATAACTACAAATCCACTGTAGTGCAATGCCTCTAATACCAAATGATTCATACCTACTTGCGTAAAGGTATTTGGACAAATAGGGTATTAAAGACTTTTGCCATTTCTATAAGCAGGTCCAAACGATCTTACGTGTTTGGCAACCATTATTGTTATTTACCTTGTCTGATCCTGATTGTTAGTTCTGATATTAGGGCTTTTTTCTATACTTAGTATTTAAAGTGTTTTAGTGAAAATATTACCGTGTTGTGAATAGTGTATACTGATACTATTTGCCAATTTTTATGGATTAGCATGCTAAAAATCGAAATACTCTTGATTAAAAGAACTTTGGTGAGCGTTACAATGTACCTATATACATTTTTTTTATTTGTATGATTCTATCTACTTCGTAAACATCCAATGGTATAAAAGAAATGATTCCGTGTCATGATTTCTTTCATTAACTTTTGTAGCTGAAACTTCTGTCGTAAAAAGCCTTTCTGATATTTTCATAGATAAGCTGTTATTGCCCATCGATGAAAAATATTTGCATTTATGAATATTGACACTGAATAGACCACAATCTTTAATAACCTGCTTTTGTATTTAATTAGAGGTAACGAGGGAGTGTAATCAAACAACATTATGCTTGATATCGTTTATTATAGATACCAGATAAACTTACATCTATTGAGTATATGAATATGTCTATGGATTAAATCATTATGATTATGCTGAAATTAATACAACTGAAAACGGTAGTATACAAATCGAAACACGATATAATTGTATACACGTATTAGACAGAGCTTGTACTAAAACTACTAAAAGATATTGAACATTCCAAACTAATAGAATACTACTTTTGCCCGCGGCTTCGCTCGCGTTAATTTAGAATTTGACAATCAATTACTAAATACTCGGCTTGAAATAATAGAATTCAATCATGATTCGAAAGACACGTGGCGCCATCTATTATCATAAGAACGTTATTGTTGTTTTCCTCGGGAACAGTAATATTTTTCGGGATGAAAGATAGCCTATGTCCGTTTATGTACACCTGACAACGTATATGCAGAATTTCAGAATTATCGGTTCAGTGGTTTAGGCGTGAAAAGGTAACAAACAAACATACTCATTTTCGCTTTTATAATATTAGTTAGGATTATAATTCTTAAAAAAAACTGTTTGTAACCATAAAATTCTCAGTAGACACATATTATTATTTATATAAGACTGCTTGCACGTATAATATACCAAATAATATATACATATATGCATTTTGCGAAACGGTCAACATAACTTTAGACAGAATTGTCGGAAAGGGACTGCGCATAGTGGTGTCGATCTATTGCTAAGTATAGAGCGTCGCGCCCCGTTCAGCGTGAATGACACAAAATAACAAAAATATAACGCTCTCTCTCGCACGATTCGCAGCGTTCAACTTCTAATAGTTCAGAGTCTAGGTTGATGTGTCGCTGTGTGTACCACGAGTGCTAACTCTCGCACAATGCAATATGATTTCACTATTTTGTAGGCATTATGTAAATCCACTAGGTACATAAATGATAAAAATTAAAAATGTCATTTATATTCTCGCCAGAATACAAAATGTTCAAACCTTACGAAACAATAATATTACAAAAATATTGTTTGAGAGTGGTGTCTAAACTAGGCTCAGGGCCTGTATTGCAACTGTCATAAATTATCGTGGAAGCAGTTCAATTTCAACTAGAAACACATACTGAGGTGGAAAAGATAATGCGATGTCTGGTGAATATTTGGTTTCATCACTAACTTTTAGAGCTGACTGATATTTAAGGCGCGACGCGATTCGTGCTTGTGTAGGAAAAGTTACTAAATGATATCCATGCAACATATATATCCCATATAACCCTGATTTCCTGAGATGGAATAACCATAACTAGTTTTTGCCCGCGGTTTTACTCACTCGGTAACACCACTTTTTCTATACGAAAGGTACCCTATGTCCTTTTCTGTACCCCTGGACAGAGTATGCGAAATTTCATGATGATCGGTTGAGTAGTTAAGACGTAAAAACGTAATAAACAAACTCACATTCACATTTAATTTTATAGTATTAAGTTAGGATTATATACCCCTTGGTCTGTCCAGCAGCAAACTCGTAGGGTATCTTGTTAACCGCTAACACATTTTGTAATGTTTAAATAATACAAATTACTACGAATAACTTATTTTTTAATCTAATCTAGAGGTTCCCAGACTTTTTTCATCATAGACCACTTTAAAAATTTAGCTGGATCCGGTGGACCCCCTGCAGCTAAACAAGTTCATGCAAGTAAAAAATTTGATCAAATCTCTTCGACTTTTTTTTTTAAATTCTCGGAAATTGAACACCTACCATGACCACGGTAGGCGGGCTGATTTGATTTTTTGGTCACGCCAACGTAGACCTCCGTAGTCTCCCGTGGACCCCTGGGGGTCCGCCTGGACCACTTTAGGAACTAAATAATAATCTAACCTAAAATATAATGAATGAACTGTATATAATGTAATGATGAATTGTATGAATTTGGAGCAGGTCTGATGACCTAAATTATTGAAACTTTAGGCCCGGTTCCTACATTCAAGAAAGAGTTGTTTTAACTACGGACAGTTAATTGTGATACATATTATTTAAAAACTAGATGTGCCTGCGGTTTCACTCGCGTTTATGGTTACTGCGCCGCCTCCGTGGATCGTAGTGTGATGTTATATAGCCTATAGCCTTCCTCGATAAATAGGCTATCCAACACTAAAATAATTTTTCAATTCGAACCAGTAGTTCCTAAGATTAGCACGTTCAACCAAGGATTTTAGGCAACATTCCTTTAGGATGAAAGCGTAGCCTGGCGCCGAGAGCAAGCTTTTACTTTTTGACGTGACGGTCAAAAGGTAAGCACGTGCGTGTCGCGTAGACTGCTGAGAAATTTACAGATGAACTTTACAAAACTGTTACGAGCTGATTGTTAAATTATTAATTGGCCGCTTATAATGACTGAGAAGAGGAGCCATCATTAAGGTAGGAATTACAGTTCCTCTTCTACATATCCCATCGTCTGTTATTTTATAGACACAATAAAAAATCTATTGTTAGGCGTCCCCCACATTAGGCGTGCGCGTTCCTCGGACGTGTGAGCGACGCGGGCGCCGCGTGCGCGCCGCGAGCGCGCTGCGTAAGCGTCGCGTGTTGCCGCCGTGTGACGTGTGTGCAGCGAGCGCGTGACGCCCACGCGCGCTCGCCTTGACTGTGACTGACCCTGTGACTGATCAAAACAGTAACGGGCGACGGTGATAGTGGGCGAAGGGTTAAGAACGCGACGCGAGCGCCGCGTGCACTCACCACACGCCGCAGGGCAGCAAAACGCGACGCTCACGTAGCGCGCGCGCGACCCGCACGCGGCGCCCGCGCTTCTCACACGCCCCAGGAACGCGCACGCCTAATGTGGGGTCAGCCTTATGTATCTCCTGGAGATTGAGTAACGCACTCAATTTGGGTGCCCAGCTAATGCTGAGGTGGTGACCCTTTTCGGCGAGGGCATACACATTTTCTTTTATAATATGTATAATATGTTTGTTTATCTTGTTTTAATTAATTGTGTGTGCTCTGTACGAAATAAACAAATTTCTTTCTTTCTTTCTTTCTTAACGGTTAAGCTACTAAATTAAATTTAATTGAATGATATTGTTAATAAAAATAGATTAATGTTAATATCATGCTAACTTATATACTAACATAAATATAATTTATAGGATAAACACATTTTGATTTTAAAATTAAAGTGATTTTGCTCAGTACTTGCAACTCAGTAAAAAACGGAAGCTGTTGTTCTATTTAAGCAGTAAATGTTTGTATTATTGGGCAATGTTTACGAATTACTTTTTTTTTGAGTCAACTATTTTTATATTTTTCATTAAAATATAACTTTACTCAATCTACGGATATCCCAAAGAACGATAGCTGACAATACATTTACATTCTAAAAGTACAGTGAGTAACCTTAAAATAATATATTTTTTAATTATTACAAAATAAAAACACAGGATTTCTAATTAATAAACAACATTGAGAGATCTAAAACTAGTATAACATCGACTTTGGTGACACACATGTTAACTATACAGGTTGTGGCGTAAATAATGGATAACCCTAGAACTGTCGACTGGCCAGATTATCATCTATCATTTACCCCACTTATATCACCATATTGCCCATGGATGACCAAATTATTGATATTTTTGATATTTTAAATAAAAATCGTACTTACTCATACAAAATCAGCTGCCATTTCTACAATTGGCGACATTTTCTCGTTGTTTTTTTTTATGTCTCTCCTGAATACTTGTATCATCAGACCAGTATCAAGTTTTTTTGTTACAATCTAAGACAACTTCGCAAAAAATACTTATTCTCAAATTTTAACATGCTTTCTAAGGAATTATGCATTTTTGGGCTCCTGTATCGAAAAAAAATGTAAATGGGCATATGGTGATATAAGTGGGGTAAATGATAGATGATAATCTGGCCAGTCGACAGTTTCAGGGTTATCCATTATTTACGCCACAGCTTGTATATGGTTTTAATAGCACAAGATTCTCAAACCGCCAGACTTAGGGTGTTACCAGACCAATCGCTCGATCGATCGATGGCAGAATGGGTTAGTCAACGTCGATAGATAGTTTCTACTAGATCGATCGACATCGACTAATCCATTCTACGATCGATTGGTCTGGTAACACCCTTAGACATGTTAATCTATTGAGTCACGTGGCCAGACAAAACAGATTTTTAATTACGTCTGGTATTCTAAAACTTGATAGATTAATAAATATTTTTATAGTAAATGTGTAATATGTTGATAAACAACGTTTGCATACTCGCCAGTTTAAAACTGGAACCAATGTGGACTATCGCGCTTGAATGCTAGGTGCTAGTGGATAGTAAGGTCTCTAGACGTCATACAGGGGCATCCATTAATTACGTGAGCTGTTTTTCTTTTAATTTGGACTCCTCCCTACCCCTTGTTGAGATTATATCCAATACGACCTTCAACACTTCAAGAAAAGAGCGTACTCCTTTTTAAAAGGCCGGCAACGCACTTGTTACTCCTCTGGTGTTGCGGGTGTCCATGGGTGGTAATCGCTTACCATCAGGCGATCCGTCTGCTCGTTTGCCCCCATTAGGGTTTTTGGATTACCATAAAAAAAAAATAAAAAAATTGTGAGATTTGTTGGGAACCCCTAGTCCTGGGGAGTTACGTGAAATTTTTTCTTTACCTTTTCTTATTCTCGAAGTTTTAACAGCCATGAGATTATTTTAACGTACAAAATGGGATATTCTAAGAAAAGTAAAAGCAATTTTTTTTAAGATATCTATTATACTTAATTTGTTTTTCAAAAGTTGACATTAGATTTTCAATTATGCCTCCCCCTCTCCACCGCAGTTTAAATGAGGTTTGATGAGATTTTACTCCAGTAGAGCTCAAAATAGGGGTTGAGGGGTGGACCCCTCCCCCCTATTTTAAGCTCACGTAAATAATGTATGTCCCCTACTCTATAATCACTTCAACAGTAAACTTAGAAACTGACAATTTTATTCCCGCCAAATATGGCTTTCGACAGCAGCTGTGAAAGGACCTTACTAGCTAGTGGCGCCGACTGGTTAGCACAAAAGCGATAGCCCCCATTATATTTGCATTTATCTGACGTGGTTTGAGTTCTACCCACAAAACTACAAGTGATGATTTTGTTACGTTCTTGTAGATTTACTGCACGGGTGCTTGATCAGAACTCATGAGTAGTTGAGCCATTATATTTTGGAAATTAATGTTGCTGGTGTTGCCAAGCAGCTTCTGTAAACATAAAATACATAAAAAACATCAATAATTAATAATAATAATATTCTATCACATACACACAACACCATCTAGCCCAAACTAAGCAGAGCTTGTACTATGGGTACTAGACAATAGATAAACATACATATTATATACTTTTTTTTTGTAAATACACATATTATACATAGAAACACCCGACCAAGTCAAACATCCATGTTCATGCACACAAATGTTTGACTTGTGTGGGAATCGAACCCAATTTGCGCGTCTTGGCTACATAGTCAATACTCGTTTCGATGTAGGGATCGGGTAAATTGTTAAGAGTTTTTCTGTTGGGGAATTCTGATATTATTCTAAACTAGCTGTTACCTGCGACTTCGTCCGCGTAGATTTTAACTAAAAAATGTTTGTCTCCGCGGAACCCAGCTATCTGCCAGTGAAAGTCCCGTCAAAATCGGTTCAGTCGTTTCTGACATTAGCTGGAACAAATAGACAGACAGACAAAAAAAAATAAAAATAGATGTTTTCGTATAGGTACCTTATATACTTTCATATGCATTAGATAAAAAGCTGTTAATTTGACATTACAAACAGACACTTCAATTTTATTTATTTGTATAGATGTCTGGTCAACGCTCATAGTGTTAGAACTATGTCCCCATTACGTGGGAACTAAAATATACAGGGCAAATGTGAGCATGATCACAACTGTCTACCTTTTTGGAGATTACAACTGTAAGCGTATGTATAATAAATATTACGAGTTCGATAGTCAAAGTCAAAAAAAATATTCATTCAGGTCACAAAGTAACACTTATGAACGTCAAAATATATAGGTTAGTGAGTTTACCAAGTTACTGGGTTAGTTGCTAGGTTCAGGCAAAGGGTTGAGCCTATGAGAAGAAACTGCAAGAATCTCACGGTCACTCTTTTAAATCGCCAATTAAATATAATTTCAGTATTTTACAACTCATATCAAAAAGGTATTGCAGCCATTATACCATATGCTTTACTTTAAAAAACTAAAGATAATAACAATAATAACTTAATAATATTGTAGAGATTAAATAATTTGGGTATAGTTATATTTTCCAACATAAATCTAAAATAGACAGTAGGATGGCATGATGGCGCATACACTTACACTTTGTGACTGTACAAAGGCAGTCCGTGACTAAATACGTTTGTAGATTTATATTCTTCAATAATAATCATATTGAGAAACAAGATACTTGTTAACATCACAAATAATCACGAGGTACACACAGAGACACATCAACCTAGACTGTTTGGACTTTGAACTATTAGAAGTTGAACGCTGCGAATCGTGGGAGAGAGTGCGTTATATTTTTGTTATTTTGTCTTACTCACGCTGAACGGGACGCGACGCTCTATCCTTACCATTACATCGACACCACTATGCACAGTCCCTTTCCTACAAGTCTCTATTTTGTATGTAGCGTAGTTATGCGTATATAGGGTGTCTAACTTGATGTAAGTAGCCGTGTACCTCTACATTACTAAATTGACTTATAAGTAATACAGATCTTTGAATCCTGTATGCAACAACTCCATGAGTTTTTGTCATTTAAGTAGTCGTTGACTGAATAAACCCTTCCGAATAAGTTGTATATTTACGGCGCTTTTAAATTTTAGCAATGGTATATATTATTAAGACGAGAATAAACTCTAAAACTATAGGTCCCCAAAGTTTTAACTCCTCCATACAAAACATCCTCCACACAACCTTGCAACTAACATAAATGTAAATTCAGTAAATGTAACAAACTCACTAACCCCTTTGACATTCATAAGTGTTACTTTGTGACCTAATTCAAATTCAAATTATTTTTATTTGTTAGACACAGGTTTATAAAAAAGATCTTACAAAAAACAAATGAAAGTACAAACTGTGTCTTGCCAATACAATCGGCGTACAAAAATATTATAAGAAAAACATAAACACAAAAACAAAATCAAAGTATAAAATTTAACAAAACGTGTCATTTAGAAAATCTTTGATAGAGTAGTAGCATTTATTATACAAAAAAATATTTAGCTTTTTTCTAAAGTGTTTTAAATTTAATTGTTTATATTCCTCCGGTAGCTTATTATAGAGTTTTGGAGCTAAACAGAATATACTGTTCCACATAAGGGTAGTTTTAGCTCTTCTTATGCATAAATTATTTTTGCGCCTATTACGTAGAACAACATCGGATTGACTAGGAAACAAATGAGGATTTGTTTTAACAAATATTGCGACTTCAAATATATATAAAGACGGAAGCGTTAGAATTTTATGTTTGATAAAGTGAGGTTTACAACTATTAGTTACTTGAAGCCCAAACATAGCCCTTATGCATCTCTTTTGTAATTTAAATGCGATCTCCTTATGTGTAGAGTTGCCCCAAAAAATTATTCCGTATCTGAGTACGGATGCAACAATGCCATGATAAGCAGTTAGTAGAGATTCCATGTTGACTATATGTTTCAGTTTATGAAGAGCATAGGACGAACTACTGATTTTTTTGCAAAGAGCCTCTATATGTTCTTTCCAATTTAGCTGGTTATCAATCGTCAATCCTAAGAATTTTGCATTATTTGTAGCACATATATTACTATTCTGATATTTAATATTAATTTTATAACAAGTAGGTTGTCTTTGACAAAAGTGCATTATTTGAGTTTTGTTGAGATTTATTTTCAAATTATTATTATTTAACCATAAAATCATTGAGCTGAGTGTGTTATTAATATCAGATTCGTATGAGTCGGGTTTATTACAAGCTATAGTTACAGTACTGTCATCAGCGAATAGTGTTAAGGGATGTTTTATTGCTTTGGGTAAGTCGTTTATATATAATATAAACAACAAAGGCCCTAATACACTGCCCTGGGGCACACCGAATGATATTTATTAGATTTTCCCGTCCTAGATCTCCTAAGCCTCCACCATTATCTATAAACATAAAAGCACACACATGCTCTGTGTCATCTTTACCATGTGACTGTCTTCCGATTACCATGGTCTGTGACATCAAATATCTTGGAGTGATTATTGACGAGAAGCTTGAATGGAACTCTCATATAGAAGGACTTTGCAAGAGGTTAAGAAAACTCATATACATTTTTAAAGAGTTAAGACACTCGGCTGACACCGAGGTCTTGACTCTAGTTTATCTTAGTCTGTGTCAGTCTATCATCAGCTATTGTATTCCCGTATGGGGAGGAACGTATAAAACCTCGATGCTTCGGGCTGAACGTGCACAACGTGCGATTCTCAAATTAATGCTTTTTAAACCTCGTGACTACCCTACGGTAAAGTTATACGCTGATGCCAAAGTTCTAACAGTTCGCCAACTTTACATCCATCGCACAATACTAAGAAGGCATTCTATGCTACCCTTAAATGCAGACATACTACAGAGACGACAAGGCTTCCCTGTATGCGTCACAGCAAACTGTCAAACCGCATTTGCAAGTCGTCACTTTGTTGTCCAAAGCTCGCGCATGTATAATAAAATAAACAAAATAATCCACATTTATAAACTCTCTCGGCATGAAGTTAAGCGAGAACTACATAAATGGTTACAATCCCTTACATATGATAATACGGAAAGCATACTTATCATCCTATGCTAATATACACTCATACACAAAACTAGGTACACGCATATACACACACTTTACTTACTTTTATATATACATAACACATAACACACGCACACAAACATCCACAGTACTCACATAGCCCACACACACTAAACTCACCCAAACACACTGTCACACTCACTCTTCACTGTCAAGATACAGGATAAACTGTCTCTGAAATGTCGCGGTTGTATTTATCTGTTGAAATCGTAAAAAAATCTAACTCCTAAGATACAGGTCTGCGTACCTAGTTTAGGTGTTAGATAATTATTCACCAACTTTTGATCTTGATGTACAACGTGCTGTATTCATGTGCCTTTATTGTTTTGTGTCTCTTATGTACTAATAAACAATTATTATTATATTATTATTATTATTATATTCTACGCTGCTAGATAGGTATATATCTTCCCTTTTTGTCTTGAGATTTAGCTTTTTTATTGCAATTACCTGTTTTCTATTTGATAAATAAGATTTTATCAAATTATAAACATTACCTCTTAGGCCATAGGCGTCAAGCTTTTTTAGTAAAATATGATCTACGTAATCAAATGCTTGTGTCATATTACAATAAATGGCACAGATAGGTATTCTCTTATCAATATTCATCATTATTATATTTTAAAAATCGTATATCGCCATATTTATGGTCTTTTCTTTACGAAAACCTTTTTGTTCTTTACATAAAATATTGTAGTTTTCAAGATATGAATAAATTCTATAATATATGAATTTTTCAAAAAATTTTGAAAAAATAGGCAAAAGTGAGATCCGTCTATAATTTTGCATGTGCTCTTTATTATCTTTTTTATGTAACGGCTTTACAATAGAAACTTTTAATTGTTCAGGAAATACACCATGGCCAATACATAGGTTTAAAATGTAACTGAGATGTTCAGATATTAAATCTCCCACTGATTTTATTATTTTTGTAGAAATTTCATCATACCCTACACTATTTTTGTTTTTTAAGTCTTTAATAATATTTAAAATATCGTTTGATGTACTGGGATTTAATTACATTGATTTTAAATTGTTTACTATATACTTAGTAGGTTTTTGTCCAGATTCTGGCATAGGTACAATTTTATCTATAAAATAATCATTAAATTTATTTGCTACTATTTGTGGTTCAACAAAAGCTTTATCATTAATAACAAGTTTATTTATTGAATCACTGGGGATACGCATTTTAGAGGAATTTATCATTTGCCATGTGGTTTTATTTTTATTATTCGAATTTTTAATATTATTAATATTTTGAGATCGTTTAGTTAAGTTTATAATTCTTTTTAATAATTTCGAATATCTACTGTACTTTAATTTATTACTAGATGTAGGTTTAACTCTAGCCTGCCATAACAGTTCTCTTTTTATTGAACTACACAATTGAATTCCACGTGATATCCATTTAGGCTTTTTATTAACTTTTATAGTGCTATATCCAGAAGGAAAGCATAAATTATAAAATAACTTAAATGTTTCCAGGAAAGAATTATAAGCTTCATTTGGGCTGTTTGTGTCATATATCTCAGAGAAAGATATTTTTTCTAAACAGGATCTAAATTTTCTAATATTCTCATTTGAATAATCTCTTTGCAGACAATACCAATAATCAAACATGCATTTTCGAACTATGGGACACTTAAGCAACTGTGCAGTATGATCAGACAAGGCTAATTCGATCACTTCCGTCTTACACCCTTTACTAAAATTATGAGCAATGTTGTTTAAACATGTTTGACTTTTTAACCTAGTTGGCTGTTGTATAGATAAGGATAAATTAAAACTTTTCAGTAGACATTTCAGTTCAAGTGTAACATTATTATTTTTTAAAACATCAATATTTATGTCTCCTGCTAAAATAATGTGTTCATATTTTCTTTTACTAATTTTTATTAATAATTCCTCTAATTTACAAAAAAATATTCTAATATTTCCTATGGGTACTCTATATATACAAATAATAATTATTTTATAATGAATTAACTCAATTGCACAACATTCAAAGTTATTAACTAATGAGATCATTGAGGCATCTGGGATCTCTTTCCAAACAAGTCCATTACGCACGAGTATGCAGGATCCACCTCTTTTACTATTTGGTCTACTGAAATTCGCGGCCAAAGTATAGTTTGGTACACATAAATAGGTCTCATGACCTGACATCATAAAATTTTCGGTGATACATAACACATCGACATTTTGCTTTTTTTCTGAAAGCTCATCTAGACAAATAGAAAGCAAGTCTGATTTGTTCACAAGACCTGCAATATTCTGATGGAGTACATATAGATATTTATTGTTGACGAAAACAATTTTTATCGTTATAATATTCCATAGATTTATCTACAACACTACTATTACATATGGTTGTATATTTGGTCGCAATAGCTTCGGTATTGGTTAACTTCTGAAAATAATAGGGAATAGTACCAGGCTTAAGTAGACTATTCTTATTATATTTGTTACTTTGTATTGTTATATCATTGTTATTACTTATATCATTAATATAGTAACTGCTCAAATAAGTGATGTATTTTTGCAAGTGTTCAAATATATTGACTATAGCTACATTGTTTATTTTCCCTGTATATTTTGAGAACATTTTATAATTATACTGCAGATGTTTGTTAGTATCAAACATGTATGCATATTCATAATTCATATTACTTTGATATAGAAGTCTGTTGAAAGCTTCTACTCTCTTATTATATAAATTAGTATAATAACCTAGTTTAAAATTAGGAGAACACAGAATTACATTTGTGTGTGTGATATTTTCCAACTTACTTTTAATGTTGTTTAACAAGCTCACATAATTTTTTGACACTAAAAAGTCCTTTTCACCTAGAAATATGATACAATAGTCCTGAGTAGTAAAATTGACTACTTTTTTATCTAATGTATCTATCATTTGTAATATATCCGCATTTGGTAAGCAATAATGACATATTTTTGAATATGGAAACAATCATTCAGCATATTATTTAAATTATTATCGCTAAGTATGTACATTTTATTAAATATTATTTTACTATTTAATTTATTACACTGGAAATTAGTTTTTCTTGGAAGTATATATTCTGAATAGGCGCTATCTGTCATCGAGTTATGGCACTTTGAAGAATTATTCTTTAACATCGTAGAAACAGTTTTATCAGTTTTATATGGTACGCTGCTATCTAGGGACCTCATTACTTTATCTTCTCGCTGGGTATTCGCTTTTTGGCTCATTGATGTACAGTGATCGTTGCTAATCCTCTTTGGTTTTATTATTGTAGACTTGCTTCGTGGCGTAGACATTTTTAGACTTTTATTGCGAATTTCAATATCAGAAGTTAGATGTTCTGTAGCCTTTAGTACTTCATGTTTTGACGATATTACCTCAACAGTTTCCTTTAATTCTTGGTTCTCTATGGACAGGTTGTTTATTTCCTCATGAGCTGCATTTAATTGCAGAGTAAGTTGTTCAATTTGTTCCTTTAATTCTTGAAACTGTGCATTGTTTTCATCAGTTGATATGTTAGGAAGACTACTAGTGCTGCCATCTAGTTTAGAATTATTGAAACTGTTTTCATCACAGCTAATAATCTCTGTCACAGATCGATTACGTGTTTTTCTAAACGTTATGTTATCAGAGAAATTCATATTTAAATTTGTGAATAAATCTCAAAAAGTGTTACAAGTACCTCAGGATCGATCGTGAACCTCACAATGTAAGAGCGAAGGCAATAACCAATACGCCAACTACGCAACTAGTACGAAATGTAAAATTGGACTTCTGTAGATAATAGCTTATTATTTGAGACAACAACGCGAATGCAATGTTTTGATTGGCCAGAACATTATCGATGCACACGTTTAAATAAAATTAACGAGCACTTTTGTCACAGCTTTGTAATACACTGGTTTTAAGTTGTTTTTTCACAGTTGAACTATTGATAAGTTTGCACTATTGTAGTTAGATTGATATTTAAACGTAATTTTGGCTATTAAATTCACTTTTGTTTAGTAATTCACTGTTTTGATGCTAGGTAGGATTTCCGCTTTTATTTTTTATATGACTATACTTATGTATGTTTTCACAAACGATAGATGATGAGCATTGTATAATTACTGACGTATATTTAACATAAAAAGTCACGTTTATCGCTATTACATATTTTATCAACATTAAAAATCACGGAGCTGATGTAAACACGGCAACTAGCGCCACCTACCTTCGTTGTTACTCATACCTAAGTGAATAAATAATTTTTGACTTTGACTTTGAAAATGTATGGAGACAACTGTCTACTAATTAATATTAGTATAGATAATAGCAATGGCTTATGTTTAACTTATCACCAGATATAGTAAAATATACAGTCAATAATAGTAAATGATCACCAAATTGCACAGCAAAATATATTTAAAGAGATCAAAATAAGTCGACGGAGCCCTCGTATTTTTGGGTGGGTTTAAGAAAGAACCTAACATAACCCAACCCTTCCGAGACGGAATGCAGTGATTTGAGGCGTATAGGTGCTCGTTATGATATATTTTGGTAAGCATATTTTGCTGCGCAATTACTATTTTTGGTGGTCATTATATTTAATCCCAATAGCAATTATGCGTCATACAACATGTATGGCTGTTGTCTACTATTAGTTAACATTAGTTTGGGTAATACAAACTTACGTTCACATTGTCGTCGTCGTTGCCATAGGCATAGTTGCATTGCATAGTAGCAAGTAGAAAATTAAGTTGTTCCAATATCACCTGAAACAAAAACGAAATCTATGTAAAGTTTATTTTATTGTCGTGTTGTTAGTGGCCAACCTGTTGTCAAGAGTTGTTCAAGCCGCCCGTAGGCCTATGAGATGGCTTAACGACTGCTGTCAATTTGACAACAACCGGGACCGACTTTTTACGTGCCCTCCGAAGCACGGAGACGCTCAGATGAAATACCACTAAGCGGTTACCCATCTATAGACTGACCGCACCCAACGTTGCTTAACCTCGCTAATCGTTTACCGATCAGTGAGTGCAACTAGCTATGAGCGCCTCATATAATATGTTACTGTAAAGGCCCGAATATTGGGTAATCTTAGGTATTACCAGTGAATCTTAGGATTAACCAACACGAGTTGGTAAATGTAAGAATTTATAAAAAATTAACGATTTTTCCGGGCTTTTACCATTAGAATTTAGTACATGCTAGGTTTTACCAGTGACGGTTGCTAAATGTTGATTTTGGGAATAAAATAGCTAACCTAAGCGGTAGAGGGAGATGGAACTAATAGCAGGGGGCTGTAGAATATTGAATGGATAATAAATCGAACATTTAACATATCGTACACTCAGTACATCGAGTGCTCAAAATGGTAAGCGATCCGACTAGGATAGGTTAGGTTAGAAGGTTACCATAGTACACCCGATATTTTGAACACTCGATGTATTGAGTAAACGATGTATAAAATGTTCGATTTATGTTTATTTCAAAACTTACCGTGATTTTGAGACAAATCCTAAGATTTACCAAGTGAATGGTGGTAAAAGTTCGAAATAAACGATGATCGTAGAACTGTTCGGACTTTTATCATTAAGAGTTGGTAAATCTTAGGTTTTACTGAAAAATGATGTGTATAGTTATAATTGGACACCAGATTTGAGTATTGTATACTGTTTAAGATTATGTGTGTATGTATTAGTCTGTAGTCTGGTACTGTACCTATTCAGTAAAAATAAAAATTAAAATAAATCTTAGGATTTACCGTAGTTCGGGCTTTTACAGTAATAACTAATAACATATATAAAAATGAATCCCTGTTTCCATTGGTCGCGTCATAACTTGAGAACGAGTTTACCGATTCTATTCATGTTTTTTTAAGTTTTGCTAATACTTTGTAGAAGGTTCTTACGGAAAGAAAAGTTAAGAAAATGGCACAGGAATTTGGATAATTACAGAAAACTTAACGAGCATTTTAACGTCGCGAGTTTGACAGTTCGCCTGTCGGCTCAGCTAGTGTATCTATATATTAATACGTCAAGCGAAAACTTTGGATCCCTCTTCACGAAAATTGGGCGGACGGAGGAGTATGAAATTTCGCACACTTATAGTTTATACAGAGAAGAAGTGACGAATGCTAAGATTTATATAAAATATGCATTAGAAATACATAAAATTATTGAAAAATCACTACACGCACACAACCATGCATTTGACACACGCAGTCGAAGCGCGAAACTATGGTTACATATATGACATAATAATGTCAATATATATTATTATATCAGCAATATCTTACAGGCAAACTTGGTCGAATTTCGAGCACTAGGCGACCGCTAGTATTTATATAAATACGTGAACAGGAATTTTGTACCCCATTTTAAGAATATTGTATGCATCGAAGGGTGTGTGATTAGGCATGGTCAAAGTGTATATGCAGAGGAAAGAGCAAAAAATCATAAAAATAAAATTTATGGATTACATTTTTAATTACGCTCACTTCAGACTTATTAAATATCCTCCAGAAGATAGCAGCCATTTTCTTTTCTGTGAGTAGTACCTACTCTTCATTAGAAAGTTTAATTTACGTAAAATCAAAAAAGCGATTCGCCTCCTTATTTTTAGCTAGTTCATTAGTTCTAGTTTCTGCTTAAATCCCACGGGAACACACACCGTGATGAAAGGAAGACTATGTCCTATCCCAGGACACAATCTATCTTGCTGACAAATATCATTAGGATCCGTTCAGCAGTTTAATCATGAATAAGTAACAAACTAACAGAGTTACTTTGATATTTATACCTATTAGTATGGATGCATTGATGTACATACATACATAGATTCACGCCCGTTTCTCAGAGGGGTAGGCAGAGACTACGAATTTCCATTTCTATTTGCAATGATGTGTACATACATAAGATACAGGCTCCATTCAGTTAATATCTAATATTGCCGTAAGCTTTCCATATTTAATAAATTATTATTGTAGTTTCAGATATTACCATGTCTTTTTCTTCAAGTGGCGCCACTCCGGACATCTGCATCTGCTAAAAAGTAAAAGCACATATTAGTAAAGTTTACGTAAAAAATAAGCAGCGATAGCTCAGTGGGGAGGCCAACAGACTGCAATGCAGAGGGTCTCGGGTGCGAACCCACGTCGCGCACCTCTGACTTTCGGAAGTCATATGACTTTTCGAAATTATGTGCGTATTGATTGACAATTATCGCCTGCTCCGTGCCTCGGAGAGCACGTTAAGCCGTCGGTGCCGGCTGCCATGAACATCTATGGCAGTCGTTATTGGGAAGTCAGTGCCCTCTAATATCCTGACACTGATCTAGCCTTAGGGTATCGTTAGCCTTCGGGTTGCGGAGGTCAGATGGCAGTCCCTCCGTGTAAAAACTGATATCCAGTCAAATCCGGTTAGACTAGAAAGCCGACCCCAAGTGACTTGGGAATAATAAAGGCTAGGGAGAAGAACCTTAGTGAGTCATAAGCTCCATATATTGCAGTAAAAATATAGCCTGTTAAGAAGCCCCATTACTGAAGTGTTACTTATCTATACTAATATTATAAATCTGAACGGTTTGTTGGTTTGAACGCGCTAATCTCAGGAACTACTACTGGCCCGAATTGAAAAATTATTTTAGTGTCGGATAGCTCATTTATCGAGCAAGGCTATAGGCTATATAACATCACGCTACGACCCGCGGGGGCGGCGCAGTACCGAAAAACGCGGGTGAAACCACGGGCACATCTAGTATTACAATATACTCACCGGCTCATACAGGGCCACGAGGACGGCACACAGCCGCTGTGTCTTAGCATGCAACTGATTCATCTTCTTCGTCAGTTCGTCTGAAGAGCTGATCATGTTCTCTACCTTATTATTGTTGTATTGGTATCTGTAAAACATCCACCCGGTTGTACATAACATATTATATATTACATAATGTAAGGTCTAATAACAGTAAGGTCTTGTCATGTTTTAAGGTTGTGTAGGAGCAGCGATAGCTCAGTGGGGAGACCAACAGACTGCAATGCAGAGGGTCTCGGGTTCGAACCTACATCGCGCACCTCTGACTTTCGGAAGTTATATGACTTTTCGAAATTATGTGCGTATTGATTGACAATTATCGCCTGCTCCGTGCCTCGGATAGCACGTTAAGCTGTCGGTCCCGGCTGTCATGAACATCTATGGCGGTCGTTATTAGGAGAGTGTCGATACAAAAGATCCCACTGGGTCAAAGTGTCGCCGGTCTGCACTGACTGGCCCTCACATAAGATAAGGTTGTGTAGACCAAGTGGCTACCGTAACGGTCAGCCTCGACGGATGGAGTGGCGGCGAAGAGACTAATTCAGTAACAATTTAAATTCAACCTAAAGTGCTTCAGAATACGACTGTATATGGTACAACGAAATAAAATGACAGCGAGCGACTCAAAGCGCGGTCATTTTATTTCGTTGTACCAAATACAATCGTATTCTGAAGCACTTTAGGTTGAATTTAAATTGTTACTGAATTAGTCTCTTCGCCGCCACTCCATCCGTCGGCGCTGACCCTTAGTCTTGTGAAAATTCTTCTAGTTTTAGTTTAGCTCAGAAATATTTTTGATGAGAATAAACATCTGGCAAATGCCGATACGACGTATTTCCAATCAGATACACGAGCCGATTTGAAATAACTACAAGCAATGCCTTTAGAGGGCGCTTTGGGCAAGACCAGAAATTATGTTTCCTAAAAAACTAGTCTACTTCTCCCCAGCCTTAATTATTCCCAAGTCACTTGCGGTCAGCTTTCTGGTCTAAACGGATTTGACTAGATATCAGTTTTTACACGGAGCGGCTGTCACCTGACCACCGCAACCCGAAGGCTTACGATACCCTAAGGCTAGACCAGAGTCAGCATATCAGAGGGCACTGACTTCTCAACAACGACTGCCATAGATGTTCATGGCAGCCGGGACCGACGGCTTAACTTGCTCTCCGAGGCACGGAGCAGGCGATAATTGTCAATCAATACGCACATAATTTCGAAAAGTCATATAACTCCCGAAAGCCAGAGGTGCGCGACGTGGGTTCGAACCCGAGACCCTCTGCATTACAGTCTGTTGATCTCCCCACTGAGCTATCGCTGCAATACTAATTTTTTTCTAAAAATCTAGTATTGACATGTAAATATAATATCTTAATCTAATCTTTTACAATTGTGTAGCTTCATGGAAAATACAAATTGACATCCAAAAACACTGTATTCATCTCACCAATACTTTAAGATTCTAAAATAAGACCATACCTTACTGTTACATAGAGTATACTAAATAATATTCGACAATAACAGCTTTAACCTAAATATCGCACAGCATGGACAAGACAAAAAGCGATGGCCCCTCAATCTATACATCTATACAAATAAATAAAATTGAAGTGTCTGTTTGTAATCTCAAAATAACAGCTTTTTACTTCATGCATATGAAAGTATATAAGGTAACTATACGAAAACAACTATTTTTTCAATTTTTTCTGTCTGTCTGTTTGTTCCGGCTAATCTCCGAAACGGCTGAACTGATTTTGACGGGACTTTCACTGGCAGATAGCTGATGTCATAAGGAGTAACTAAGGCTACTCTGATTTTAAAAAAAATAGGATTCCGCGGCGACAAACACTTTTTAGTTAAAATCTAGGCGGATGAAGTCGCGGGTAACGGCTAGTTTTCAATATAAATATTACCCATTTCTATCGACAAAGACATCTGAGCTGAAGAAGACTCACATTTAGGCGTCGCGGCAATCGCTTGAATATATATTTAGGTCAAGACTTGAATTTTGAACTATCGTCACTCCACCAGTGTCAAATTCCCTTAGGTATTTTGGTTTGCTTTATATCTGTTCACGTCTCGGTTATACTTAGATTCATCTATGTATAATCATGAAAGATATGCAGGGTGTATCGATATCTCCATGGTCAGACAGAACCACTTTTCTATTTGTTGTGGTGATATCGATTTTGTTTTATTCTATTACACCATATTTGTTGATTTTGACGATTTTGGAACTTTTGACTTAGTTGCTGATAATATTTTGTCAGATACGATCGATTAGATACAGAAAGTTCACGTCCAACTTTACTATGAGATAATAAAATGCCGTGCACCACATACTCAGACCTCGTGCTCAGTTCGGTTCAAAAGATATCCTGCAGGTCTCCCTTATCACGCTAAACAGTTGTCATTCTACCAAATCCAAACACCATCTCAACTCACCTTCAAAGTATTTAGACTTAAAAGATGTGCCCCAGAGAAGAATCCACATATGAAGCCCACCTGGTTCTGCAGGGTGGCGTAGAGCTCTTATACCACAGAGGTATATAATTCTGTACCAACGTAATAATTTTAACTTTACTTTACGATACTCTAAAATTCGGAAGAACATGTTAAGATACTCTCCAATTTGGCAGATTTATTATGATCACCGCTTGCCGCGAATGGTTACAATGCCTATTTTCACAATGATGACATACAATACGGACTCCACTTTTTGAAAAGCAAACGCCGACCTTACACAATAAGAGTCGGCTGCGCTGCCAAAGTAAGCGAGACCAACGTCTCCTTGGTGACAGCACAACTCCTTCTTGAGGAAATCTGGGAGCCCTACTCATCACAGGAATACAACACATAGTTATTTGATTGCGATATTTTGTAGGATGGAAGTACTCCCCCTATCTGGCTACTTCAAGTTTAAACGAAATACTAGTTATGAACAAGCTTTCCTTTATCTTATAACTAGCTTTTGCTCGCGGCTCCGCTCGCGTTAATTTAGAATTTGAGAATCAATTCGGGTTGTACTCTACTTGTAATAATATAATTCAATCATGATTCGAAAGACACATGGCGCCATCTATTATCATAAGAACGTTATTGTTGTTTTCCTCGGGAACAGTAATTTTTTTCGGGATGAAAGGTAGCCTATGTCCGTTTCTGTACACCTGACAATGTATATGCAAAATTTCAGAATGATCGGTTTAGTGGTTTAGGCGTGAAAAGGTAACAAACAAACTCAATTTCGCTTTTATAATAGTAGTTAGGATCACATCAAAATATCCTTGTCTGTCAATAATTAAAGGTCATCAGCCTACCTAATAGTCATAATGTCATTCTTAATATATAAAAATAGAACATTCGACATAAGCCAAATTCAGTACGACACATTGCCCGATAGCCTTGTATCTCAATGAAGAATCGCCACATATCGATTCTGAAGATAATGTTAAGACTGCGCCGAGCGTAAGACAGATAATGACAGAGCTCGTGAGGCGCGCATATTCAAATCGGCGCGCGGCCGCCATAGTAAAATTGTATTTTCAATTTCAATTTCAAACTTTATTTATAAACAATTTTCACATTGTGTTTGAATGCATATCCATATAATGTGTGGAGGATTTGAAGTGCTTTTTTGATAAATATGTATCTTTATTATCAACCAATAACTTAAATATTTGGGACGGACAAATAATAATTGTAATATAACTATATTCTATGTTTAGTTTAAGCTGTAAAATAGGATAGATTTCTACTGTTATAATCTAAAAATCACATAACACGAGCTTACGTTTTTGCATTTTTCGTGCAAATTTACGTAATTTTGTAGGCGAAAAAATTAATGTTTTTTACACGGAGTAATTGTAAACAGACTCATTATTATGTTAAATGTTTATTTTATATTTGTATTAAACAATAAGTATTGATTTTATTCACTTAACTGTGACCGCCTGTTTTGGCACATTTCGCTCGGCACTGTCTTTTTAGTTTTACCATTCACTAGCTGTCGAATATATAATTGCAATCTTTACCAATAATCAAACAAATCGGTACATAGACTGCATAAATAATTCTTATTAGTAGACAGAAAGACAAGGGCTAAACATCGCATGCAACTATTCCATTGCTGCACAACAATTGAAATGGTATCTTACGGATAGGAATGAAGAACAAGGGCATACAGTTGAGAAGAGGCCCTGGCAACATGCCATCCAGACCAAGCCAGAAAACGTATCTGGCATAAACCCGTTTTCTGCTGACTAAATGCACTGAACAGCTAAAGAAAATAATCTATACTAATATTATAAAGCTAAAGAGTTTGTTTGTTTGTTTGTTTGCTTGAACGCGCTAATCTCAGGAACTACCGGTCCGATTTGAAAAATTCTTTCAGTGTTAGATAGCACACTTATCGAGGAAGGCTATAGGCTATATATCATCACGCTAAGATCAATAGGAGCTGAGCACCAATGAAGAATGTTTCAAACTCGGAGGATATTTTTTCCTTTTGAGACCTTCCGCAGCGTGCGCTGCGTAAACAGTTAAAGTTTCGCAAAAATCATGTATGACAGAATTGTTCCCCTTTAAAAGTTCTAAAAAAAAGTCCGCGTCAGCATATGTCTATCTTTTAAGGTTGGCTCACTATAACCATTTTTATGCTAACGAAATTTGTTCTAAAATAATGCATTATTTGCGAAGGTATTTTTATAAACATGATATTAATCCTTATCCAAATAAATACGTTATTCATCACAAGTATTTAATTTAAAACAAAATTGCCCTTTACATCATTCGATTTCAATGAATATCTTAGGAGATATCGCAGTTTTAAAATAACATTGCAGCAAAATAATTACCCATTACAGACATAGTACAAACGATGTTTCTCCTGGTTTATTCTGCGTGATTACTACTGGTTCGATTTGAAAAATTCTTTTAGTGTTGGATATCCTATTTATCGAGGAAGGCTATAGGCTATATAACATCACGCTACAACCCACGGGGGCGGCGCAGTAACGATAAACGCGGGTGAAACCGCGGGAACATCTAGTAATATATAATATAATAATATTCTATCACATACACACAACACCATCTAGCCCAACCCAAGCAGAGCTTGTACTATGGGTACTAGACAATGGATAAACATACATATATACTTTGTTTTTGTAAATACATACATATTATACATAGAAACACCCAGGCCAAGACAAACATCCATGTTCATGCACACAAATGTTTGACTTGTGCGGGAATCGAACCCGCGACCTCAGGCGTAGCAGTCGGTTACACTAACCACCACGCCATCGAGGTTACTCTCTAAAGCCGCCGTGCTGACGTGCGCGTGTCCCGTCGTGTTGTAATGTACTCAAGCGTATGAAAGCGTTCCAACAGCTGCCGGCAGAGCAGTAAATATGGCGTGAATGCAGATCAACATTTATTTATTTAAGGAATAAAGATTAATAAGTGATTATAAATCACTCTGAAAGATAGAATAAGGAATAGTATGATTAGAGAGAGATGCGGCATGAAAGTGGATATAGTGACAAGAATAGAAAAGGGTATGTTAAGCTGGTTTGGGCATGTAGAAAGAATGGACGAGGAAAGACTGACTAAGAAAGTTTATAAGGCTAGTGTGAATGGAACAGTCGCAAGAGGAAAACCTAGGCGAACGTTTCTCGATCAGATCGGAGGCGTTCTGGACAAAGGCCAGGTTAAGAGCTCCTTGAACCGACGGGCGTGTATGAGGAATGTGATGAAAGTGAATGAAGCCAGAGAAGTGTGTCAGGATCGTAGCAAATGGAAATCCGTAGTCTTTGCCTACCCCTCTGGGAAACAGGCGTGAATCTATGTATGTATGTATGTAAATCACTTTATAATCTTTGTGGATGTATAAATCAGGACATCTTTAAGTAGTCTGCAGCTCTATAATTCATGGGAAGAACACAACTCTGACCACACGACTTAGACCACACGACTGCTTACCATCAGGTGGAGTATGGTCATTTTGACGAGCAAAATAAAAAAAAAAAATAACTCAAGGTTGTTTGAATGTAATCTTTTGTAAGTATCTTGCCATCATTTTGGTAGAATCATTATTTTTATTTTATTTTACTGCGGCTTATACAGGGTGTTAGGCACACGGTTGTCCAAATGAAATATTGATCTGGTATAGGCTATTGCCAACGTGTTGGACTCAGGCAAATTAAATAATATTATTATTATTTTTTAATCATGCAAAGTTGAACTTTGTTCTATTTTTAGCTCTTTCTGAAACTTTGACAGCCTGTTATAATTTTTTTACAAGGTATCTATAGGAAATAATAATTTTAATGAAGTGTAGCAATAGTTAACTAAAATAAAAAATATAATTATGACAGCTAAACCCATATTCGTTTAACATTTTTACAGTTTTAGTACAAATGCCCTACCTCTTATTTTAAAAATTAAAAAAAATTATGTCGCCGAAACTGTGAGACAAAATTTAATTTACCTGAGTCCAACGCGTTGGCAATAGCCCAAACCGGATCTCTATTTCATCTGGACAACCGTATGCCTAACACCCTATATAATTATATACAGCATGTCTTATAAAGAACGACTAATCTTAAACACCTCATATTTGAGCTATTGGGAACCCAAATAAAATACAAGTCATATATTTCCCAGGTGGTACCCACCTAAGATACAGATATGCAGTAAATCTTACGAGTAGCTGTTGTAATTTTATTGGAAAAACAATCTTAATTTTATTTTTATCACGAAATGAGGTAAAATTTGAGTTTCATGAAAATTATAAACAACTAGCTTTTGCGCGCGGCTCCGCCCGCGGCACCTACATCAATAAAAAGTAGCCTATATCCTTCCCCAGGTGTTAAACTACATCTGTACCGAATTTCATCTAAATCGGTTGATTGGTTTAGCCGTGAAAAGGTAACAAACAGACAGACAGACAGATAGACAGAGTTACTTTCGAAATTATAATATTAGTAAGGATAACTTCATAGTTATTTTTTGTATTTTATTTTCGGCCCCAATAGTTCCACTATAAGGTGGTTCAGGATTATACATTCTTTATCGCACATGCAGTATATCTGTTTGTAAAAAATCTGTGTACACATTGGGTCATCTTTTATTTGCCACTGAAGTTGCTTCGAGTAAGTACGCACAGTGGAGCTACGCAGATGATACCAATGTCAGTGCGAACTTAAAGTTTGACGGAGAGTTTACATAGTTTGTTCAACAGATCGTTAAAAATAAACATTGTGTAACATTCGCGTAAGCGGCCATAATATATAAATATAATAATCGCATTAAAACATTAAAACCTATATTCACAAACACTATATTAAGCAAACAAAGTTAGTTTTATTACAAAATTATTTCTATTGAACACAATC
This sequence comes from Catocala sponsa, assembly GCA_963564715.1. Lineage (NCBI taxonomy): Eukaryota > Metazoa > Arthropoda > Insecta > Lepidoptera > Erebidae > Catocala > Catocala sponsa. The sequence continues at coordinate 23,886,694 of OY751343.1, read as the reverse complement.
CTATCTATAGTAATATTACAAAGCTGAAGAGTTTGTTTGTTTGTTTGAACGCGCTAATCTGAGAAACTACTGGTTCGATTTGTAAAAAAATATTTTAGTGTTGGATAGCCTGTTTATTGAGGAAGGCTATAGGCTATATAATATCACGCTATGACCCACGGGAGCGGCGCAGTAACGATAGACGCGGGTGAAGCCTCGGGAACATCAAGTGCTTAATAACTTTACTTTGAATGTCAACCTTTTACAGTAGTTTGTGAATATAGGTATTAAAAATCGTTCGCATATCAGATAATAACTAAAGAACTCAAAAGAGAGAACTAAAAAGAAGTATCTGAATCTAGAATCGTACCTGAACTCATTACTATCGCAATCCTTGCATTTCTTCGGCATAGGCTCCTCCGTGTCCATTTCGGTCATACCGTAAGCAGCTGTAGACGAAATAATTAACACATTAATATAATTAGTTACTCAAATACATCTTATTAAAAAGATTTTGGGAAATAACTGTTTCTTTATTTGTTTGTCAGGTTTGAGTTTAGGTATAGGTGTCAAAAGTAGAATAAAATACGTTTTGATCTTGTACCTTGTTCAGCAACATAAATGGATATATTACTCACTCGTGCTTTCGATCTTTCAAAATAATAACAAATGTTAGATTTTATAGAACAAATCTATACTAATACTAGCTGACCGGCGCAACTTCGTCTGCGTCACATAAGAGAGAGAGTGGGTCGTAGGCACCTATAATATAATTTTAAAGGAGCTTAAACTTTCTTTGTTAAATCCACGAACCACATAAGAACCATTCAACAACATTTTATAAATACACCTACAGTGCTAATTTAAAATCACGTAGAATAAACCAGGAGAAACATCGTTTGTATGTCTGTAATAGGTAATTATTTTGCTGCGATGTTATTTTAAAACTGCTATATCTCCTAAGATATTCATTGAAATCGAATGATGTAAAGGGCAATTTTGTTTTAAATTAAATACTTGTGATGAATAACGTATTTATTTGGATAAGGATTAATATCATGTTTATAATAATACCTTCGCAAATAATGCATTATTTTAGAACAAATTTGGTTAGCATAAAAATGGTTATAGTGAGCCAACCTTAAAAGATAGACATATGCTGTCGCGGACTTTTTTTTTAAACTTTTAAAGGGGAACAATTCTGTCATACATGATTTTTGCGAAACTTTAACTGTTTACGCAGCGCACGCAGCGGAAGCTCTCAAAAGGAAAAAATACCCTCCGATTTTGAAACATTCTTCATTGGTGCTCAGCTCCTATTGATCTTAGCGTGATGTTATATAGCCTATAACCTTCCTCGATAAATGGGCTATCTAACACTGAAAGAATTTTTCAAATCGGACCAGTAGTTCCTGAGATTAGCGCGTTCAAGCAAACAAACAAACTAACTCTTCAGCTTTATAATATTAAGTATAGATTATAATTATAAAGCTAAAGAGTTTGTTTGTTTGTTTGAACGCGCTAATCTCAGGAAATACTGGTTCGAATTGAAAAAGATTTTAGTGTTGAATAGCCTATTTATCGAGGAAGGCTATAGGCTATATAACATCACGCTACGACCCACGGGGGCGGCGCAGTAACGATAAACGCGGGTGAAACTACGGGAACATCTAGTCTTTTACTATACCCCTGAGAACGTGTAAACAAAATTACATCATAATCGATTTAGTTAAGGCTCATATTCACATTAATAATATTAGGTAGTATTACCTTCATCCATGGCCGACATTTCCATAGCAGCGATCCAGTTACGCTTGAGCGGCGAAGTGCCGGCGGACATGCTGGGGCCGTACGGGTTCAGCTGTTCAGTAACAGTTGTTAAGGGATTCTGCAGCATGTACGTGGGGAGCGCGCCACAGCTCATGTCTGTGACCGGCATGCTCGCGCCACTGGAACAATATATAAATTTACATTTATTTACATAAGAGTTAATTTTTCATTTAGTTAAGAGGAAACACATGGGCCTTTTTTTCATACAAACGTAGCCCCCTGTTCCCTCCCTGGATAATGCCAGTAGAGCAATACCTCTTTTTTCCAAAACATATATGGCTTCTATTGGCATATCTCCGTTTTCCTTTTTTTTATAAATTAAGTATTAAAAGAGACATGAGCCTTTAAAAACCTCAAAAATTGGCCAGATTTTCCGCTGTGTTCAAACATCCAGAAAATAAATTTGACTAGATTATATAAAAAAAGGAAAACATAGGAACACGGCCAAAGCCTTTCTTTAATTTTTAATGAAAAAAGTAGTTACATCGGTCAAGTTTTGGAGAAGGCATCAGGGGACTACGGAACGTTGATTTTGTGTACTTTTAATAGGTATTTTTGGTCCAAGCTGCAGTTGTCTCTATCGCGCTCATGATACTATACATGGCACTGCGCGACAGCAATAGATTTTACAAATACCTATTTTTCAATTCTCTCGCCCTTAGTGTTTCCTCTTAAGAGTACCTAAAACCGACGGGCGTGTATGAGCAATGCGATCAAAGTGAAAGAAGCCAGAGAAGTGTGTCAGGGTCGTAGCAAATGGAAATCCGTAGTCTCTGCCTACCCCTCTGCGAAACAGGCGTGATCTATATATGTATTTATTTACATACAAGTATTATCAAAATCATTTTTAAGAGACAGGACATCATGATGACTGCACTGATGGCGCAGTGGTTTAAGTGTCGCCTCGCCACTGACACTGCGCCGAGTTGTGGGTTCGAATCCCACGCGGAACAAATCTTTGTGTGTTCCACAATCGTTGGTCCAATATTACAAGGTTTCAATGCAATATTTTTGAAAAAATGAGTTATGGATATTGCATGGTTCTATGTCATTCCTTTTTTTTAAAACTAATATAAGAGTAGTAATAGATCGAAGCACTTACCACCTCACAATATTAAATCGCAAATACTTATAAGCTACTTTTTAAGTTATTTTTACTGATACGCAAATTTTAAGCCTCATTTCCCCAAATTTAAAAAAATTACATAGAACCTTGTAATAGTGAGCCAGCAATATGCTTGTCTCGTGTCTACGTGTTCTTTGTGTCCGTTATTTGAATATCCCCCGTGATACAGGAATTATTTCTAGCGTGGAATTCGACAATTTAAAAAAAAGAATTTTTGTTACTAGTAGATTTGCTGAGAATGTTTCAATGGTAAAAGCACACCCCACAAGGTGGACTGACGACCTGGTAAGGGTCCCGGTTGGTTGCAGGTGGCCCAAGACCGATTTGTGTGGATAACCTAGGAGGAGGCCTATGTCCAGCAGCGGATGGCTTTCGGCTGAGATGATGATTATAAATAGGGTTCTATCTTTTGGAAGTTATGTGTGTGTTACATGGTATGTTTCAATAATAGAGTTCTAGTATAGACTTTTCAAAGTTATATGCGTTATAATTATCGCTCGCTTTAACGGTGAAGGAAGACATCGTAAGGATACCTATACGCCTGAGAGTTCTACATAATGTTCTCGACTATGTGTGAGGCCTGCCATCCCGCTCTGAGCCAGCGCGGTGGACTATGGCTAATTTGTCACACTGAGAAGAGGCTCCTACCCAGTAATGGAACAGTTTATATACAAGACATTATAAACTAATCTTTCCTCTTTATTGTGTTAGTATAGATGACGAATCCTAACTAATATTATAAATGCGAAAATGAGTTTGTTTGTTTGTTACGCTTTCACGCCTAACTACTCAACCGATCAACATGAAATTTTGCACACACGTTGTCACGGGTACAGAATAGGACATATGGTACCTTTCATTAAAAAAAAAACTGTTGAAAACCTAACCTAACCTACATTTACGCGAGCGAAGCCGCGGGTGAAAACTAGTTTGTTTATATATTTATATTATTAAGTTCACAAAAAACCAATATTAGGAAATGTACCTCATATCCATAGTTTGGGCAGTGTAGTATCCTTGAGGGATTTCTTGCACCGGCAACACAGTCTGAGCAACAACAGCTGCAGTTTCTGAAAATAATAAAATATAGACATTACAATATTTTGTATATTATGTGCCATATTAATAGGTTTCCTGTCTGATGAATCACATATGATACATAACAATAGATTTTCTATTGTGTCTATTACGGGACAGTGAATGGGTTAAGAATCTCGAGACATGTACGGCATGTAGGAAATTTCTTTTTACACGCGAATTAAGCCGATGCATATGCAAGTTAAACAAAATGTTTAACCAATAGTATATCTATACTAATATTATAAAGCTGAAGAGTTTGTTAATCTCAGGAACTACTGGTTCGATTTGAAAAATGATTTTAGTGTTGGATAGCCTATTTATCGAGGAAGGCTATAGGCTATATAACGTCACGCTACGACCCACGACGTCGAGTGAAACCGCGGGCGCAGCTAGTGTTCAATAAGAGCCAATAGAAAGTCAAGTATAATGCTCACTTCGCCTTCGAGTTATTAGTAGCAAAATGGTGAAAAGTCTCAGGCCTTACTGATTGCAGGGCTCCCACTTCAGACCGGTTATCGCGCATCTCATCCACATTCTGATGCGAGCATACTGACTTGGCAGAACGGGAGTCATTTTAGTCAATTTGTTAACTGTGAGGATGGTGAAGTGGTCGCTTCGCCACAGCCATTGCGTCGAATGTTGTGGGTTCGATACCCACTACTTTTTTATTTTTTTTATTTTATAAGCGGAGCTTGTACTATGGGTACTAAACAATGGATAAACATACATATACTTATTACTTTTTTTTTGTAAATACATATGTACATATTATACATAGAAACACCCAGACCAAGACAAACATTGTTCATGCACACAAATGTTTGACTTGTGCGGGAATCGAACCTGCGACCTCAGGCGTGGCAGTCACTAACCACTACGCCATCGATGACACACCCATACAGGACAAAAATTTGTTTGGTCAACAAATTATTTGTGCCCAGTCAGGGTATATTTTGTGTCCTTACTGTCAAACAGCGTATGTAGTAAGAGCTAAGTTTACCACCAGGCCATAAAACAGAAACTAAGGCCAACCACAGACTCCAAACTGCCTGTGGAGTCTGTTGTATTATATACACTTTGTGTCATAAATCATGTTACTTGTTAAAACTGTGGTTAGTGTACAATAAACAATATTCTATCTACTAAAAATAAGTAAAATAATATGTAGGTATTACCTTCTGGTGGGGGTGGGGGCGGCGGCGGCGCTGTAGGCTGTGCCTTTAGGTGAGCAAGAGCATGCGGCGGAAGGTACCCTGTTCTGTAAAAGTACTCCTTCTCAAATACAGTGGCATGGACAAACTTGCAGCGAGCAAATGTGCACTGGCGGTTCTGGAAATTTCTACAAAATGTGTACACGCCAGGCAACTGCTCCAGGATCAGAACATGAGCAAAGATGCATGCTGGTCCTTTAGTACAAGTGCCACGTACGAAATTCCGACACATGGTCACTTCTGTGCCTGGGTCCTTGGGGAGCGCTTGCGGCATCTCCGTCGTGTACTGAGGCATCATATCTTCCATGCCTCCTCCCCCTAGAGCCACATTAGTCAGGTATTGGTTGTATTCATCGTCAATAATCTCTTGTTTGATAGCTGGTGGTGGACTGTCTGGTGGAGGTGGGTTTGGTGGTAGAGGCGGTTGTACCATTGGCGGTGGGGGCGGCGGCGGCGGTGGAGCTGGCTTAGCCTTCTCCGGCTTGCTTTGATTCTGAGGAGTCTTTTCCTCAACCTGGCTAGCCGGTGTTTGCTTGGTTTGTTCCATCTCTGTATGATTTTCCGCCATCTTAGCATTCATTTCCTCAAATTTTGACTTCAAATATTTTTTCATGTGTTTGAAGTTTGGCGAAGGACGAAAATTGATGGACTCCTCATCGCCTTGAGTTGATTTTTTTCCTAAAATAGATAAAGCAAGACAATTATTATCTATATAAGTACACATATTATATAACAATAATGTCCTCCAGACCGAATATCGGTCACGGCGACCAATCTTATTGGAGACTGGAACTTTGTGCAGGAGATATTATAGTGCACAAATTGGTGCGCAAAATCAATTACATTTTCGGTTCCGTTACAATCATAATCCGATGGGACAGACGGTTTTACGTGCTTTCCGAGGCAAAGCGGTGTCTAACGCAAACAACTTTCTAAATCTGAAGGACTCCTCAACGTTCGCTGTCCCTCTCAAAGTGAACACCAGTCGAATTTAGCCAACAAGTCAGTGCCAAGCCAAGAAGTTCAATTATGTTTGCATGGTAAAACTTTAATATTAATATAATATTCTATCACATACACACAACACCATCCAACCCAAACTAAGCAGAGCTTGTACTATGGGTACTAGACAATGGATAAACATACATATATACTTTTTTTTTTGTAAATCCATACCTACATATTATACATAGAAACACCCAGACCAAGACAAACATCCATGTTCATGCACACAAATGTTTGATTGGTGCGGGAATCGAACCCACGACCTCAGGCGCGGCAGCCGGTTACACCAACCACTACGCCATCGAGGCGGACAATATAAAAGTTCCTCTACCATAACATGAGCAAAACAACTCTGTCGGACACACTGGATATAATATGTATGTAGGTGTGATATTATGTATGATGTTGAATACATCTACAGAAAAGAGTTGTACCTACTTCTGTTTACAAACACATTTAACTATAGACAACCATCAAAATAGGTTTTTATGATATTCAGATATAAGAGTTATAATGTTTGTATGGAAAATTATATTCCATTGTCATATCTGTATTATATCTGTAACAACTGTTGGTAAACCTTAATAACATAAAATAAAATGTTTCCTAAAATCTTAGCACACACATTTTAATGGAAAATATTGTGTGTCATACTTTTGTCTGGATTTGGTGTTAATGTATATTTAGCAAGTCAATGGCAGATTGTGTTTAAACCTTGCACTTTTGACTCCTTGTGTATCAGGTAAATTGCACACAATCCTCATTGCATTTGGTTACTCACATACTTTGTCATTATCAAGTATTAAGTACATGTATGTACTTACATCCATTTGATTTATTTTGTGAACAAGAGTTGGTATAGAGACTGTCAAATGCATGGCCTCTCTGTGTCAAACCGCTTAAGTCATAACTCTTATTGAGTCAATGTATAAGCAATATTACAATTAAGCCTTTGGTTGTTGTTTAAATCATAAACACATGAGTGAAACTGGGGGCAACAGCTAATCACTAATAAATAAAACAGCAGTCACAATTGCATGGATGAAGTCTTGGTCTTCGAGCCGTTGCCACTATACAGAGAGTTGTGCAACCACCACCACACACCACATAGGACAAAAAATTTTGTGAATGACTAAAGGTTATTATAAACATGGGTGTTTTATGTTCATTGTTTGAATGTTTGCAAAATCCCTGGCAATACAGCATTTATATGTCATGATTTACCTTTAAAAAAGGAGAATAACATCTTCATTCCCTCTTATCTGATATAGGTTTAATTTTTAATGAAGTTGATCCTTTGGATCAGCAATATTATAATTTGGCTTATAGTATTTTAATAAAGGAAATGTTCTGCAGTAGGGATTATCCCTATATTGCAGAATACAAACATTGAAACATGTAAGTATAAATATTTATTAGATCTAAGTTTAGTTTGGTCAAACTCTTAACATTTAGTAAACTGACAGTAGCAAGGCAACCAATTTAATCAGAGAGTCCATTGCTGCAACCATTATCTTATGTGCATTGCATTTGAACTAATTTTATTGTAAGAATGATTTTCTAGGTAGCAGGCAAGTTGAGACTTGAAGACACTTAGCTGATAATACTTTACAAGTGCCTACAAAGGTGATGTTTAGTTGATGATATTGGTCCTATTTTTTGGGAATTGGTTGTCTTTGTAATAGTGAATGTAGAATCCTCGTGGGTTTAATTTAACGTAATGAATAAAAGGACGGCCGCGCTAGTCTTGAAAGAGCTTTAATATTTTTGTTAGGTTTGTAAATAATTAGCAGTGTTTACACAGATTTATATTTCGAAATCAAGGTGAAAACCAATGAAGAATAATAAAAAAATGTTTGTCTCTTACCTCCTACTTTATCCATAGCCTGCTTTTATGCAGCCTCTTCTAACCAATCATTCAATTCAATTATGTATCGCAAATTTATTATTTAATGATGTTAGTATTGAAACGATAGATAGACTGTTATGTTATAAATAGGCAACTCAAGCCTCGCTAAAGGTCTGTACACGTGCTGCCGCCAAGTAGCCGTATCATGAACTTAGTTCATGACACCTAGCGTGGGTTGGTGACTTCACATAAAATTTATTCAAGAACATTGGGGAGTACTCTCAAACATGGTCGATTCCCCACGATGTTTGTCTTTATCGATCAAGCAAACTACATGGGTATGTAGTTCATGCAAATCTAAATGTTTGCTTTGTATGAACGACTCATTCCTAGACGTGAAGCGAGACAATGTACCGCTTCAAATAAGTCGCGACAATGTGACGCTATCTTGATGACTATAATTCAATTGTATTAGCAGGACCTAGGAGTCCGGAATCCGAGTCATTTAGGACAAGCTTAATGTCCCGAATCCCGATTTGCTCTGGAGTTTCAAGTACTTACCTAATTCAAACTAAGAAGTCCTGTTAACACGCTATGTGTAATTAACTGCTTACTAAGAAATTTTAATGTTTTAGGTGATAATAAATAAAGACTTACAAACATTTATTTGAAATTTATTTTAATACATATATAGTTTGAAAAACTAAAGCAGATATATTTTGAATGGAAAATCATTTAAAAAAATTACATATAAACCTAAGTACTTAACCTTACATGTAAAAGGGTAACTGAAATGGCGAAATTGTCACACACTTAAAACAATTTTATTTGAAAGTTTTGATTTGTACGACAAATTGAAGGTTGACGAATGATTACGAAAATACGCGGGAAACAATACTAATATTTTGTCTCGTTTTCACTGCTCAAATAACCGATATTACTATTTCATAGTTCATACTTACGTTGACGTTCCAGGGTACAGGCGGCATACTAGCTGTTAGTGATGGTAAATAATGCGATTTCGCATAAATTTCATTAGCTTACGAATTCGTGACTCTTAACATGCTAACTGCTATTGCTATGCTATTTGCTAATTACGACGATGATTGATAATAATTTTGTATGTGAAGTGTGAAATAAAGCGCGTTCGCCTTAGAAAGTCTCTTGCATATTTTATGTAATTAAGATAACGATCTTAATTATAATTAAATAATAATATATAACAACATAAAACCTTAGATTTTAAGGACCTTCTGTCATACTTTATCCAGATTTGGGACTGACAATAAAATATCAAAAACTAGGATGTTAATCGTATTTACATGGTCTCGTGTTGTGTTTTACATATGTATTTACCTACAATATTTACAAATTTACATTAACTTCTTAGGGCATTATTTTTTTGTAATAAAGCATAAGATGAATGAAAGCAATTATTACTTATAAAATACGTAAACAAAACTCTCACTATCACAAAATGCCAAAACGTACTGAACTTTGACACAATACGAAGCGCGCCAAGCGCACGCTACACAAATTAATATTAAACATACATTCACACGCATTCGTCAATATAGGTTCGTCCCTAAATACGAGTAAATCGAAGATAATAATATAATACATAATTGCTTGACATCATGCTTCGCATTCGCACCACCTGCTAATAATTTTACTTTTCGTGTCATGTGAAACGGATAGATTGATTGAGTATTCCCGTGAGTGAGAAAGAGCACGCGTTATCCGCGTTAGTATGAAATTTTGAATGAAGCGAATCGCCTAAGAAGCGATGAATTCACACTTCACAGAATTTCGCAACTACATTTCATTTGCATTCTAAAAATGAATGTGAATGCTAATATAGCATCACTACTAGCTGTCATTACATAATATATTCATTCAAACTTGATTCAAACATAAATAATTGAAGGAATGAGAAATTTGTACGTGTTTGTACGTATGTCTATCTCGTACCCATTCATTTGACTCATTCTTGAAGCGATATAAAATAATAATTTGAAGCGTTGGGACATTGGAACGTTTTGTATGCGACATTTGAGGCGCCTCTTGTATGAGGCGCGAAACTTGAACTAAACTGAAGTCGTCAAAGCAACCTATACATACATACGTGTATATACGTATATAGACATCTGCACTATTCCTTTAGAATTTTTATAGTAATTTTATTGTAATTTATATGCTGCCTATATTTGTATGCATACAAATATAGGCAGCATAAGTTACAAAATGGGATTATATGGATAAGGAACATCAAAAAAATAAAAAATAATGTGTAGTTTTTATTTTCTTTTGAGTCATATAATAATTATGCGCTGCAACTTCCCAAAAAGTCACAGTCCCAAAAAGTGGTATATCTGCATCCTAAAGAATGTCCGAGCAGCTAGTGTAATTTATTCCTTTAATTAATTGTAGCCGGAGGAGCTCAAAAACTTCTCTGCCATATCCATTTGCACCTTCAGCTTCGTCTCATGTTCAGAGATTTGCGTAATTTCAATTTAGTTTCACAAATTACACTTTTGAGGTGTCTTCCGACAGAATTTAGTGGCTTGGAAACTTTTCTGGGACCTGAGTATCAAAGAAAAACTAAATTAATACAATAAAAATAGAAGATCATTAAATAAAGTTGTGTCGTGACGCATTAGAAGCGTGAACGGTTTCATGCATTTAGTATACTCTGGAGCTGTAAAATCAAATTACGTTTATCTTTTTCAAAGGCCACTCCCCCCAGAAATAGATCCTGTATTGCATGGAACTTTACAATTATTCATACAATAAATATCTAATGAATCAATCAATGATTTGAGCATCATAAGTGTAGTTCCGTGTGGGCATCGAACACACAACATCTTGGTGCAGAACTAAGGCGAGGGGGAAGCTTAAGCCACTTCACTACCTGTTAGTATGGTTCCATCGATTATGTATTTTATTTAAGGGAATGCTTTGTACAGCACTTCTTGAAGGACAATCAGAGACGGGTACTTCAGCAGTCTGTGTCTCAAGATGCTTGAGGCCACATCTCTGCTCATCTGAAATGTATAGAAAACTTATTTTAATTTGTGCTTAGACATAGTTTTACTGATATCAAAAAGCCACAGAAAATATTTTTTTATAATTGAACCCATATCTTAAATAAATTAGCCGAGGTTTTGGTAATATACTAAGTAACAGATAAGTATGTCATATCTGTCTCCTTAAACAAGCAAAATAATGTCTGCTAATAATGTAATAATACATAGGTACACATCATGAAATATATACAGGATTTTAAATCATTTGATATGCTTCTATTTCAAAGTACACTGTACATAGTACAGAATACCACCATACCCACATTAGTTGTTACAAATTATTTGTATTTGTTTGAAGAATCTGTTTGTGTGCTTTAACCGTAAGCAGTTGATGGCTGGTATGTTCATTGAAATTTATGCTAAAATGACTACGTACTATTTTCAATATATAATTCTTACCGTCTCCATGCTTCACCAAACATCCTGGTTTGACCAAATTCACCAAAAATTAAAAATTGACCAAATTCACCACAAAATAGAAGTCTTTATCGTTTTTAGATACTCTCGATGCCTGGCCGGAGGAACTAAGTTCAACTCAACGTACAAGGTTGTAGAAAACCACAACAAACACAGAAAACAAGAAATTAACAAAATTTTTGCAAACGCATAAATCGAGAATTTTCCTGGTAGAAACCGTCGAACATGACGTGTCAAAAACAGTGTTGCTAGATGATCTCACTATTTCTACTAAATCTTATTCAGTTAAATATTTTAATCTGCATTGATATTACCTGTTTACCTCTATTCAACTTTTATATGGCATTACTGCTGAGATTTTAGATATTATTTATACAAATTATCATCTTCATTGATCTAAGCTGTTGTAGACTAAAACAAAATACCCTACTGAATTTTTATTTGCAACACTGAAGTAGACGCTACCGCAGCAAAATTTTGTAATATCGCCATCTATTGAAAACTATATAGTAACACAATTAATTCATGATACAGCCAATAGTAGCGCTATTATCGAAAAATGTACGCGTACATTTGTTCGTAGTTACCATAGCATGATTGAAACACAAAATTAGTTAACTAGGACGAGCTTATATTTCGCTTTTCAGGATTTTACAGTTCACTGAGATATCAATACCTACATTTTATTGATCGCACTTGCACTAAGGCATTTCATATTATGTATTTTCGTAATCTAAATAATACAGTCCAAATCGTTGCACTTGCAAGCAACATAGACGTATTTAGGCACATTGCACTCATTCACAACTGTCAAAACCTTTGGTCACAAGTGTCACAACACAACACACAAACAACTTCATATATTATGGACCAATAGAGAACATAGGGATATGTACGTTGTTGGTTGTTCTACAATATCTTTGGTTGGTTGACGTCGATTTTCCTTTGTTGACGAATTTTCTTTTCAACCAATCCACAAGCTTACCTAAACCTATGGCGAATTGTGACGGCAACGAAGTATTGTGTAATCAAAAACAATTCTTTTTATTTATACTATGGCAACATTTATCAAAATTTCGTATTCGTAGTAGCATGGCATGATACCTATGTATTAATGATGACGCTAAAAATTAATAGTTATGTACTTAGTTACTACTCAGTTCAACACTATTAATTTTTAGTGTGCGTTATCTATAGAAATATCGATATCAAAAAAAAATCTTTAAAAAAATTGTTTCAATTATTTAGCGGTGCGTTTAAATATGGCATACATTATACATATAATGAGTATTCTAACTATTCAATCAACAAGGTATTAGGTAACTTGTAATATGAGATCATGTGAAAGTTAACCCTCGTGGTATTATTATGGCGTTATAAAATTAACTATATAAATACAGAGAACTCTTACGCTAGGCTTGACAGATCTACAATAATGCAGAAGTAAATTGTTTAATGTTTACATTAGCTAAAAACAGCAAGTTTGTATTTCGAATCGAAGTGGATAAAACACCTACAACAAATTAATAATTCTTACCATCTGCTGGTTCTGTAGGTAGCATTTTCAAACACAAGTTTTTCTAATACTACACAAAATATTTATTAACTTTATAATGCAAATGAAAAATATAAAAAACAGGCGCCCAAAAGCCACTTTAAAAAAAATACACGTTGCACGACGCACACCATATGATCACACGAAATGTTAAATAAATTGTCACTGGACGGATTGAAAGTAGGTACATCATTAGTTGAAGACCAAAGACATTTCGTGACTAATCAACATGAAAGAGCTTGAGCCCCTTGAGCTAATGGTAGCTATAATGGCACTGACCTCTAACATGTACAAAATTACAGTTATTGTACTTTTATGCAGAAGAAGAATGCAGTTGCATGCGACGCGGTACCTGAATTGGATGGTTAAGGACGCAGCACACTCACTTATGTATACTATTATCAATTCATTATAACTAGCGGTCGCTTAGTGCTCGAAATTCCACCAAAGTTTGCCTGTAAGAAATCTTACGTAGTATTACATACTCTTTGGTACGAAATTGCCGATATAATACGTCATTATATATTGATATCTGTAACCATAGTCACGCGCTTCGACTGCGTGTGTCAAATGCATGGTCCGTTGTATGCGTGTAGTGTTTTTTCATTAATTTAATGTATTTCTAATGCATATTTTATATAAATATTAGGATTCGCCCCTGCTTCTCCATATAAACTTTAACTGTGCCAAATTTCATACTCTTCCGTCCACGCAATTTTCGTAAAAATGGGTACAAAGTTTTTGCTTCACGTATATATAGATAATAATATTCATTAGGATATAGTTCGAATGGAATTTGGTGCATCACTAAAAAAATACTCCAACAATAGCCAATTAGTGTGTCCTGAAACTTATCATTGCGCTGTCTTTGTCTCACTTACTAAAGTGGCGCAGTCCTCAGCCTCGTGGACTTCTATCTACGCAGACGACGTGGCTATCTGCACCGAGATCCACGCAGAGTTACCTACAAGAGGCACTTCTGTTGTGGAGACAGCAGTTACAGGCCGGTGGCCTAGCGCTGAGTGTTGCAAAGACCCAGTACATGTCTTTTAATGACCCAGACCCAAGTGACAACAGTCCGATTCCCATCGACGGCCAACTTGTAACCATGTGCCATCAATACCAGTGTCTGGGTGGTATGATGCACAGATCTGGAAACTTGGAATGCAACATTCAACACAGAATAGCCGCAGTGTGGCTAAAGTGGCGAGAAGTAACTGGTGTCACCTGCGACAAAAAGATGTCTGTCAAACTGAAGGGTTTGATCTATAAGACCATAATAAGGCCAGTGCTTATGTATGGCAGCGAAACATGGGCTGCAACCCAAAAGAACGTGCATACCATCCAAGTTGCTGAAATGAAGGTGCTGAGGTGGATGTGCGGCGTAAACAGGCTCGATAAAATCCGCAACGAGTACGTGCGAGGAAGCCTCGGTGTACGCGACATCGCCGATAAGATGCAGGAGAGTAGGCTGAGATGGTATGGTCACATAAAAAGAAGGCCACTAAACTACGTCGGAAATTTGGCACTACAGCTTGACCTTCCCGGTCGGAGACCTGAAGGTAGACCCAAGACAAGGTGGAAGGATGTAGTGCTAAAAACCAAGAGGCAATGTAATGTTACTGATGATGATGCCATCTATTATCATAAGAAAGTTATTGTTGTTTTCCTCAGGAACAGTAATTTTTTTCGGGATGAAAGGTAGCCTATCTCCGTTTCTGTACACCTGACAACGTACATGCAAAATTTAAGGATGATCGGTTCAGTGGTTTAGGCGTGAAAAGGTAACAAATATATAAATCTGGTAATCTGTGTGACAGTGTTGCCTAGTGCAGATACCAGTCTCCCACAAGGGTCTTTTGTTTTTATTTAAGTATTTTAATTATATGTATTTTAAGTTACCTTTGTGGAAGAGAAAAAAAATAAATCATTATTATTGTTATTACAAACAAACAAATAAACAAACTCATTTTCGCTTTTATAATATTAGTTAAGTTATTAAGTTATTATCAAAGAGTAAAGTAATACATAGGGTTATTATTAAGTTATAGTTATAGTTATTATTAGGAAGTTAGGATAACTTATTCGTGTACCTACCTTAAAAATAAATTTATCGACTGAACTGATAAAATATTTATCGATATCAATAATTAATTGTACATCACAAATATTAGTTTAAATTTTCAACTATTCCAAGTTATGTTACCAATCATTGTCGCTCTCAGCGCTAAAATTCTTCCTATATACAAATGTACTTCGTGGCCAACATGCCGACGCCGACGGACGGTCAAATGGAGTCATCCTTCTGGTGACGTGAGCCAGCCCAGTGTACTAGTACTTTAATATAGGCTGGACCGTGATAGCGATGAGTTGTGTCTGTGGCCATTGTGGCACCGCAAATAGCCCCATACATCCAACTACTGCCAGCGGCTTCGCCCGGTGGAAAAAGTGGCAATATACTTGGCATGCACGAAGTGCTGCGTGTTCAAAGTCAAAGTCAAATGAAAGAAAACGCACAGCACAGCTAGTTTCGCGTATGCGCGGGCACGTCATTTAGGGCCACTTGCACGACAACTCACAAAATACGTTTAGCACTAAATAGATTTAAAACATCGTGGCATCTCAGTCACCTTCACTCGGATGACTGCGACAGCTCGATGTTTTAAATCTATTTAGTATTTAGTGCTAAACGTATTTTGTGAGTTGTCGTGCAAGTGGCCCTGAGTCCCAACACATATTTGTTTCAAATAGAGAAAAATTATCTAGTACCAACGTATTTACCTATTGAGTTAATATTATTGCCCGCGAAACCGCAGGCACATTTAGTATTATTATATGGGCCATAATCATCCAGATTAAAATCAAATAAATTGTATGTTTACGAAACTGTTTCACATGATGAGAAGTTATTATTTCAATTAATTCAAGGTATTGCTAGTATGTTGGCACCTATCGTCATTATAATTACCTATTACTTTACAATAACATTATATTTAGCACATTCAAGCTAGTTGCGTAAGATCTTACTTTCCTTACGAACATCGTAAGGAAATCTGCATGTCTGAAGTACTCCCATATAGCTATACTACATCTTCCCGCGGTTTCACCCGCGTTTATCGTTACTGCGCCG
Source organism: Catocala sponsa (assembly GCA_963564715.1). NCBI lineage: Eukaryota > Metazoa > Arthropoda > Insecta > Lepidoptera > Erebidae > Catocala > Catocala sponsa. The sequence goes on along the minus strand of OY751343.1, from coordinate 23,870,426 downwards.
CCCCCGTGGGTCGTAGCGTGATGTTATATAGCCTATAGCCTTCCTCGATAAATAGGCTATCCAACACTAAAATAATTTTTCAAATCGAACCAGTAGTTCCTGAGATTAGCGCGTTCAAACAAACAAACAAACAAACTCTTCAGCTTTTTAATATTAGCATAGATAGCCACTACTTATTATAGAAAAGGTTCGTTCCTTTTTAAGAAATTCGAGCTATATAAATAATTTTGGTAATTTAGATAGTCTAGACTTATTAATACAAGTGTTTCCAGTTATAGACGTGTTCTTGCTAACCAGTGGTTCGAATCGGTTAATTGATATGTATGTTTATTATTATGTATTGCGTGATATAAAAAAAATATATATATATCCTTTATAATTTTAAGATAAAGTACTATACCTAAATGTAAATGTGAAAACGTGTAAATGATTATTAGTTATTAAAGTATTTATGTAATTAGCTACAAGAAACTGTAAGTTTTCTGAATAAATAAAATAAATAAATAGTTCTCGAAGATGTGTGAACTCTGCCACCCCGCATCAACCCAGCGTGGTGGACTATGAATAATATGAAGAGGCCAGCCATAGGACAGTTTATATATAGGTCTGATAAAATTAAAACAATGTAATCACGATTAAAACAATGTTATCACATTGTTAACACATTATGTATAACACAAATAAATTCTGCTATACAACCTTTTTTAGAAAAATAGGTTCTAACGTTGACTGCGCCGAGCATAAGAAAGATAATGACAGAGATCGTGCGGCGCATATTCAAATCGGCGCGCGGCCGCTATAGTAAAATTGTACGGAGGATTTGAAGTGCAATTTTGATAAAATGTATCTTTATTGTCAACCAATAACTTAAATATTTGAGACGAACAAATTGTAATATAACTATTTATGTTTCGTTTAAGCTGTAAAATAGGATAGATTTCTACTGTTATAATCTAAAAATCACATAACACGAGGTTACTTTTTTGCATTTTTCGTGCAAATTTACGTAATTTTGTAGGCGAAAATATTATTTTAAGTTTTTTACACGGAGTAATTGTAAACACATTCATTGTTATGGTAAATGTTTATTTTATATTTGTATTAAACAAAAAGTGTTGATTTTATTCACTTAACTGTGACCGCCTGTTTAGGCACATTTCGCTCGGCGCAGTCTTAACTTGTTAAGAAGTAGGGGCACTTAGCTGATAGATCTTTGCTGGTAGCTGCTGCATGTCGCATAAACAGTTGTCTCTGCTGCCATTTGGACGCTGTTCTTCTTACGTGGTTATATGTTACTTACTTTTTTATTGAATATTCTTTGTCTTCGTGTTTGATCTAAGTATATCTTGCAAGTTTGTCTTGTAACGGTCACTTGATATTCTGTCTCATATTGAACAAAATAGTCACTTTAAATTAATCTCTGAATCTTTTTATTTTAGAAGATTCCTTTAGTTTTGGTGTACAACAGTAAGTCTAATATGTGCACAATGACTGAAAAGATAAAATAAAACAACGCGGGTAGACGTTAAAACGTAAAAATTATAGTAGAAATGGCGCCATAGTATCTCGCCGCTCTGCACATTGCTAAAGCAAAATGCGTAGACGCGAACAAATATTATGTGGTGATTCAAGTTTGGTTAGATTCAATTCAACATTTAACCTAGGTACATACACTAGATATACTTGAAAAAAATAATGTAGTTTCACAAAACATAGCATTTATAATTATGTTCATATTGAATAACTGCCTCTATGTCGCAGGGACAGTGAGTAAGATTGCAGTGCATGAGGTCTCGGCTTAGATTCCCGGGTCGGCTACGAGGGTTTTCTGTCAAGAAATTATTAGAAGCAACACAGAGTCTGAAATTGAAATCCGAAAGACAACTTATACTTATAAAATTAAAGTGTCTGTTTTTAATGTCAAAATACCAGCTTTTTACTAAATGCATATGAAAGAACATACGGTACTTAAATCAAAAAATCAATGTTTAAAATTTTTTATCTGTCTGTCTGTTTATGCCTGCTAATCTCTGAAACGGCTGGACCGATTTTAACAGGACTTTCACTGGCTGATATTATAAGGAGTACCTATTTTATTTTTTGTTAAATTCCACGCGGACGAAATCTCTGGTAACAGCCAGTTATTGTATGTATTCCATTTATCCACCCTTATATTTTAGTGACGTGTAATTTTAAATTTCTGCCACTTGTCACTTACAATTTACAAATGAAAAAATATATGTCAATGATTTTATCCTCCCTTTAATGAGAATAAATGCTTACAACTTGGAATAGATTTTTTAAATTCAAATGCTTTTCCCCCACTGTGGGATTTTAGTTTTACATTCGAATTATTTTATGATCAAGGCCAAAGCACTCGGCGCGCAGCAAGTAGGGAGCTGACCTCGTAAACAATTGCGATGTCCATCAACCTAGAGTGCACCTTGATGCAGATATTGTATGTCAGCTTCTTAGGTTTAGAGCCTAGACTCTAATCTAAGGTTAGTTAACAATCTAATATAACTTTCTAAAATGCTAGACAGTGAAAGACGTAATAGTCTCTGCCCAATTGGTATTGGTGTTTTAAGTCCACTTTAATACATCAGCAATCCATGATTTTAAAAACATTGATACGTTCTAATGTTAAGTAATATTATAAATGCGATTGTAATTTGTCTTGTTCGATTGTTCGCGCCTTAACTGCTGAGTCGACCATCATGACATTTCGTAAACATGTTGCCAGGAGTACAGACAAGGACATCCTCCTCCTCCTCACTTCGTATTCCTCATTACTGAAGGTCGTGACTCCCCCGCTGAATCACTTTCTCATTGACTATCTCCCTCCACCTGTTCCGGTCTTTTGCTTCGTGGAGGGCTTTGTGGAGATTGGTGTTAAGCGACGATCGGATTTGGTCCGACCATCTCGTTGGACTGCAGCAAAAGGACATAGGGGAACGGAAGCGCCTTTCTTCCAGAAAAAGTATTATTCCCGAGAGATAGGTAATTTATATAACATTAAATTACGCGAGCAAAGCCGCAGGTAAAATCTACTTTCTAATAAATATCATTTTTCGGCATAATATTGTATAGGTAGGTACATAAAATGTGATGATGAATGATTAATTTAAAAGTAACTATAGGTAGTTACCGCTTGTTATAAAACTAATGGAATGAAAGTAAAGTAATAATAATAAGTAAAGAGCGTACTCCTTTTTAAAAGGCCGGCAACGCACTTTTAACTCCTCTGGTGTTGCGGGTGTCCATGGGCGGCGGTAATCGCTTACCATCAGGCGATCCGTCTGCTCGTTTGCCCACGAATCCATAAAAAAAAATAAAAAAAACAATATCAAAATAAAATAATATTATTTATTATTTAACAAACATAACAATATATTTATTAATTAATCTTGATGTCCATGTACAATAGCATTACTAAATACTGATTACTGAGCATGACTTAAAACTAAATTCTTTTACCACACAACCATTTTAATACTTATAAATAAAATATACCTACATACATCTCTCCTTAATCTAAGAGACAATACTTTATTGCATTATATGGCTGCAATGTTTTTAAAATCTAAAATACTGCAGTCAAAATGGAAAAATATGTATAATAATAATAATATCAGCCCTGTATTAAACTGTCCCACTGCTGGGCACGGGCCTCTTCTCAGTGTGAGAAGGGTTAGGCCATAATCCACCACGCTGGCCTAGTGAGGGTTGGCAGACTTCACATATCTTCGAGAACATTGTGGAGAACTCTCAGACATGCAGGTTTCCTCACGATGTTTTCCTTCACCGTTAAAGCAAGCGATAATTAACTATTTAATACGCATATAATTAACTATTTAATACGCATATAATTAACTATTTAATACGCATATAATTTCGAAAAAAAAGACGCATCTGACAGTATATCTATAAACTTATTTTTGGCCTATTCTTCTTTTTCCTTATGACGACAGTATAGCTCGATCAGCTCAGAAACAATTGAAAGCCATTCAACTCTATGGATAGCCATGTGCAAAATATTGACGTGTATACTAATTAATATTATAAAATGCGAATGCTGTTTGTTTATTTGTTTGTTACGCTTTCACGTCTCATCTCGACTGATCATTATGAAAGGGAGAGTACGAGTGGACAATAGAGAAAAAGTACTTTTCAGTTGATTTTGTCGTAAAAAAGTATGTATTTGCTTTCATTCAAATTGACCCCACTACAATTTACAAAAAATAGTTAAAAAGAGGCAAGTCAAGAGTGGGCAAAATATATGAGTCTAGTATATACCCTCCTGCACCTTTTGTAGATGATTTGTTAATAGCATATGACAATGAAGACAATATAGACGTTTAAAATAACAAATGTGTTTTTCTTTCATACCCTATTAAGTATAACTGGATAAAAATATATTACAAACACTCCTCCTATCATAATTAAATAATAGAGCATTGAAAAAAGAGATGTTTTTGAATTATCTCACAGCCAGACACATTTTCGTATAGAAAAATAACTTCAATACATTTTATTATTATAGGTATTTCTAAAATAGTGGCGTCAATTTGAATATATTTTTTATATATGTAACACTGCTAAGATCTTAAAACACTTAATTTTTATAGTAATTTTTATGTCCATCTTTGGCCTGAGGCACTATGGAGAATGAGCATTCCCCTTTCGCATACTTGCACTTTGTTAGGGGTACAGAAAAGAACATAGGGTACGTTTTATCCAGAAAAAAGTACTGTTACTGTGTTGTAAAACGGGACCCTATTACTAAGACTCCGCTGTCCGTCTGTCTGTCCGTCTGTCACCAGACTGTATCTCATGAACCGTGATAGTTAGACAGTTGAAATTTTCACAGATGATGTATTTCTGTTGCCGCTATAACAACAAATACTAAAAAATTGAATAAAATAAATACATTATTTTGCTAATTTTTGCTCGATATTGATAACGGCAACAGGTAGACGCTTGAAATATTCACAGAATATTTAGTTATATATTCACATTAAAAATAAATGATTAAATTAAAATAAAACAAATATTTAAGGGGGCCCCCATACAACAAACGTGATTTTTTTGCCGTTTTTCTAGATAATGGTATGGAACCCTTCGTGCGCGAGTCCGACTCGCACTTAGCCGGTTTTTCTTAATCAAATTTTTTTAAATAATGGATTTTTATTCCATTGTGTTATTAGATGACATATTGCTGAGTTGATGACGACATCACATTGGCAGTTCTTCTAGTTTGTCTGTTCTCTATTCTCTATGAGCAGTCGCCATCATTTGTCGCAGCTTGCCTCGAGCCACCTTCCCCGAGGTGGTTAGAGGTATCTCGTCCATGAACACCACGCCGCCGCGGAGCTTCTGGGAATCTGATAGTTTACCTGTGAGCAAAATAAACAATTTATTATCTATGCCGTAACCAGTGCGCTTGCTCTTAATCATTGTAAACTCATAACAAGCTGAAATTATATTTTATCTACCTGAGATTTTTTTGCTGTATCTATTAGTCATTAAGTACTGCATGTCTGCCTTGATGGCGCAGTAGTGACGACAATCATGCAAGAGGACTCGGGTTAGATTGCCGAATCGGGCAAAGATTGAATTGTTTGTTTTAAAAAAAATCCTATTATCTCATCTTATTATCATTATCATAATATATTACAAAACCAAAAAAAATCAAAATCAAAAATCTTTATTTCCATAAAAATGTGCAAACAAATAAATAGAAGGAAATAAAAATTTTGCATTGAAAAAAGCCTGTTCGAGGAGTAGAGCTTTCATGAGAAGAAGCAAGCAAGAAACTCATGGCCACACTTTTCAATTGCGAAATGTTTACATCAATACAATTCAATGTTATATTATTTTCCTTACAATATCAATAGGCTCGTTCCCCACTATATGGGACTTAAACTAAATTAGATTTTTATTATTATAAGGCAAAGCAGAATGGAACAGCTCTTTCTCCTTTCATCTCTCTCTTATTACATGAAGTGCTGCTAAGGATCACGCTTTTTGCCTTTATTCTAGTCGTATCCTTCCACTGGACACCTTAAATTACATTAGTATAATATAAACATAGTAAAAGTAGTATAAAAGCAGCGATAGCTCAGTGGGGAGACCAACAGACTGCAATGCAGAGGGTCTCGGGTTCGAACCCACGTCGCGCACCTCTGACTTTCGGAAGTTATATGACTTCGAAATTATGTGCGTATTGATTGACAATTATCGCCTGCTCCGTGCCTCGGAAGTCGGAGAGCATGTTAAGCCGTCGGTCCCGGCTGCCATGAACATCTATGGCAGTCGTTATTGGGAAGTCAGTGACCTCTAATATCCTGACACTGGTTTAGCCTTAGGGTATCGTTAGCCTTCGGGTTGCGGAGGTCAGATGGCAGTCGCTCCGTGTAAAAACTGATATCTAGTTAAATCCGGTTAGACTAGAAAGTCAACCCCAAGTGACTTGGGAATAATAAAGGCTAGGGAGAAGACTAAATAATACATAGTGTCATAGTTTCAAAATTATGTAATAAAAGTGTTTTAAAATAAATAACGTGACAAAATCCGTAAAACGTAGTTTAGTTGCAATTTATAACATACGTGTAAACGTAAGAAAATATTATGTCAGACATAATTAAAAACCTATTGCATCTGGCCGCCGGTGTGCTTTTGCAAAAAGGTTAAATGAATATATACATACTAGCAACTAGGTCCTTAATCTCGTGCGCAGTGATGTTGCTCCCGTTCCTCCTCACGACGCACGCTACGGGGTGGTCTCCGTCCTCCTCGTGGGAGACGCTCGTCACGCTCACATCCTGGACGCCGGGGTGCTCGCGAATCACAGCCTCCAGCTCTGGGGGTACTATCTGATGAGGATAATCGAATAATATTTATATTTGTCTTTAATAAGACAGTCGCCGCACTTGAGATTGTTCCTGTATTTCGGAATGTTTTACAAATGTTTAAACAATAGACACAACGAACACATAGACTGAACATAACTACCTATCTGTGTTTTACACAGAGTTTTGTCAGTGACAGTAAAAATGGAGCTCCGTTTACTTTACATAAAATATTAAGTAATGGCAATACAACTATCAGCAACATGTAACGAAAATATTGTGTGGATTTATATTACAGTGAAACAAATAAAGAAAGAAAAAAATATTATTTGCACAGAATACAGCTGGTACCAGGTTTAACAATGGTGAATAGTTCAGGCTATGTTCTGCCTGTATTAGCCACGCAAATATAAATCTTCCGTGCGTGTGTTTGTAATTAAACTTCCTAAACGGCTGGACCGACTTTGATTAATTTTTTGTGTGTGTTCAAGTGGATTCGAGAATGATTTAGTTTTTTTTTTTAAATAAGTAACTAAATGGCAAGCTATATTATTATTTAGCATATTTATCATTATTAAATTAGGTACAATTTACAAATAATCAGATTCATTAGTTTTATGTTACATGAACTCTTCTATTGTAGCTACTTATAAAAGCACTTATCTACTAGCCATTTTCTTAACTTAAGTTTAAAATATTTAAATGGAAGTTCTCTTAGACTCCTAGGCGTTTATTAAAAACTGATATGCACATGTGTTAAATATTCTTTTTATTTAAGGTGGTTCTACAAAATGGAACTATTATTTTTATTTAGTAGGATCTCTTGGTCTGTATTTAGTTACATGTAGTAGAGGAGACGTGGAAGATCGACCTTCACCGATCTGATAACCCGACGAGACATATTTTTATCAAATATAATTTATAAACCAATATGCCTATATAACTTGCCTATCGGAAAGTGTTCATAGCTATTTTTAGTTTAATTAATTTTAATCAATTTTCTTTCATCACCTTCGTTTTCGGATGAGTTTCATCTCAACTGATACTTTTGACCTATGATATCAATTTCGATTGGTTAACAGATCGGTGTAGTTACCTATATTGATTTACCTGTTCACATCTGCTTGCCAGGTAGCCATGCACAGAAATAAGTAGGCAAGCCTACCTAGGCATATTCTGTGTGTTAAAAACTATCACTTGAGATGAAACTCATTTGGTTACCAAGAGTGATGAAAGAAAATTGATTAAAATTAATTAAATTAAAAATAGCTATGAACACTTTTCGATAGGCAAGTTATTATAGGCATATTGGTTTATAAATTATATTTGATAAAAAACATGTCTCATCGGGTTATCAGATCGGTGAAGGTCGATGTCCCACGGCTCTTAGACTAATGATCCCCCTTGAATTTGAATATGTGTAACGTACTTACCAAAAGCTGTATCTATATATTTTAAATCATTTATTTGAATGTTTGTAAGGCCTCCGCAACATTTATCTATCTAATTTTCAATCGTCAGATAACATTTATCTGGGGAATATGTTCGACATTTTGACAGTTTTTGTAAGTCAATCCGCCATATTGATCATGTTCATCAAGTACTTGAAATATTTTAGTGTAGCTTAACCCGACTGTCTTAAGTAATTATAATATTATGCACACCAGTTCAACACTTACGTGGTAATTACGGTATTTGATGAGCATCTTGAGTCGTTCTACAAAGAAGTAGTTTCCCTCTTCATCCACGTACAGAATGTCTCCTGTTTTGTACCAACCATCGTCTGTGAACGCATTCGCTGTCTCCTCTGGGTTTTTGTAATATTCCTGTAACAATATCAGTATTTTCTTTAAACATAATATAAGTTATAGAGTAAAAATAAATAATAGGTGTAAGAAACATTTTGAAATTCAAACTCTTAAAGAATAAGTACCAGTGACCACCTTCCGACTCCATTCAGACAGACTGCGTATACCACCTAGTTTCAATAAAAATTACTTGTCAAGACAAATCTAACGAGCCTATACACGATATGGCTGCTGTAAACTATTGAGGAGTAGGCTGGTCTGCACGAGGCCCTGGCAGCAGCATAGGTCCAGCTATAATATTGTTTTGTCATCATGTTTATGTATGCATACAAAATTTTGGTTTGTTCCGCATTCGCCCCTACATTACGTCCCACATTCCAAAATGTTCCTCATTCGCCCTTCTTTTTTAATCATTCCCTTTTCGTCCTACATTTTTAAGCATATGGTTAGCAAAACAAAACATGTTTAAAAATTATTTTAAGTCTTTTAAATGTCGGGCTCGTGATGTCATGCAATCATAAGTCCAAAGTTTCGCCGAAAGATCAAGGAGGTATTTTAAAATATTTTTCGGCTGACGGTACATCAAAATCTGCTATACTTACAAAATAAACAGGGTCAAAAAAGGTACATACTTTGGGACGAATTACGTTAAGAAATTAATATTTATCTAAACGGGGCATGTAAGGAATAATTTTTGGGGCGAATGCGTATTTTTACATTCGGGTCGAAACATGAGGATCGAATGCGGAATACCTAAACTAAAATTTTAGCCTATTTTCTGGGTAGGTAACTGTGTATAAAATATAACTCTGCACTGCAGACTCATTAGGCTATTAAGCTAGGCGAGGCAACCTACTCGTATTGTAGGTAGCCTCGCCTTTGCCACTACGGCGAGTGTTTGGTATTCGATTCGCGCACGTGACAAAAATATTATTTATGCAGAGTTGCTGCGAGACGGACGGACACAACAAACACTCTGTTCTTTGTGTCCTTGAATATTTATAAAGATCACCGCGACACAGAAACCTAGCACGTCAGTAGAAGGTACTTAAAAATATGATCAGCAACGTCACGAAAAAGAAAAAAGTTAAAGCGTACGGTACTTACCGAAAATGAAGTTCCTTTAGTCCACATCTCTCCTGGCATGTTAGGTTCTGTTATTTCTTTACCAGTCTCCGGGTCTACCAGCTACAAACACAATAAAAGGTCTTAATTATAGCTCGCAGCGATAGCTCAGTGGGGAGACCAACAGACTGCAATGCAGAGGGTCTCGGGTTCGAACCCACGTCGCGCACCTCTGGCTTTCGGAAGTTATATGACTTTTCGAAATTATGTGCGTATTGATTGACAATTATCGCCTGCTCCGTCCCTCGGAGAGCACGTTAAGCCGTTGGTCCCGGCTGCCATGAACATCTATGGCAGTCGTTATTGGGAAGTCAGTGCTCTCTAATATCCCGACACTGGTCTAGCCTTAGGGTATCGTTAGCCTTCGGGTTGCAGAGGTCAGATGGCGGTCGCTCCGTGTAAAAACTGATATCCAGTCAAATCCGGTTAGACTAGAAAACCGACCCCAAGTGACATGGAAATAATAAAGGCTAGGGAGAAGATATTATGTAGGTAATTAAAATATACATTCAAGGTCAGGGGCAAACAAACATTATACAAAATATGTCAACTAAGTAAATCAATTATGTATATTTTTATACAATAGTACAAGCTGATCCGGCAAATGTTGCTCTGCCATATACTTACATTCGTTAGATAGGGACACCCAAACCACTTAGTGATATGAAATATACTTAACGACCTATTCTCATACTTACTAAATATGCATAAAAAAATTCATATAAATCGGCGAGCCGTTTCGGAGGGGTGCGACCGTAAAGGAAGCGGGATGGGGGAAAGAGGGTGATTGGGCCTCCGGCACTCTCACTCATCGAACGAAACACAACTAGGAACACTGTTATTCCACGTCGATATTCTGTGAGAGGGTAGTCGTTCACCGGTCGAGCCGGCCCATTCATGCTGAAATCAGCGAGGCTCTACTATTCCCGACGGCGACGTAGGAATCGAACCCGAGACGACTACCGCTGTACCACCGAGGCGTATTAATAAGAGATACTTACTTTCACTTGTTGTCCACCACCGGGCCGTATGCCACAATTCCCAATAGGTCCACCAGGGTTCGGCAGCAGCACTGGTCCCAGGTTCTCTGTTTGCCCGTAGCCTTCCTTCACCTTTGCGCCTGGACGTATTCTTTTCTGTAATGTTTAAATTCTTTATCCTAACTAATATTATAATTATGCGAATGTGAGTTTGTTTGTTTGGTTGTTTGTTAAACATTCACGCCCTTTAACTACTCAACGGACCATCATGAAATTTTGCATACACGTTGTCAGGAGTACAGAATTTATACAAAATCAACTACCATACTAGGATTAATTCCTGTAGTCCTGAAGAGTTTGTTTGTTTGTTTGAACGCGATAATCTCAGGAACTGCTAGTTCGAATTGACAAATTATTTTTTTGTTGGATAGCTTATTTATCGAGGAAGGCTATTGGCATCACGCTACGGCCAATAGGAGCAGCTCATCAATGAAAAATATTGCAAAAACGGGGGAAATTCTGTTATGTGAAGCAGACAAAGTTGCGCTGATCAGCTAGTATAAAATAAACATAATAAGAAACATACCCGTAATTCTAAATGTATATCCTTGTGAACCTTGGAGCCCACCAGTACGACGTCATTGAAACAGGAGTAGTCACATTCCTTCTTGCTCTTGATTAAGGCTGTGGCTAGGGAAGGTCCTATCGTGCAAGTTATAGGCTGGAAAACACAAGTTTAAATAGCAATTCCTTTTAAAATAATTAAGGCCTTGCCACCATCTTTTACAACCATTGTTATTTCATGTGCAAGAATAAGACAGCGTGGAACAAAGTTATACATTTTGTCTCACTCTCGCGCATGCAATGACATTGCTTTTTTGGTAAGGCTACCGTTTAAAAAAACTGTTTCATTGGTCCGGTGATTTAAGTTCACTAAAGCCTGGTTATCGTAATAATAATATATTCTATCACATACACACAACAATCTAGCCCAAACTAAGCAGAGCTTGTACTATGGGTACTAGACAATGGATAAACATACATATAAAATAAATAAAATAAAATGTTTTTATTTCGGAAACAAGTCCATAGAGTGTTAGTGACAATATATTCTTACAAGCTATATTAGTACTACAGATAGGGATAGTGAATATAATTAATATTAGTGTCTTTGACGAGCTGGAAGCGAGTCCAGTGTTGCATAATACCACTGTCCGCTTCCAGCCTCGCCGAGACCACCTTCAGGATGCTGTTGGTGCTACTCCGTACCCGCCCAATCAGAGATGCTATGCGCTTTCTAATAATGGCCGAGAGGCTATCCACCTCAGCCGCAGCCAGCATCCCCGATGCACTGCAATGACGAGGCAGCCCCACCAGCACCCTGAAGGCGTTGTTGTACTGAGTGCGTAGGGCCCTGTACGCTCCCTGGGTATACTTTGTCCACAGGCTGCACGTGTATAAGGAGTGACAATATGCTTTGAACAAAGTTATTTTTACACTATTAGTGCAACGAGCAAACCTGCGGGACAGCATATTAGCCCTAACACACAGTGCCCTACGCTCTCTTTCTAAATCTAGATCATCATTAAATGTCTCCGTGACCCAATGCCCCAGGTATTTAAAGCTATGAACCTGTTTCAAAGGCGTGCCATTCAGCAAAATGGGTGGCACTTTATAAGACTTATTTTTAGCTTTAAAAACCAACAACTCACTTTTAGTACTATTGTACCTGAGGCCATGAGTCAGCACATATCTCTCACAGATTCCAATAAGTTTATTCAAAGCACTTATTCATGGGCACAGCAGCACCATATCGTCAGCATAACTTATGTTATTGACAAGGGTACCGTCTACAGAACAGCCAACTCCAGCACTATTGAGCTCATCAATCAACTTATTTATATACAGGTTAAAAAGCGTTGGTGAACTTACCCCTCCTTGTCTCACCCCACTTTTCAACCTGTACTTGCTTGAAAGGATCCCAGACCATTTGACATAATTCTCCTGGTTAGCGTACCAGTACTTCAGTATGGTGATGTACTCACAAGGGACATCAGTGTCCTCTAAGAGCTTATCCCACAGGAGCTCATATTGAACCAAGTCAAATGCTTTTGACAGGTCCAAGAACACCGCATATACCGGTGTCTCCCTAGCAGTGTAGTACTGAACAGTCTGCTTGAGGCACAGTACAGCAGTTTCCGTGGAGAGGCCAGATCTAAAGCCGAACTGTGCATCAGAAAGTTTGACACACTTCCCCAACTGTAGCTCAATCACCCTGTCCAGCACCTTAGCCACAATGGTAGCCAAAGATATAGGTCTGTAGTTGGACCTGTCACTAGCATTACACGTCTTATTTTTAATAATAGGTACAACAATGGTCTTCAGCATATTATCAGGTAAGTATCCATGATTCAAACAGAGAGAGAAGAACATTGCTAAAACACGTGGTAAATGTACACCTGCATACTGCAGATGCTCTATACTTATGTGATCATGACCAGGTGATTTACCCCTAGTCATTTTTTGTAATATTGATCTAATGTCACTAGCCTTGATTAAAACAGGTTTTAACCCAGTACCTCTACAAAGATTTCCACATGTTTCAACAACCTGCCTCTCAGAAAAATCAGCAGTAGGTGTAACCCTAAAGTGTTCTTTGAACATTTCAGCAATATCACAGGACTCTTTTAACCCTTCAACACTAACTGGAGCACCAGATTTAAGACTTAGTTTTTTAGTGTGTTTCCAAAAACTAGTGAAATTCTTTTTATGATGTTCTGTACCTAAAATATCCATTTGTATCTGTAGTTCATTTTTCTGGCACCACTTTAATTTAGCTTTAAAAATATTTCTAGAAACACGCATCTTATCATAAACAAACCCTTGTTGTGGCCTGTTATGAAGAACCCACTGGTGAAACCATAAGCGAGCTTCACTGTGAGCATCTTTCACATGTTTGTTCCAGCCACATACATATTTCTTTTTACAATTTTTCTTTTTATTTTTATTTTTATTTCTATTACTATATAGTGAAGCTTCTGTTAGAATATTTATAATTTGCTCATACAAATTAGCCAGTATTGCGCAGTGGTTAGGCTCTTTACACCTTGTATCTGCACACTTCATGAATACAGAAGGAAAATGTAGCTGTTTCAACCTTTCATTACAATAGTTAGTATACTCTAAGATCTGGGAGTCATCCCGTTCACCCCATAGAATACTGTTCATCTCATAACTGTGTCCAGAATGTCTCGGTATTAAAATATTGAGATTGCACTGTATTTCCAGGGGTAAATGATCTGACCAAAATACACCATGATTAATTGACACATTGTTCACTGTACATCTAGCCGCCTGTGTCACAACACAGTGATCCAGCCAGCTAGTGGTACCGTGACTGTCACTAACATAAGTAAATGTACCTGAATCACATCCTAACACCTCCAAGTCTACACAGATCCACTTCTGGTCTGTGCAGAACCTCTGCAGTTCTACATCAAAGCGCCTACCTGGATGAGCATTAAGGTCGCCCAGAATATAACTATACTCAGTGTCACAACTTTCTATAATGGCACTTATTTCACTAAGACAGTGTGTAAATGTCACTAAGTTCGTAGCCTCGTCAGTAGGCATGTACACCGAAAACACTAGGAAAGAACATTCCGCACTGGAAACCTTTATAGCTACAATCCGATTATTATAGCACGGCACTACCGAAACGGAACTAAACACATTTTTACGCCATAGTATGGCTACTCCACCGTAGGGCCGCCCCCGTAGGACACCCACAGAAGTGTCAACCGCCGACTTCCCGGTGTACTCGAAGTCCTGATGTACAGTACCCAACAGTGGGATGTCATGCGGTAACAGACATGTTTCTTGCAGTGCAATCAAGTGCGATGTTTGACACAATGTTCTAATACATTCCATTGACCTAGTCAAGGACTTACAATTGAATGTGACAAACTTAGCTTTGTTATTCATAAAGTATTTTTATTTTATACATATATACATATACTTTTTTTTTAAATACCTACCTACATAGAAACACCCAGACTAAGACAAACATCCATGTTCACGCACACAAATGTTTGACTTGTGCGGGAATCGAACCCGAGACCTCAGGATAAGCAAGTTCAGCTGGAAACATGTTAGTTCGTGGTATGTATGTATACATGTACGAAGGTTACAGAAATATTACGGAAGACCTATACAAAATTATCGTCGCTATGATATGATGAAACTACAATCGATCGACCCAAAATCAACTAAAGTTTGGGATGTTCGATTGTTTAAGAATTTATGACAACGAAAAAATCAGACAGCATAGACAGACGGTAGGCAGCGGCTTGGCTGTGTCCTGACATTGCTGAAGTCTATGAGCAGCGGTTACCACTTTCCATCAGGTGGGCCACTTGCTCGTCTGCCACCATCTGCAGTCATTGAGACAATGCCATGCAACATAGCCAAGTCGATGCCTATCGTAAAAAACAATACATACCTTATATTTATTAATAATATCAATAATATGTTCAGTGGTTTGCGGCGCGGATGTCATAATCTTGGTGAGGTGCATGATGGGGAAGCACGCCGCGTTGAAGAACCCTGATATCCACTGCACAGGCGACAGGTGGAGCGACGGCTTGTACTCACCATCACTCACTCTGAAACATACAAAATGATTCACTTGGTATGCCAGATATAATTAAAAACCTATTGTATTTGGCCGCCGGTATTCCGTTGCGTGCGACTCAATGGGTTAAATTGTCTGCTAATATCTAGTAGTACCTTTCGCCAAGCTTGTTGTTTACTCTGAAGTTGCTGTAGTCTGTATAGTTCCAACTCTCCCTCCCCCCGTGTTCACAACAAAAACAGGTGTACGTTTTAGGGATTGCCATGCTACTCAACGGAACTTCTAGGAAATGAACTAAAAGTCTGACGCAATGGACATATGAATATCGACGTGAATCAGCAGTATTCCTACTGTTATGTTTCGTTCGGCGAGTGAGAGTGCCGGAGGCCCAATCACCCTCTTTCCCCCTTCCCGCTCCTTCTACTTCCCACTTCCTTTCCTAAAGGGTCGGCAACGCGCAAGTGATGCCTCTGGTGTTGCAGGCGTCTATAGGCTACGGTGACCACTTACCATCAGGTGGACCGTATGCTTGTTTGCCAGCTTAGTTATATAAAAAAAAAATGTAGCCTCAATTATGCACCCGAAGGAGTAGGAGAGATGGACCTCTGCTTACCCCTGCACACCCACATTTCGTCAATATGTTTGTCTTACGTAGGGGGGCGAGCCTGTTGCTATCTAACAGACACAGTTCTGTTTCTGAGAATTTGTTGATAGACAACAACTGAGCCAGTAACTCTTCAATCATCCTAACTAATATTATAACAGCGAAAGTGAGATTGTTTGTTTGTTATCTTTTCACGCCTAAACCACTGAACCGATCATCCTGAAATTTTGCATATACGTTGACAGGTGTACAGAAACGGACATAGGCTACCTTTCATTCTGAAAAAAATTACTGTTCCCAAGGAAAACAACAATAACGTTCTTATGATAATAGATGGCGCCACGTGTCTTTCGAATCATGATTGAATTATATTATTACAAGCAGAGTACAACCCGAATTGAATGTCAAATTGTAAATTAACGCGAGCGTAGCCGCACGCAAAAGCTAGTAATTTTATAAAAGTAAGCATATTGGAGTTTCTATTGAGAGTTTGTAAATACGATTCCTAAACGCCACACAGGATATGGAAGCAATTTTCGTCTTTGCCTAGCCTTCGCCTACTGCTCCGGATTATGGAAGCGTCTGTGTTGTGTGGCCCATTGGATATTTTTTGGAGGGTACCGAGAGTTATTATAATTTGTGTACATACTTAGTTTCTTTCGGTGACGAGAAGAATTGCCGTAATTCCGATAACTTGATGATGATTGTTTTGTGTTTTAAAGCGACCAGCTTCAGAACTCCTGTGGTGCCTCCCGTAGACAATAGCCATGCGTATACTTTGTCCAAGTCGAATTCTAAAGGCCTGGAAAAGGAAACATATCGGTACTTTCTAAAATTCTGGGCAAAGAGGACGAGGGCAGACTACGGACTAGAGGATATGGTAGGGTAGGAAGTTGTGCGTTTATTGTTGTGTAGATGGTACATAAGGAAAAATTTTGTATTTTCATACTATCTCTACTAGTTCATTTAATTCATGAAGATGTCAACTTCAGTGAGTTAAGATATGTGAAAGGATAGGCAGGTGGTCCTCCCTACTCTATCCGTGGACCTACGACTAGAGCTTTAGTGTCTCTTAACGCCATACAGCCAATGGGATATCCATGGCTTGTGTAACCCTTGGCTTTATTTAACCGTTGTTAAGTCTTTTGACTGATAGTCTTATACACATATAAATATTTTCTCATGTTGAGTGAGGTAAGATGTTTATAGAGAAGTCTTCGGGCACCCTCGAAAGGCGTCGCCGTCGGTAATAGTCGGGTCAGAAAGGCGCCGAGTCAATTGTATGGACGCCAGCGAACTTAGCATGAGACGCGGGCGCGTAGAATGATCAGCTGCTCTCGTCAATTCTCTACCGGGACGCCCGAGGTACTATGCAGAAGTTCTATGGGTGCTGTGGGAGGTTATTACCCTACGGGCACAACGTAACGCACAAGTTGCCATGATTCTCTGATTATTTAACTTTCGGAATAACATTTCAGAATTTCTACTTCCGATAAGAGGACGGCGCGCGGCTTCTTCCCTCCAATCATGCACCGCGTTGGCTGTGGCATCTAGTTCTAAGACAGCGCGTGCTACTGAACATTTTATTTACTTATACATATTGTTATCTTACAAATTTCACTTCAGCCGGGTCGGTAGAACAAAAACAAAACAAAATGATTGTAGTGTTTGAAATATTTCTATTCATTAAAAAATATTCTTATTATTACAAAGATCTGGTTAACATCTTTTATTTTGGAAGTTTTATCAGCGCGAGTAATAGAATAAACAAAATTTTAACAAAAAGGAAAACCAACTTCAACGAAGAATATTCTAAAACTTGCAAAATGCACTAAAAGGTGAATAAATAATTGCATATTCTTGTGAATAATAAAATTATTGTTATTAATGGAGTCGGTGTCAGCCAAGGTAGGTTTGTAACTAATTAAACATGAGATGTCTTACTATAATCATAACATAACATTGGCATACACAATTACACACATAGACGCAGCACGCGGCGCGGGCGGCTGACACCGACTCCAAAAATAACAATAATTTAATTATTCACAAGAATATGCAATTATTTATTCACCTTTTAGTGCATTTTGCAAGTTTTAGAATATTCCTCTTTGAAGTCGGTTTTCTTTTTTGTTAAAATTTTGTTTATTTCTCGGTTTTTAGTGAACCTTGCCAAAAGCGAGAACATCATCAATGTAGCCAAATACGCATTATTAGAAAACGAATGGTCAAATCTTGATTAAAATGAAATGGGACCACACGGGAAGCACCAGCTTTCAAATAAAAAAAGAATCATCAAAATCGGTTCACCCAGTCGAAAGTTAAGAGGTAACAAACATAAAAAAAAAAACACGAATTGATAACCTCCTCCTTTTTTGAAGTCGGTTAAAAACGCGGCAGTAACGGTAACGGCATTTAATAATACTACTTACTCGAACTCTTCATTGCTATTGCCATCGTCGTATTCCTCGATGAACCTCTTCAGTGAATACTCTCCATCATCGAAGCAGATCAGCTTGGTATCCAGCCCCAGCTCTTGGATAACTCTCAGGTGGTCTTCTATATATTCTTTTTGACAAAACGCTACTCTTGGTGAACTTACTTTGAAGTGCGACTTTATTTCAGCTGTAAGCAAATTGTAAATATTATCTATTTGTAATGAGAGAGTGGTTTAGGATAATACCGAAACCTACCCCGCTTAGGTGTTTAATTATTATATATAGGTATATAGTTTTTGTATTTCCCTTATATTTTAGAGCATTAGTTCCCAAAGTGGTCCAGGTGGATCCCCATGGGTCCACGGGAGACTCGACGAGGGTCTACATTGGCGTGACAAAAATGTGGGTGCACAATTCGTAAGCGGGGGTCCACGAAAATTTATTTGCTTTCGATAGTGAAGAACTAAAATGTTGACTTGACTTCAACCGACTGAGAAATTCTAAAAAAGAAAAGATCAGCCCGTAGAGATTTGATAAAAAAATTTATTTGCATGAACTTGTTTAGCTGCAGGGGGTCCACCGGAACCAGCTAAATTTTGAAAGTGGTCTATGAGAAAAAAAGTCTGGGAACCTCTGCCTCAAACCATGAGATTAGGAAGATACAAATATTTAAAAAATAACTGTCCGTGTCATAATATAATTACTGTATGAGTGTATATGCCAAGAATTATTTAGTTACTCATTATAGCTTAGCAGTTATTAATATAATAACTGTATTAATTTCTGCTGATCATTTGCTATTGTATATATCGGCGCAAAACAATATGCGACATTAGCAAAACAAGTTACGTCATCTTGCACGCGTTTCAAATAGCGTAAACAAGTGACTCACGACGACCGTCCCACTATATCGCCTATAAAAAGGCCACCCGCCGCAGTAAAGTGGCATTCGTTTGTTGGCGTTCGTAGTGAGAACATCTGTGTAAAATTATTTTATTAAAACTTTGAATTATCGGATTTTATTGTTTTAATTATTTCTGTTATGGAGAACATCAATACTAATGAAAAGAATGACGTCAGCGTAGCTGACGACTCTCTTTTTAAAGACAATATTGGACCAGTACCTTCGTCATATATTATATGAAGCAATATATCATATTTTATCATTATCGCATTAAATAGGTCTCTTCTTTCCAAGCTTCCGGCCTATGGCTTGCCCCTCAACTGTGCACCTGGATTGCAAGTTTCCTGCAGAAGCGTCGTATTCGGGTCCTTTGCGACGGTCGCGCTTCCAAATTTATGCAGGTCAATGCAGGAGTGCCTCAGGGGTCTGTCTTATCCCCTACGCTCTTTCTTCTGCATATCAATGATATGTTGAATCTCGGCAACATACATTGTTATGCGGACGACAGTACCGTGCATTGGCGATTTCTCGGACATCCTGGGGCCAAACAGGCTGAAGTTGAGGGGAAAAGGCAGAATCTTGTCGTTGAACTTGACCAGACCTTGGACCGCATCTATGAATGGGGTGCCAAGAACTTGGTGGAGTTCAACGCCAAGAAGACCCAGGTATGCGCGTTCTCAACAAAAAAGTCTCCGTTCCTTCCCCTCCCTTCTCTGAAGAACACTCCACTGGTAATACGTGACAGCCTCTCCATCTTAGGTATGGATCTTTGCCGCTCCCTTAATCCCAAAACCTACATCGAGAGCGTCATTAAGCAAGCTTCGCGAAAACTCGGAGTTCTGAACAGGGTGAGGCCTGGGCAACTGTGCCTATTGTATAAGGCACAAGTGCGCCCTTGCGTGGAGTACTGTTCTCATCTTTGGGATGGCTCCGCGCAGTACTTGCTGGACGCTCTCGACCGGTTACAGCGGCGGGCTGTCCGTATTATCGGAGATCCAGAGGTCACGAGTTCACTGGAACCTCTGCAACTCCGTAGGGACATTGCCTCATTGGCATGTTTCTACAGAATATACCACGGGGAGTGCTCTGAAGAGTTATTCCACCTTATCCCGCCCTCCCCTTTCCTATCCAGAACAACGCGTGCTGGGCTCAGATGCCATCCTTACACGGTAGAGTCGATTAGAGCGCGTACCAAAAAGTTTGGGTCCTCATACCTCTGCCGAACGACCAAGGCATGGAATTCTCTGCCAAGGCACGTGTTTCCTTCTTCCTTCAATCCTGGGTCCTTTAAGCGGGGCGTGAAAAAGCACCTTCTCAGGCCGTCAAAGTAGAGACCTCAACATCGCCTCGGCTACTATGAGGGCGGTGTGGAGGCCACTGCTCTTAGACGACACGACTGCTTACCATCAGGTGGAGTGTGGTCATTTTGACGAGCACGATAAAAAAAAAAAAAAAAACAAAAAAAAAAATTATTCATTTTAATTAACAGTCATGTACGTTTCTACACGATGTTTTCCTTCACAATTATATTGAGCAATAATGTCCTCCAGGCCTAATTTCGGTCACGGCGGCCAATGTTAACGGAGACAGGCCATTTGCGCAGGAGATATTATAGTGCACAAGTGTGTGCGTAAACACAAGTGCACTCTCTGTTCGCTAACCCTCATGATCCGATGGGACGGTAATCCGACACGACCAAAGAGAGATCAGGCGCAGGACCAACGGCTTTACGTGCTTTCCGAGGCACGGGGGTGACTTACACCACCAACTTCCTAACTCCGGGCTGCTATTGAGATTTTTTAACAGAAAACCCAATAACTTTGTTTTGGCCCGACCCAGATTCGAACCCGAGATCTCATACACAACAGTCGCATTCACTACCGCTGCGCCACGGAGGCAGTTATTAAGCAATAACAGCTAACTATTTAATATGCACATAACTTGGAACAGTCCGAGGTGGCTTGAGGTGTAACTCGAGATCTCTTGAGGCAGTTCAACGGTCTTCAACTTGGTTATTTCTTACCGTAATGTACTATTACAAGAACTCCTACATTCTGGAGGAGAGAAGTCATCTTGATTGCACGCGTGAAAGTGCATGCGTTCAGAACCATGCAAGCATTTGGAAAAAGTAACTTGCAGAAGAATATTTGGTAAATAACAAGGAGCAATTGATTAATCATATCAAATGTGAAACAGCAAGCAGCGATAGCTCAGTGGGGAGACCAACAGACTGCAATGCAGAGGGTCTCTAGTTGGAAGCCACGTCGCGCACCTCTGACTTTCGGAAGTTATAGGTATGACTTTTCGAAATTATGTGCGTATTGATTGACAATTTATCGCTTGCTCCGTGCCTCAGAGAGCACGTTAAGCCGTCGGTGCCGGCTGCCATGAACATATATGGCAGTCGTTATAGGGAAGTCAGTGCCCTCTAATATCCTGACACTAATCTAACCTTAGGGTATCGTTAGCCTTCGGGTTGCGGAGGTCAGATGGCAGTCGCTCCTTGTAAAAACTGATATCCAGTAAAATCCGGTAGTTAACAATAAAATATTGCTGAGTACATATTTTAGTTATTATTCAGTTAAAAGAACAAGTTTATATCGTACTTTGTTCAGGTGGATGTTGTATAAATAAGACTCATTCCGACGACTAATGACTGCCCACCATTAGCCGTGACCTTGTGTATGATGATGGGGCAAAAAGTATCCATCCATGCAAATTATAGACTACTCTATCCACGTTTTTTAGCATGATGTGTAACATGCTTCGATCATCATCCTAACTTCCTAACTGATATTATAAATGCGAATGTGAGTTTGTTTGTTTGTTATGCCTTAAATCAGGTTTAAGATCATTTATTTCTCATAAAGAATAACATTATTTACTTACATGAGAAAACAAATAAATAACACTTTGAATAGGTAATTTGGCGGTGATACAGAAAAAAGGAAAGAAAATAAATTAAATAGTCGACCGATCATCGTGATATTTCGCATTCACATACACCTACCGTACCCTATGTCCTCTAGATGTACAGAGTACTCTATGCTACTACTAAAAATGTGTTGACCGAGAATTCCAGTTAAGTACGTTTTGACCGACGCGAGAATCAAACTGGACACCTCATCCAAACTAATCGTATTTACAACCGCTGCACAATAGAGGCAGAGCCAGCAAAATAATACTTTCAAGCGCTCGTGCGCTTTTCAGAGATCTAACTAAGCGCCTAATCGACGCTTCGTTTGTGCCATTCCTTTTAGAGTTCGAAAAACCTCTAAGGGTTTTACCAGACCAATCGATCGATCGTCGATCGACGGCATCGATCGATGGTAGAATGGGTTAGTCGACGTCGATCGATAGTTTCTACTAGATCGATCGACGTCGACTAATCTATTCTACCATCGATCGATCGTCGATCTTGGTCTGGTAACACCCTCATACAACAGCTTTGTCCGTCCGTCCGTCCGTCTGTCTGTTATACAACTTTCAACTCAAGAACCGTTAGGCCCTTCGTACACAAGCCTACGCAAATCTTCGATACCCTACGATTTTGGTCTCTAAGCGACTACCGCAATACAAATTCATAGAGGTTCGTACACAGGTACAAATGTCGGCGACGCGTGCCTGTGTACGAACCTCTATGAATTTGTATTGCGGTAGTCGCTTAGAGACCAAAATCGTCGGGTATCGAAGATTTGCGTAGGCTTGTGTACGAAGGGCCTAAGAGCTAGAGACTCGCGGTCAACGCCATTCGACTCAGCATAATCGATATACCCCGAAATGACTATGACCTCTGACCTCAAGGTCACCTGATACCATTTTTTCGAACTATAAGATTTACGGCAATTCATTGCCGTTGCTCACTTGTTTATTTTGTTTTACTTAAGTAGTTAGGTTTGTTATTAGTTAAGTTGTATACTTATTTTGATTGTTGCTTTTGTACGTGTAAATAAAAAGAAAAAAGAATTAAATAAGAAACAGTTCTTACTATATTTGAACATTGGATCCACTCCAGATATCGGCATGCCTATCATAAGTGCTGCGTAGTATGGGATGTGCAAGTCCAGATGATTTCTGCCACCCAGCGCCAAAACATTGCCGGTCTGGATGCCGAATCGAAGAAAACAACGCGCCAACTTCACCGAGCGACGGAGAACTGATCCATTCGTCTCACTTTCGCCTGTGGCTGCGTCTATCTGTGGGAGAGAGAAATAATTTAGTCATGGATCATAAATATATTTGTGAATTTAGTAAATGCCAACATACATACATACATAGATTCACGCCTGTTTCCCAGAGGGATAGGCAGAGACTACGGATTTCCATTTGCTACGATCCTGAGACACTTCAAATAGGAATGAAATCCTAATCCTAACTAATATTATGCGAAAATGAGTTTGTTTCTTTGTTTGTCTGTTACGCTTTCACGCCTTAACTACTCAACCGATCAACATGAAATTTTGCATACACGTTGTCAGGGGTACAGAATAGGACATAGGGTACCTTTCATCCAGAAAAAATAACTGTTGCAAACCTAACCTAACCTAAAAAATAAATTTAATTCGATTGGTTTAGAACTAAATTCAAACAAATGTGAAATTTTTATTAACGATAAAATAGATAAGTCTTGGGCCCTATCAAAATTCAATTCGTTGCTCCAAACATCAAAATTATTGAAAAAGATTCTTTTCGCCTTCTTGGGTCTCCTGTATTGGAGGAGGCATTCGAGTCGTTTATAGATGAAAAGATCCAAAATTTTTGTGAAGTTTCAGACCGACTACTCAAAATTAATATTCATTCTGCTTATACAATCATTCGTTATTGCCTCTTCGTTCCTAAATTCACACATGCCCTCCGATCCTCTCAATTTTGGAAGCATTTAATACTTTTGGAAAAAGTCGACGATACTATTCGGCATACACTTAGTAAAATTTTAAATTTGGCCATGAACGACCGAGTGTGGCTCCAGGCAACCCTACCAGTTCGCTTGGGTGGCCTCGGCGTTCGCAAAATTAGTGATGTCAGTTTACCGGCGTTCCTGTCTTCGGTCCACTGCACTGAAGAATTGACCAGGAAAATTTTAGCTCCCACACTGGTTAATTCTGAAGTGTCGTGCAAGTCCGACGCAGTAAACGCTTGGAAAATGATCTGTCCAAGCTCTGATTTGCCATCCGATCTATTCTCTCAGAGTCGGTGGGATGGGCCGCTCTGCAACATGGTGAGAGAACATCTCATAAACACATCTCTTAATGTTGCTGAGCGTGCCCGTTTATTGGCTGTGGGGGAGTGGGAATCGGGTCTTTGGCTCCAAGCACTCCCTTCGTCCAACATAGGCACTATGTTGGACGATACAACGTTCCGCATCGCTTCTTGCCTTCGTTTAGGTGCTCCATGTGTTTCTCCGCATCGATGTCACTGTGGGGAAGCCGTCGATGGCCTTGGCCACCATGGCCTATCATGTAGCAGGAGTGCCGGTCGTTTTTCGCGGCACGCCAATCTTAACGACATTATCCGTCGTGCTCTTGTCACCGCCGGCGTGCCAGCTCATCTCGAACCTAATGGCTTGGCGCGTGACGATGGGAAGAGACCGGACGGTATGTCATTGATGCCTTGGAAGATGGGTAGGCCCTTGGTGTGGGACGCAACGTGTGTCGACACCCTTGCGCCATCACATCTTCCCAGCACGGCGGGTTGTGCTGGTGCTGCTGCTGCATCTGCGGAGACTCTCAAACGGCGCAAATACAAAAACCTGGTAGGGAATTATGTTTTTGAGCCGTTTGGGGTCGAAACGCTAGGGTCATGGGGTCCCAGTGCTCGTGCGCTCTACAGAGACATAGCAAAAAGGTTAGTCGACGCTTCCCGTGACCAGAGGGCTGGGCTTTATTTTGCAGAAAGAATAAGCATTGCCATTCAACGTGGCAATGCTGCCAGTCTTCTGGGCACACTACCGGTCGACTGTGATGCGGAGGAATTTTATGACGCCTATTAGAGGGTTTTAGTTTTCTTTTTCTTTGTTTTATAATATTTTAGGAATAAGTCATTTTTAAAGAATTGTGATTATATGTACATATTAAAATTTTATCATTTATTAGTTATTAAGGTACCTAACCTAACCTACATTTACGCGAGCGAAGCCGCGGGTGAAAACTAGTATGCTATATAATGATACCATATGCTGAAATATGATGAATGTACTACGAATGAAATACTTGTGTCGTGGGGACTTCAATAACGGACACAGAAATATCCATACTCGAAACAACTCATTCTTCATAAGAATTTTTGTCCATTTCTCATTAACATGTGAAAGTCAAAAATAATTCATTAATTTAGGGCACAAAGTAATATTTATGAAATTCAAAGTCTATTGCTTAGTGCATTTTCTAAGTTGCTGATCAAAGCTACATTAAGTTTAGTTGCTAGGTTGAGACGAAGGGTTGAAGGAAGGTTATAGGCTATATAACATCACGCTACGACCCACAGGGGCGGCGCAGTAATCATAAACGCGGGTGAAACCGCAGGCACATCTAGTACTAATCTAGACACGCGACAGCGTGTCAAGCCAAGTTCAAGCAAAGGAACTGGCTAGCCAGCGCCGAGTGTAATATTACACGAACCACTTGGTGCCACTTTTGACCCTTCCATAATATAATAAAGCTGAAGAGTTTGTTTAAACGTGCTAATCTCAGGAACTACTGGTTCGATAAAATTCTTGTAGTGCTGGATAGCCTATTTATCGAGAAAGGCTATAGGCTAAATAACATCACGCTACGACCCACGGGGGCGGTGCAGTAACGATAAACACGGGTGAAACCGCGGGAATATCTAGTTGTATTATATACCTAACTAGCTGTTACGTGCGACTTCGTCAGCGTAGATTTTAACTAAAATGTGTTTGTCTCCGCGGAATCCTATTTTTTTTCTAAAATCTTAAGTTAGCTTAAATTACTCCTTATAACATCAGCTATCTGCCAGTGAAAGTCCCGTCAAAATCGGTTCAGCCGTTTCGGAGATTAGCCGGAACAAACAGACAGACAGACACACAAAATTTTAAAAATAGATGTTTTCGTATAGGTACCTTATATACTTTCATATGCATTAGATAAAAAACTGTTATTTTGACATTATAAACAGACATGAGCATGACAGAATGATTAGAGAGAGATGCGGCATGAAAGTGGATATAGTTACAAGAATAGAAAAGGGTATGTTAATCTGGTTTGGATATGTAGAAAGAATGGACGAGGAAAGACTGACTAAGAAAGTTTATAAGACTAGTGTGAATGGTACAGTCGCAAGAGGAAAACCTAGGCGAACGTTTCTCGATCAGATCGCTGGCGTTCTGGACAAAGGCCAGGTTAAGAGCTCTTTGAACCGACGGGCGTGTATGAGGAATGTGATGAAAGTGAATGAAGCCAGAGAAGTGTGTCAGGATCGTAGCAAATGGAAATCCGTAGTCTCTGCCTACCCCTCTGGGAAACAGGCGTGAATCTATGTATGTATGTATGTACAAACAGACACTTCAATTTTGTTTATTTGTATAGATGATTATAACAAAGGCACAAGAAATAGCAACATTTCCAGTGGTTTTAAGAAATCTCAAACTTAATGTTAATTAAGTATTTCATGTGGAATCGCACGTTCGCGTTTATAGTATTAGTTAGGTTACTATCTAGGTCGATACTTATTTATATAATGAAACAATGAGCAGTATGAACTCAGTTCTTATCTTTTGTATGTTTAAGCAGATCAACGAACGATTTATCTTTTGTGTAGCAGTGTTGCTTGGTTGTTGGTTTTAATGCTTGATTTTAAAGTAAATTGCAATGTTAATTATGAAATTGAATAAATATAAGGAGGTTCCACGCATTTTTGCCGAAAGTGACAATAGCTATGCCATTTTTGGCAAAAATGCGTGAAACCTGCGAAAAGAAAAGGCAAGAAACTCATGAATATATATTTAATTGCCAAGCTTACAATATAATTTACTAGCTTTTGTCTACAATTTCGCTTCTCTAGAACACTATCGTTCTGTAGGACTTAGGGTAGGTAATTTGAATTAGAGTCCCTGGGGACGAGAGATGGTCGGGTCCGTTTGACCCGGCCCGCACCCACACGGGGGGGCCTGCTATGGATGACTCAATTCTTTTAAGAGCTCCCAACAGGCCCCTCCATTGGGTGAGAGAGGGAACACCCCAGGTTTTTTAGTGGGTATACCAGAATGGGGAGTCGCACACGCCCCGCCGGTACCGTCCCCTAGCCGGCGGATAGTGCATCAAGCATTTTTCCTGGGTACCAAAAAAAAAAAAAAAGGTAATTTGAGCAGCGATAGCTCAGTGGGGAGAACAACAGACTGCAATGCAGAGGGTCTCGGGTGCGAACCCACGTCGCGCACCTCTGACTTTCGGAAGTTATATGACTTTTCGAAATTATGTGCGTATTGATTGACAATTATCGCCTGCTCCGTGCCTCAGAGAGCACGTTAAGGCGTCGGTCCCGGCTGCTATGGACATCTATGGCAGTCGTTATTGGGAGAGTGTCGGCACAAAAGATCCCACTGGGTCGAAGTGTCGCCGGTCTGCACTGACTGGCCCCCACATAAGATAAGATAGGGTAGGTAACATGAAAGGTATGTCCAGATATAATGTTCCTATATTTTCTGTACTCCTCACAAACTGTATGTTCCTGTTTATTTTCTGTTGGACGTAGGTAAAGACGATGTAGGTATATTTTAAGTACCCCAAACAAAGTCTATGCGAGTTTGCATAATTATCGTTCGATTAGTTAAGACGCAAAAGCGTAACAAACAAAAACTCCCATTTGCATTTATAACATTAGTTAGGTCTTTACAAATCAGAACTTACTGCGCCGAGCGGAAGACAGATAATGACAGAGCTCGTGCGGAGCATATTCAAATAGGCGCGCGGCCGCCATAGTAAAATTGTATGGAGGATTTGAAGTGCTTTTTTGATAAACATGTATCTTTATTGTCAACCAATAACTTAAATATTTGGGACGAACAATTTTATATAACTATTTATGTTTCGTTTAAGCTGTAAAATAGGATAGATTTCTACTGTTATAATCTAAAAATCACGTAACACGAGCTTACGTTTTTGCATTTTTCGTGCAAATTTACGTAATTTTGTAGGCGAAAATATTAATTATTTTAAATTTTTTACACGGAGTAATTGTAAACACATTCATTGTTTTGGTAAATGTATACTTATTTTATATTTGTATTTAACAAAAAGTGTTGATTTTATCAACTTAACTGTGACCGCCTGTTTTGGTACATTTCGCTCGGCACATCTGCAACCATTACATCATTAACTTTTTATAAAACAGTTAAAATATATTTTCTTTTTAATGATTACTAGAATTTTGAATTACAAATTACTAGTATTCATTTTGGATATAAAAGGAAACTTAGCGGCAAAGAGAAAGAAAGGAAGACCAAGAAGAAAGTATACAGATCAACTAAAAGATAAAGCAGATGTAGAGACATATCGAGAACTGAAAGATTTGGCATCGGACCGAGAAAGATGGAAATTGCTACACCGAGAAGCGCATAGCACTTGAATATTGGATGGATGGCGTATTCTTGTTAACCACTCCAGCTAAGATAGAAGAATGCTTGTATTGGGAGTGGGTTCACGTCGGTAATGTATCACGTGTAGTCGATCGATTTAATGCATTATTTATTAGGCTGCCACCACTTCTAAGTCAACATCAGTGTTGCCAATTTAGCGACTTTGTTGCTAGAAGTGACGACTTTCGTTTAGCACAAATCAAAAAATATTTAGAGCTTGTAATAAATACATTTTTTGTTAACTCGACACAGAATTATACAGTGCCAAGAGATATTTAAGGAAAAATTTTATGAAATCTCTACAAGCTGACCTTTAAATTCTCGGGACTGAACCTATCACGGTAGTATTTAATAGACAGTATCTTATCTATACTAATATTATAAAGCTGAAGAGTTTGTTTGTTTGTTTGTTTACTTGAACGCGCTAATCTCAGGAACTACTGGTCCGATTTGAAAAATTCTTTCAGTGTTAGATAGCCTATTTATCGAGGAAGGCTATAGGCTATATATCATCACGCTAAGATCAATAGGAGCGGAGCACCAATGAAGAATGTTTCAAAATCGGAGAGTATTTTTTCCTTTTGAGAGCTTCCGCTGCGTGCGCTGCGTAAACAGTTAAAGTTTCGCAAAAATCATGTATGACAGAATTGTTCCCCTTTAAAAGTTCTAAAAAAAATTCCGCGACAGCATATGTCTATCTTTTAAGGTTGGCTCACTATAACCATTTTTATGCTAACGAAATTTGTTCTAAAATAATGCATTATTTGCGAAGGTATTTTTATAAACATGATATTAATCCTTATCCAAATAAATACGTTATTCATCACAAGTATTTAATTTAAAACAAAATTGGCCTTTACATCATTCGATTTCAATGAATATCTTAAAAGATATAGCAGTTTTAAAATAACATCGCAGCAAAATAATTACCCATTACAGACATAGTACAAACGATGTTTCTCCTGGTTTATTCTGCGTGATTACTACTGGTTCGATTTGAAAAATTCTTTTAGTGTTGGATAGCCTATTTATCGAGGAAGGCTATAGGCTATATAACATTACGCTACGACCCACGGGGGCGGCGCAGTAACGCGTAAACGCGGGTGAAACCGCGGGAACATCTAGTAGTATGATAAGAAAGAAGCATACATTTTCGTGGCAATAGAAGAAAAACAACGGGGGATGCTGTAGTACAAACCAGGCTGTTAAGACTTTTACCAAATTAATTGTCAAATAATATAAAACTGAGGACGACCGGTCACCACAAGAAGCATCCGTTTACGAGTATGGGACATGGGTTAGCAATGGCTCTCCATATTAAAGGAAAGGTGATAACCCAGTCCATGTCACTACCACAATCATGACTAGGGACCGGATTACATGCATTTGCATATTTGCATTATTATGCATTTGCATATTTAAGCCATCCTCAGCGGTAATAGCATATTTTACCTAAAATCTAGTTACGATGCATATTATCGGTACATTTACAATATTTTACCGAGTGCAGTGCACTGACCCTGCGTACCGAAATAAATTTTAGAAATTAAAAATAAATTAGTGATAATATCGCGAATCCGACCAAATTTAATAGTCACAAAATGTAAGGGCTATTGAGTAATAATTGTGTTGTACACTTTTATCGCATTTCGGAACGCAGGGTCAGTAGCCGCGCGCGTCTTTTGTTTTGGCAGTTACCATAATAAAATTAAAGAGATGGAAGAGCTTTATCATCATCAAAATTTATCATTTAATTTCGCATATTCTGCCAATTTTCGTGCATATTTCAAGCATTTTTCATGCATATTTGCAGCATATAAAAAGCTTTTTATGTTGCATATAATCCGGTGTCTAATCATGACATTTGAGTGAGCATGACGATCGTTGGCATGTTATCCGGACATAAGAATAAACTGCAAATATGAGGAATATTTGTGATCACGTGTAGTAGGTACCTACACATGATCACAAATTACCCTCATTTGACATTGTAGATGATTAACTATCACAAAGTGAAATAACAATGCAAAATCCAATTTACTTGATACTCCGACGGCTATAAATTACAAAGTAAAAACGAAACCTGTATTTTAAAATTGTAGTAGAAACTACGATTGTGTTCAGAATGCTTGTTTATTTGATTATCACAAGAGTACTTATAATACAATATGCACATGTGAGCATACAAATATACACACATGTAAACATAAATATGTATGACTAATTAAAAAATTAAATAATAATTTAGCATAATTAAGTTATCAATTGGGGTCGTAATTGTACGTCTAAAATATTGAGGTGGCTACAAAACAAAACGGTTCAACAAAATCCCTTGATGAATTTAATTCGACAACTATCTCTGCACATTAGCTCTTTTTATCTTTGCTTTTTATATCTATTGCACTATTCTGCCGTCATAAGGAAAAAAGATGTAGGTTTTTCCCCTTATGACGAGTGCATCCCATCCACCCCGGTCGTCCCGCCCCGTTAACGGGACAGTTGGGAAAATTTGTTTCATCGACCCCGGTAGTCGGACCCCGTTGTTTAACGGGGTAGATAGCACAGATCAAGTATCATCTACCCCGGTGTCTTTTTTAACGGGGCGGATAGCACAGATTGAGTAGCATATGCCCCGGTAGTGGTTAAAGTGGGAGAATAGAGTAGCTACTTATTTTATATAGAAAAAACATAATTAAAAATATAAAAGTGTTTGTATACAACAATCAGTTTTTATTATTGGTAGTATTTGAAGCGGAGAGAATAGATTTTTATTGTATTGTCCAAAACTAACGAATTATAAATATTAATAAGTTTTTTTTTTTTTTTTTTAATGATAATATTCTACCACATACACACAACACCATCTAGCCCAAACTAAGCAGAGCTTGTATTATGGGTACTAGACAATGGATAAACATACATATATACTTTTTTTTTTGTAAATACATACATATTATACATAGAAACACCCAGACCAAGACAAACATCCATGTTCATGCACACAAATGTTTGACTTGTGCGGGAATCGAACCCGCGACCTCAGGCGTGGCAGTCGGTTACACTAACCACTACGCCACCGAGGACGACAAAAAAGTTTGAATTGTCAATACGTATGCAATTACTAAAAAGCAAAATAATCAGAGCACCACATTTTCAACGTACATTTCTATGAGCGTAACATTATCTAATGTATAATATCATTAATATCATACCTATAACTTAACCTCTGTAATTTTAAGATCATAAACAAAACCAAAAGTATTTCTTCTACAATTCTACACCGATAATATATACTAATCTATGATTCTACATCCATAGACTAGTATATTATCGTCGTTGCGCGTGCAAAACCGCGGAAGAGCAGTTTGTAAATACCGCGTATCTACATACTTAGAATTTTACAGGACGAAGAAAAACTGAATAACTTGGTAATTCATAACTATATTTCATACTAAACTTTATAGCAGCTTCTATGCTACTTATTTTATAAAAAAATAAAGTAATCCTACTCAGAACTTGTATAGATTTCGTGTGAAGTTACTTACGCGGTTTTGTACTAGCATATACATTAAAACTATACTTTCAGTAGATATGTGGCCCTGAAATAAAAAGAGTTTTATTAGTTATATTATTTATTTCAATTTATTATGATAAATTGATAAATTATATAACAAAAAATAACTCGTCATTTTCTTTGTCTTCCATCATATTCGGTTAAATATAATATATTCAAGTACATATATCTAAAAAATAACATAAATTTAGTATAATGCAATACCGCGTGAATGACAAACACATCTATTATAATTTAATATCAATACCGCGTAACTCTACGCGTTACAGGTTATTATTACTCACAATCTTAAAAATATTAAGGCATTGTACTTATTTACTCTATTCAAGCATAAACATATTAGAAACTAAACACCATACATAATAAAAACGTATGTTATGTGGCTGTTATTCACTACAAAATAATTATTTTCGAGAGAACGCACTAATCGTGTTGCAACTTGCTCGCTCATCCGGCGGTGCTATCACCTATTTTGCAATAGCCTAACCATAGCGAAATTTTAGCAATGTTTGCTACATTTTCGCTACTTCGTATTATGTATTACTATTAGCCATAGCAAAGCCATAGCTTTAACGCGACAGTGCTGCCTCTATGTAACAATCTATGAATTTTTGTTCTATGGAGGAATGCATTTTTGTTCTATGGAGGCAATTGTTTTGGTATTACGTATTGTTTTTGACAGCACAACGAAAGCCATCAGCGAGCAAATAAATCTGTTAAATCGCGATAACCTTTTCTTGGATTGCTTTGTGATTGTTTCTTAGAAAGTTAAGAATTCTTAAGTTTTGTGTGTAAAATCTATATTTTGTTGGATATGACTCGTGCTTAAACTTACGTCTGTTTCGTAGAGATCTAAATACACACTGGCACTAGTCGCCGTAAAAACACCAATCACTTAAAAACGACGCCAAACATTTTAACGTTTGTTTTCAAGTGCTTTTTCAACCAAAATTCTGATTATAACAAAAGTTCCAAAACAAAGTTTTACACATCTGTTTGACAAATGACATTTCTTAGTGTCAAGTTATTGCCACGAAATCGTTTCTGGCGCTAGCGTCGCCGCAAAAAGTGCATACTAGCAGGTAGCAAACCATCAGCGAACAAGCGCGTATGTAATACGATTTTTTTTTTTTGCGATCAGCCCTCGATCGCACCATGACTGGGCCGTGACTCTGCCGTTATTGCTAATCGCTTATTTTTACGTAATTAGGCAGCCGTAAATACTAAATACGCGGACTTGCTTGCCGCTAACGTCAAACACTAGAAATGTTCCGCGGTATTGTTTCAAAATATCTCACATTTTCCCTTTCCAACGTAAATAGACCCTCTCCTGCTGACTTCTGTTTGACAGCCCACTCTTGCTGCAACCCGACACATGCCGTATGTAATTGCACTCACCTCAAAAGCACTAGCTTTATGAAATATTTAGACATAGAGATTGACAACATTCTGTCGTTTCAGTGTCATGTGGAAACTCTTGTAATCAGAATACGAAAATTAATGTTTGTTTTTAAAAACCTCCGGAACGTAGCTGATATTAAGATAATAAGACAAGTATATTTTGCTTTCGGCCAATCACTACTACAGTATTGTATAGTTGCATGGGGTGGCACTACAAGAACAAGTCTTTTAAGACTAGAGCGTGCACATAGAGCACTCTTGAAGGTAGGTTGGAAGCTGCCGTTTCTGTATCCTACTTCAAACTTATATAAAACCTGTGACGTTCTATCAGTCCGAAAACTTTTTGTACTTAACCTCGTACTCACTACTCACGCAGAAACACCCTACGAGCCGTCTAAATTTGCTACCATGAGACGCAAACACACCGTCTGTGTACCAGTCGCAACAAACACGACATTAGCTCAACGATGCTATTACTTCCTCAGTAGTTTCATTTATAATAAAATAAATAAAATTTTAAATATTCATCCAATGCGTAAAGAAGAATGTAAAAAAAACAGTTATAAAATGGTTACTGGGATTGGATTACTCTGAGATCGAAAATTTCATCCAAGTAATAAAATAGACAATGGGTATATTTTACTCTTGTACCATTCTATCTTACTTACACAAACCCAGATGCATATTTTTATAAAAACATTATACACACACACAAATACACATATAAACACACTCCCACACACGCAAAAACACACACATAAACACACATTCACATACAGATTTAATGTTAAATTTCTCATTTCTTATCAACTAAAATATAAAATCTGTTAATTACTAAAATGTAAAACTAAACTAATGACTGGAGAGAGAGCCTGGAGATTTGTCATACAGGTCTTGAACCTAGTTCCCCTATGTAAAAAGTACTCTGTGCCTAGTTCAGACTCCAGCTCTCACAAAGGTACCTATATTTAAAGCTGTTACCACAGTTACTGTATTACCTTTATGAGAGAAATAAACGATATATTATTCTATTATTATAATTGAGATATGAGGTTCCTTATTGGCTAATTCAAATTGTGTGAGAAATAGTATAAGCGAATCAGCGCTAAGTATCTGTAGCCGCGAAATTTCAATTTTGCATTTTTTTTTGTTACGCGGTATTTATACGCGGGTTTGCACGTGCAACGACGATATCTTTTCTACATCTAACTGTCAACCGTTACTACTTCGTCGGAGATTTATTTCAAAAAGCGCGCGTTGCGTCGGTTAGAAATCTCCTCGAGATTTCTTGGTTCGTTCGGGACGTTCGGGTCGGATTTAATACCAAATATTGTCAGTCTAGAGTATACCTTTCCTACTATAACTTACGCAGACTGTAGGAAAAAGAATAGGAAAGGCATACAACATCACATGCTAAACATCCAATAACAATTTTTTTACGGAATGTTGCACTCAATCGTCTGTGGAGACGCCAGATAGGCGCGACGCGACGCCTTCATTCAGCATTCTTCATTTAGTTTTTGTAAACGGTTCCGTGAAGTGTTTAGTGTAGAGTTATTTAAAGTTCCTTGAAGTGTAAAGTGTATGTGATTGTGATAATTTAATAACCATGGACGAGTAAGTACTAAACGGGATTGAGAAACGGGCCGATTTAATTAGGGGTTGAGGGTGTTTGAGGGGGAGGGGAGAGGCAGTGTTAAACAATTACCTCCATCGCGCGCAAATATCTAGTCCTCAAGAAAAAAAATAGAAAATTGTTCAAACTTAACCTCAAAATTGTGAGATTTTATATTCTGTCTTGCATAAAATCTGTTGTTTTGGAAGCAACTTACAACTGGGACGTCTCCCGCGCGGTGGAAAGTGCAGCCTCTTCGCCATTGCGTAACAAAGCGCAAGCATTCGCACTCGCCTACGCAGCCTCGGCCGCTACGGCTCGTACGGCGCTTGCGCTTTGTTACAGACTTACAGCTGGCGGAGGCTGCCTCCCTCCGCGCCTCCGGCTTTTTATAATTTTATAACCACTCTAGGTTTAGGGCATAAAGTACTGGGGAGGGAGAGTCAAGGTAGACTAAGGAGTGGGTCAATTCGATATTGTCTAAAATTTTATGAAATGGCTGATTGGCTGTCATGCATGAGAGTATGAGTTGCATCAGTTGCATAAGATTCTGGCGCGAAAAATATTACGTTTCATTTCACGTAAAAATAATATCTTTTACTAAATTTGGTGAAATAAAATTATCATAAATGTTTTGTTACATAAATAAATAATTAAAAATAGTTTTTTGTATCACATTTTATCAATAAAAGACCAAACAAATTACGTTGCACGTTGGTGTCATCAAATGGTCATCAAGCCGTTCCACGTCGTGTTTATAATAGCGATGCCCGATACGTATCGATATTTTGGTGTATCGATACAACGGAATGCGATATAGGTACTGACATTTTATATCGATACACGCTAATGCGATATTAAGCTGTATCGTATCGCTTCGCCAGCATATCGAATCAAGAATATCGTATTGTATGATACATAATAAAAATAATTGAGATGGCTAACAATAACAAAGATTCAAAATGTAAATAAACTTCTTTTATAACGACGCCGCGCTTGTAGATGCGGTTTTTATTTTTGTAATGTAATACAGGTTGATAGATATGTATACTTTGTATGATATGTATTACTTTGTTGATATTATATTAATGCAGTACCTACCCACATTAACAAAGCAATACTCGAATGTTATTAGACTGTGTTTAGATAATGATGAATGATATTCTGAAACAATATCTACGTGAACCATTGCTAGATAGAAAATCGGATCCCATAGCGTACTGGACCGCCAGGACAACTGCTTGGCCACATCTTAGTGCTTTAGCTCTGAAATACTTATCAATTGTTGCGACATCGGTTACTGTCAGAGCGTTTGTTTTCTTCAGCTAATAATACGCTCACTGAAAATCGTAACAGAATAGATCCACATTTATAAAATGCTTACGCGAGTGCGCGGGGCGGGGATGGATCCGGGGGGTTGGAAAACCCACACCCAACATGTTCCAACCAGCACCAACCCCCGTTTCGATCAGCCCGTTTCTAAAGCCAACCCTAAACAGCTTTTAATAGCTGCATTGTGTATTGGGTAAAGATTTTGGATAGAATTTGTTATTTCACCAAACATAGTTTCGAAATTTGCTCGCCATGCCGGTATATTTCTACTTGTGAGTAGAAAATACAATAGTGACGACAAAATGTTGTTAGAAACATGATTTAGATACGTTACTACGTATGTATTAGGCATTTTATTAGTGAAATTCGATAAAAAATAATGTAAATATTGAAATGTAAAAATGTAACCAAAAAGTGCATCTCCAGGAGATATTGTAACAGACCGCTATTGGTTCAATAACTTGCGAATGTGCGTTTCCGAACACCGCGATGCGATAATATGAAGGTAAGATGAACTCCGTTTAAACTGAGGTTAACTTATCTGACCAAAGTGTGGCGGTTATCGGTTAAATAACTATTTGAAGCTTTACATCATAGCAAATTATATCAACTTTTAGGTTATACTTCCGTGTATTATTGTATTACTTAAATTGCCAGTAAAAGCTAAATATTAATATTATTCAAAGGACAAAACAATCAGTGTTAGCATAATGAATACAAGCAGCTCATCAGAGTCGGATTTGGAAGTAATGTATGATTTCAATTGAGATATCGCTGTGATAAGAAAACTGTGATACACCTTAGTGATATTATCAGCCCTGCTCTAGGTCCCGTTAAGTTTCGCAATTATACATTGTCTGATAAGGAACAAATTTTTATTGTATTATGAAAATGACGTTTCGTTTTATAAACGATTTAATGATCACAGATAACCATAAACTAGTCAACAATGATGTCGTTCATCGTCCATAAATAATTACTTATTATATTTTAAAAACAGCGTTACACCACTTATTTATCCTCGAAAAAAATATTATCTATATTTCTATACTAATATTATAAAGCTGAAGAGTTTGTTTGTTTGTTTGTTTGTTTGCTTGAACGCGCTAATCTCAGGAACTACTGGTCCGATTTGAAAAAATCTGTCAGTGTTAGATAGCCCATTTATCGAGGAAGGCTATAGGCTACATATCATCACGCTAAGATCAATAGGAGCTGAGCACCAATGAAGAATGTTTCAAAATTGGAGGGTATTTTTTCCTTTTGAGAGCTTCCGCTGCGTGCGCTGCGTAAACAGTTAAAGTTTCGCTAAAATCATGTATGACAGAATTGTTTCCCTTTAAAAGTTCTAAAAAAAAGTCCGCGACAGCATATGTCTATCTTTTAAGGTTGGCTCACTATAACCATTTTTATGCAAACGAAATTTGTTCTAAAATAATGCATTATTTGCGAAGGTATTTTTATAAACATGATATTAATCCTTATCCAAATAAATACGTTATTCATCACAAGTATTTAATTTAAAACAAAATTGGCCTTTACATCATTCGATTTCAATGAATATCTTAAAAGATATAGCAGTTTTAAAATAACATCGCAGCAAAATAATTACCCATTACAGACATAGTACAAACGATGTTTCTCCTGGTTTATTCTGCGTGATTACTACTGGTTCGATTTGAAAAATTCTTTTAATGTTGGATAGCCTATTTATCGAGGAAGGCAATACGTTATATAACATCACGCTACGACCCACGGGGGCAGCGCAGTAACGATAAACGCGGGTGAAACCGCGGGAACATCTAGTAATGAATAAAACTAGTACTAAAGACGAATTAAAACAATAATATCAATTTTAGATGCGATCTTTTAAAGAGAGCAATCTACCGGCAACTAAGGAACTAGTTATCGGTTAGATAGTTATTGAATGGTCTGTTGCGTATTCAGAAACGCAGTAGCGGTTAACCGACGTTTATCCTAAGCTTAACTTTAACGAATCAATAGTTAGTGAGAAGTTATCTGGGGACTTCAGAAACCGGCCATTAAAAAAGGCGAGATTAAATTATTTTCTTTTTTTATTTGTTTGGTTAGTTGGTTTTGCATTTCATCGTTACTTCTAAACTGCTTTTCTACGAATGTCCATGTGTTATATTTTATTGTTCAAGCATGCGAGATATGGATTTGAGGCTGGGTGAAGGTGCGGTGGTGGAACCGCGAGGCGGCACGGGACGTGGTCGAGGTGGGCGAGGAGGATGTGGCCGAGGCGGACAACACTCTCTGGCAGGCGCTCACAGGCTTGGGCCGAGCACCATCGAAGAGTAACAGCTTTTTTAACGCTTTTTTTTACTAAATCATATTTGTTATTATTTTTTAGTATTAAAATTGAATTTTGTATTTCAGATTAACAATATGTGACATTAATCAGCTGCCGGTGGGTCAGGCCCTGGAGACCGCTCTGCACCCTAAACGGAAGCGCCGGTGGCCACCGTAAGTAGTTCTAAATTGTATCTAGTTGAATTTACCACTAGCGAGAATAGTTTTAAATTATTCCTGTTTTCAGATCAGCTCCTGCACCTCTACCACTACCACCTCAGATGACGGTTCAGGTTGTGGTGGAGGAGGTCCCACCACCCAGCCCACCACCACCAACTTCGCCCAGTGTGCCCTCGCCGGGGTTGTAAGTATCTTACTGACATTTCTATTTATCTTTTTTTAATTTGTATTTATTTTAAACATCATGTCTCACATTCAACATTTTTTTCAGGTTTTTGGAGTGTGAGTCGGCATCATCGTCGGCATCATCAATGCGTCGTCCTCGCCAGAGTCCCCTGAATGAAGAGATGTACCATCAGCTCTTTTATGGTAAGTACTGCTGATTTTAGCTTGGGATGGGGTTAGGGGCAAACCTATAGTTCCCACCAGATGTTTTACCTACCTATTATTACACAGGAAGCGAACCAGACTCTGGTGAGAGCGACGAAGACGACGTGGTCCATGCCGGCAACCTCATCCCAAGGGCGCAAAGGAGCTTTTGGGACACGCCACTGAACATTGATGATGCCGACGACCAGCCTGCAGCCGACAACCAGCCTGCAGCCGAAGACCAGCCTGCAGCCGACGTTCCTGCTCCTGCGTCCGTGGATGCCAACAGCAGCAGCATCCCATATGTTCCCCCAAGCGCGACGGACCAGCCTTGGGGTCCCTATGAATTTGATTGGAAACCGTTTCCGAATGTTCCGATTCCACCTGAATCGAGACGGGAAATGTTTTCGCACAACAATGTAGGTCCGACAACTCCATGTGTCGACCCATATGAGATTTTCATTAGCATATGGGATCGGCAATTTATGGAGTACATTGCCTCGGAGACAAATAGATACGCTCAGCAGTTGATATCCCGTTTGCTCGATGGCGACATCCTCTGTCGCAATAGCCGCATGCGCAGGTGGCGTGACATAACTGCCGACGAGTTGTACGTTTACTTCGGTGTAGTTATTGCGATGGGGGTTGTGATCAAGTCGCGCATCGAGGAATACTGGAACTCAACTCCTGACGTATTCTATACACCCTGCTTTAGCGCACACATGTCTGGACATCGTTTTAGTATGTTAAGCAAGTGTTTACACTTTGTAAACAACCAAGACATGTGTGAGCTAAAACTGGGCGCCTCCGAGGCTAAACTTTTTAAAATACAGCCATTGTTGTCACATCTGAACAACAAATTTCAGTCCCTATATCGTCTAAGCCAAAACATTGCCTTGGACGAAAGTCTTCTGCAGTGGAAAGGTTGGTTGGACATCAACCAATTTATTCCCAATAAAACTGCTACGGTGGGGATCAAGACTTACGAGATTTGTGAATCTCAAACCGGTTACCTATGGCGGTTTGAGGTTCACGCTATCGGTAAGTCACAAAGGTCTCCACCGCAGCAGTTTGAAGACCCAATGAAAGCATCTACGCCGGCAATTGTCCTAAGGCTTACACAAGGTCTTGAGGGCAAGGGTCACACGTTGTGGATGGATAATTTTTATAATTCACCATGCCTCGCTCGACGCCTGAAGGTGTTGGGCTTTGACTGTGTAGGAACCCTGCGGACCAATTGTAAGTTTGTTCCACAGGCCCTGCACGATCTGACCAAGGGGAACATGACCAAAGGTCAGATTACTGGTCTCACCTCGGGAGACGTCGATATCATGGTATGGAGGGACAACAATAGGGTCGCTATGATCTCGACATACCATGGTAATGGTGTTTCTCGAGCCCAGGATTCTTCCACCAAACCCATCTTGATAAATGATTACAATATCATGATGGGTGGGGTGGACAAAAAAGATCAGATGTTGGCCATGTTCCCTATCGAGCGGAAACGAACAAAGGTCTGGTACAAAAAACTATTTCGGAGACTCTTGAACGTCTCCGTTCTCAATTCATTCATCATACATCGCCAGTCATTTTCTTCTTCTTCTACTTCTTCTTCTTCTAGTTCTTCTTCTTTAAGCCATCGCAACTTCCGTATCTGTCTTGTCAAAGCTCTTCTTTCCAAACATCGCTCCTCTTTCCCCACTTTCCGGCCTGCAACCACACCGACTATGCCCCAGAATACGCAATACGACGCGCGCTTACACCACTTGGCTGAGTATCCATTTGGAGCTAAGTCGAAGCATCAACGCCAGCGGCGGAAGTGCGCTAACGTAGCTTGTCGTAAACAGGTGCATACATACTGTGTTGGTTGCAATAAAGCTATGTGTTTGGCCACCTGTTTCCTTGCCCTACATCAATAATTTATCTATATTTATAAATATTTATTTCTTTGTAAGTATGTGTCTATATATTGTATATATATTTTTGGACGGAACCTTTGTTCGTTTCATTGGCGAATTGTAGGATGTTCATCTATTAGCGTGATGTGCGTTGAAAATTTTTTTTAATTTTATGTCTTATTTTATTTAAAAAACAGTTTAGATTTTCATATTAAAAAACGTAAACCTACCCCTGTTTGAAAATCGCTTCATTTTCATTTTTCATTGGCGAATAATAATTGTAAGATGTTCATCTATTAGCGTGATGTGCGTTGAACATATTTTGAAATTTTAAGTAGGTATATTTTTTTTACTAAAATAAAACAGATTAGATATACATATTAAAAAAGTAATCCTACCCCTGTTTGAAAATCGATTCATCTTTTTTTATTTTGTTGTTCAGATGT
The DNA here is from genome assembly GCA_963564715.1 of Catocala sponsa. Classification (NCBI taxonomy): domain Eukaryota; kingdom Metazoa; phylum Arthropoda; class Insecta; order Lepidoptera; family Erebidae; genus Catocala; species Catocala sponsa. Next base: position 23,828,363 of record OY751343.1, on the reverse strand, counting down.
GACCTACTGGTTGTATTACTACTGTGTACTTAGAATTTTTGTACTGAAATTGCATGTTTTCTGTTTTTTATTTGTTGATTTTGTTAATGTTTTTGCTAGGCAACATGCACTTGTGTTGTGTTTTTACCCGACTACGGCGAAGTCAAAAAGAAGGGTAATAATTTTGGCTGTCTGGGTATGTATGTTTGTATATTCCACCGTAGCGCCTAAACAACTGAACCGATTTTAATAAATGTGGTGTCAATAGATTCGTAGTAATGGCCCGGGTGACATAGGCTATATAAATTTTAAATTCGTTCTTTTTTTACCCCTTTTTTACGTAGTCGGATTATAGTTTTTTAAACTTTGCTTTGTTGTGTTGTTTAAGTTTGTTTTGTTATGATAAATAGTCGTCATCTAAAACACGACATCTGTCATTTTTGTTTAAAATATAATATTTCAATGTTATGGTTTCATATAGCCTGAAACACAGGTCTATGACCTAGTTCAGGTAATAAAATGTAAAAACAGACTTTATGAACAAGACTTATAGTGTCCAATTTTTAAATTGTAAAATGGTTTCCTTTAGATTAAATATAATTTTTTGTGAATTTAATACAATAAGTAGCCTGTAATGTGTTTTGTAAAGACTTTTATTTATATATTGAATAAAATTTATTATTATGATATATTATTATTATTGTTATTATTCCATTAGTAAATATCATCATCATGTGGATTGTGAAATAAAATTTCAAATAAATGCAATAGTACTTGCTGTCTTTAAAATTATGAAAAGGTCTTTCTCAGATTTGCATTGTGACTCATAGTTCGTAAGTTAAATAATTCCAACAGCTAACACTTTGTCTGCGATAAGATTGTGTACCAAACTTTGTAATAAGATATTATAGTAAATAAATAATAATAATAAATACTGATAAAACCAAATTCATTAAGTTTAACATGCGCAATCAACAAGATCATTTAAGTGATATTCGACTATATGCACACCATTGTAACAACATCATGAATGATGATTGTACATGTTCTGCAATTCATAGTACAACTAACATTAAATATCTGGGGGTTATAATAGATCACACTCTTTCATTTAAACATCACATAGCCGCTTTGTCAAGCAGACTACGGCAATTAATATTCGTTTTTAAAAAACTGCGTTATATCGCAGACAATAAACTTATTACACAGATCTACAAGGCACTGTGTCAATTCATTATTCAATACTGTATTACCTCATGGGGGGGGGGCATCCCAAAATCTGTCATTCTTCCAATTGAAAGAGCACTCCTAAAAGTAGCTACACATCGACCTTTTTGCTATCCCACATGCCTTTTGTATCAATATTCTAAAGTACTAACAGTCCGGCAGCTTTTTATAATGCACACCGTACTAAAACAACATACTACTCTTGATTATAACCCGGAACTTACTAACACTAAGCGACGGAAAGATATCGTTTGTACTACTCAGTCTCAATCTAAGTATATTTTTACCAATAGGTTTTTCGCATTTTTAGGTCCATTTCTTTATAATAATATAAACAAAATAACTGCGATTTATGACAAAAATTATGCTAACACTAAACAATTAATTCAACAATATTTACAGACCTTGAACTACGATCAAACTGAAAATTTGATGACTGTAGTTCGATAAGTGTTACGCAATAAAATAGCTCTTTAAGTTGTCATAGTAATCACTTAGTTTATAACGTAATTCATAAGTTTTGTATACAAATAATAATGTTTTATAAGTATTGTTTTAGAATTTATATCTTTATTATACAGTTTGTGCCCCTAATGCCTGTGGCACAGGTGTACCCTAGTACAGGCACCCCTGATAGTTTACCTTTACAATGTAACATACCCTCTGTATCCATTTGTACCAATTTAAGTTAAATAAATGATTATTATTATTATAGTTAGCCTTTTTTTTTGTTCGGCATACAGGTCGACTACCTGAGCCGAGATATTGTTTAGCTTGCAGTATGTAAAATATGTATGGAGCTGTCTGTTTGTTTCTTGATTATTGTAATATAATGTGTTATTATATAAATAAAACAATAACTTTAGATAAAAATGCTTTTATTTTATTAATATGACGACTTGTACGCAAAACTGCGAAAAAGTAGCTAACCCTACTTTTAACTTCGAAACAACAATAGATTCCTCGATAAAACTGTACTAGCTATAGATGATTAGATAGCTTATTTCATAAAAATTTCAATGACACAGGGTTTGTCGAGCTACGATGCGTAATTTCAGAGATATCATAGTTTTAGTGGACGCGGAGAAATCGCATGATTTCGGCCGAGCGCGCAGTGACAGCTTTGTGCAAAAGATGTGCGTCACCGCAGCAACATGTTGAAAAATTTTGTGCTTTAGAGAGGTGAGAGTATGGCAAATAATAAGTCCATCGTGAAGAGTAGTTTGTTCACTAATAGCAAAATTTGTTCAAGTGGTAGTTTTAAAGTTATTCGAGAAAAACACATTTGCTAGGGTTGCCAACCGTACTTTATAATAAAGTAGGTATTCTACGTTATTTCGGTTTGGGTAAACGTACTTCATACTTTATAAGGAATATAAAGTACCTACGCGATAATACTTTATATTTTCATCTATGTTGACTTTTATAGGTTTTATTTAATTTTTTACTAAAAGCAAATAGGTTCCCTGAATTGAACTAAAACAATTGTTTATCTACCTTAATATATACATCATATTATTTTTATATAGCCTATAGCCTTCCTCAATAAATAGGCTATCCAACACTAAAATAATTTTTCAAATCGAACTAGAAGTTCCTTGGATTAGCGCGTTCAAACAAGCAAACAAACTCTTCAGCTTTATAATATAATAATAATAATAATAATATTCTACCACATTCACACAACACCATCTAGCCCAAACTAAGCAGAGCTTGTACTATGGGTACTAGACACTGGATAAACATACATATATTACTTGTTTTTTTTTTGTAAATACATACATATTATACATAGAAACACCCAGACCAAGACAAACATCCATGTTCAAGCAATGTTTGACTTGTGCGGGAATCGAACCCGCGACCTCAGGCGTGGCAGTCGGTTACACTAACCACTACGCCATCGAGGCCGACAATATATATGGTATAGGTATACCTTATATGGTCTTTAACCGTGATGAGTACCTATAACCAGTATGAGTTAGTGACCCACAAAACTGTCAGGGTTATCGTTAGATTAGGTCGGCAACATTTATTCATCAAGGTTATTTTTTGCAATTATGTTAAAATACATAATAAGTATTTAAAGACGGTCTCATTTTGTAAAATAAGAACGATAATATCAACTTTATAAATTAGTAAAAGGAAATATCTTCAACAATTCATTAAAAAAACTGATAATAATGCTTTGACCGATCCGTGAATTGAATACCAAATCATAGCGGACAGCAGACACATTTACCTACTGCTGTTTATAGCATACTAGCTTTTGCGCGCGGCTCCGACCGCGTGGTACCTACATCAATAAAAAGTAGCCTATGTTCTTCCCCAGGTTTTAAACTATATCTGTACCAAATTTCATCTAAATCGGTTGAGTGGTTTAGCCGTGAAAAGGTAACAGACAGACAGAGTTACTTTCGAATTTATAATATTAGTAAGGAAGTAAGGATTTAAAAGATGATGAGTTTATAGCGTATTTAAAAGATAGATGAGTTCAAATATAACGATCAAACTTCGTTCATAATAAATGGAACTGTCAGCTTAAAAAAATAAATAGCCTTTTTTTATTCATGTAGCTCGAAGTCCAACGTACAACTCGGGCAAATGCTTCACCTTGCTACTAGTATAGTATTATATTATCTGTGACCTTGCGCATATAACTGCGTCGTGTATAACAGCCATTAGATCTGATAGATTTTTTAAATCTATAAGTACTAGTATTAAGCTGAAGAGTTTGTTTGTTTGTCTGTTTGAACGCGCTAATCTCAGGAATTACATCGAAAAATCCTTCTAATGTTGGATAGCCTATTTAATTTTATCAAGGATGGCTATAGGCTATATAACATCACGCTACGTCCCACGGGGGCCGTGCAGTAACCATAAACGCGAGTGAAACCACGGGCATATCTAGTAATATAATAAAACTAGTTTTCACCCGCGGCTTCGCTCGCGTAAATGTAGGTTAGGTTAGGTTAGGTTTGCAACAGTTATTTTTTTTGGATGAAAGGTACCCTATGTCCTATTCTGTACCCCTGACAACGTGTATGCTAAATTTCTTATTGATCGGTTGAGTAATTAAGGCGTGAAAGCGTAACAAACAAACTCACTTTCGCATTTATAATATTAGTTGGGATCTTCGATCAATATAGCGCTGTCGTAAAGTGGCTGCGAGCGAAATTGTGCATTCGACTGATTTTTGCAGAATTTTGTTGAGGCCGTTTTTCGAGCGACGATCGTGCACCTATGGTATATTTGATCGATGGTTGGGATAGCCTACCTCAATAAACAAACAATCTAGCACAAACATTTTATTAAGATTGGATACGTACATAGTTCCTGAGATTATCGCCTTAAACAAACGAACTCTACCTACAGCTGTACAATATAGCTTAAAAGTATATAATTACAAGTAGGCAGCGCCGACCAAGGACATTTATAAATACCCATCGACGCACTGGCAAAACACTAATGGAAGCCGGCGCGGCGTCAACTATTATCAATTATCATATATTAACTAATATAATATAATTTGTAACAAGTTTATTGCTCTCTTACAAAATTTTCCATTCGGTCTGTCTAAGTTTTTTTTTATGGATTAGGGTGCAGACGAGCAGACGGATCGCCTGATGGTAAGCGATTACCGCCGCCCATGGACACCTGCAACACCAGAGCAGTCACAAGTGCGTTGCCGGCCTTTTAAAAAGGAGTACGCTCTTATCTTGAAGTGTTAAAGGTCGTATTGGTCCGGAAATACCGTAGGCGACAGCTCATTCCACAGTTAGTATACTTAGCTATCACCTAGTACTTATAGCTTTTGCATAACCAATTTTTATTCCGCCTGTTTTTGAGATTGATGTACATGATATTTTTGTAATCACATTGAAGTTGCAAAAATATTTCAATCGTATTTTACTCGTACTACTCAATGGCGCAGTGATAGTGTGCGACTGCTGTGCGTGTGGTACCGGGTTTGATTCTCGGGACGGGTAAAGTATTATTTTGATTTTTCTGTTAACAAGTTATATCAGTGGCATAATATATCTCTGAATGTCCCTTTCGCAAAATATAGGCATGGCCCGATGGTCTCTCCGCGACCATAGCTGCTGAAAAGCAACCAAAACGTCAGCGAAAGTGTAAACTTAGATAAATGTAAATCTATACTAATATTATAAAGCTGAAGAGTTTGTTTGTTTGTTTGAACGCGCTAATCTCAGGAACTACTGGTTCGAATTGAAAATTCTTTTAGTGTTGGATAGCCAATTTATCGAGGAAGGCAATAGGCTATATAACATCACGCTACGACCAAAAGGAGGGAGCAGCAATGAAAAATGTTGCAAAAACGGGGAAAATTCTCTTATGTGAGGCAGACGAAGTTGCGCAGGTCAGCTACTAGTTTAATAATTTAAATAGCTTAAGTAAGTAAAGTTTCAAATTAAATAATTTCAAAACGATATAATACTAGTGTTTTAAAATAAACAAAGCGATAAAATCCGTATAAAGTAGGTAGTTACATTTTAATCTTTAAATTCGCGTAAACGTAAGACCACGCGTAAGACAATATTATCTATGGTTTAATAATAATAAAGTAGTACTTTAGTAGTTTCAAAACTATGTACCTAATGATAGTGTTTTAAAATAAGCATTGTGATAAAATCCGTATATAGAACTTTTACTTGAAAAATAAATCATTGAAATAGTTGACTTTCTTTCAAGAAGTCTTTTCGTCTGTGCTGTGGACGTGAGATACTTGATTTGATTCCCAAGTCGGGCAGTGTTATTAGATTTTTCTGATACGATATTTCTCAGCTACCTTCGTGGAATCTAGAAATCTGTTTGTATGGCCTTCGTGGATAGGTACCTATACTATGCGTTAGTCTTTCATAAAAGCGTGATATTGTTGTTGTCTGTAAAAGTTATAGCACTACACATGTGTATTTATATGAAATTAACTTATTGATGTTTATACACTACTAGATGTTCCCGCGGTTTCACCCGCGTTTATCGTTACTGCGCCGCCCCCATGTGCGCCCGTCGTAGCGTGATGTTATATAGCCTATAGCCTTCCTCGATAAACAGGCTATCCAACACCAGTAGTTCCTGAGATTAAAGCGTTCAAACAAACTCTTCAGCTTTATTATATTAGTATAGATAGGTACATGGGTATTTATAGGTATATGAAATGAACATAGGTATTAGTCTAAGTAAATAATGTAAAAAATCTTTAAATATAAAAATATTTCTAACGAGTTGAAGTTATACATGCAAGATATTAAATATTTTTACATTTAAACTAAATAAAGCCGTATTTTCATGAATAAGTTAATAACATAAGATTTTATAAGTTTAGCTATGCTCTTCTAGATAGATTTTATAAAGGAGAATGCTTTGGCTTGTATGGATTCCAGTATCGGTTTATATTGACATAAATATTTTATGAGTCGAGATGAAAGTTACCTCATTATATAAGGTATAATAAATAGGTACTTTAAAGAAAAATAAATAGGTATGATTTACGAAAAGCACCGAGATATTTAGAAAATGCTCTTTTAAAAACAGTTACTACCCTTACATTTAAATTAACTTAGATTAAAAAAATATATCAGGAAAGTGTAACAAAAGTCATATTTTTAATACCACTATACATTTAAGAGCAAGGAATTGCAAAACTAAGTTATATTTTACAACATTATAAGTTGATAAAACTACCAAATTAAGTTTCCACCCGCAGTCTTGCTCATGACATTTATAGGGATTGATTTTGTTTTGATATGGCCTCCATTTTGTTTTACTTTTTTAATATTTTAAATCCGGAAATTGTTGCACTTGTTGCCATATTAAGAACATTAATAACTATATCGATTTTAGAAAATATATATTAGGTAACTGTTTTCTTCATTTTATATTGTTTTGCAAATAATTAACCAGACGATAGTTGATATTCAAAATTATATTTATTTTAATTGTATTTTTGCAAGTATAATACGTTGTTCATATTTGTGAGTAGGATATTTAAATAACGATGTCTTTATTGCTGGTAACCCTGATAGCCCTTCCAAATAAAATCATATGAATCGTTTCAAATCTTAATTTATTGAAAAAAAATCGTATAGCTTTTAGAATTTAACACTACAGGACAAATCATGAACAATTCAAAAATGAACGCGGATCGTGGGTTTTTGGAGCGTAGGTACACTATGCCTAGTTCTCTTTCAAGGGTGTTATTACGAGATTGCCCATTCTCCTATAACAGCACTATCTATAATATTGCCTGCACCTTTATTTACAAAATAATCCTCATCGTCAGTCTAAGATGTAATATTTACTTTACCTGATTGATAGCGTCGGGTTTGCTTCTCACAGAATCGAAAACCAAATGTCCCAGGTGGTAGTTTTCATTGTTTAAGTCAAAAGGTTTCATTTTCACTGACACTAGCACTTGTATTTTCGTTGGCACTATTATCAGTCCGCGCTATTATTATATACGCAACGATCTTGTTCGGCAGACAGACACCGAGTGTCGACCGTAGAGTTATTTCTCTTATATAAGTTCAATGTCCACAGAGATTAATGAATTACGTCTGCAGAACTGACTGACGCGTGGTATATGGGAGTTATATTTTGACATTTATTCAAAAGTAGCGTTATTCTAGTGGGCGATGCGCGAGCGATGGTCACTCTGACCAGAGTTTAGTTCGATCTCAAGGCACGCATCCTTGGCTCTTCTAATTTATTTGCGTTTTAAATAGGTAATTAGGTATCGCTTGCTTTAACGGTGACGAAAAACATATTTTGGAAACCTGTATGCCAATTTATATAGCACTCTCTTAGTTTGGTATGATGTTATTGAAGATTTATGTCTGCGTGTGTATAAGTCTGCAAACGCGCACTGGGCAGCGTGGTGGAGTAACCCTTTTCACACTACGAAAAAACCCGTGCTTAGTTGAACAGTTAATACACAGGGATGATATAATTATAATTTTATTATTTGATAAAGTAACAGGCCTAATAAAGCCTACATTGGGAACAAACTGTCACACTACATATGAGAAAATCAGTGTATTTAGTTACGTTTTCCTTTTCCACAGTTTTTTTTATAACAATGTTGTCAAACTTACATAGGTATGGCTAGACCGGTTGGTAAGTCGTTATCGTAGGTTAATAACTTATTATCGCTTTTAATGTCAAGGATATCATTTGCGCATTGCCAACCATTGGGAAGAGGGAGTTCAAGATGGAAGGTAAGGAATAGGAGTAGAGGGTAAGTGAGCGACTCTTGCTGTTTGCTGCATCTTGTCCAGCACTGTAACGAAGTTGCAGCAGGCACGGTGTGGAATCTAGCGGCGCTGGTACCAAGCGCAGGCACATATTATGGCAACCATGACTTGGAAGCGCTCCAAGCGCCACTTTTTCATTAGTGATACTATTTTATAACGTTTGCATGTATAATATGTTTTCTACGATTTTAATAAATGCCTATTCCAGTAAACATTCCTCCGCGACCACAATTTAAAAAAATATTTTATGTTACATGGGTATACATATAAACAAAATGACCCCGGGTGTATAAATAATATAAAAATTTGTATAGTAGTTGTAGTAGGTACAGTCAACGACATACGTAGCTGTCTATATACAGGGTGTGGCGTAAATAATGGATAACCCTGAAACTGTCGACTGGCCAGATTATCATCTATCATTTACCCCACTTATATCACCATCGCAGTGTAGTACATTCTTTTTTCGATACAGGGGCCCAAAAATTCAATTGTTTGTACACAATTCTATGAAGATAGGAACCCTTTCCTCCTTCGTAATAAAATATATTTATATTTTAATATATTTATATTTTAATTTTATATTTTTTTATTTACTTATCTTTCATTTCTTATATTTTCTAATAGTTCAAAGTCCAAACAGTCTAGGTTGATGTGTCGCTGTGTGTAGGTACGCAATACGAAAACCTCTGAAGCTTACTAAAACGTTGAGTATAATACACTCAGATTTTAAGCAATTATTTGTGAATCACACAAATGTCTGTCCTGTATGATGCTGTGGAGAGGCGATCACATTAACCACTGCACCAGCCTTGTAATCGGTCACTCAGACATATTACGATAAACAAAAAATCTTGAATGAAAGTAGGCCAGACGGAAATGGATTCTAACAACAATCATTAGTATTAACAAGAGTGATGATAAGGTCCTGTGTAGTTTTTTGTACACCATGTAATGAGTACTACTTGTGAGTTAATGCGTAGTAGGCATTACACTAGGCGGCTATTTTCAGGTAGCTCTCGCGCTAGGACTATGTCAACATTGAAATAACGGACCTAGGCTAACGTTCTTTGAACAATTCGGTGACATTTTGGAGAAAGGCCTGATTGTGAGTACCTGCTAGGTAGTAAAAACGTGCATGAAGTCGGAGATATTTGAGGGAAAGGTCAGGTACCTAATAGTCTTCTTTCTGGTAAATTACCAACTATTATTATATCCGTATATTCGAGTGATCAGAATGGTGCATTCGAATACATTTACAGAAGGAGTAGACAAAGATGTGTTACGGCTACATTTCGTTATCATTGTTTAAACCAGAGGTTCCCAGACTTTTTTCTCATAGACCACTTTCAGAATTTAGCTGGTTCCGATGGACCCCCTGCAGCTAAACAAGTTCATGCAAGTAAAAAATTTATGAAATAACAGTCGCTGAGCTTGTCGAACCGTCGGTGAAGTCAAGCCAACATTTTAGTACTTCACTATCGAAAGCAAATAAATTTTCGTGGACCCCCGCTTACGAATTGTGCACCCTCATGTTTTTGTCACGCCAACGTAGATCCCCGTCGAGTCTCCCGTGGACCCCTGGGGGTCCACTTGGACCACTCTGGGCACTAATGGTTTAAACAAACCACTTATGTACATAACTGAAGACAAACAACGGGATTTCTAGTAAGTATGCTTAACCCGGGCATCGAAGCTTTACACTCGCACTTATACAGGAAGTGCAAAGTTATACCACGGAACCAAAGCGAGATTAAGTAAAACGTACCAAGCAAAAACAATAAAGTTAACGTGATTCGTCCTCTAATATACTTATTATTATTTTCTTTGTAATCTAATCATCATTTTATGTAGAAATAACTATATTATTTCGTCATAAAGTAAAGTGAATGACATACGTATTAATAGAGACATATAAATAAAACTTAAGCAATATCGACACGGTTAATCTCTGGGTATACCTAGACACGTTAATTTGACACGTAGGTGTTTGATGGCCGCGCGGTGACCGCCTTTACCTGTTTTAAAGATCACGCTGTTATAATTATGATAAGATCAAGTGACGCCAAAACACGCACTTGTTTATCTACGTATTAACTGGAGCGAGCAGGGAAGGCCATACATCCAAGTGATCCAAGGGCTAATATAATTAATGATGATAAGAAAACGACGGTTTTGATTTAATCTGAAAATGCCAGACATAATCAAAATCAATAATCAAAGATTTCAACTATTACATGGTAATATAATGTAGATAAAGTTTGGGAGCACTTCTGTTAAGTTAATAAACCTGTGTTAGACTTAAAAGAGTCCTTTCTTGTCCATGGCATATATTAAAACAATGTAGGTAATAGATAAATTAAGATTTATAAATAATAGTAGAAACATAAAATTATTATCTACTGTGTCTGGCCGCCGCGCCGGTGTACCGACGCGATTTCTTTTTGATTTGTTCTCATACATCGGCTTTTGCCATGACAAAAGCAAACAAGAGCCCATGGTCGCACAGAATTATTCGCCCCAGGGCGCCAGTATTACTAAAACTTCTTTCTACCTGGTCTTATCTCGGATCCTGGAGTCTTACCTATCTTTAATTATTTTTTTGCTGCATGCGCGAGATATATTGGAATTAACGTTTATTCAAAACTGCAGGCGTTTATAAAAACGGATGATATACCTATAAGACAAATAAGTGACGATAAATATGTACATAGCCGACAACAAACAAAACATATCTGCCGATACCTAGGTACTGATAAAGATAAGGATTTTAGAATATTTGTCTGTCTATTTGTTCCAGTATCATGCAGAAGTCACTGGACGACTTTTAAATAAGTATAAGTAATGTAAGTGAGGCAGCAAGAATAGAATTAGTTTAAAAATACAACATTAATTTATATATGATCGGTAAATGTAATGACATTCTAGCTTTTCCGTTATCAGAGGAAGCTGGGATGTTAATAAAATTAGTAAATCTTTATTTAAAACGTGGTGACTAATTGTGATTAAATCCTCTATAATAAATAAAGATAAAAAAAAAGTATGTTCCCTTTAATCGGGTTTATAAATATTACTTTTATAAATGAAGATTTCATTGCTGACGACAAAACAAATCAGACTTCAGCTTATTGGCCACAGAACCAATGCAAGACTGTAGGTATATATTGTGATTTGTGAATAAGCCTTAAAAATCACGATCATCAGGTTCATTCAATAGGTACTAGCTATTCCTCCGGAACAGCAGATTTTTGAATAGTACCTACGCTATGTCCTTTTGCGAAATTTCATGATGTCGGTCGAAAAGACAAGGCGTGAGAGCGTAACAAACAAACAAACAAATTCTTGGGATACCGACTACCTTCTATTTTTGAATGTATGTATTACCTACATACAAAATATTTGTTTCTGCTATGTAGTGATGGGTAATTTTCCGAAAAATTTCAAAACTCGGAAATTTTTCAATTTATTTTTCTGAAAAATTGAAAAATTGGGAAAATAATGGAAATATATCTTTTTATCGAAATTATTAGTTTAAATGAAATAGTTAATAAAATATAGTTCATAATAAGTTGAAATTCAAAGGATTTAATGGCTTTACATGTTGTTTAAAAAAAAAAACAAATGTGCAAAGTTATATTTTAATACAGATTCATGGTCAATGGTTTATTTTACACATAAACATATATAATTACGTCACTCAAGATTAATCTGAATCCAAATCTGAATCATGATCATCATAAAAGAATTCGTCATCAACATTTTGTACATTATCTGCATCTACAAACAGTAAATCTTCAGTTGGTGGACTGATATCGTCCTCTTGATTATTGTGAATATACAAATCATCATTATTTCTATTTTCCATATTCCAGTTATATGCAATAAAAGCCATTTTTTCAGCTCGCTCCGTCAGCAGTCTATTACGCTTCTTTGTGTGAATTCCACTTATTGTACTAAAATAACGTTCACATGCGGCAGACGTTACAGGAGCCGTGAAGATAACTTCAGCCACTTTTCTCAGTTTCGTAAATTTACATATGCCTTGCCACCAAGAAAGGGGGGTGACATTATTTACTGGCGACCACACAAATCTTTGACTCCAAAAGTTAGATTTTGATTTAAAATCGGAAACCTCCGCCATTATATTATCAATATTTAAGTACGTTGCTAGTTCATCGATAAAATTCATTGCTGCAGCATCTTCTTCAAACAAATCCCAAATTCAGAAAAACAGTTTTGTGATGCGGCAGTGATGACAGAACCAGAGTACAAAGCGGAAGAAAATGAGAACATTAGAATTTCAAATTTAATGTTTTGTAAATTTATCTCGCATGAACTTGACCGGTATACCGGTGATGAACGGTATAATCTTATGCAAGAAATCATAAAAGTCTTTAAGAAAAATAATAAATAACAGTCTTAGTAGTAGGGTACGGAATCCTAAATATGAGAAATTTTAGTATTTTGATAAAAAGTAACAAATAAAAATTTGTTATCTTGTTTTATTTTCTGATCTTGGTCGACTTCCCATTTTTTTCCAATATTTGAAAAATTGGAAAAATATTGGAAATTTTTAATTTTTTCTTTTCTTTTCATTCCGAAATTTTTCCATTACCCATCAGCCTCAGCCTATAACTGAGCTACGCAGTGACATTGTATTGTGCTATTAGAGTAAAACGTGCATTAGGTAACGGAAATTGGTGCTTTTGTTCAATTGTCTGCATAGGCGTATCCAAGACCACTGTTCTCGGTCATTTCATATGACTAACAAATGACGAAGGAGTTGCTAGTTGTTTATTTTTTTATAAGACAACACCCGCACTAGAAATATATCCCGTGCAGGGACAAACAATCAAACAATGGATATAAAAAACAAAAAGACTCTGAATAAACATTTTTGTAACAAGAAATTTTTGTCTAGTGTGGGGTGCGACCCCTTAAACCTCTACGCAATTCGCTTATACGCAAGTATTCTAGCTTTCGTACAGCAATTAAAAGAAAATTTATTAAAGCATACAAAATGTTATTCTATCCCAAAACAAAAACTAGTCGCCACGGCAACTACTTCAGAGAAAACGTATTTTGAGTAAACAAATTAAAGTAACATTGACGAAATAATAATAAAGAACATTGATTGCATAAGTATTTATAATGATTATACTTGCCAAAGAATCTCAATATACGAAACCTATATACGAGATTTATCATTGTTTATTTCGAAAACACTTCCATAAGATATTTAAACTACCTACCTAATTAATAAATTATTTAAATTTACACTTTCACCGACGTTTTGATTGCTTTTCAGTAGCCATGGTCACAACGAGACTAAGACGGTAGCCAACTTAGTCTCGTTTCGGGTACTTTGAAAAAACTACACAAGTCTTGTAGTTTTTTCAAAGTACGCTTTCAGAATGTCGTTGGGGCTACTGCGTCATTGCAGTGCGTCGCAGGTGTTTGCAGTTGCGCGTGTTGACGGCTTTCACGCTAAAATGCGGAAAAAGCGGAGTCACTTTTTCAGAGATTGAATAGTAGTACCAACAGCAGAATGCTGCAAATGTAAATGATTGCCTCCCGTAATGATTGCCCCATACAGGCACACTGGGTGGGCACCGTTACTGGAAAACTGTAATGTATAGGTATTTAATTTATTTCTTTTTACTAACATAGATAGTTTGTAAGAACATTTTACCTACTAACTCATAATTGGATTATGTCCGAAATAAATATTTTTATTATTATAATAAAATTTTTGGTGTTTCTATTTACGCAGAATGAGCTTAAAGTATCATGAAGTCTGACTAATTGCATCACTGCATTCCAAGCTGGTAGTAGGTATATTCCAAGCATCTTCTATAGAATATTGTCTTATGTTTACGAGAATCTTTTACATTAAACTACTATACACAGATTTTATCGTGTTGTTTATTTTGGCACTATTATTAGGTACATAATTTTAAAACTATTAAACTTTACTCCTATTTAAGCTATTTATATTATTAAAACTATTTCAATATAAGTCTACTTTCAAAATTAAGTAGTTTAAATGAAGTACTTACAATTTTCTTTTGATTCTACATATTATTGGTAACGCATCATTGAAATCGATGCTCTTTTACGAGTATCTGTGGTTTGACAACTCTTAAATAATCGTTGGTTTCTTATTGCACGCGTTCACACATAAACAAAAGTTGGAAAAAGATTAAATTTTAATAAACATAAAATATCGAAAAATGTTTTTTATGATAATCATGAGGATCTATGCGAATGACAGCACGGGTGATGCGCGTTATACCAGCTATCAGAATGTCCCTCGGAGCATAATACAGGAAAGACGAACACAACTTGTGTCTGAAGTCGAGGACTCTCTTGGGCGGGCCTCCGAATGGGGTGAACAGAACTTAGTTCGATTCAACCCCTCGAAGACACAAGTGTGCACGTTTACTGCCAAGAAGGACCCTTTTATCATGGCGCCACAGTGCCAAGGAGTTACTCTCCGTATCTCCAAAACTATTGGGATCCTCGGCGTGGAAATCTCAAATAAAGTCCAGTTTGGGAGTCACTTGGAGGACAAAGCTAAATTAGCGAGTAAAAAGGTGGGTGTACTGAACAGAGCGAGGCGGTACTTCACACGAGGTCAACGTCTTGTGCTTTACAAAGCACAGGTCCGGCCGCACGTGGAGTACTGCTCACATCTCTGGGCAGGGGCCCCCAAATACCAGCTCGACCCACTTGACTCCCTACAAAGACGGGCAGTTCGAATCGTCGATGATCCCAATCTCACGGATAAATTGGAGTCGTTGGAGCAATGGAGATTTTGGGTCTCTCTGCGTGTTCTACCGACTCTTTCACAGGGAGTGCTCTGAAGAACTGTTTGATTTGGTACCGGGCGGCGGCCCCTTTCTATCACCGTACCACTCGACAACGAAGCAGGGTTCATCCGTATCACCTGGAAGCGTCCAAATCTAAGACGGTACGCGTTCAGCGATCATTTCTCCCACGTACGTGCAAGCTCTGGAATGAACTGCCAGCTTCGGTGTTTCCCGAGCGCTATGATATGTCCTTCTTGAAACGAGGTTTAAAGAGAGTTCTTCTTTCACGGTAGGCAGCGGCTTTGGTGTGTCCTGACATTGCTGAAGTCCATGAGCAGCGGTTACCATTTTCCATCAGGTGGGCCACTTGCTCGTCTGCCACCAATGGCAATAAACAAAAACATGCAATATTAGGCTATCACCAAATTTATTTCTAACTAGATGTGCCCGCGGTTTCACTCGCGTTTATGATTACTGCGCCGCTCCCATGGGTCGCAGCGTGATGTTATATAGCCTATAACTTCCTCGGTAAATAGGCTATCCAACACTTAAAGAATTTTTCAATTAGAATCAGTAGTTCCTGAGATTAGCGCGTTCAAACAAACAAACTCTTCAGCTTTATAATATTAGTATATGTAGATTTGCAATTAAGCTGCCTTGAAGTATGATTATGATTTTGATATTTTTTGTGATTGTGTGATGTGATGTGATTTAATTTAATTTGCTAAATAACAATATACCAACTTGTATACAATAAAAATAATAGATATAAATGGCTTTTTTTTTATCGTGCTCGTCAAAATTACCACACTCCACCTGATGGTAAGCAGTCATGTGGTCTAAGAGCAGTGGCCTCCACACCGCCCTCATAGTAGCCGAGGCGATGTTGAGGTCTCTACTTTGACGGCCTGAGAAGGTGCTTTTTCATGCCCCGCTTACAGGACCCAGGATTGAAGGAAGAAGGAAAGGAAACACGTGCCTTGGCAGAGAATTCCATGCCTTGGCCGTTCGGCAGAGGTATGAGGACCCAAACTTTTTGGTACGCGCTCTAATCGACTCTACCATGTAAGGATGGCATCTGAGCCCAGAACGCGTTGTTCTGGATAGGAAAGGGGAGGGCGGGATAAGGTGGAATAACTCTTCAGAGCACTCCCCGTGGTATATTCTGTAGAAACATGCCAATGAGGCAATGTCCCTACGGAGTTGCAGAGGTTCCAGTGAACTCGTGACCTCTGGATCTCCGATAATACGGACAGCCCGCCGCTGTAACCGGTCGAGAGCGTCCAGCAAGTACTGCGCGGAGCCATTCCAAAGATGAGAACAGTACTCTACGCAAGGGCGCACTTGTGCCTTATACAATAGGCACAGTTGCCCAGGCGCGAAGAACCGCCTCACCCTGTTCAGAACTCCGAGTTTTCGCGAAGCTTGCTTAATGACGCTCTCGATGTAGGTTTTGGGATTAAGGGAGCGGCAAAGATCCATACCTAAGATGGAGAGGCTGTCACGTAATACCAGTGGAGTGTTCTTCAGAGAAGGGAGGGGAAGGAACGGAGACTTTTTTGTTGATAACGCGCATGCCTGGGTCTTCTTGGCGTTGAACTCCACCAAGTTCTTGGCACCCCATTCATAGATGCGGTCCAAGGTCTGGTTAAGTTCAACGACAAGATTCTGCCTTTTCCCCTCAACCTCAGCCTGTTTGGCCCCAGGATGTTCGAGATATCGCCCATGCACGGTACTGTCGTCCGCATAACAATGTATGTTGCCGAGATTCAACATATCATTGATATGCAGAAGAAAGAGCGTAGGGGATAAGACAGACCCTTGAGGCACTCCTGCATTGACCTGCATAATTTTGGATGCGCGACCGTCGCAAAGGACCCGAATACGACGCTTCTGCAGGAAACTTGCAATCCAGGTGCACAGTTGAGGGGGCAAGCCATAGGGCCGGAAGCTTGGAAAGAAGAGTCCGGTGCCAGACTCTGTCGAAAGCTTTGGCTATGTCAAGGCTGATAGCCAAAGACTCGCCGTGCTTGTCCATAGCCTCACCCCAGAGGTGCGTGACGAACGCTAGAAGATCACCCGTTGATCATTTAGACCGAAAGCCGTATTGGCGATCATTGATCAACGATTGATCCTCCAGGTAGCGGACAATTTGGGTGTTTATAATCCGCTCGAACACCTTGGAAAGCACCGAGGTGATAGCTATGGGTCGATAGTTGCTTGGCTCGGAACGGTCCCCCTTTTTGGGAATCGGTTGAACGTTCGCTTCCTTCCAAGCCTCGGGCACAATGCCTGCGGCGTAAGACGTCCGGTATAGGCGCGTTAGTGTGGGAGACAACTCCGCTGCACATTTTTTAAGGACCACAGCTGGGATGCCGTCAGGTCCACTGGCTTTCCGAACATCGAGAGACTGCAGTATCGCACGAATGGTTCGTCGCCTGATACATAATATATCAGGCATGGTGTAGCCGCAGTTGGCAATGTTAGGCGGCTGCGAACCGCAGTCATCGATTCGGGAGTTGGCCGCAAAGAGATTTGCAAGCAGATCTGCTTTCTCCTGCGGCCGATGAGCCAGTGATCCATTCGGATACCTCAGAGGGGGCAGCAAGGTCTGGCAGAAGTTGGAATGCACGGCTTTGGCCAGGCGTCAATAGCTACGACTGCCCGTAGGATGCGCCATTAGTTCCTGGCCGAACCGTGCGACGCGCTGGGCATCCGCTCTTAAGTATGCCCTCTTGCAGACCTTTGTGGCTTGGTTGAACGCTGCCTTCAGGTGATCCACGTTAGGGTCGTGGAGAGTGCGAGCCCTGGTCCAAGCGCGATACGCTGTCTGTTTGCGTTCAACAGCATCAGCGCATTCACTCCCGAACCAGGGCCTTTTCACTGTTGTGACATCACTGTATGGAATATAATATTCCATACCCAGGATGATTTCACCAGCGACAGCAGTAGCGCTCTCTGATGGATCCCTGTTCTCAAAGCAGCGTTGAGCCCAAGGGATGGATGCGAAGTATTCCCGCATTCCATCCCAGTCTGCTGACGAGTAGTGCCACAGTCGTCGTCTTGCCTCCTCGGGACGTGGGGGCGTAACAACAACAGCTGTGGCACAAACCAGACAGTGGTCTGAGGTGCCCAGAGGAGCACGAATCGACACACTGTACCGGTTCGAGTTACTCGTCAGCAGCAGATCGAGCAGAGAGGGCGCCTGACCTGCAATGTCTGGTATCCGGGTGGGCTGGAGTACCAGTTGAGACAGGTCATGCGTGAGAGCGAACGCATGGGCAGTTCGCCCCGCGTGGTCTGTTTTGGGAGAACCCAACCAGGTCTCATGGTGGGCATTGAAATCTCCCAAGAACACCAACTCAGCGTTCGGAAACCGCTCCTGCGCGTCGTCTGCCGCCTGACTCAGGTAATTGAAGAGTCGAGTTGTCTCAGCGTCTCCTGAATGGGATCGGTAGAGGCACATGTAGATTTGGCTGAAAGAGCCATGATCTACGTATACCCAAAGGACAGAGAAGGAAGGGTCCTCTAGGCATTGTAGACGGCGACAGCAAATATCCGCCCTAACAAACAAGCATACCCCGGCTTTCGCGAGGAAACATTCCTCTAGCACGTAGCCGGGATATTGCAGGTAGTTCTTGTCTGCAGGACGGCGTATTTGTGTCTCCGTTAGAAAAAGCATTGCCGGCCGAGCCGTCTCCAGGTGGTGATGGACGGCATTAAGGTTAGCGTAGAGTTCTGTGATGTTAATAAACTCCACGACACTGGAAGCAGCAGTGGGGTTACGGCGATTGGCTGCTGTTGAACGACAATGCTTTGTTCGTACTGCCATAGAGTGAAAGGAAGGAGAACGTGAAAAAAAAAAGAGGCGGCTATTCTCGCAGCAAAGTGGGGCAAGGCGCAGAGCAAGTTTTGTCATATAACTGTATGGTATGGCGATAGCCGATCCGACGGACGGAAGGACCCCCGTACCCTCCCGAAAGTGGTCGCCGGGACCCACCCTCCGGTCACCATCCGGCACGACGAGCCACCTCGAGATTATGCGCGGCATGATAAGGCAGCCGACCTAGTTGGTTAGACTCGGTTGGGCCTCTGGACTATACCGCGGGCGGCCAGCAGAGCACCGTTTCTACGGCTCTCCCTGGCCGCCGGGTCGACTCGCGCCACCCACACAATGACTCTACGGATACTCTGCAGGTCCCTCATAAGCTGCGAGAATCGTCACCTCATGCTTAGGCCTCCGGCGCTCTCATTCACCGAACGAAACACAGCAGTGAATCACTGTTGTTTCACGTCGATTTTCTGTGAGAGGGTAGTACTTTCCCGGTCGAGCCGGACCATTCTTGCTGTAACCAGCTTGGCTCTACTACTTGCAAATTTTTGGCTTGTATTGCCAAGTAACATATAAACATTCGACAATTGAAAAAGTCCAAAAGTTGTTTCTTACCTGAATGTTTAAACAAGTTCCACATTTTTTTGTCACACAAAAGAAACAAAATACCCTGTTAATAATATTTTATTACAACATGAAAACATAAATTCAGAACAGAGATTCCAACTTAAAACTACAAGTGTTAAAATTATAACATAACATAAAAGGCACTTTTACCCAATTATTTAAAGCTGCTCAATTAAATACACAATTATAATACATTACAACTTTACTTTATTTGCAATATAAGTCGCATTTCTATAAAATAAAAATATTAACTATTTTCATAAAAGATTTAAAAACGACACAAGAATTATACGTTCATCGTCAATTGTTTCATGCCAACCAAGCTTTTGTTCGCCTAGAGCAAAGGTTCCTAGACTTCTTTTCTCATAGACCACTATCAAAATTTAGCTGGTTCCGGTGGACCCCCTGCAGCTAAACAAGTTCAACATTTTATCAATTCTCTACGGGCTAACTTTTTAGTAATTCTCTACCGAAATATCGAAAAACCACTGGTACTGAATATGAAATATAAGTTTTTACAAGTAACAGTCGCTGAGCTTGTCGAACAGTCGGTGAAGTCAAGCCAACATTTTAGTTCTTCACTATCGAAAGCAAATTAATTTTCGTGGACCCCCGCTTACGAATTGTGCACCCCCATTTTTTTGTTACGCCAACGTAGTCCCCCGTCAAGTCGACCCCTGGGGGTCCACCTGGACCACTTTGGGAACTAATGGCCTAGAGTGAGAAAACATAATTATTGGTTTCGTGGAATTCTATAATTTACTTACTACATTTTTATTTTAACAGATTAAACTACGGATTACAATCGTGCCTTGTCTTGATTTATTTATGTAGATGTAAGTGGATGCTCCTATTTACCATACTGCTGCTTTAGAGGCTACCATCAAATGTTATTAAAAGCTTGAGTATGTTCAGTAGTAATTCATGGAGAAACGGTTGCAGCACCTTACAGTTATGATTTTTAAACAATATTTTATTGTAAACTTGGCGATTAAAAAGAGTGGCCATGAGTTTCTTGCCCGTTCTTCTCATGAGCTCTACACCCTTGCTTTGCTAAACGCGGCAGTAAAAGTAAATTCACAGAAAAAAATTTAGTGTATCTTTGACATTCATAAGTGTTACCTTGTAACCTAACTTGAAAAAAATTATTTTTGATTTTGATTCTGTATCGCCTGTGTATTGTCACGTAAATTGTAGAGAAAATAACAAGTAGCAATATCTAGTAGAAAGCTGGCGTAATCCGTGTCTACACCTTTCAGGCCCCGCTTAACATGTTGGCCAGGGTGGTGTGATGTGACTTTCTAAATTGTTGTTCATATACAGGTGTCCCAGAATATGTGATTCAAATTGTAATTTTTAAAAATGTGACTTGAATAAGAATAAAAGAACCAAACTTTTTAGAAAAGTACGACTTTTTCAGACTTTCAACTACAGGTGCTTCGTTTATGGCTAATTTTCTTTTTCTTTTCATATAATTATTTTTGAAGGATTGATTCGTAAAACTACTAGTTTTTTTTTAAACTTACTTAGTTTTGAAATCGCAGCATTATTTTGGTGTATGTCGTACTTTTTTGAAAACTTTGATTTTTTATTTTTACACGATTGTCATAATTGTTTTATTTAGCACATTTGAAAGGTCCTTACTTAATGCAATTTCCCGTTACAATTTGATTCACATATTCTGGGACACCTGTATACACAACATGTAATACGATTATAACTAAATTATTTGTGTACATATATATTATTATGCTAAACGACTATTATGGCACCATTATACAATTACTTCACATAATACAAGTGCCATTATTTGTACTCTAATTATTAAAGTTTAATATTATTATTTATATGTAAAGAATTGATGTTTTACAGTTTTGGCATAAGGCACTTACTTCAAGTCTCACGACATGAGAAGAAAATTGACACAATATTACTTTGGTATTTCGGATGGAGTTGTTTCTCTTTCTCGTGAAAAATAAACAGTAGTGGTTATTGATATATTAATTAAAATTTAGATTCCTGAAGAATAAATTTACCTGAGATAAGATTAAAATATTTTCAACAGTGTGCTTTGAATGTAGAAAAGCAAGAAATTAATCTTTTATCATATTCCTCCACATTCTTCTTTTAACAAGTATTTTATAAAAAAAGATGATGCAACAACATAAATTGAATAACAGACCTAAAGATATAAACATAATATACACATATGTTAATAATTATAAGAAATAAAATAAATACTCCTTTTATAACTAAACTCAAATAATACTGGTATCTTGTTGTACAATTAAAACTTCTTTCTGAAGATTGCCCGAACCTATTTTGCAGTTTGACATAACTTGCAGACCCTCCACCCTGAAAAATAAAAATGGTACATATTACTTCAACATCACTGAAAATGTATTGCGAACAGAGGTATGGCAGTCTGGCAATGTGCCTGCTGGACAACAATTAAGCTTGCCACATTGAAATCTTAAAATAAAGTTGGCAATCTATACTAATTTTATAAAGCTGGAGAGTTTGTTTGGTTGAATGCGCTAATCTCAGGAACTACTGGTTCGAATTGAAAAATTCTTTCAATGTTGGATAGCCCATTTATCGAGGAAGGCTATATGCTAGAGCAGCGATAGCTCAGTGGGGAGACCAACAGACTGCAATGCAGAGGGTCTAGGGTTCGAACCCACGCCGCGCACCTCTGACTTTCGAAAGTTATATGACTTTTCGAAATTATGTGCGTATTGATTGACAATTATCGCCTGCTCCGTGCCTCGGAAAGCACGTTAAGCCGTTGGCCCCGGCTGCCATGAACATCTATGGCAGTCGTTATTGGGAGAGTGTCGACACAAAAGATCCCACAGGGTCGAAGTGTCGCCGGTCTACTCTGACTGGCCCCCACATAAGATAAGATAAAGGCTGTATACTATATAACATCACGCTACGACCAACAGGAGCGGAGCATCATGTAAAATGTTGCAAAAACGGAGAAAATAATTCTTTTCTGTGAAGTATACGTTGTTGCTCGTGTCAGCTAGTATTGGAATCATACAACTCTGCTTCGATCACGTACAGGTCTGAGTTTATATATTATGTACGTAAAATACATGGATACATATTTTGATATCGGTGAAGTTGTGTAATACCTTAATTATTAGATTTTATTTTAAGTTCCACGTGCCTATTTGTCGTCTAGCAGACTTCGTGTTGCTACTGACAATTTATTTCATCCTAATCCAAAAATACTTTGCAGGTCTCGGTGTCGACCCCCGAGACCTGCAAAGGATTTTTGGGTCTGCTTCATTATCGCTGCATCATCGAGGCAGCATTAGAGATTGGTAAATAACATATTAACGTCCTCTACTCCTGAGAGGTCGAGATAGCTAGAGACTATTCAGGAAAAGAAAACAGAAAAAAATAATATGTCTGTACCTTGAGTGTTAATTGAATAATAGGTAACAGGGAGAGGCGTTGATCAAAGGTTAAACATCGGTCGGCCTCGGTGGCGTAGTGGTTAATGTAACCGACTGCCACGGCTGAGGTCGCGGGTTCGATTCCCGCACAAGTCAAACATTTGTGTGCATGAACATGGATGTTTGTCTTGGTTTGGGTGTTACTATGTATAATATGTATGTATTTACAAAAAAAAAGTATATATGTATGTTTATCTATTGTCTAGCACCCTTAACAACCTCTGCTTAGTTTGGGCTAGCTGGTGTTTTTTTTATTTTTATACATCCAAGGTGGCAAACAAGCATACGGCCCACCTGATGGTAAGTGGTCACCGTAGTCTATGGACGCCTGCAACACCACAGGCATCACTTGCGCGTTGCCGACCCTTTAGGAAAGGACGTGGGAAGGAGAAGGAACGGGATGGGGGAAAGGAGGTGATTGGGCCTCCGGCACTCTCACTCACCGAACGAAACACAACAGTAGGACTACTGCTATTCCACGTCGATATTCTGTGAGAGGGTAGTGCTTCCCCGGTCGAGCCGGCCCATTCATGCTGAAATTAGCGAGGCTCTACTACTCAAAAACTAATTGTTGTGTGTATGTGGTAGAATATTATATTATTGATGAAGGATTTGAGAGATAGCTAAGTATTCGTTAAATAAGTAAGGCTGACGAAGCGTGGTGTATAGCACTCACTCTGTATGCTCGACACTGACTCCCCGCTCGACTTCACAGCGTACGCTTTGTTCGCTGCATCCAGAAATCACGGTGTTGTTCAGTGTCACGTGTGAGCCGGAATACATTTGTATGCCAACACCGCAATTCTTTATCGTACAATTTCTAAACTCCACCTGGGAAAGAAAGCAGTTGAAATAAAGTGGAAAGTAGCCAACTACCTTACCTTAGAACACATAAAGGCACATTATTATTATTACACATATTTTTCATCTTTATCATTTAAAATATATTTTAGTATTTTCACATTTATGTACATTCATATGTTTACTTTATTTTATATTAAATTTATTATGTTATTTGGCACGCGTAGCTGTCCGTGGCCTCACTGGAATTATCCGAAAATCAGCGCTGCACTACCTACCACGGTGCTGCAGCATTATGCTGAGATAAGTGCCATTTTTGGTCTCGCACTGGCGGTATGATGTAATTACGTAAACTGCTTATTCTTACATTTTCTTTGTTTTTATTTTTGTATTTCTAAAATTTTATTGTTGTTTTTTTTATGCCAGTGTCAACATAAACTGTTTTCTTTCTTCTTTCAACTTGTGACGGTTCTATTTACTGTCTGGGAATAAACGCCGGCGTCCGTACGCCAATGGATGACTTGAAGCGGTAGTTACATAAATTAACAATAGCATGGCATGATGTTAAAAGTAAGTGATTCTAATTAGTCCATCTATTTAATTAACAAAACATATTGAACATCTATCTATACTAATATTATAAAGCTGAAGAGTTCGTTGGTTTGAACGCGCTAATCTCAGGAACTACAGGTCCTAATTGAAAAATTCTTTTTGAGTTGGATAGCTCATTTATCGAGGAAGGCTATAGGCTATATAACATCACGCTACGACCCACGGGGGCGGCGCAGTAGCGATAAACGCGGGTGAAACCGCGGGCACATCTAGTTTAAGATATAATGCATTAAAGTTCGTAAAAAGGGGCTTGTGACTTCTCTGTTTTGTAAAATTTGTACCGGTCAGCGACAAACATGTGTCAAATATAATTGCTAATCTAAAAGACGGACTAAAAACTATGTTTAAGTCATCGTGCCTATTATTATTATTACGAAAATATATTTGGCGAAATGTGGATGTATTACATCCGTAATAAATAATGCATAAATAGTTAAAGAAACGACCTTCTTTAATTATTTATGCAAGTAGAAAAACTTTGTGAAAAGGTTTTTTAACACACTTTCCTATATTTGATTCAATGACTTTGAAAGGGCTCATGTTTAACTTATCACCAGATAATATAGCAGTAAAAGATAGTAAATGATACCAAATTGCACAGCAAAATATATTTAAAGAGATCAAACTAAGTCGACGGAGCCCCGTTTTGCGGGGCTCCTATTTTTGGGTGGGTTTAAGAAGGAGGAACCTAACATAACCTAACCCTTCCGAGACGGAATGCAGTAATTTGAGTCGTATAGGTGCTCGTTATGATATATTTTAGTAAGCATATTTTGCTGCGCAATTAGTATTTTTGGTGGTCATTATATTTAATCTCCTTTGAAAGTATACAACATTTCTATAGTTTATTTTTTTATTGCTGAATGTACTTAAGACTGACTTTTTAATTAAAATAGATGAGTTTTCGTAAATAGCCGTCAACAGTCACAAGTCGTGAATCATGTGCTTCTACTAAGTTACCATTTTGAAGTGGACAGTACAGGGAAACAGTGAAAAGAAAGGTAGCGGTCTGTTGCGGGAGTCGTCACACTGAGCTAAGTGTGAGTGCAGCCGAACTTACCTGAGCGCCCTTATGTACAACTACACCAGAATAAAAGTTGTCAAACGTGCAATCTTCGATGAGAATTTTCGCTCCTGCCATCGCTACTATGCCTTGAGCGAAGTCACACTGGAAAAAAATATACATCTGTTATCGACTGACATATTTTGTATTGTCAGCCTCGATGGCGTAGTGGTTAGTGTAACCGACTGCCACGCCTGAGGTCGCGGGTTCGATTCCCGCTCATGTCAAACATTTGTGTGCAAGAATATAAATGTTTGTCTTGGTCTGGGTGTTTCTATGTATAATATGTATGTATTTACAAAAAATGTATATATGTATGTTTATTCATTGTCTAGTACCCATAGTACAAGTTCTGCTTAGTTTGGGCTAGATAGTGTTGTGTGTATGTGGTAGAATATTATTATTATATTATTATTTGTATTTTTCACTAAAACAAATTTAATGTCGGATTTGTTTATTTTGGTTCTGAAATACTGTTTTTATGCCTATGATATTTTGTATTTGTATTAAATTTCTTATGGTTTGTATTTGAATATGTATACACTATAGTTTTAGATATATTCAAGGTATACAAGGATAGGAAGAATACATAATTATTATATTGCACATGCCAAAGTTAATAGCCATGAGCAGCGATAGCTCAGTGGGGAGACCAACAGACTGCAATGCAGAGGGTCTCGGGTTCGAACCCACGTCGCGCACCTCTGACTTTCGGAAGTTATATGACTTTTCGAAATTATGTGCGTATTGATTGACAATTATCTCCTGCTCCGTGCCTCGGAGAGCACGTTAAGCCGTCGGTCCCGGCTGCCATGAACATCTATGGCAGTCGTTATTGGGAAGTCAGTGCCCTCTAATACCCTGACACTGGTTACCTTAGGGTATCGTTAGCCTTCGGGTTGCGGAGGTCAGATGGCAGTCGCTCTGTGTAAAAACTGATATCCAGTTAAATCCGGTTAGACTAGAAAGCCGACCCCAAGTGACTTGGGAATAATAAAGGCTAGGGAGAAGAAGACTGTTTGCAATATGTTTAGTTTTGTGTCTTATTAAATAAATAAAGTAATAAAAATTGTGTTAGTAGTAGGATGTTGGGTACCTGTGAAGTAGTAGAGTCATCAGACAGGCTACACCGCGCGAGGTGCACGTCCCCCGCGCGCACCAGTAGCGCCGTGCTGACGGCGCCGCACTGCAGCGCCAGGTCTTGGAGCCGACACTCCTCGCTCAGCATGAGCAGGCACGAGCGCATGTCCGACGCTCGCAACGTGCTACCTGACAGTACGAACATCTAATTATTATAAGAACAACCCCCAGATTCTGAAAGTGCAAAGCGTAAAATAAACACGCCGAGACGAGCTTGCTTCAAATTTGTTTATCATGTCACGGCACCATTTAACCCGGGCCTGCTTGTAATTATAAGCCTAATTGGCGTCCCACTGCTGGACAAAGGCCTCCCCTTCCGACTTCCATCTATCTCGATCGCTTGTTCTGAGTTGCCAATCCCTTTTAAATGCATCGAGCTCGTCTCGCCATCTCCTCCTGGGCCGGCCCCGTTGTCGCCTCCCGTTACTTGGCATCCACTGTGTGATTGTTCCCGCCCATAACTCTCCTGGCATACGACAAACGTGGCCTGCCCAATTTCACTTTAATTTGGCAGCTGAGTTGCTGCTTCTAAGCATCGGTGAAATTGTGCGGTACCCAGCGTGAAACTATCCCCCTCACGCGAACATGCACGTGTAGAATCTCGTGCAGGGTTTTCTTTCACGGTAGGCAGCGGCTTTGCTGTGTCCTGACATTGCTGAAGTCCATGAGCAGCGGTTACCACTTTCCATCAGGTGGGCCAGTTGCTCGTCTGCCACCAATAGCAATAAAAAAAAAAAAAAAAAAATCTATAGTATGTGTTGAATCTCCTGATACGTAACTCGCCTATCGTCTGATTACATGTTTCACTGCTAGCATGTTTTCTTCCGTAACTGCCGTCATAGGGCGACCACTTCTTTCTTCATCCTCCAGAGTTAGTCGACCGTGCTTGAATTTGTTATAAGGTCGTAGTCGACGGTGAATGCTCTAACTCCATGTCTGTAAATGCTGGTGTCCCGTGTTGTTTCATTATTGTCAAGGTAGAGCTTGTAACTTTAGAAAATGTTAAGTTACATTATATAAGAATAATCTTTCTTGTTTATAATTTACAAATTAAAGCCTAAGGGTTCATACGCACTATGCGGGTAGCCGCATTACGGCTAGCCGCGCGGCTGACCGCAGGATGCGGTTGCGAATGCGGCCAGCCGGATCGCGGGCAGCCGCATTCGCAACCGCAACGTGCGGTTGAAGAACCGTTGCGATTTGCGGTCATGTCGATCCATTTCAAAGATGGACGTGGAAGAAGTTGCAGCTATTTACTACATTTACACACGTTACGTAAAGAAGAAAAAACAAAGAAAGAAGTACTGGGTGCATCCTTATTTGCAAACACGAGATGAGAGCAAGCATTTTGCAATATTTTTCGAAGAACTAAAAAAATATGAAGATAAGTTTTTCGGATTTACTAGAATGAGCATAAAAACGTTTGAAGAATTATTGAACATTTTAGAAAAATTTATAACAAAGCAAGACACACAATTTCGGAATAGTATTAAACCGGAAGCAAAGTTAATAATAGTGCTACGGTAAGTAAAAATAAATATGTATAATCCAATTTTTATTAAAATAATCTAGGTACACATTTCAAGCATCATCGTCAGTGATGGAATTAAAAAGTTCCATATAATCACTCTCCTGAGAAACCCTGTCCTGAGAATTTTCGGAAATTGGCGATTGTGTATTCGTCGGATTCCGATAATCACTCTCCTGAGATTTTTCGGAAATTGGCGATTGTGCATTCGTCGGATTCCTCACAATTTCTTGAGACGTGTCTCGTCCAAACTCCAAAGACTGCACAGGCTGCGTGTAGACATTACTTCCTGAATACTGTGCCGTTTGATATCCATGATGGGTATTCCCTCGTCCAACCTCCGAGAAGTTTGTACGGTGAGAATAGGGACTATTACCAGAATAATGTGACGTTTGATATCCCCGGTAAGAATTAGGCCTTGGATAATCGATGTACGAATAATTGAAAATCTGCGCATCTTTAATTACCTTTAAAATATCTAATTTACTTTGCAATTGCATATGTTCTGGATTTTTTTTTAATTCTTTTACTAGAGACAAGAAAAAGAGGCGATCCTCGTCATCTTCAACACTCTTTCTTTCTAAATTTCTATTCAAGGCCTCGACTAACTCTCTACCGATAGGATCATCACTATTATTTTTCTTGTTTCTCTTTGGTGCCCATGAAGTATTTGATGGAAGTGTTTCTTCATTTTGCATAGCTGTGTTACCATCTTCATTTCCTGTAGTTACATTCTCCGTTGTGCTATTGACAGTTACAGTATCTTTTAAAAATAACAAACTATCGTAGAAAACATATGAAGTCTTTTTTTTGCCGCTGATCCGCTCTTAGTCTCTTTCGCTTTATGGGCCTTCACAAAACAATCGCGAATATTTCTCCATTTTTTTTGAATACTCAAACCTAAAAAAAAACATTGTTTCAGATATTTGGCGTCAGGCTGTTCATTCGCAGAATTGCATTATATGTTTAAGATTGGAATTAGTACTATTGCCGAAATAGTTCGAGAAGTATGTGCAGCTATATGGTTTTGCTTAAAAAATATATGCCTACCACAACCAACCAAAGATATGTGGCTTCAAATTGCAAATGGTTTCTCTACTAGAGCACATTTTCCGAACTGTATAGGTGCTTGTGACGGAAAACATATTAGAATTATAGCACCTAACAATAGTGGATCAATGTGCTTCAATTATAAAGGATATTTTTCTTTGGTATTGCTAGCAATTTGTGACAGCAGCTACAAATTTGTGATGATTGATGTTGGAGCATATGGAAGATTCGGTGACTCAGCAATATTTCAAAACTCAAACTTTTATAAAAAAATTCAAGAGAACCGCTTGAACATTCCTGAACCAGCACCTATTTCAGGAAACAATGCAACTTGTTTCCCCTTCGTTTTTGTAGGAGACGAGGCATTTGCTTTAAGTACGAGTATGATGCGCCCTTATCCGAGAAATAATTTAAATATTACAAAAAGAACATTCAATTATAGACTTTGTGTGGCTAGACGTTACATTGAATGTACTTTTGGCATACTTGCGAATAAGTGGCGCATTTTTCACATACCAATTAATGTTCACATCGATTTAGTTAGTGATATTATTAAGTCTGCTTGCATTTTACACAACTTTGTAAGAGACAGAGACGGATATTCTTTTAGAGACTCATTAAGTAATCCACTAACTGAAACTATTACTCGAGATAACGTGCGAAGAAACAATAGAACTGCTTTCGGATATCGAGAATTATTTGCAGAATATTTTATGCATGAAGGGAGGGTAGAATGGCAGGATAATTACATTTAAAAAATAAAATGATTTTGATAATTACCTAGTTTTTGTTTTTCCTCCTTTGTCAATTCCGTACCGTGATAAATATGCACTAACTCTTCCCATGCTCTTTGTTTTAATATTCTATCAGAATACTCTGGTAATTTGGTGTTCCAAATTGCTGGCCGACTCTGGATTTCGATGATAAATTTTTCGGTATCGAATTCCATTTTACCAGACGTACCACGTGCACACACTCACTCAATGGCGGGCAGCCGCAGACTGAACCGCACAGTGCGTATAGCAACCGTCCGGCTGGCCGTCACTCGGGCCGCAGCCCTCCGAGCGACCGGAGCGGTCTGCGGGTAGCCGCATCGCAGTGCGCATAGAAATGAATATTACGTACATAATTGTGCTTGCGGTCAGCCGAACGGCTAGCCGTAATGCGGCTACCCGCATAGTGCGTATGAACCCTAATAATCTAATTTTAATTTATATTTTTGACTAGAGGATGCCCGCAGCTTCGCCCGCACATGTTTTTTATTTATCCATTTCTTCCCAATCCCGTGACAATTTCAGGAAATCCCTTCTTAGTGCACCCGTACAGTACCCAAGGAACATACATGTCAAATTTCAGCTTCTTGCGCCCAATAGTTTCGGCTGTGCGTTGTCTGTCAGTCACTCAGTAACGGAAGAGTTATTATCAGGAACAATTTAAAGTTAATTTTCCTGAAATAAGTTTAGTTAGGTTACCATTAAACCTCGCGAGATGACGTCCAGCCACCCTGAGGTTTGGCCTGGGGGTGGTGGGCTGCGTGGGCCTGCTCGCCACCCGATCAACACCAGATCCGAGAGGAGGCGTGCGTGTTCCCACGTGCGCCTCTGTGTCGTGTCTTTGTCCCTCACCAGGGGGACGGTGGAAGAAGTATTCTTTGTGTAGTGGCCCGCCGTCTCACACGGCGCGGGTCGAAATCACGGCGGGGTCGCGATTGCATGTGAAAGCGATTCGCGCGGCCCCGCCGTCTATGGTTATGTCGAGGAACACCGTGGTAGGTTTAGTCGGTATTACCGGGGTATCTTTTCCCCGGTGAGCCGGAAAAGTATTCCACAATGGAAAAAAAAAATTACCATTGAAGCTACAGATGTTGATGTGCGAGAGCGCCATCTCCGGTATCTCATACTCCTTGCTGCACACCACCAGCTCTACGGGCTCCAGCGCCAGCGCCTCCTCGGCCGACGTCATCATCGTCAGAGTGTACTCGGCGGTCACTCGTGACTTTAGGAACTTGGAGATCTCCACGAACTCGAAGATTGAGCCGCCTTGCCAGAGGGCCACCACCTGGAAAGAACATTATATCTGTTAAATAACATTATATATAGGTTATACTGGGTATAACTAGTCCCGTTGCAACCTCTTGGTTATTGAGAGGGCTAGGCAGAGCAACAGGAAGAGGCTGAATGTGCGTGCATACATGCGTGCGTATGTGTGCGTGAGAGCGTGTGCGAGTGTGTGCGTGTGCGTGTAAGTGTGTACCTGTGCGTGTGTGTCTGTATTCCGACTTGCTTTTCGAGCTTGTCTGTCCCTCACCCATACAATAGATTTTAAGTGAACATAATATAACACTTACATTTTTCTTAATCCTGTTCTTCTGCCACTCGCTCTTTGTCTTAGCGAGGTACTGTTCCCTGATGAGTGAGTTCTCGTACAACGTCCACTTGGACATGATACCGTCGAGCCGCGCGTTCATCTCCGCGCAAAGAGATATGTAGTTCGGTGGCAGGAGGGAATCTGGCGACATACAAAGGAAGGATATACTCTGCATTGCTTGAGCAGTTATATGGCAAGATGTTCACATTCAACTTTATGCACAGCTTTATACAAACAAAAGCTTGCACTATTACCATACTACTAGGCACGTCTCACTGCTGGACACGGACCTCTTATCAGTGTGAGAAGCGTTAGGCCATAGTCGGTGGACTGTTGTTAGTGTGGTGACACTAGCCTAGTGCGGGTTGACGAAATGTAGTTTTAATATAGATCATTATAAAAACGAACGTTTATTGGGAAGTCAGAGCCCTCTAATATCCTGACACTGGTCTAGCCTTAGGGTATCGTTAGCCTTCGCGTTACGGAGGTCAGATGTCAGTCGCTCCGTGTAAAAACTGATATCCAGTCAAATCCGGTTAGACTACAAAGCTGACCCCAAGTGACTTCGGAATAATGAAGGCTAGAGAGAAGAAGAAGAATTTTATTATACATACCATCATCATTAGCTAGGTCGCCTTCACACAGTGATGAGTCTAATTGCCTCAGTTTCTGGTGGGCATCTATCGCACTATTCCGTAGCAGAGTAATAGTCCGTGCTAGGCAGTTGGGAATGGTACCATTGTGCATATCAGACCAGAGCTGCATGCGCTCCTCTATTGTGTTAGGGAGGACGACTTTATCATCTGCATCGTCCCACGGCATCCAGATGTCGTTGTAATAAAACCTGAAATAATATTTCATGAAAACTAACAAATACCAAATTTTCAGGAATTTGATGCAAGTTGCCTGTATTTAAGAACCAAATTATATAAACCACGTAAATCTCTGTTCAGTGATTATTTGTGCTAATTTGACGGACATAAAAACAAAAAAAATTTACGAAATGGCATGTAACATTATTATGATTTCAGATCTTTCTGAAAAGTCAAAAACGCATTTTAAAATAATCTCTAATGATTTTACCCTTATTGCTGCTCTATAATTATAAACGAAATCTACAGTTATAATTATACAGGTTTAAATACACTAATAAAAATAATAACCTTTCACCTGTCGGTTTCTTAACGACTTTTATTCTAAAACATTTAAAGAAATTTATAACTTCTCCTTACACAATAATAAGTGTTAAGCCTTGGTCTTGTAATTAGAGAAATCAATTACAATACCCTAGGAGGCCCAATCACCCTCTTTCCCCATTCCTGCTCCTTCTCCTTCCCACTTCCTTTCCTAAAGGGTCGGCAACGCGCAAGTGATGTCTCTGGTGTTGCAGGCGTCCATAAGCTACGGTGACCACTTAACATCAGGTGGGCCATATGCTTGATTGCCACATTAGTCATATAAAAAAACTGGTAGGACCAAAGTTATTAAGGAAGCTACTAATAAGCCATAGGTAAAAGATTATAGGTGTCTTTCAATTAACCCTGTATACTTCATTTATTAATTCTCAGGCAATAAAAGAATGTTTTCCTAATATAGTACAATATTTAAATAAACTTCAATTAAAATTAGTCAGTATTTACCTTAAAAGATCAATAAACTCAGCTGTTGTGGCCACATTGATGCACTGTTCTCTCTGCTTGGTCGTGGGCCAGAGGTCTATCAGTGGTACATCAACAACATTCTCCGGTAAGGAGACTGACTCATGCTGAACACTAAGGACATCTACACATGCAGACAAGTTATCAAAGTCTACGGATGTGACGGAGATGTACGCTATGCAAGGGAATCTGACTTCTGAAATAAATATAAAAATATACTATTAAACTCTTAGCCAATACTTGAAACCATACCCACCAAACCCAGACCACTTTTAAAATAAATTTTGTTATGAGCATGCCATTAGTTGTGGGGAATTAACTAATGTTATAAAAGCGAAAATGAGTTTCTTTGTTTGTTACCTTTTCACGCCTAAACGATTGAACCGATCATCCTGAAATTTTGCATATACGTTGTCAGGTGTAAAGAAACGGACATAGGCTACCTTTCATCCCGGAAAAATTACTGATTCCGAGGAAAACAATAATAACGTTCATATGATAATAGATGGCGCCACGTGTCTTTCGAATCATGATTGAATTATATTATTACAAGCAGAGTATAACCCGAATTGCTTGTCAAATTCTAAATTAACGCGAGCGAAGCGGCGGGCAAAAGCTAGTAAAAAATATTTCCTTTAGAAACTGATAATTTTACAACTAATCACTTTTAAAACGGCTAGACACATAGTATTTCTCTCATCTAGATATGAGTGAAATACTATGTGTCTAGCCGTTTTAAAAGTGATTAGTTGTAAAATTTCAGTAATTGACAGTTAGATTTCTTCAACACTAGAAATAATACCTATGTTGTAGGAAACTTTACAAACATTGCAATACAAAGAACACACCAAATAGGAGCATTCATTTATTGATCACATCAATTTTTATCACAAGTACTGATTGAATTCACAACACTTGGTACTTTGGGTCAGAGGAGCAAAGGGTGTGTATTTTTTGGGACTTTGGGTGAAAATTTCTCTTAGATTGTTGTTTTTTTAACGCTATCCTATAAAACGACTACAAATAAGCCGAAAGTCATCTTGGAACTTTTTGTCTATGACGAGTGGTTCTCCAGATAATTGCCGCTTTTGGTGCGCCAGGAGAATTCCCAAAAAGTTGCACAACTTTTGCTACACTCCAACTGTACTTTGGCAGTACATCACTTATACAACTGCACAATTCATGTGAAGAAATAGGATATGTTTAACATATTATACCATACAACAGCCAACCTACATCGACTTAATCACTTCACACAGCAAATTAATTGCTTACTAAGATAGCACTTTAAAAGTTACAAACATCTCTTTCACCAATTTATGATACAGCTTGAAGCTCATAACCATCTCTACATAATAATTGTATCAACTGATAAAACAAACCTGACGGAAATAGAATATTTAAATCATAACTTACCAAACTTTTTACAAAACTCTTTGGACAGTTTCCAGAGTGCATCCCATCCTACTGGTTCTACCAACAACTCTGCCTGCATACTCCATTGCTCCCTGGGTGTGCCTCGCCCTGAGCTGAACACTCTCATAAGCTCCTGTTGGATTTCACTGTCACTACGTGAAAATGTGTACACAGTCGGCATCTAACAATAAAATTATAAGAAACAGTTATAATAAGTACAAACTCAATATAATTCAATAATGTATAAACTTTGGTTAGACCTTGCGTTGGTACATAAAATGCAAAATGATATAGTTACGATTTATTTATCGTCGACCGAGAGAAAAACAAGCTAATAAGTTTTGTTGATAACGATAAATAGTTATATTGATCATAATATTTTCTAATATGTAAAGAATTGGATATTAAAGTCGAACGCTCATTGAAACGACCGGTAAAAGTTTGTATTTAATATGAGTCATGTTTGATAACTTAAGAAAAACAAGTTTAATTTGGAAGAAATATGTATGGCTGACAATAAATTTACCTTAGTGGAAGAACTTCTGTAATTTTATTTCAGTCTTTTTGTTATTATTGTGCTATTAAATTATTTAATAGCTTGATAGAAAACAATTTTACAACCGCTATCAACTGAAAAAATATTCAAACTGGTTTACGTCACTTTACGTTATGACGTTAATTTGACATAGCTTATTGACGTTTCGATGACGTTATGTTTCACGAGAGGCTGCGAGAGGCTGCCACAGGCACTCCTCTAACTCTTTGTGTTTGTGTCATAAGTCATAATCATAATCATAACTCATAAGAGTGCGAATATATATCTAATATAATTATGTATATCAATGTAGATAATATTGAATAATTATATTGTATAATTTTAATTTAGAGCTATGGGAATAAAAATAATAATGTTGGAATTCTTGTCTTTCTTCAATTACTCTCCGGGTTAGTCGACTAGAACACCGATATAAAGATGTATTAGATACATTGATATATAAAAACTTTATACATCAATGATTAGATACCAACAAAGATATTATATACATGATCTTTGGATAGTTTGGATATCAATGTTGGAAAATCGTAAGTTTAAGATTACAAAGAGATTGCGTGCCTATATTTATCTTTTCCTGATATTAGATTTAATGCGATTACCAATAAACAATAACGTTATTTGATAAATTTTGAAAAATATCTCTGATTTTCATTAGTTTACAACAAGCTCTATAATTAGTAGTACCTACAGTCAGTGATAGAAGTCAATGAACACGTACAATTATCAGAAGTCGCTGATCAGATCTGGCAACATAATACAATGATAACCTTACCTACAGTTACAAATACCAGTGAACATCACAAAACCTTACTGAACACTACAAAATTCGGTGAACTTGTATAAAATGCTAATTCTAACACATTTTATTGAAAGAATTAAAAGAATTCACGGACTTTTAATGATCCTGATATTTTTATAAAATATGCATTAGAAATACATTAAACAACCATGCATATTTTGTTTAGTTACTTTAATAAAAATAGCTATAAAATAGTAATGTTTACTGGAATAGCGTAATAAGTATGTGCAACATGTTAGAACTAATTGTCTAGGTCACGGCTCACGGCTAAGCTTTATCCTTCTGTCAGATTATTATCAGAACAGCCTATTTACGTGACCAAGCACTACAATGATTGCGTAATCCATGATGCCGCATAAGTAAATCAACACGTGGATATGCTCACGTAGAATGAATAGATACGTACGTTGTTGACGACCGAAGGTACGACGTGTAACAAAACATAATCTATACCTATGTACTAATATTATAAAGCTGAAGAGTTTGTTTGTTTGAACGCGCTAAACTCGGGCACTACTGGTTCGATTTGAAAAATTCTTTTAGTGTTGGATAGCCTATTTATCGAGGAAGGTTAAAGGCTATATAGCATCACGCTACGACCCGCAGGGGCGGCGCAGTGATTATAAACGTGGGTGAAACCGCGGGAACATCTAGTAAATTATATTTTAGGTATATATACAGACAATCTTCATTTGATTTTCATAGAATCAATTATTATTAAGTATGTGTGTTATAATGGTGCATCTGAATTGTTTGTAGGTAGGTATATTGTTTATTTCATTATAATGAAAATGGTCACGCAAATGTACACATGTAGATGTAGACATAGCTCTCTTGTACCGACAATGTATAAGCTACTTATATAAGTACGAGCTGTCCCGACAGACGTTGTCCTGTACACACGACAAAAAAAACTTAATCTAAAACAACACACAAAAAATATCATCAAAATCGGTCCAGCCGTTTAGGAGTTTAATTACAAACACACGCACAGATGATTTATATAATTATATAAAGATAAACTCCGTGGCGCAGCGGTAGTGAATGCGACTGCTGTGCATGTGGTCTTAGGTTCGAATCTCGGGTCGGGCCAACAAAGAGTTATTGGGTTTTCTGTTAAGAAATCTCAATACGAGCCCGGAGTTAAGAAGTTGGCGGTGTTAGACACCCCCGTGCCTCGGAAAGCACGTAAAGCAGTTGGTCCTGCGTCTGATCTCTCTCCGGTCGTGTCGGACTATTCGTCCCATCGGATCATGAGAGTAAGGGAACAGAGAGTGCACTTGTGTTTGCTCACACACTTGTGCACTATACCTAATATCTCCTGCGCAGATGGAGTCAGTCTCCGTTAAGATTGGCCGCCGTGACCGAAATTCTGTCTGGAGAACATTATTAAGCTACTTAAAAATACTATACCTATATCTTGCAATCTTTTATCTGTCTCCCAGCTTTTGTTGGCGGTTTTGCTCGCTCGGGAACAGAACATTTTTTTGGATGAAAGGTATCTTATGTACTTTTTTGTATACCAATATTGTGTGGGCAAAATTTCATGATAATCGAACAAGTAGTTAAGGCGTGAAAGCGGAACAAACAAACAAACTCACATTCTCACGTTCATAATATGTGTTAGGCTACTCTGCTTTAGTACTTCTTGCTGTTACGTATAAAGTTACATATTATAAGAATTAAAATATTAGCTCCAACTTTCTCTTTTTCCTTTTAACGATATAGTAAGAGTAAGAGCTAGAGCGAGAGCGATAACAGTAAGAGCTAATATTTAGGGAAAAGATCTCTTCTCCCTAGCCTTTATTATTCCCAAGTCACTTGGGGTCGGCTTTCTAGTCTAACCGGATTTGACTGGATATCAGTTTTTACATGGAGCGACTGACATCTGACCTCCGCAACCCGAAGGCTCTACGGCTAGACCAGTGTCAGGATATTAGAGGGCACTCACTTCCCAATAACGACTGCCATATATGTTCATGGCAGCCGGGACCGACGGCTTAACGTGCTCTCCGAGGCACGAAGCAGGCGATGATTGTCAATCAATACGCACATAATTTCGAGAAGTCATATAACTGCCGAAAATCAGAGGTGCGCGAAGTGGCGTGGGTTCGAACCCGAGACCCACTGCATTGCAGTCTGTTGATCTCCCCACTGAGCTATCGCTGCTATTTAAGGAAAAGACACAAAAAAGGAATATACCTACTTACGTTAATAACTACTTTTATGTTTTATTTTTAAAATAACAGCTCCCGCATTGATTTTATTCCTGTGTCGCAGAGGACTTAACAAACATTCAAACAACGGACACAAAGAACACACAGACACACAAGAACCATTTCTGGCTCACA
Organism: Catocala sponsa; assembly: GCA_963564715.1. NCBI lineage: Eukaryota > Metazoa > Arthropoda > Insecta > Lepidoptera > Erebidae > Catocala > Catocala sponsa. The sequence continues at coordinate 23,789,804 of OY751343.1, read as the reverse complement.
CAAAGTTGTGTCCCGTATGGGACTCGAACCCACACCACTCGGCGCAGCGGCAGCGGCGAGGCGACCACTTAAACCACTGCGCCACCCGTGCAGTCCTATATAACTGTTTCAATAAATGATGAGATTAGTCTGTTCAGCCAAAGAGATCCTTCAAAAATAAATGTGCCAAAGAGTAGAACCGACCTTTATCTTAAAATGTTTGTATGTATTTAAGACTAGATGAGCCCGCGGTTTCACCCGCATTTATGATTACTGCGCCGACCCCGTAGGTCGTAGCGAGATGTTGTATAGCCTATAGCCTTCCTCGATAATTGAGCTATCCAACACTAAAAGAATTTTTCAAATCGAACCAGTAGTTCCTGAGATTAGCGCGTTCAACCAAACAAACAAACTCTTTAGCTTTATAATATTAGTATAGTATCGATTGTAATAAAATACCTCAGATTTTATGAGAGTAGTACGATAAAAATGGCAAACAGAACAATGTATTTACACAATTGAGAAATTACTATAATGTAAAGCTATTTAATATGATGCCTAGATAGTATCACGCCTTCTTGCTAAATGACGACTCTAAAAATGATTGTATGCCCAAAAAAAACATTAGCACATATTTAAAAGAACTGCAACTACTTAAATAATAAAAACAATAAAGTCCATTTTGCATAAAAACTAGGAAGGAGTGTTTCCTCCTTCGGGGTTTTCCTTAGCCGGTGACAAGTAATTATATAGCACCAATTACAGTTATTATCAATAACGAGATATCTATACTAATATTATGTATAAAGCTGAAGAGTTTGTTTGTTTGGTTGAACGCGCTAATCCCAGAAACTACTGGTTCGAATTGAAAAATTATTTTAGTGTTGGATAGCCTTTTTATCGAGGAAGGCTATAGGCTATATAACATCACGCTACGACCCACGGGGGCGGCGCAGTAACGATAAACGCGGGTGAAACCGCGGGAACATCTAATTATTTATAAAATTTGAAAACAGACTTTTTATGTGAATGCCTATTGTGTCTAACAGTAACTAAACTGTTCAGCATACTATTACCATTTTTACATTTTATAGAATTTTAATAGCTATGTGGCAGACGTGTCCTGCATATATATTAGTTAATTTTATTTTATTAGACTTAGGGTTGCCATCCGTACTTTAAAAATAAGGCATTGTACGTTATTTCGGGTAAACATACTTTATACTTTACTAGATGTGCCCGCGGTTCCACCAGCGTTTATGATTACTGCGCCGCCTCCGTGGGTCGTAGCGTGATGTTATATAGCCTTCCTCGATAATTAGGCAAAAGGTGGTCATAGATGGCAAAAGTAATTTTATACTAAATAACAATATTGATATATATATAATACTTATACATACATATTTATAAAATATAAAAGTACCTATATTGAAACTAATAACACCCAAAAACACTCAGACTCGGAGCAACCATTTGTGTATCACAAAGTTTTGTCTCGTGTGGGATTCGAACCCACGACACTGGGCGCAGTGGCAGCGGCGACACGATCACTTAAGTCACTACGTTATCCGTGCTATCACACGTGCGCTTGCCTCTTTATAATACTAGTTGACCCGCGCAACTTCGCCTGCTTCACATAAGAGAATTTTTCTCGTATTTGCAACATTTTTCAATGATGCTCCGCTGCTATTGGTCGTAGCGAGATGTCACATAGCCTATAGCCTTCCTCAATAAATGAGCTATCCAACACAAAAATAAATTTTTCTAATCGAACCAGTAGTTCCTGAGATTAGCGCGTTCAACCAAACAAACAAATTCTTCAGCTTTATAATATCTATACTAATATTATAAAGCTGAAGAGTTTGTTTGTTTGTTTGAACGCGCTAATCTCAGGATCTACTGGTCCGAATTGAAGATTATTTTTGTGTTGGATAGCTCATTTATTGAGGAAGGCTATATATATATAGGCAATACAACAAAGAGTAGTAGAGCCTCGCTGATTTCAGCATGAATGGGCCGGCTCGACGGGGGAAGGACTACCCTATCACAGAATAACGACGTGAAATACCAGTATTCCTACTGATGTGTTTCGTTCGGTGAGTGAGAGTGCCGGAGGCCCAAGCACCCCCTTTCCCCCTTCCCGTTCCTTCTCCTTCCTACTTCCTTCCTTAAAGGGTCGGCAACACGCAGGTGATGCCTCTGGTGTTGCAGGCGTCCATAGGCTACGGTGACCACTTACAGGTGGGTCGTATGCTTGTTTGCCAATTAAGTAGTTTAAAAAAAAATCACGCTACGACCCTCGGGGGCGGCGCAGTAATCATAAACGCGGATGAAACCGCGGGACCATCTAATTAGTATTATCTATACATATAATAAAATCGTAGGAAAGTCAAAACTGTACATTGAATATTTTTTTAAAAGAATACTTGGGGCGTGATCTACAATCGATATCGAAGCCAAAAATATAGTATTTAGAATTTTAGTCTGTTTATCTGTTTGTCTGTATGTATGTCCGGGCTAAACTCAAAAAGTACTGCATGGATTTACTTCAAATTTTGCATGAATATTACTAACAGGTCGGGTCAACATATAGGCTACATATTATCACGCTATCACCTACGGGGGAGGAGCTGTGAATCTTTATTTTTATTACGCATTCTGTGACAGCGTGTAATCTAACGACGCATATTTGCATTAAATGTTCTTTTTGAGTAAGCCATGCTATTATCTAGCTTTACACTATAAAAACTACGCCATTTAAGTAACTTGGGAAGAGAAATATAGTTGGGTTCCGCGGCGACAAACACTTTTTAGTTAAAATCTACGCGGACGAAGTCGCAGGTAACAGCTAGTAAAATAAATAAAATGGTAATTCTAAGCTTTTTACCTTCACAATGCGGCAGGCACATTAAAGTCGTACATTTACCTTATAAATAAAACTTCTTCAACGCTAAACAGAATACGCATTAGTGCACTTGACAGTGTCATTATCTTACCTATATAGAAACGTTGCGTGTTGTGTGCATAAAACAGTTCACAGACCAGTGTTATACGCCATAAGAACGATTTAAAAGGTAAAATGTACCTCTATTTATTTTTTACGTCGCAGCAAATTGATAATTTTATAGTAGGTTACAAAATAACAATTGTTGTTGAATTGAACTACTTTATACGGATTTTATCGCGTTGTTTATTTTTTTATAATACTATTATTACATTATTTTGAAATTTTAAACTACTATTGTTAAACATTGTTACTAGTTACTGTTCAGCTATTTATTATATATTTTTTTTAATTTTACACTTTCCCCGATTTTTCGGTTGCTTTTCAGAAGCCATGTTCACGGGGAGTCTCCCCGTAAATTAAGTACATAAACGAGTTTAAAAAATCGCGATAAAATCCGCATAAAGAAGCTTCATTGATTGTATAACATTGACGTAAACGTAAGAGAATATTAAACAATTGTTATGCTTAAATAAACTCTTTCACAAAAAGTGTATTTGGATTATTATATGCGGTCAGTAAAAATTAAAAGATATACTGATTTCATTACTCATAGTGTATATATACTACTCTAAGTAAGGAAGTGTTCGATTTGTAAAAATAAAAGTGATTAAGCATCGATAAAACTGCACGTAAGTTTAAATTATGACATTTATTTGGACATTAATAATTATATATTTTTTGAAGTGAAAACTTCTTTAGCGCGTTGAGCACTTCTTGGGTGAACAAAAATCATAGAACTCGCGTCGTCGTCACGCTTTCTCACTTTCCATTTTTGAATTATTTTATAATATTAACAATATCTCAGAAATGGTGCGTCCTACGCAATTACGAAATTTTGAACCCCTTAATAACCCGTAAGAGAGTATTAGGAACTAGCATCCGAACCGATCCTTTTTTTTGTTGGTTTATAAAGAAGTGTTTATGATCAAGGATTAAAGTTTTCACTTCTATCGGGAGTCCACAAAGACTACCCCAATTTTTTTTTAAGATTGCTAGCCACTTGCAAATGAAATTAATTAATAAGGAGAATACAAAATGTACAAAAAATATTAATTAATACAGAGAATACACTATGTACAAAAAATATTAATTAATAAAGAGAATACAATATGTACAAAAAATATGTCAATATTGTAATAACATCAACCCTACACCTTTTTAAATAATGTTTTTTTTTTAAATATTACTTATGTAGGTTAAAGTATTAGACATGAATGTAATACCAATTAGGTTACAAACAAATACTTTTGAGTTACATATTATTTATGATGTTTCGGGCTCCAATCCCGGATCAGTCCAATAAAAAGTTATTGCGTTTTCAAGAAATCTCGGAGTTAGGAAGTTCGGAAAGCACGGAAAACCGTTGGTCCTACGCCTGATCTTTCTCCGGTCATGTCGGATTGTTGTCCAATCGGATAATAAGAGGTAGGGAATAGAGAGTATACTTGGATACAATTGCTGTGGGACATTTTGTGACCTGTAGACATTTGGAGAAGTGGCCATTTTGCGACTGAGCGAATTTCGTGAATCGATTACCATCATAGCCGTAGGTTTGTTTGTCACATTAATAATATAATAATAATATCCGATCTGTATTAAACTGTCCCGCTGCTGGGCACGGGCCTCTTCTCACTATGAGAAGGGTTAGGCCATAGTCCACCACGCTGGCCTAGAGCGGGTTGGCAGACTTCACATATCTTCGAGAACATTGTGGAGAACTCTGAGACATGCAGGTTTCCTCACGATGTTTTCCTCCACAGTTAACGTGAGCGATAATCAACTATTTAATACGCATATAACTTCGAAAAGTCAGAGATGCGCGCCTTGGGTTCGAACTCGAGACCTCTGCGTGGCAGTCCAACGGTTCCCCACTAGGCTATCGCTGTTTGTCACATTGATTGTATAAAATAGTTTATAACCTATGTTTGCATTTTATTATACCAGTGTTATATCTATACTAATATTAAAAAGCTGAAGAGTTTGTTTGTTTGTTTGAACGCACTAATCTCAGGAACTACTGGTTCGAATTGAAAAATATTTTTGTGTTGGAACTTGGATAGCTTATTTATCGAGGAAGGCTATAGGCTATATAACATCACGATACTAATATTATAAAGTTGAAGAGTTTGTTTGTTTGTTTGAACGCGCTAATCTCAGGAACTACTGGTTTGAATTGAAAAATTCTTTGTTTTGTAAAAGCGCTTATAGCTCCCGCACTATAAATATTTGTGAATGGGGAAAAGACAGACTTTACAAAGATTTAAACTACAGACACGATGTGCATATTTGAGAATTTTAATTAACTAGGTTTTGTCCGCGGCTCCACTCGCATAAATGTAGGTATCAGTACTTTTTCTGGGTGAAAGTTACCCTATGTCCTTTTCTGTTCCCCTGACAACGTGTATTCGAAATTTCACGCAGATCGGTCGAGTAGTTAAGGCGTGAAAGCGTAACAAACAAGCAAACTCACATTCGCATTTATAATATTAGTTACAATAATCGTTCGACTTGAATGATATTATTGACACCATATATATTTATGTTATGACAATGGTTTATTGTATGCGAGAACGTGCTGTAGAGAGGAAACTAATAATAATATTCATGACAACACAACCAACATTTTGGCGTCGATAATAACTTACTTTAGAACCTAAAGTAATGTATCTTATCTTATCTTATGTGGGGGCCAGTCAGTGCAGACCGGCGACACTTCGATCCAGTGGGATCTTTTGTGTCGATACTCTCCCAATAACGATTGCCATAGATGTTCATGGCAGCCGGGACCGACGGCTTAACGTGCTCTCCGAGGCACGGAGCAGGCGATAATTGTCAATCAATACGCACATAATTTCGAAAAGTCATATAACTTCCGAAAGTCAGAGGTGCGCGACGTGGCTTCGAACCCTTCTGTATTTTTTCAGATACCATGTATTGGTATACCGCATTACTGGCAGTGTTGGCATGCCTAGCATACTGGCAATACTGGAGGTGGACCCACAGACGGATGCTGGAGCTCGCAGCCAAGATACCTGGTCCACCAGCGTTGCCTATCCTTGGTAATGCGCTGATCTTCATGGCCAAGGAAGGTAAGGAAAGAAGAAGGTTCAGTGGCAGAAGATAGTTTATTGTTTATATATACTAATATTATAAAGCTGAAGAGTTTGTTTGTTTGCTTGAACGCGCTAATCTCAGGAACTACTGGCCCGATTTGAAAAATTCTTTCAGTGTTAGATAGCCCATTTATCGAGGAAGGCTATAGGCTATATATCATCACGCTAAGATCAATAAGAGCGGAGCACCAATGAAGAATGTTTCAAAATCGGAGGGTATTTTTTTCTTTTGAGAGCTTCCGCTGCGTACGCTGCGTAAACAGTTAAAGTTTCGCAAAAATCATGTATGACAGAATTGTTTCGCTTTAAAAGTTCTAAAAAAAAGTCCGCGACAGGATATGCCTATCTTTTAAGGTTGGCTCACTATAACCATTTTTATGCCAACGAAATTTGTTCTAAAATAATGCATTATTTGCGAAGGTATTTTTATAAACATGATATTAATCCTTATCCAAATAAATACGTTATTCATCACAAATATTTAATTTAAAACAAAATTGCCCTTTACATCATTCGATTTCAATGAATATCTTAGGAGATATCGCAGTTTTAAAATAACATCGCAGCAAAATAATTACCCATTACAGACATAGTACAAACGATGTTTCTCCTGGTTTATTCTGCGTGATTACTACTGGTTCGATTTGAAAAATTCTTTTAGTGTTGGATATCCTATTTATCGAGGAAGGCTATAGGCTATATAACATCACGCTACGACCCACGGAGGCGGCGCAGTAACGATAAACGTGGGTGAAACCGCGGGAACATCTAGTCTATTATAAAGCTGAAGAGTTTGTTTGTTTGTTTGGTTTTTTTTTTGTTTTTATTTTTATTTTGTAATTTGTATATTTTTTGTTTTTTTTTATTTCTTTATGTTTTGCGTGTGCCCCTGTGTGCCAAAATAAATATTTTTGACGTGACAACGTCTAATAAATCGATGAACGTCGGCTGCACTCACGAAAAAGGATGACTCATTGTCCCGTTACGCTCATTGTAACGTTACGATCGGAGCGAGAGCGCTACACGAGCGAGCGAAAGACACGTTATGACGTTGTCACGTTAAACTATCGTCCGTAAACCGACTTTACAGACAACCAATTTTTTCTTCTTCTTTCTATGCCTGAAGTCTCGTGTCAGAATACTACGGTTCGAGTCTTCAAAAAGTTTAGGTTTTCTGTCAATTGCCAAGCTATTAAGATAGCAGCCCAAAGGTAGGATGTTAGCTGTGTTGCACACCCTTGTGCCCCGAAAGCAGGCAAAGCCGGACATTCGACCTCGGCCCACGCTCTGCGCCTGATCACACTCCGGTCGTGTCATCTGCCCGTCTCAAACGATTATTAGGCCCGTCGCCCACACGAGCTGGAGTCGAGGTGGCGTTGAAGCGCGGGGGCACGAGCGGCGCGCTGCTTCTATGTTTCCTTCAGGAATAAATGGCACTGCGCTCCCACACTAGAGTCGCGTCACAGGCGAGGTGGAGTCGAGGCAGCGGCGCGCGGCGAAGTGGCGGGGGTGGTGTGCTCGACCGCGCCGCGACTCCACCGCCATTTTGTCATTTTGTTTATTTTAAGTTTAAGTAAAATCTTCTCCTATCTCTCTCCGCCCTCGCCTCGACTCTACATAAACGCCACGCCTCGACCGTGCCGCGACCGTGCCTCGACTTATCAATGGGCGACGCGCCTTAGTGTTAGGAAATGTTATTTTTTTTTATTAGTAAATAGTTAAAATTGCCTCGGGTGGTGAACATATGACTATCTAAAACCATTTCACGAAAAAAAACGGTACATTAACTTTTCCAAAAAAATAATTCTAATGAAAAACAAATATGGCCAGAGTTATTGTATACCATCAGTAGAATGCGTGGTTAAAAGGAATTACACGATTTCAAAATCACCCTGTATACAATACATACCTATTATAGTTATTTACGTAGTTATTATATATTCCTACAATAGCGTACATATTGATATCATTATCCACTTATTCCGCTCGTTTAATATCACGCTATGCGACGACGCCTTTGATGGAGAATAAAATCTTGTGTTGTTTATGGTTAAACACATTGGCGTGTATACAGGAAATATATTGTGACGTTACGTTAGCGTAATTAATTAAGGCCTCCAGATGTCAATCATCACATATATTATGTATTCACCCTGACACAAAAGATCCCACTGTCGCCGGTCTGTACTGACTGGCCCCCACACACAAGATGTATTCACCCGCGTTTATGATTTCTGCGCCGTCCCCGTGGCTCGTAGCGTGATGTTATATAGCCTATAGCCTTCCTCGATAAATAGGCTGTCCAACACAAAAATAATTTTTCAAATCGAACCATTAGTTCCTGAGATTAGCGCGTTCAAACAAACAAAGAAACTCTTCAGCTTTATAATATGACAGCCTTTTACACCATACAATTTAAATGAATATCTTAGGAAATATAGCAAAATAAAAACAAATGCTCGAAAATAAATTCAAGCGCGGGTCTCACACCGAATGACGGGACTCGCTTGATGCATCAAACTGATGTAACACTGATGATCTGCTACCCATGTGAAGCCGGGATGGGTCGCTAAAACTTACTTAACGCTTTGCTTTAAAACTAGAGTCTTCTGCAGGAGTTCTCTTAAACAAAATAGTAAATTCTACTTGCAGAGTTTTTGCACAAGAGCGGTATGCTGTTCGACGTGTATGGAGACTACTTTAAATTCTGGCTGGGACCTAACCTGAACATCAGTGTGAAAAATCCAGCCGATATTAGAGTAAGAACCTACCATTCAATGCATTCTCTTCGATAATAATATGTAATATAATATCAGCCCTGTATTAAACTCTCCTAGTCCTGGGCATGGGCTTCTTCACAGTGTGAGAAACTGAGAAGGGCTAAGCCATAATTTACCACGCTGGCTCAGTGCGGGTTGGCAGACTTCACATGTCTTCGACAACATTGTGGAGAACTCGAAGAAGAGTTGATAAAGAGTTATTCCACCTTATCCCGCCCTCCCCTTTCCTATCCAGAACAACGCGTGCTGGGCTCAGATGCCATCCTTACACGGTAGAGTCGATTAGAGCGCGTACCAACAAGTTTGGGTCCTCATACCTCTGCCGAACGACCAAGGCATGGAATTCTCTGCCAAGGCACGTGTTTCCTTCTTCCTTCAATCCTGGGTCCTTTAAGCGGGGCGTGAAAAAGCACCTTCTCAGGCCGTCAAAGTAGAGACCTCAACATCGCCTCGGCTACTATGAGGGCGGTGTGGAGGCCACTGCTCTTAGACCACACGACTGCTTACCATCAGGTGGAGTGTGGTCATTTTGACGAGCACAATAAAAAAAATAAAAAAAACTCTCAGACATGCAGGTTTCCTCACGATGTTTTCCTTTACTGAGCGATAATTAACTTTTTAATATGCACATTACTTCGAAAAGTCAGAGATGTGCTCCTTGGGATCAAACTCGATGGATATGACTGTCCAAAATATATAAAATTGGTGCATTCAAACCGCAGTTACTTTTTGTGGCGCAACGTTTCGAAGTGTTTATAGACAACATCCGATAACAAAACGTTGTTTGTTGTTAGTATATGTTGCCGTATTAAGTAACGTTGCCTAACTTTTGATAACGGTCAACAAATGGTAACATTCGACAACAGTTGTTACAGAATGTTACCTAACATTACCTACTTTTAACATGGCAACATAGAATAACAATTCACTCCCTCTGTATTTATCTCTAGACTTAAGTGATTTGCGCATCCAAATCGGCCATCATTTTTTCTTCTTCTTTGAATTTAGGCCTAGCGCGCACTGTCTTGCATTTTTTTAACGCCTAATCTGTGAAGTATACAGGTTGATTGGTAAAAGACTGGACATATTGAAGGAGGGTATTCAGTACTCGATTTTGGACCTGAATATCTAAAAAAATAGGTACTTAAAATTTGACTTAGTTATCCAATAAAAACTTAATATGCGGGCACTCTTGCGCATATACCAAAGCTAAACAAAACCTCCGCCCCCGCCCCCAGCTACCGCACCCCGCACTCTCCCGAATTTGCATCCCCGCCCGTCTTTTTCTTATCAAAGGTCATTAGCCTCGACAGCTGTATGCGCAGTGTCCACATTTTATGGATATTTCATACAAATTTTCATAAAGGTTTTCTGTGCAGGTTATACAGATTTTATTTTTATTGCTTTTTTATACGTTACATCTGACCATAAATTATCATGTCCTTAAGTATGTACAATGTTTAACCAGTCATCCTGTATAGTGTCATAGAAGTGCGCGCATTGCGGTGAAATAAACGCAATGGGTAAAGTCGTCGTTGACCTCCCGCTGCAAATTTGCGGTGAATCTACCGCACATATTTTTGTATCGCATAGAGATCTCAAGAAGTGCCGCGCACTGCTGTTGGGACGCGACACAGATATGTCGTTACCTGGCGTTTCTCCGGCGATGGCGAAAAACTTTTTTAGATACGAAGTTACGAACGTAGATCGTTATATCTTACGAAAAAAAGCCCTTCATAGGCCTTAAAAAGGACCGCATAAAAAACTCTACACTACGCTCCAAAACACAAATCACAGACGTCACCCAGAAAGCCGCCAAACTGAAATGGGATTGGGCTGGACACGTTTGCCGTATGCCGCAGGAGCTTTGGGCTAAAGTCAGCACAGATTGGATCCCAGACGGTGCTAAACGCCAACGTGGTAGACCAAAACGTCGATGGCAAGACGAATTAATTAACTACAGGAGGGACTGGTGCAAACTAGCGCGTAATAGGGATATGTGGAAAAGCGAGAGGGAGGCCTTTGCCCTGCAGTGGGACAATACAGGCTGAAAATAAATAATAAAAATAATAAATAATAATAGGCCTTAAGGCCGTCAAGGGACGAAACCAATACCGTATGGGTACCCTTTTTTACGCAATAATAAATATATACAGATAGCAACTCTTGTATCGTAGTCCATAACGATGACGTGTATGCACCACAGTTGGAGTTCGAATGATAAAACGTGCGTTTTTTTCGCTGCAGTGCGCGGCCTCGTGAATGTGTTTTTTCCACCGCAAGGCAGTGCGCGCTAGGCCAGAAAACATACTGTTGTAATAATCACTTCTTCATCTGCCATGTTATAGATACGCAACTTTTATATACTAGGAGGTACATGTCCGTTGCTGTGAAGCTGCTAAAAGTTACAGTTTTCTATTTTTATACACTTATTTTTTTAAAAAGACCTCTTCCGGCTTAGGCTCCGGCCTGGGATTATACCCAGTGCCGCGGGGAACTTTACAAACTTTCAAATAACGGATACACAGACCAAAGTTACTCTTTATTATGTATATCTATACTAATATTATAAAGCTGTAGAGTTTGTTTGTTTGTTTGAACGCGCTAATCTCAGGAACTACTGGTTCGAATTGAAAAATTATTTTTGTGTTGGATAGCCCATTTATCGAGGAAGGCTATAGGCTATATAACATCTCGCTACGATCCATGGGAGCGGCGCGGTAATCATTAACGCGGGTGAAACCGCGGGCCCATCTAGTTGTTTTAATATAATTATGTTACTTGCGGTATGATTGCGAAAGACATATTTGATAGAAATCAACAAACAGTCGCAAAACTTAGAATAATGTTACCAATTATTATCATGCCACATTATGTTTCTCCACATAAACTAAATAATAATAATAATAATATAATAATAATAAACCTTTTTTTTAAATACATAAATGTAATTTTACTGAAATGTTATCATGGAACTATTATTATCTATACTTAATATTATAAAGCTGAAGAGTTTGTTTGTTTGTTTGAACGCGCTAATCTCAGGGACTACCGGTACGATTTGAAAAATTCTTTTAGTGTTGGATAGCCTATTTATCGAGGAAGGCTATAGGCTATATAACATCACGCTACGACCCACGTTGATGGCGCAGTAACGATAAACGCAGGTGAAACCGCGGGAACATCATCATAGTTGTATCAAATAGCTTAAATAAAATTAAACAGTAACTAGTGAAAGTGTTTAACAATAGCAGTTTAAAGTTTCAAAATTATGTAATAATAGTGTATTATATAAAATAAACAACGCGATAAAATCCGTACCAGTAAAGTTTGTTTAATTTCAAAGGATTTCTAATTTCAGACATTGCTGACAAGCAATAAAGTTACCCAGAAGGGACCGCTGTATGACTTGATGAAACCGGTTATTGGTCCTGGTATTCTAACTGGGGGTAAGTTACCTTATTTATTACAAGGGCCATAAAAGCATTATTAAAAACCATATGTTCCGATTTACAGTAACTGTACGTTTTTCTTAATAACTAAATATTTGCACCCGGTTACTGAAAAGCTACTCAAATACTTCACCAGTGGTTAAACGTCAGCTACTGCGATTGGCTGACTGAATTAGTACCAGCCAATCAAATCACAAGCTGTGGTGGCAGTGGTCAAGGCACATAGCGTGCAGAACCGACGGTCGTTAGGGCAGAAAGGTTCTAGAGTGGCGGTCATGCACCGAAAGACGCAGCAGGAGTCGTCAGTTCACCTTGTGGAGTGACGACCCCTCGCAAGGATCCAACCAAGTGGTTGGATGGCCCAAGATCGCTTTGTTTGGAAAACCCTGGGGGAGGCCTATGTCCAACAGTGGACGTCTTTCAGTTGAGATGATAACGAATCAAATCAATTAACATAAAGTTTGTTTTTGACTTTTGACGCGTCGTTGAGTAGCGTCGAGGAAACGGGGCATTAATCATATAACAATATCCACTGTGTTACTTATTAGATAATTATTGATCTCGAAGCAGTTTGAAGTACTCGACTGCAAATAGATTATCACTGCCAAATATCAAACAAGTATAATAAGTTAACTTCTCAAACGTCCATGACTCCTACGGTGGAGTCATGGACGTTGAGTTCGTTGCGCGTCCGTGACCCCTACGGGGAGTCAAAAAAATCTTTAGTATTTTTTTCGCGACCAATCACAACGAGTTTTCTTGACTCCCCCGTAGGGGTAAGGACGCGCAACGGAAGCATTTTTTTTTTGTATGAGTCATAGAACGTTCCAAAGGCATTTAGGCATATTAGGCATTCCTATCTGCCAAATGAGCTGATGAAGACGGTGGTAGTGCCTATAATTAAAAACAAGACTGGAGATAATTCCGATAAGTGCAACTACCGCCCGATATCATTAGCTACAACCACAGCTAAGGTGCTTGATGGCCTGCTTGAGAGACAGCTTAAAGAATACCTAAATTTAAACGACACACAGTTCGGTTTTAGACCAGGACTTTCGACAGAATGTGCGGTTATGTCTCTCAAGCAGACCATCAGGTATTACACAGATAGGAGCACGCCTGTGTATGCAGCCTTTCTTGATCTCTCCAGGGCTTTTGACCTGGTTAGGTATGATATTCTCTGGCGTAAATTGAAGTATACAGGTATACAGGGCGAGTTAGTTAATATTTTTAAATATTGGTACGACCATCAGACTAACCGGGTCAAATGGTTTGGTGAACTTTCTGACGAGTACGGGTTAGAGTGCGGAGTGAGGCAGAGGGATTTAACATCTCCTTCGCTCTTCAACTTGTACGTGAACGGGCTGATTGTTGAGCTGAGCGACACCGGAGTAGGATGCTCGATTGATGGTCACTGTATCAACAGTATTAGTTATGCAGATGATATGGTGTTGCTCAGCCAATCAATAGCCGCGCTCAGAAAGCTGTTAGGCGTATGTGAGGAGTATGCGAGGGTACACGGTTGTAGTCAAACTTGCACTACGATTATTTGCATTGACAAGGAATCGAAGCCGGTAAAAATGAAGTAAAAATAAATAGAATGAATGAATACTGTTATTAATTTTGATGAGAAATAGTTTAATGATTTACTATATAAAAATGAGTACAATTAGATATAAGTAATTGTCGCGATCCGAACAGAATAGTGGTCGAATGTCGAGTGTCCGTCGCCGCATGCCAGCTACGACCTCTGCGCGTGCGCAAGGTTAAAAAACAACTTAGGTCGGCACGTGTAAGGCGGCGGCGGTGTGGTAGCGGATGATCGCCACAGTACTCCCCCCGGAAGACCGTGGCTACGGGCGATAATAGTCCGGAAAGCGCACTCTTCTACCGCCGGACGTCCGTTTGATGTCAGCTTTGGCCTGTTCAGCTGGAACCTGGGCAATCTGGGCATCCCTCGCGATGTACGCCGGTTTCAGCCTGTCGATGGACACCGTTACAGGCTTGTTTTTGACGTCCACGGTGAAGTACTTGGGTTGCCGGTTGACAACCTTATAGGGACCAGCGTATGGTGGTTCCAAGGCTCCTCTCACGCGGTCCTGCCGAACAAAAACGTGTGATGTTGTGTGTAAGTCGCGTGGCACGTAGAATGATGACGTGTTGTGCCAGGCAGTTTGACGTGGAGACAGCTTCGCCATGTACGCGCGAAGACGCGTCGCGTACTGTGTGACGTCAGCAGTCAGGTAGTCGTCATCAGGGCACAGGAACTGACCGGGTAGGCGAAGAGGCTCGCCGTACACCAGCTCGGCAGCAGATGCTTGGAGGTCGTCCTTCCAGGCACTGCGCATGCCTAGAAGAACCAGTGGCAAAGCTTCGGTCCACTGCGATGCAGGAGCGTGGCACATGAGCGCCGCCTTGAGTTGGCGATGAAGGCGCTCAACTATGCCGTTGGCTGCTGGATGGTAGGCTGTCGTACGGAGATGGCGCGCCCCAACCAAGGCAGTGAGAGCCTTGAAAAGGTGGCACTCAAACTGGCGGCCACGATCTGTGGTCACCCGTTCAGGACAACCAAACCTGGCGATCCAGCCAGACACGAGGGCAGCAGCACAGGTCTCGGCGGTGATGTCCCGAAGCGGAAATGCCTCAGGCCATCGTGTAAACCTGTCGATCACGGTGAGGCAGTACCTATAATCATAAGACAGAGGTAATGGCCCTATGATGTCGAGGTGTATGTGGGAGAACCTCGAGGAAGGTGGGAGGAATGAGGAAAAGGGAGAAAAGGTGTGACGGGAGACTTTAGAAGTTTGGCATTTATCGCAATGCCGTGTCCACTCTCTACAATCTTTACGAATCCCTGGCCAAACAAATCTTTGTGTCACCAGTCGCACTGTAGCAGAACTGCCAGGATGGTGTAAAGTATGTAGCATCTCAAAGACTTGTTTGCGAAATTCGGGTGTTACGTACGGACGAAATGTAGATAGCGAAGTATCGCAGTAGACTGGTATGTTGCTCGACTCAGTACGTACCTTGCGCAATCTTAAGGCTGTACCGCGGGTAAGTAGCTCCTGCAGCTCCGGATCACTCTCCTGAGACCGCGCAAGAGACTGGTAATCAATTGTGCTGGCTATCTCCTCAACTCTTGACAACGCATCTGCGACGACATTATCCTGGCCAGGTATGAACCTTAAATCGGTCGTAAATTGCGCTATAAAATCGAGATACCTGTATTGTCTGGGTGAGCATTTGTCTCTGTTGAGCGAGAACGCAAATGTTAGCGGCTTGTGATCGGTAAATACAGTGAACGGCCTAGCTTCTACCATATGTCTAAAGTACTTGATGGCTTCGTACACTGCAAGTAGCTCGCGGTCGTATGGGCTATATTTCTTTTGAGAAGTACTTAATTTGCGTGAGAAGAAAGCTAAAGGATGCCAATTATTGGTCCCATCCTTGCGTTGCTGTAGTACAGCTCCAATAGCTACGTCAGAAGCGTCTGTAACTAAAGCAAGTTCAGCGGATGGATCAGGATGAGTAAGCAACGTAGCCTGAGATAGGGCAAGCTTGCAGTCATTAAAAGCTTGTGTCAGCTCTGGAGTGAGTGTGATAGGCTGTGAACCTTTGATGCGTGGTCCAGCTAGGATGTTAGTAAGCGGTGCTTGAATATGAGCTGCATGAGGAATAAAGCGACGGTAAAAATTAAGCATACCAAGGAAACGCTGTAGCTCCTTGACTGTTTTCGGCATAGCAAAGTCCTGGATAGCTTCAACCTTTGTTTCCAAAGGCTTAGTACCAGCTGCTGAAACCTGATAGCCAAGGAAAGTTATTTCAGAGAGACCAAACTTACACTTAGAAGTGTTCACCAATATTCCATATTGACTCAGGCGTTCAAATAACTGACGTAGGTGGTCCTGGTGAATTTCTGGAGAAGTGGAGAAAACCAGAATGTCATCGATGAAACCGTAGCAGAAATCCAGACCTAGAAGGACTTCATCGACGAATCTCTGAAACGTCTGAGCAGCATTCCTTAACCCGAACGTCATGTACGGGAATTCATATAAGCCGAAAGGTGTGGTGATGGCAGTTTTGGGGATATCAGCGCAATTTACAGCAATTTGATTGTATGCCTTCACCAGATCGATGGTGGAGAAGATTGTGCATCCTGAGAGCTGCGAAGAGAAGTCGTGGATGTGTCGTACAGGGTACCTGTCAGGGATGGTACGTGCGTTGAGTGCACGATAGTCACCGCATGGCCTCTATCCATCATCTTTCTTCTTCACCATGTGCAGAGCAGAAGACCATGGACTGTCCGACCGTCGTGCTTTGCCACAAGCGAGCATATCCTCGAACTCCTTTTTCGCTGCTTGACAGCGGACCGGATCGAGACGACGAGGTCTGCACGAGACTGGTGGACCTGGAGTTGTCCTAATGTGATGCAAGGTGTTATGCTTTGGAGGACAGCGAACGCCGGCAGGTCTGGTAATGGTAGGAAACTCCCGTAGAATTTTGTGGAATTCAGTCTTACCAGTGACGGTTTTGAGTGAAACGATGTCCTCAGAAATCCCGGAATGGACAGCAGCTACAGATAAGGATGTGGTACCATCGACCAAGCGCTGGTTCTTGCAGTCTACCAGAAGATTGTAGTGGCTCAAAAAATCTACGCCAATGATAGGCTTGTTCACATCCGCGATTGTAAAATCCCATATGAAATTTCGTCGCAATCCTAAGTTTAATTGTAAGCATGCAGGTCCATAAGTGTGTATGACTGTGTTATTAGCCGCTACTAAGTCAAACTTGGACCTGGTACAGGGCGTCTTAATTGCAGATCGCGGAAAAACGCAAAGGTCTGAACCAGTGTCCACTAAAAACTGCATCTTAGAATTGCGATCGATGACGAACAGACGGCCTGATGTTAAGGGACAGTCGTGAGCCGCTACTGCCGACCGCCCTTGTTGTTTTCCGAGCGATAGGTACACGGCTGTCTGCATTTACGGGCGCTGTCACCATACGTGAAATGGTAAAAACAATGCGGATGGTCGGGTGGCGGTTGTCTCGGTTTAGAACGGCTGCGAATATTATTCTGCCTTTTCGAGCGAGACCTAGATCTAGAGCGAGAGCATTCGGATCGTTCTAACTTATTGGTTAGTAAAGCGACTTGCCTTGTAAGCTCAGCGATTTGGTGTGCCATGTCGTTGTGGGATGACGCCGGTGAGGTACTTGCAACCTGTGGTGTAGACGGTGCAATCTCGTATACCTTGTCGGCGAGTTCACCCAGCTTGTCCTTGTCGAGGTCCATCTGCGTCGCTATAACCGTCTGTATATTCTGCGGCAACCGCTTAAGGACCAAACCACAGTCAACGTAATCTCCGATTCCTTCGCCAGCAGATTCTTGCAACGATCAGCACACGATCACGTCGCGTCCGGGTTACGCGTTCAGATCACGTCGGGTGCTGCACGATCACGTCGGGGTCACCAATTGTAGTCAAACTTGCACTACGATTATTTGCATTGACAAGGAATCGAAGCCGGTAAAAATGAAGTAAAAATAAATAGAATGAATGAATACTGTTATTAATTTTGATGAGAAATAGTTTAATGATTTACTATATAAAAATGAGTACAATTAGATATAAGTAATTGTCGCGATCCGAACAGAATAGTGGTCGAATGTCGAGTGTCCGTCGCCGCATGCCAGCTACGACCTCTGCGCGTGCGCAAGGTTAAAAAACAACTTAGGTCGGCACGTGTAAGGCGGCGGCGGTGTGGTAGCGGATGATCGCCACACGGTCTCCTGTACAATGTTCAGAAGAGCGAGCTCCTGGTATTTCAAGCCAGGGGTCGTAAACTGGGGGATGTGGCACCTGTGCTGCTTAATGCTGTCGCTCTTCGAAGAGTGAGTGAATTTAAATACCTCGGCCATGTGGTCAATGAGGATTTAAAAGATGATGGCGATATAGAAAGGGAGTGGAGGGCGATGGCGGTCCGCTGTAACATGTTGGCACGCAGATTTGCGAGGTTTAGTTTTGAGGTGAAAATCACTTTGTTTAAAGCATTCTGCCAAACTCTCTACACCTGCAATCTGTGGGTCAACTACACGCAGCGGGCCATCAACGCTCTCCGAATACAATATAATAACGCGTTCAGGGTGCTGGTGGGGCTCCCGCGCTGCTGTAGTGCGTCTGCGATGTTTGCGCACGCGCACACAGATGGCTTTCACACTGTGCTGCGACGCCGCATCGCTTCGCTGATGTTCCGTACGCGTGGGAGCGCCAACACCATCCTGAACGTGCTTAGCCACAAGCTGGACAGCCCCCTTCTGTGGCACTGGGTTCAAGCACAAGTGCGTGTGCCCGGGGCCCCAGAGGGTGGTAAATACTTAAATTAAATTAATTTCTATATTTAACTAACATAGTTTTTTAAGTTGTGCTACTAACAATATTATGGGCTTAAAAAGGTCTGAAATAAAAAGATTTTATTTTTATTTTTTTAAAGGCAAATATAATATTGAACAAGAATTACTTTGAACCATTACTGGCGGTAGCAATCTGAGGACTTGTGCCGAGTTCCCGTTCTCAATAGTTGCTCAACCTAGGTGCTCGTACAGCGATGCGTTTGTAGCGATTCAAAACCGACTTTCACTGCACGGCAGGTGTAGTGGTTTAAGTGGTCGCCTCGACTCTGCCACTGCACCGAACCATGTGGGTTCGAATTCGACACAAGACAGAACATTTTTGTGATCCACAAATGGTTGTTTCGAGTCTGAATGATATTTGAATCCATTGCTTGACTTTTTTTTTACAAAAAAGCATGTATAATGTCGGTTAAGTTACCCGTGACACAGTTATTATTGCTATTTCGGATGTTGACTTATTTGTATAAGAATATGTTTCCCAAAGGGGTAGGCAGAGACTACGGATTTCCATAGAATATAACACATCCTTTTCATTTAGATATTGCTAAAATAACACATTGTAAATTTACATTCAAACATTGTAATAAAATATATTTAAATAATTCAAAAGTTTAAACATCGTTTACTTTTACGTATAGTTCGTACTTACCTACATTTCCGAAACATGTTCTTTTAAACAAATGTAAGGTTTTCAGGGCCTACCTGGCGGAACCATCGTAAGATCGCGACTCCATCATACAACAAGAGATCAGTGGAACACTTCACGCCCGTATTTAACGCGGAAGCCGAACAGCTCGCTACGACTCTGGCGAACAGAGATTCGAAGGTCAAGTTTGACATATACCAAGATGTGGTCAAGACCACTACACAAAGCGTAAACCGTAAGTACCTACTTCTTACATTTCAAGTATAGTTGACATACAACTTGTGTTGTGTTGTGACATAACTGCTATTTAAAAGCAGCTGTCCGAGGGAGATAGATAGGTAGAGCCCTACACCCTCACGTTTTCATAATATCCAAATTTAAAGTACTATTTACACCCTTATTTGCAACCAATTTTAATATTGTTCTCACAAAGACATTTATCTTGAAGCTATTCGTCTTGTGTATAAAATAATGTACAAAATCAAACATAGGCTCGGCCTATGTACTAGAATTTGAAATCATAATTTTCATAGAATATTTGAAACGACCTGCGACTTCGTCCGCGTAGATTTTAACTAAAAAGTGTTTGTCTCCGCGGAACCCTATTTTTTTTTCTAAAATTAAATTAGCCTAAGTTACTCCTTATAACATCAGCTATCTGCCAGTGAAAGTCCCGTCTTAATCGGTTCAGCCGTTTCGGAGATTACAAACAGACAAATTTAAAAAAAATAGATTTTTTCGTCTATGTGCCATAAATA
This sequence comes from Catocala sponsa, assembly GCA_963564715.1. Taxonomy (NCBI): domain Eukaryota; kingdom Metazoa; phylum Arthropoda; class Insecta; order Lepidoptera; family Erebidae; genus Catocala; species Catocala sponsa. Next base: position 23,769,663 of record OY751343.1, on the reverse strand, counting down.
CTTTCATATGCATTAGATAAAAAGCTGTCATTTTGACATTACAAACAGACACTTCAATTTTATTTATTTGTATACATATAGATATAGGTGAATAAGTTTATTATGTTATCCTAACCCTAGATAATATTACAAATGCTTATAAGTTTATTTTTTTGTTCGTTAGTTTCGCTTCTTCTTTCTTTTTTTCTTTTCGTTTGGTTAGTGGCGAATCTTTTGTAAAGAGTTGTTCAAGCCCCCCGTAGGCCTCTGACATGGCTTAACGACTGCTGTCAATTTGACAACAACCAGAACCGACTTTTTACGTGCCCTCCGAAGCACGGAGACGCTCAGATGAAATACCACTAAGCGGTTACCCATCTATAGACTGACCGCACCCAACGTAGCTTAACCTCGCTAATCGTTTACCGATCAGTGAGTGCAACGGGCTATGAGCGCTTCGTTAGTTTCGCTTTCTCATAATTACTCGACCGATCAACATGAATTTTCGCATGTACCTACCTACGGGCGTGTGAGGAATGTGATGAAAGTGAATGAAGCCAGAGAAGTGTCAGGATCGTAGCAAACGGAGTTCTGAACAGGGTGAGGCAGTTCTTCGCGCCTGGGCAGCTGTGCCTATTGTATAAGGCACAAGTGCGCCCTTGCGTGGAGTACTGTTCTCATCTTTGGGATGGCTCCGCGCAGTACTTGCTGGACGCTCTCGACAGGTTACAGCGGCGGCCTGTCTATATAATCGGAGATCCAGAGGTCACGAGTTCACTGGAAACTCTGCAACTCCGTAGGGACATTGCCTCATTGGCATGTTTCTACAGAATATACCACGGGGAGTGCTCTGAAGAGTTATTCCACCTTATCCCGCCCTCCCCTTTCCTATCCAGAACAACGCGTGCTGGGCTCAGATGCCATCCTTACACGGTAGAGTCGATTAGAGCGCGTACCAACAAGTTTGGCTCCTCATACCTCTGCCGTACGACCAGGCATGGAATTTTCTGCCAAGGCACGTGTTTCCTTCTTCTTTCAATCCTGGGTCCTTTAAGCGGGGCGTGAAAAAGCACCTTCTCAGGCCGTCAAAGTAGAGACCTCAACATCGCCTCGGCTGCTGTGAGGCGGTGTGGAGGCCACTGCTCTTAGACCACACGACTGCTTACCATCAAGTGGAGTGTGGTCAATTTGACGAGCAAAATTTAAAAAAGTAGAAAAATAAATGAAAATCCGTAGTCTCTGCCTACCCCTTTGGGAAACAGGCGTGAATCTATGTATGTACCTACTGGCAAGGGCAGGAAAAAGTATGGTTCTTGAGGGATAGTTAGTTACGAATGCAACTATTGAAGAGTTTGTAGATTTTGTTGCGTTTATCATTACGCGACCTTTCCATGGCATCGGTTACGTATATGTTTGTTATATTTTGTGTTTTCTCTGCAGAAACGCTTATGGGCTTATCTAAAGAAGAGTCGCAGAACATTTACAGAATGGACGAACTAGTTCATCGCACTCGTGAGTAAGTAATTACTTATTATCATAGGTAATCAAGTCCCCCGCCGAGTCTGTCTCTCTGTCCGCGATAAACGCAAAAACTACTTTACGGATTTTCATGCAGTTTTCACTAATAGACAGGGTGATTTACGAGAAAGGTTTAGGTGTATAATTTGTTAAGCTTTTGTGCTACCCGTGCATCGCCGAGGTAGTTCGCTAGTTCAAATATAATTTTAAATGCAATTATCTGAAAATATTCTGATTTTTTAAATTTCATTCAGTTTTTACAATCTCATGTTCAAAAAGATGACAAAATGGTGGCTACAAATACCTCTCATCTACTGGCTCGTCGGCGGGCAGAAGAAACAGGACTATTTCACCAAGTTAATCGATGACTTCGCGGGAGACATCGTGAAGAAGAGACGGAAAGCTCTAGAAACTTCTACACCACCTGGAGAGAGTTTGGGTATAGTCGACAGGTACATACTGTCGGGGGAATTGACTGAGCAAGAGATAAAGTGGGATAGTTTCACTTTGTTTACCACGGTAAGTTGTTTATTAGTGGTTCAGTAAAAAAAGGTATATAAGTAGGTATGTACCAGCTTGTGATAAGCAGCTACCGTAGTCTACAAGAGTTTTGAGTAGTAGAGCCTCGCTGATATCAGCATGAATGGGCCGGCTCGACCGGGGAAGGACTACCCTCTCACAGAATATCGCTGTGAAATACCAATATTCCTAGTTGTGTTTCGTTCGGTGAGTGAGAGTGCCGGAGGCCCAAGCACCCTCTTTCCCTCTTCCCGCTCCTTCTCCTTCCCACTTCCGTTCCTAAAGGGTCGGCAACGCGCAAGTGATGCCTCTGGTGTTGCAGGCGTGCATAGGCTACGATGACCATTTACCATTTGCGTGTTTGCCATCTTAGTTAAAAAAAAAAAGAAAAGAGCGTGCACCACCAGGAATACAGATTGTGGCAAATTCCTGCTCAATACAGCCTACAATCATTTACCGTAGGTAATTAGCCGACTTCATTCAAAATGGCTTTAGGCTTACGTACGTCTGTGCTCACGCATTGTGGTATATATCGGCGACGGCGTAGCGGTGGTGATTGCGTTTGCTATGCACAAGATCTCAGGTTCGATTTCCTGGCGTGTAAAGTGTTATTGGATTTTTCTGTCAAGAAATTGCCTGTAGTAGCATGATATCTGGACCTGTGCTCAATAAACGGCAAAATCACCTTACGTGCGAACTAAGCGTGAGGCTATGTGTAATTGTAACCTGGAATTTATTATTACCCTGTCAAGTGTCGAGCGATACGCTGTCCGCAAAAATGAGTCATCAAAATAAAAAATAAAAAAACGGCAAATGTATGTCCGCTGCACACTTGACTCATTAATGAGTCAAGTGTCGAGCGAGCGCACATACATTTGTCCGTTTGTGTATTGTTTGCACAATGAATTTTTAATTATTTTTTATGTATTTCCACTAGACATTCAAGAAGTTAAATTATTAATAGGTAGGTATTAAAAATTAGCTCTTGTTCCAACTACACTCAGCAGCTCATATAACAAAAAGAATATAAAATTGATTTACGTATTGTTTGTACGGTTTCACCGTACATCGCGACTTTGTACGCTCATGCGCTCGTGTCAGCATATTGTAATATAATGTTTATATGTTTAGTTCATAACCGGACACCAACCGCGCCGCATGTGTACTCATTATCAATCATATATCATAAATTCATAACATTGATTGATCAATAAACTAATTCTGAATCTCTAAGCCTCTTTCAATTCTATCAATCTATCAAACAAAGGATCTGTACATTCTTTTTGGTCCTTCGAGCCGGATAAGCAATTGGCGATTGAAAATGGCCATGACTTTCTGCTTCTTCTCATGAAAGCTCTACTCTTCGAACAGGCTTTTTTGGCTTTTTTCAATGCTACATTTTTATAATATTGTCTTATGTTTACGCGAATGTTATACATTGAAATTAAACATACTTTATACGGATTTTATCGCGTTGTTTATTTTCTATATAAACTATTATTACATAATTTTCAAACCTCAAACTACTAATATTGTTAAATACTTTTACTAGTTACTTCAATTTAAGCTATTTAAATAATACAACTATTTAGATTTAATTTTACACTTTCCCGGACGTTTCGGTTGCTTTTCAGCAGCCATGGTCACGGGGAGACTAAGATGGTAGTTGTCTCAATGTTCCAGTGTAGTTATTTCAAAGTAGCCGAACATCATTTAATCATGGGTGTTTCTATTTATGCAGAATGAACTCAAAGTATCATGAAGTCTAGCTGTGGTTTGCTTGTTCTTGTGTTTGACTATTTGAATTACTGGATCCCAAGCTGGTGGTACATTCCAACCATATTCTCTATTGAAATTAGGATGTTTTTCGATTTCAATAGCCTCGCGAAGCATCCTTGGTAGGAATCGGTGTTCTTTAGCGAGCATCTGTGGTTTGTCAAATCTCAGGTAGTGGTTGGTCCTTTGTTGCACATGTTCACACACAGCAGACTTCAACGAGCGTTGGTGTTTTACATCAACTATGTGTTCTTTTTTGCGGGTGCCTATGCTTCTCTTGGTTTGACCAATGTATGAGAGTCCGCAGACACAATCTATTTTATAGACCCCTGCATCTTGTATAGGTAGTTGGCACTTGACGGATGGTAAAAATTGACTTATCTTCGTTGGCGGCTTGAAGTATGTGTTGATTGAAGCTTGCCTCAAGATGTAGCCAATTTCATTTTTATTATTATACATTTTTATTTCCTTTTTTAATATATCTTTATTAATGTATCAGTTAATTGAAGTGACCAAGAATAGTTAACACATTTTGATGATAACAAACATTTTTGACTTTTACTTTGATTTGTTTCTTTTCAAGTAATTATTAATAGAGCGGTTATTGCATTATTTATCGAGTTCAAAAAATGAGTACCTAGTTTCTATATACGATGTGTAAGTTTATTGATATGAACGCTTACGTTTGACTATGTTTTCCAGAGTCAAGAGGCGGCCGCTAAAATGGCAGCAGGCATTCTAACGTTCCTGTCGCACCTGCCGGACTGGCAAGTAAGTATACACACATGCTTATAATCACAATGCCTTTTACCGAAAAGTGACTACCCGAAAATACGAAAATATACGCATAATTATCGAGAAAACTGTTTTTATATGTTCCATCTGTTTAGCTTTTAGATTGCGTTTAAATATTTTCGGACAATATATTCTTTACAAAATTTAGATTATCTCAGGAAAGATCAACATGTCATATTGTTTTTTTTAATCAATAGCTAAAATTTGTTCTATCACATCAACATGCAATTTTATGTAACCTACCAGAAAAGAGCCCGGAGGTCCAATCACCCCCTTTCCCCCATCCCGCTCTTTCTCCTTCCCACTTCCTTTCCTTAAGGGTCGGCAACGCGCTAGTGATGCCTCTGGTGTCGCAGGCGTCCATAGGCTACGGTGACCACTTACCATCAGGTGGGCCGTATGCTTGTTTGCCAACTTAGTTGTATAAAAAAAAAGAAGCATAAAATCTACTTCAAACTTTCGTATTAAAAGCTATACCTAATCTTTTTTAAAAGCGCCTGTTCCCTTTTGACGTCATGCATTGTGCGTAACAAAGTTACAGTATTGACATTTATATTTGCTTTGAGCTACCAGGTCGAATACTTGAATTTTAACGGATGGCATAGTGGTTTAAGCGGTCGCCTCGCCTCGGATTCCAATCCCACACGAGACAAAACTTTGTGTGCTCCACAAATGGTTGTTCCGTGTCTGTGTGTTCTTCGTGTCCGTTGTTTGAATGTTTGTAAAGTCCCCGCGACACAGGAGTTATCGCTAGAGCGGGAGTTATACTTTTTTTTAAATAAACTAAAAACTGTCGCGTTGCCAGGCGAGTGAGACACCATTAGGTATGCCGTATGTGCAAGTGAGAAACAATATGGGCACGGTAATAATACGGATCGCTAAACCGTAAATGGCAACCGTTAGTAGGTTATTATTATTGATTATTATATTTATATACATGCTATTGCCTAATTTATTTATTATTTTTGTTATACCTATTTTAATTTATATTTTTATATATTAATTATACATGCTCGTCAATTATAATTTATAGATACCTATATCTATATCTTACGTATGTATTTTTTTTGTGTTTGTAAAATATTAAAGAGTAGCTGATGTACGTCCGGGCGTGACTTGGGGTTACCACATAATATCAGGGTTGGTTTGAGGTATAAACCGCAGACTAACAACAAACCTGAGTGGTAACCTCATTTTTCATTATATATGTACTTTTTTTTGTTTTCTGTGTTATAATATCTGTATAAGAACGTGTACCTATATTTTGTAAAATAAATATTTACTTTACTCACTTTACTAATGCCTTAGGGCAGCCAATCTAAACAGAGACTGACCATCTGCGCAGGCGATATTATAGTGCACAAGTGTGTGCGCACTCTCTGTTCCCGATTTGGACAGTAATCCGACATGACCGGAGAGAGATCAGGCGCAGGACCAACAGCTTTAAATATGGTTTTCGCGGCACGTGGTGTTTAACACGGCCAACTTCCTAACTCCGGGCTGGTATTGAGATTTCTTTATAGAAAATCCCAATAAATTTAAGGATTAGGATTCGAACCCCAGACCCCACACTCACCAGTTGCATTCAATACCGTCAAATGTGCCAGTATTGCGATTTCCTGGAAGATTTGAATTTATATAATCGATATAAGTCCATTGCTATGTCACATCTTGTTTTTCCATAAACGGACACAAAGAACCTTAGAGTTATATATTTTATTTATGTTTTCTTTATATTATGTATTGTATTTATCTCAAGATAATTATTGCACGATTAGGTATCCACTTATGTAACTTTACATAAGTGGATACCTAATCCTGCAATAATTGTTGCTTAATTGCAGCCTATATTGTGTTATTTGTTGATAGTATTTATTATTGATCTAGCAGGAAAATAGCTACTTATAAACCTGACAATCGTACTATAGGTATACCTATCATCCTTGGTCTTTTAATTATTATTTACTAGCGACCTGCCCCGGATTTGCACGGTCAGCACAAAACCTTGTGGTGGCAATGCTGACACATAATTCTAAGTACTACTTATGTAGCGTCGCATTATTTCTCACGGCATGTCATGCAGAGAGAGTCATCATATAGACCTCGTTACCTTAAGTCGTGACCATTGTAATTTCTCTGAAATAAATCACTTCATATTTGGAGGCAGTGCCGGATTAAGCAAGCGCGGGACCCGTAGCAAATTCTTTCAGGTAAGAGTGCTTGCATACGTCAGACTTTTTGTAGAATTGAAAAGTGAAATTCTACACATTTATACGAGCGACTTTTTGTAGAACTTGTGCGTTTACCGTATGAAATACGGTGTTTTATATACGCCAAGGAAATAGTCGGTTACCGATTGTCTGACGTGGATTGTCTTAGTTGGAATAGTTCTAACATTTCACGTTTTTGTGACATCAAGTAAATTCAATATACCACATCTTAAGTAATAAGTTTCACTCAAAAAATTACGCTCAGGCAGAGATGAGTGGGCTTAAATATGCGGGGCCTCCTTTCACGCGGGGCCCGTAGCAATTGCTACTCTTGCTACGTGGTTAATCCGGCACTGCTTGGTGGACATATAACCCATCATTTATCTTCTGCACACAATTACCCGAACTCGCAGTTACATAATATAGTGCAAACACTAAAACCTTAACAAATTGTACACTTAAACCTTCCTCAAGAATCACTACCTACTGGTGAAAACCGCATGAAAAGCCGTTAAGTAGTTTTTAGTTTATCGGGAACAGACATACTAAAATAATTTTCAAATCGAACCAGTAGTTTTTGAGATTAGCGCGTTCAAACAAACAAACAAACTCTTTAGCTTTATAATATTAGTATAGATTTAAATATACACAGTATTAATAATAGAGATAAGTTGTGTATAATTTTAATTTTCTTAGTGACAATTTGTGAAATGGTTTTAGCGGTCACATATCCATTATACCACGCAGAGTGATGTAGGTTCGATCCTCACACAGGACATTGCGTGATCCACAATATATGTATTTTTTTAAAGTCAACTAACACACTAAGAATAATTCCTGTAACTCGGAGTACTTTACAAACATTCAAACAACGGACACAAACAATACCCGGACTTCCAACAACCATTTGTGAATCACACAAAGTTTTCTCTCGTGTGGGTATCGAACCCACAACACTTTTCAAATCAAAAATCAAATCAAAAATAAATTTATTTAAGTTAGGTAACAATACTCTTTAATGGTGAAATAATTTTTCAAATCGGTTGAGTAGTTTTTGAGTTCTTTCTTAATCTTTACAAACAAAAAATAAAAGAATCGAATCTTCCCTCTTTTTAATCTACATATAATGTGTATATATATAAAAATCTCGTATCACGATGTTTGTGGTCGCATTCCTGCAAAACGGCTCGACCGATTTTTATGATTTTTAATATATATTTGTTAGGTATGAGAATAGGTCGTAAAGTATATTTCATACCGCTAGGTGATTAGAGTATTCCTATCGAATGAATTTATATGGTAGAACGTTTACCAGGTCAGATAGTATTAGTATAGAAATATAGACAAAATTCACAAGTGGCAACTCGCATATTGTATGTTATCCATGTGAACAATAATCGTTATCTATACATCTATACTCTATACAAATAAATAAAATTGAAGTGTCTGTTTGTAATGTCAAAATAACAGCTTTTTATTTAATGCATATGAAAGTATATAAGGTACCTATACGAAAACATCTATTTGTAAAATTTTTGTCTGTCTGTCTGTCTGTTTGTTCCGGCAAATCTCCGAAACGGCTGAACCTATTTTGAAGGGACTTTCACTGGCAGATAGCTGATGTTATAAGGAGTAACTTAGGCTACTTTGATTTTAGAAAATAGGGTGCCGCGGAGACAAACACTTTTAGTTAAAATCTATGCGGACAAAATCGCAGGTAACAGCTAGTAAATAAATATAAATGTAAAAAAATATATTTTATAGGAGCGAGTGTACAACGAAATCATAGAAGTACTAGAGCCCAATGACTCGGTGAGCGGTGAACAGCTGAAGCGACTGCAGTATCTGGACATGGTGTATAAAGAGACACTACGGTGTTTAGCCATCGCAGCGCTGATACAAAGGACGGTAGAGGAGGAAATCACTATCAATGAAGGTATGTCTTCAGCACGTTTTAGTTCTAAGGGGAAAAAGGAAAAAGGGGAAAAATTATCAGGGAATAAATATAAAACTCGGCTGGAAAATCACCCAAATGTCTTAGCACCTATCAACTTAGCGACTGACACACCATAATATACAGATACTTGGTGACAAATGGTAAAGGATGAGGGATTTTCTACTGAAGAGTTCCTTGGACATGATGAAGACGGCAGATAATAAATATATAGTTTAGGACTGATTGCAAATAAGCACAAAAACAGAAAAAAACGTTCTGAGGCACCTCACCATAGGCTATAAATCCTTGCAGTACCAGGGGATTTAGAAAGATGGAATCGTTGTGCTACTAACATTAGAGAAAAAGATCACACTGACCCTCTGTTAATAACAAAGTCTTTGCAAAGAACTTGAAAACTGCTCATCATTGGAACACAATACAATGTTTCTTGGCTTTGATCCTCTATTAGACCAAGGTCAATAGTCCAGTTAGTGCTCTAGTTTCAGTGATATCCCAGGTTAAGAAAATTACACTGTGCCTTACTTCTTTTGATATACTGTTTGTGGTCGCGACTGTCGAAAACTTGGGTGATCCCTGGACAGCAGGGTATTCCTTGTGTCCGTTACTTGAATGATCATAAAGTTCGCAGGAATTACTCAAACGGGAGAAGCGCTATTATTGCGAAAATACTTTTTATTAACGAAATAATTTTGTAATTTCAGGTAAATACACACTACCAGCGGGTACCTCACTGGTGATACCAATTCACCATTTGCATCATGATCCAAAATATTGGGAAGATCCGTGGAAGGTCAGACCGGAGAGGTTCCTGCCTGAAAACGTGAAAAATCGCGATCCCAACGCCTTCGTACCGTTCAGTTTAGGTCCTATGGATTGTTTAGGTAAAAATATATTTGCTAGTTCTTGGTCTAGTTTGAAGATAGATGCGGCAAACGAAATGCTTTTGCCGCGTGCGTCTTACGCAAGTGCACAAACGAACCGAGTGCTCTCAAGAGACTGGAAACAATATGTACCACAGGAACACAAATTAAGGCTATTTACATATGATGCTTTTTTTTTGCTTTCATCGGTGACAAACGAGTCAGCGGCCCACCTGATAGTAAGCGAGAACCGTGGCTCATACATGTAGCTGTGTTTTCTTAGCATTACAGAAGCTATGTCAAAAAAACACAGCCAAGTCGCTGCCTACCGATAGGAAAAGGGGAATGGAATGGAGTTTGGGAAGGGAAGGGTGGCGCTCTCACTCACCGAACGAAACATAACAGATACTGTTATTTTACGTCGATCGTTTGTGAGAGGGTGGTACTTCCCCGGTCAACCCGGCCCATTCTACTTACGGTACTATTCTAAATGATCTTCTCCAGTTTGTTCGTAATCGCGTGCTTAACCCTGTGTCTTCTTCTACCGAATGTATTTAAGCATTAATAATAATAATAATGGTTTAATATTTAAAACAATAATTCTGAAGCCCGATCACAGCCGCTCCTACCAGGTCTAATTATTGTTATATATGTCATCCAGGAACCAACGCAAACAGCGTACAGACGAATTATTTTAACAAACATACCCCTCGCATAACTTGTTCACCATTGTTCTCCAGGTCGTGTATACGCCACAGCTCTGGTGAAGACCATTGTAGTGTGGGTGCTTCGCCACGTACGACTGGAACCGGTCGGCTCCCTCGATGACATGAAGCTTCACGTCGCTATATCTGTATCCATCGATGGCGGATACAATGTTAGGGCACAACCAAGAAAAAATAATATAAGTGTTAATGGAGTCGCTTAATTGTTAAGGAAATTACATGACGCAACATAGGATTATTGGGATCCCTTCTTTTCGCATAATGTTTTTCTCCTAATATACTTTGGCCTAACTAATATGGCAAAACTTTATTTTGGTAAAATATTAGTTTGCCGTAATTGTTTTTGGCATACAGCAAATCTGGTGAGGTCTCCTTACCCGACCTTGCTTGCGAAACGAGTAAGTAGCTTGCCGCGGGGTGGCCCTTGGCAAGATACGATAACATATTATAAATTTAAAAAAATATGCGTGAGCATAACATTTTTGACATAATATAACATTTAATACTTTTGTTTGTCCTAAATTATATATACACATTGTAACAATCTATACTAATATTATAAAGCTGAAGAGTTGTTTGTTTGTTTGTTTGTTTACTTGAACGCGCTAATCTCAGGAACTACTGGTCCGATTTGAAAAATTCTTTCAGTGCTATCTAAGCTATCTAAGCCCATTTATCGAGGAAGGCTACAGGCTATATATCATCACGTTAAGTTCAATACGAGCGGAGCACCAATGAAGAATGTTTCAAAATCGGCTTCCGCTGCGTGCGCTGCGTAAACAGTTAAAGTTTCGCAAAAATCATGTAAAGGAGAATTGTTCCCCTTAAAAAGTTCTAAATAAAAGTCCGCGACAACATATGTCTATCTTTCAAGGTTGGCTTTTGACCTTTTTTATGCTAACCAAATTTGTTTTAAAATAATGCATTATTTGCGAAGGTGTTTTTATAAACATGATATTAATCCTTACTCAAATAAATACGTAATTTATCATAAGTATTTAATTTAAAACAAAATTGCCCTTTACATCATTCGATTTCAATGAATATCTTAGGAGATATCGCAGTTTTAAAATAACATCGCAGTAAAATAATTACCCATTACAGACATACAAACGATGTTTCTCCTGGTTTATTCTGCGTGATTTTAAATTAGCACTGTAGGTATATTTATAAAATTTTGTTCAATGGTTCTTATCTTATGTGGTTCGTGGATTTTAGCTCCTTTAAAATTGTATCATAGGTGCTTACGACCTCTCTTATGTGACGCAGACGTAATTGCGCGGGTCAGCTATCTATACTAATATTATAAAGCTGAAGAGTTTGTTTGTTTGTTTCTTTGAACGCGCTAATCTCAGGAACTACTGGTTCGATTTGAAAAATTCTTTTAGTGTTGGATAGCCTATTTATCGAGGAAGGCTATAGGCTATCACAACATCACGCTATGACCCACGGGGGCGGCGCAGTAACGATAAACGCGGGTGAAACCACGGGCACATCTAGAGTGTATATATAATTTTAAGTCTGGGAAGAGAGGCTGATATGAATTTGCAAAGTCTGTGTTTAGAAAATACAGGACTTAGATGCGAGCAAAGCATTGTGAGTAATGTTTCTGTCGGCAAGTCTGTCATCGATTTTGTTGTGCACCTGTCATTGTATATACATGTATTATGTATTTTGTAATTGCAAAATTTATATCTATACTAATATTATAAAGCTGAAGAGTTTGTTTGTTTGAACGCGCTAATCTCAGGAACTACTATATCGATTTGAAAAATTATTTTATTGTTGGATAGCCTATTTATCGAGGAAGGCTATAGGCTATATAACATGACGCTACGACCCACGGGCGCGACGCAGTAACGATAAACGCGGGTGAAACCGCGGGCACATCTAGTGTACACATTTTATTAAGTACATCCAATTACGATTAAATTGTAGTGAGTTGTCAAATGTGGGCATGCAAAGGTATCTACCAAAGGAAAAATCTGTAAATTGAAATAAGTAGGTATCGCAACGCATGTCGGCCGTTACCTAATGTTTAGTGAAAACAGTCTTACGACTCTTGCGTGTCTTGCGCCGAAGCATACCTACTGTACTATTGTGCAATGCTCTATATGCGACGTGTTACAGTACAATATCTTTGTGCTGTATCTACAATCTACATCGCAATCTTATGATCTTTATCGCACGTTCAATATCTATTAAATGTTTCTACTATCCGTGATCAACACGTAGTCGTTAGTATATAAGATGCACCTTTGGATAATTATAACCAGACTATACTACAACTTTGTCTCATTTATACCTAATCATATACTGCCAAGAAGTTTGGCAAACGACGCATCCACGATTGTGGAGTGGAGAATAATCAAAATATTCGAATATTATTCGGAAGGGACACTCGATAATGTCTTCCAAGGTGCTTGCTTGCCCATTGTAACCTAGAAGCAGCATTGGACGCTTTTCCTTCTTTATATGTATAAATACGTGAGAATCTCCGTTTTATATGATCAGTATATGCTTATTATTGTATTATTAGATAATAAGTGCAAACTAATATAAAATTAAATTATTTTATAAATAAAGGTGGATTAACATTTTTATAAATTATATGTTTGTGTTTTATTTTATTTATTTGGTTTAGAATAAATACACACAGAATAAATATAGTGAAATGATAGCAATACTTTCGAGAGTCATCCTAACCTAACCAATATTTTAAAAGCGAAAATGAGTTTGTTTGTTACCTTTTCACGCCTAAACCTCTAAACCGATCATCCTGAAATTTTGCATATACGTTGTCAAGTATACAGAAACGGACATAGGCTACCTTTCAACCCGAAAAAAATTACTGTTCCCGAGGAAAACAATAATAACGTTCTTATGATAATAGATGGCGCCACGTGTCTTCAATCATGATTGAATTATATTATTACAAGCAGAGTACAACCCGAACTGATTGTAAAATTCTAAATTAACGCAAGTGAAGCCGCGGGCAATAGCTAGTTACCTAACTATAAATCAGGTCATCTTTCGTATAAGAAAACTGTATCAACATTTATTCAAGTCTTCATCCTAATATTCAAAATATATATATTTATGATATTCTATAAAACGTTGAGAGCTTAACGTAAGTCATATACAACATAACATAAGATTAAAATAAGACCGTGCCTTTTAGTTACATGGAATAAAATAATTGATGACACGCTATGAAAAACTCTTTGCAAAAAAAGCTTTTTAACTGTATCACATATACACATACACATACACACACACCCTCACACACACTCACACCACACACACTCACACCACACACACTCACACATACACACACACCCTCATACACACACACACACACACACACACACACGCACACTCACATACTGACACCTGACACACTAAGATATTAACTAACACACAAGGTTTAGTTAGATATACTAAATTATTATGCTCTAGTTCCTTAGATTGTTGTTTATTTTGTTTTGTTTGTTTTGGAAGTTTTTTTTATAGATAATTTTGTTAGTAAATGTAAATGTACCCACGTTGTTTCAACATTATGTTAAATAATGTCAGTTTTATAAATAAATCTACTGTATCATTGGAAGGTTGCTGGTACTTATGGCACAGGTTTAACCTTTTTTAAGTACCAGCCGCAAACAATTTGTACCTAACATGACTGATATGCTTACATTTAAAATTGTACCTTATGTATGTTATATTATGATCAGTGAAACAATAAATTAATTCATCATTCATACTAGGAGACACTACGTAACCTTGCTACTGTCAATTTTCTAATGAAAAACTCAATAATACGACCCGATCAAGCAATTACACCCGGTACCTCAAGATCGGGTCATTCGTCGATTTGCACCACGGGTTGTTCGCACCACGGTGTGGATCGCAGAAGGACCCATTTTGAATTAGTCGTTTCACACCATAGTGTGATACGGTGAATGCTTTTTTGTACTTCGTCGAATCGAACCAATGTTATTTTACTACTATTGAACAGTCTCGCATAAAAGTGTTAGTACCTACACCAATTTATTTTTATTAATAATACACTACTAAGCTATCGCTTTAGAGATTGAAACTGTTTTATGCTTAGATGAAAAAAAGAAACAATTCTTTGATTACTAAATAATAATAATAAAAAAAAAAAATATATATATATTTATAATTAGGTATTATTATTTATTTTATTAATAATACCTATATATTTCTTTTAAAATGATTAAAGATAATCAATATTTTGTAATGTGACTAAATCAAACTAAGACGACAATAAACATTGCTTTGTCTGCTTATTTCAATAAACGTTTTCTACCCGTTAGTACCAAGAAAGTACATTTAAAAAATAAAAATGTTGGTGGTTCGAATCGACGAAGTCAAAAATAGTTCTTCGGTGATTCGCACTATGGTGCGAAACAACTAATTCAATATGGGTCCTTCTGCGATTCACACCGTGGTGCGAACAACCCGTGGTGTGAATCGACGAAAGACCCTCAATATCTACTCCAAGTGTAAGTTCAAATTTTACTTTGTGTAGGGCATAAATGGGTGGATGTATACCATAGATAATATATACTATATGGGTATGATGATGTATACCATCCATACTTGGTGTATGCTTCCTTACCATCTGGTTGGGGAAAGGTGTTCCTTTGCCACTATTTTTTTTATTATAATACTAGCTTTTGTCCGTGGCCTCGCTCGCGTAAAACTTAGATTATGTTAGTAAGGTTTTAGTCGGTAGGCCTGAAGTACGGGAGAGCCCGAAATAACCCTCTCGCTTCCCATTGTAGCGAAAGGTGGCATTTCCGTAAGTTTAAAAACAAGCAAGTTTTTAGTACCAGTACTTTTGTAAATAAAGTATAATCTATGTTACTCTGATAATATTATAGCTTCCTAATGGTGAAATTATTTTAAAAATCAGTTGAGTAGTTTTTGCGTTAAATCTTTACAAACAAACGATCAAAAGATCAAATCTAGCCTCTTTATAATCTATATACTTAAACCAACATTATTTGGCCGTAAAACTGTCACGATCTCACGTAGAACAGTCGACCTACACATAAATTTCACTGTGATCTTGACTTTAACATTTCAAGGTTAAGATGATCCTTCTCATAAGTTCATCGTCATTTAAATCACGTAGTCGTGAGTCTTAAAAATGAAACTGGGCCGTTAAATATACGGGCAATTGTCTGGTATCGTCACAACAATATATCGCACATACAAATCGACTCATTAAATATCGCCTAAAAATCTAAAACTGCCCAATTTTATTCACATTCAAAACACCTGTAGCGACATCTAGCGCTGTGATATGATTACTTGTACCAGCATAAATGACACTAAACAAAAACAAAATATTATCATTTCCAGTTGCTTAATCCTAACATTTCTAACTAATATTATAAATGTGAATGTTTCAGGCACTTTTCAATTCTTCACAATCCTTAAAATAAAAACGTGTAGATCCTACGTTACTAAGTATTAAAACTGCAAACAAATGACATTGCTATGAACTTTTACCTATGCGTTTCGTTTGAATGTATCTGCGATGGTATTGATAACTTTTGATAAGCGACCCACACTGAGTTCGCGCGGGCGGCGCCGGGCGGCAGTAGGTACTCGAGTAAATATCTTCAAAGCATCAGAGAACACGTTCTTTGATGCTTTGAAGATATTTACAACGGACTTTGAGCTGAAATAAAGACAGTTTTCACAGACGATATAAATAAGTGGTTGTAATGAATTTTTGACATTTTTTCCCTTGATTTGCATTGGTCAACACAATCTATTTGTGTAGATTGTGTTGACCAATATCAATGACATACCTAATCCTGTCTGGAAGAACTAATCTACCTACTAGTGACAACCACATCATAATCTGTTTGTTGTTATATCAGTACAGACAGACTAACAGACGCGCTAGGGAGACTTTTTATCATGTGACGATTAATAATAATTCCTCAACTAGATAACGGACGCACTGAGTAACCAAGGACATAAAAGATCATCATCATCCTAGCGTTATTCCCAGTTGCATCCTCAGCTTGCGCTTCGGAGCCCGGGTTCCGCTATCTAGCCTAATGAGATTCGTCCGAATATCAACTTTTCTTATCAAGTAAACGGCAGAGCGTTCAAACGACGTCTGACGTTTGGTTATATTGAGACTAGCTTTTTCCCGCACGTATTTCTATATTCACACACACACACATACCCTCTCACACACACACACACACACAACACTCACACACTTACACATACAAACCCTCACAGTCGCATACACACAATGACCCACAGCTGTCATCTATTCATGTTGCCAATATAAGATACACTATATTGATAAATAAAATGTATTTAAGTACGAGAGCCCTGGTACCCATACCACAAGTTCAATCTTAGCTTGGGTACCAGTGTCTAACAAGTGGACTGTAAAATTATTTGTATACTTTTTATGTGTTCAAATGAATGTATCTTTTTAATGTCAATAAACTTTATTATTATTATTATAATTATTAGAGTATAGGTGTTTCTTTATGTTATGTTACCCGCGGCTTCGCTCGCGTTAATATAGAATTTGACAATCAATTCGGGTCGTACTATGCTTGTACTAATATAATTCAATCATGATTCGAAAGACACGTGGCGCTATCTATTATCATAAGAACGTTATTGTTGTTTTCCTCGGGAACAGTAATTTTTTTGGGATGAAAGGTAGCCTATGTCCGTTTCTGTACACCTGACAAGGTATATGCACAATTTCAGAATTATCGGTTCAGTGGTTTAGGACTGTAATACTGAATTTCGAAGTTCATAATAGCGATGAACGGTAGCCCTAAAGGGCTTATTCCCGCCCGCTCCGCTATTTTGTTCCCCAGCGCTCCAATACTAAAATTAAATATTATTATTATTTTTTTAAATCGTTCCCAAGGGCTCCAAAAGCTTATGTTAATTTATTTATTTAAAACCTCTGATCTCCATACATTTATTCCCAGGAGCTCCAAATTATATTACAACATTAAATAAAGACCTACTTACTAGTATGTTCCCGACGGCTCGTGGTAACGATTTTTATATTGAAGTATTGACTTTTTCTTGGAGCTGCTGGGAATAAAATCTCAAAGTACCTAGATAATGTTTTGGAGCTGTAGGGAATGAAATTGGTAAATTTGGCTTTATTAATTATTTGAATATAAAAATCCTTGGAGCTACTGGTAATGAATGTATGGAAATATGAACTTTGGAGAACAATAGATTTGGAGCGCACGGGAATAAGCCCCCTAAAGTACTGAAACGCAACTCACGTTATTGCGAAAGTGCGCCACATCGATACACATAATTTCGAATGCTTTCCACCGCGATGCACGTTAGTGCGAAAGTATTCCACATCGATTCACACATTGTCGAATGTATTCCACCGCGATGCATGTTAGTGCGAAAGTCCAGTAAATATGAAGACATGCTACTTGCTGCTTTACACACGATGTTTACTGTAAATCGACGATCGACGAATCGATGTTTTTGTGTGAAATGTGTAAAGTTATAGATTTACTGCAACTTGAATTGGTATCAGAACAACACTAGTTTTTGTACACCATGGAATCTAATTCACTGTTTTCCCGAAAAGTATGTAGGTACTCAGTCCATGATATAGAAGCATTCCATTGCAATTATCCTTCATAAAAAAAATAAAAAAATATTGTTTTCAAATCCGGTCTTTTTATCAAAATCAATATTTCACTGCGCTCCGACGCGAGGATTTTACCAACTCACTCACGCGCGGGATATTTCGAGGTTCCTCGCGTCGGGCGGCGCAGTAACGATAAACGCGGGTGAAACCGCGGGAACATGTAGTCAATGATAAACTAACAAACACTGGTACTTAATTACAGCGTGCATGTAAATGGCATGTCAATTAGATCGCTTGTCAGGTTATGCCATAAATCATAAATGAAATAAATGCCGAAGATTAAAGGTTAACTATGGAGGAAAATTGAACCTCAGTGGACGCTGTCGTCACTCTATGACATGGTTTATATGTAGACAAACTGTACTTCAAATTATCTATACTTCTATACTAATACTAGATGTTCCCGCGGTTTCACCCGCGTTTATCGTTACTGTGCCGCCCCCGTAAATTTATATAAAGCTTTTGTTATTAGCTGTGTATATCTATACTAATATTATAAAGCTGAAGAGTTTGTTTGTTTGAACGCGCTAATCTCAGCCTCCTCGGATCCCTTGGTTTTCTGATAATAAAATAAGTAGAACTTATGTTGTACTGGCGCATCGAATACGTTCTGATCATATTCCATCACGAAAGTTTGGATATCTTATGAAAAAAGTTGGTTCACCTAATTGTGAAGTATGTGGCAAGATACACGATGTCCAACACCTACTGATGGAATGTGAGAAGAACCAAAGGTAGAGGGAGTTAGTGATGCAGAAATGTAACATAAATAAATATAACGTTGGGGTTTTTATAAGGATTTTGTCAGAACCTTTATTGAGGGCAGCAATGTGTGTTTAACTTCTTGAGCGTCCAGGGGAAATACCGAAAAATTATAAAAAAATCATTGTACAAACAATAGACAGACGGACAAACGAATGTCCGCTTGACACTTGACTCATTAACTAGTCAAGTGTGGAGCGGACATACGTTTGACGGTTTTTTTTTTAGTGACTCATTTTTTGCGGACAAACGTATGTCTGCTCGACAGTTGACGTACGACATGGTGTCTGCACTGTCTGCCTCTCCCTCATAGTATGTAGTAATAAGGCAAGCGTAATATTAAACGTAAGGAAAATGTAATTTAGGATACGATGAAGCTGGCATACCTTTATAACGTAAAAGCCTTTAAATAAAATAGAATAAAAAAGATTAAAAAAGCTTAGGTTACTTTTATATTAGATTTTCTTTTGTTAGACGGACGTAGTCGCGGGTAGCAGCTAATCCTAACTAATATTGTAAAAGCGAAAATGAGTTTGTTTGTTTGTTACCTTTTCACGTCTAAACCACTCAACCGATCATCCTGAAATTTTGCATATACGTTGACTGTTGTAAAGAAACGGACATAAGCTACCATTCATCTCGAAAAAAATTACTGTTCCCAAGGAAAACAATAATAACGTTCTTATGATAATAGATGGCGCAACGTGTCTTTTGAATCATGATTGAATTATATTATTACAAGCAGAGTAGGTACAACCCAAATTGATTGTCAAATTCTAAATTAACGCGAGCGAAGCCGCGGGCAAAAGCTAGTGTTAAATAAATGGCGTAAGTTTTGTACCGTGTGACATTATCCTTTGCAGGCGATGTGGTGAACATTTTTGTTTATAATACGATACGTGTTAAGCTAATTCATCTAGTTAGTTCTGACAAGCGGGTGTGTCACGACGCTGTGGCCGAGGTAAGTCACTTGCCATCATAATTCTATCTATGTACATTGTACATGTATGTAGCTGTAACAACTTACCAAAGGTGTTAGAGTCAACATACAATTTGGAAACCGTTGGACTGCCACGCAGAGCTCTCGAGTTCGAACCCAAGGCGAGCATCTCTGACTTTTCGAAAGTTATATTATTATGCGTATTAAATAGTTACTTGCTTTAACGGTGTAGGAAAACATCGTGAGGAAACCTGCATGTCTGAGAGTTATCCATAATGTTCTCGAAGATATGTGAAGTCTGCCAACCCGCTCTAGGCCAGCGTGGTGGACTATGGTCTAACCCTTCTCATAGTGAGAAGAGGCCCGTGCCCAGCAGTGGGACAGTTTAATACAGGGCTGATATTATTATTATATGTATATATTCTATCTTCAATTGTACGTATAATAGTGTGTAAAATTGTATAACTGTTTTTTGAAGTGAATACTTCTTTAAGCGCGTTGAGCACTTCTTGGGTGAACGCTTTCCATTTTTGAATTATTTTAGAATATTAACAATATCTCTGAAATGGTGCGTCCTACGCAAAAAATAACGAAATTTTGACCCACTTAATAACCACTAGGAGAGTATCAGGAATCCGACCCGCCCTTTTAAGAAGTGTTTATGATTAGCTTGCACACCGTGGGGTTTTGGTCCGTAGGCCCGAAATACGGGAGAGCCGGACATAACACCTTTAACCTCCCCTTGTGGCGAGAGGGTTATGCATTAGGCGCATTTCCCCAGGTATAAAAAAGAAAAAGAAAAGGTGTCTGAGTAGTGGATGTTAGAAATCGCCGGACTATAGAGCAAGTGTCGATGATAACGGATTTCTGTAGTTTTTATATGGATTTTTATGTAAGTCTAATTCTTTTAGTGATGTATGTAGTGACTTTGCAATGAGTCCTGTAGATGAAATTATGATTAGAATAATTTTAACTGTATGCTGATGCCACATTTGTCTTATTTCATCTGCTAATGGTATATATTTTTGAATTATCACCGTGTAGTTTTTTCTAATATTTTCAGAGTTTGGTATTGGTATCTATTAGGTATGTGATTTTTTCATGCATTAATTTATATTAACAGTAATAAAACAGTGAACAAAAAATTCAATCAGTTTATAATTACTTTGTCAAATAATGTGTAATATTATTATTTTAATTCATTATTTCATATCATTGTGAATTGTTAATAATCCTTACTTCCTTACTAATATTATAAATTCGAAAGTAACTCTGTCTGTCTATCTGTCTGTCTGTCTGTCTGTTACCTTTTCACGTCTAAACCACTCAACCGATTTAGATGAAATTTGGCACAGATATATAATATAATAATAATATAATATTCTATCACATACACACAACACCATCTAGCCCAAACTAAGCAGAGCTTGTACTATGGGTACTAGACAATGGATAAACATACATATTATATACTTTTTTTTTGTAAATACATACTTATTATACATAGAAACACCCAGACCAAGACAAACATCCATGTTCATGCACACAAATGTTTGACTTGTGCGGGAATCGAACCCGCGACCTCAAACCTGGGGAGGACATAGGCTACTTTTTATTGATAGGTACCACGCGGGCGGAGCCGCGCTCAAAAGCTAGTTATGCATAAATTTTTATTTTCGATATGTAATTTTTCGGTATGGATGAGCGAGGCCTCCTAACACAGGCGAGGCAGACTCCACAAACTAACTTAAGGAAATTTATTGTTAAAACTAAATAAATAATTCGATTAAATAATTTGAATTTGAATTATAATATTGTTACATAACAAATTTAAATTTAAAATTCTTTAACTTCGGTAGAAATCTATTGTGATTGTGTAAATTCGAATCTAATTTGTTAAAACTTACTGCTGTGTATGGACATAATAATTAATAGGTTTCCGAATGAGTTACAATTAAAAATATCGTAATTAGAAATAAGAACCGGTATAGAATTCCTAAATTTTGACTCTCCATATATGTCCAGGATGTACTGGTACTGGCTGCTGTATCTCGCCGTGGGTGGACTGGCCACCTTCTGGCTGGGGTGGAGGTTCAAACACCGACGGATGATCAGGATGTCACAAAAGGTGCCAGGCCCGCCCACTATTCCCCTCATTGGAAACGCCTATCAGTTTATTTGTCAGCCTGAAGGTGAGATCAATACTTTACATTTTTGGTAAATTTTAAAAATTTGGTAGCAGCGATAACCTAGCGGGAAACCATTGGACTGCCACGCAGAGGTCTCGAGTTCGAACCCAAGGCGCACATCTCTGACTTTTCGAAGTTATATGCGTATTAAATAGTTAATTATCGCTTGCTTTAACGGTGAAGGAAAACATCGTGAAGAAACCTGCATGTCTGAGAGTTCTCCATAATGTTCTCGAAGATATGTGAAGTTTGCCAACCCGCTCTAGGCCAGCGTGGTGGACTATGGTCTAACCCTTCTCACACTGAGAAGAGGCCCGTGCCCAGCAGTGGGACTGTTTATTACAGGGCTGATATTAATATATTATTATTTGGTAAATAAATGTTTTAAGTTATCCTTCTTCAGCAACATCTAATATTTGGCGTTGTTGAGATTGATCCCAAGATCTCTTGAATTTAAGTTCAATTTAGATTTACCAATAACTGCAAACCGACACCGACGCGGCATTGGTTAGATGCCATTCGTAGCTTCGTTAAGACTAAAAAGATAAATTTATTTTCTCTTCAATGTTTGAAGTCGGTTCATATTATTACTAGATGTTCCCGTGGTTTCATCCGCGTTTATCGTCACTGCGCCGCCCCCGTGGGTCGTAGCGTGATGTTATATACCCTATAGCCTTCCTCGATAAATAGGCTATCCAACACTAAAATATTTTTCAAATCGAACCAGTAGTTCCTGAGATTAGCGCGTTCAAACAAACAAACAAACTCTTCAGCTTTATAATATTAGTAGGTATAGATCTTAACTAATATTATAAACTAGATGTTCCCGCGGTTTCACCCGCGTTTATCGTTACTGCGGCACCCCCGTGGGTCGTAGCGTGATGTTATATAGCCTATAGCCTGCCTCGATAAATAGCCTATCCAACACTAAAAGAATTTTTCAAATCGGACCAGTAATTCCTGAGATTAGCGCGTTCAAGTAAACAAACAAACAAACTCTTCAGCTTTATAATATTAGTATAGATGTGAATGTGCGTTTGTTTGTTACGTTTTCACGCCTTAACTGCTCGATGCTGGAGCTCGCAGCAAAGATACCTGGTCCACCAGCGTTGCCTATCCTTGGTAATGCGCTGATCTTCATGGTCAACCCGGGAGGTAGGGAAAGAAGAAGATTCAGTGGTAGTAGATAGTTTATTGTTTATCTATACTAATATTATAAAGCTGAAGAGTTTGTTTGTTTGTTTGGTTGAACGCGCTAATCTCAGGAACTACTGGTTCGAATTGAAAAATTATTTTAGTGTTGGATAGCCTATTTATATAGGCTATAATTATAACATCACGCTACGACCCACGGGGGCGGCGCAGTAACGATAAACGCGGGTGAAACCGCGGGCTCATCTAGTTATTTATATAAAGCTTTTGTTATTAGCTGTGTATATTAAATAATAAAGGATAAATCAGTTTAAAATTACTAATTAGTTATAAGGTGTTAGATAAACAGTATGCTACAAGAACAAGGACGTCTCAGATCTAGATCAGTTAATTATTGAGATAGCTACAGGAAAACTATAGAAGCCATGCCTTCGGTCACGACAGCCCATTAACCTCTTGTGAGACAGCTGGATGTTTACATTATCGCCCGTTATCGCCGCGTGCCACTTGAGATTTTGTTATTGTTAATTACCGGCCCACTCATAGCTCGTAGAATCAAAAAAATGGTACTACAGAATTTGTTATGATGTCAGCTACGTAGTAAAATATAAACTAGAGCTTTTTGCTGGCTCGCATGCGAGCCCCTGGCACACTAGAGGTTAACGGAGACTGACCATCTGTGCATGAGATATTGTAGTGCACAAATGTATGTGAAAACACAAGTGCACTCTTCATACCCTAACTCTCATGATCTTATGGGTCGGCGACTCGATACGACTAGAAAGAGATCCGGCGCAGGAATAAATAACAGCTTCACGTAATTAATTATCAAGGCATGCAACACCGACAACTTCGTAACTCCTGGCTGCTAGCTAAAATTCCCAGTAACTTTTTGTTGACTGGACCTGGGATACAAACCCAGCGAAAATACAAAAGCAGCGATAGCTCAATGGGGAAACCAACAAACTGCAATGCAGAGGATCTAGGGTTCACACGTCGCGTACCTCCGACTTTTGGAAGTTACGAGTATGTACGTTTAAACATTCCAAAGAGGCTAAACTGAACTAGAACATTTCCTGTAACTCTTTAAAGTAGTAATGTATGTTTCATTTTAAAATTTTCACTTTAACGGCGAATGAAAACATCCTGAGGAAACCGGTATCTTTGAGCGATCTCCATAATATTCTCGATATGGTATAACCCTTCTCACACTGGGAAGGCGCCTGTCTCCAACAGTAGGACGGCTTGTACAGTGTGACTGGTTATATTTTGTACATACTTAAGAGGAAACTCTAAGGGCGAGAGAATTAAAAAATAGGTATTTGTAAAATCTATTGCTGTCGCGCAGTGCCATGTATCATGTATCATGAGCGCGATAGAGACAACTGCAGCTTGGACCGAAAATACCTATTAAAAGTACACAAAATCAACGTTTCGTAGTCCCCTGATTCCTTCTCCAAAACTTGATCAATTTAACTACTATTTCTATTAACAATTAAAGAACGGCCTTGGCCCTGTTCCTATGTTTTCCTTTTTTTATATAATCTAGTCTGTTTTCTGGATGCTGGAACACAGCGGAAAATCTGGCCAATTTTTGAGGTTTTTGAACGCTCATGTCTTTTTTAATAATTAATTTATGAAAAAAGGAAAACATAGGGACATGCCAATAGAGACCATATATTTATTTTGGAAAAAAAGTTCTCTTCTGGCATTATCCAGGGAAGAAACGGGGGACTACGTTTGTATGGAAAAACGGCCCTTGTGTTTCCTCTTAAGGACATGATAATTTATGGTCAGACGTAATGTATAAAAAAAAAAACTGTGTAACCTGCAAAGAAATCCTTTATGAAAATTTGTATCAAATATCCATAAAATGTGGACACTGCGCGGGTCGCACACAGTCCAGCGCGCCGCGCTACCAAGGCTAATGACCTTTGATAAGAAAAGGATGCGTGGGGTGGGGGTGCAAATTCGGGAGAGTGTGGGGTGCGGTAGCTGGGGGCGGGGCGGAGGGTTTAGTTTAGCTTTGGTATATGCGCAAGTGTCCGCACATTAAGTTTTTATTGGAAAACCAGGTCAAATTTTAAGTACCTATTTTTTTAGATATGCGCGTCCAGAATCGAGTACTGAATACCCTGCTTCAATATGTCCAGTCTTTTACCAATCAGCCTGTATACATGATGATATTATATTAATAATCATTTATTTTTCTAGAATTAATCATAGTACTAAAGAAGATAATAGCGGACTATGGCGACGTGTCCACGTTTTGGCTCGGACCTGACCTGAATTACTTGATAAGCAACCCTGAAGACTTGAAGGTAAATAAAGACCGTACATAATATAATTGTGTTTCTCCTGGGGTCTTGAATCGAACCCGGGATCTCACGATGTCACTGTTATACCCGGCCAATATAAATATAGCGAAGGACTGACAAACATCCCATGTTGGCAAGTCAACAATGTGTACTGCAGCATATAGTGACAGGACTAGTATTTTAAAAGCCCCAGCCACCCTCGGAACTGGGTTCTAACTCGGTTAGGGTCAATCTAGATATAAATATTTCTCTGCCCTAAAATGAACGACATCGCCATTGATAATCTCATTCAAGTTCTAGTTTCTGATTCTATTATCATTCAATGTAACTAAGTTTAAGTTTGTAAGTGATTTATTCAACATTTCTAATTATAACTTTTCCTTAAATAATTAAGAGAGTTTACTATGCCGGTGAGGTGCTCATAGCCAGTTGCACTCACTGATCGGTAAACGATTAGCGAGGTAAAGCAACGTTGCATGCGGTCAGTCTATAGATGGGTGACCGCTTAGTGGTATTTCATCTGAGCGTCTCCGTGCTTCGGAGGCACATAAAAAGTCGGTCCCGGTTGGTGCCAAATCATAGCAGTCGTTAAGCCATGTCAGAGGCCTACGGGCGGCTTGAACAACTCTTGGCAACAGGTGGGCCACTAACCACAGGAAAAAAAGAAGATTAGGTCGGTATTCCGTATCAGTATCACGCAGACCTTATTCAAAATTATTGTCGGATAGTTAAAATAACTAGTTTTTTAACCCCGACGCAAAAACGACAGGGTGTTATAAGTTTGACGAGTCTGTGTGTGTGTGTCTGTGTGTGTGTGTGTGTGTGTGTGTGTCTCTGGCATCGTATCTCCCGAACGGATGAACCGATTTTGATTTAGTTTTTTTTGTTTGAAATGTGAATTAGTCGGAAGTGTTCTTAGCTATGTTTGATGAAAATCGGTCCAAGATGGCCGACGCCACAAAATAGCGGATTACATATTTTTTCACAACCTCCTTAATATGGGTATCAAATGAAAGGGCTTGACTAGTAGAATACTTATACACTATGATAAATTTCTAATCCAAGATGGCCGCCACCGCAAAATGGCTGATTACTATATTTATTATTTTGTGTCGGGGGTTTTTAAAATTTTTAATTTATATATGCGTTTATTAAACATACATATTTACATTTAATGTTACAGATACTGCTTTCAACCTCGAAGACTAGTGTCAAAGGTCCTCAATACAAATACATGGCTGATCTACTTGGAGGAGGAATTTTAAGTGGATCAGGTACAAACTTGGGTTTGCTTCAGAACGTAACCCATTTGTCTTTTACTGCGTGTTAATACCGTGCAGTTACATAAAGGATAACTCTTTTTCCTCGCTAGATATTATGTTAGGAATTTTTTATTGAAGGCGGACCAAAGACAAAATCAAATACTTTTATTTCCATAAAAAGAATATTATATTTATTGTCAAGTAACATACAGTACGTTAACAAACGAAAGGCGTTCACTTAAACTGGCAATATTATGGCGTGCATAGATCCAAAAATGATCCCATAAAAGCCAAAAAATATTTTATTTTAATAAAAATATAGTTTTTAAAGTTTTACATTTAATTTATTTTTCATCCTTGCATTTTTTATGCTTATTTTCTATGAACATATGTTCATTTGCATCTATTAATGATGTATAATAAGTTAATAACCGCTTTAAGGGAACGCCTTTCGTTATTTTATTTACTGTATAAGTAATATAAATAATAACAAAACAAAAATGTAGCATTAATAAAAAAAAGGCGATTTGAGTAGTAGAGCTCTCATGAAAAGAAGCAGTCACTGTCAATTGGCATGATCAATTCCAAACTGTAGGCGTCTGTTTTTGTCTTGAATTACCAGACATTACACGTCTCGACAGTCTTGCTGAGTTCCTGAGTTATCGCTACTGCTTCACGTTTAATTGACTTTATAACCATTTTCCAGGACCCCAATGGCGGAAGCATAGAAAAATAGCCACACCAAATTATGGTAAACGGGCTATAGAGAGCTACAACAAGATTTTCAACAGCGAAGTGGATCTTTTAATGAAGGAACTGAAACATGTCGGAAAAGAAGAGTTTGACATATATAAGTTTATAGTGGAAACTACTAGCAGTGCTGTTTGTCGTAAGTATCTTGGTTTTAACGCGCCTTTATTTACTTGGTCTGACTTGTTGTTTATAGTGCAAACTACTACCAGTGCTGTTTGTCGTAAGTATCTTGGTTTTAACGCGCCTTTATTTACTTGGTCTGACTTGTTGTTTATAGTGCAAACTACTACCAGTGCTGTTTGTCGTAAGTATCTTGGTTTTAACGCGCCTTTATTTACTTGGCCTGACTTGTTGTTTATAGTGCAAACTACTAGCAGTGCTGTTTGTCGTAAGTGTTTTGGTTTTAACGCGCCTTTATTTACTTGGTCTGACTTGTTGTTTATAGTGCAAACTACTACCAGTGCTGTTTGTCGTAAGTATCTTGGTTTTAACGCGCCTTTATTTACTTGGCCTGACTTGTTGTTTATAGTGCAAACTACTAGCAATGCTGTTTGTCGTAAGTGTTTTGGTTTTAACGCGCCTTTATTTACTTGGCCTGACTTGTTGTTTATAGTGCAAACTACTAGCAGTGCTGTTTGTCGTAAGTGTTTTGGTTTTAACGCGCCTTTATTTACTTGGCCTGACTTGTTGTTTATAGTGCAAACTACTAGCAGTGCTGTTTGTCGTAAGTATCTTGGTTTTAACGCGCCTTTATTTACTTGGTCTGACTTGTTGTTTATAGTGCAAACTACTAGCAATGCTGTTTGTCGTAAGTGTTTTGGTTTTAACGCGCCTTTATTTACTTGGCCTGACTTGTTGTTTATAGTGCAAACTACTAGCAGTGCTGTTTGTCGTAAGTATCTTGGTTTTAACGCGCCTTTATTTACTTGGTCTGACTTGTTGTTTATAGTGCAAACTACTAGCAATGCTGTTTGTCGTAAGTGTTTTGGTTTTAACGCGCCTTTATTTACTTGGCCTGACTTGTTGTTTATAGTGCAAACTACTAGCAGTGCTGTTTGTCGTAAGTATCTTGGTTTTAACGCGCCTTTATTTACTTGGCCTGACTTGTTGTTTATAGTGCAAACTACTAGCAGTGCTGTTTGTCGTAAGTATCTTGGTTTTAACGCGCCTTTATTTACTTGGCCTGACTTGTTGTTTATAGTGCAAACTACTAGCAGTGCTGTTTGTCGTAAGTATCTTGGTTTTAACGCGCCTTTATTTACTTGGTCTGACTTGTTGTTTATAGTGCAAACTACTAGCAGTGCTGTTTGTCGTAAGTATCTTGGTTTTAACGCGCCTTTATTTACTTGGCCTGACTTGTTGTTTATAGTGCAAACTACTAGCAGTGCTGTTTGTCGTAAGTATCTTGGTTTTAACGCGCCTTTATTTACTTGGTCTGACTTGTTGTTTATAGTGCAAACTACTAGCAGTGCTGTTTGTCGTAAGTATCTTGGTTTTAACGCGCCTTTATTTACTTGGCCTGACTTGTTGTTTATAGTGCAAACTACTAGCAGTGCTGTTTGTCGTAAGTGTTTTGGTTTTAACGCGCCTTTATTTACTTGGTCTGACTTGTTGTTTATAGTGCAAACTATTAGCAGTGCTGTTTGTCGTAAGTATCTTGGTTTTAACGCGCCTTTATTTACTTGGTCTGACTTGTTGTTTATAGTGCAAACTACTAGCAGTGCTGTTTGTCGTAAGTGTTTTGGTTTTAACGCGCTTTTATTTACTTGGTCTGACTTGTTGTTTTCTTGGCTTAAGTTTGCCCTTATGTTATGTGTCACAGGAGGTCAGGCAATGTCTATTTTTCTGTGACCCAATCCTCAGCAGCAGCATGCAGCGTGGAATTATAAAGCTGGTTTTATTGTTAGTTTTTATCATATGCGAGAATATTTGTGTACTTTGAAGACATTTACGTTATCGTTGTATATTAGAGTTGATAATATTAAAAATCTATAATAATAATGTCTACATTGCTTTTCTTTTCAGAAACTTTAATGGGCTTAACGAAAGAACAGACTGTAAGCCTACCTAACTTACAGGAACTTATCGACGACTCTCCAATGTAAGTACAGTTTTACATCATCCTATGCAATTAAAATAGAGAATTTTATTGCCTACGTGATGAATATGTGATGAAACTTCACAGAGATATTTTAAAACATAAATATAAACACACTTCGTTCCGTGCCTCGGAGAGCACGTTAAGCCGTCGGTCCCGGCTGTCTTGAACATCTATGGCAGTCGTTATTGGGAAAGTCAGTGCCCTCTAATACCCTGACACTGGTCTAGCCTTAGGGTATCGTTAGCCTTCGGGTTGCGAAGGTCGGATGGCAGTCGCTCCGTGTAAAAACTGATATCCAGTCAAATCCGGTTAGACTAGAAAGCCGACCCCAAGTGGAATAATAAATTCTAGCGAGAAGAAGAAATATAAACACACTTATTACCTACCATATTATCCCAACTAATATTATGAACGCAAAAATGAGTTTGTTTGTTTGTTTATATGTTACGGTTTCACGCCTTATCTAATGGACAGATCCAGATTAACTTGATAATTTGCATACATGTTGTCAGAGGTATAAAAAAGGACATAGGGTAGGGATACTATAATTCAGGAAAAAGTACTCTTCCCAAACTAAGCCACGGGCAAACCAAGTTTTCAATAAACTTACTGTTAATAGAGCGAAGGAGACCGAAAACTTTAAAAAAATTGTTGTATGTTATACCTATTTTTCTGTGAACATAAAAACATGTGGAATACTTTAAAAAGTAATATTGATCAGGAGCTAAGAAGCAAACTATGGGAAACCAGTTTCATACTCCTAAAGTAGGTACCGGAGGCCTAACCCCCTCCTCCCTCTTCTGAGGGAAAGGGGAGGGAAGAAAATTTAAAAGGCTGGCAACGCACTTGCGACTCCTCTGGTGTTGCGGGTGTCCATGGGCGGCGGTGATGGCTTACCATCAGGCGATCCGTCTGCTCGTTTGCCGCCTATATCATAAAAAAAAGGTACCTACCTACCTTAATTCCAATCATTGTAAAAGTAAGCAAAGCCGCGGCCGTAGTCTAATCCTAACTTCATAACTAATATTATAAAAGCGAAAATGAGTTTGTTTGTTTGTTACCTTTTCACGCCACACCACTGAACCGATCATTCTGAAATTTTGCATATACGTTGTCAAGTATACAGAAACGGACATAGGCTACCTTTCATCCCGAAAAAAATGACTGTTCTCGAGGAAAACAACAATAACGTTCTTATGATAATTGATGGCGCCACATGTCTTTCAAATCATGTTTGAATTATATTATTACAAGCAGAGTACAACCCGAATTGATTATCAAATTCTAAATTAACGCGAGCGAAGCCGCGGGCAAAAGCTATTAACTGTATAATTGCCTGTGTTATAATCAATATTACCGTTTCTAGGCTATACAACATAATTTTCAACAGGATGACCAAGTGGTATCTACAAATAGACCTAGTCTTCTGGATGACCAAATTCAGCCAATGCCAGAAAAGATTCATCAAGGCTTTGACAGAATTTAGCACGCAGATTATTCAACACAGAATAAATAGACTGAAAACTTTAGAAGAGAACAATGAAATGGTCCTGCTGAATACCGAACAGGATTCGGCCGTGAATACCCAACTTAGTGTTATAGATAGATTTATTTTGTCCAAAGAGCTCAACCATGATGAGCTGGTTAAGGAGACGTTTACTATTTTTACATCGGTAAGTAAGTATGTTCCTTTTTCTCAAAAAGATTAATATGTAATTTGTAACGAGAATTATATTACATATTGAGATATCGTATACACGTTGTCAGGAAAACAGAAAAGGACATAGAGGTACCATTCATCCAGTAAAAAGTACTATTTTCGAGCGCAGCCACGAGGAAAAGCAAGTTCTCAGTAAACTCACTGTTAAGAGACCAAAATATAGGAGAAAGCTTGTAATAAAATTATCATTACACTAGCTTTTGCGCGCGGGTCTGCCCGCGTGGTACCTACATCTATACAAAGTAACCTATGTCCTTCCCCAGGTTTTAATCTATCTTTGTACCAAACTTCATCGAAATCGATTGAGTGGTTTAGCCGTGAAGAGGTAACAGACAGACAGACAGACAGACGGACAGACAAAGCTAACTAACAAAAAGCTCAACAGCAGGTTAAACTACGGCTTTTAGTTAGAATTACTAGAATTTATTTTGTAAATTGTATTGATGTTTATAATCTTGTTCAGAGTTTTGAATAGATTTCTTTGCATATTTCAGAGCCAGGAAGCCTCTGCCAAAATATCTTCATTTATTATATTGATGATGGCGTACCATCCGAAGTGTCAGGTGATGAGATTACTATTTTTAAGTTATTTAATATTAAAGAAAGGTTTCAAGTGGCGGTAGCTTTATGGCAAAGGATTTGTGACCAAGAGATTCACCATCCTTTTGAATTTTATAAAAAGAAATTAATGACATATCCTCGTAAAAATAATTTTTAAAAAGACGTAAATTTATATTTACAGGAGAGGCTCTACGCCGAAATTAACAGTGTGATAGGCGATGAAGATAGATATGTGTCCGATGAAGACTTAAAACGTATGCCCTATTTGGAAATGGTGTTCAAAGAAGTACTGCGGCTGTTTCCGATTGCCGTCATGCTGCAAAGAACTGTCAATGAAGACATTCCTATAAGTAAGTTTTATAGCGGTGGAAATTTTAGAATATGTTAAGCCTACGAGTACAGCAGAACCTCTGCTGTGAAGTAGCTCGACTGGGAAAGTGCTATTACTCCTAAGACAAACGTTGTACATCTTCTATTGTCCGTGATTGTAAACGTCAATATATAATTTTATTGTAACTATGAAAAAGCTAGCTGGTTGTTCTAAAGCCTGGGCCGTGGGGCATAAATTTAACAGCCTTGCAATACAAAAACTGTCGAAATACTCAACATAAATAAATCATAGCCGTTTCTAAACTAACATTTAAATCAACCGTATGATGTGTACATATCTCTACAAAATGTAAAATCAATGTAATCCTAACTAATATTATAAAAGCGAAAATGAGTTTGTTTGTTACCTTTTCATGCCTAAACCACTGAACCGATCATCCTGAAATTTTGCATATACGTTGTCAGGTGTACAGAAACGGACATAGGCTACCTTTCAACCTGAAAAAAAATACTGTTCCAGAGGAAAACAATAATAACGTTCTTATGATAATAGATGGTGCCACGTGTCTTTCGAATCGTGATTGAATTATATTATTACTAGCAGAGTACAATCCGAATTAATTGTCAAATTCTAAATTAACGCGAGCGAAGCCGCGGGAAAAGCTAGTGATTTATATTTGTATCAGCTATATTGCCGTTAGTTGAACCCTCTGTCAACAAATAGGTATTATCAGAATACCAGCGTCGTCACACCTTTGAGGTAGTTACAACTAATGCTGAGATAATACCTTTTTAACGACACTCTTTTATGTTTTATTTTTATTTTATGATTTGTTTTATTTTGTATTCGCATGAATACATGTCGTTAAATAAAAAATTTCTTTTTTCTTTCTTTCTTTCTATACCTCTGTAAATAGCAAAGAAAAATTTAATTATTTAATGTTGTACATACTGATAAGAATTAAACTTTCAAACTACTATTTTATATTTGTAGAACCAGGAAACTTGCCTTTACTTTTTACTATTTCCAGGCTCCTGTACGCTCCCAGCCGGATGTTCGTTAGTGGCTCCAATCTTTCACCTGCACCGAGACCCGCGCTTCTGGGACCGACCAGATGCCTTCGATCCTGAACGGTTCACTCCTGAGAATATCAAGAAACGAAATCCTAACTGTTACATACCATTCAGTTTAGGACCTATGGATTGTTTGGGTAAGGCATGTTCAACCTACTGCCTACGCGGATCGAGTATTTTACTGTAGGTACTAAACAGAACAATTCTGTGATTTACACCCGGTTTCTACAAGGCTGATCAACGAGGTGTCAATATCACACTCCTCTTAAATGGTTTGATTGGCTAATGCAGCAGCCAATCACAGCAGTTGAAATCCGCTTGAGCATCTGTTTAACAGTTTTTTGTATTGATCACCTTTTAGCAACCGAGGCCGCGAGGATGCAACATTATTACGTTCTGAACCTGGGTGTTTGATGTTTGTAAGTCTACTACGACAAATAGAACTAAAATGGAAGACGTTTGAAAATACAGCTTCATGTCTGAAAACATCTAAGTAGCAATTTGAGATATATAGCTTATGGTCACATGCCATTACTAAGAATACCTATACATTGACGGACACATAAACTGCATCAATGTTCAAGACGCCTTTGAGATAAACATTTTAACCAAGTATTCAAACATATAATATATAAATTTAAATTGAAACCTATAGTTTGGTTCGTTAACTTCATAACAGCGTAGTATCATATCCTTAAGTGTATGTTTGTATACAGAAAAAAAAAATTTTGAATAAAAACGATAAATGTAACAAAAATTGGTTTCGATTGGTTTGTTGAAAAACTGGTATTTACAATTTAAAAAAAGTTTTTTTTTCCTTTTAATAAGGTGTATTGCCTCCACGTGCCCTTATTACAAATTCTAATCGGTTCCGCATAGATCTGATTAGGGTTATTAAACGGTCTTGCGGAATATTGTTCCATTCTTGTGAAATCGCTGTTCTTAGTGCTGCCACTGTTGTGGGCACAGGATTTGTCGCATATACAGCTTTTTTAAGCTGTCCCAAACATGCGATTAAGGTCCGAGCTGCGTGCTGGCCAATTCATGGTACGTATCCCAACGTCTTCGCAATATTGTCGAACTTGTGCAGCAGCGTGGGGTCGGGTATTATCTTGCATTACAGTAAAATTTTCACCTATTAATCCCATGTAAGGTACCACGTGAGCTTCCAAAAACTTCTGTTATACCTATAGCGTTGTGCCGTCGAACCACCTCTTCTACCGTTTTGACGAACCATGTCGATGTGATATGTCGAGGGTTTAGGTGTTTTGAATCAAACCTGTCTTACTCGTTCAGTGTCATTTATTTGAATACCATCAAAACTTATTAAATAGATTACAACAATATGCTTAATTGCGCAGTACTAATAATAAGTTGCAACCGATGCAATATTCGTATACGTGAGTTTTTACTTATTGCTAAACTAAAATACATAATATCATATTACATTACATCGATGAACACAAGTTCCGTTCGCCCGATCATCGAAATGCCACCCCACACCATACACGAACCGCCTCCAAAAGAAACACGCTCCTCAATGTAACTTTGAGCATATCTTTCCCTACGTCGACGATAGACTTTTCTGCAACCGTCTGCACCATTTAAACATGTCCTACACTCATCGGTGAATAATATGGAGGCCCATTACTCTTCAGCCCAATTAAGATGTTCATACGCAAATCTTAAACGAGCTTGTCTGTGAGCTGCAGACAGCTTTGGACCATTTGCTGGTCTAAAAGGGGTGATTGCCGCTTCCTTAAGCCTCCTTCTTATTGTTCGTGCACTCACGTTTACTCCACGCACTTCATTCAGCTCTGTTTTGATGTTTACTGACGTGAGGAAACGATTTCGTAGGGAAGTTGAAACAATAAATCGGTCGTCACGGCGGGTGGTTGCTCGAGTCCTGCCGGTACCGGGTCTCCTTTTGTAAGAACCTGTCTCTACATACCTTCTGTATACTCTAGAAACCGTAGACTGGTTTAAATTTAAATTTCTGGCAATCGTTTGTTGATCCAAGCCTTCCCGCACCAATGCCACAATTTGAGCGGCTTGTTCGAACGAAGTATCCATATTTTATGGTTACGAAACTTTTGTTGAGTTTAAAATACTAATAATCAATAATATTGGTAACAATAATGTAAATGAAAAAAAAAAAACAAAAAGTATTAGGTACAAACTGTGTACAAACTTTACTCTCGAATTTGAGACTGTGCATAAATTTTTTTTTCCCGGCTATAAATATTATCTTTTACCGCAGTTCTATTTTTAACTTTTGTTTTTTTTTAATGATTGATGGACAGTCCCGACATTTTCATTTAGTTTAATCTAAAAAGTTTGCATACTTATCAAAAATATTAATTCTATATTCTATATATTCTATATTCTACCACATACACACAACACCATCTAGCCCACACTAAGCAGAGCTTGTACTATGGGTACTAGACAATGGATAAACATACATATATACTTTTTTTTTGTAAATACATACATATTATACATAGAAACACCCAGACCAAGACAAACATCTATGTTCATGCACACAAATGTTTGACTTGTGCGGGAATCGAACCCGCGACCTCAGGCGTGGCAGTCGGTTACACTAACCACTACGCCATCGAGGCCGACATAATCGAAAGTAATCTTGAACTTTGATGCAGTTTGTGAGTCCGTCAGTGTACAATAATAATATGATAAATTCTGTATCTTAAAATTTATACTGTTCGATCCGGAATTTAAACTTGTGAAGCCTCACGAGAAATTGTACACGCAGACAAATAATGTCACTCGAACAAAGAAACAGTTAATTTTTGTCTTTTGGTACGTCTTACATAATGTCACGTAAATTGATTCTTCTTTATCATAATACCAGTATCGTAATGATTGGATCCAACGTTCTAATCTTGCGTTTCGTAATATGCTAACAAAGTTAAGATCTGGACGCTAGATTTGTTTAAGCAAATATGTTTCTTTTAACTTTCAGGAAGATACTTCGGAACTAAATTAGTGAAAACAATATGCGTTCGGATAATAAGGGAATATGAAGTCACCTCTCAAGAGAAGTACGAAGACATGCGAGTAATCATGGCGATTTCAGCTGTGTCTGTAAACGGTTATCCCGTGACTTTACATCCGAGGAAAAAAAAATAATATTACAACAAAATATTTTGAATAGATTGATTGTCTGTGGTGTTTTGTAAAAATAAATATTGTACCGGGTCATAGTGTCTATTTATTTTATTATGTACATTCATAGTGTCACACCTATACCTATACCTGAAGGGGTAAACAGCAACTCTGTTTTCTGTTCTGTTTCACCCACATTTTGATAACTAGTTTCAGTATTATAGAGGTGAGCCTATTGCCGGGTAGAGCGCCAGACTCCGTACTGCTACTGATAATTACATTACAGGAAAACAAAGCTTTCGTGCAGCCTTTGAATGTCACGGTCGTGGACAGTAAGCCTTAGTTTCCACGTTGCAAGTTGCACAACGAGCTATCAGGCGCTCGAATTTCCTTAGAGCAACAAACTTAGAAACAAAGCTATCTATCAAAAAATCATAGTTATCGATCAATAGCTCTTAATTTAGTAATGGAAATGGCAAATGGAAATGGGTAGGCCAGATCTACAATTATTTGTATTGTATCGAATACCTATATATCGTGTTCATTTGAGAGACTATAAAGTAAGATGTGAAAGCCAAATAAAAATAAATTTGTCGGTAAGTCATGTTCGCGTGTGTTTAACAAAACTTTCTACTATGCTTGTTAGGTACATCATGATATGAGACTGATCCAACCCTAATTCGAAAAATTTAATCAATATTCACCAAATCGTTCAAATGTGTATCATAACAATAAATATAGTCGATTTTTATTATACGTGTCAATTGATAAATTTAGTCGATATCAGTTCGACTTATGCAATGGACATATCTAATGTCTAATCTGTGAATCTGACATTCTGTGCACTGTTGCCAATTTAGCGACTTTGTCGCTAGAAATGACGACTTTCGTGTATGTCTTAGCGATAAAATATAAAATTTGTCGCTAAAAGTTTTTTTGCGACTTATCTGGCGACTTTTGGCGTACAAATGAAAACAAATATTGTCTTCTGTTTACGCGAATGTTATTCATTGAAATTAAACTACTATATACGGATTTTATCACGTTGTTTATTTGACACTTTATTACAAAATTTTGAAAAACTGTTACACTACTATAATTACTATTAAACTTTACAAATTTTTAAGCTAATTGAATTATTGAAACTATTAAAACTATTTATACTATTACTATACTATTATACTATTTATATTTATGTTTACACTTTCCCCGACGTTTCGGTTGCTTTTCAGCAGCCATGGTCACGGGGAGACTAAGATGGTAGTTGTCTCAATGTTCCAGTGTGGTTATTTCAAAGTACCCAAACATAATTTAATCATGGGTGTTTCTATTTACACAGAATGAGCTATATATAGAGTATCATGAAGTCTAGCTGTGGTTTGCTTCTTCTTGGGTTTGACTATTTGAATTACTGGATCCCAAGCTGGTGGTACATTCCAACCATCTTCTCTATTGAAATTAGGATGTTTCTTGACTTCAATAGCCTCGCGAAGCATTCTTGGTAGGAATCGGTGTTCTTTAGCGAGCATCTGTGGTTTGTCAAATCTCAGGTAGTGGTTGGTCCCCTGTTGCACATGTTCAGACACATTGTTGCCGACATATATATGGAGGACTTTGAGGCTCGAGCTTTGTAGACTGCCCCCATCACACCCAGGATTTATAAGAGGTTTGTAGATGATACTTTTACAATATTACCAACAGATAGTGTAAGTGTATTCCTAGAACATCTTAATTCCATTAATAACAACATACAATTTACTATGGAATTAGAGGCAAATAATTCATTAGCTTTCTTAGATGTACTTGTCATCAGGAATCCTGATCATACTTTGAGCCACACTGTATATAGGAAAAAGACCCATACAAATAGGTACTTAAACGGTGAATCTCACCACCATCCTAAACAGTTAGCTACCGTGGGAATGTCTTTGTTTCAGAGAGCCCACGGGATCTGTGACAAGAAACATCTGGACGCCGAGCTTCAACATGTCAAGCAAGTACTGCAAGACAACAAGCTCCAACAGCCGCGCCGCTGTCACAGATCCCGAGAAAAGCCAGCCACAGTCGAGCGCCAGCCTGCTATACTACCTTATGTAAAGGGTGTCACTGACAAGATTGGCTACATCTTGAAGCGAGCTTCAATCAACACATACTTCAAGCCGCCAACGAAGATAAGTCAATTTTTACCATCCGTCAAGTGCCAACTACCTTTACAAGATGCAGGGGTCTATAAAATAGATTGTGTCTGCGGACTCTCATACATTGGTCAAACCAAGAGAAGCATAGGCACCCGCATAAAAGAACACATAGCTGATGTAAAACACCAACGCTCGTTGAAGTCTGCTGTGTCTGAACATGTGCAACAGGGGACCAACCACTACCTGAGATTTGACAAACCACAGATGCTCGCTAAAGAACACCGATTCCTACCAAGGATGCTTCGCGAGGCTATTGAAGTCAAGAAACATCCTAATTTCAATAGAGAAGATGGTTGGAATGTACCACCAGCTTGGGATCCAGTAATTCAAATAGTCAAACCCAAGAAGAAGCAAATCACAACTAGAGTTCATGATACTTTGAGCTCATTCTGTGTAAATAGAAACACCCATGATTAAATTATGTTTGGGTACTTTGAAATAACCACACTGGAACATTGAGACAACTACCATCTTAATCTCCCCGTGACCATGGCTGCTGAAAAGCAACCGAAACGTCGGGGAAAGTGTAAACATAAATATAAATAGTATAATAGTATAGTAATAGTATAAATAGTTTTAATAGTTTCAATAATTCAATTAGCTTAAAAATTTGTAAAGTTTAATAGTAATTATAGTAGTGTAACAGTTTTTCAAAATTTTGTAATAAAGTGTCATATAAACAACGCGATAAAATCCGTATATAGTAGTTTAATTTCAATAAATGAAAACAACTTTAGGGCATGTAATAAGTACATTTTTTGTTAATTCGACACAGAATTATACAATGCGAAGAGATATATATGGGAAAAATTATAATATCTACATGTTTTCGGCAGAAACGACAAAAAAAAAAAATGGTCAGCGCGCCTACTCTGGAGCACTCCACAGGTAGGCATGCTGACCTTTTTTTTTAGGAATTCACTACCTGAAAGTAGAAAAACCAAACCAGAATCAGTTTTAGCGACTTTCTGGCGACTTTTGATATTGAATCTAGCGACTCGACTTCACAAGAGTTGGCAACACTATTTCTGTGGTGCACTTTTGTCACAACGTTTGGACGGGAATGTTGTGGGTGTGAGGTTATGTTTACGGACTATATTTTTTTTATATATTTTATTACCCTATATGTCTAGAATATAGGATTTATAAATAGAACAATAACCGTATTTAAGCATATCAAGATGGCTTCGTTGTCAAGATTCTCAAAACTTGCTCTTATAAGTTTAGGCGCACTCGGTGGAGGCGTTGTGTATTACAATATAAATAGTATTAATGAAGAAAATGAAAGAAAATTTAACGTCCATAATTCGTGGACAACAAATTTCACGCCTAGTGTACGGTGGGACAGAAATTGGGACCAGTAAGTAAATCAATTGTTTATAATTCTGCTGATAGTATAAAATCTTTGTTAATATTAAAAAAATAGTAAATGTATAATGCTGAATATTCTTTTCAATTACAAGTAAACCATGTTTCTTACCTGGTATGATATAGGTAAAGGTATTGAATTCAATTACGCCATGACCTGCTTTACTCATTGATAACCATAATTCCATGGTAAATAGTTGTTAGTAGTTGTCCTTATCATTGTTCTACAAAAGAAAAGCTTTCAAGGTATCTATACATATTAGATACTTGTTTATTAACATAAACAAGTATTTTATTATCTATAGCAGTAAAGTAAATAAAAAAATAAACAAGATCATGCATATGTGGCGGATTGATAAACTTCCTTTTTTAAACTGCTATCATTATTGTTCTATATCAATTAGGTGTTAGCAAATGTAGCTTCTCATTTTTCAATAGAGAATAAAATATTATTTATTTATTTGCTAATCATGGTATGTAGCTGTAAGAAGCTATGTATAAAATTAAATATAAGGTATCTGAAGAACACTCCACTGGTGATACGTGACAGTCTCTCCATCTTAGGTATGGATCTTTGCCGCTCCCTTAATCAGAAAACCTATATCGAGAGCGTCATTAAGCAAGCTTCGCGAAAACTCGGAGTTCTGAACAGGGTGAGGTGGTTCTTCACGCCTGGGCAACTGTGCATATTGTATAAGGCACAAGTGCGCCTTTGCGTGGAGTACTGTTCTCATCTTTGGGATGGCTCCGCGCAGTACTTGCTGGACGCTCTCGACCGGTTACAGTGGCGGGCTGTCCGTATCATCAGAGATCCAGAGGTCACGAGTTCACTGGAACCTCTGCAACTCCGTAGGGACATTGCCTCATTGGCATGTTTCTACAGAATATAGCACGGGGAGTGCTCTGAAGAGTTATTCCACCTTATCCCGCCCTCCCCTTTCCTATCCAGAACAACGCGTGCTGGGCTCAGATGCCATCCTTACACGGTAGAGTCGATTAGAGCGCGTACCAAAAAGTTTGGGTCCTCATATCTCTGCCAACGACCAAGGCATGGAATTCTCTGCCAAGGCATGTGTTTCCTTCTTCCTTCAATCCTGGGTTCTTTAAGCGGGGCGTGAAAAAGCATCTTCTCAGGCCGTCAAAGTAGAGACCTCAACATCGCCTCGGCTACTGTGGGGGCGGTGTGGAGGCCACTGCTCTTAGACCACACGACTGCTTACCATCAGGTGGAGTGTGGTCATTTTGACGAGCAAAATAAAAAAATATATATATATATTTCTACAGGCATCCAAAATTTTAAAATGCTTATCTGATATAAAAGTGTTAATGAACAGTAATTATTATTCTATAAAATATAACCCAGTCAGTTTAATTTATATGTAGAAAAATTATGGACACATTAAAAATATATTATATTTATATTATGATAAAAAGGATTAAATTGTTATTAAGAATGCAGATAAATAAATGATTAATGTCAAACTGATAATATTTATTAAATTTTAAATAAAATTATGATGTTATAGCTGTCTTTGCTCTGACTTTGTCTGTCACTCTTTTTTTAACTATAAATGCTATTTCTTTATTTGTGGAGGTACGCCAGAGTATAATGCCATAACTGATCAACGATTCCGCAGATCCGTTATACACTTCTAAGAAAGCCTATGGCTTGGCCAAAAAGTTTTATTGTCTGTACTATTTTCAACTTGGCCATACCAATCTATATCAAGATTTGTAAATTGTTCACATCTATTTCAAAGCTTGATTATATTCAACATGCATTTTGACTTTCATTTGTTACTGTCACCTACATGAATAAACAAATTTATATATTTTCTTTTATTTGCTTTTTGTTTCATTACAATAATAGGTAATGATTACAGATTATGCACAAATACAAACAGTTTTATGCCTAATTTTGTGATCAACTTTTACTAAATGGTACAGGGCAGCCACATTTCTGATTTAACAAATATGTAATCAGTAGATATCAAATGTATTCCATTTTAACCTAATGACCTCCATAGTCTAATTGAGACCTTCATGATGTAGTATTTAAGACAATACACATTAGTTTAAGCTATTGAAAGTCATTGTTAAAATATACATGACCAATAGAAGCCAGATATTATATCTGTATCTGATATCGTCGGCTTCGATGGCGTAGTAGTTACTGTAACTGACTGCCATGTCTGAGGTCGCGGCTTCGATTCCCGCACAAGTCAAACATTTGTGTGGTACATGAACATGGATGTTTGTCTTGGTCTGGGTGTTTCTACATATGTATAATATGTATGTGTTTACAAAAAATAAGGTATATATGTATGTTTATCCATTGTCTAGTACCCATAGTACAAGCTCTGCTTACTTTGGGCTAGAAGGTGTTGTGTGTATGTGATAGAATATTATGTATATGGTATAATGATACCTGAGAAAATCAATACCCTTGTATATACAGGGTGTAAGTGACGGTTCACCGAAAACTGAAATACTAGCTTCGGACCATCATTCTGAGTTGGAAAACGTAGGAATTTTCCACCGGAAAATTATCGAATTTTCTTTCAAAATTTCACATTTTTCTAACTGATAATGACAAAACATACAAAATAAACACAGTTGAACCAATCAGCTGATCTTGCGCGGACAAGGGAATGACCAACGCAAAAAAGTTTTTTTACACACCGGCAATAGTGTGCTGTGTAAAAACCCGCCCGCATCGTACCTACTACCACTGAACTAGGGAAGATCTATGATCAATGATCGATATCGAAAAAAGTGTATTAAACAAAGCGGGATAGGTTAATAAATAAAATAGTTGTTTTCCTTTTAAAAGTAAAGGTTACATGAACGTGTTAGCACTATTTATTATTAAATTAGTCACGTAGATTGAAAAGATTGTAATGATTAAAGTAGCCTGTAATTAAATGTTATACTACTATCACTTTACAATACCCATTTGCATTTTAAATGTTAAAAAATATTAATTGTTTTGATATTTCGTATCGTAAATGTACATGTATGAGTTTATTTAATCACTTTTAATAGTAATTAATGTAAAAGACCATCTAATTGTTTTAAAACAAAGCTTTTTGTACACAGCGATTCATACAATGTAATGTAATCTAGTAAATCTTTACTTAACTGTTAAAATACAAAACTGTAACAAAAATTTGTTAATAGAATTAGCAGTTATAAGTATAAAATTAATCGATAGCCGATAACTCTCATAAAAATATTTTATGAGAGTTATCGACTATGGATTTATTTAATTAGATAGATGTATCTCATCCCTATCTAATATGACTACAACTGCAAAAGAAATTTATTTTTGAGTTCTTTAGTTCGGTCGCGCTACTGTCGGGAATCGGAAGTACTTGACGTAATCTCTCGTATTCGCGAGTGTTTACTATTTTCGTTGCATTTTGTTAAGTTTTTATTTTGTTTATAACTATTTTGTGTACTAAATTGTGTTTATTTACTGTGTTCATAACATTTTGTTAACGTTTTTGTTTTGTTTATAACTTTTTTGTGTACTACAAAGTTGTGTTTGTACCTAATAAATAATGCGTCAGCCATTTAGTGCACGTGAATATGGACAAATGCTCATGGCATACGGGGAGGCACGAGGCAATGCTTCGTTGGCGCTTCGCATTTACATCCAGCGGTATCCTGACGCTCGTCACCCTATGGACAGTCGTGTGATTTCTCGTACGTATCAACGAGTACTGGATAATTTACCCATAGTACCGCATCAGGAGGGTTCCAGCAGGCCGATTAGAGTTTCCACTGAGCGGAGAATTCTCGATGCCGTTCACCGTAATCCACACCTTGGTACGCGAACCACCGCTAAACTTCTGCGCCGTAACTACGGAACTCGCGTATCGCACTGGACTGTGCATAAAATTTTACGCAGAGATCGACAACGGCCGTACCGTATTCATAAAGTGCAAGCTCTCGTGCCTGGCGTTCAAGTTCGGCGTATTGCATACTGCAGGTGGTTGATGAATCAGCAGCGGCAACATCCAAATTTTGTATCCCACATAATCAGGACTGACGAATCCACGTTTACTCGGAATGGCATGTGGAATCCACGTAACTCGCACGTTTGGGCGTGAGGTAATCCACATGCATCCCAACAAACGGGTCACCAAACGCGTTGGTCAGTAAACGTATTGTATGGTAACTATAACAACAAAATTTTAGGGCCTTACTTTTTACCGGAGCGCTTGAATGGACCCCGATACTTGGATTTTCTACAGCAAGACCTGACAACTGACCTGGATGAGTTACGTTCCGACCTTGCCGCAGAATGGGATCAAATGGAAGATTTGCCGCTTGCTCAGTTACCTCAAATTTTGTTTCAACACGACAGTGCTCAGAGTGCGCCAATATCTTGACGACACATTTCCTCGGAGATGGATTGGGCGATTCGGGCCTCACTCGTGGCCAGCCCGCTCACCGGATTTAACACCGCTGGTTTTTTTTGTGGGGCTATATCAAGGAAAAAGTGTTCGTCAGTGAGTGCACTACTGCGGACGAAATGCGGAATCGTATAACGGCAGCATTTGTAAAGTTAGAAGCTGACATTATCGCAGACCCCTCCATGATGCCTCGCCTTCACGCCGAAACAATCAATCGTGCGCAAGTTTGTGAACAAGTTGGAGGCAGCCATTTTGAACCATATCTTATAAGGCCCGCGAGATCTTAAGGTAAGGTTTAATTACTTTTACAATTTACTGTTAATTCAAAGAATTTATCGTAAATCACCCTACCTTTTTATTTTATAAACACATTTGGCTTTCTGTTTTTACCTACACAAACATTAACGAAATGTGCGTATAAGA
Organism: Catocala sponsa; assembly: GCA_963564715.1. Taxonomy (NCBI): domain Eukaryota; kingdom Metazoa; phylum Arthropoda; class Insecta; order Lepidoptera; family Erebidae; genus Catocala; species Catocala sponsa. The sequence continues at coordinate 23,724,918 of OY751343.1, read as the reverse complement.
TTAATTTTATAAGACGTTATTCAATTTAATCAAATTTTTTGTAAGTACAATAATAAAATTGTACAATCCGATTATTAGTCACAACGTTTAAATTATTATTGTAATAGATCACTAAAATAGGTGATCCGGGCTCCGTCAGATAATGTGAGCGCGCGTAGCGTTGGTGCGCGGGAAGCGCGATACGATAGCGCGGACGGACACATTGCATTGGTAGCGATACATTGCGTAGTGTAAATTACAATGTACTAGCATAAAACTTTAATCGTACGTTTCATTTTTGAATTGACATTTCCATTCAGTTGTGTACTTATGGACAAACGATTGTGCAACGTTTTCGGTACACCGTCCCTTACACCCTGTATAATATAATAAATTGTAACTGTTGATATATAGGAGATATTTAAGAAAATTAATGTGAGGGGCCTTTATAAGAGCTCTATATAAGCCAAAACAAATATTTTTAGATTTTCCACTATGTGTATGTTTCTACACGCATCATGCAAAAACTGCACGTTCTGGTACATGTATCATCTTAATACACCGCATAGAAGTCTACTATTATGTGTACTAGCTTCTTACACGCAAAGAAACAAAATATAGATACAGATCGCGCAATCTATGATGGCCGGACTGAACATAGTGTCTCCGAATTGTTGCGCAAGAGGCGTCCCGCCCCCGCCCCCTGTCACCAAAGAGACCTAAAACTTGTAACTGCGACGCCACTCGCGCAATGTTCAGACTAGTGATGTAACGAATGTTCGCATTCGCGAATATTCGTATATTTTTTGCCATTCGTATTCGCAAGAAATAATACGAATTATATATAGTATATAAATTGTATATAGATTGGATGGATATGATATGATAATACAACTGACAAGATTTATAATTTTTATTTACTTATAATATTTGAATAAATAATTATTATGGAACAGTCTTGACGTAGGCAACTAAATTAGAACTACTGTCTCTCTTGTTCTTGTTAGTCTAAAATATAAACAAAATCACAAATAAACAAAAAATATAATTTCGATGCTTACTTTATAAATATGAGCGCATCACCGTTGTTTTTGTGCCGTCAGATGGGACGTGCATCTACACATAAATATTTTAATTGTTTTTAAAATTTCTTTATACTTCCATATTTTTATTTACTTTTTGTTATACCCGCATTCTATAATAATTGATGATGCATGTCATGATGGTACAAAAATAAAAATCTTTTGTGAAAAAAAACTTGAGAGGTTTAATCAAATTAGGTAATAATAATATCTAGGTCTAATAAGTCTTGTTACAATTTATTTTGTAAGGTTTGTACTTATTTAGCAGATACAATATTAATAAACTAACGTCAAATCATGACGAATATTTTAGAATGAACTTCATGTGACTTGCTTCATTCATTCAACTTGTAACGGTTAACCTCGGCTATGTTCGGTATTTATGAACATGGTTGATACGAAATGTCAAACCTGTATGATATTTTGCGCGCGCTTTATTTGAAATTCAACATTCGCATTCGCGAATATTGGAGATGAATATTCGCATTCGCGAATGTGAAAATTCTAACATTCGTTACATTACTAGTTGAGACCGGTCATCGATCATCATACAGTGCGCGATCTGTAGGTACCTACTTCCAAATTTTACACATATTCGTGAACAAAAACTTCAGCTTCAATAATAATAGTAATAATAATAATAATATATAAACCGAGGGTTTTATCATAGCGATTCAGGACCAAGTAGTTAATACTAGAAATTACAGAAAATATATTATTAAAGATACTAATTTAACAGATGACAGATGTCGTAAATGCCACAGGCAGCCTGAGACTATACAACACATTACAGGAGCATGCACAACCCTCACGCAAACTGATTATACACATCGCCACAACCAAATAGTAAATATTATCCATCAAAAATTAGCAATTAAATATAAACTTATACAAGATACACATACTCCCTACTATAAATATAACCCGAATTCCGTATTAGAGAACAACAGTCACAAAATGTACTACGACCGTGCCATACTCACCGACAAGACTATACATTTTAATAGACCTGATATCACAATACACAACAAATCACAAAACACAGCACACATAATTGACATAGCAGTACCGAACACCCATAACCTCTTCAAAACAATTACGGAGAAAATCAACAAATACACTGAACTGAAAGAAGAAATAACAAGGATTTGGAAAGTTAGCAAAGTTTATATCGTGCCGATTGTTATATCCACCACCGGGGTAATCCCAAAATATTTACACCATAGTCTAAAATTGCTCGACCTAACACCAAATACGTATATTAATATTCAAAAAGCAGCTATATTAAACATATGTAGAATAGTACGAAAATTTATGCAGAGTGATGAAACCGAACCGCAAAATACAGAACAAAACGATCATACTATATCTTAGATGGCGGCTACTTGGTGTCAACCCGTAACTGTCATCAAAACACCGGCTTTTAGCCGAGTATTAAAACAGTTTCCAAATAATAATAATATATTCTACCACATACACACAACACCATCTAGCCCAAACTATGCAGAGCTTGTACTATGGGTACTAGACAATGGATAAACATACATATATACTTTTTTTTTTAAATACATACATATTATACATAGAAACACCCAGACCAAGACAAACATCCATGTTCATGCACACAAATGTTTGACTTGTGCGGGAATCGAACCCGCGATCTCAGGCGTGGTAGTCGGTTACACTAACCACTACGCCATCGAGGCCATAGTGTAGCTAATATGTAATGAAACCCATTATTGTTAATTTTATTTCTGCTTTGACATATTTTATTATTTATTTAGCCGATCACCAGAAAGTTTGGTAAAGAAAGATAAATATGACACCCCTGAGGAGCAGGACAACAAGTACAATGAAAAATTGGATAGCTGTAAGAGCAGAGCTGTCAGGCACTTAATACTAATTCGCCACGGGCAGTACCATGTGGAGAGGAAAGATGACAAGGAGAGGACACTGACTAAATTAGGTAATAATACATTTTTCTTATACTCGCATACAAACTCTCAGTTACTGTAGTGCCGGCTAATATAAGCGAACTGTGTCGATCAAGTCGTCGTCCATGTTTTGTGAAGTCTATTTGAAAACTGAGCTCAAAGGAGTGATCAAATCTTTGAACACATTTCTGGCAGATACAATAATATGTGACTAAATGTGTGAGCAAAGTCTAACTGTCTGGCGCCGGCATAAGACAATGCAAAACTTTATTAACATGTGATGTTATGTGATTAGCTACAGCCAATTTGACTGCACAGATGGCGTAGTGGTTTTAGTAGTCGCCTCGCCACTGTCGCCGCGCTAAGTGTTGTGGGTTCAATCCCCACTCGGGACAAATGTTTACAAACCTAATAGTCAACAGCATGAGACCAATAAGGCAGTCTGCTGTCTATTTACATTTTTAAACTAGTATTTATCTAATATTGTCTTCTGTTTACGCGAATGTTATTCATTGAAATTAAACTACTATAATTATACAGATTTTATCGCGTTGTTTATTTGACACTTTATTACAAAATTTAGAACAACCGCAACGTCGCGTCGGGGAAAGTGTAAACATAAATAGTATAATAGTATAGTAATAGTATAAATAGTTTTAATAGTTTCAATAATTTAATTAGCTTAGAAATTATTAAAGTTTAATAGTAATAGTAGTGTAATTGAGTGTAACAGTTTCTAAATTATTTAATAAAGTGTCAAATAAACAACGCGATAAAATCCGTATATAGTAGTTTAATTTCAATAGTATTTACCTACTTCAAAAAGCATGTTATTGTGTAGTTGTTATTGTTTAACTGTCCCGTAGCGCAGCGGTAGTGAACTGCTGTGTAGTCTTGGGTTCGCATCCCGGTTTGTGCTAACAAAAAATGATTGGTTTTTCTTTTAAGAAATCTTAATAACAGCGCCGAGTTAGGAAGTTGGCGGTGTTAGACACCCCCGGAAAGCACGTAAAGTCGTTGGTCCTACGCCTGATCTCTCTCCGGTCGTGTCGGATTACCGTCCCATCAGATCATGAGAGTTAGGGAACAGAAAGTACACTTGTGTTTGCGCACACGCTTGTGCACTATAATGTCTCCTGCGCAGATTCTGAAGGCTAGTCTCGGTTAAGATTGGCCGCTGGACCCGAAATTCTGTCTGGAGGACATTATCATTGTCTTCCGGCACGTAGCCGCCACTCCAAAACCTTTCTGTCTCTTCAGCCATTGGTTCTGCGCGCTGTGTGCCCTGCCCACTTCCACTTCAGCTTGGCTATCCAGAGAGCTATGTCGGCAACTTTAGTTTGCCTGCGGATCTCCCCATTTCTGATTCGATCACACAGGGAAACTCCGAGCATCTCTCCTCTGAGTGACTTTAAACCTATGTGTGTCGGAGGACTCTTCAAAATCCAAATTGATAAATAATGTATTTACTATTATAAATATTGGTCTTGCCTTATTCTGAAACTGTCATATTACTACTTAACGCATAAGTATGTAATTTATTAATATAAAATTTCAGGTAGACTGCAAGCAGAATTTACAGGCAAGCGGCTGGCAGCTATGAACATAAAATGGGATTTATTGGTTCGTTCAACTATGACCAGAGCCCAGGAGACCGCAGAAATTATTTTACAGCACTTGGACTGCAACCTGCCAGTCAAGGACTGTCAGATGATTGAAGAAGGAGCTCCGATACCACCAGAACCACCTGTAGGACATTGGAAACCGGAGAGAGCAGTATGTTATTGTACATTCTACTGCAGATTGCAAATGGTTTTATCAATATTTGCTTATTTACATAATAACATTATCATCTGATTGTATGTTTTATCTGTGATTGTTGCAGGAATTTCTTAATATTCCATTGGCTTCTGACATGTAAACTGTTTCAACATGAAACAGTTTACATGCCCCATCTAGTAACTGTAACAATGAATTGAAATTGAAGTTATTTATGTGCAATCCAGATAAAACATTGTAAATTATGTTTTTATTTATGCAACAGAACAATAAGCTGTTTTTTATACTAGATGAAAATGAGTAAATGGCATTAAGGTTCTCACCTGGTACATAGGATCTAAGGTGTGATACTGATTGTAGTCTGACATGTTATTCTACGTAAGCGTTTTAGATATAAAACATGATGCTACATTAATTGATATAGCCAATGTGTCTTCGGATATTATTTTTTGTGTTAATACCTGTGGAGCACCTGAGATCCAAGCAATGACGACGCGGTTAAAGAGTTTTAACATCTCTCAGAAGGATTTCTTTGAAGTATCTTATTAGTCGTGCTTAACAATGTCTGAGCTCTGACACTGTTGCTAAAATAAGATTTCTGTGCAAAAAGCCTTATCAGATCTGATGTGCCACAACCACATTCAGTAACTTATCTGATAACCTTATGAATAAAACCGTTCAGGTATTATACTAAACATAATACAGAATATGTTTTACGACAACGTATTGTGTGGTTACAGCTATTGTTACGACCACATTGTTATGAAAAACTTTCAAATGGTTCAGTGAAGTCCAATTCTAAGATTTCTTAGTCTTGATTAAAGGGGGTACAAGATGGGCGGGTATGTAGTTAGTATATTAGTATCTTATTAGGAGTAGTCATTTGACATAGAAAGTTGGCGGTAAATGAAAATAGTTATACCTAAATGAAATATTCACGGGAAAATTAATTGTGAATAACGACAACTTCACTTCATATAATTATAAAGTCAGTGACATAAAGACATATGAACATTGTCTTATACTCAAATATTATGAACAAAAATAACAGAATTATCGATTGTACAGTGTAGATTTAAGTAAAACAAATATCCACTTTTTTATTTACCTTTAGGTACCTACATTAAACGGTGGAATGCATTTTGTGAATTTGGTTAAACTCAATTCAAAGGAGATTGTTCCTCGTCCATACATCGTTTGCCCCAGAACCAACAGCGAAGAAATAATTATTTACGTGTTCTATAATACTCCAATATGCTTACGGCAACAACACTTCGGAAAATAGATGTGTTTAAAATTAAAAATAAGATGTTGAGGTTATTTCTTAACAATAGACGCGCGGCACGATACCCCATCTCCCCGCATCCCTTTTGTTTGCCCAGCCTTCTTCTATGCAGTTTTGCCAACTCCTGTAAAGTCGACGAAGTGGTTTTTCGACTTTTCGGTAGTGAATTACGAAAAAATAAAAAAAAAGTCAGCTCGCCTACTGTGGAGTAGGTTCAGTTCAGAACTTACTCCCCAGTAGGCGGGTTGACCTTTTTTGTATTTTTAGTGATTCTCTTCCGAAAACCTGAAGATTTTATAATTTTTTCCATATATATCTCTTGGCACTGTATAATTCTGTTGTTTTCATTTGTACTCCAAAAGTCACCAGAATTAAGTCGCTAAAATATTTTTGGCGACAAATCTTATTTTTTGTCGCTGAGACTTAAACGAAAATCGTCACTTCTAGCGACAAAGTCGCTAAATTGGCAACAGTGCTTCTATGCTATGTAAGTAGGTCAGTGTGCCATTTCTTGCTAAATGGGATTTACGATGACCGTTGTGCGTCTGTACCTCGATTTAAATCCCGCGCGTAAGTGAGTTGGTAAAATCCTCGAGTCGTGGCGCAGTGAAATATTTATTTTGATGAAAAGACCGGATTTGAAAACAATTTTTTTTATGTAGAGTTATTGCAATGGAAAGCTTCTATATCATGGACTGAGTACATCGTTTTCGGGAAAACAGTGAATTAGATTCCATGGTATAATTACTACGATTAAATAACTGTCTGTAGCTAAGTATGTGACTAGACAAGCATGGGGATTCTGTAAAATATTTACGTAGGTGATTAAATATCAATGTCAACTAAAGTAGATGTTAAGAATATGAACCTAAATAATAATAAAATTGAGCATTGAGCGACGCTTGGTGTCACCCAAAATGGCGGCGACACCGACATCTTCGACGTTCTTTGTTTCGGTACTTCTAAATATTAAATTAATAAGGAACGCAAAGTGTGTGTTTGATACGTAAAGCTATAATAAGTATATTAATAATTAATATATGATAATATTTATTATCTAAATTAAATGCTTGTTGGTCTTGGGGCAAATAAGAACAATCTCCTTTACAAATGGGAAATTAAAGATTTATATTTGAATTTAACCATTCTAATCGCATTCTACTGAAGATCTAGATCAGAGGTTCCCATCCTTTTTTCTCTCATAGACCACTTTCAAATTTTAGCTGGTTCCGGTGGACCCCCTGCAGCTAAACAAGTACATGCAAATAAAAAATTTCACGGTAGGCGGGCTGGCCTTTATGTTTTTAGTAATTCTCTATCGAAAAATCGAAAAACCACTGCTACTGAATATGGAATATGCAAGTTTTTACAAGTAACAGTCGCTGAGCTTGTCAAACAGTCGGTGAAGTCAAGCCAACATTTTAGTTCTTCACTATCGAAAGCAAATAAATTTTCATGGATCCCCGCTTACGAATTGTGAACCCCCATTTTTTTATCACGCCAACGTAGACCCCCGTCGAGTCTCCCTTGGACCCCTCGGGGTCCACCTGAACCACTTTGGGAACTAATGATCTAGATATTATAATTTCTGTACTAACAATATGACGTTATAAAGCTATTATTCCAGATAGCATCAACATCACTTGATGTTACTTTACAATTGCAACTGATATTATACAATAATTGCATCCCTTATTTATTTTTAAGTTTTTCCTATTTTTGTGTGCAAACCAGTTATGCATTATTCCATTGCGTCAGCTGTCTATCTATCTTTACTAATCATTCCATGTCATCCAAACATGTAATTATTGCTGTTCATAGAGTAATATTCTGGTGAAGCTTATCTGCAAGTTGGATTGCATGGCATAATATCTAGTAAGCATTACATTTTATTAATTAATTAATTTTAATGTAAAGATGATCTCTTTTTTATGGAGTAATAGTTTTATAAATGTAGAAAATAATTGTAAATTTTGCAGTAGGGAGTTGATAAGTATGTATTATGAAATCACTATTCTATTGACACCAAGGTGTCCAGGCCAACACTACCAAACTACAACTAAGGCCAACAAACAAAGGCTTGGGTTTACAAAAAGCCAAAAAGAAACCTCGCCTGGGTTTCAATCAGCAATAATTTGTCTAGTAACCTGTAAAGAATTTTTAGTTTGTTCTGGCCATTAGAAATTATTGACAAAAATCGGCCCTGGTCTAGGAATAGCTAAGTCTGACTTAATGTTCTCAAATTTATCAATAAACTGGCATATTTAGTGTTAGGGCCACGCTGGTTACAGCATGAATGGGCCAACTCGACCGGAGAAGTACCACCCTCTCACAGAAGATCGACGTAAAATAACAGTATCTGTTATGTTTCGTTCGGTGAGTGAGAGCGCCGGAGGCCCAATCACCCTTCCCTTCCCAAACCCCATCCTGCTCCATTTCCCTTTACCTTCAGGTAGGCAGCGACTTGGTTGTGTTTTTTTTGACATTGCTTCTGTAATGCTAAGAAAACTCAGCCATGTGTATGAGCCACGGTCGTCGCTTACTATCAAGTGGGCCGCTGGCTCATCTGCCACCGATGAACGCAATAAAAACAAATATGGTTACAGTACTCTTAACTGTCTTAATGGGCATGATGTTGAGAAACGTCGCATTTTGCCTATACATGTTTTTATAATTTTATTTATCAAGTCTGCAGAATTTTGCAGAATTACAGTGTAGCCATATGTCACGTCTTACCAACTCCCCTTAATACTCTACAAATTTAGCGCTTTACAGAAAGTTCTGGTCATATCTAGTGTAAATCATAAAGGGTATAAATCCTTAAGCTTTATGGTATTTAATGGTTTTTAATATAAAAAAATGGAGACCATCTGGGCACGTTTTTGAAACAGTACATAGTTATGTATTTAGTAAGAAAAAGTAAAGACATTTATTCTCAATGTTAATAATATGTTTTTAAAATGTCGGCTGAGTCCACGATTGTCCGCAAAATCTCAATTTAAATATATATGTAACACATAACATTATTGCACACATAGAGTGAATGTTTTCGGTACCTTATAATTTTAAAACTATAAAACATCAAGTATTATATTGTTACGTGCTGGGTTCGACGGATAAGAATGTAAACAATATTACTGACTAAAACACGTTTTATTCTAGCACAAAATTAATTTAAAACACAACACACTATAGAGCACTTTTCCACTGTAACTGCTTCAAACTCTGTAGTATTTTCGCTTCCGTTCGCTTTAATGTATACTTGACCGCTTACGATTGTAAAACTGACTCGGCGAGCGCTGGCCTTCCCCTTTTATACGAGGTTAAAGCGTTTTCGGAGTTTTCTAGAAACGTCATACCCAGTATGTAACAGTACGAAGATTCGAGAATGTGCCAGTGTTTTATCTACTCTTCTCGTATGAACTACGTAGTTCCTTAAGACGTCAATAGATGGCGCTGTATTAAATTATTAGACGGAACTGCCGAGTTTTCCCCACAATGCCAAGAGATGGCACTGGGTGTAACAATATTTTCCTTCAGCCAAGCCTAATATGGTTGGGTTAAAGGTGGGTTTACGTCAGCAGTGCAAAGAGTGGGATTCGAACCCACGAAATAACCATTATCCATTGGCTACTACAGCTTTGATCATACCAGATCTTTCTGTAACTGTAGATAAAATACATACCTATATTAATCCAATAGTATTATGTCTCATTCCACTTGAAATCTATACTAATATTATAAAGCTGAAGAGTTTGTTTGTTTGTTTGTTTGTTTGTTTACTTGAACGCGCTAATCTCAGGAACTACTGGTTCGATTTGAAAAATTCTTTCAGTGTTAGATAGCCTATTTATCGAGGAAGGCTATAGGCTATATATCATCACGCTAAGATCAATAGGAGCGGAGCACCAATGAAGAATGTTTCAAAATCGGAGAGTATTTTTTCCTTTTGAGAGCTTCCGCTGCGTGCGCTGCGTAAACAGTTAAAGTTTCGCAAAAATCATGTAAGACAGAATTGTTTCCCTTTAAAAGTTCTAAAAAAAAGTCCGCGACAGCATATGTCTATCTTTTAAGGTTGGCTCACTATAACCATTTTTATGCTAACGAAATTTGTTCTAAAATAATGCATTATTTGCGAAGGTATTTTTATAAACATGATATTAATCCTTATCCAAATAAATACGTTTTTCATCACAAGTATTTAATTTAAAACAAAATTGCCCTTTACATCATTCGATTTCAATGAATATCTTAGGAGATATAGCAGTTTTAAAATAACATCGCAGCAAAATAATTACCCATTACAGACATAGTACAAACGATGTTTCTCCTGCTTTATTCTGCGTGATTACTACTGGTTCCAATTGAAAAATTCTTTTAGTGTTGGATAGCCTATTTATCGAGGAAGGCTATAGGCTATATAACATCACGCTGCGACCCACGGGGGCGGCGCAGTAACGATAAACGCGGGTGAAACCGCGGGAACATCTAGTAATATTATAAAGCTGAAGTTTGTTTGTTTGTTTGAACGCGCTAATCTCAGGAACTACTGATTCGAATTGAAAAAATATTTTTGTGTTGGATAGCCTATTTATCGAGGAAGGCTATAGGCTATATAACATTACGCTACGACCCACGGGGGTGGTGCAGTAACCATAAACGCGGGTAAAACCGCGGGCTCAGCTAGTAGTTTATACAACTAGATCACACGACAATCATCTTTATTTCTGAATAGCTAAGCAATAGAATGGTGTGCAACTGTAAAATAACATGTCCTTGTTGTGCACTGGTAGCAGTTCTTCCAGGACAGTGCGAGGATAGAGGCGGGGTTCAGAAAGTACTTCCACAGAGCGCCGCCCGATCAGCAGCACGACTCGTACACCATCATGGTGTGCCACGCCAATGTCATACGGTTCTTTGTTTGCAAGTGAGTATATTATATTTTATTGTTACACACAAGGTTTCACATCTTTTCCCCGAAAGGGTAGGATTGGTTTTAAAACTTTAATTAAACAACTATTGATAATGTCCTCTAGACCAAGTTTCGGTCACGGCGACCAATCTTAACAGAGACTGGCTATCTGCGTAGAAGATATTATAGTGCACAAGTGTGTGCGCAAACATAGGAGCACTCACTGTTTTTTAAGTCTCATGACCAGAACGAAAAAACGGTTTAAAATCTGTATAATAAAATCTTACTTTATATAAAATCTTGAAGGGCCCATTTAATAGTATTCTCCTAAGTCAGTTACACTTTAAGGTACCTACTCGATCTGTGCGTACTCCGCAGCTGTTTCGAATACCAACGTGCAACAATAATGTGTCCCAAAATATTCCACTGTTTCGAATGTGTAGACAATATAATATTTGTGCTCATGTTGGTATATTTGTGGATGGTCACAGCAGATTCATAGATTCCTTACGTAAATTAAATGCACCTTAACCTAATCTACATATTATGTACATTCCACTCCTAGTCTTAACCAGTGCCGGATTAAGCAAGCGCGGGGCCCGTAGCAAATTCTTTCGGGTGAGAGTACTTGCATACGTCAGACCGGCTGAAATTCTACACATTTATACGAGCGACTTTTTGTAGAACTTGTGCGTTTATCGTATGAAATTCGGTGTTTTATATACGCCAAGGAAATAGTCGGTTACCGATTGTCTGACGTGGATTGTCTTAGTAGGAAAAGTTGTAACATTTCACTTTTTTGTTACATCAAGTAAATTCAATATACCACACATCTTAACACGTTCCCTGTCTGATGAAACACATATGGTACATAACAATTGGTTTTCTATTGTCTATTACGGGACTGTGAATGGGTTAAGTAATAAGTTACACTCAAAAATTTACGCTCAGGCAGAGATGAGTGGGTTTAAATATGCGAAGCCCCCTTTCGCGCGGGGCCCGTAGCAATTACTATTCTTGCTGCGTGGTTAATCCGGCACTGGTCTTAACTATATTGTTAGTAACTTATTTTTTTATTGTAACGTTCACTTATATATTTGAAGCTGTATAAATTCTGAATGCTGTGTACAGTAGTCATTGGAGTGCAGGTTTAAAAGTAATTTCATGTAAAAGTAATCCTAATCACTACTTGGTCTGTATTCTGTAACTGTATCTTTTATAAATCGTATCTTCCTAACTAATATTATAAAAGCAAAAATGAGTTTGTTTGTTTGTTACCGTTTCACGCCTAAACCACTGAACCGGTCATCCTGAAATTTTGCATATACGTTGACAGGTGTACAGAAACAGACATAGGTTACCTTTTATCCCGAAAAAAATTACTGTTTCCGAGGAAAACAATAATAACGTTCTTATGATAATAGATGGCGCCACGTATCTTTCGAATCATGATTGAATTATATTATTACAAGCAGAGTACAACCCGAATTGATTGTCAAATTCTAAATTAACGCGAGCGAAGGCGCGGGCAAAAGCTAGTAAATAATAAAATAGTTCAATTTCAATGTACAGGATTCGTTTAAACGTGAAACAATATTAGGTATGATAGGTATAAGTTTAAATTAGACCCACATTTCGCTAGCTAAGATTATCTATCTTTGTCTAATTTGTTTTATTTTGATTTTAAATTACCTATTAAGTAGTTGTTTTACTTCTTCAAATGTTTCTTCTTTTTTATTTTAATTGGTATAGGTACTGCTGTTATTGCCGAATAAAAGCAAATTAAACAAATATAATAATGATTATTTGCCAAAAATGATGTGTGTATGTAAAATATAATTAGCAGATATTACGACTAGAAATTTAATGTGCTATATTTTGTTCTATTTTGATTATCAATAACGGTAATATTTATAAAAAAAACCTAAGTCAACCAGAAATCACCCTAAATTCCACCATCTCAAATAATTCTTCAAATTGTATCACCGTATTACAAATTTCCAGGGCTCTCCAGTTTCCACCTGAAGGTTGGCTTCGTATGTCCCTGAACCACGGCTCCATAACCTGGATCTCGATCAATCCCAACGGCAGCGTGATCCTTCGCACCCTGGGAGACACCGGCCACATGGACCCACAGTATATCACGAGCCGGTAAACCAGGTGTCATGCACTCTTGTACGGTTCAAACGGTAGTTACTGGTGCTAAGGCGAAAGTCCACTATATGTGTATAGAATTAAAGTTTAAAATTATATGTATTTGATTAGTAGATGTTGGAATGTTGTGTGTATATAATTTTATACGTTGTTATTAAGAATGTTATAAAATACTGCCATCGTTGAAGTTGAAATATAATATTAAAATTGCAATTGGGCATTTATTTTTTGTAATGTTAGTAATAAATGTAAAGATTTGATTCGAACGGAACAGCTTTTATAGTAAATATAGTGAAATTTATATACTGACTGTCCGTAGCGTTAATAAAAAAAAATTAATCTTCAGTACCTACAACTTATAATAAAGAACGGTACTTGATATGAAATATGGTATAGAATCGAATTAGGTAGAGGTAAAATACGAATATTTATAAAAAAGAATGGTTATACTATGATTAGTATAATCATTTTTTTGTTTATTTTAGTTTTCTGCATAAACTTAAACTATACCGAATATCTTTACACACAAAATCCTTAACAACGGGATCAAAGTTTTATAATTTACTTCATAATAAATACATAGATCTACTACATAGGTCGTTGAATTGTGGGTTAGGGTCAGATAGTCTGCATTGTAAAAACTCTATGTAAACAAAATTACTAGATTGCATAATAACTTGGTAGGCAAAACGTCTAGGTTGCTCATTTAAATTTATTTTTAAACGTCCAGGTAGCCAGAATGACTTCATTGCAAAATTACTTTTGTGTAAAATGACAAAATATATGTCACCGTAAGACTGTAAAATATAAGTACGTCTTTTTTTTAACTTGCTGAAATGCTTCTTATGCATACCCCCTCTCCACAAGGGGAGGCGAGAGGGGTATGTCGAGCTCTCCCCAGACTTTTCGTGGCTACCAACTAAAACCACCCACGGTGTCCAATTTCCCTGCTTTGTGAGGTGAGTGGGTCGCCGGAACTAGAACTAGCTACATTAGCGACCCACGCAGCAGGGCCGATTAAACCTACTATGGTGTTCCTTGATGTGTATCTATCTAGCGGGGCCACTCGAGCTAGACCGAAAAATCTAATGGCTTTGTTTGTTTAAAGTATCTCACGAATTTATTAACAAGATCCAATGTACCTCAATTATTATGGTAGAAATTACAATAAATCGCCTCACCCATCCAGCAGGGCCCTCGCTTGTATTACGCTCGGAATACATAAAAATAATACTGATCGTAACTTGTGCCAATGTACCTCTCGATTCATGTATTAACTCCCAGGAATCTTTAACAGAACAGGAGAAATTCAGCAAGAAAATGTTGTCTGCCTAGCAGGGGCCTTTGTAATTTGAATTCATACGTGTAAGAAAAGCACACCGTTGTTATGTATTACCAATGTTTTGCCTACCAATTCATTATAACAATCTAGTAATTTTATTTACATAGACTTTTTACAATGCAGACTATCTGACCCTAACCCGTTGAATTGTATGCAAAATTATACAAATAGAAATGTGACGCTTAACGCGTGAGTATTCTCAAACTCAGGTTATTAAAAAAATAAACAATGATTACTATTTATGCTAAATAATAAAAACTCCACAATATATAGGGACATTTTATATAATCACACCTTTTATATTACTGAGGCAGCTAACAAACACACGGCCCGCCTGATCATAAGCGGTGACAGTATTACTCTTGGATTTTTAAATGGTTTATACTATATTTATTTACTTGCAGTAATAAAAGAGGTAAATCAGAAACGGTAACGCTAACAGTATCAGTAAAAAAGTAACAAAATTTTTATCAAAATATTTTTTATCACGCAATCAAAACCGATAATGCGCAGGCGCCGACCGTCACCAATCATGGCTCGGCACAGATTTATCGGGTTAATATACAGAGTGTAACAGAATTTATATCTGTAAAATAATCTATGGGCTCTATCCTCGGATCGAGACGAATCATTATAAATATTTTGACAATTTCAAACATTATATTTATTGATTATTTGAACATATCAAAATTGTGCCTAGTAATTATCATGTCGTTTTTGTTCTTTAAGTATCGATTAGAGTGTGCTGTTATTAATCTTATATAAATTAAAAAGAAAATTGTGTATCTTAATGTAAATAATGTCTGCTCTTTGTCGCGGTTTTCCTTTCCAATATTAAGTGCTGCTTAAATATGACCACAACTTTCTGATACACGCTGTATAATTAGATGTGCATCTTATCTCACTCCGTTTGGGATTAGTACTATTTAATCTATTTATATAGCAGCGATAGCTCAGTAGGGAGACCAACAGACTGCTATGCAGAGTGTCTCGGGTTCGAACCCACGTCGCGCACCTCTGACTTTCGGAAGTTATATGACTTTTCGAAATTATGTGCGTATTGATTGACTATTATCGCCTGCTCCGTGCCTCGGAGAGCACGTTAAGCCGTCGGTCCCGGCTGCCATGAACATCTATGGCAGTCGTTATTGGGAAGTCAGTGCCCTCTAATATCCTGACACTGGTCTAGCCTTAGGGTATCGTTAGCCTTCGGGTTGCGGAGGTCAGATGGCAGTCGCTCCGTATAAAAACTGATATCCAGTCAAATACGGTTAGACTACAAAGCCGACCCCAAGTGACTTGGGAATAATAAAGGCTAGGGAGAATATATCATCTCGTGCTACTTTAATGATACAATTTTGAAAATAATATTATATAATATATTTATTATTTATACTCTTACTGAATATATTGCACGTAATTAAATCGGCATCCTATATCCCATCAACTGTTCTGTTATTTTGCATTTAAGAAATCAGTTTTAAGTACTGCTTACAACGCTTTATGTTTATCAAATATCGTATGATTTATGTTTAGAATAAAAGTTTAATTCGAATTTGTTGTTAATACGAATTGTCATAACAACAGTTTCTCTCTTTTTAGGAAGCGACAAGATCTACTCAATCCTGAATTGGATTTAGATGAGAATACTTATAAATTGCATTTTCTATAAAATATTACACCTAGATAATACATATAACATATAAAGTATAATAATATCTACTTTATATTTTTGTGACTTAATCCGTTAAGACTGCGCCGAGCGTAAGACAGATAATGACAGAGCTCGTGCGGAGCATATTCAAATCAGCGCGCGGCCGCCACGCGCCATTGTAAAATTGTATGGAGGATTTGAAGTGTTTTTTTGATAAATATGTATCTTTATTGTCAACCTATAACTTAAATATTTGGGACGGACAAACTGTAATATAACTATTTATGTTTCGTTTAAGCTGTAAAATAGGATAGATTTCTACTGTTATAATCTAAAAATCACGTAATTTGCATTTTTCGTACAAATTTACGTAATTTTGTAGGCGAAAATATTAATTATTTTAAGTTTTTTACACGGACTAATTGTGAACACATTCATTGTTATGGTAAATGTATATTTTATATTTGTATTAAACAAAAAGTGTTGATTTTATTCACTTAACTTGACCGCCTGTTTTGGCACACTGCGCTCGGCGCAGGCTTAATATTTAACCCTCGTATTCTTTTATAACAGGGCTGATATTATCACTATGATTTTGAAGATCAGTCATTATGGCGGCTAATAAGTATGTGAAATATCGGGTCACATTAAGATTATATTGTGGATTTGATGTCCATACGAGACAAACATTTGTATCCATAAATATTTGCACCGAGCCTAGGTGATTTTTGTATCAATGTTTGTTACCCCAAAATTGTTATTTTACTTAAAAATAACGGTTGTAAAAACATACTATTCTTAAAATTTGTCGATTTTATGTTAGGTATATATGTCATTAGCGTCAGTAACTACCTTAATGAACCAATCATATCATTAACAATTAGCGCGGAGGTAATGAAATAGTTAATGTTTATGAACGGTAAACAGGAACAAATAGAAGTGTCAAGTGAGAGAAGTTTGGATACAACACGGACATACGCGGTATCATTGTGGAGACGAAGATAAGGATTTGTGCGAAGTATCTATTATTAAGCTACCTGGCATTATGTTAGCTTTACTGTAATAATAATAATCGGATAATTTTTATCATCTAGAAATGGGTACATGCATATTTTTGAAAACTTGTGTTGACGTCCTAACGCGACGAAGTTTGGATTGTAACTGACGATCGATCGATCGTTTATTGTAATAGCTGCGCACGCATCGTTCTATGTTTTGTTATATGTAAGCTGTCGAAATTTGGTAAATTAATTCGTTTATTGTGTGTACTTTTAATGGCATGTAGCAACGTAATTATGCACACAATTAACTTCTAGTTACTATACCAAGTTTTGTATCAAAAGTGCCACATAGGCGATGACTACCAAGGCTACAGTTGCCGGCACGTATTTTGGCAAGGTTTTGGCGTAGTGAGGATAAGTTTGCGCAGGTCGACACGGTGCGGGAGGCAAGGGTCGACTGAGCAACCAATCACGCGCCCGGAATGATGCTGTCTCGTTCCCCGCGTCCCGCATGAGACCCAAAATACGAGTTCTGCGCATCTAACGAGTCTTGCCAAGTTACGTGCCGACAACTGTACCACTTGGAGTTTGGCTAATTACAGTGTTGACATGGCCGACGAATAACAGTTTAGTAACCATCACGTGGGCCACTGGTTCGTCTGCCACTAGAGACAATAAACACCAATCACAAGTCACAGTATCGAACCTCGTGATACTACTGAACTATAAAAACTGTAATATCGCTTTAATCTGTCTGGTATCCGGAAGAAATAGTTGCGATATAACAGTAATGCCAGCATTTTGCCAGAGGTCTAGGACTCAATAGTTTGGCACACTATATTATACAGTACGACCAACTTATCTGTCGAGTTTGGGAGGGCGCCACATTGTACGCAGCAGACAAAAATCGTTCACGTTTTGTAGTAGTTCCATTTTTGTCCGCTCGATTAGGAGCGGACAAAAATAAATCAATCAATTGACCAGTATTTTTATCTTTGTCTCCAACTTATGGATAAGTTGGTCACACTGTTCTTCGTATCGTAGCAAATGGAAATCCGTAGTCTCTGCCTACCCCTCTGGGAAACAGGCGTGAATCTATGTATGTATGTATGTACTGTCCTTCAATGTTGATGTTACTATAACTATTTATAATAAATGTAAGAATATTAGCAAATATTTCTTTCACGAGGAAACTACATAGATAATACCCCTCGGTAAAGTCTTTCATCTTATTCGTCGAAGAAAACATACGAAGTTTGCCGAATAGTATTATTTAAGTTTACTAGGATTTAAAGAAAATACCTCAATTTGTATTTCATGATCACCTTCAGTTTCTCGAAAAGAATATGAGAATCAAACCCTGCAAAAGATCATAGTTGTGGTACAGTCAGCAACATAAGTCGCTAATGATTTGTTATATTTTGAATTCTTCTACTATTCTCGTGTTTTAGAACGGTGACAGTTATAGGGATGGTTAATTTTATTATAGTTAATAATGTTATATTAATTAGAAAGATTATCATTAATATTTTTTTACCATTACATTGAATTACCATTATCGAACGTTAGTAATTAATTTAATGTTTATCTTCTTACATCACAGACTATGACCTTATGTGGGGATTTGATTGACTCAGCACAGAGTACAACTTTGCAAAAGTATCACTACCGGCTTTGGTTCAATATCGGTCTCAAATTTGACACGAAGTTTGATATATAGTTGTAAATATTACGCTGATCGAAAAACTGGTGGTAATTGCATAACTATAATTACAATAAGTTGTAGACTGTACTTACATACGACTAAAGCGCCTTGTTCACAATAGTACAATGAGAAGCCTTTCTATTAGTTTCGATAACGGGGGGCCCGGGACAATATTTCGAACCCTCCACATATAAAATTGAAAAAAAAGCTAATTTTCAAATAAAAAAGTCAATTAAATAAGCGCTGCCATAGATTACCTAAATACAGATGTTAATTACTACATTCGGTCAATTTGATCAGAAATAGAAGCTCGCGATTAGTCGCGTGGAATCTATTTTGTCACCTGGTATGGTATTGATGCGATCTTCTCATTGAAGCGACCTTCTGAGACAATATATTTTGTGCCGCAGCTAAGATAACCAAAGCGGTGTTAGCTGAGCTGTCTTGACAACGTCCATAATAACTTATAAACAATATACATAATATATCCCTGCGAAAATGTGTATTTCATAAACGATAGTGCCATCAATAATCAATAAATCCATACCATAGAACCTGTCTTGATTTAAAATTACCATTAAATCTAGTCATGTTTTAAGTTATAGAATAACCTGCAAAGTTTTTTGTTGTTAAAAGAAAATTAAGCTGGTTCAAAGCATACTATTTAAATGCTAAATTTAAATCCTATTAATAGCAGTCTATGAATAGCATTTAATTCTTCTATATTAAAATGCTTTTTAGCAGTTTGTTGTGGCATAATAAACTCTTGACAGAGGTAATAATATGGAGGATTAGAGATTTTTGTAAGTCCCAGCAAAAAGATTACCTGGGCTACGTTACTTTATCTAGTGAAAGGATCAGTTTGTCATTTTGTTTTTGGGAACGAACATAGGTACTGTCCTATTTTTCCTTATTTGGTAAACAAAAAACCAGAGCCTGTTTAAAAAAATACAGGTGTCCAAAAAATAGGCAATAGGTACCTACATAGATATGGGTTTCTATTTCTTTATTTATCAGTACACCATATTTGTTTACTAAATAAGATAAAATTATACTTAGTAAGAAAAATAACTATTATGCACGAACCGCAATATTTTTCAATTTTGATTCTAGCGTAATTCATTTATATCTATGACATAGACGAACGTTGTGCCTGGTTGGAGCCCAGATTGTGTTGCTTAAGCTATGTTTGCAAACCGGAATACAAACTTAGTTGTCTGTGCTTTTAAGACAAATAACTGTGTATGTAGTCAATTCTTTATCAAACATCACATTTACCTACTATCGGATCCGATCTTCATATGTGTTTTTATAATATTATGTAGGTACCTAGGTATATTGATGAGAATTATTAACACCGTGGTACACCCATTATTGTAAGTCAATATCCTGTACTCTGACAAAACTTAACTTGGGTTACCAATACTTTAATATAGACAATTATCAATTGTAATTATAAATTAATGAATTCCTACCAAAACTCAATTCTCGAATTAGTTTTAAAAACAAATTAAGTATTTAGATTGAAAGTCCGTAATCACTGCCATAGTGTGTGTAAGAATATTCACGTAAGTAGATGCAGTCATTATTATTTGGCTGATTTGACCCGAAATAGCTTGTCTGTGTGTGAATACGTCAGTTTTCGCGCCTTTATTGAGCCGGCCATCTTGTTTTATGTAACTTGTGTCAAGAAACTAGTTGTATAAAGTTTAAACTTAACTGTGTAAAGCCATGTCACGCTTACGTAAGCTACCTAATTACAAATACACAAAAAACTCAAAAATTCTTTCCCATCGTTCGTCATCAAATTATATGGCGGTTGTATTGGCGCTATTTTTAAATATAAGTTGGGACACTTCTTATCTAAGTCAGTATACAAAGTGAAGATGACAGAACAATCATAAAATGCAACCATGTGGTATAAAAAAGTAGGAAAAATGCATATTTGGAAAGTTAGAAGTATTAGGTACTCGGTTCGTTTCTGCGTCATACGCTGGGATTGCCGCTGCATTAATCGCGAAAACCAAAGCGTAACAATTGCTATAATAGGTATATTATAAAATAATACGCGGCAATCGCAACACGCACGACGCGCCGTTTCACGCATAAACGGACCGAGAGCTTTACAGAATCTTTATATCTAACACCTATAAGCATCATAACCGTAAATGTAAAGAGCTAACTAGAAACTTACATCAGATGATAATGTGGTACAATTTAATGTTCAAGCATATCCACTTTGTATTCAGTATAAAATTTGAGACAAAGGATCTTTGCGATATTTTAAGCACTACCGCAATGATTTGGCTTACCTATATAATAATATATGACAATCATTTTGGTTCCTGGGACATGCCGATAAAAGTAAATACTTAATCCATTTAGATACAACCTTTTTCACGATTAGTATAAAGTCATATTGTATTTTTACGTTGGTACCCCTCTAAACCGACACAGTAATTGCCAAATTACCTCTAGCAACTGTTATATTTATTGTAATCGTATAATAAAATGTACTAGCTATAAATATTTTGTAATGTTGAATAAAACATACTTGGATTTTAATGGTGAAATTTTTATATTACTAACCCTGCCTTGTTCCTCTTTCATTCCTTGGCATAAGCTTGTGGCATATATGTAACTTCTTGAATCCTCTAATGGAAAATAGGGCTACCTATGTTTGATTTTGCACATTATTTTATACACAAGAGCTTCTTAGTGAAAGAAATATTTTTATACAAACAGTATCAATGGTTCTGAAATAAGTGACGAATTAATATTTTAAATTTTGATACATGAGTAGTATCTTGCTGTCTGCCTCGAACAGCTGCATTCAAATAACGGTTACGTCACAGTTTAATGCATACCTACTTTTTCTTATATTGGACATTTACTTACTAGATTTCATATTTGTTTCTCTTTTGAGACTCGAAGAGTTAAGCTCAAAAGCTGGTATAATACACTTCCTATGGAGGTATACAGGACATCATAAGGAGAGTTCAGCAAAGGATATAATATTGCTAAAGGAATAAAATATCTATGGTATAAATTTTTATTTAAACAAGGTTTGTACTGGAGGTAAAATAAAAGACGACTAGTCGAGAACATAATTTGTATATTGGTTCTGTATTATTAATGTACAACATCAATATTTAAGAAATATCAGTTATGTATAACTATCACGCATTTTATTAGACAAATAAAAGCTCTGATTATATATAAATTCTTGTTAGGATATGTTGAAAACGTTTGAGGTATAAATATTTATTTCATAGGTAAAATCTTGAAAGAGTTAGGTATTACAAAAAATAACTTTGACAATGCTGGACAAATTTAAATGAGTGCTTCTTTGGCCCAGCGCATTTTTTTAATTACCTATTTATTATTATTCGTATATTAGTTGCATTGGACAATAATATTAACATTAATAATTATAATTCCAGTTCTTTAATAGCATAATTTTATTTATGATCGAAAATCGATGTAAATATGAACTGGAGATGCTGTGGTTCCGTATTATTTTGTAATTGAAAGTATCTATTCAATTTGTCCAGCACTCTATAAATATTATTTTCACTTAACTAGAGAGCCGAAATATTAAGCCAGTATGTAGCAGTATTTAGAAATACCTAGTGTTCTTACTATAGTCACAAGCAAGGTAACATTTACGATGCGATTTCTCACTCTTGATTACAATATCATGAAAGATAAAAATGACAAAATATTTACAATTATATTTATTAAAAATTGGTGTTTTATGGAAGAAATCACTAATGACCGCAGCTAATTTTGCACAAAGTGTAAGTTACCAAATTATGAATGACGTTCATACCTACATAATTTATGTGTTGATATTGTTAAGTTTAGGTATTGAATAGTCATGCAGAATTAACTGCAGTCTTGTATATTTAAAGTTATTATGGAGTTTATTATACTTACGTACTTTCGTGAAGTACTAGACTATAATTATATTTATTGGTTGCGAGGCAGACAATATTCATTCATAATTTCTGTATCATCGTGTTGGTAAATAAGAATTAATACACTATTAGTAGGTACAAAGTAGGTACCCATAGCTATTGCGGTATAGAACTTATCCGTGACACGGATTTACGACAAAATCATACGTGCTAATAGAAAATAGCAATGGACTTAGCCGTTATGGCAGTATCCATAGCCATTATTTTATTGTTTGTCAAAGTTCCATTGAGGAGAAAACCTTAAGCTGTTTTAGTCCGGCATACTTTACAAAAAGGCTGCATCAAAATGGTTGAATACCTAACTACGAAATATTTGTTTAATTTCTCAGTTTTCAATAGCAGATCTATGGTAAACTTTAACAAACATTACAATAACGTTTAGCTAATAAACTTTGCAAAAAATAACAGTTTTGCAAAGTTTATGCAATGATAAATATAAAAAAATGCATTTTCTTAAAAACAGGCAAAATATTTTATTCTACATACATAGGTACATAGATTCAAGCCAGTTTCCCAGAGGGGTAGGCAGAGACTATTTTATTCTACTGCATAGGTAATTCGCTGACATTCGGTTTTGTCTACCGTAGGCCTATTTTATACCTACTAAAAACGTAAATATACATATACTTATAGTATTTCATATTTTGCTTGATTTAATATGGCGCAGGAGGAAAGAAAATCACAACAGGCCTTAGGGAACGATTCGTTGTAAGTTATGTAAAGTTGATATGGCTCTATAAGTACTAATCGATATGACCATAATAATATGTCCTATGAATGAATGTGACCTTGATATTCAATAGTTTAATTTTATCAACATACAATAGCAGAAAAATGGGTAAATTTGTATTGACAAAATATTTTGCTTTTTAGAGTACATATCAGATCTTAAATGTATTTTATGTAACATTTTGTCAAACTTACCCAAATCGGTGAATATATTGTTGCTCTAAAATCGACTTTTATCCAAGGTCATTCGTTTTAAAATTTTGCAACTGGAAAATCCCATTCTGCCCGATTTCGTAAGCATATTTATGTTCGCAATTAAACGATACGATAAATATAAAACCGCCACAGCAAGCTATGATCTTGATGATAATTATCAGCACTAGGAGGTGACATCCAAACAATTAGTCGATATTAACACTATTGGCCTCAGAATGGCCAAAGTTTTGACACGTAGCTGATCTAAACAGTCGACCAAAGCATTAGTAATCTGGATTCATATGATACGTGTTTTATTTGAACATCGTGTCTATTACTCAGTCCACTAGTCTTGGTCTTCCTCTGCACAGTGCATCACTTCGCTTATAACTAGGCAATTACTCGGTGAAATACTTGTGAACTTCCTAAAACCTGCAGTGCAATGAGATCTGAGAATTTCGTTGTAAGCCAAAATAGGAACTGTTACTAAAGAAGGCACCAATAGATATGACACCAAATTACTGTTTGAAGAAGCTGAAATCACAAATCGATGGATATTTGTGAGATTTTGACTTGTCCTTTTACTCAAATTATAATAATCAAAATAATGGGTAGGTACAGCATTATTATTATTATTAACTAATTAGAATATTTTATATTAAGTTTTTGTTATTTAAGTAGGTATAGGTACATCTAATGTTAGCAAAATATTCAATATTTACCAAATTATGTCGTTGACATACTATCCTCCAATGTCCTTTCGCAGTGTTTTAAAAATAAGTTCCTCTTGACTTTTCTCTGCCCTCACTCTAGTCAACTCTAGTGCATCAGTTAGCATTTTGAGATTCTCTAGGAAGGATAGCTATTTGTCTGCGCTTAGCAATAATAGCGAGGAATCAACTCTAAATCAGCTTTTTCAGACACATAAAGGTGTATGAAAACCGAAATCAATTTTATCTACTACTGGGTTACCATCCTGATATTAAGTTTCACAAGTATTTGACCGAGTAGTAGGTATGTTGGTAGAACGTAAATCTGTTCAGTTGGCAGCGACAGGTCTCGGCATGAGCAGGTCGGGCCCGTCGGTCGTGTCATCCTCGTCTTCATCATCACACGCGTCTTCTGGCTCGCCCAGCGCACGGACGAATTCTGAAAGGTTAAGACGTATTTTCAATATAATTTTGCTCTAAGAAACTACGTTGATGTCACTGACAGAGCTCTACATAGAAGTTGCATCGAGACCAAGAGACAGCGGTTCATGTGTGAGCGCGAGCAACTAGTAGACAAAGCGTTTGAACAATCCAGAAACGAAGAAAGAAGTACTGAGCAACATTGGGCATCTATTGTCTTTCTAGACAGTACTGTCATCGTCACATCTGCATCTCAAGTTCAATTTTGAAGTCGGCCAAACTGTTATTGGGAACAGTGCCCGGTAGGAAATAGGTTCGTTTCCTATTGCGTGGAGAATATGTTAGTAATTCACCTCCGCCTACACTTGTGGGGATAAAGTCGTTAGACTATGTATGTAATCTAATTACCTCGCAGGTTTTACCTATGTATGTGAGGTCATGCATAGCGCCAGAGGGTAAGATTCATCTTACCACTACTATTTTCAGACACTTGTCTAGTTCCGTTGTCTTATGGAACCAAATAAATGGTATTAGCCAGTTATACCTAGTAGGTACTCACCTAAGAAGTCGATGCGACCGTCACCATCGGAGTCCACTTCTTTGATCATGTCTTCAACTGCGAAAATCATAACACGTTACGTTTAAAAGAAACTTCATTTATTTACATCATCATGTCGCCTAATAATATAAAATAGATTGCTAATATTAGCAGGGTACCATTAATTTACTGAATTTAGGTGCCCTACCTAGTGATATTATATGAATACATAGGGTTATTATCGCATGACATACGTATGGTGGTAGAAGTTATGGAGAGGTAGCAAGAAATACGATCCAGCATACACATACAGAAATGGCCAAAATCCTTCCCATATTAATTATAAAAAGATAACGGAAAATGCCTTTAGGTTTTAGACCAGAAACCAGGAGAATACGACGATGATTGCATTCTAATATAATAAGATTATCTATACATATAATAAAATCGTAGGAAAGTCAAAACTGTACATTGAATATTTTTTTTAAAGAATACTTGGGGCGTGATCTACAATCGATATCGAAGCCAAAAATATAGTTTTTAGAATTTTTGTCTGTTTGTCTGTATGTATGTCCGGGCTAAACTCAAAAAGTACTGCATGGATTCACTTCAAATTTTGCACGAATATTACTAACAGGTCGGGTCAACATATAGGCTACATATTATCACGCTATCACCTACGGGGGAGGAGCTGTGAATCTTTATTTTTCTTACGCATTCTGTGACAGCGTGTAATCTAACGACGCATATTTAAATGTTGTTTTTGAGTAAGCCATGCTATTATCTAGCTTTACACTATAAAAACTACGCCATTTAAGTAACTTGGGCAGAGAAATATAGTTGGGTTCCGCGGTGACAAACACTTTTTAGTTAAAATCTATGCAAACGAAGTCGCAGGTAACAGCTAGTGATTGTATAAATTTCGTAAAGGGATAGTTATCTCTTTTTCGTTCGGACTTATTATGACTCGGTCTAAGCTGTGGTTATCTCTTTTGTACACTTACATTTCGTTCAGGCCAAGCGCGACAGTAATAGTTCTGTCGAATCGACTAACTCTCTATAAGGAATACTCACTCTCTTCTTCAGACAGGTCTTCTCCCAGGCACTGCAGCACAGCCCTAAGGTCAGAGGCGCAGATATACCCGCGGTTGTGCTTGTCAAAAACCCTGAAGGCGTCTCGCAGTTCCCGCTCTTCTTGCTCGGCGGACGTGGGGCCGCTGATGCCACCCATAGAC
Source organism: Catocala sponsa (assembly GCA_963564715.1). Taxonomy (NCBI): domain Eukaryota; kingdom Metazoa; phylum Arthropoda; class Insecta; order Lepidoptera; family Erebidae; genus Catocala; species Catocala sponsa. The sequence continues at coordinate 23,698,284 of OY751343.1, read as the reverse complement.
TTGGACAAAATGCTGACGAATTCTTCAAAACTCACATTGCCGTCACCTTTAAAAGATAATGAATAATATGTAAAAATCTCTTGGACTTTTTACCATACATTGCTCATAGGACTTCGATAGCAGCTTGAAGTCACTTTATACAAGAAGGACTCTACTACCTACATAGTTAATTATTTATTTATTTATTTTAGGACCACCAGTGGTTATTACAAGAATGCATTCACAATAATAAAAAAAACAATCAATTCCCAGTCACTTGCATAACCTTTTAAGGTAGCCACTGCATGCACAAATAAACAACTAGCACTGGTGCGATTCGTTTTCGAATGAGAGCTACTTTTTATACAAAAAAATAAAACTAGCAAGTAGTTTCTTTATTACGTAAAGGTATGTCATGATTTCTTATTTTTGTTAATAATTCTGTTCGGGAGTTTTTATTTATTCAATTGGCAACACAGCCAACTATCATTTTTAAATAGTGGGGTTATTGTGGAGGGGAAAAATAACTCGTTCTCTCGGCGAAAGATCGCTCAGCAGTAAGGAACTAGCATTCAACTGAGTAAGACGTTCTCAATAGTCCGTGTAATTGCTGTGAGTTTGGTAATATAGTCACATAATATTTTAAACGATTGAGTTTCATTATAGGTATATTGCGAGCTTAGTCATTGCTTTGTAGGTATACGTACAAAATTAAACTATATTAAGTTAAAGCAAAACCTATATAGACTCAACTTAGCCCATCACTAACGTTAATGATAGGGAAAGTGCAAACATTCTTAGACTACGACAACCTTTTACCATCAAGAGAACCGTACGCAACGTTAACTTTTGTATGTTTTAAATTTTTTTATCCTTCGTCGTACTTGTCACATTTTTTTGTCTTTAAATATTGCCAACGTCTCAAGATTGCGAAGAAACGAAGTGCTTATAGTTAATGTACCCACCATCGCTGTCCACTTCCTGAAGCATGTCCTGCAATTCTTCGACCCTCGCGAACTGTCCCAGGCTGCGCATCACTCTGCCCAGTTCTTCTTTAGTGATGGTGCCATCGCCGTCCTTGTCGAATAGGCGGAAAGCTTCGCGGAATTCTGGATAAAATAAATAGGTATTTTAATTTAAAATATAAAAAGAATACTTAAGCACTCTCTTGATTGACTTCGATTGGTAAAATCTGAGTTTTATACTTATAATTCCTGTAATTTCTTCGCTGGATAAAATAAACAAATAAATCATAGTTTTTAAACCAATAGTCAAATTATGTATGTTTAACTACGCATAGAAAATCGTGCTGCCAATTTTTGGTAACCAGAAACCAATGAGACACATTGACCAACCACTGACCTCTGCCTCACTATTACCAATCACGCTTGCGACCAGCGAAGAAGTTCTGGAAATACCCAAGTATAGTAGCCCCCTCCCTCTACGACTAGCCCAGTTTATGATATAGCGTTCCCCTACACCAACCGTCAAGGTTATATTAGGTGGAGCCGCTGTACCTTGCAGTGCCAGAGAGCACCTTCCGAGACCAGCTATAGACAGGTCTTGTCCCCAAATCTCGATTTCTCCATCCTAACCTCAGAGATCCGGTTCTCGTAAGCGAGCTACCTCGTGCCCAAGTGACACTACCTATTCTCCAGATATGTGCCGGAGCAATAAAGCCGCTCACCACTCGCAATTCTGGGAGTTGCTAACGAGAACCTCGCTGAAGCCGACGGAGAAGCCGCCTCCCATATCTCCAGTATAGTACCGGAGCTGTATAAGGCACACTCACTTCCCGACGTAAACCCATACGCCTACTCAAATAGGCCTACAAGCCAGGTGTGGCCCGAGTCAGTCTAGTTATGACTTTCTTACTTGCTGAGCAGGCAAGCGCCCGAGATGCGTTGTGGCAGCGAAACCACGCTGCCACTTCGCTAAACAAAACTCCGTGCCTCGCGCGACCGACTGGTTCGCACTAGTTACGCATGAGTCCGACGCGCGATGCTCGGACGCCACGTGCTGGCCAAGCAACGAACATGTCGTCCTCAGCGGTTAATCACATAACCCCTGCGAGTCGATCACCAATATCAGGCACCGCGCACTCTAATCAGCGGTCGATAGAACACACCTTTCGAGGCGCAGTGGGCTTCGTGATCCCGCAGTACCCTGGTCCTAAGGGGGAGACCCGTAGTTCTCCCCCAGAAACCCTATCTACTCGGGTCGGGTAAGTGGGTATATTATATAAACGTACCTTTCATCTGCGTCCTGGTGATGCCCGAGGTCTCGTCGACGATGGAGGCCTTCCTGTCAAGCGTGGTATCGGCCGCCGGCTTCAGAAACGTCACCTGACGCTGCTGCTTCGTCGGCGATGAACTCTCTGATGCCAGCTGCTGGCTGTTCATACAGTTACAAAATATAAGATACTATCTAAAAAAATTGGTGGGTGTATCTGTGTTAATCTACGAAGTGTTGTGGCGCGGCTTCCAGAGAAGTACCAGGACGCCGCGGCCGTCTTGTTTAGAATCCTTGCTAATATTTTAGAGATATTATACCTATTTAATTCAAGGTCTGCTAACCTTTATTGTTATACTAAAAAGTCTTCCGTGTCAATCAGAGGCACAGATTATAAAAACGTCCATGAGCTAAGATTATCGCTAACTACCATTTGTATCTTTCGACGAGTCTTTTTCCAAAGTCAAGCGTCACCAAAGAATAAGCAATAATTAAAAAGTGTATATAAAGACTAAGTACAGAGTGGAGTTGTTCCTATTTTCTCAGTTTGTATAATGTCTATAAAACTTTCTACATAAGCCACTCAGACGCTTTGAAGTAAATAGTTGCAACTTGGAACCTGCAAAATATAACGCCCAATTGTCTATAGGTCGAAAGGTCGAAAGTAATTAAAACCAGACGCGATTATGACCTACTTACTTATTAAAAATACAATATTTTCATTTGAAAAGAAAGAATCTCGAAATTAACTACAGATGTACACTAACCTAGTATACTATAGTACATACTGTAGTAGGTATGTAGTATATATAATAAAATTATGTTTAAAATTATACATAATATAACACTATTTTTCGTTCAGGATCAATATGCCAATATGATTCTATAATAATTAATTAACGTTCCTTATCGATCCGGTAATAGGGTGTGCAAGACGTTTTATTTTTAAATTATAATCAATCATTAGTATTGCCAATTAGCCGTAAAAAATCACGTGGACAAAAATCATAAATCATCTCATCCAAAATAATAAATATTTCAAAACTGCATTCAAATTTGGGCGATTTAAACGCCGCCATTTTCGCGCGCTGTCAATCTGATATTGTGTTTCATGAATGCAAATTGTTTAGTCTTCGAGTTATCTTATTAAGTTTTTTATTTAGTTACAATAAGAAAATAATTAGAAAACTGTTTTATAAGTAGGTAAAGTATCGTAGCTATATGCAAGAAAACGACACGAAATGCAGCTTATAGTGTATTTTCATATGAATGCCGCGAGATGTGAACTTAAGAAAGTGTGGTGAAAGCTATGATAGAAGCTAAAGTATCTCCAACTAGCTGTTTATATTATTGTGAAGATCATTTTGATGTAAGTATACACAATGTTTATGACGTAGTAAGTACCTAATATACCTACATTAATAAACATACATAATTAACAATTCGTTTCATACCTATTCGAAATCAGTTAAGTTTAGATTAATAGATAGTGGTGCCAATTCTGTTGTCACAAAATTCTCTAATCTTAACTAAAAATCACTAAAAATTTTTTTAGTCCTGTCACTTTTAACGATTTCAGAATACGAAATGTCATTTGAGAGGACCATAATAAATAGTGATATTTAGTTAAGCTTAAAGAATTTTGTGACAACAGAATTGGCACCAATGTCCCATAGAAGTAGCACGTAATAAATCCGAATTTCATGCAAAATAACTACGTAGTGATCATGAATGCGGCAAGCTGAAGACAGGGCGCTCTTTGGGGTAGGGCTATGTCCAGCAGTGGACTATTATATATATATAGCCTGATGATGATGATGATGATCATGAAAGCCAAAACTATCTATTTTTGAAAAATTATCCGTCTTTTCATTTACAAAATCGCTTTGAAACACTCGCAGGAATGCTTTTATTAGTCACCAGACGACCAGACAATTCTGGTGCTGGCTTCACACCGGTAAAACACCGCAAACAGTTTATAAAATTCTAAAAGTTCTTTGTATCCTTGATTCATTAGTTAATTACCTAAGTACTTGTGATTTTAATACGAAAACATTTTTATAAGAACATAATGCAGTGTGACCAGCTTTTTTCCAAACATCGCTAATAATAAAAATACTCAATATTAATTAATCAACCATAAGCGGCATTAAGCCAATGGATAGGGCCTGATGAGTTGCGATCGAGAAGTCATGTGCTCGAATTTCATCCATTATACTAGTAGTCATTCGTAAACCAAGTTATTATTAATAAAAAACAGCGTAAACAATCAATAGCCTAAACTCGTCCAATTTTACCCGAATCTACAAAGAAAGACAACCCAACTAATATAAACCCAAGCCATTCATGCTCCAACCAAGCTGTGAGCAATTCATACATATTTTAACACAATACCAGAAGTAACCAGTTGCCAGCACCGAGTTATTTCCGTATACAAATACATGAGATAATTCGTTGGCGCGAGTCGGTTTGTTTGAACATTGAACAACTCGACCGAGCCGGGTTACTTTGTCCCTTCGCCACGACAAATGCAAACAGAATTTTAAATTGAATTCTAGCAATCGTATTGCATAATGGACGATCGAGAAAAATATTGAAGATCTTCTTCAGTTCAATGATTGCAATGAATCTTTTATAGAAATGGTGATTGAAAATGCCATCGTGCTTTTTGTAGTAGAAAGACTAAAAAGTATGTAAATATATATCAATAGCAGAACATGTAGCAGAAGTCAACCGACGCACTTCAAACGACAAATTACTGAAAATGTGTCGGTAGCCCAATAGATATGACATCAGATTTCGATAGAGAGATCCTGGGTTCGAATCCCACCAGTTGCACTATCGACGTGAACTCACTCCTCACTCACTTTTTGACGTGGGGAAATGCTCCTGATGCATACCGCCTCGCCACAAAGGGAGGCGAGAGGGTTATGTTGGGTTCTCCCGAGAGTTCAGGCCTACCGACTAATACACGTGAATCCAATACTAACATAAGCATTTTAGATAAGCTTTAGGAATTAACAAGAATATTAGTAACTAGATGTTCCCGCGTCTATCGTTATTGCGCCACCCCTTTGGATCGTAGCGTGATGTTACATAGCCTATAGCCTTCCTCAATAAATAGGCTATCCAACACTAAAATAATTTTTCAAATCAAACCAGTAGTTCCTGAGATTAGCGCGTTCAAACAAACAAACGAACTCTTCAGCTTTATAATATTATAGTATAGATTTGTAACGCACATTATTTAATTATGGCGGTGGACTTTACAAACATTCAAGCACCGGACGTAGAAACACCCAGACTCAGAAAAACATACATACAAGGTAGGGCATCGAACCCGCAACATTCGGCGCAGTCGCAGTGGTAAGGCGATCACTTAAACCAGTACGCCATCCGTGCAGTAATTTTTATTTGACAATCGCTAGTAATCTTTAAATAATGTATACAGCTGCTGTAGTTACCGATGTCGTTTGTGCCGCCTAAACGTAGCTATATTAATTAAAAAGATTAAAAACATATGCACCTACTTAGCGACGAGAATAATATAATCATTTAGATCAGAGGTTCCCAAACATTTTTTCTCATAGTCCACTTTCAAAATTTTGTTGGTTCCGGTGGACCCCCTGCAGCTAAACAAGTTCATGCAAGTAAAAAATTTGGCTTAGTAGTCGTTTCGCACGCATTTGTTCGCACATATTATGTTGATCAAATCTCTACGGATTGGCCGTTTTTTTAGAAAATTCTCGGATCTGAACCTACCACGGGCCACGGTAGGCGGGCTGACTACGGTAGAGAATTACTAAAAAAGTAATTCTCTACCCAAAAATTTAAAATCCGCTGGTACTGAATATGGAATATTATGCAAGATTTTACAAGTAACAGTCGCTGAGCTTGTCGAACAGTCGATGAAGTCAAGCCAACATTTTAGTTCTTCACTATCGAAAGCAAATGAATTTTCGTGGACTCCCGCTTACGAATTGAGCACCCCCATTTTTAGTCACGCGAACGTAGACCCCCGTCGAGTCTCTCGTGGACCCCTGTGGGTCCACTTGGACCACTTTGGGAACTAATGATTTAGATTCTAGCAACACGTGAAGCGTAAGACTACAATAATAATTTGTTTCGCATACTTGAAGAAAAGCTTAGCGAGAATAAAAATGATATAACAACCCACATCACACACACACGACAAAGAGACATAGTGCCTTTATTCACTGTACATACTCCCCATGTACAGTGAATAAAGGCACTAAGTCTCTTTGTCGCTAAACAAACAAACAACTATGTTTATAGAGTTTACCTACCATTGTTAACTGTACGGCCACTGTTTCTTGGCTTAGCGTTTTATTGCTATATTTTTAAAAGGAGACTAATGCTATAAATGTGAAAGTTACTCTTCCTGTTTATAAATTACCTACTAGATGTTCTCGCGGTTTCACCCGCGTTTGTCATTACTGCGCCGCCCCCGTGGGTCGTAGCGTGATGTTATATAGCCTATAGCCTTCCTCAATAAATAGGCTATCCAACACTAAAAGATTTTTTCAATTCGAACCAGTAGTTCCTGAGATTAGCGCGTTCAAACAAACAAACTCTTCAGCTTTATAATATTAGTATAGATATAATTTTTTGTGATACCAACATTTTCACGGATAGGTACAGGGCTGATTTGATTATAATAATTAACGCCTGTTTGGCGCTGAAAGGTTAATATAAGTTTAAAAAAACTTAAAACGCATCTTTATTGACTTCAGATAATGGCAGTTCTTTCACATAAGCCCAAATCATAAAACGTCAAAAAATATGTTAGAAGTTATGGGTTAAATAACACACTGTACCAACACTTTAACTATTTATTTTATAGTTTTAAACTCTGACACAAGGAAGTTTCATATGTCCGTTCACTTACAGCTCACAACAAGAAGTGTTCACAGATAGCAATGTTACTACGCCTTTTATAGCTAATCAAACTGTCAAGTATTTGACTACTGTTTATATTGTACGATGTTAAATTATACAATTACTACGGTGCAATTATTCTAAATAGTTAAACATAATAATTAATTAATTTTTGCACATATAAATGCATAAAATCCAACAAAATAAACATTCCAATTCAGGTCGTTCTGCATTTCGCCATCTTTAAGGCACGTAATAGGTATAGAAGTATGCATCTTTTAAGCATTTAAAATAATTTGACTACGTATATATTCTATCCTGAAGAGGTTGGCATAGATCCCCACGTAATAGGACATTGGCGACCAGACACATTTCAAGACTGTTTGTTGTTATAAAGAATGTTTGTCACAAAAATAAAATAACACTTAACCCAACCTGGGTATTGAACCCGAGAACTTATAAGCAGCAGTTTATTCACTACCGCTGCTAAGCAGTCAATTTTCCACAAACATCTTCTCAGAAGAAGTACGAGGATCCTAGAAGGAGATTCATTGAAGACTCCAAAATAAATAAGTATGATGTCGGAATATGTCTTAGCATACTTGCAGAGCCGACATTAGGAATGGCGGGAATGCTTATTGGGGTTCTTGACATATAAAGCCATTCTGTGTATTAAGGAGACTGACATACCCATGGGCAAAAAAGTCTCTAAAAATAGAATAAAAAAAAAAAGAATAAGTAAGATTGCACCATTGGTTGGCAGACTTTACATATCTTAGAAAACATTATACCTCACGTTGTTTTATCTCACCGTTAATAAGTTGAATAAATGGTATTAAATCCGCGTAAATTCTGTTATACTAAGGTAGAATTAACATAATATAATAGCTTAACTTATCAAAGTCGTTGGTAGACCCTTTACTTACAAAGTAATTAAGTACCTGTGCTGCAATTTATTCGCCAACCCTCGTGGAAAATGTCTTAATTGCTTCTTACGTAAGGGCAGACTGTAGGTTGAAACAAAACTTATATAAAATAAACAAATAGCAGGAGAACGAAAATAATGTCTACGTAAATCTTTACTAATATTCTAAATTGGAAAGTAATTCTGTCTGTCTGTCCGTCTGTCTGTCTGTCTGTCTGTTATCTCTTCACGGTTAAACCACTCAATCGATTTACGACGAGTAAATAATAAAATCAGCTCTGTATGTAAACTGTTTTAACGCTGGTCATGGGCCTCTTCTCAGATGAAGAAGGGTTAGGCCATAGTAGACTATACTGGTTCAGTGCGGGTTGGCAGACTTTACATCTCTTCAAGATCATGATTGAAATCTCTCAGACATGCAGGCTTCGTCACCATGTTTGCCTTCATTATTAAAGTGAGCGATAATTAATTATATAATACATACATATAACTTCGAAACGTCAAAGAAGACGTCTGCCTGCTTTGAAATAGAACCAACGGTCAGAATATAGAAGTGATTGTTAATTGTATGTTTGTAGTCTTTTGCAAAGAAAATACTGCTACTGTCTTAAATCCAAATTGAACCTGTTACCTCGTATTCGGTACTTGCACTTAGACTTTAGTCACCAACTAAGCAACTAGTACAACAAGTATATTTACAATGTACTTTCATAGCTGCAAAAGGTAACGAAAGAAGTCCAATAAAAGTTCGGCATGGCTACGTTGAATTATGTAATAAAATTGTACGAAGCGCTGGATAACATAAAGAAACGCCCGAATTCTCCCAATGTTTCTCCAAGTTTAATGCTAAGAGCACCCGTATTGTAGATTAAAACGAGAATACTCACTTAAAAATATATTTTCATTCCTTTCTAGCGTTTTGGTATCATTGTCTTTTATTTCCATCTTAGGCAGATTGATTTTGTCTTATGTTTTGTGCTCAAGCGCTTGTGACCGTAAAGCTTTCGATTCTCAGGTCGGGCAAAGAGTTAATAAGTTTCTCTATAGCTGCATAAAGACAGACAATGAACTCAGTAACTAAGTACTTGGTTTAAAGTTCTTTACTTAAGAAGAAGCGAGGATAATGACGGCATTATGCTCGCCTTAAATTGCGTGAACGTGAACTGTAAGCGATGAATCGTATTTTTTTTTAAAGGGAATTCTTTCTTCGTGTTACCAAACATACATACATACATACATAGATTCACGCCTGTTTCCTAGAAGGGGAGGCAGAGACTACGGATTTCCATTTGCTACGATCCTGACACACTTCTCTGGCTTCATTCAATTTCCTCATACACGCCCGTCGGTTCAAGGAGCTCTTAACCTGGCCTTTGTCCAGAACGCCGCCGATCTGACAAAGAAACGTTCGCCTAGGTTTTCCTATTGCGACTGTTCCATTCACACTAGCCTTACAAACTTTCTTAGTCAGTCTTTCCTCGTCCATTCTTTCTACATGCCCAAACTAGCTTAACATGCCCTTTTCTATTCTTGTTACTATATCCACTTTTATGCCGCATTGCTTATTTTATCTTTCAGAGTCACAACACATATGCTTCTCAGCGCTATCGTTTCTACAGCATTTATTCTGCTCTCATGCTTCTTTTGCCATATCCAACTTTCACTTCCATACATAACTGCTTTCAATATACGTTATATAGATATGGAGTAGCACTTATCCATGAAATTAATAAGTATTAAGGTTGTACGTAAGTACTTATTAATTCCATGCACATTGTATATCAAATAAGATATCTTCCACGTTATGGCAACGTGTGAAATGGATTAAACATAACATGTGGTGCTTATAATATTGCTTTACAAGCATTAAATTAACGGATATAAAGACAACAACTATTTGGGTATCAAACAAATATTCCTTACTAGCTTTTGCCCGCGGCAACGCTTTTCGCTCGCATTGATATAGAATTTGACAATCAATTCGGGTTGTACTCTGCTTGTAATAATATAATTCAATCATGATTCGAAAGACACGTGGCGCCATCTATTATCATAAGAACGTTATTATTGTTTTCCTCGGTAACAGTAATTTTTTTCGGGATGAAAGGTAGCCTATGTCCGTTTCTGTACACCTGACAACGTATATGCAAAATTTCTGGATGATCGGTTCAGTGGTTTAGGCGTGAAAAGGTAACAAACAAACAAACAAACTCATTTTCGCTTTTATAATATTAGTAAGGAAGTTAGGATGAACCGTAAAGAAACCTACAACACTGTGACGGAGCAAAATCGAAAGATTGATTAATTGATAAAAAAATACGCCGCGCTTGTCAACATCAAATAGTTTCCAAATATCTAATTATGGAGCTAATAATCTATACTAATATTATAAAGCTGAAGAGTTTGTTTGTTTGTTTGTTTGGAAGATAAAGATATCTAGGCGTCGAATATAAATCAGTCACACTAAATAAGTCAACATCCGAACATTGAGATAATAAGTACTACATATATACTAGAGGACACATCTCGACTAGGTTGTTAGTCGCACGATTTAGATTACATGCTCACTGAGGCAATTATTGCAACCACACGTTTAACTGCAAAATTTTATTATTCTAACCATACCATCATAATTATAACGTACTAGTTTTTGTCCGCGGCTTCGCTCGCGTTAATTTAGAATTTGAAAATCAATTCAGGTCGTACTCTGCTTGTAATAATATAATTCAATCATGATTCGAAAGACACGTGGCGCCATCTATTATCATAAGAACGTTATTGTTGTTTTCCTCGGGAACAGTAATTTTTTTTCGGGATGAAAGAAGCCAATGTCCGTTTCTGTACACCTGACAACGTATATATATGCAAAATTACCGGATGATCGGTTCATTGGTTTAGGCGTGAAAAGGTAACAAACAAACAAACAAAAAAACTCATTTTCGCTTTTATAATATTAGTTAGGATTAGGATTACGCTATACTGCTTTATTAATATTGTCAACAAACGTGTCGTTCCCGTAATAGCCTGACTCAGACCAATTAAGTTAGGGAGCATGCACTCTAACGCAAGTTACAAACAATTTAGTTGAAATATCTCCTCTAGTACGAGTAGTACGCAAAACATACTAACTCACTGCATTCAAACGAGGGATTCTGAAATATACGCTTTTTCCCTACCATGTAATATTAAGAAAAATTTACTTAAATATTAATAAATTCTGTAAGCAGTCTTTGAACAAGACGACGTCTAACTTACTTCGCTACACAACAGTTAAACTAACGTTATGTGAACAGTAATGCGCTCGTTGACATCAGATTAGCAATAAAACGACCGTTTAAATTCTCGCGAACCAGCAGTAAACTCTCTCGAGGGTATCGATCGGCACCTACTTTGACTCGCCGTTTTTGTATATTCGCTTTTCGCTACAAATTGCGCCGACCTCTCGAAGATTTTTCTACTTGTGATTTTCGGAATTTATTTTCTGTTGTAAGAAGACATAAACAGGGTTAGCTGTTAGTTTAAGCTCGGCCTCGCTTTGTGGCATGTTTTCAAATGAGATTTTTGTAGAGGTAACATTTTAAATCTCTATATCTTCGAATAGATATATACATATTATATCGTATGCCTAGTTCAATGCATGATGTGATAAGGTCTTAAAATCTCCACCTAACACATGTTTGTTATAAGATCTTTTGACTTTGGCCTAACCCTTCTCACAATGAAAAGAGGCCGTCGCCAGTATGCTACGATAACTGCTTCATATGCATGTTTCTAGAAACAGATACATTTGCTACTGATAAAGAATATCACTATATAGTATAAAACAAAGTCGCCTCCCGCTGTCTGTCTGTCCCTATGTATGCTTAGATCTTTAAAACTACGCAACGGATTTTGATGCGGTTTTTTTAATTAATAGAGTGATTCAAGAGGAAGGTTTATATGAATAATACATGCATAATATAGTAGAGAAACACTGATAATTTTAGAGGTTTCTAATGTGATGTCGTAAATAAACACATTTTTACCCGCTTACATTGCAAACGCTGCCTGAACCCTACGAGATAGATCAAAATAATGTACTACAGTATTGTACATCTTAAAAAGGTCTACAAAAAAGTCCGTGATGGTATATGTCTATCTCCTAGGGATAACCCACAATAACCATTTTTTATCCTTTACTTTTTACGAGAAATAATGGCTTATTTACGAAGCGATTTAAGCAATACAGCATTAATCCTTATCCAATTAAGTAACTTAAATACATTGTGCATTTAATATAGATCAATATGGCCCTTTACAGTATGTAATTTAAATGAATATTTTCGAAGATATTACAGATTTAAAATGCAGGGACATAGCGGTTGCGGCGGTACTGACCGCCGGCGGCGTGCGCCTAAGAAAACATGTTTGTATTGTCTAATGATGACAAAAAATTATAAAGCTGACAGTTTGCTTGAACGCGCTAATCTCAGGAACTACTCGTACGATTTGAAAAATTCTTTCAGTGTTAGATAGCCCATTTATCGAGGAAGGCTATAGGCTATATTTCATCACGCTAAGATCAATAGGAGCGGAGCACGAATGAAGAATGTTTCAAAATCGGAGAGTTTTTTTTCCTTTTGGGAGCTTCCGCTGCGTGCGCAGCGTAAACAGTTAGTTTCGCAAAAATCATGTATGACAGAATTGTTCCCGTATAAAAGTTCTAAAAAAAAGTCCGCGACAGCATATGTTTATCTTTTAAGATTGGCTCACTATAACCTTTTTTATGCTAACCAAATTTGTTCTAAAATAATGCATTATTTGCAAGGGTGGTTTAAAAAAATGATATTAATCCTTATCCAAATAAATACATTATTCATCACAAGCATTTAATTTAAAACAAAATTGCCTTTTACATCATTCGATTTCAATGAATATCTTAGGAGATATCGCAGTTTTAAAATAACATCGCAGCAAAATAATTACCCATTACAGACATACAAACGATGTTTCTCCTGGTTTATTCTGCGTGATTTTAAATTAGCACTGTAGGTAAATTTATAAAATTTTGTTCAATCAAATTAAACTACTATATACGGATTTTATCGCGTTGTTTATTTGATACTTTTGTTCAATGGTCCACGAACGAACGCCACAAAATCCACGAACCACATAAGATGTGGTTCGTGGATAAGTTTCAGCTCCTTTAAAATTGTATTATAGGCGCCTACGACCCACTCTCTCTTATGTGACGCAGACGAAGTTGCGCGGGTCAGCTAGTATAGTATAAAACAAAGTCGCTTCCCGCTGTCTGTCTGTCCCTATGTATGCTTAGATCTTTAAAACTATGCAACGGATTTTGATGCGGTTTTTTTAATAAATAGAGTGATGTAAAAGGAAGGTTTATATGTATAATACATGCATAATATAGACACTATAATTATGTAAACACTGATCATTTTAGAGGTTTCTAATGTGATGTCGTAAATAAACACATTTTTTGCGCTTACATTGCAAACGCTGGCTGAACCCTACGAGATAGATCAAAATAACTACAGTATCGTACAACTTAAAAAGGTCTACAAAAAAGTAAGAGAAAAGATGGTATAATATATCTATCTCTTAGGGATAACCCACAATAACCATTTTTTATCCTTTACTTTTTACGAGAAATAATGGCTTATTTTCGAAGCGATTTTAAGCAATACACCATTAATCCTTATCCAATTAAGTACCTTAAATACGTTATGCATCTATACAAATAAATAAAATTGAAGTGTCTGTTTGTAATGTCAAAATAACAGCTTGTTATCTAATGCATATGAAAGTATATAAGGTACCTATACGAAAACATCTATTTTTTAAATGTTTGTCTGTCTGTTTGTTCCGGCTAATCTCCGAAACGGCTGAACCGATTTTGACGGGACTTTCACTTGCAGATAGCTGATATTATAAGGAGTAACATAGGCTACTTTGATTTTAGAAAAAAAAATAGGGTTCCGCGGACACCAACACTTTTTAGTTAAAATCTACGCGGACGAAGTCGCAGGTAACAGCAAGTTTAATATAGATCTTAATCCGCTGCGTTATGATTTATGATATGGTCAGTTTTAGAGAGTATGGCATGCTCTAAACGCCATGATACATTGGAGTCCCTTAAACAGTCCATAAGATTGGCAGTGAAGACCGTTGAGAGAGTGTTTGTTTCTATTAGTAACTGGCCTTAACGTTTAAAGGACTGTATTAAAGCCGATGGAGACCATTTTGAATGAGCCTCATATATTTTTTTATGTTATAATATTAATGTATAAACTAACACACATTACAGTAAGTAATAAAAGTTTTATGCAATAGAAAAAAAAAAGTATTTCCCTTCTAACTATATTTATGGCAAGACTAGGTATAAGAATACAGAATGAGTGTACACTTGACATGTTTCACTTGTTTTATATTGTGCTTCTATCAGCAAAATCTTGTAGGCTTACTGTTACTTCTTCTTCATCTTAGTCTTTATTATTCCTAAGTCACTTGGGGTCGGCTTTATAGTCTAACCGGATTTGACTGGATATCAGTTTTTACACGGAGTGACTGCCATCTGACCTCCGCAACCCGAAGGCCAACGATACCCTAAAGCTAGACCAGTGTCAGGATATTAGAGGGCACTGACTTCCCAATAGCGACTGCCATAGATGTTCGTACAACCGGGACCGACGGCTTAACGTGCTCTCCGAGGCACGTAGCGGGCGATGATTGTCAATCAATACGCACATAATTCGAAAAGACATATAAGTTCCGAAAGTCAGAGGTGCGCGACGTGGGCTCGTACTCGAGATCCTCTGCATTGCAGTCTGTTGGTCTCAGTAGTGTTGTGGGCTTACTGTTACTATTCTAATGTTATTAGACATTGTCAATAGCTGTAAGTTATCCAATCCTAAACAAAAAAATTAAAAACACAGCTAAGCTGTTATGATTGGTGTCGGTTCAATCCTGCTTATTCACGTTTTATTGTTGTATCATTCGATTGTCATCGCGACTCATCATCGGACGGAAATTGAAAAGGTAAACATTCCATTCTTTATTTAGATTGAAGCATGAAAGTATATTTTATTTTCTGACTAGAGAGAATAATGGTGGCACGTTTAAAACTCATTTGCTATTCGAGTTGAAAGGATCCGCAGCTTTGAACAGCTTGTGTATTATACCTATGTTAATATAGAAAGCTTGTCTGTTTAAAATGTACATGTAAGGTTGCAGTATGAATACTACATGACACATTTATCTATGTACTAGACTAGATTTTGCCCGCGGCTTCGCTCGCCTAAATGTAGGTTAGGTTAGTAATAGTTTTTCCTGGATGAAAGGTACACTGTCTTTTACTATTCACCTGACAACATGTATGCAAAATTTCATGAGAATCGGTCGAGTAGTTAAGGCGTGAAATCGTATCAAACAAACTTACATTCATTCGCATTTATAATATTACTTATGATAGACAAAGCCAAGTATATAGTATCCCGCATTTGTAAAACCGTAAGCGATACAGATAAATAAATTAAGAAAATATGATTATTTAAACGTTAAACCATTTATTTTATCCTCCATACGTACCTACAATTAAACAGTAGGTATAGAAATAAACATAACCGATAGGTGAGACGAGGGAGCCAGCTCAATATAATTTGTATTTTAATGATTTATATTTTAATGGTTGACATCTATTCATGAAAAAGAATTGACATGTGTATGTGTATTTATAATGTTTATATCTACTATATTTTTGTAAATTATCTGCATATGTGTCCGTTGTTTGAATATTTCTAAAGTTTCCCGCGTCACAAAAATAATTCCTAGTACGGAATGGTCTCTCTGTGCCACTTACCTCTCTGAATGACTGAGAGCCAGTGCCGGAGGGACCTGGCTGTCTGGTCTCGAAGCTTCATCAGGCGGACCCGGCTCCCCGCCACTGCTGCTTGTTTGTCTTGTCTGTGAACAATATAAACTTTATATTAAACAGTTACAAAATGATAATGCTGAAGTAGCAGCCGTGGCCAATTGTTATACTGACTGCATGGATGGCGTCGCGCCGAGTGTGGTGGGTTCGAATCCCACACGGGACAAAATTGTGTAAACCAGTCTGGATGTTCTTTGTGTCCGTTGTTTGAATGTTTGTAAGTCCCCCGCGACACAGGAATTACTCCTAGTGTGGAAGTTGTCTTTTTAAAGAAGAAAAAGGAAGAAAGTTTTTTTTTATACGACTATGATGGCATACAAGCATACGGCCCACTTGATGGTAAGTGGTTACCATAGCCTACGGACGCCTGCAACACCAGAGGCATCACTTACGCGTTGCCGACCCTTTAGGAATAAAAGGAAGTGGGAAAGAGGGTGATTGGGCCTCCTGCACTCTCACTCACCGAACGAAACACAACAGTAGGAATACTGATATTTCATGTCGATATTCTGTGAGAGGGTAGTCCTTCCCTGGTCGAGCCGGCGCATTCATGCTGAAATCAGCGAGGCTCTACTACTCTAGTGAATGACAATACGAATGGATCGGCTTATCGGAGTTCAAACTTATAATGTTAATTTCCTATACCCAAGGATCAGCAACTCGCAAAAGACCCCAGGCACAGCAAGCAAGTAATATGCTACGGTAGCTGCTTATATCGCGCCGGCTCTACGATTGTTTGCTGACTTGGCAGTAAAATAAAATTCTTTTGAAGATACGTCAAACACTTTGATAGCAATTAGTTTAGATTTATAACATTATACTACATATAGTTGACTAAATGAATGATGAAATTATTATTGAGTATCTTAGTTAATGGTTGGTATAAGTAATGCTATAAATTCAACCGTAACGCATTAATAAAAACAAACACTAACTCTTTCCATTTTTACTAACAACACTAAAGCTCATCAATAACTACTAAACAAAAAAGTAAAAGGCACTGAACTGTTTCGCCTTTGCCTTTATACATAATTATATAGATCCTTGATAACTCGTTTATTTAAATATTGTTACACCCAGTGCCATCTCTCGGCATTGTGTGGAAGACTCGGCATCATCAGACATCTTACGGAACCTCGTACGAGAAGAGTAGAGAGAACGCTGGCACATTCTCGAATATTCGTACTGCTTACATACCGGGTATGACGTTTCTAGAAAACTCCGGAAACGCTTTCACCGCGTATAAATAGCACCACCAAGGCAGTTTACAATCGTAAGCGGTCAAGTACTCATCGAAGCGAACGGAAGCGAAAATACTACGGAGTTTAAAGCAGTTACAGTGGAAAAGTGTAGTAGGTATAGTGTGTGTTGTGTTTTAAATTTAATTGTGTGCTAGAATAAAACGTGTTTTAGTCGGTAATATTGTTTTCATTCTTATCCGTCGAACCCAGCACGTAACAATATAAAAGGTATAATCAAACTATCATTTAATACTCGTTAATGTCAAACGCCATTTACACCAAATCAAATAGGCCACTAGCTCGGCACTGCAGGTCTAATTTTATTAACACCACCTAATCAATACGTAACTACTGCTCGTGTTAAAACCAGCCAACATGTCTGACATGCGACTGTGTTATCAGAATTGATTCACATTCTGGTTATTATTGACTAGAACTTGCCCGCGGCTTCGCTCTCGTAAACATAGGTTAGTAACAATAGAATACTATCTGGATGAACGGTACCCTATGTCCTTTTCTGCTCCTCTGACAACTTGTATGCGAAATATCATCATGATCGGTTGAGTATTTAATACTGCGCCGAGCGAAATGTGCCAAAACAGGCGGTCTCAGTTAAGTGAATAAAATCAACACTTTTTGTTTAATACAAATATAAAATATACATTTACCATAACAAGGAATGTGTTTACAATTACTCCATATAAAAATCATAGATAATGAATATTTTCGCCGAAAAATGCAAAAACGTAAGCTCGTGTTACGTGATTTTAGATTATATCAGTAGAAATCTATCCTATTTTACAGCTTAAACGAAACATAAATAGTTATCTTACAATTTGTCCGTCCCAAATATTTAAGTTATTGGTTGACAATATAGATACATATTTCTCAAAAAAGCTCTTCAAATCCTCCATACAATTTTACTATGGCGGCCGCGCGCCGATTTGAATATGCGCCGCACGAGCTCTGTCATTATCTGTCTTACGCTCGGCGCAGTCAAAGAATACAAACAAACAAATTCACATTCGCATTTATAATATTAGTGAGGATTGAATCTACCTAATGTTTGGGGCACGAATACAATGGGTCGCAGTGTATTCAGTGAAAATCCAACGATTATTAGATATTAACAGTTGAAATTAATACTTGGGGTAATCTACAGTCTGTTTGTTGGATTCGCTGGAGAGTCGATAATAGAACAAATCAAATTCGATGTTGATCTTGCTGTAATGGTAATGAAAATAACTATTTTAGGTGCGAATTTAATTAAAGAAAGACAATCATGATTTTCTCTAAATATTACAGTCGAATAGAAAAAAAACTAATATAATGATAATTAATCAAATTATATTCGTCTTCCGGTGTTATTAATTTTTATAGTCACATTGTATTTAGGTTATGTTATTAATATCAAGCAATCATAATATGGTGACTGAATGGCGAAAACGGGAGATCGGGCCTTGTGGCGCACCCTGGGGGAGGCTTATGTCCAGCAGTGGACTGCAATAGGCTGAAATGATGATGAATCATAATATGATTATAAAAAATCATTCCAACGCCAAGACCGAATTATACCTAATATTTTCTATTATATTTTATTGTAGACTAGCTGTTACCTGCGACTTCGTCCGCCTAGATTTTTACTAAAAAGTGTTTGTCTCCGCGGCACCCTATTTTTTTTTCTAATAGCAATGTAGTTAGGCTACTTATTCCTTATAACATTAGCTATCTGCCAGTGAAACTCCCGTCAAAATCGGTTCAGCTGTTTCGGTGATTAGCCGGAACAAACAGACAGACAGAAAGACACACAAAAATTTAAAAAATAGATGATTTCGTATAGGTGCCTTATATACTTTCATATGCATTAGATAAAAAGCTGTTATTTTGACATTACAAACAGCCACTTCAATTTTATTTATTTGTAGATGTAGATGTATAGACAAGCAACGGAAAAAGCCATTCGACATTTTAAACAAGCAGTAGATTGCGAAGCATAAATATAATTCACTAGCTTTTACGTGCGGCTCCGCCCGCGTGGTACCTACATCAATAAAAAGTAGCCTATGTCCTTCCCCAGGTTTTAAACTATATCTGTAGCAAATTTCATCTAAATTGGTTGAGTGCCGTGAAAAGGTAACAGACAGACAGACAGAGTTACTTTCGAATTTATAATATTAAGTAAGGATTTATGCGCCGCTATGTTCTCTACAAGTTCAAAATACGACATAATATTTCAGCTCCACCAAGAAATGCTTCGCTGCATTACGTCAGAACGCGAATACACTACATAATATTAGAAAAGTTCAGCGCAGAACGTATCCAGCGAAACAGCTCATGAATTTGTAACGCGGTTTGAGTAGCTCTCAACACGAATAACGATCTATTAGTTGACACTTTGAGACGCTCAGGACCTCGTCGTATTTTATTCCTACCAGATTTAACAAAAGCCAAGCTTTGACTGTTAAAGAGGTGGGAACCGCTTGCTCGTGTTTTTCTATTCTAGAATAACAAACGACTCTATTTGAAGTCTCGTTTGTAAGCCCAGATTAGTATTTATATGGATTTTCTTACATTCTAAAGTGACATTTAAATTAACTTAAAGTTTTAAATATTTCGCTTAAATGGTCGGCCTGAGCTGACGAAATATTGTATAACCTAGTGAATTTTCGCATAAACTGATTTATTAACTTACTAATATTATAAATGCGCATGTGAGTTTGTTTGTTTGTTACGCTTTCATGCCTTAACTACTGGAATGATCATCATGAAATTTCGTATACATGTTGTCAGGTCGTTTCATCCAAAAAAAGTCCTGTTCTCGAGACATAACTAGTTAACCATAAAAAAATGCGCTGCCTCCTTCATCATGCAAAGTAATAATCACGTTGTACACAATTGTAGACGAGTATCATTTAGATCATTAGTTCTCAAAGTGGTCCAGGTGGACCCCCAGGGGTCCACGGGAGACTCGACACGGGTCTACGTTGGCGTGAAAAAAAATGGGGATGCACAATTCGTAAGCGGGGTCCACGAAAATTTATTTGCTTTCGATAGTGAAGAACTAAAATGTTGGCTTGACTTCACCGACTGTTCGACACAAGCTCAGCGACTGTTACTTGTAAAAACTTGCATATTCCATATAATAGAATAACTGAAAAAAAAAAACTGCCCGCCTACCGTGGCAGTTCGAGAATTCTAAAAAAAAATAAAGGTCAGCCCGTAGAGATTTGAGGGTCTACCGAAACCAGCAAAATTTTGAAAGTGGTCAATGAGAAAAGAAAGTCTGGGAACCTCATTTTAGATGCTCAATTATACGGGTCACTAATTACGTAAAAAATCATACATGCATGCAACGACACGAGTCTTTTCCCGCCACCGAACTAAATTTCATTTTACTACTTGGAACCTTCTTTCAAATATAGACCATAAATGCATTTCCAAAAAACATGACTCCTAATTCTCCAGCTGGACGAGACAGGCCATGACACAAAACATTTTCGCTACATACATTTATAAATAAGCACATACCTAAGTTTAAAAGTTTAATACGTTCTAAAAATAAGGCTGGCATTCTCGTTTCTAGTTTTAAAACGAGTTCTTAATAAATCGTTACGCTGTTCAATGGCTCTGAGATAGCCTGTTCGCACGAGTTCGATCAATTTCTACCCTGTCTAATCCCCTTCTGTCCTCGGTTCTATACGAAACGACACATGCTCGCCATTTTAGCTTTTTCCACCGCACTTTGATCTCGAATTGCAAAGGAAATATTCGAAATAGTTGTACTTCAGTGTTCTGAGTGTTACGTTTTATTTAGCTTGTTATTTTTACTTTATTTCATCGCATAATATTCTTATTTATAAATTAGAAGTGTCATCTATTTGTTGATAATAATAATGTGGCGTTATTCTTTTGACAAATTCAGAAAGATTCTGGTGAAAACCCAGACTAAAACTACTATGATATAATGACTAATATACTTATTTATTCAATCTGACTATATTCTCCATGAAGAATATAGTCAGATTAAATAAATGAGTCTAAAAGGCATATTACGTCAGGCGCAGCAGCAAGTAAAATTCGGTGATATTTTCCTAAAAAACGCGTGTATCGATGCAAGTATATTTAATTGTACGTGAAACATAATTGTAACTTTGTTCGTTTTGCAAATTGCACATCACTATTGCATCAGTAAACCGATTCGTAAAACACTAAGGAATAGACAAGATAATTAACTATTGCACAGCAGAAATACTACACCAATTTATTTGGTCTAAATCCCGTGTCAGGAAATACTTTTCTAGTTATATTCCTCGATATTCTATCGTTGATTTCGTTATATCCTACCCATACAGCCAATACTGCTTAGCAAAAAAAATCTATTTAATCATCTTTGAATTAATGCTGAAAAGGTCGAGGAAAATGTAATCTATACTAATATTATAAAGCTAAAGAGTTTGTTTGTTTGTTTGAACGCGCTAATCTCAGGAACTACAGGTTCGATTTAAAAAATTCTTTTAGCGTTGGATAGCCTATTTATCGAGGAAAGCTATAGGCTATATAACATCACGCTACGAGCCACGGAGGCGGCCCAATAACGATAAACGCGGGTGAAACTGCGGGAACAACTAGTTACAAATAAATAGAAAAAGTTTTTATTTATAGTCTCACCTAGACATTTTGCCAGCTTTAGTTTAGTCCTGCTTAATAGGAGACAAAGCTTTATGCCGTAGATATATATGTGGTACACAGTTTGACTCCATGTTGCTGAGAATTTCTTCACAGAAAATCTCATTACCACTTTACCTTACCTGGGAATCGTACACAAACCCTCTTTCACTAGCTATTATTCAGATGTAATATTTAATATCGCTGTTTTGCTGTGCTACCAATTTAATAGGTAAATATACTATTCATTACAAAATAAACCACTTCGAGTCTGTAAAACTAAATTTGCAATTTTACGACCCTTTATATAACGACAACAGCCATCTTCTATAATACACATTATATAATGTATAGTTTAACGACGTATTGTTATGTTACGAAGCAGTGCTTCAGTATCTGTGTAAACAATCACAATGAGACGCAGTATGGCACTCGTTTCAGGCAGATGACGTCAGTAACGTGCCAAGTGTTACCTATTCCATTGGAGTAAATAACTAATGGTGTTTATGGAATATTTAACTGGCTTAGTTCCAACATCACGGTGATAAATATTTACAGGTAGACAGAGGTGTAGTGCGTCTGGGCTTTGTGAGTTTAGTGATGTTTAGTTCCCGCGTGCTTTGATAATAGCTTTTGTAAACGACGCAGATAATGGATGCAATTATAGGGACTACTTTTATTTTTAACCGACTTCATAAAAAGGAGGAGGTTCTCAATTCGACTGTATTTTTTTTTGTTTGTTACCTCATAACTTTCGACTGGGTGAACCGATTTTGACGATTCTTTTTTATTTGATGGCTTGCTGGTGCTTCCCGTGTGGTCCCATTTTGATCAAGATTTGACCATTCGGTTTCGAGTTATCCTTAATAATGCGTACTTGGCTACATTGATGATGTTCTGAGTTTTGGCAAGGTTCACTAAAAACCGAGAAATAAACAAAATTTTAACAAAAAAGAAAACCGACTTCAAAAACGAATATTCTAAAACTTAAAATGCACTAAAAAATTAATAAATAATTGCATATTCTTGTGAACAATTAAATTATTGTTATTTTTGGAGTCGGTGTCAGCCGCCCGCGCCGCGTGCTTGGTCTATGTGTGTAATTGTGCATGCCAATGTTATGTTATGATTATAGTAAGACATCTCATGTTTAATTAGTTACAAACCTACATTGGCTGACACCGACTCCATTAATAACAATAATTTAATTATTCACAAGAATATGTAATTATTTATTAACTTTTTAGTGCATTTTAAGTTTTAGAATATTCTTTTTTGAAGTCGGTTTTCTTTTTTGTTAAAATTTTGTTTATTTAAGGGCAGCTCCCGCACTAGGCTTAATTCCTGTGTCACTGGGAAACTGTACGGCTGTTTTATTGTTTTTTATATTAATTTAGTGGCAATCAGATTTTTTAGTTAAATTCGCAGGCGGCTTTATCATCGGGATATGAAATGTGACCTAACGTGTAAATATTAAACTGAAAAAGCTTTTGTGAGTTATCCGCACGCCAGTGATGACCTGCTCGTTTCAGGTCTTGTTTTAAGAGCGTTTACAAACGCACTCTGTACCCAACGTCGTAAATAACTGTCATATTTTGTGGTTTTTAAATGTACCTAGTTAATTAACTAGAACTTATTTTCAAAATATTCTACATATGTACATGTATAGTGTATACTACACTCTACAGACTAAGCTAAAAGTGAACCATAGATAAAACATATACATATATTTGTGGACCTATTACTTTATAAAAATTGACACACAATGTGGCGTAATTCATAATTCCTTATTTGTTTTATTTTTATAATAAAATTTTTATAATTTTATAAAAATAAACCAACAGACTGCAATGCAGAGAGTCTTGGGTTCGAACCCACGTCGCGCACCTCTGACTTTCGGAGGTTATACCTATGACTTTTGGAAATTATGTGCGTATTGATTGACAATAAAATTATCGCCTGCTCCGTGCCTCGGAGAGCACGTTAAGCCTCTGATATACTGACTCTGGTCTAGCCATAGGGTATCGTTAGCCTTCGGGTTGCCGAGGTCAGGTGGCTGCCGCTCCGTGTAAAAACTGATATCCAGTCAAATCGGGTTAGACTAGAAAGCCGACCCCAAGTGACTTGGGAATAATAAAGGCTAGGGAGAAGATAGCTTTCTACGCTTCTTCTACATACAAACTTTAACTATAACAAATTTGCCACTCCTCCGTGCGCGGAATATGCCTAAAAAGGGGTACCTACACAGTATTCTTGTCATACATTAATAACTATTAAAAAATCCTTTGTGTTGGTTAACTACATTTATTTGTAGGTTTTCATTGCACCAAATCCTTTTTGATAGATCGGCAATGCGCGACTGTTCTTCGGATATTATAAGAGCTTATATGCACTCATAACCGTTTACAATCACGCGGAACATTACAATACATTTACTTGACGTCTTACTAACATAAAAAGGCATCAAATACGGCAGCCCTTAAAGAGTTAAAGAAGATATAAGAATAATAATAATAATAATATTCTACCACATACACACAACACCATCTAGCCCAAACTAAGCAGAGCTTGTACTATGGGTACTAGACAATGGATAAACATACATATATACTTTTTTTGTAAATACATACATATTATACATAGAAACACCCAGACAAAGACAAACATACATGTTCATGCACACAAATGTTTGACTTGTGATATCCACTTACCATGATACCCTTGAGCTGATTCACCAGCGGCGAATCAGCGAAGAAGTTGTTCACCGCGGAGAATATGTTTGTTCGCTTGCTCGTCTTGCGCAGCAGGCGCTCCCACGCCCGCCAGCTCACGCTATGACAAACAAACAACAACGTTACACATTTACATTATACACAACACGTAGCTGCACATGTGTTCGTAACTGCGAATTTATTTATGTCTATTTAAAAATACTGTACGAGCGTAGTTGTTTAAGTGGACGCCTCGCCACTAAAAGAAAGAAAGAAAAATAATTTTATTTGTTCCACACTTACAAGATAACAGGAAACACAACCATGTTTAGGAACAAATAAGTTCCTGCGTCAGCAATGTTGCTGTATATCCACAACGCTGGTATTCTCTCAGAGCCTGCATGATTTCGGTGCATGTAGGCTACACTAAGGGATTGTCTACAACACTGCGTCAGGATGTCGTTAACGTAGAAGCAAAAATGGATAGCACTTTGCTAAGCCCGTGAAAAATACCACACGAACGGTGTAAACATAAGGCAAATATCAATGTTGTTAGCTTATTTAATTTAATTTCTTAATATACAACTTCTGCACTAGATTTCTGTATAGCGGGGAGTTCACAAATATTCAAACAACGGACACAAAGGACACCTAGACTCAGACCAACCATATTTGTGGATCACACAAATTTTCAACCGTGTGTGGAATTCGAACCACAATAATATAATAATAATAATATTCTACCACATACACACAACACCATCTAGCTCAAACTAAGCAGAGCTTGTAATATGGGTACTACACAATAGATAAACATACATATATATACCTTTTTATTTGTAAATACATACATATTATACGTAGAAACACCCAGAGCAAGACTAACACCCATGTTCACGCACACAAATGTTTGACTTGTGCGGGAATCGAACCCGCGACCTCAGGCGTGGCAGTCGGTTACACTAACCACTACGCCATAGAGGCCGTGTAATGTAACAATACTTAAGGTTTGTCCACAACACCGCGTCACGATTTCGTTAACGTGGGACGACGCGGTGTCGTGGCGCGACACGTTGACATGTTATACTGTTGCAAATGTCGCGGACTATTATGACGAGCACGTTTTGAATACGCTTGGTGACCAACTGACTGTACTGATAGCGCAGTGGTTTAAGTGGTTGCCTCGCCGCTGCCCCTGCGCCGAGTGTTGTGGGTTCGAATCCCACACGGGACAAAACTGTGTGTGATCCACAAATGGTTGTACCGGGTCTGTGTGTTCTTTGTGTCCGTTGTTTGAATGTTTGTAAAGTCCCCGCGACACAGCATTCATTCCTAAGACAGGAAATGTCCTGGGCAAAAAATGGTGTTTTGCGAGTCTATGTTTGCAAACTAAGACTGCTGTGAGTACCACGACGGTACCTAGAAGAGCCGAAAATTAATTTACGGATTCGGTTTCAAAATCGTGTTTCGGTCGGACAAGTTGATGAACGCAATCCCTCCTTGAACATAAATTAAAGTCACCGAGGTCTGTCAACGTATAGCTACTTGTAATTCCTCGAACTAGGAGGGGTTTGGGCGGCCACAACTTCTAAACTATCGACACATGCCGACCTATAAACTATTACAAAGTTTAGGAGACATTACTTTAAGATGGTTGGTCAAATTTCTCAGTGTTCAATTTCTCTACACACTTGTGTAGAGGCGAAAACTATCCCAAAAATCCTAACTAACATCCTTACTAATATTATAAACTAGATATTCCCGCGGTTTCACCCGCGTTTATCGTTACTGCGCCGCTCCCGTGGGTCGTAGCGTGATCTTATATTGCCTATAGCCTTCCTCGATAAATAGGCTATCCAACACTAAAATAATTTTTCAAATCGAACCCTACTGGTTCGATTTTCCTGATATTAGCGCGTTCAAACAAACAAACAAACTCTTCAGCTTTATAATATTAGTATAGATTATATTATATTTGACATAAGTATGTATTATAGTCGGTTCGACAAAATTATTTAATCAATCCAGAACATAAGTAGTTTTACCGAGTCTAAGGTTTATTTGTTTCCGTTGTTTTAAATGTTTGTGAAGTTCTCTACGACAAACGAATTGGTCGAGGTAGCCTTGTTGTCAACGAAAAGATGCCCCGGGCGAACTGTATTCAAAACGGACGAAGCCGCAGGCTAGACTAAACAAAACAAAATTCCCTCTGCTCCAGTGTAAATTTCGCCACGCTCAACTTTGCGTGCACGTAAACAAGCCTTTAGGAAACACATGTTTTGTAATGTAATACAATATTAAAGCCCTTCGTACATGAACTTGGCTCACAAGGGACGTATCTGCTATTACATACTACAATTTATTATAACGATGTTACGAGGCTACGTCTGTATAATGGAGCATTTTTTGATAATCTAATTGCGATCGCCTACTAAAAGCGTAAGGCCTTACAGTTCTCTGATATAGGTATTTTTCTTTCTTGTTTTATTTCGTTAATAAACCATTATCAAATCATGCAATTACTGCCTTCAGACCAATAATTTTATATACAAAAAAAGCATATATCTTATTACCGTACGCAAAGAAAACAAATTATAATAAATTACCAACAGAATGTAAAATATTACCGACGAATAAGTTCAAAAGTATAATGTTTTCTTTTCTTTTAGACAGGTGCTTCTACTCTGTAAATGAATTTATTAAATCATAAATTTTGAATTGTACTATTAACAATTTTTTATTGACTGCAATTTTAATTTATAAATATTTACTCACATTGTACCTCACTAATATTTTGACATTATTATACCTACCATTACTTGACATTGTAACTTAATTTGATAATATTCTGACATTTTTATTGTTAACTGAAATATTATATTAAGTTAATTCATTAATCATTATACTATAAAATTAATTGTCTACTCAAGGAATGAAATCATAATTTTAATATTTCTACACCAGCAATGGTAGTATATGTGAATCAATGTTGAATATATATGACCCTAATGTACCATATACTTAGAAATAAATGCTATTCTATTCTAAAGACCCAAAAACATCCCGGTAAGAATAATTTTTCCATAGGTCTCAGAACATTTGATTCAACAAAAAATCCTGTCGAACAATTTAGTGATGACAGCTATCTCTAAGCTA
Source organism: Catocala sponsa (assembly GCA_963564715.1). NCBI lineage: Eukaryota > Metazoa > Arthropoda > Insecta > Lepidoptera > Erebidae > Catocala > Catocala sponsa. The sequence goes on along the minus strand of OY751343.1, from coordinate 23,670,546 downwards.
AGCTCTTTCCTTATCTATTGCGCTACTTATTACTAAGTTTAAATTATCAACACAGATATCAATAACAAAACTGTGGTACCAGATTTTCGACGTCCATTAGTTACTATGAAAGTAATATCTAGTTAAAAATTATATTGATCTAAGATCCATTGCTGTCACAGGTATCCACAACGGTTTTACGTGCTAAAGTCCAAGTGAAAGTCTCCATTTAAACATAGCCAATTTTTTATTAAATTCTTTGCTTCACCTCACGTCACTTCTAGTATAAGTTTTAGCAAGGCATTACTTCGAGATTCTTACACGAACGTTATTACTGTTGTAATTTCAGTACTCACACGAGAATATATTCAGACCTCGATCCCCGCGAGTATCGTACTTACGAAGCTTGTAAAAATGTATTTCACAAGACCCAAGCTATGATTTGATACTGTATTAAATCATAGCTTGGGTCTTGTGAAATACATTTTTACAAGGTTTTGTTTAGATTGCTTTGTTAGTTTGTATGTTTGGCTTAAATAGCGTAACTAGGTTTTGAAAACTACTCGACCAAATGAGGTAAATGCACTGCCTTGGAATCGATGACAATACTTTCTAGACGAATAACTGGTCGACAGAAAGGTAGAGGAAGGTAGAAAATAGATGGATGTAATGTGCGTGTAATGATGTGCAAGATAAAAGAGTTGATGATGAGAAGGTGACTGGTAGGGATATTTGCAAGATGAAGACACACTGCGCCAACTGTAACTGAATTGGGATCAGGGTTAGAGAATAACGATTCTGCAGTAAAGCTAGTTTCGTAAGAAGCTGCTTTAGGCAGATTGTATATAAACCGCATACGTTAGTAGTCTCTGCCTACCCCTCTGTGAAACAGGCGTGAATCTATGTATGTATGTATGTTTATTCATAAATAGTAATGTTGTCAGGATCGTCTCAACCTGTATTCTCAACTGTAGCATAGGTACGAAACGACGTAGCAAAGTCGTCTGTGGCATGCATCCAAGAGGACACAGTTTTCTACCAAATAAGTTCACAAGACAGTGGACAACGGGTCGTGATCCTTATCCAACTAGCTGTCATAAGACGGGACGGCGAAGGCGCAGACCTAAACAAAGATGGCAGAACGTGATCTCCAATAAACTGAGGGTCGCTAGCAACAGTGGTATTCGGCAACCCAAGCTCTAGCGTCAGCCCAATAACAGAAAGGAACATACCTTAATAATTATTGTTATGAACATAATTCTATGACTATACATAAAACAGAATGATTTACTCAAGTCATGCCGCATAATTGTATGTTTATTTTCGTCTATTTAGAAATGGTACATAAGAGTGAACGCTGACCGAACATAGAACGTGATTCAATTTATTTATTGCACATTTGTTTATACTCCAAACACGTGAGGCTGAAACCATTGGTTCACTAAACAGAACGCGCTACTTAAGAACACAAAATGGTGAATTTCCTCTAAACATTTCTAGGAATTTCCACAATTGTTACTGGAAACAGTTTGCCTGGTAATTTACGGTAATATAGAAACATAGCAATTTATATGTGTAATTAGTTTTTGTCAACTTTTGCTTCGCTGACTTGCGAACAGTACTTTTCTTCTAGATCAGAGGTACCCAGACTTTTTTCTCATACACCACTTTCAAAATTTAGCTGGTTCCGGTGGACCCCGTACAGCTAAACAAGTTTATGCAAGTAAAAAATTTGATCAAATCTCTACGGGCTGACCTTATTTTTTAGTAATTCTCTTCCGAAAAATCAGAAAAACATGGAATATGCAAGTTTTTACAAGCAACAGTGGCTGAGCTAGTTGAAAAAAAAAAGTCAAGCCAACATTTTAGTTCTTCACTATCAAAAGCAAATAAATTTTCGTGGACACCCGCTTACGAATTGTACACCTCCATTTTTTTGTGACGCCAACGTAGACCCCCGTCGAATCTCCCGTGGACCTCATCGTGGGGATCCACCTGGACCACTTTGAGAACTAATGTTCTAGATAAAACTCTATCCCTATGTCATTTTCTATACAGCTGACATCGTGTATGAGAAATTTCATGATGATCGGTCGAGTAGTTAAATCGTAAATACGTAACAAAAACTCACATTCGCATTTTAAATATTAGTTAGGATGATAAAACAATGGCTGAAGGTTTTCTTGTCACTAGTAATGCGTATAATTATATATTTGAATGGTAATAGAATACTGTGTTGCAGCGCGATACCTACTTTCCATGGTTAAGAAAATTGTATTCTACAGACTATTTTCTTACTTGTCTTATTTGATAAACAAACTGAATATAAAACCATTTAGTTACTGATTCCAGATTATATTTGTTCTCTTATAAACAGAAATTTCAAACCAAAAAAATATACATAGCGTTGGATCTGCATAAGTAAATATGTATGGCGTACTGGTGGCTAAATACTACAGTATTTATACACCAGTACGCCATATTTGTTTACTAAATACTTATATGTAACACTAGCTGACCCGCGCAACTTCGTCTCCTTCATATACCTAAGAGAATTTTCCCCGTTTTTGCAACATTTTCCATTGCTGCTCCGCTCCTATTAGTCGTAGCGTGATGTTATATAGTCTATAACATTCCTCGATAAATGGGCTATCCAACATTAAAATAATTTTTCAATTCGAACCCGTAGCTCCTGAGATTAAATTCGCGCGTTCAAACAAGCAAACAAGCTCTTCAGCTGTATAACATTAGTATAGATGTTGCCGACATATCGAATATAATTAGACTTCAACTGAGCACTTTCCTACTTAATCTATAATATATATACATAGCATTACGCTGGTTTACCTGATTCGAAACGGTTGAGATCGCAACACCAGAGGCAAGGCACACGCGGTACCGGTACCGTCCACGGCGCGGGCGCCACGTAAGCGTTTTTAATTTTGTCATATTAGTAATTACTTATCTTAGATAAACATAAACTATAAATATTACCTAAAAGTAAATATTTACACTTCTCGTTTTAGCTAATACAAACTTAATAATGTCGAAAATATAAAGATATATATTCATCCTTTGTTAATATTAAAAATCATCGTATTTTCTTTTTTTTCAATCGGTAGCGTGTCGAAAAGACTGGCCGAAAGCCACGTGGAATGGCAATGCTAGATTTTGTGACAAAGAATACCAGTTGCGTTGTTAGTTTCTCTTACACACTGACAGCACAGTCTGTGTTTCAACCCCAAACGCAAACGAAACGGTTTTGGTATTGGAGTTATTAAAAGAGAAATATCAAAATCACTTACCATTTAATATGGCAGCACATTGAATACACCACACCAGCCAATCGTAAAGGAGAAGAGAAAACTAATACCCAGCCAGTTAGTATACCGGCAGTTTATTTATACATGCCAGTGTTTCGCAGCGGTTGATTCTCCGCTGTACTATACGTAGAAGCTGTGCATTCACTGACGTAAGCTTTCAGACTGCAGCTCTTTACATCTGCCGATTTCTGTTTGAATAATAAACGTACTAACTAGCAGATCCCGCGCCTGTGCTACTTCAACACCGTGATTTATTGGTTTGCCAAAGTTCTACAAAGTCTAAAGATCAAACTATAAGTGGATAAATGTATATCATTTGTTAGCATTAGATAAACGTCTTGTTTAAATAACTGGATTCTCTAGATTCATCGCTGTAATTTTCGTGCTTTTTCTTTTTGTTAATTAGCTCTAATTCCTTATCATGGAATGGGGCCTTACTAACATCTTTTAGGACGTTACCAGACCAATCGATCGATCGTCGATCGACGGCATCGAAGTTGTCGATGTCTTAAAGCGTTACAACAATGTAACATGCGAGAACGGGACAATGCTATACACTTTGCGCTGTCTCACTCTCGCACATTCGATAACATTGCTTTATAAACTGATGGTAAGGCTGGGTTATTACCAGGCATAGGATTCCCTGATGGTCAGCCACCACAGCCTTTTGTCACTTGCAATACAGGGCAGCCAGTCACTCGTTGCCGACTCTTATAAAATGAATTAAAGATGCAATGTAAAGAGCGATATGGGATTAGCAATTAACTGACGAAACGCAGTAAATGTGTTACTACTCTTACACTGGTTTTTTTTCCGAAATAAATTATAATTTTTGGCTATGTATCACTGACTTATAGGACCGCGGACTGATTTATAGGGCGCTGAATAAATGCGACTATATGCAGACAACTAGAAAACTGTTTAGTTTTTGGAGAATGCAATGATATTCTCAATGAAACAATCTATTTTAGTATAAAAAGCAGAAGCAAAATTCGTAAAATTCCCATTTCTCCGAAGGACAGAACAAGAGCTTACGAAGTTATCGACCGGCGGGACTCGCACTCGACGGAATGGAAAAGGTCAGCTAATGGCATGGGTTTAATCGTACAACTATTTGTCAAAGGCCTGAAAAGTAATAAATTGTCTCTGCACGCCTTCAAGTTATTTATTGAAAACTAGTCGAAGTGGAACAACTGAACATAAGGCAGTTTGGATAACGAAATGCGAAGAGTATAAACCGTAACTCTTACCTCGACTTTCGGTTTACATTTTTTACATAATAATACTACTAATACACATACCTATTATTAAAGTTTAGATGTTTGTTTTTAATTGCACTTTATTTACTTCTCGCTTTTGACCGCTATTTCGCAGACGTGGAATTTGGAAGTAGGTACGTACTTATATATTTCTTTCTTTGTATGTAAGAAATAAATATATACCTACCTATATATTTCTTTTTGGTGTGTCTTAATAAATTATTTTTCTTTCTTTAAGAAGCTTATCTACAAGCCAGGCCCACGAATTTATTTTTAACCTTATTTTACCCTACTTTCACCAATTAAATACACACATGGGCGCACACGCACACACACACGCATGCACGCACGCACACACACTCACACACATGTTCATACATAACACACATACGCAGACACAAGCATTTTACATTTAATTCTTTACTTTTAATTTTTCTTCATTAATCAAATATAAGAGTCATAAGTTTGTTTAAAATATATATGTCTCGGCCTGTAAGAGACTAGATCCCACGACACAGGGAATCCTAGGGCATTAAATTGACATGCTTTGTAACCTTTCCTTGAACAATAAATACTTATTAACTCTGAGGCAGCGTATGAAAATGAAACCTACACCATATTTTAAGTTATACCGCCAGCAATATAACTGTGAACCGCATTCAATTTCGTTCAGTAATTTTTGCGTGATGCGCTTACAAATATGCAGACAGACAGCACATATAAACACCCCTCACATTAATTTATCTTAAATATCTCCTAACAGATATCGATCAGTTACAATTTTATTAGGTATATGAACTGAATAAGAATTATTTTGAAGTCTCTAAGCTGAATGTTACTGGAACAGTAAGACGCGACCACTCTGACCGGCTCGGAGACATTCTGAAAAAGAGCCAGGAGGCCAATTCTTACAAAGTAGACACGTTTGTCTAATAGATGTAAATAATACATGTCGAAATAAAATTCGAACCTCGTCTAAAATCTTTTGATTATTTTAACAATAAGCCTCCTAGTTAAAATGTACCCTAAATTAAGCAAGAACATTATGATGAGAATAAATGAACCAAAACAGTAAGAATCGTAAGAAATGAAAATTCGTTCTTCAACTTTCACGCAAAATGTGTGTATATAGATTAGATTAGACCCACCTTTGCTTAGTAAGAACAATTCAAATCAACTTTCAATAAGTAACAATAATATAAGCACATAAATAATTATGTATTGGGGGACATTCGCCTCTTTTTAACCTTTTCGAAATACCAACTGAGAATGGTTATATAACATCTTTGATAACCTACTTTTACGTTATTATCCTGAAACAGTAGGTTACCACACATTAAATAATGCTCCGTAAAAATGGCGATGTATTTTCTACAGAGGTTTATTTAATGTGCGGTTCTCAGTATCGTATAAATATTCTAACAAAACAAATTAATACCTACTTAACCGTCTATTTTCGAATAAATGTGCGAATAAATTCAAAGTCAGGTATCTCAATGAAACCCTTCACTGAAACCGATATCATAAAATGTACTGTAAGGCTTCGAACCCAACACGCTGTAAAACCATTACCGTCAAAATTAATGGCCTCTCAGCAATACATCTTCAGAAGTGAAACCTTTTTTGTTATTAATGTTGCGTATTTATTATATTTCTGAGAGTTTTCTTCGGTAAGTCATTGATGTTGTCAGGCGAGATTTTATTAAGCCTTTGGGCTCAGGAAGCTCAAGGAAGCTAAATCCAATATACTTTAATTATAATATTATAGATAATTCGAAACAATAAGGATAGATACAAAAAGTAATTTGAGGTTTTTCTTTTTGTCTGTAAATAATATAAGATATCAAATTCATAGCAATTATACGGACTATTGAGAACGTCTTACTCAGTTGAATGCTAGTTCTTCACTGCTGAGCGATCTTTTGCCGAGAGACGAGTTATTTTTCCCTTCCACAATAACCCCACTATTTAAAATGGTGGTTGGTTGTGTTGCCAGTTGAGTAAATAAAAACTCCCGAACAGAATTATTAACAAAAATAAGAAGTCATGACAGTATGAATATAATCTATATATACGTGAAGCATAAACTTTGTACCTCTTTTTACGAAAATTGCGCGGACGGAGGAGTACGAAATTTGGCACAGTTAAAGTTTATATGGAGAAGGAGGGGCCAATCCTAATATTTATATAAAATATGCATTAGAAATACATTAAATTAATGAATAAGCACTACACGCACACAACCATGCATTTGACACACGCAGTCGAAGCACGTAACTATGGTTGCATATATCAATATATAATGACATATATCAGCAATATCTTACAGGCAAACTTTGGTCGAATTTCGACCACTAGGCGACCGCTAGTAGTGAGAATTAGGCTTCAGTATCAAAACTAAGCTTTTCTAAGCTTATCTTTTCTTTAAGATGTAATAGGTAAGTATGTCAAGAGAAAACGTTGTACCCATTCTTACGCCTAGTTACTGAGCACGCGGCAAAATGCAAAGCATAGTTAAGGTTTTGAATGAAGGAGTGCAAAAAGCTAACCATATATTAAAAAAATGAATTACGGTCAAACCACTGCGCCAACATTAGTCTATCTATACCAATATTATAAAGCTGAAGAGTTTGTTTGTTTGAACGCACTAATCTCAGAAACTACTGGTTCGATTTGAAAAATTCTTGTAGTGTTGGATAGCCTATTTATCGAGAAAGGCTATAGGCTATATAACATCACGCTACGGGCCACGGGGGCGGCGCAGTAACAATAAACGCGGGCGAAACCACGGGAACGTCTAGTATTGATATATGCGTGAACTACGACCAAAATGAGGGTGTGTTTATTTAATCGACGGCTCATCAATCTTCACGTAATTACATCACGCATGGGTTAATTTCGTTGTTCATATAAACCTTCCGATCAGAAGAGGTCGACACAAGTTTACCTATTCTAGTTAGACAAGCAGAACAGAATCATTTTTGTCATGAGTCATAACACTTACACAGGCTCAAGTATTTATATTCCGGCAGGGGTAAGCAGTGCACTAAAAGTAAATTAAACGAGATGGGTGTAAAAACCCAGGATTCAACCTCTTCGTCTTCATGTGCTTGTGACCCCTATATCTCGGGGGTCTTTTGACCCACAGGGCCCATATTCAAACTCGACCGAGGTATGACCCCATGGTGTCTGCACACCAAGTTACAAGTCAATCGTACCTACTGCTGGGTATGATGCCACAGTTGGGCCTCATGTCCACTTTTGGTCATCTGGCCCACTGTTCGGCGTCATACAAACTGTTAGGCATTATGCCCACTGTTGGGCATCATGTCCACTGTTGGGCATTATGACCATTGTTGGGTATCATGTCCATTGTTGGGCATCATGCCCACGGTTGGGCATGTTGTGTTGCAAAACACAGCACAAGACAAATCTCGACAGCAAACAGCAGCAAATAACTCGAATCAGCACACCACCACTCTGCATATAAATGAAGCCATTTTGCCATTTAAAATACATGTGACCTTGTGACCCCTATATCTCGGGGGTTTTTTGACCCGCAGGGTCCATATTCAAACTCGACCGAGGGATGACCCCAAGGTGTCTGCACACCAAGTTACAAGTCAATATTTCCATTTAAAATATGCGACCCCTATATCTCGGAGGTCTTTCGACCCCCAGGGCCGATATTCAAACTCGACCGAGGGATAACCCCAAGGTGTCTGCACACCAAGTTACAAGTCAATCGGTCCAGTGGTTCCGGAGCTGTGCCTGTCACTAACAGACAGACACACAGACCCACAAAGTCTTTTCATTAACCTCTTCGAAGAGTCAGACGTTAATTACATGGCATTTTCCTTTTTTTCCATGCCACATTATAGGAGGCAAGCCATTAGGTATAGGAGGCAAGCCATTAGGTATAGGAGGCAAGCCATTAGGTATAGGGGGCAAGCCTATTATTGTATTATGTATATTCGACACGTTTCCAAATTTCGTACTACATTATATAACGGAAAACGGGTATTAACGTGATCAATGTAAATCATGCTTATTAAACATTCATTTTCGAAAGGCTTGATGTTGCACTGGCCTTGGTTACAAGCAGGCTAACGTGAACTCCGTGCAACTACTGACAATTTTTAACATTATATTATCCTAACTAATATTATAAAAGCGAAAATGAGTTTGTTTGTTTGTTACCTTTTCACGCCTAAATCACTGAACCGATCATCCTGAAATTTTGCATATACGTTGTCAGGTGTAAAGAAACGGACATAGGCTACCTTTCATCCCGAAAAAAATTACCGTTCCCGAGGAAAACAACAATAACGTTCTTATGATAATAAATGGCGGCACGTGTCTTTCGAATCATGATTGTATTATATTATTACAAGCAGAGTACAACCCGAATTGATTGTCAAATTCTAAATTAACGCGAGCGAAGCCGCGGGCAAAAGCTAGTAACTTTACTTTGCCAAATACGAGAATCTGCCCCCTCACGAGCGCAAATATAACTTGACACGGTTACTTGACCTAGTAAAACAAATTAAATAGAGTGATACTTTTCAAGATTTAACAAAACCTTTTAACCTATCAATTGTTACAATATCAGATATAAATAAAAACATATTGTGTCTGGCCGCCGGTGTGCCACTGTGCAACTCAATAGGTTAATCTCAAAGCAATTAAACGTATGTAAGTCTAAGTCAAAAATTATTTATTCATAATTTAGGTCACAAACTAACAATTATGAACGACAAAATGGTTAGTGAATTAATTTATTTTCAAAATTATGTAATAAAAGTGTTTTAAAATAAACACGCGACAAAATCCGTATGAAGTAGTTTAATTTTAATTACTTAATTATTGAAACAATATTTAGGTTAGTTGCTAGGTTCAGGTAAAGGAAGAAGAAACCTATGAGAAGAAACCTGCAGGGAACTCACGGTACTCACTGTACAATGTACATATATAATTAAGAGTATATAAAGCCACATCATTCGTCAGCACAAAGTTTCTTCTGATAAGCTCAATCCCTGGATTTAAATAAACATTTCCCGCAAACGTGTGTTCGTATCGTAATCTCTCAACGTTCTCGTTGACAGACGTGTAGACGGATCGTGGGAGTTTCCCTTTGTTATTTTAGTAACACTGTCGCGATAAACGAATATATTCTACTTATATTTTTGTATGAACATTACTGCGATCGATAAAACCATTCGGTTACACTGTGAAGAGAAATTGAGAAATTTAACCTTTGTCATTATCATCTGTAAATTATAACAGAGAAAACGGATCCATGAAGCAGGAATTGAATTTGCGACCCTTTGTTATTTCAGTAACACTGTCGCGATAAACGAATATATTCTACTTATATTTTTGTATGAACATTACTGCGATCGATAAAACCATTCGGTTACACTGTGAAGAGAAATTGAGAAATTTAACCTTTGTCATTATCATCTGTAAATTATAACAGAGAAAACGGATCCATGAAGCAGGAATTGAATTTGCGACCTTAGCAAACCGTGTCGTCGCTCCGCCATCTGAGTTATTCATCGTTCTACATCAGTAATTGAAATTTGCCCGTGTGATTTGCATCTGAGGTGATTCTGTAGTGTATTTACATTCTACCTAAGTATGCGAAATGCTGATTAAATAAATCTTCATATATACTATTCTTTAAATCTCTTCTGAAGTTCATTGAAATTAAACTACTATATACGGATTTTATCGCGTTATTTATTTGACACTTTATTACAAAATTTAGAAACTGTTACACTACTATTACTATTACTTAATCTTTACTAATTTTTAAGCTAATTAAATTATTGAAACTATTAAAACTATTTATACTATTACTATACTATTTATACTATTTATGTTTACACTTTTCTTTTTAATTTCTTTATTTGTAAGGAACTTTGTATATACATTTTGTACATGTTTGTCCTATAACAGTCCTAATACTAGATCGGCTACTACATTAATTAAACAGCTTACTAACTACAATTTTCACTAAACAGTTTATACAAAATACATGCATCCTTGGAATTAGGATTAGATAAAATTTGATTAAATAAACCCACATCTAGTCTATTTAAATTTAGTTTTAGGATCAATTGATCTATGTTTACACTTTCCCCGACGTTTCGGTTGCTTTTCAGCAGCCATGGTTACGGGGAGACTAAGATGGTAGTAGTCTCAATGTTCCAGTGCAGTAATTAAAAAAAAAATGTTATCTTCTGAAGTTTATTTAAATATATGTATAATTTACGTATCTTCTTCTCCCTAGCTTTTATTATTCTCAACTCACTTGGGATCGAATTTCTAGTCTAATCGGATTTGACTGAATATCAGTTTTTACACGGAGTGGCTGCCATCTGACCTCCGCAACCCAAAGGCTAACGATACCCTAAAGCTAGACCAGTGTCAGGATATTAGAGGGCACTGACTTCCCAATAACGACTGCCATAGATGTTGATGGCAGCCGGGACCGACAGCTTAACGTGCTCTCCGAGGCACGGAGCAGGCGATAATTGTCAATCAATACGCACATAATTTGGAAAAGTCATATAACTTCCGAAAGTCAGAGGCGCGCGCCGTGGGTTCGAACCCGAGACCCTCTGCATTGTAGTCTGTTGGTCTCCCCACTGAGCTATCGCTGCTCATCATTATTTGTGTAATACATTATATTTATAATTCAATGATTAAATGCTGCTTGTACTAAAACGTTTAACAACGCATACATACTGATGACACTCATTAAGGCAAAAAATCATGTTAACTTAGTATCGCTAATTACGAACTCGCATCAGTTACGGTGATATAAAACAATATGCGGAAAGATAAACCTTTGATAAAAACGAGTTTAATTAAAATATTGTATCGTGATTGCATTATAATCTAGGTATTACTAATATTATAAAGCTGAAGAGTTTGTTTGTTTGGTTGAACGCGCTAATCTCAGGAACTACTTTGTCGGCCTCAATGGCGTAGTGGTTAGTGTAACCGACTGCCACGCCTGAGGTCGCGGGTTCGATTCCCGCACAAGTCAAACATTTGTGTGCATGAACATGAATGGATGTATGTTTATCCATTTTCTAGTACCCATAGTACAAGCCCTGCTTAGTTTGGGCTAGATGGTGTTGTGTGTATGTGACAGAATATTATATTATATTATTACTGGTTCGAACTGAAAAACCGATACCGATTTTCTTCATACAAAGCGACAACTTCATATTAAAACCCCTATAAGATGTAGTTAGATAATTGTTTGAGCATGTGTTTGTCTCACTTAGCCTCACAATTAGGCCATTGTACGTAAACAATTGACGTGGGGATAGCCGGCTTTACGTACAATAACCTAATTATAAGACCAAGTTTATTACATTATTTGTTAATATATCGTTACCTATAACATTATAATGTATATCTATATTCTATACTAGTATAACAAAGCTGAAGACTTTGATTTGATTCGACAGCGATCTCTGGAACTGCTTTTTCTTAGCGTATCGTTGGCAAACACTTTTAAATTATATATTTGCCGCCCAGCAAGCAGCTACGCTAGCTGCCTTGTCAGAGACAACCATCAGATCCCCCTGCATGCAAGTTGTCGGGCATGCAGGACACGATGTAAGGTGGGACATCGTTTGTCTTGCACCACACGCGCAAACCAGATCGGTACCGTCTGTTTGTAACATGTTTTCTTTGCACTGACCGACCTGGGTTCGGAGTCTATTCAGCGACTTCCAGACCGACCATGGCAATTGATGTCCAGGTGGAAGGCTTTTTCATTTGATAAGTTCTTGAGAAAGGTAATCTATAACTAATATTATAAAGCTGAAGAGTTTGTTTGTTTGCTTGAATGTGCTAATCTCAGGATCTACTGGTCCGATTTGAAAAATTCTTTCAGTGTTAGATAGCCCATTTATCGAGGCTATAGGCAATATATCATCACGCTGAGATCAATAGGAACGGAGCACCAATGAAGAATGTTTCAAAATCGGAGTGTTTTTTTTTCTTTTGAGAGCTTCCGCTGCGTGCGCTGCGCAAACAGTTAAAATTTCGCAAAAATCATGTATGACAGAATTTTTTCCCTTCAAAAGTTCTAAAAAAAAGTCCGCGACAGCATATGTCTATCTTTTAAGGTTAACTCACTATAACCTTTTTTATGCTAACCAAATTTGTTCTAAAATAATGCATTATTTGCGAAGGTGTTTTTATAAACATGATATTAATCCTTATCCAAATAAATACGTTATTCATCACAAGTATTTAATTTAAAACAAAATTGCCCTTTACATCATTCGATTTCAATGAATATCTTAGGAGATATTGCAGTTTTAAAATAACAACGCAGCAAAATAATGATCCCCGCAGACGAAGTCGCGGGCAGAAGCTAGTATAATATAAAGCTACGGCCCACGGGAACGGAAGAATAATCACAAACGTGGGTAAAACTGCAGGGAACAGCTAGTTAGGTATACATATAGCAGTTCTGATTTTTATTAAAATATAGATGTTCCCGCGGTTTCACCCGCGTTTATCGTTATTGCGTCGCCCCCGTGAGTCGTAGCGTGATGTTACATAGCCTATAGCCTTCCTCGATAAATAGTCTATCCAACACTAAAAGAATTTTTCAATTCGAACCAGTAGTTCCCGAGATTAGCGCGTTCAAACAAACAAACAAACTCTTCAGCTTTATAATATTAGTATAGATATTTTTTAATAATGATTGCATTTTATAAAGAATCAGAAAGAAAAGAAGTAGAAAGAATGATAAAACCAATTTAGATGTGTTTAGTGAAATAAGCTGAAACCAATAGTAAAAGATTTATCGATTTCAAATTGCGTATACATATGAAATTGCTGGCAGAATTAGATAATTAACGTAAAACACAATCCCCAATGTATCAACGGTGATAAATGAATACGGTTGATGTTAATAACTGGTGATTACAGCGACCGACCCTTCTTCCTTTCCCATTCCCTCATGTGGTACTAATAAAAGTAACCTAATCCCTACTATAATACTATTATTTACTTACTTACTTAATATTATAAATGCGAAAGTAACTCTGTCTGTCGGTCTGTCTGTCTGTCTGTTACCTTTTCACGCTCAATCCGCTCTACCGATTTAGATGAAATTTGGAATGGAGATAGCCTGAGACCCTGAGAAGGACATAGGCTATATAACATCACGCTACGGTTCACGGGAGCGGCGCAGTACGCACAAATACCAATGACGCGGGTTAGACCGCGGGCACAGCTAGTAATATTATAAGTTTGAAATTAACTCTGTCTGTCTGTTACCTTTTCACGGCTAAACCACTCAACCGATTTAGATGAAATTTGGTACAGATATAGTTTAAAAACTGGGAAAGGACATAGGTTACTTTTATTGATGCAGGTACATTTACACTAGTGTATTAAATACTTCATTATCGCTCGCTTTAACGGTGAAGGAAAAGCTCGTGAGAAAACCTGCCTGTCTGATAGTTCTCCATTGTGTTCTCAAAGATATGTGAGGTCAGCCAACCGGCACTGGGCCAGCATGGTGGACTATGGCCTAACCTTCTCGCACTGATAAGAGGCCTGTGCCGATCAGTGGGACAATTTAAATACAGGATTGATATCCTTAATAATATTATAAATTTGAAAGTAACTCTGTCTGTCTATCTGTCTGTCTGTCTGTTTGTTACCTTTCACGGCTAAATCATTCAACCGATTTAGATGAAATTTGGTACAGATATAGGTTATAACCTGAGGAAGGACATAGGCTACTTTTTATTGATGTAGGTACCACGCGGGCGAAGCCACGCGCAAAAGCTAGTTATTTATATTAAGCTAGCAACTCGCCTCGGCTTCGCACTGGTAGTACAAAACGTTAACAAGTTATATACGTATACCTTCCTCATGAATCACTCTGTCTATTGGTGAAAACCGCATGAAAACCCGTTAATTAGTTTTTGAGTATATCACGAACAGACAGACAGACGCGGCGGCAGACTTTGTTTTATAATATGTAGTGATAATTACAGTTGTACTATAGACACAGCTTATTTTATAAATCTGTTAATATTTTATAATATGTTTGATTAAACCCGGATAGAATAAACTACGTTGAATATTAACAGAAGTTTTACTCCTTGATATATCGAGCAATCGTTAATTGGGTCACCTAAATGCGAGATTTGATTAAAGTTTAATCACGTCCCGTTTCTATAACCATAACAAACTTTTTACAGACTAGCCATCTGTCAAAATTATACATTTGCTTTTTAATAAAAAAGAAATGGACGTGTAAATGCCACCTGTAGACACGCAATCTATAAAATGCAATACACAAAATAGAAAAATAACTCGTTTTTTTTTTATAAGTAACCTGTTTATATTATGTAGTATATAAAATTATGGATGGATTATTAAATAATCTTACCTTAGGAAAAAATCGCGAGGGGTCTGATTAGCGTTTAGTATTGCGCGGAGGGTTTTGTAACGCGTCTGTCTTCAGCAGCACTACGGGTAAACTGAACTGAATGATGCTGCCGAGATACGGCCCTGTTTCAAAATATTCACGCATGCGCCGTGGGAAGCGGATTTAAGGTCGAGTTCTGTAGGAGCGATTGCTAGACTAATAATATTTATTAGAAAAAAAATATTTAGAACTGACTGCAGTTTGCAAAGACTGATTACATTTTCTTATAAATTGATTCTAGCCTCTTCTCACAATGAGGAGAGGCCTAGCAGATTTATACAGAGCTTTATACAGGGCAGTTTAATACAGAGCTGATATCTATACTAATATTATAAAGCTGAAGAGTTTGTTTGTTTGTTTGAACGCGCTAATCTCAGGAACTACTGGTTCGAATTGAAAAATTATTTTAGTGTTGAGTAGCCTATTTATCGATGAAGGCTATAGGGTATATAACATCACGCTACGACCCACGGGGGCGGCGCATTAGCGATAAACACGGGTATATCCGCGGGAACATCTAGTTTTATATAAGGAGGTAACTATAAAGCGCCCCTGATGATGCTCTCCGAGGCACGGAGCAGGCGATAATTGTCAATCAATACGCACATAATTTCGAAAAATCATATAACTTCCGAAAGTCAAAGGTGCGCGACGTGGGTTCGAACCCGAGACACTCTGCATTGCAGTCTGTTAATCTCCCCACTGAGCTATCGCTGCTCTATATTCTAGTTTTAAGTAAAGGTTCGAAACGAACCCGAGACCTCATGCACAGCAGTCACGTTCACTCCTGCTACGCCTTGGCAACAAGGCAGTTTATTATGCATAGCAACATATTTTGCTTTACTATTCTTGTTCCAAGTACAGTTCACATGTAGCGTTACCTAAAGGGAATAACTACTTTCGGCTTTGCGTGGACAAATTACTCAGTAAAAAATCTATTTACAAACAATTATAATTAATTAATTAAAAAATATTAAATAATACCTCGTTGCAGGCAACATTTCGGTAAAAAAGTACGTATAAATATATATTTAAACTGATAACAATCATAGGCACCGCCATTTTTCTTCTTTTGCGCTCCATTCTGGGTCAGCATATAAATAAACATGCATTTTTAATAAGATACTTGTTTTTCTTAACATGTTCTTCTTTATTACATAAATAAGGTATCGTTTTTATAATAAATATAGATATTATACAATCAATGAAATGCTCATTTTCAGTCAATTATAAGTGACAATATTGCAATATTATGTGTATCAAGAAAAGGCGTATTTTAACAACTTGCTGGAGCTTTATTATCATATTTAGTTTCTTTTGGGTATTAGATATTAAAAAAGCAATGCATTTATTACTATAATTAATGTCCACGCCAAGCCGAAGCACCCTAACAAACTGAGCAATTCCCTTTATAATTTGTTTCTAGGATCCCTAGAGTATCTAAAATATCCATAGAAGCAAATCAACCAAAATAAATAATTATTAGATCAATTTCGGTGATAAGTGTATCTAAAAGTGGGAGAGCCACGCTTCGGCACGAATGGGCCGGCTCGACCGGAGTGATACAATGGCCTCACAGAAAATCAGCGTGAAATAGCGCGTGCGTTGTGTTTCATCGAGTGAGTGAGTGTACCGGAGGCCCAACCTGCCCTCCCCTCCTGGTGAGCAAATTTAAAAGGCTGGCAACGCATTTGTTACTCCTTTGGTGTTGCGGGTGTCCATGGGCGGCGGTAATCGCTTACCATCAGGCGATCAGTATAAAAAAAAGGTTTTCGTTGTAGCGTGCATTCGTTATGAGATGCGGCATGAAAGTGGATATAGTGACAAGAATAGAAAACGATATGTTAAGCTGGTTTGGGCATGTATAAAGAATGGACAAGAAAAGACTGACTAAAAAAGTTTATAAGGCTAGTGGAATGGAACAAGGTCGGATCGCAAGGTGAAGACCTAGGCAAACGTTTCTCGATCAGATCGGAGACGTTCTAAGAGCACATTAAACCGGCGAGCGTGTATGAGGAATCTGATGATAGTGAATGAAGCCAGAGAAATGTGTCAGGATCGTAGCAAATGGAAATTCGTAGTCTCTGCCTACCCCTCTGGGAAACAGGCGAGAATCTATGTATATATGGTTAAACTTACGGGGACGTGGTATCCGGTGTTACACTTTTCTAAGTCGAGAAATGTACTTTTGAAAAGGAAGAAATACGAAATGCAAATGGCGCGATAAGCGTAATTATTCCGGTCGACCTTATATCTAGTTTGACATCAGAAGGTTGTTTATATAAATAAAATATTCAGTATTAAAATATAATAAATATCAAATGACCTTAAGTTTATATTTTTACAAAGCTTGTTTTCTAATTATTATTGTGCGGTATGCTTATTTGGCTGTTTTTATAAACGAATGACGAACTTTAGCTACAATTGCTGTAGCATTTCAAAACAAGTTTTTGCGAAGGATATCTAGTCAACATAATATAACAACAAGCAACGTCTAGACCTTTGGCGAATTTTATTTTTGCATGTTTGTATTGAATCGAAAAGGAAAACTTAAAGGTCATTGTTTTAAAAGTTGTCAGTACCAGGTAGTGAAATATTGTCAGCTACTTTTAAGAACGTTCTAGATTGACAACCAAAATAAAGTGAACCTTGTAATAATTGCCGAAATTCTATGGCATACAATAAATTAATCACTAGTGCAACTTATTAATTACTATGTTTAGCTCGTGGCTTCGCTCGCGTAAATGTACGTTAGTTTAGATTATTATAACAGTACTTTTTTCTAAATGAAAGGTACCCTATGTCCTTCTCTGCACCCCTGACAAAGTGTAAGCAAAATTTAATAATAGTGAAGGCGTGAAAGCGAAACAAACACATTCGCATTTACCTATAATATAAAGTTATAATATTAGTTAGGATAATCCTAACTAATATTATAAAAGCAAAAATGAGTTTGTTTGTTTGTTACCTTTTCACGCCTAAACCACTGAACCGATCATCCTGAAATTTTGCATATACGTTGACTGTTGTAAAGAAACGGACATAAGCTACCATTCATCCCGAAAAAAATTACTGTTCCCGAGGAAAACAATAATAACTTTCTTATGATAATAGATGGCGCCACGTGTCTTGATTGAATTATATTATTACAAGCATAGTATAATCAGAATTGATTATCAAATTCTAAATTAACGCGAGCGAAGCCGCGGGCAAAAGCTAGTATTATATAATATCAGTACTGCTTTTAAACTGTTCCATTGCCAACCCATGCTGGTATATACAGGCACGATTATATGTCATTAGAGTACCATCAGGTCTAAAGATTGACACAGCCGTCAAGGGGCATGACACCTTACCAGCTAAGTCAGGTTAAAGGATGCGAGCTTAATGCAGTTTAACGGGAATAATCCTCACGACACAGGACTAATACACAGTGAAAACGTGAAGTGAAAACTTTAATACTTGATCATAAACACTTCTTTATAAACAAAAAAAATAGGGGCGGGTCGGATTCCTGATACTCTCTTACGGGTTATTAAAGGGGTCAAAATTTCGTTATTTTTTGCGTAGGACGCCCATTTCTGAGATATTGTTAATATTAGTGTCCGACCGAAACTAGTTTTTACGGCCGAAACCGAAACCGAAACTTCCTTAAAAGGTCATGTTTACGTGGCAAAAAAAATTGTCAGTCATAATCACTTTTATTTCTAAACCACATTAATTATTCAGTCTGTGATATTTGCACTAATCTAATGATTGATGATTTAACTTATTATAGCTCCTTATTTCAGATAAATTATTTGTGAATATATACTTACTTTAAAAAAACTCATTATTTCAAAAAAATAATGAGTTTTTTTTAAGGTAAATATTTGTACTTTACGCTTTTTCAACTCTCAATCGTTAGCGATTAAGGTTTACGGTATCGCTACCGGTATGAAATAACTGTAGCGCTTTATTTAAAAGGTTCACTGAAAGCAGTTGAGATTTGCGGTTACGCTACTGGTGCAAAATATTGATAGCGCTATTTTTTATGTATCACTATACCTTTATTTAACCTTCATTCACCCGAAAAAAGTGCTTTGATGAGGACCTACGAGTCCTACGACCTACGTGACGTTGTCAGCTCTCAGCGACGAGGACATTGCGATTGTCATCAAACAAAACTTATGACAAATGTATATGCCTTATTGTTAGTGGTTTAGGTAGCGTAAAAAATAACGGTAGGATTATTTTACGATAGCGAAAAAATTGTGTATCTTAATTATAACTACTTAATTATATTAAAATAAAAAAGGTATGACGTCCTACCGTTAACCTTTATAACCGATATCTTTCGATATGCGGTACCTACTCTCAACCAATCCAGTAACCAAAAATACGAAAATACAAAATAGCTATATAAACAAAAGAAGACTCTTATAACAAAAAATATGTTTTAAATAGTCTGGTTAAGCTCAGATGCCAACGTCCTAATGTTGGTTGAGAGCTTATTGATATTTACGAATTATGTGAAACAAAAGCTAAAAACTAAAAAATAATTTTTGCCTAATATGTTTAGGTACACATTTATTTATTTATTTATTATACACATACCAAACAACTGCCTCATCTTAAGAATAAAATAATTTCTTCTAAACATTGCTCATTTTGTATGGTACTCTTGTTTATGAACTACAAAAGTACAACCACTAAACATTTGCAAATAATACTCAAGATATGAAAATAAAAGTTTTCTCTCGAACTAAAAAAACTATAATAAGCCTAATTGAACTCCAATTATGACAAATTTTAATGGACTGATAATTATCAGTATTCATAATAAGCTTTTCACTCGTCATTTTACAACAAACAAAACAAACTACCGCAAAGTTCGCGGCGCAAACACAAACAAGTTATGACACGACTACGACGCGGCAACATTTCCGATCGCAGTGCGAAACTGAATTCAGTTTCGGTTTCGGCCATAGTTTCGGCTGAATAACAGCCGAAACCGAAACTAAGCCGAAACTCGTTTTTTTGCCGAAACTAGGCCGAAACCGAAAGTTCGGTCGGACACTAGTTAATATTCTAAAATAATTTAAAAATGGAAAGCGTGGAAGCGTGACGATGACGCGAGTTCTATGATTTTTGTTCACCCAAGCAGTGCGCAACGCGCCTAAAGAAGTTTTCACTTCAAAAAAGAAACTTGAGAGGTGTCAAGGGACACCCGGATGAAACGAAGTTCCTTTCGATTAATTAGTGAAGGAATTGTAATAAAATTTTATTTTTTTTAAGTTATAATAATATTTTTTTTATTATTAACAAATATAATGTAATATAAATTTAATCAGTAGGCTCAATTTTAGTAATAATTGGCTTGTGGACATTAACAATACATACATATTAAGAAATAACCTTAAACTTACAACTATAGCAAAAAGTGTCGTTACAAAAAGTGCTCGAAGTATCGAACCCGCAACACTCGACGGTGTAGTAACGAGACGAGATAACATCTTAAAACTACTCGCCATATATACACAGTCAACATATAAACTAACATAGTTTATGTAATTTAATTAGGGGACACAATATTAAAGACCTGTTTAGTGCTGTTTACTTTCAAAGTAACAGGCTTATTTTATACAAGTGGGTGGCAATTTCCAACGAGAAAATATCATTGGCTTTAAACTGTCTACAATATTTTTTGTAAATCCTTACTAATATTATAAATTTGAAAGTAACTCTGTGTGTCTATCTGTCTGTCTGTCTGTCACGGCTAATTCACTCAACCGATTTAGATGAAATTTAGTACAGATATAGTTTAAAACCTGGGGAAGGATATAGGCTACTTTTTATTGATGTAGGTACGACGCGGGCGGAGCCGCGCGCAAAAGCTAGTAGTTTATATTTATAAAATTTTAAGTGTGGGTGTGTAACTTAAGAATATATTTTGTTTTGCATATAAAGTGGTGCTTGATCATTTGTCCTGAAAGGATAACATCTTATATAATCATTCGTTGTAGATGTTTATAAATATAATATGCTGTCATCCCTCTTTATACACGTAGTCAATAATCTTTGGACCAATATCAAAACATTTTTAGTTACATTTTTTAGCATCTGATTTAACCGTTCAAAATATTTCTATCCTTCCAGCTTACGAAAGTAAGGCAGTGCTAGTTGTCAGACAATAATGATGTTCAGCCGTGTTTGGTAGCCGGTACACAGCTTTCTGATAGTTGTGATGCCTATCGATTCGGCTTAAAATGTACTTATTATATTTTAATTCATAACATAACGCATCAATAATCGACAAACCTTGATAAATAATATGAAGATAATTAAACTGATTCCTAAGATGCATTAAATTAACGTAGGTAAATATTACCTCGGATATAATCTATATATTAATACGTGAAGCGAAAACTTTGGATCCCTTTTTACGAAAATTGGGCGGACGGAGGAGTATGAAATTTCGCACACTTATAGTTTATACAGAGAAGAAGTGACGAATGCTAATATTTTTTTAAAATATGCCTAAGAAATACATTAAATTAATGAAAAAACACTACACGCACACAACCATGCATTTGACACACGCAGTCGAAGCGCGTAACTATGGTTACATATATCAATATATAATGACATAAAAAGTGTCGTTACAACTTTGGTCTTATTTTTTCCGTCTAGCCCCCTTTCGCAACGCGCGATAAGGAACTTCGTTCCAATATCACCTACATTCGTAATAAACATTTGTGGATCGCACACATTTTATCACATGTGTGTATATGTATCGCAAACGTTCCTCGCTTATTCTACAAAACATATCAACTAACCACTCCTCAGATAAACATCAAAGGTGACTAAATCTATCTTCTGAAAGCAGAAGCAGCACTCGGCGTAATGAAACAACAATGCATATCAGAATTGTCTAACACAAAGCTAAGATCACTTCGATAGCTCGGCTATAAAAGTCTCGTCCACGAGATTGACAGTTCACTATGTGACTATAAAAATAGCACTAAATATTTTTAGTGCTAATGAACATATAACTTATTAAATGCGAAAATTGTCATGATGTTTATTACCCATTTTCACATTAATAGTTCTACGGGTTTGAATGAAAATTTGCATACATATAGACCACTAGCTGGCCCGCGAGACTTCGTCTGCTTCATATAGGAGATTTTTTCCCGTTTTCGCAACATTTTTCATTGCTGCTCCGCTCATATTGGTTGTAGCGTGATGTTATATAGCCTATAGCCTTCCTCGATAAAAGGACTAACCAACACTAAAATATTTTTTCAATTCGAACCAGTAGTTCTTGAGATTAGCGTGTTCAAACAAACAAACAAACAAACTCTTCAGCTTTATAATATTAGTATATATAAGTTAGCATAACACATAGTATTTTATTTTTACTCTACTTCAAATGCAGCTTTAGTGCTATTTGACAAATATATTACATCACGCTACGACCCACGGGGGCGGCACAGTAACGATAAACGCGGGAACATTCTAGAAATATATAAAAGACTTTTCTGATGGTATGTTGCAATAACGTTATTTATTTTTGCTATATTTGCATTGAATGCCATGTAACAGACACAATAGAAAATGTATTGTTCCCGGTCATTTATGACCGGCATGGCGGTCAATGTGTTAATAGCTTTTGCCCGCGGCTTCGCTCGCGTTAATTTAGAATTTGACAATCAATTCGGGTTGTACTCTGCTTGTAATAATATAATTCAATCATGATTTGAAACACAGGTGGCGCCATCTATTGTCATAAGAACGTTATTGTTGTTTTCCTCGGGAACAGTAATTTTTTCGGGATCAAAGGTAGCCTATATCCGTTTCTGTACACCTGACAATGTATATGCAAAATTTCAGAATGCTCGGTTCAGTGGTTTAGGCGTGAAAAGGTAACAAACAAACAAACTCATTTTCGCTTTTATAATATTAGTTAGGATTTTAATCAAATGTACACTACCACTTGGCTAGATAAAGGACTACCATATTAAAAAAGGATCATGTAAATCGGACTAGAAGTTTTCGAGTTATAAGCACAGAAACGGACATATGGGTATGTTTTTAATTTTTAATTGTATGGATTTGCTAATGACGGATAAAACGTTAAAGTGATATCGATGAAACACACGAGTAAACAATGTCTTGAATTACTTTATATCGCAATATGCGCTCCCGTGATATTTATACGGGTGAACCCGCGTGTAATCACTAGTGTAATAACCACAGAGTACTTTTTTATAGTAATAACTGCACCGACTGCATTGGATGTCTGGGGTTTTTATGTACTTCATTTAAATGTTCGTAAAATCCCTCGCTACACAGAACGGATTTCTACTGCAGGAGTTGTCTTTTAAATCATTAATAATAAAGAAAAAGGCACTTACGATTGTGACGACTGCTTTTTAAAATATATCCCACTTGAAGATTATAAATCAACACAATAAATTAAGTTTTTTGTAGTAATTGCTTTCGCTCTCGACATACGTGTTCACTGTTTTGATAGTATATCTGAACTGTTTTAATATGAAACAAACATGTATTCTGCACGAAAACAAGTTTCCTCTTGATCGCACAAAGTCAAATGTTATGTATTTTTTATTTTAATGAAGTTTTTTTTTTTTAAAGGTAAGGTCCGGTCTACATTAAGTTTCAAGTCCTCTGTCGCTGGAGATTTTTGAAACATTCCAATAACGGACCATAGTACACCTAGACATCGAATAAATAATTTTATTATAATAACTAGCTGTTACCTGCGATTTCGTCCGCGTAGATTTTAACTAAAAAGTGTTTGTCGCCGCGGAACCCTATTTTTTTCTAAAATCAAGGTAGCCTATGTTACTCCTTATAACATCAGCTATCTGCCAGTGAAAGTCCCGTCAAAATCGGTTCAGCGGTTTCGGAGATTACCCGGAACAAATAGACAGACAGACAAAAAATTTAAAAATAGGTGTTTTCGTATAGGTACCTTATATACTTTCATATGCATTAGATAAAAAGGTGTTATTTTGACATTACAAACAGACACTTCAATTTTATTTATTTGTATAGATTATTTATTTATTGCACAAAATACAGTTACAGAAATGTCAACCTTGTACATAGATGCATAAATAAAACTTAAGACAAAGTATTCTGAAAATTTGTTAAAGGATCACCTGTCTCCTATAAATATTAGTGGGTCATATAAATAATATTCTATCACATACACGCAACACCATCTAGCCCAAACTAAGCAGAGCTCGTACTATGGGTACTAGACAATGGATAAACATACATAGGTACATATTATACATAGAAACATCCAAACTAAGACAAACATCCATTTCCATGCACACAAATGTTTATCTTGTATGGGAATCGAACCCGCGACCTCAGGCGTGGCAGTTGGTTACACTAACCACTACGCCATCGAGGCCGACAATAAATAAATAATTCTATAATTAATTAGCTTTTGTCCGCGGATTCGCTCGCGTTAATTTTGAATTTGACAATCAATTCGGGTTGTACTTTGCTTGTAATAATATAATTTAATCATGATTCGAAAGACACGTGGCGCCATCTATTATCATAAAAACGTTAATCTTGTTTTCCTCGGGCATAGTATTTTTTTTCGGGATGAAAGGTAGCCTTTGTCCGTTTCTATACACCTGACAATGTGAATGCAAAATTTCACGATGATCGGTTCATTGGTTTAGGGGTAAAAAGGTAACAAACAAACAAACTCATTTTCGCTTTTATAATATTAGTTAGGATTAGGATAGGATTAGGATTAGGAAGTTAGGATTACTGACCAATTATTGTTATAATCTAGCGGTTGCCTAGTGGTCGATATTCGACCGTAATACATAACATTGGTGCCAATTCTGTTGTCACAAAATTCTCTAAGCTTAACTAAAAATCACTAAAATTTAGTTTAGTCCTCTCAAATGACATTTCGTATTCTGAAATCGTAAAAATGACAGGACTAAAAAAAATTTAGTTAAGTTTAGAGAATTTTGTGACAACAGAATTGGCACCATTGTCTTTTATATCAATGAATTTTTGTTTTATAAATTTGTTGCCTGCGCTCCTTCTCCATTTAGACTTTAACTGTGCCAAATTTTTCACTCCTAGGTTACAAAGTTTTCTGTTTACGAATTAATTTATGTATAGATACCTACTATTGTTTTTTTTTTTATCGTGACAAAGCTGTGTCTGCAATCTGTACATTTAAGATATTTTTGAAATACCTGTTATGATTGACTATTTGAATTTTGATGAGGACTAAGCGCTAGTTCAGACACGCGGGAACCGCGCGTTTACAAATCGTGTGGTTTGAAACCGCAAAGATGGTGATGCGATTATTAAGCGATTTACGAATGCGGAGCGTCAGTTTGATAATGGAAGTCGACGAAGAACTATAGGTTTTATTGTGGTTGCTCATAAAAAAAAAGAAAAAGGCAGTATTGGGTACGTCCAATATTAAGTGACCGACTAGTACATGGTCAGTTCGTAACATCCCAAATTAAGAATGTTCAATGAAAAATTTTTCAACTATTTGGGAATGTCAAAATCTTTTGATGAACTAATTGGGCTGATCAGGGAAGATATTTCAAGCTCTGAAGATCCCATATTGCATGTCTTTTCTCCACTTCATCAATAAATAACTCGGTGTCGAAGCGAGCTCACTTGCTGTGACGTGCTAACCGCGCGGTGCCCGCAACGTAACTGAACGCTTAGAAAAGACTCCATAGTAAGAGAATCGCGCGGGCCGCGCGCGATTCTATTTTCTAGCGGTTGAGTGGCGGTAACCGCGCGGCTTGAATAATCGCGCGGTTATATCTGAATGATTGCTTTATACTGATACAAATAAGATCCACGCGGTTTCCGCGCGGATAATATGTCTGGCCATCGGTGTGCTGTGCGTTTTTATGTACATAACTTCGAATAATCAGAGCCTTGGGATCAAACCCGAGACCTCCGCGTGGCAGTACACTGATCTCCCATAAGGCTACCGCTACTTTAGACTTTAATAACTTTATAGAATACTAGATATTGCCCGCGCCTTCGCTCGCGTAAAGGTACGTAAGATTAGTAACAGTACTTTTCCTGGATAAAAGGCCCTATATCCTTTTCTGTTCCCTTGAAAACTTGTATACGAAATTTCATGATGATCGGTCGAGTAGTTTAGGCGTGAAAGCGTAACAAACAAGCAAACTCACATTCGCATTTATAATATTAGTTAGGATTAGTATGTTTAAAACATTACTAATCAGTCGCAAGACAGGCAAGACAAGACAGGCTTTCGTCGATTATGCAGTTACGAATACTGAAGGTCTTGGGCACATCGCCAGAAACGAGCACTCGATGGAGAGACTTGTGGTGCAGGGCCGCGGTCGGTCTCCAACGCGCTGTATCGACCTTATCACGAAAGTTACGCAGTCAACCGTAATACAGTGTGCTCGCAATAATAATAATAAGGAGATGAGAAAAAAAAAGAAAACAGGAAAATAATAATAAGATTATGACATCTAGAGAAAGTTATTATCGTCCCTATTGTTCTATCTATAACAGGAGTCATACCAGAGCAGTTGCATCAGTCCTTTAAAACACTAAACTTACCACCAACAACCTACTACCTCCTGCAAAAGGCAGTAAAATATTGAATACATGCAGACTGGTAAGAAAATTTCTGCAAAGCGAATCAGATAATACTCTACCATTAACACATAGGTACTCACAGCGTACACACTCCACTGACCAACTAAATCCGTGACATCTTTTTCTTTCCGGCTAGCCAAGAAAATAAAAGAAAATATAAATAATAATAATAATAAATGTTTATTTCGAACTTTTAAAGAACATAGAAACATAATATAAATAACACCACGCAACGAACCACAAGGGCGGCGCGGCAAAACCAAACCACCACGCAGGCGAATCCGCGGGCACAGCTAGTAATATTATATGGAGACAGCCAGTAGCCGCCAGGGTTGGAGGGACATCGCTCGACGTGCGACAAATGTTGTCAGTACGCCGCAACCCTGTCCATCAATGATAGCCACGACCACTCTGACAAGAGTGCCCGACTAAGAAGAATCATTCGCACCGGACGCCATTAGTTAGTTTAGTTAGGCCCGGTATCCACCAAAGCGGAGAGGAGAGGAGACGAGAGGAGATGTGCTGCGAAGCTGGCAGGTTATTTCCACCAAAGCGGAGAGAAGTGTAGCGGAGAGGAGATGTGAGCTTTGTGTAGCAGAGATGATAGCGCCGCCTGGCCGCCCGACTAGACACTTCTCCGCTCTGCCGCGCCGCTTGCTCGCTCGCCGCACAAAATTCTATAGAAAAATGAGACATCTCCTCTCCTATCCGCTTGATCCATTTCCACCAAAGCTAAGCGGAGAAAAGATGTGGGAATAACGAAATCGGATTGCTTTTTCAAACACATCTCTCGTCTCCTCTCTTCTCCGTTTTGGTGGATACCGGGCCATTATCACACGGCACCACCCCTCCGCGCGAACGGCGGTGGCGGTAAAGCGAAAGAGCACCGCTCGACCGCGCGGTCGGGCGGTGTACGTGTGTTAGGCATCAACGGATTTAGTAGAGGCCAATGCGACGTGAGATCCGCTTCACCGCCTACCGTGTGTTGATCGCCTTAGTGAGACCAACCGCTAACAAAGATTGAATACAACAAGCCCGCGTATACACTGTGTACACAGAATTACAGATTAATGTAAACCTATAAGAAGGTTATTCAGTCAACGAGATATACACATACTGCGCGTAATTACATACAGTACATAACTATATACATAATATATATGCTTTATTGATTAATATTATAAACTAGTTTTTGCCTTCGGCTTCGCTTGCGTGATTGTAGGTTAGGTTAGATCAGTAACATTAGTTAGATAAGTCCTTTTCTGTTCACCTGACAACGTGTATGCGAAATTCCATGATGATCGGTCGAGTAATTAGTTACACCTAGTATAGTATTATATTATCTGTGGTTGTACGTAACAAACAAATAAAAATACAAACTCACATTTGCATTTATGATATTACTAGCTTTTGCGCGCGGCTCCGCCCGCGTAGTACCTACATCAATAAAAAGTAGCCTATGTCCTTCCCCAGGTTTTAAACTATATCTGTACCAAATTTCATCTAAATCGGATGAGTGGTTTAGCCGTGAAAAGGTAGCAGACAGACAGATAGACAGACAGAGTTACTTTCGAATTTATAATATTAGTAAGGAAGTAAGGATTATTAATTAGTTAGGATAGTTGAGATAGTTAGGATTGATATCTATACTTAAGCTGCGTATACATTACGCGCGGCAAACCCTCGAACATTGGCTCGCGCGGCGACCGCGCGCTATGGAGACTGGATCGCCGCGCGCGGCAGCTCGGAGATTGCCGCGATAGAACGTGCCGCAGAGCGAACCGATCATTGTCGGTTTTTAAGACCTCACCAAAGGAGCTT
This sequence comes from Catocala sponsa, assembly GCA_963564715.1. NCBI lineage: Eukaryota > Metazoa > Arthropoda > Insecta > Lepidoptera > Erebidae > Catocala > Catocala sponsa. The sequence goes on along the minus strand of OY751343.1, from coordinate 23,642,026 downwards.
CAGTCGCCTGCTCGCGCACAGTTGGGACGCAGTTGTGGATTTTAAAATTGGCTCGTGCGGCAATACGCAGAATGAACAACGAAAAGTGTCGTCTACTCATACGATTGTATGGCCTCAATGATTTGTTGTGGAACTAACTGGTCTGGCTATCTGCCGAGGATATTCGAGATGGATCGCTTGCAGCGCGCGGCAGCCGCGATCTACTTGAATTCATATCTTTATTTTGACTCGCGCGGCAAATGTACGAACATAGGCTCGCGCGGCTGCTGCGCGTAATGTATACGCAGCTTAATATTATAAAGCTGAAGAGTTTGTTTGTTTGTTTGGGAATTACATGGGTTAAAATTACTATGTGATAAATTCGTTAAAGTATCGAGAAAGCCAGAACAAAAACAATTGACTTTTATTTGGATAATGCCTGATGTAGATTGATCTTAGATAATTATTGAATGTTCAGGCGAGTAAAACCAGAATTCAACATTGCATTTTCTACGTATAACTCCGAGATGTCTGAGAGCAAATTATCTTAATAAAAACTGTTTAAAATATAATTTCAATCTAGTCTCAGTGTCTTATATAGGTATCACAAATGACTTTTTCTATATCCTTACTTTATATATGATACTAGCTGAACCAGTAGTTCCTGAGATTAGCGCGTTCAAACAAACAAACAAACTCTTCAGCTTTATAATATTAGTATAGATTACGACATCTCCCGAATTGCCAATGAATCCGGTATCGCGCACTTCATGAACTTTTAAACAACGGACAAAAATACACCCAGAATCGGACCAACTATTTGTGGTTCACATTTTTTTTTTGTCTCATGTGGACATCGAATCCACTGCGTGTGGTAGCAGTGGCGAGTAGACAACTTACACCACTACGCCATCCGTGCAGTCAGTAATAATGTCTTTAATAAGATTGGCCGCCGTGATATTATAGTGCACAAGTGTGTGCGCAAACACAAGAGCACTCTCTGTTCCCTAAGCCTCATGATCCGATGGGACGGTAATCCGACACGACCGGAGAGAGATCAGGCGCAGGACCAACGGCTTTACGTGCTTTTCGAGGCACGGGAGTGTCTAACACCGCCATCTTCCTAACTCCGGACTGCTATTATGAATTCTTAACAGAAAACCCGATAACTTTTTGTTGGCCCGACCCGGGATTCGAACCCGAGACCTCATGCACAGCAGTCGCAATCACTACCGCTGCGCCACAGAGGCAGTTAGGAACAAACATCCAAACCACTACTATCTAAACATAATACTCTAATACAGGGTTCACCAAATGACGGAAAGCTGACCTATTTTGTGCGGACCTTAAGTAAACAGTACAATACAAGTTACTTGCGTACGTAATTTAATCATTTATCCCGCGCTTTATTTTTGCTGCCGTCGTTTCGAGGTTTTATTTCTTAATTAATATTTTATATTAATTATGTAAATAAACTTTACAGTTTAAATTAACAAAAACATAATATAAAGAAATTACTAACTATGAGGAAAGCTTTTGAAATGTAGAGTTGGCGCCGAATGGAAAAGGTTTCATGGATAGAAAAAGTGAAAATGACAAATACTGGAACTTATAGAAAATAGAAGAGGCAACATGATTGGTAGTCCATTGAAATGTTACATGAGCTTTGCATTTTTTAGAGGACGTAATTTTATTTTTGGGACATTTTGTTTTGACCGGATTTCTCATGAGCATTGACGAACCCGGTCAACTTTGGAGCGCTGTAACAGCGTTTTAAATGAATGAAATTTAAAAAAAATATTTGAATTTTCCTGAAAAGACCATCTACAAGATTGGTTTGAGGTATTTTTTTTTAAATGTATAAAAAAGTTATAGAGCAAAAAAGAAAATTTTTATAGAAATTTTCTCACTTTTTAGCTTATAACTTCTTTAATTTTAAATTTAGGGCAAAAAGTTGTATGAACATATTTGTAGGCAAAGCGATTTGCTACAAATTATGCCTTTACGAATTTTTTGTAGGACGCATAGTTTCCGAGATACTGCGAAAAAGATGTTTGCACCCCTTTTTCCAAGATGGCGGCCGGGGGACAAGGGCGGCAACTCCACAAACTTGGGGTTAAGCTTCTATTGACCCCCCACACATGTCCCAAAAATAAAATTGCGTCCTCTAATAAATGCAATATTAGGTCCTTAAATTGTAACATTTCAATGGACTATGGTCACTTACTTAGACATGACTTTATTACTAATATTGAGGAAGGAAAAATAGACGCAATGAGAAAGAGAGGACCAAGAAGAAAGTTCGTTACCTATACAGATCAACTGAAAGAAAAAGCAAATGTAGATACGGAAATTGCTATACCGACAAGTGCATAGCATTTAAATATTTGATGGATTGTACATATATAAGTTTATTACTTCAATTTTATACAAATTTTATATGTGTTTGAGTCTAACATACATAATATTTTATTATTAAAATTGGTCTTCTAGTTGCCTATTTCAAAGGGTTGTAATGTGTTAGCTATATCTTTTCAAAACGTCGCCTCGATTCCTGATTACCAGAATATGCTGTTATGGCAAAATTCCTTACACTAAAACTCAAATATAAAAACCCTGAGACCAGGATCGGCCCAGCTCAGATATACAAGTCCTAATAAAGTACCGTAATTAATCCTTGCGAATTCAATTACTTTATTGAAAAATTTGTACATTGCAGCTTGAAGATTATTACTTACGGGCAACGTAAGATGCATAAACATTGCTTTCTGAAAATATTCACACGATTTAATTTCAAGTCCATAACAATTACATTCTAAAAGAAAATTTAGATAAAATAAAACTATAATTATAGAACTGCTTTCTATGAGCAAAACCATACATTTTAAAGTAATTGACGAGATTTATCACCTATTACTAAATTGACCACACCTTAATGTGACACACTGAATCTACTATATCGTGCTGATATATATTTTCCAAATATAGCGATAGCTCAGTGGGGAGTCCAACAGACTGCAATGCAGAGTGTCTCGAGTTCGAACCCACGTTGCGCATCTCTAACTTTCGGAAGTTATATGACATTTCGAAATTATGTGCGTATTGATTGACAATTATCGCCTGCTCCGTGCCTCGGAGAGCAGGTTAAGCGTCCCGGCTGCCATGAACATCTATGGCAGTCGTTATTGAGAAGTCAGTGCCCTCTAATATCCTGACACTGGTCTAGCCTTAGAGTATCGTTAGCCTTCGGGTTGCGGAGGTCAGATGGCAGTCGCTCCGTGTAAAAACTGATATCCAGTCAAATCCGGTTAGAGTAGAAAGCCGACCCCAAGTGACTTGGGAATAATAAAGACTAGGGAGAAGAAGATATATTTTCCAAATAATATATATTATTAGGTGCTCCATGTGTTTCTCCGCATCGATGTCACTGTGGTGAAGCCGTCGATGGCCTTGGCCACCGTGGCCTATCATGTAGCAGGAGTGCCGGTAGTTTTTCGCGGCACACCAACCTTAATGACATTATCCGTCGTGCTCTTGTCACTACCTGCGTGCCAGCTCATCTTGAACGTAATGGTTTGGCACGTGATGATGGGAAGAGACCGGACGGTATGTCATTGATGCTTTGGAAGATGGGTAGGCCTTTGGTGTGGGACGCAACGTGTGTCGGATACCCTTGCGCCATCACATCATCCCAGCACGGCGGCTTGTGCTGGAGCTACTGCTGCATCCGCGAAGACTCAAACTGCGCAAATACAATATCCTGGTAGGGGATTATGTTTTTGAGCCGTTTGGGGTCGAAATGCATGGGGTCATGGGGTCCCAGTGCTCGTGCTCTTTATAGAGAAATAGCAAAAAGGTTGATCGACGCTTCCCGTGACCAGAGGGATGGCCTTTATTTCGCGGAAAGAAAATGCATTGCCATTCAACATGGCAATGCTGCCAGTCTTCTGAGCACACTACCAGTTTACTGTGATGCGGAGGAATTCTATGGCGAAAATTAGAGGGCTTTAGTTGTCTTTTTCTTTTTATTTCTGTTTTATAATATTTTAGGTATAAGTTAGTTTTAAAGAATTGTGTTTATTATATGTACATAGTTGATAATATAACATACTGGTTGTCATCGCAAAAAAAATAAATCTTTTTGTAATATTGTATAATATACCTACCTTATGAGGCATTAGTTTTTTATTCAAAAACTAACGACAAAACCGTCTTTTAAAACAGTTTTCATAAGCACAACCCAAAATATCAAAGTAATTGATCTTATTTATCTTACTACTAATCTGACCACGTTATAATGTGGCACACTGTTTACTAGGTATATGCCTATCTTACGGCGGATCCCAGTAATCTATCTATGTGTATTCTAAAATATTCCGTATTACAGATTAAAAATTTGACAGTCTATGTTAAATTTTCTTTCTTTCCATAGAAAATAAGTTACATTTCCGTCTAAAAAGTTCGGATAACTACAGATAGTTTACCAAGTTACCATTGATATTTATCAATCCCGATTGTTGGCGTTCACAAGCAAGTCTTTATATTATTTTCAGTTACAAGGAAATTTCCTTTAACTAATTTATTACAAAGACCTGTTGTGAACCATATTTTATTTTGGAGACAGGTCAACTACCAATCAATATATAAAATTTTATATAAGGTTATCAGCTATCATATTATAGATAATAATAATATAATATTCAATTATATCAATGCTTCAAATATTTTACTCAATTCAAACCAAAGCTTATTTTAATAATGTCAAGTGCAATTGAATCTATGGACTTATTAAGACTATATTTTAAACGACTGAAATTTAACTACAGACTATCGTTCTTGTTCATAAAACGGATCTTACTAAAGACTTAAAACGAGGGGAAGTTAAAATAATTGGTATGTCAAACAAATGCATTGTAAAAAAACTTTATTCATTAATTTTCTGTGAACCTTTATATAGCAAGCTAGCACTCCCTCCTAGCATTACTAGATGTGCTCGCGGTTTCACTCGCGTGTATGATTACTGCGCTGCCCCCATGGGTCGTAGCGTGTATGTGACGGGGTAGATGCCATCTGGGCCAGAGAAACATATAGCAACACAATCCAGACGCCAATTTAGTCTTAGTACCTACATACGTTATCTTCGTGCAATATTACAACACATGAAAGAGTTACAGAAAGGGAACTTTAATTATGTAATAAATGAAACTTTTGACATTGTGTACACAATCGATCATATTCATACAACTTAGGAGTTCTAACGTCTTTGTAAGATAAATCCTTAAAAATACTGTTCATAAACTATACTAATATTATAAAGCTGAAGAGTTTGTTTGTTTAAACGCGCTAATCTCAGGAACTGCTGGTTCGATTTGAAAAATAAATTCTTTTAGTGTTGGATAGCCTATTTATCGAGGAAGGCTACAGGCTATATAACATCACGCTATGACCCACGGTGGCGGTGCAGTAACGATATACGCGGGTGAAACCGCGGGAACATCTAGTTACTTTTATAATTAACCTTTTAACCGCCCCACTTCATAACATTTGTCGTGCCCCTAGCGCCCGGCACAGTGAATCGAAAATAAATACTTATTTTTAGGACTTCTAATTATGAGACTAAAGTGTATTAAATTGTAAATGATTACTTAATTATCCATTTACACAATATAAACATTTTTTTGATAGAAAACACCGTAATTAAATAAAAAAGCAGATTAAACGAGCTGTGGTATCTGGTCGGAAATATACGACGCTGGCGAAATGGACACGAAAATATTTGTCGGATTAATCCGACGTAAGCGGTTAAAAGGTTAAAGAACGGAACATTGATGAATTTATAATTTGTTGTATTATCTGTCACTCAATTCCAGTTGTGTGAAGTGTTACTATTATTTATGAGCAGGCGCTTTGTGGATAGAATGTTAGTCTACTTATCTTTTACCTTAATATTTCAGCTGTTTCTTTATAAGTTAGTGCACTTATAGTATAAGACTAAAAGTTCATTCAAATTATTAACATAATATAATATTCTATCACATACACACAAACACCATCTAGCCCAATATAGCAGAGCTTGTACTATGGGTACTAGACAATTGATAAACATACATATATACTTTTTTTTGTAAAAACGTACATATTATATATAGAAACACCCAGACCAAGACAAACATCCGTGTTCATGCACACAAATGTTTGACTTGTGCGGGAATCGAACCCGCGACCTCAAGCGTGGCAGTCGGCTACACTGACCCCTACGCTATCGAGGCCGTAACATACCTGCACAAAATTATGTCAGTAGCTACGTTTTATATCTAAGCCGACTATATTGACTCACTAGATGTTCCCGCGGTTTCACCCGCGTTTATCGTGACTGCGCCGCCCCCGTGGGTCGTAGCGTGATGTTATATAGCCTATAGCCTTCCTCGATAAATAGGCTATCCAACACTAAAAGAATTTTTCAAATCGATCCAGTGGTTCCTGAGATTAACGTGTTAAAAAAAAACAAACTCTTCAGCTTTATAATATTAGTATAGATTTATAAAACTGTTTTAAAATGGTGACCATTCACGGTGTAATTTACGAAACGTTATATCAAAATATAGGTAGTAAAATAATTAAACGATTTTAAAATGTTTAAAAATTAGTTATTAGCAATATGTATCGTAAAATAGTAAGTAAGTACCTATGCATACTTACTAAAGGAACGTTTCCTCATAGCTAAATACCAGATAGGCCTACATAGAGCCTCGCTGATTTCAGCATGAATATTACTGTTGTGTTTCGTTCGGTGAGTGAGAGTGTCAGAGGCCCATGACCCTCTTCCCCCTTCCCGCTCCTTCTCCTTCCCACTTCCTATCCTAAAGGGTTGGTAACGCGCAAGTGATGCCTCTGGTGTTGCAGGCGTCCATAGGCTACGGTGACCACTTTCCATCAGGTGGGACACCTTAGTAGTATAGAAAAGGCCTTTATTAGAATCATTGAATAAATTATTTTTAATATGATAATTATTCGAACTGGCCTTCATAATTACGTATTTATTATACGTGACTTTAACCGTTAATGATGTCTATTTATAACATTCTCACAGTCTTTATTCCCATACATGTTATAAAATGCATTATTATATGTAAATTTTGCCCATTACTCTCAATTTCATATGACAAAAAAAGAATCAAACTCCACAACTTCACTAAAGAAATCATTGTCGAGCACAAAATAGCTTCATCCGGCGACTAATATTATAGGGGCTTGTGAATAGCAAAGTTAGAAAGAGAAAAATCTATATCCCTTTTTAAGCCAGAAAGAGATAAAACATTTGCTAACGAAGAGTGAACCCATTCTAAGGGGTAAAAAATACGCCTATCTCACATATTCACGTTTGCAACTTGCCACCATTATTATTTCTTTCATATTTAATCAAAGTTAATACTCTGAAATAAAGATAAAATATCCAATAGGACATCCAATTTACCAAACAAACAAAATCAGGGGTCAATAAAATGATGTTCAACATCGAACCCCTCCCACAAACCTACACAGCACAGACTATAAAACCGGTGTCAAGGTCAGCGCAGTTCAGTAACACCATTCGTTCCGTTCATTCAAAAGACATTCATTCGTTGACGCATGCGCAGAGCCGAGTTCTCATATCGTTTGCCGCGTTTATTCATTCTAGTTCCGACCGGTAGCACAGTCTCACATATTTTTACTCTAAATAAATCTATATTTTATATTTAAAAATGGAGTTCGTTGGCAAGAAATACAAGATGACCTCTTCGGAGAACTTCGATGAATTCATGAAGACTATCGGTAAGTGTATACAAGCAATATTATCATTGTAATATTCTAGAAAAAAATCGATGTCGGATGCCGGCCGGCTCGCAAGCGGCCATGCCGCGCGCCGCGGAAAGACGACACCTTTTTACACTTATTTTACTTTGATAGATTTTTATTCTGCCTTGTTTTACGTTTAGATTTATACTTCACAATATTCTCGACCTTTCTTTGCCTCGTGTATTCTCATATTTGACGGTGCTATATCTTAAATATTGTCTAAATACCTTACTTTTTAATAAAAATCGGGTAATTTTTTCGATCCTACCTTCGTCAATTTATTATATTCATAGTAAGTTTAAATATTTTCCAGTTTATTAATAATTCACTTTAATTTGAACTGGACTAAGAGCTATATCTAAATAAAATTCATAAAATAATTTTGATTGCCTACCTGTAAATTTTAGAGAGCGTTACTGAAATGTTATGTCGCAATTTCCACGCATAATTAATTCTGAATGCTACTAGACATTCAAAGTGGCGCTTTAATCAATTATACGAACATTTTAACAAGAAAATTAATAGCTTTTGTAGAATTATCGATTGCATTGTTCCTTTTTGATAGCTTGTACACAGTTCTATAAATTATATCGATATACCTACCTACTCGCATATTTTTTGCAACAGGATAATGCAAGCATTTTCATGAAGTGTTTTGTGAAGTATTAAGCCATACAAAACCTTGAACGAACAATAAATGTAACTGATGCATAACGTTTGTATTATATTTTTGTATTTCGTATTTTATTTTATTGTAGTAAAATTTTCTTATTCTCTTTTATCCTATGAATGTACCTACATTTAAACCAAATGTAATCTTTATATACACACATACATAGATTCACGCCTGTTTCCCAGAGTGGTAGGCAGAGACTACGGATTGCCATTTGCTACGAAATCTTAATAAATAAATCTTAATCTTTATATAATTTTGTGTTAATATAATTTTCTCGGTCCAGAGGTGGGCCGGGCCTTGATGAGTCTGAAATACCCAATTGAGATACGCCTAAATTTGTTGAACTTGGAACAATGTTCATAGATTTAGTAGAAGTATTTAAAACAGAGTTAAAACGGAGTAGGTGATAAAACATAGCTAGCAAATATGGGTGTGGTTCGCCCTACCCATCTCTTCCACTATACAAAGGCGTATATCTTTGATTTTGCACTGGGAAACGGTGCAACTACCTGTAGAGCAAATAGTTAGTCCAGTGAGGGTAGATCGATACCGCAGCGGCGCATCGTGTCACGTGACCGTTGCACTATATAAGTTTTTAGGTCACTCTCTGTAGCAAATGGATGATTTCTATGGGTTGGGAGATAAAGCAAAGCATTTATGAGGAGCCCAGTAGGTTTATGTTTTAGTTAGCTTCTTTGTTCTTGTTTTATTACGAAGTCTATATTTTTGTTTGTTTATTTAAAAAGTCAAGTAAATAAAGCCAAAGAAGTGTGTCAGGATCGTAGCAAATGGAAATCTGTAGTCTCTGCCTCCCCTCTGGGAAACAGGCGTGAATCTATGTATGTATGTAGGTATTTAAAAAGTCAACTGTTGCGCTAGAAATAATAATAAATAAATCCATTTATTCTCTCACAAAAGTTTGTTATGCTAGTTATATTTACAGAAATGCCACAAAAATATATTTTACAGAAATAATTCTTTTGTAGCGGGGGGATTTTACAAGCATTCATACGATGTAAAGCAAATGTAGTCAAATATCAGAATGTCTTTCAGGCTTTTCTTTCAATTCAATTTTCGGCAATTTTTAATTTAAGTATTCATTAGTTGCCAGAATGTATTAAATTATAATTTTTATAAAAACATTGCATTTAGTCTAGGGATTTAGACATTTTTAATGAAACAAGATAACTTCTCGCACTAGCAATAATTCCTTTGTTTTATAACTTTTTTTTATTATTGACTAAAAATTTGCAATAATAATATTATGGCTTAGATCACTTGCTTAAACCACTAGGGTTTTTATGCGAGTGTTGCGGAGGTATAATATAAATATTTAGACATCAGAAATAAAATAGCCAGGCTCAGAAAAAATATTAGAGGGTGATAGAATTTTTTGTCGCTTGTGGCAATTTAATCTTAGTTACTGGTTGAAATAATTACAAAAACACGCATATATATCAAAGTACTAAAAAGTTTTAAAATGAGTTTTATATAAAATAAAAGATTTTGTTCTTTGATATAATATACCTATGTTATTGTAATTTTTTTAGCTCTAGAAAAAAATATAACTGTTGTTAGAATTTGTATATAACAAATTGTTAAGTTAACAAGCAATGAAATTATTTATAAAAAAAAGTTTTTTTTGTTTATCTATGAAGAAATGCCTATTATGATTTTTAAAGAGAAAATAATTTCTTAAATAATCAAAAAATTAAAAAACGATTATTAACAATAGAAAATATTTTTAAGAAATTTTTTGTTTTAAGTCCAATCTTTTGCCAAGACAACATTGTGGTAAAAAAAATTTTGTGAAAATATTAATCTGGTCTATTTGTTTATAAAAAATTGTTTCACAAATGATGTAAAATAAGGTTTCCAACGTTGCTGAATGTCATTGTTAAATACAAAAACAGCAATAACATAATAAATGGAGAAAAAAAAATTAAAAACATTTCTAGGACTTTTCATTTTTTGTTAACTTTGAAAAATTATTATAAAAAAAATAATAAACTTTAATTTACTTTTATCGCGTTATCTTGTTAAGTATACATGTATAAGAAGGGCTCCAAGAAGCCAAGAATTTATAGATATATTATTTAAACTTTTATGTAGCCATTTAAGATAACAGAGATTGTAAAATAAATAATTAATTAACAATAGTACAACTTTTTGAAAAATTGACTTAGTTTTTTTTCCAACGGAGATTTATTCTTTCAAGGGTCTGGATGATGGCATAATATATTCATATTTTTAAATTAATTTTTAATTTACTAAAACATAATTATATTATGTGGGACACTGTCTTTAGCGGTAGTGCGCCTGTATCGTTACGCCCTATTTTCGGCGTTGGATTAAAATTATAAATAATAGAGATAGTTACGGGAGTGGGAGCTTTTTTTGGAAATTTCCTCCTCTTCAAGGATCATTTTTCAAAATTCCTTAAATATTAATAGTTTTTGAGTTATTAACAAAAAAATAAATGCTATCTTTTTTTCATCTTAATTTGTTAATAACAATTGCAACTTCTTATGTGCTTATTACATACTTTCGATACATTTTTCTAGACGTCATTCCGAATCGAATGAGCCATCGCTCATATTTTTAGGAACTGTATCAAGAATTAACACGTTTTTGAACTTGTTAACTAGCCTATAACATGATATTCGAAATTGCGACAAATAAAATAAAGATAAAAGCGTGTATCATAAAGATATGGTTTACAAAGTATGTATGACACGCAATTTAAAATTACACTTTATGTCATTGTGTATAAGGTATTATTATAATATTAGTTCGGTCACACGCAACCGTTTACTAAGTGAGGTAGACTATGCTTGTTTGAGTTGGGTAGTTATTGAGTAATTTATCTATTTGTTTTGCTACTAATATAAATATGAGTTTGTGAAGATGTCTGGATGTTTGTAATCACGCGTAAATCGTTGAACAGATTTACATGAAAGAAGGGCTAACCCTTCTTTCTTCTTTGAGTGTTTTTTTATGAAAGGGACCATAAATAGCCTTAGTATAATCCACGCTGGCCCAATGCGGGTGGCAATGTTCAGACATGCAGGTTTCCTTACAATTGACACGAGCAAACACACATTACTTCAAATCAGAAGAACGTAAAGCAGCATCGAAATTGAAACCTCTATATAACAGTTTATGAGTTTAACAGTACTCACTAGCTAAGCTTCCGTAGCTAATGCGTTTGTTTTAAGAGATATTATTGGAATACTGCCTTTTGAAAATTACAAATCTAAATTCAACAAATAAATATCTTTACTTTGCATTTATAATTTTACCGTTTATGAACGCCCGTCGTGCAGGGATTGTTCCCTAGTATACCTAATCACAATGATTATTTATTTCGTAAAACACGGTAAAAGATATCTAATTAGATACATTTTCAGGTCTTTGAAAAATTATACCTACGTGGTAACTGAATCTACGGCAGAATACATGAGTATTCTAACCTATGTATTCTTCCTATTTATAACCTATGTATTAAAAATAGGTTCAGTAGACGACCTAAGAACGAGTTATAGTAATTATAATAATTATAGTAATTATCACCTGCCACTTGGTCGGTACTCATAGTAACTAGGCGATAAAAACTATTAAAGGTATATCGTTGCCATACCATACGCATAACGTACATAACTACATACTATAATAACAGAAAAACTTAGCAAGTATGTGTACTTAGAACTAGCTGTCTTCTGCGGCTTTGGTTCACGTTTATGATTATTGCTCCGCTATCGTGGCTTGTAGTGTTATGTTATATAGCTTAAGACTACACCGAGCGTAAGACAGATAATGACAGAGCTCGTGTGGCGCATATTCAAATCGGCGCGCGGCCCCCATAGTAAAATTGTATGGAGGATTTGAAGAGCTTTTTTGATAAATATGTATCTTTATTGTTAACCAATAACTGAAATATTTGAGACGGACAAATTGTAATATAACTATTTATGTGTCGTTTAAGCTGTAAAGTAGGATATATTTCTACTGTTATAATCTAAAAATCACGTAACACGAGCTTACGTTTTTGCTTTTCTCGTGCAAATTTACGTCATTTTGTAGGCGAAAATATTAATTAAAATCTTCAGCTTTATAGTATTACTAGGTTTTCCGCGGCTTTGCGCTCGCTCGGGAGCAGTTCTTTTCTGAGAGTTACCCTATGTCCCTTTCTGTACTCCTGACAACGTGCATGCGAAATTTCATGATGTTTTGTCGAGTAGTTAATCTATTGAGCCGCAGCGGCACACGGGTGGCCAGACACAATAGATTTTAAATTATGTCTGGTATTCTAAGACTTGACAGATTAAGGCATGAAAGTGAAACAAACACATTCACATTCGCATTTAAATTATTGTTAGTATTAGTATATTCATTGAAATTAAACTACTTTATACGGATTTTATCGCGTTGTTTAATTAACATTCGCGTAAACAGAAGACAATATTAAGTATTTGTATATATATTACAATTATTGAACTATTTATACTTACTTTCACCGATGCGATAAACTTTGTAAAAAATAATATCATGTGTCATACTACGTCCGCAATGTTCTCGGCTAGAACTAGACCAAAACAAAATTATTAATAACATTCCATTCTTCCCACTGCGCTCGTTTTGATCGTCCGTAATCACAAGTATCATCAGGCCCACCCACATCTCAACTATGTTTTATTATTACAGTCCATTCTAATAACTTTGACATGTAGGTCTGTATAATACACATAGTATGTTATACAATAACATGAAGGACGTCCTTGGGTATCTGTATAAAAAGACATTTATAATGTACTATGCGCCGTCTCCGTGGGTCGTAGCGTGATGTTATATAGCCTATAGCCTTTCTCGATAAATAGGCTCAACACTAAAATAATTTTTCAAATCGAACAAGTGGTTCCTGAGATTAGCCCGTTCAAACAAACAAACTCTTCAGCTTTATAATATTAACTAGATGTTCCCGCGGTTTCACCCGCGTTTATCTTTACTGCGCCGCCCCCGTGGGTTGTAGCGTGATGTTATATAGCCTATAGCCTTCCTCGATAAATAGGCTATCCAACACTAAAAGAATTTTTCAAATCGAACCCGTAGTAATCACGCAGAATAAACAAGGAGAAACATCGTTTGTACTATGTCTGTAATGGGTAATTATTTTGCTGCAATGTTATTTTAAAACTGCTATATCTCCTAAGATATTCATTGAAATCGAATGATGTATAAGGCAATTTTGTTTTAAATTAAATACTTGTGATGAATAACGTATTTATTTGGATAAGGATTAATATCATGTTTATAAAAATACCATCGCAAATAATGCATTATTTTAGAACAAATTTCGTTAGCATAAAAATGGTTATAGTGAGCCAACCTTAAAAGATAGACATATGCTGTCGCGGACTTTTTTTAGAACTTTAAAGGGGAACAATTCTGTCATACATTATTTTTGCGAAACTTTAACTGTTTACGCAGCGCACGCAGCGAAAGCTCTCAAAAGGAAAAAATACTCTCCGATTTTGAAACATTATTCATTGGTGCTCCGCTCCTATTGATCTTAGCGTGATGATATATAGCCTATAGCCTTCCTCGATAAATGGGCTATCTAACACTGAAAGAATTTTTCAAATCGGGCCAGTAGTTCCTGAGATTAGCGCGTTCAAGTAAACAAACAAACAAACTCTTCAGCTTTATAATATTAGTATAGATATAGATTAGATTTTGCCCGCGGCTTTGTTCGCTTCTATGTAGGTTAAGTTAGGTTAGTAACAGTACTTATTTCTGGATGATGCGTACCTTATGGCCTTTTCTTTTGCCCTGACAATGTGTATGCGAAATTTTATGATGATCGGTCGAGTAGTTAAGGAGTGAAAACTTAACAAACAAACTCACATTCGCAGTTATAATATTAGTTAGGATTTGACTGCACGGATGGTGTAGTGATTGGTCACTGCTTCGAGATTTGTGCGGTTCGATACCCACACGAGGTAAAAATTGTGTGATTCACAAGTAGTTGTTCTGAGTCTGGGTATTATTTGTGTCCATTGTTTGAATGTTTGTAAAAACCTCAATGATACAAGAATGACTCTTGCGGGAGTTGGCGAGTACCATTACGGCTGATAATCTTCAGGTGTATTAGCGCTAAAGTTATACTATTATTATATGTACATCAACTACTAAATATAATTACCATTTAACAAAACATTTTCTCATCGTCATATAATAAATAATGGGATTAAATATAATGACCACCAAAAATACTAATTGCGCAGCAAAATATGCTTACTAAAATATATCATAACGAGAACGTATACGCCTCAAATCACTGCATTTCGTCTCGGAAGCGTTAAATTATGTTAGGTTCCTTCTTAAACCCATCCAAATATAGGAGCCCCGCTCCGCGGGGCTCCGTCGGGCTCCGTCGACGTATTATGATCTCTTTAAAAATATTTTGCTGTGCAATTTAGTGATCATTTACTATTTTTGACTGTTATATTTTACTATATCTGGTGATAAGTTAAACATAAGCCATAAATAATTATTGATTAGTGCTAAATGGTATAAGCAGCTCTCTCATGTGGTAAGAGTATTGTCCAAGTTCCATCTGGTTATTGTATTTTATTTGGACATAAAAACAGCGTAAAATATCAATACTACTAATTTTTGCACAAAAAGATAATTACGCATATTGAGCCTTGCCCTCGAAGAACAGTAAACTATGACCAACCAATGGCCAAAATGACTCATTCTCACTGGAATCGACAAGATAAAGTTTTACGACCTGATAAACAAATAAACGAACTTATTCTCTTTAAAAAACATAATTTTATTACCTGCTCTGAATGTGTTATCTTGTGATAAAGTGTACAATGCAGTCTTGTGTCGACGATTTAATTGATAATAACATGAATGGGGCTTTGATGGAAGTTTGTTAAACATTCTTCTTGAGAGGCCTCCGGACGGGTCAAACGATTTCTTTTTATTGATGTTCTAACGTCATACATTCCCGTTGCTGGGGTAGGCAGAGAGGCAGTGCTAACATAACTATTTTGACATCTATTGACTATGAATAAGCACGCTAAATTCTTTTACATAGCTATTATTTTTATTTTGCTGTTAGAAGTTAGATGCCAAAGTATAGTGTGATTTGCCGTTAAAGATTTTTCGCGTCTCGCTTTCTAGTAACGAGCCGTATCAAAATATGACATTCACCACAGACATGGTCTGCGTATCTACTGTCCAGTTAAGTCCATTCTCAAGAGAACGTGCACTTGATTTGAGTAGACTAGCCACAATTTCTTAGGACCTTGGCAGGCTCTGCAAATAATTACACACACATCAACAAATTTCAAAATAAACGTCTAAATATTATAGTAACTTTGCTATCTGGCAGAATGCTGTTTGTCGCCATGGTAGAGAAAACATTTCATGCAGAACTGCAATTATTTCACACCTTAAAAAGGCTTAATAAAATTCAGTAATATCAAAATCTCTAACAGAATTAATTTTTTGTAGCCCGTGGAATTAACTCTATAACTGAATAATAAATATACAAAAGTTTGCGTGTTCGTAACATATTCACTTATTCAGCTTCTACTTATAACTAAGTAACATAAGAAAAAGCTTTCAGCATCATTGAATATTAACATAATTATTCACTTCCTTCATTAAATAAGTAATCAGAATTAAAAAAGGCAAACCAGACACGTTTTTCTTTAGTTTCTGATTGCTTAGTTTTTGTTGAAGCTAGTGTGTATTCGTGGATTAAGTATGGCCGGAACATTTGCATAACGAAACAGGTGAAGTGTTTACGTAATGTTTATTTAATTCAACATTAATCTTTGAACAAACCAAGTTATGAAGAAAATTATAAATATTATACGGTTTTGTAAGTAGTGGACCATTCTACCATCAGATGGAATTGTTTCCAAAAATACTTTCACTGATCTAGTAGTCGGATAGTCTCATCAGCTGTAGGTGAACTTGCTGACGACACAAACATAATGACAAATAGCTGTACGTGACAGCGAACAAGTAAGTCTTTTAGACCTTTCCAATGTACCTACATTGTTGTACATAGGTCTAATGATTCATTGCCTGTTTTACACATAATTTTATTAGAAACTCTGAATTACTCGTCTTTTAGAACGAATACTAACATAGTAAATTTCGAATCATCAATTCCATGAATTTATGCCAACTAAAAGCGCATTTATTTGGCTATAAAATCTAAGAATCTCTGAAATTTTGTCCAAGTAAAATTGAGTTAAAGGCAGTATAGTGTCAAAATGCAGTCGTAGAATTTTTTTTTTAGGATTATCTATCTAGCGGAAATTGTTACCTACGGTTTTCAACTCATTGTCGTGACTTTGCGATTAAGTCTCCCAGCCTTAGCAAAACATCAAACGTCATAAACTAGAAAAAATATACACAAAAGATTAAATTGAACGCTCCCTAGACCTTGGACTTAGTTCGGACTTTGACTCGTGAGTCGACTCGGAGACGTGCCAACGCCTATTTACACTACGCTAGCATCGATTTTGTCACTAACATTTCTATGCAGTAGGAAACTTACTACAGTTATTCAGATATATGACTAAATTATGTAACACCATATTAATATTTCGGTTTGCCAGTCGTGAAATGGTTTAAGAGTACCAACTATCCATTATTGACTAGACTTGAAACGATTGTGGTTATGAGTAGAGTGATAGGATTACTGCCGTAAGATGTCGAAATCGAAGCTCATTAATTATTGTTTTGTTCATTGATATAAATTATGTATGTTATTGACATAAAGCTAGCTTGTTTAGCATTTTATATTATCAAGCTGTGATTAATTATATATTATATTTTTATTTAATGAGTTTGTTTTGATCTGTGTTTAAATATAGCGAACTTATTTGATATTCTAGACTTCGTTTCTATTCGCCTGATATCGTTTTATTATAGGTATCCTGAGATATGACCTAAGTACCACAGTTAGTTATAGAAACTTCGAACTATTCTAATAAAATTCTGTATTTGATCGGAAAATTGACATTGCGATAATAATAGATACTAATTGGCCCTCGCTATTAAATCATATTTCAAGAGTACACTTCGAGATCCTAGACAGCTCAATAACAAATAAGGTGTCGGTAATATTTCAGACTTAACAAAACCGTATCATGCCTAGATATATCAAGAGCTATAAATATGACATACATTTTGTGGTATCAATATAGACTTATCAATGTTTTATTGGGTTGCTATCAGAAAATCCATAAATGTTCCACCTATAGCCATTCTTATCCGTTCATGTAATCCTAAATGAATCCTTGATGGAAAAATTCGTCCGATGTTTTTCATTAGAAGATGTGTAACCGGATTCTTGTCACGTTTGCACCGACTCGGAAAACTGGATAACTCGGCGTCTGGAGTGAGACGGTATTGATCGGACAGTCTATGACCGAGGACGGAAGAAAATGTAGCCAGATATGTACTAGAACTAAGGATCTGTTATACGTATAGAAGTATATACTAAGACATCCTTAAAAATGTTTGCTTGCAAAAGGATATTAGACTATTTGGCATAGCATAGGTACGGTGGTATTAATCCAAAAACGCGCATGTTGTATTCCAAAAAAAATTTAATAACGTAATAATATATCATTTAATATGAATTTTATTAATTTTTATTAATACGATATTTATTTTTTTACTGCTAAGTAATTAAAAATATTAATCATTAATATTAAATTCAAACAGAATTCTTGTTTACTTATAACTACTCACGGTCTTATAGACTTATAACTAAACCGATTATAATTTATGTTTGTTTAGAAAAAGCTAACCTGGAGAAGGACATTAGTCATAAACGTGTTCGACGTGGGTGTGGCTAGTTAAATCTTTACAAATAAATAAAATTGAAGTGTCTGTTTGTAATGCCAAAATAACCGCTTTTTATCTAATGCATATGAAAGTATATAAAGTACCTATACGAAAACATATATTTTTTAAAGTTTTGTCTGTCTGTCTGTTTGTTCCGGCTAATCTCTGAAACGGCTAAACCGATTTTGACGTGGCTTTCACTGGCAGATAGCTGTTTTATGAGGAGTAACTTAGGCTATCTTGATTTTAGAAAAAACAATAGGGTTCTGCGGAGACAAACACTTTTTATTGAAATTAAACTTCTATATACAGATTTTATCGCGTTGTTTATTTGACACTTATTACAAAATTTCTTAAAACTGTTACATTACTATTACTATAAAACTTTACTAATTTTTAAGCTAATTAAATTATTGAAACTATTAAAACTATTTATACTATTAAGTACTATACTATTATACTATTTATATTTATGTTCACACTTTCCCCGACGTTTCGGTTGCTTTTCAGCAGCCATGGTCACGGGAAGACTTTAGTTAAAATCTACGCGGACGAAGTCGCAGGTAGCAGCTAGTATTTAATAAGCCGGACAGGCCGCCCACCGTCTATTATGGCCGGGTACGCAACCAAGAAGCCTGACTGTGTCCGGCTTTATCCGGACGCCTGGCTACGCTACATGTATGTCTCATATTAATGACACAATATTTTATTTAACATCAAAAAAGTTTATCGCCAATGTTATCTGAAAAACATATTGTAATTTTGATGTCTGCACAATGTTTTATTTTTCGTTGCATATTTTGGTATCCTCGTGCATAGCAACGATCGTATCTGCTGTCCGTAGGTACTTAGTACCACTGACAATTGATACTAACTGCGAAACAATATTATTAGAGACATCTAAAACTTTGTGGTCAATATTGGGTTACATAGAGGATTGTGTCATTGCACGCCAATGTGAACTTGCATTATGAATATAATTGAAGGAGCTAAGATTATATTAGTTTTTGTGATTGTTATAAAGAGTTGGATGAATGCTAGATGAAAAAATGTTTAGCGAAGCAGAACGTATGGACAAAAATGGCGTCTCAAGATTAATACCCTCAAATAAATATAATACCTTTTGACTAAGTTGATCGTCAAACGATCTTGCAAGTACCTTGGCATAAATTTGGCCTTGTTTTGTTTGTGTGGTCTTGGGTTCGATTCCCGGATCGATCGAAATTATTATTTGAGTTAGAATATTTAAATAGCAGCAC
The DNA here is from genome assembly GCA_963564715.1 of Catocala sponsa. NCBI lineage: Eukaryota > Metazoa > Arthropoda > Insecta > Lepidoptera > Erebidae > Catocala > Catocala sponsa. The sequence continues at coordinate 23,622,391 of OY751343.1, read as the reverse complement.
GGCGGCGTTTAGAAATGTCTGGTAGAAGGTAATAAGCTCGCCCCTTATTATGTGGGTTTTAGAACCCAATTACGGGTTGTGGACGAAATACATACATATGTATGTCTGTATTAAAGGTGTCTTACCCGCATATCATTATCTGTATTTGCCATTCATCCATGTTAAGTAATAATATTATTTCAACAAATAGGGGTTTTGACGGGATAATGTTTGTCTGCCTCTCTCTGTAATATTGAGCGTGTAAGTAATAAAGTATGGTTATATTGTAAACTTTACATTAATATAATACAAGACATTGCGTTCTTGGTAGCACATTTCACTAGCACATGTTTGTTACAACAGATTGGCTTTTGCAGATGTATTCAAATCTAAATGACAAACTAACTAATTACTATAACGGTGTCGATGTCGGCCTTGATGGCGTAGTGGTTAGTATAACCGACTGCCACGCCTGAGGTCGCGGGTTCGATTCCCGCACAAGTCAAACATTTGTGTGCATGAACATGGATGGTCTTGGTCTGGGTGTTTATATGTATAATATGCATGAATTTACAAAAAAAAAAGTATGTATGTACGTTTATCCATTGTCTAGTACCCATAGTACAAGCTCTGCTTAGTTTGGGCTAGATGGTGTTGTGTGTATGTGGTAGAATATTATTATTATTATTATGGAGAAAAACAAATTACTTTCTGTCAATTATATCAGACAAGACTGCTTTTAGTAACAAAACGAGTCTTTGTAAATAATCTGTGGTTTTATTTGAATATAATTGTATTCAAACAAATCCACGATGGATTTGCTTGAACACAATTATGTTCAAATTGATACTGTATAAACATTATTATGGCTGGTATTGTTTCGCGTTCCCGAGGCATTGCGTTTTACGGCTTTTATCGCAGCTTATTTTATTTATAACTTCTGTTTTTATGTCAGAGTTAAAGTCGAATTTCATGTCATGTAACACTTATGAACTCCAATATCCATAGGTTAGTGAGTGTAGGTACAAAGTTATTGAAACTACATTTAGGTTAGTTAATAGATTTAGAAAAAAGGAGACCAACCAAATATAATTACAATATTTCACAACTCATATCATACAAAGGGGTTCGTGTCTATAAACACATTTAACAATAAATACTTCTCGATATGAATACGGGTATTCCGCCGCCATTTTGTCTCAAAATGTTACGGTCTTTAACCAACAGTTTACTTCTAAACGTGGTACTGGAATTGCCCCTTAAAATCTTTTTAGGTACCCACACATTCATTCTATCTACGCACATTAAATCACAGTCAATTCGTTGACTATTTAATAATTTATTTCATGCGGGTAGTCGACAATTCCTATTCAAAAGTGTTCCATACGGGCACAGATTTGAATAAGACCTCCCGCTACGAAATATCCTTTCAATTAATTACGCAGATCGCATGAGAATATCCCGGCATAGTTTAGCGATTAAGCCTCTATTGGACGGTCGGTCTCTCGGGCAATTGTCGTCAAATGACCAACAATCAGCACCAATTGCCGTCAATATGATACCAGACGCTTTGTTGGAGTCCCAGTCCAGTTTCTATAACGATACTCAACTCGAGTTCCGTTTTCTATTTAAATATTGATTTTGTTGCTTTATTGGAGCCGGGTCGTGTGTCATGGCTGTTTCCATGTAAGTTTAAGAAGACTTGTTGAGGTTTATTGCGTTCAATAGACGTCGATTGTATGGTAGGCAGAATTATGCATAAGTATACATTTGTTGTATTTACTTTCTTGTTGAAGTGGGTATTGTGTATGTATTTTTGTATTTAAATACATAGGTACTCTTTTAAGAAAACATATTACTTAACCAAGCAGTTTGTTGTTCATAAGTGCTACTTAACGGTTTAAATAATTATGTTTTTTTTTCAATTTGAATAATACTCAAAAACGTGTGCTTGAGTTTATATGATTAAATATAAATAATACTCATTTTTGCCCGCGACTTCGCGTGTAGATTTGTAAGATGTAGATTTTGTCAATATTTTGTATCCCTATTGTTCCAATACTTCTTTTTGGATCATAGGTAGCCCATGTCCTTTTGCTGTTCCTCTGACAGATGTATAATAAAATTCTTAATCGGTCGATTAGTTTAAGACCTAAAAGCGTAACAAACAAACTCACATTCGCATCTATAATATATGCAAGGATTTTACAAATCCGACCTATTTTAGCTACCTTCAAGAATATTCGATCAGACACAGATTGAATCGCTTCATAATTTTCTCACACGTTATCTCGTATCTATCATCTATATTTAAAATATCGCGCGATGTCCCACGATCAATAGATACAAGCTAGCTGCATTTTCAGAATATGCAATGCATCAATGGTTTCATAAAACAAGTCACTCACCCTACACTTAAAATAGACAAGAACTTGTCGTTGATTGGCAACGGACATGTCCAATTCTGACACATGCTTATTCATAAATAGAAGCTGTTTATTTTGTACCTGGCAACCCGGTGTCTGTCAAATGACTTGATGAATAAATATTTGGTTATTTTTATTACAAACATACACCTGTTACGTATGTTTGCTTGCTTAGCTGTTGATAGGTCATGCATTTGATTTCCGAATCGGCAACAATTATAATTACGTAAAATTAAAGGTCAAAATTGGCAACACTGTCTATAATTTTGATCCTTAAATATAGGTCGTCGGTAGGGATGGGTTTATAGACAAATAATTGTCTAAATTAGATTTTTAGGTTTTGCTTACTCCTTAAGGCGAGGCAAGATAAAATATTCATTAATAGCGTCCAAGCTAATACTTTTAATATTATAACTCACTTAACCAAAATAAAGAATAGGTATTTTATAAACACAATTACCCGCAGACTGCCTACAATACCTAACAAAAAACGATTGTATTAGTCAGCGTGATTCACAGGTTGTAGTTGTTTGTACTCATTTTTAATACAATTGGGTAATTCGTTTCGCCTTTTATGAATGTTACGGCGTCTGCACTCTGAGAGCAAGTGCTATAAAGAGGTAAATACTTACGTATATGTACTTATCATAATAATAGATTATTATCAAAATGACTTGTGTGCAACTTACTTTTGGATAAATGTTTACTTTTGTCTGATAAAGGATTTTTAATGTGATTTTTATTATCTGAGAGAGACTGACGGTGCCTTTCTCTCTAAGGAAGACTGAACAGGAACCAAATTGCCTTCTTCACTGTCAATTATCTCCATTCCATGCGAGTATACAGTAATAATGTAACTTCTCTTTTTTTGTTAAATGTAGTAGTATCAGAAATGTTACAACTCAAAGGGTTTTGCTATAATAAAAGCTATTTACATTAAAATGGTTTACTATTTCTGTCATTTATGAGACTAATACCATATGCAAATATGAACACACGTTTATTACGCCTTACACTATAGCAATATTATAAACATATGTATACTACTTATACAAAATAGTCTGCTAGAAAGCTAGTCATGTTCCTTCAGTCGCATATTGGGTGATACTCACCACAGTCACATCACTGAATACAGATTACTAAGGTCATATTTATTACTCAAAGTCATATGCAACCTATTCAAAACTATTTACAACTCGGGAACTGCCAATATCCTAACAAGACTGTTCCTAAAGGCTTTCAGATCTCCGTCACACATGACAATACATAAATTGATCTTTAGAATTTCATATCCGCGATGACTCAGGCCAGATTAACTTCATAAGCGATACAAAGATCAATTGATGGCAATAGGCTGGACAGGCATTTCCTTTGCGTTAGTCAGAGGAGCGGATATAGTCGGCGTATGCCTACGCATCGTTACAACACTAGTTCTGTCATTTGAACTTGACATTCCGGCCATTGTGCAGATTTATTGAATACGTTATGTCATTTAATGAATAGTTTAGACTACCCATTATGTTTAGGATGTGGCGTGACTATAGTGGCTATAGTAGGAAAAACCTATTTATTTATTTAATGGACGTACCTAAATCTAAAAATGCAAGCAATATTTAATTTAAACGACTACTTGTATTGTATGGCGTTTGAGCACAAGAAAATGATTGAAGTAAAAACTTCTTTAGGCGCGTTGAGCACTTCTTGGGTGAACAAAAATCATGGAACTCGCGTCATCGTCACCGAACGCTTTCCATTTTTTAATTATTTTTTGTTTATAAAGAAGTGTTTATGATCAAGGATGAAAGTTTTCACTTCTATCGGCAGTCCCCAAAGACTGTCCCAATTTTTTAAGTGAAACTTCTTTAGCGGCGTTGTGCACTTTTTTTGTGATGGGTAAAAAATGTTAAACCCGCGGCAGGACACATGACCTGATCGAAAATTCGGAAGACGGAGGGAGAATTGTCAAACTCGCGTCAGGACACGTGACCTGATGGAAAATTCGTAAGACTGAGGGAGAATTGTCATGTCTGTGTACGATGGCGCAATAAATGAATATTGTATTTTACCACATAAATGATAGTACTTTTATACTGATAATTAAAGCAATTCGTGCAAAATTATTCCCTAACCATTCCAAAATATCAAAATGCATAACGTTAATATTCAAGTTTTCACTTCCGCCGGCACGCCCGGAGTGCGACACGTAGATTTTTATTTTTTTTTGGTTTGCTAGGCGGGCTGTGAGTCGTATTTGAATGAATAGCTACTGTATTAGCATTATGGCCGTACGAGTATATCCTAAAAGTATCGACTAATGATGCAAATTTCCTCCGTAGGGCAAGCCTATTTCACCAAATGCATCTAGATTCTATGCCACTACAGTTTCCAATTTTCTTATTCTTCTTCTAAAAACAAAATATAAGTACAACGCTTTTCTACCAATCCCAGCCTCAAGCTTGTCTATGATTCCATATTATGCTATTAGCTGCCCGGAAACACGTTTGCGCATCAACTGAGACGACTCACCGTACTTTTTTTACCATAGAGAATCGTACAAACTCGCCAGTCCGACTGTCAATAAAAACTGATGGTAATCATCACATTAACTGAGTAATGATCGCACGCCTATGTGATTTAGTCATGTATATTGAGGTGAAAATAGCACTTTTTTTGCTAGACTTCGTATTTGAATATGAATGATATTAAAAAACAAAATTGTCACGTAATGGTGCCCCTTCGTTTGGCGTATAAATGGCAGACATGACACTAGAAGCGCCATGATTTGGAATCTTATAAAGTAGAAGAAACTTAAGCTACGAATTCAGTTTATTTAGTCGATTTAAAATTCTGATTTCAGACGTTCTATGAGAAAACAAATAGCTCTTTAAAATATTACAATTAAGCTATAAATCAAGTAAGGTTTTATAGTATTTTTATTTTGGTTGAATCTCTTTTTTCGTATAACATTGTATGTAAATGAATCCATTGAATGAACAAAGTCCACGATAAATAGTTAAACGATACGTATATTATTTAGTAAGGTAGGTAATTATAAACTTTGTTACTAACATATGGTTTCTGAAAATAATTAACCACCTATCGAAAATCAAACTCGTATCAAGCTATTTAATTGGCTGTTGTGAGTTCAATTAACCAATCACAGCACTTGACAAGCGTTTGACCAACTGTTAACCATTTTTTGTGCTTATATGTAATTAACAAACACACCGTTAACATCTCATATAATAATATCAGCCCTGCATTAAACTATCCCTTTGCTGGACAGGGGCCTCTTCTCATTGTGAGAAGGGTTAGGCCATACCATAGACAAGCAGAGATTGTTCACAGTAAAAAGAGACACACATTCCAATTACATAACAGAGAACTGTAGTGCACGATTTTGAATATGAGTAAGCGTGATAATGCTATATTTATAATTCGGCCGTCACGTTGGCATTGTGCATACAGAAAGCTACCATATTTAAACGTATTAGGGTAGAACTATATTTATCATTTTAGTGCATTTTATGAGTACCTACACATAAAAGATTAGGTATAGATATGATATTATCGCATTGATGCATGTCAATGTAGCGAGGTTATCTTAATTCGGTATTATTCGATGACTTACACGTAGGATTACATAGAAACTGATTAGTGATTAAATAATAATGGTAACGTTTATTAGATTAAAATTGCCAGAATTAAATATTAGGTGATAATCTCGCGATAATTGGGAACAGGGATTATTGTAGAGATAATCTTCAAATCAACTTGGCAACAAAACGCTTCATTTAACATTATCCATTAGGTAATCAACTTGTAATCTGGATAACTTTGGGGCGGAAAGGTTAATTTTAAACGTTTATATAGGTATCAAACCTTAATTTATTAGATACCTATATTATTATATTATATTTAGTTTTAAGAAGAAATATTTACAAATAGAATGCTTAGTTGACAATTCAGAAACCGGCCAGTATTTTTAAAAGAAAAAGGCGTTTTATTCCTTTTACGTTTAAAAATACATTCATTGGATTAGTTCTATAATTGGTCACATTTCTTTGCCTTACTTTACATGGCAACACAAGGATATTTTTATAATAAGCGTTACCATACATAAAGCTGGCTTTAATTATTAAAATTTTAGCGTCTAATAAAATTTAGGCTAAATATAAAACATTCTTCAGATTCATTAAATTTATATTTTCTTTATTTAAACTAAAGACACATACATTTTTATTTTATTGCCATGTCCCGTATTTTTTCAATTAAGTACGAAAAAAATGTGTAATTTAAATGTAGTTTTCAGTGATATTAAGACTGTAGTTTTAGCCTGCGGCTTCGCTCACGTTAATAGAACAAAGAACAGGAATTGTCTTTTTCTGTATGTACGCCTGAAAACATGTATGCGTTCCATGATCAGTCAATTAGTTAAGCGTGTGAAAGCGTAACAAAAACAATCAGACTTTCGCATTTAAATTATTAATTAGGATGCTTATATATCGATTCTAAATTGCGTTAGGATATGTGTAGACGATACATAACAGACATGACACATGTGTATAAAAACAAGGTGTGAGTTAATTAAAAGAAAGTGTAGGTATGTTTCTTTTTTTCTATAAGCATAAACAACGATAATGAGTCGGAGTGGACATTGAACCTTAGTTGTTATCTATGAGATGCTTAGCGCCGCTTTTATTTTTAAACTGAATGAACTAATAAAGCGGTGAACGAATGATCTATTTGTTACTTTGTAGCGATGCGTGGGGGAGTCATGCAGCTTTCTTTCATTGTGATCTTTAGTGACAGAGCGGTTGACCCAATTTTGGCCGTGAAAGAAATCGACAATGCTAAATGCTAATACTATTAAAGTGTATATTGTATTCTTATCAAAATAGATGCTTGATTTGAGAAAATTTTGATAGAAAAACCATAGAGCGTAAGAGTATATATAGCTATGCAAAAATCAGTTATAATTTCGTAAGGAAACGGGTTTGATACCAAACGATACACACCACCAATTTTTCGAAGTTGTAAATTTACGTATTGAATTATTTATTGCACTTATTTTAACGGTGAAGGAAAACATCGTAAAGATTTATCATGTCTGCGATTTCTTCATAATGTTCGGAAAGATGTGTGAAGTCTGCTTGCCCACACCGCGACGGTGGCGTGGTAGTTTATCTTATAACCTGACCATGCTCATGTTGAAATGGAGGCGTTGTCTAGTAATTGGAAACTTTATGGTGAGACACACTGGGTTAATATTGTACCTAGATAATAATGTCAGAAAATGGTTATCTAACGATATCATGCATGTTTTCACCAATGTCAACATGAAATAATACAGTACTTATATAAAATACTAGATGTGCCCGCATGTTCACCCGCGTTTATGATTACTGCGCCGCCCCCGTGGGTCGTAGCGTGATGTTATGTAGCCTATAACCTTTCTCGGTAAATAGGCTATCCAACACAAAAAGAATTTTCAAATTGAACCAGGTAGTTCCTGATATTAGCGCGTTCAAACAAACAAACTCTTCAGCTTCACAATATTAGTATAGATTATCTGTTTACATATCTTCATCATAGATTTAGTCTCGTGATACCCAAGAAGGAATAAGCAGGATTGCATTACACCTTTATTTTGCCAACAGGTTTTAGGTATCACATAATAAACAGGCGAATCTAATCCCGAAACAGTTACAAACTGTTCTATGTTCCTAACAGGAAAAACAAAGTAATACTGCCTGATCCGGGAATCGGAAACGTCATTTTGTTCTAGCATCGAACAAATAAAGTTCCGTGCCTCGGAGAGCACGTTAGGCCGTCGGTCCCGGCTGCCATGAACATCTATGGCAGTCGTTATTGGGAAGTTAGTGCCCTCTAATATCCTGACATTGGTCTAGCCTTAGGGTATCGTTAGCCTTCGGGTTGCGGAGGTCAGATGGTAGTCGCTCCGTGTAAAAACTGATATCCAGTCAAATCCGGTCAGACTAGAAAGCCGACCCCAAGTGACTTGGGAATAATAAAGGCTAAGGAGAAGAAGGAGAATCGAACAAATAAAGTTAGGCCCCGGGACAATATTATAAAGACTCCAACACAACATGGAAACAACTACTTAGGTAGTTAAGCAAAATTAATCACCTGTATTTACTTTTCCTTATATAACTTTATTTATATTGCGAATATTCTTTGAGTTTGAGCGAGTAATATAAGTTAGAAACTCTGTAATGAATACGAGGCAAATACATTACATTTATGAATATCCTTATGAACTGCCAATATAAACATAAATATTATATAAGTAGGTACCTTTCGAACTTTCGTAAAGAAAGTCGGAGAGGTGTATAATATATTATTACATGGGGAATAAGTAAGGATTGTTATATCAGAAGAAATTGAATGATTTATGTACTTACTTACTCAATAAGTATGGATCTGGCTAGAAAATAATTTAGTCAAACGTATGCATATAGAAGCATAGTTTGATTATTGGACTCAAATAATCTATATTAGTTATCCAGACCTATTATTGCAGTTTTTGACTAAAACCTCGGCGGTTCAGAGGTATATTTTAGCGCTTACACTGAAGTCTGATCGAGGTCTTGAGTTCAACATTCAAATTAAAATATTTAATTTTTCTGTGTTGGAAAATATTTGCCTGATAGACGCCAATAAACTTTATTATTTACTACCTGCGTCGTCTAAGATATACAGCAGTATATAACGCGAAATAATAGCCATACCTATTCTTCAATGTTATTTTCTATCGCTTCATATAACTGAATAATGCAATACATAAATAAATTCAAGTATATTGCAGACTGTCTAGTATGATATATTCAGCTTAGAGCTGGCATAAATAGATATGGCACAGTCACCTATTTACATTACTCGTTTATTTGTCAGCACCAGATAAAGGTGTTTATATAATAATAATAATAATATTCTACCACACACAACACCATCTAGCCCAAACTAAGCAGAGCTTGTACTATGGGTACTAGACAATGGATAAACATACATACATATATACTTATTTTTGTAAATACATACATATTATACATAGAAACACCCAGACCAAGACAAACATCCATGTTCATGCACACAAATGTTTGACTTGTGCGGGAATCGAACCCGCGACCTCAGGCGTGGCAGTCGGTTACACTAACCACTACGCCATCGAGGCCGACGCCATATAATACTTACTAGCTTTTGCCCGCGGCTTCGCTCGCGTTAATTTAGAATTTGACAATCAATTCGGGTTGTACTCTGCTTGCAATAATATAATTTAATCATGATTCGAAAGACACGTGGCGCCATCTGTTATCATAAAAACGTTAGTGTTGTTTTCCTCGGGAACAGAATTTTTTTCGGGTTGAAAGGTAGCCTATAGTTTCTGTACACCAGACAACGTATATGCAAAATTACAGAATGATCGGTTCAGTGGTTTAGGCGTGAAAAGGTAACAAACAAACAAACTCATTTTCGCTTTTATAATATTACTAGAGGATGCACGCAGCTACGCCCGCACATGTTTTTTTATTTATCCATTTCTTCCCAATCCCGTGCGAATTTCGGGAAATCTTATTGTTAGCAGTTATTGTAGCCTACGTGCTCTTGCAATTAGCTGAAAACATTAAACCTTGATTATTATCTGTGAGCTGCATAGTGTCTACATAAGATTCTCTATGGTTTATAAAAGTTAATCTATACTAATATTATAAAGCTAAAGAGTATGTTTGTTTCTGGTTCGATTTGAAAAATTCTTTTAGTGTTAGATAGCCTATTTATCGAGGAAGGCTTTAGGCTATAGAACATCACGCTAAGACCCACGGGGGCGGCGCAGTAACGATGCGATAGCGGGTGAAACGGCGGGAACATCTAGTAGTTTTTAAAAGCAAAGATAATGTTTCATACTGCCAGCTAAAGTTTGTGGACACTAAACACTATCCCTGAACTAAGATACCAAAACAGATACGATTAAAAACAATTACATAATTCTCAATCCCTATTATCAATTCCTTTTAATGTTGGCGGAAAATTGCACCAGAAGTTAGGTATGTCTCCCAAAATATTAGTTTTAAAATACTTATCGTTTGCAATTTATTAAGTACGTAACACAAACAATTTTCGAGAAGTTATCAACTGATAAAACGCATTTATTTGTGTTCAAATATTTATACAACATAATTATATGAATGGCGATCGACCGCCGCGCCGCCGCCGCCGCCGCCTAAATATTGACGTTTTAGTTAGATAGTTAGGTACTTAGTAGATGTCGCATGCTAACAGACATTGACTCATAAGTGATAAGATAACAATAAATATTCTCGGATTATAGAAAAACGGTTTGTTCCGCATTCGCCCCTACATTACGTCCCTCATTACAAAATGTTCCTCATTTGCCTCTCTTTTTTAATTATTCCTTTTTCGACCTACATTTTAGAGCATATGGTTAGTAAAACAAAACATGTTTAAAAATTATTTTAAGTCTTTTCAATGTCGTGCTCGTGATGTCACATGTCATGCAATCATAAGCCCAAAGTTTCGCCGAGAGATCAAGGAGGTATTTTAAAATATTTTTCGGCTGACGGTACCTACATCAAAATCTGCTATACAAAAAAACAGGGCCAAAAAAGGAACATAATTTGGGACGAAATAGGAATTACGTTAAGAAATTAAAATTTATCTAAATTTCGGGGCATATGAGGAACAATTTTTGGGGCGAATGCGTATTTTTACATTCGGGACGAAACATGAGGGTCGAATGCGGAATAAACCAGAAAACGCATCGTTATGTAATTTAAATTAAGTTAGTTTTTAAATAAAAAGATTGCAATAAAGTTCTTATACAGTACGTACCTACTAATAAAAGTATCGACTAATGAATCACTCCATTCATCCTAGTCGAATAAAGTTGATATCTATGATCGATAAGTGCTTCTCTATATAATTCAAAATAATGGTTATTTGATTGACAAAAACTTTCCTCCGTCAATGTGTTCTAAATTGAAAAATTGCGCCAATTTAAAGGTCGACGGCCTTGACGTCACACCACGTAGTGTCAACCAATGGCGACGCGCCGCGCCCACAATTCAGCCAATAGGAGAGCAGAATTGTTTATCGATTCATCTGTGCGTGTTGATAATAATTGACGGCATGGGATGGTGCGGTCCAGAGGAACATGCGACTGATTGTTACAGTGACCGATTGTTACTCTGTTATTATGTTTGTGAAGAGGAAGTTTGACTTATATCTATGTAAATGTTTCGAGGAATTCATTCGAAAGGTCTCGCTGTTACAAATGTATACAGATTTAGCCACATAATGAGACTGGCAAAGTTCAACAAATTATTTGTTCAACTCGCGCTTTTAAGTAAATATGGAGACTGGAGTATCAGGTTTAGATTTGTACATTTCCATATTGTATTAAATAAAATGCGTGGACGGTAAAAGGCCTTAACTTCAATACTATTGTTAGTTCATAACCGCGATATTTATAGTACCGCACCTATTATTATCAATACTACGCCTTGATTTTGAAATCCATAAGCTTATAGTATAGCTGTATACGTACCTACCTACTTATAACTTCTTTTACTTATGATTGGCTTCCTTAAGTAGCTACCTATTTGAATTTTGATCGATGTAAACGATCATCATACATAATTAGGTAGGTAGCTAAGTACTTACCTAACAAAAGAACACTGATAAGTAATAAGAATCTAGATTCCTGGCATTCCTGCGTTCGGTATTCGAAATTCGATCCATTACTAAATTGGCGGGAAGTAAAACTACGTGGGTGGCTAGACTGTATCAAAGAGTATGTCACTATAGTCTATGGTTCTAACTGTTGCTCGAGTTGCAGTGCCGCGTTCCAGCGCGTGCGCATTCCAGAACCGGCCCTGAAGCTATCGATTCCGTTGGGACATAGACTTGCCTTATAAGGTCTGCATATACTTATTTATATCTGTAGGCCAATGAAGCCATAATGCTGTTCTTTGCAATATCTAGAAGTATCGTCGAATGTGATCAGTTGATCACGAATAGGCTCAGGTCTCGTGCCCTGTCTTGTACCGTTAACGTAATACAATGAATAATAAACATAAAATCAGTATTAAGAGGTTGTTGACAATAGCCATTTTGAATAATATTTTCCATTAATTATGGGTACACCGCGTTAGTCGAAACGCTTCGCATATGGGTATTTGATGTAGGTAATTTAACGCCATGAAATAATTGAGATTCACTTTTAAGTAATATAATAATTATAAATCTTTTATGCATTTTACATCACTTCGTCTTGACTTTTACCTAGTGCTTATTAAACTCTTAGTAATCTGTGATAAAACAACAGATTTATCCGTCTCATCGTCAAATATGAATATTAATTAATGAATGAAGGCGCAACGGCGATGTCTGGGAGTAATAATAATTGTTAATTAAATATACCGTTCTCTTGGTGTCAGCACAAAGTCTTACATAAAACAGGGACATTTCTAATCTATAATTAAATCTACACAAAATACTTATGACGTGACTAAATGTTTCGCAGGCTCATTAAACAAGTCATTAACTAATGCATAATGGTTGCTTTAGCCCACAGTCAGGATCGTAGCAAATGGAAATCCGTAGTCTCTGCCTACCCCTCTGGGAAACAGGCGTGAATTTATGTATGTATGTATGTAGCCCACAGTGGCAATTATACAAGTTGTGCGCCTTTCGCGCTCTCGACTCTGCTACAAAATAGGGGATACACTGGCGAGGAGAACAAAACCACAGTTCTTTTGACAGTATTGACACTCCTTCTAAAGTGCACTTGAAAACACCGCAGGAATACACAGTGTTATTTGTCTATGATGTTCTATAGGATGTAGGCCGCCGTTTTTATTAAAAAATGGTGGGTGTACTTTAATATTGTTATTTTCATTCTAAACTAGATGTGTCCGCGGTTTCACCCGCGTTTATCGTTACTGCGCCGTCCCCGTGTGTCGTAGCGTGATGTTATATAGCCTATAGCCTTCCTCGATAAATAGGCTATCCGACACTAAAATAATTTTTCTATTCGAACCAGTAGTTCCTGAGATTAGCGCGTTCAACCAAACAAACAAACTCTTCAGCTTTATAATATTAGTATAGATGAGGTACATTCTTAAGTACAGCTATCAAATGGTAAGTAGATACATATTAGGTACTTAAGTAAATTCCTTTGACTAGGTACCTCGCGGGCGTGATCGCAAGTTATACTAATGTAGCAAAAGTTTATTGCTTATCATGAAGTTCTACGTGGCTTTGTGTAAGATGTTTATTAGCAATGCAGATTCTGGTAATTTGCCCGTAAGAAGACTATAATTAGGGTTGCCACCCGTACTTTATAATAAAGTATTGTACGTTATTTCGGGCAAACGTACTTCATACTTTATCTATACATCTATACAAATAAATAAAATTGAAGTGTCTGTTTGTAATGTCAAAATAACAGTTATATAAGGTACCTATACGAAAAAATCTATTTTAAAAATTTTTGTCTGTCTGTCTGTCTGTTTGTTCCGGCTAATCTCCGAAATGGCTGAACCGATTTTGACGGAACTTTCACTGGCAGATAGCTGATGTGATAAGGAGTAACTTAGGCTACTTTGATTTTAGAAAAAAAATAGGGTACCGCGGAGACAAAAACTGTTTAGTTAAAATCTACGCGAACGAAGTCGCAGGTAACAGCTAGTTAGGAAAATAAAGTACGCGAAAATACTTTATTTTAATAAAGTATTAAGTAAATTCCTAATAAATGTCGACATAGATAAAATAAAGTAAACTTTATTCTACCTATGTCGACATTTACAGGTTTTATTTAATTGTTTGTTAAAAGCAACGCTATAGGTTCCCTAAATTGAATTAAAACTATTGTTTATGTATCTTAATATAGACATATATTGTAAAGATCCGGTTATGACGTTCCTTGATAATTTAAATGTTTCTTAGATGTTACTAGCATCAACGAAAATATGGCAACTAATAAGCTGATTAAATTATTAATACTTTATTTTCAGATCTTGTTCTTTATTTTTTTACCTCAGATAGTATATGTACTCTATTCGATCAAAATAGAGGTGGAAACCCTAAGCGAGATAATCTCGCTGCCTGTCACATAGGATTTAACACCTCTATCAGCGGCTTTAGTAATACGCCCACAACACTGACTCACTCAAAAGGAAATAATCTAGAAACTGCTACAAGTCAGGCTTATATGCATTTAACAATAAACTGGATTTCAAGTAGGTATCTAGACTTGTGCCGTTAGATAAACGCTAAACCCAATGAGATAAGTCCTGTACCTAGAGTCACAGTGACCTTGTAAGACGCGGTGAATCACTCTGTCTGTTTGTCTGTGCGTCTTATCTCTGTCACTGACACGCGGGTTACTTGAGTTTAGTCATGCGACCCTGACAGTGATATCTACCTTTTGTTCGGTATAATAAAAATATCATGTTGGTATGTGTCGTAAGAATTTGGCAAGGGTGTTTACTGACTTTGTCAGACCGGTCAAGGGGAGAAGGACAGTAGGCCTACTATGAAACGTAAATGCCGAAGTTTCGGGCATATTGTTGGTACTATTAGTATCATGAAACACATGAGGTAACACTTTGATGACACTAAACTCGACAGTAAAGTAGTCCTAGCAACGGAAAAATGACACTTATAACAGAAAGAAATCCTAAGAAACATCGTGATAGGTATAGTCTTAATATTTCGTTCGTTCGAAGATTCGGTAAGGCATTTTCGTGGTAGACCTACAGATTGTATTCTCACAGGTGAAAAGGGAATAGACTAGGGCTTAAGGACTGCCCTGCCGCACTATTCATTAAAATAGTTTTTGTAAAATTTGGTGTAGTTGTATTGCCAAGGCACTGATTTCTGTAACGCAGGTAGTTCACACCTAACTCAGAATTCAGAGACTTCAAATATTCTGTGTAATCACTTTATGCAAATAAACGTTATTTATAATTATTAAAAAAATATAATTCCTTACTTCCTTACTAATATTATAAATTCGAAAGTAACTCTGTCTGTCTATGTCTGTCTGTCTGTCTGTCTGTTACCTTTTCACGGCTAAACCACTCAACCGATTTAAATGAAATTTGGTACAGATATAGTTTAAAACTTGGGGCCTTCCCCTATATCTGTACCAAATTTCATCTAAATCGGTTGAGTGGTGACATAGGCTACTTTTTATTGATGTAGGTACCACGCAGGCGGAGCCGCGAGCAAAAGCTAGTAAACAATATAATATTATTATATTTTATCACATATCTATCATATCATATAATATTATCTCAATAATAAAACTAAGCCATTATAAAATAATAGTATAAGGATTAGCTTAATGACAGTGGCTTATTTATGTAAATAGACTTGTTACGCCACACGTAAACTAAAACATTACTTTGTGTGGTCAATAACACATGCTCATATAATTACGGTTAATGATATTAGCATGTGTATAAATATTAAAGTCGGATCCCTTCTCGACATCTGACCGACTACATACGTTTCAGGAAAACAGTGAATTAGATTCCATGGTATATAAAAACTAGTGTTGTTCTGATACCAATTCAAGTTGCAGTAAATCTATAACTTTACACACTTCACACAAAAACATCGATTCGTCGATCGTCGATTTATAATAAACATCGCTGTGTAAAGCAACAAGTAGCATGTCTTCGTATTTACTGGACTTTCGCACTAACGTGCATCGCGGTGGAAAGCATTCGAAATTATGTGTCATCGATGTGGCGCACTTTCGCACTAACGTGAGTCGCGTTTCAGTACTTTAGGGCTACCGTTCATCGCTAGTTTAAACTTCGAAATTCATTATTACAGTCATTAGTATAGATATAACTCGAAAGTTTTAAGTTTTTTGATAGTGTAGTTCATTCCACAGTGGGAGCAAGCGTCAACTTAGAGCGGCAATTCCTCTCCTAAATATATTGCAATATCAATCAATTGATAGCGTCTGGTAACATGCCATATCCCGCCTGATTAAATTTCAAATTACCACACCTTCAAAGGAATATAAGACTAATTTATATGAAGTTAAAGGTGGAAATAGGTTGTTATTTTATTATATGGATCAGTAGCGACGTATATGGACGATAGCCGATAGAACGGTGCATCGCATGTCTCTCATATTAATGCCGCCGTCATAATTGTGTGCAAAAACGTTGCTATTTTATACAGCTTACCCGTTAAGACATATTTTTATTGATTACTGAGGCAGTGCAAGAAATTAATGTCTATTTAGAAACAGTAACATCTGCAGAATACATTTAAAGGAAAACTATGCGCATCACGTTTGCTTGTAATGGTAGATAGTAATAGGAAAAATTATATAAATGTATTCCATCATGTATAACTTCTGGATGTCAGTAGGACAGCTGAAAACATAAATATATATGGTTCCATAATCGCATCAGAAATAATCTTCGAAAGACGAGACAAAAGAGAAAAATGTGTATGAAACAAAACTGTAGCAAGCTAAAATCCAAAATTACTTTTCTTTCTCTGTAGATAAATAACTAAGGTAACTTTGTAAATATTTAAAAGCCAGTTTTGTTTACCGACTAATTGCATAACCACAAAATTATTTTGCAAAGCACCAACCTCACACACAAGTTTCCAACATGATTATAATCGCAATAAAACTCTTCATCAAACCTCTTTCCTAGAAAATTACCCACTGACAGTTACACAGCCCACAGAGAAATTACTTGACATTCGCTTGTCAATTAGTTTGTTCGTCTGTTCATTATAAGAGAAAATCTATTTTCGCATTAATATAAATACAGTAAGAAAATGTTTGCCTGGGAAGGAAAGAAATACGTATTAGCTTCTACGGAGCATTTCGACGATTTTATGAAGGCGCTAGGTATGTTTAAGTTATAAGTAAGTACTACGGTAAAAATGTGTCACACATTCTACTTGTGTGATGTTTGTAATAGAAAATAGAGTCTCTAAGACATTTCGTTGCGGCTTTCAATAGGAAAAGACAGAAATAGCTGGGCTAGATTAATTATATTACTATTAACTTCTATCAGGAATAATACTTTTTTCAGGATGTAAGGTATTCTAAGTCCTTTTCTGTACCCCTGACAACATATTGTATTAGAAATTTCCGCTTCCGATCCCTGGTACAACTGCGATGTTCAACTGGTTGTACCACGTGGAAGTAAAGTCACCCATGGTTCAACTGTTGTAACATATTTTTTTGCTATTTATGATTATGACCTGTAGGTACAAACTACAACGGTGGAATTATGTCCAACTAGTTGTACCACGTGGATAGGTACCTAAAATAAGTAAGAAAAAATTGTGTAAAACAAATGGACGTGTCTACAAAACAAATGAATGTCTACAAAACAAATGACTATCAGAAAGTGATCAGCCATCGATATTGCTTACAAAAAACAGGGGCATGCGATTTTCGACCTTATTAACATTAGTCAGAATTTATCATTTTATTAATGTACTAGCTTTTGCCCGCGGCGTCGCTCGCGTTAATTTAGAATTTGACAATCAATTCGAGTTGTACTCTGCTTGTAATAATATAATTCAATCATGATTCGAAAGACACGTGGCGCCATCTATTATCATAAGAACGTTATTGTTGTTTTCCTCGGGAACAGTAATTTTTTCGGCATGAAAAGTAGCGTATGTCCGTTTCTGTACACCTGACAACGTATATGCAAAATTTCAGAATGATCGGTTCAGTGGTTTAGGCGTGAAAAGGTAACAAACAAACTTATTTTCGCTTTTATAATATTAGTTAGGATTAATGTCCGAAATCAAGAAAATACCAAAAACACGTCTATTATGCGTTGTCGTGAGCGGAAATTTCATGATGATCAGTCAAGTAGTTAAAGCGTAAGAAGCAAACGAAAAAGTAAACTCACTTTTGCATTTATGATATTAGCTAAGATTACATATTATCCTAAGCAAACTGCATATAACTTGTTAGATGCTTATCTGGTATGCTTTTATTTACTATTGCGTTTACTTGTTTATGGCTGTTCAACGTTATTGTTTGAAGCCACCTTCGTAGAATATTCTATTCCCGGAATACGCAATTCGCAAAACTGTTAGCCGTTTACAATGGAGAAGCAAAACCTAACTAGCGAAATATCCTCCGTCTGACCTTCAGATGACAAACGAGCGTGATTTATTTGTATTTTTAGTTAACTCACATCATAAAGTTAATTTGTAATGCAGCTGGCTGAAACTCCTACATTATTTTAATATGGTAATTTATTTTGAATCTGTGACATATGAGCTTAGATTAATAAACTCAGTACGGTAATTTGATAATAACCTTTTCAATCGGTAATCAGCTTTCGTTGAAAGAAAATCAATAATCTTAATTCTCTATCGATTACTTTATGCATCGATGGTTGATATGTTGTTATTTTTCATGTTTATGTATAATTGGTAAAGATTATAAGATTGTCATGCAATGCATGACAATCTTATAACTCTATTGATAATAATATTATGTGATAAGTAAATTAGTAGTTGTAATTGAAATACTATTAAAATGTATGTAGGCACGCTTATTTTCTTATGAAAGTCATAAAGCCTTATAGGTACTTATTGAAGTTGTAAATTACTAAAGTCTAATATGTTATTACTTATTAGTATGCTATTGATAATAAACGGATTTTAACGAGTTTACTACGGTTTTACAAAATTTATAATTTACGTATCTTGTTTAAACAAACAGTTCGGCTTTATAATAGACTAGATTTTGCCCGCGGCTCCGCTTGCGTGAATGTAGATTAAAATCAAATCAAAATCAAAAATAAATTTATTCATGTTAGGTTACAAGGTAACACTTATGAATGTCAAAGTTACACTAAATTTTTTCTGTGAATTTACATTTACTGCCACGTTCAGCAAAGCAAGGGTGTAGGGCTCATGATAAGAACGGGCAAGAAACTCATGGCCACTCTTTTTAATCGCCAAGTCTACAATAAAATTTTGTTTACAAATCATAACTGTAAGGTGCTGCAACCATTTCTCCATGAATTACTACTGAACATACTCAAGCATTTAATAAAATGTGATGGTAGCCTCTAAAGCAGCAGTATGGTAAACAGGAGCATCCACTTACATGTACATAAATAATCAAGACAAGGCATGATTTTAGTCCGTATTTTAATCTGTTTAAATAAAAATGTAGTAAGTAAATTATCGAATTCCACGAAACCAAGGTCGACCAGTCACCACAAGTAGCACCCGTTCACGAGTACGACGCATGTGCCAGCCATCGCCCCTCTCGCCATATTGAAGGGAAGGGAACGACCCGGTCCATGACGCCATCACAAGCAATGACATTTGAGTGAGCATGATGGTCCTTGAAATGCGAACTCAGAATAAGACTCAAAAGAAAACTTTACGGAACTGTCCATGATCACGAGTTTAGGTTAGTAACAGTCGTTTTCCTGGATGAAAGGTACCCTATGTCGGGTACTGTTCCCCTTGAGAGCAGCGATAGCTCAGTGGGGAGACCAACAGACTGCAATGCAGAGGGTCTCGGGTTCGAACCCACGTCGCGCACCTCTGACTTTCGGAAGTTATATGTCTTTTCGAAATTATGTGCGTATTGATTGACAATTATCGCCTGCTACATGGCTCGGAGAGCACGTTAAGCCGTCGGTCCCGGCTGACATGAACATCTATGGCAGTCATTATTGGGAGAGTATCGACACAAAAGATCCCACTGGGTCAAAGTGTCGCCGGTCTGCACTGACTGGCCCCCACATAAGATAAGATAAGATACTGTTCCCCTTAAAACACGTATGCGAAATTTCATGATGGTCGGTTGTGTAATTAAGGCGTGAAAATTTAGCCAACAAACAAACAAACTTGTAATCTCATAAAATAATATTAGTTGGATGAAACCGCGGTGGACAGCTGACCCTAAGTTTATGATAACTGCTCCGCTTTTGTAGCTCTTAGCGTGATGTTATATAGCCTATGTTACTTCTGGGAAAAGTAGCTTATTAATGATGAAAGCATAATTAAAAATGGTCCAGCAGTTTTGGGGGTGTATACATTACGAACAAAAATGAAGGTACATTTCCTCTTTATATAAATACTAGCTTTTGCCCGCGGCTTCGCTCGCGTTAATTTTGAATTTGACATTCAATTCGGGTTGTACTCTGCTTGTAATAATATAATTCAATCATGATTTGAAAGACACGTGGCGCCATCTATTATCATAAGAACGTTATTGTTGTTTTCCTCGGGAACAGTAATTTTTTTCGGGATGAAAAGTAGCCTATGTCCGTTTCTGTACACTTGACAACGTATAAAATTTCAGGATTATCGGTTCAGTGGTTTAGGCGTGAAAAGGTAACAAACAAACAAACAAACAAATTCATTTCCGCAATTATAATATTAGTTAGCATAGTTAGGAAGTTAGAATTAGGATATCAGTACTGCTTTTAAGCTGTTCCACTGCAAACCCATGCTGCTATCGTTTTATTGCCCGTTTCATTGGTCTGGGGGACCACGGGCAAGTACCGATCTATAGTATGAGTAAAACTTGACACTTAATCATCAATTTCACATTCTAAGTAAACATTATTATGACACGCAAGAAAATTTCCATTGTGATGTTTTACTTAGAATATGAAATGTATCGATTACAAACTTGAACATTTACCTGTTGACTATTGAACTTCGGTCAGGCAGTGATGGTGAATGCGTCTGCTGTACATGAAGCTTTGGACAAAGTTGTTTTGGGTTTTTCTTTCAAGAATCTTTCAGTAGTAACACAGAGTCTAGAATTGTATTATTGCAATAGGCTCGTGGGCACGCCAACGTCCTGGTTGTTGTGCTTCATGCCAACGTCTGACTAATATTCTGATGAAATGTGGGGTACTTAGTCTTTTCGCACCGCGAGCGGTTCGGACCGCGGTATGAATAGCCTAAGAGCTCTTTTTGAATGAGTCCTTTCGCACCGCGGTTCCAATCGCCCAAGAACTTTTTGACATGCCTAAGACGTCTTTATTTCCGATGGAGTAGGCAGACCTCTTTGGAAACAGGCGTCAGACTGTGTATTCTTTTATATTAAGTTACTACATGTGTCTGCGATTTCACCCGCGTTTATGATGTTGTAGCGTGATGTTATGTAGCCTATAACCTTCATCGGTAAATAGGCTATACAACACAAAAAAAACTTCAAATCGAATCAGTAGTCCCTGAGATTAGCGCGTTCAAACAAACAAACAAACTCTTCAGCTTTATAATATTAGTAGATATAAATATTAAGTTATTAAACCTACAAAATCCATTTATTGGCGCTTTTATCCTATGTCCAAGATCTTTGACTTAAGCATTTTTATAAGTAAGTATGGTATTTAGGTTATGTCAATTTCCTTTTTTTTCGGGAACAGTACTTTTTCTGGATAAGAGGTACCCTATGTAGTTATCTGTACCCCTGACAACGTGTATGCGAAATTTCATGATGATCGGTCGAGTAGTTAAGGCGTGAGAGCGTAACAAACAAACTTACATTAGCATTTATAATAGTAATTAGCCTTATAATTCTCATTAACTTAACCCTTCGTTTTGTTCCTAGGCGTGGGTCTGATCACCCGTAAGGCCGCCAACGCGGTGACTCCCACAGTGGAACTGCGCAAGGATGGAGACACCTACAACCTGGTCACCTCTTCCACCTTCAAGACCACCGAGATGAAGTTCAAGCCTGGTGAGGAGTTCGATGAGGACAGGGCTGATGGCGCCAAGGTAAACTAACACATTTATACCCATATATTGAATGGAATTACGCGTTACTTGGCGACAATCCATTGTAATATTAAAATTGGGAAGAGAGGAATCCGCCGCGGACCCTCGGATTGCTCACCCTAATTATTGTAAGAGAAAAAGTTAGACTATACCCTCGGGATAGTCATATACTTACAGACGAGTTCGGTACTGTCAACATTTGTACCTACCGATAGATTGAGGCGCTCATAGCCAGTTGCACTCACTGATCGGTAAACGATTAGCGAGGTTAAGCAGCGTTGGGTGCGGTCAGTCTATAGATGGGTGACCGCTTAGTGGTATTTCATCTGAGTGTCTTCGTGCTTCGGAGGGCACGTAAAAAGTCGGTCCCGGTTGTTGTCAAATTGACAGCAGTCGTTAAGCCATGTCAGAGGCCTACGGGCGGCTTGAACAACTCTTGATAACAGGTTGACCACTAACCACACGAAAAGAAAGAAAGAAGAAGAGAGACCGATAGATTTTAGCAGAATCTATGTACAGGCTGTCCGGTAATAAATGGATAACCTTAAAATGTCTTATAGTAGAACTCATTGACGTTCAGGAAAAAAAATGAAAAAACATCTATCCTAACTACTACCTGAGATATGATTTTATTTTTAACTAGCTTTTGCCCGCGGCTTCGCTCGCGTTAATTTAGAATTTGACAATCAATTCGGGTTGTACTTTGCTTCTAATAATATAATTCAATCATGATTCGAAAGACACGTGGCGCCATCTATTATCATAAGAACGTTATTATTTGTTTTCCTCGGGAACAATAATATTTTTCGGTATTAAAGGTAGCTTATGTCCGTTTTTGTACACCTGACAACGTATATGCAAAATTTCAGGATGATCGGTTCAGTGGTTTAGGCGTGAAAAGGTAACAAACAAAGAAACTCATTTTCGCTTTTATAATATTAGTTAGGATTACCATATTTAACTTTCTTGTACATTACGACCATAAATGAATGATTTTCATCGGTTTTTTGTTTTTTTGTTATTAAACACTAATTATGCTAATAGATATACAGTCAAAAGTATGACTAGCTATTGCACGTTTTTATTTTATTTTTAATAATTTTAATTTTTTTCTGAACAGCCATCAGTTCTACTATAAGACATTTCAAGGCTATCCATTATTTATCGGACATCCTGTATACATAGGTAGAGATGAAACAGTTTACTACCTTTTTCTCCTCTGTTTGGCAACAGACTTACTTTTTTTAAATTGGAGTATTCCGCTTTCGGCACCATTTTTTTCGGCACCTATGGTTTCGGCACCTAAGCTATTCCACTTTCAGCACCAATAGATATTTTTGCTTGGTGCCGAATGTCTAATAAAATACCTATTGGTGCCGAAAGCGGAATACTCCTTTAAATTTTGTTTGGTAGTTATTGACGAGTTTTAGTGATACGAACTTTTTCTAAATATAGATTGCTAAAGACAAAAGTGATCTTATTTTATTAGTTTCTACTTTGTTTGCTGGATGTCTGAAAACAATAGTATAACCATGCGTTTTTGTTTTGTAGCATATGAGTAACTAGATGTTCCCGCGGTTTCACCCGCGGTTATCGTTACTGCGCCGCCCCCGTGGGTCGTAGCGTGATTTTATATAGCCTATAGCCTTCCTCGATAAATAGGCTATCCAACACAACATTTTTCAAATCGAACCATTAGTTACTAAGATTAGCGCGTTCAAACTAACAAACAAACAAACTCTTCAGCTTTATAATATTAGTATAGATTTACTATTTTCTATCGATTTGGTCCGACGTAATCGAATGAATGTACATATAAGACCTGTTTTCCAGAAGTGTAGGCAGACTCATTGGCGTATGAGGGACTATTTTAAGAAGCCACTTCCTAAATAGCTATGTCCACATAGAATTTTCAAACCTTATATACTGAGGTGAACACAGCCCAGTTAGCTGTCCCTCATACGCCAACGGCAGAGCGTCAGATAGATAAATAATTCCTTTGTATAAAGGAAAGTGCTAACGGTATGTTCTGTTGTGCTTTACAGGTGAAGTCAGTGTGCACGTTCGAGGGCAACACGCTGACGCAGGTGCAGAAGGCCCCCGACGGCCTGGAGGTCTCCTACGTCCGAGAATTCGGACCCGAGGAGATGAAGGCTGTGAGTACACCCATCTTATATAACACTAGATGTTCCCGCGGTTTCACCCGCGTTTATCGTTACTGCACTGCCCCCGTGGGTCGTAGCGTGATGTTATATAGCCTATAGCTTTCCTCGAGAAATAGGCTATCCAACACTAAAATAATTTTTCAAATCGAACCATTAGTTCCTGAGATTTAGTGCGTTCAAACAAACAAACAAACTCTTCAGCTTTATAATATTAGTATAGATACCAGCTGTTCCCTGTTGTTTCACCCACGTTAACGTTCCTGGATGGAAGACAGCCTATGTCCTTTGCTGTTCCCTGACAACGGTTTTGCATGCATGATGATCGGTCGAGTCGTTAAGGCGTGAAAGCATCACAAACAAACTTACTCACATTCGCATTTATTAGGATTAGTTAGGATAGGTAAGCAATGCAGAGGGGAGGCTCAGTGGGGAGACCAACAGACTGCAATGCCGAGAGTCTCGGGTTCGAACCCACGTCGCGCACCTCTGACTTTCGGAAGTTATATGACTTTTCGAAATTATGTGCGTATTGATTGACTATTATCGCCTGCTCCGTGCCTCGGAGAGCACGTTAAGCCATCGGTCCCGGCTGCCATGAACATCTATGGCACTCGTTATTGGGAAGTCAATGCCCTCTAATATTCTGACACTAGTCTAACCTTAGGGTATCGTTAGGCTTCGGGTGGCGGAGGTCAGATGGCAGTCGCTCCATGTAAAAACTGATATCCAGTCAAATCCGGTTATACTAGAAAGCCGACCCCAAGTGACTTGAGAATAATAAAGGCTAGGGAGAAAAGAGTTAAGATAGGTAGCCTAAAGCCTTCTATAGGTATTTTTGTGAAGTCGAAGACCCTGGCTATAATGTTTTTAATGTATGTGCCTGTATGTATTCCAGGTGATGACCGCCAAGGACGTGACTTGCACCCGAGTATACAAGGTCCAATAAGCTCTGAAGACTGCCTACTCTATCCAGCACAACTTTTACTATAACATTATATAAATTATGTTTATTTAGTCTAGTACTCGAATTTGGTTCGTAAACGCATATGAATAAAAGTTATTTTTCTACTTTCATTGTATTTCTATTGTCAAGTTTATACGCAAGCATAACTTGGCTATTTCAACTGTTGTATAAGTTTTTCAGTGCATATTTAATAAAACAGTATTTGTAATGGTTTTGTTTTATTTGTTTTATATCTACATAATATTAGGCAGGCCAGTTTTATCCTGGATAGATAAATTAGCACATATTTGTGAAACATTATTAAATTTCAAAATTCTAAAATAGTTATATTTTGTGTTAGTAATTATTTTAAGTGTCAAGTTAATTATTCAAATGTGCGTGTATAGCCAAATCCGAAACTATGTATAAGAAATATCAAAAATATCTCAATGTGTTGAGATAATTATAACATATATCTAATTATAACATATATTCTGTATTTTTGGTTTCCTATAAATTATTAAACGTCACTCTTCCTAATCAGGAATTTGATTTCATTGTTCTTGGAAAACTTACACACACACACACACACACACACACTAAAATTCTGCTAAATCAAAGTATTACAGTTGATGCATCATAATCATCGGTCTACTTTCTGAATCAAATAAATTTTCAATATAATTCTATAAACATGTTCTTTATAAAAGAAACGAGATGGGTGTAAAAACCCAGGATTCAACCTCTTCGTCCTAAATGTACATCAAGTGACCTTGTGACCACTATATCTCGGAGGTCTTTTGACCCACAGGGCCCATATTCAAACCCGACTGAGGTATGACCCCAAGGTGTCTGCACACCAAGTTACAAAGCAATCGGTCTAGTGATTCTGGCGTTATGCCTAACACTAATAGACCGTAGTGGTTAGTGTAACCGACTGCCACGTATGAGGTCGTGGGTTCGATTCCCGCACAAATCAAACATTTGTGTGCATAATAAACATGGATGTTTGTCTTGGTTTGGGTATTTCTAAGACACACAGACCCACATAGTGTTTTCATTTACTTCTGAAGAACACTCAGAGTTAATAAGCTCTGATTCCAGAGAAACTACAAATATTTTGTACTGGGTGGTTATCATAACCTGCAGGTATACGTTATAGTATATCTACTGTCCTACTTTTATGGCAACCAATCGTGACCCATTGTTAAGCGTACCCCCTGAAGCACGGACAATGTTTTTTTTTATTCAGAGCTCTCTCTCTCTCTTATATCTTTAAAGTTTAAACATTTATCTGTGTGCGTTACCGCAGCAAAATGTTGAAAAATTTTATGCTTTAGAGAGGTGAGAGTATGGCAAATAATTAGTCCATCGTGAAGAGTAATTTGTTCACTAATAGCAAAATTTGTTCAAGTGGTAGTTTTAAAGTTATTCGAGAAAAACCCGGCCTTTATAATTTGGTCGGCTTATAGAAGAGTTGCTGACACATTCTTTTTGTTGATATAACTTTTATAATAGTCGTAATTTAAAGCTGAAATAAACAGGATTGTTTATTGATGGAACATTTTAATTTGTTCAAGGTATTCCATGTTTCCTTGTTTTATGGGAACTGCGTATTCGATCATTTAAATCTGACCATATAAAATGTAATTAAATTTCTATTATATCGTACGTATCTTCATATTGCGTAGAGTTACGTAATCTACTGTCGTTATAAAGGTGTACCAAGGGTACATGATACAGCTTTTAATTTGATTGTAAGTGTTATGGTTTACTTGCAAATCCGTTTCTTTCTGAATTTTGGCACCATTTAATTACATTGGTATTTATCAAACAAATCAAAAACTAATGTTTGAACAATTTTGAACAAATTAAGGTCTATTATTGGTATTTTTTCAAACTTCTACGTTGAGCCGTTTTTGAGATCTGGACAATCCCAAAACGTTACCGCAGTAAAATCTTAAATAACTTTTGAACCACAAGACACACAAATTTTGCTGTTCACAAACATTTAATACGCAATAAAAGCTATCTATTCATGCATTTAATTCCGGGCTAAAACGATTTAAAAAAAAGGTTTGCTGGGGTAACGTTTCAAACGTTACCGCAGCAAAATGTGTTTTTCTCGAATAACTTTAAAACTACTACTTGAACAAATTTTCCTATTAGTGAACAAATTACTCTTCACGATGGACTAATTATTTGCCATACTCTCACCTCTCTTAAGCACAAAATTTTCAACATTTTGCTGCGGTAACGCACACCATTTATACTTGATAGGAAAAACATTAAGCACTACGGTTATAACTCATTACAAATCTCTAAGTGTTTAGAGAATGAGTAAACAATTTTAGCCGAAATGATCGTGTGGATATGGCTCATTTTGGCACAGCCACCAATATCTTATATCTTTTAAACGGGGTCTCGTAGAAAGCTGATATTTTGTGATCAATGTCGACTAATTATTATTGGTATAAGTAGTTAGATCTTCGTTCGGTGCTGTGGTTTTGGAAATACAAGTTGTCTGTGCCAAGATGAGCTCTCCCTTTGGCACAGCCACCAATACCCCATTCTATCTTTTAAACGGCGCACCGACCAATTCTGTAATTTTACGACCAAATTCGACTAATTCACTACGTAAATAGATTTCCAGTTTGCGATGGTGGCTGTGCCAAGATAAGCCATACAATTATCTCTGGTTCCAAAGAAAATAGATAGTAGTAATTCAATTATACAATAATTATAATATCGTAATATGTGGCAAAACATGTCGGTCTAATGACCGACAATCAACAAATAGAATTTTGACAAGTAAACGTATTTTATCTTAAACTAGATGTTTCCGAGGTTTCACCCGCTTAAATCGTTACTACGCCGCCTCCGGGGGTCGTAGCGTGATGTTATATAGCCTATAGCCTTCCTCGATAAATAGGCTATCCAACACAAAAAGAATTTTTCAAATGAAACCAGTAGGTAGTTCCTGAGAATAGCGCGTTCAAACAAACAAACTCTTCAGCTTTATAATATTAGTATAGATATAATAAAATATCTTGTACTGGGTACGTATAGGTACGTACATTGTTGTATATGTTATACAAATACCTAGTATACTGGCCTACTTTTATGGAAACCAATCGTGTCTCAATGTTAATGAAAATAAATAAAAATGGTACCCCCCAGTAGTCACGGACCATGATTTTTTTTAGAGCGAAACTATTTAGTATACTTACATGTATAATCGATGATCCTTGATAGGAAATACAATGAATAGAATAGGTATTGGTAATTACTCATAACAAATGCCTCTGTTATGAGAGGTTAAGAGCTCCTTGAACCGACGGGCGTGTATGAGGAATGTGATGAAAGTGAATAAAGCCAGAGAAGTGTGTCAGGATAGTAGCAAATGGAAATCTGTAGTCTCTGCCTACCCCTCTAGGAAACAGGCGTGAATTTATGTATATATGTATGCATGTAAATGCTCTTGTTTTAGTGAAAATGTCATGACAACCTCAAAATCGTATATTGTTAGTTTGGCTAAAAGTTTTAAACGTACCTACATATGTGTCATAGCTGAATTACGTATTTCTTTTGTGGCTGAATATAATTTCGGTATCATTAACTGCGGTAGAAACAATAATTTGATGTACTTACCCACTTTATGGCATTTTTTGTTCATTATTTTGTAATGTATGAACAGAACGTACCTACCTATACGGTTTAGTTTCCAAGGTTATTTTTTTGAAGTCATCATCATCAATGAGAGAATAGACCCTGTGTTGTAACGAACTTAACATAAGTTAAGTATCAAACAATTATTGTTTGATACTTTCATAAAAATGTGAATCAATTTATTAATATAATCAATACCCTAGGTCTGTATTTAAATAACGGTTGTACCTACTTTACAGAATTAGGTAAATATTGAATTGAATTTGAATGACTATTGAATAAAGTTACCTGCTGTATATACCTATCTTACCTAAAGAAAATGAACCTCTTCGCATACAAATATCTTCAAGAAGTAAACTCGCCATTATGACCTCAGGGTGCCGAGTACTTTGATCAATTTGTCAGCTCTTGGTACAGCGATGTATGCATCTGCCTTCAACATGTACAAAATTAAGCAGCATTATGTCCAAAGAGTAAACTAATATATAGATTATGTCCTTTGGGTATCAAGAAATTGACGCAGCGGTCAAGCGGTAATCTCGCCCATAGACTAGTTAGTATATATTTTCATCTCGCCGTTGCCGCCGCGCTCAATATTAGATAATGGTTCGAATGCCAGAACGCACACTTCTTTTTACACACTTTCTGCACATTTATATTTTTGTAAAGAAATTTAGTTAAATAAATTATTTAATATTGTCTTCTGTTTACGCGAGTGTTATTCATTGAAATTAAACTACTAACTATACTGGAACATTGAGACAACTACCATCTTAGTCTTGCCGTGACTATGGCTGCTGAAAAGCAACCGAAACGTCGGGGAAAGTGTAAACATAAAATATATAAATAGTTTTATTAATTTAATTAGCTTAGAAATTAGCAAAGTTTAATAGTAGTAGTGTAACAATTTCTAAATTATGTAATAAATTGTTAAATAAACAACGCGATAAAATCTGTATATTATAGTAGTTTAATTGAAGTAAATAAATTATTATTAAAAAAATGATATACGTACTAGATGTTCCCGCGGTTTCACCCGCGTTTATCGTTACTGCGCAGCCCCCGTGGGCCATAGTTTGATGTTATATAGCCTATAGTCTTCCTCAATAAATAAGCTATCCAACACTAAAATAATTTTTCAAATCGAACCAGTAGTTCCTGAGATTAGCGCGTTCAAACAAACAAACAAACTCTTCAGCTTTATGTTTGATACATAACTATACTACTAATATTATAAAGCTGAAGAGTTTGTCTGTTTGTTTGAATGCGCTAAGCTCAGGAACTGCTAGTTCGATTTGAAAAATTATTTTAGTGTTGGGTAGCCCATTTATCGAGGAAGGCTATAGGCTATATAGCATCACGCTACGACCAATAGGAGCGGAGCAGCAATGAAAAATGTTGCGAAAACGGGAAAATTCTCCTATATATAGCAGACGAAGTTGCGCGGGACAGCTAGTGTACTCATATTATCATTGAGTTAAGTAACTGTAGTAACATAACATATTATCACATACTAACATACCATAATATAATGTTACAGACTCTATGTTACACACCATCTAGTGTAGTGAATAAATTATGGCACACTTTTGAACGAAGTGAGGAATGAAATACACACCTGTAATACTGACATCTAGTGTTGAATAGAGATATTATATCAAGTTTTTACGTCTCTATGTTACGACTAGTAGACAATAGAGAGCGTTATTTGCTTACATTTATTTTTCAGTTTGACAGTGTTGCTAGCAGTACAAATAAGATTTAATTATCTGAATTGTAAGATTATTTCGTCTATAAAAATCCTATGAAAATATATATTTTGTATGTATAATATTAGGTTTTATATGAAGTTTTACTTTCTTTATATACTAATAAAAACAATGTTCCTTTATATTATAGTAAACAGAGTATTAGTGATGTCAAACTAAAACATTTATTCTTGCTTTGACAAGAGTACAATCACTACTCTCGTATGACAGGTTTTATACGCCAAAATTGTATGGGTGCTGCTAACATTACGACAACGCACCGTTATCTTCACTTTTCAATTTATCCGGCCTGTAGAGGTTTTGCGGGCGTTGCTCGACGCGTCCCGCAGTCCCGCTGCGCGTAGATCGTGTTTAGTTTAGCCGTACCGTGATAAAAGTGGATACGTATGCTTGTGTACGGAACGCGATTACAACAATTATCGATAATTATTCGACATCTGTCAAATCTAACTATTCCGGAATTCTGTGTGTATGATGAATTTCGTGTAATATTTTAATCTATTTCTATGAAATTACAATGTCGGTGTGATAAAGTGTCCTTTTTCGTGTATTGTTAAAACTATGTGGATATAATGCAAGGAATTTGTGATGTGTATTGTGTGTAACCACGGTTTATTGTGAGGATTACACAGTTGTCTTTTCGGATTAAAATACGCACAAGTAAGTAAATATTTACATTAACTGCTTACAAAATGTTACACTATGAACAGTCTATTGTCTAACTATACTCTTGCTTGTACGCATTTTTTACCGTAGATATTTTAAGCTAGCAAATAGAATTCACTAACGATGTCGAAATCGAATCGAATTATGGAGGTAGCCGATCTCGACTTACGACCTGTACAGGTAGAAAAACTTTGTAGAAGTTTGTATGACAAAAACTATCTGTAAATCTATGTTCTAAATTTGATAAATATTTGTTCTGGTAATTCTAATTAGTATAAAATAATATTTAAAATATTCTAGATACATAATGCACATTAGACGTTTTATTAACTGTGATAATAGAGTTTATACAGATATTAATGTGCTCAGTTATTTTAATATCACCTATTAATTATGTTATGTATATTTACTTATAATAGTGTGGTTTAATATCACAGTATTTAACAATAAGATTTAGTTAAATATAAATTAGTTACTCAGATGATTTTGCTTAACTTCAAGATGAATAGGGAATCCACCAAGAAGTAATTATTACATTCTCATTGGAGTTCTGTCATCATTCATGATAATGGTACCAATTCAGTAAGGTGTGTTTATTTGTTTACATTTCTGATTATTAAACAATCTACAAGCACAGAGCTTGAAGATAATATTTAGTTCAATATCATGCTTTATTTTTATTTATTTTAACTTTAAAGTAGTGTATGTATATTCAAAATACAATGTATTTATGTCCATCATATTGTTACTTGTTTCTTTTAAGTGCTCATAGCTGAATCTTAGAATTTGGCTATGAATCGAGTCATAGTAGCACTATATTCTTATATTATATCAAATATCAATATTATAAAAAAAATGATAATTATATTATTAACATCAACACAAAATATGCAATTATAAATTGTAATATAACTGTAAGTCTCTGAGCAAAGGAATTCTGAATGTGTAACTAATTATTCAAAAGTAAAGCATAATAATTTACACTGCTCTTTATTAAAAACTAAATAATTTCTAACTGTATTACTTACTTAAATAATTGTCTTAAATTTTATATATATATATATATATATGTTTTTATTTTTTATTTATTAACATCTATATCCTGTTATTCTATTTTAAAGTGACAATATTATTGAAGTAATTTTCCTCAGTAAATATGTGGCCAAATTAATCAAACCATTATTATTTTGAAATTAAAGTACATCATTGTGTTTTGGGTATTTTGTACACACTTATCCTCTAATATGAGGGAATTGTTCAAAATTCAGATATAAATGTAATTCAAATAGATAGGTACATAAATAAAGTGACCTGTTAAATGTGTCAAGTATTTTAATTAAGTACATGTAAATACATGTACAAGATTCACAAAATGAGACACTACAAAATAATATGGTTAGTGTTATTGCTGAGACAGATTGAGTCTTGACTTCAAATACATTTTGTTGCTGAGTTATACTTTTATCCTACAGCAGTAAGAAATACAATTATCTTTCACTCCACTAAGCATTTAGGCTGACACTACATTTCTCTAAAGTTAAGAACATTGAACTACATACACAAAATTTATGCAAATAAATAATATATTCAACTTATTTAGATATTAAGTTGTAACCTACTTGAGAGAAAAGAAAATATTTCAATCATCATAATAGAATAGTGCTTATAAACAGCATGGTATAATAATATTAAATATTTCTGTTTATTTATGCAGTTTTGCTACAAATATGATAATTTATACCTGTGTATATACCTACTGGCAAGTAACTGTGAGTTATGAGGTCATGGGCAATTAATTAGTGAACAGTTATTCCGTCAATGTTGGAGCCAACATGTGTCTTAATAAAGATCTGTCAAATGTTTGCTGTATGATATTTACCTAATATATTTTGTATGTACATTGTTGTGATGTAAACATGACCAACCAATGACATACTGTTGGAGCACTCAAACCCAAATATTGTGATTGCTTTATGATAATACTTGATTGTTTATGAAGTATTGTTTATTGTTTGTAAGAGTACTCACTTTATATTGTCCAACATGTACCTAAAAGGCATTTGACATATTAATATTGCATGTGCATTACTTGTGATTTTAAGTAGCTTTAAAGATTATTTTGTATGCTGCTTAGACCAATTTAAACATAGTTTTAGTGATATTTAAACTTCAAGTTATAATCTGAACACTATACTAATATTATAAAGCTGAAGAGTTCGTTTGTTCGTTTGAATGCGTTAATCTCAGGAACTACTGGTCCGAATTGAAAAATGATTTTAGTGTTGGATAGCTCATTTATCGAGGAAGGCTATATAACATCACGCTACGACCTACGGGGGAAGCGCAGTAATCATAAACGCGGGTGAAATCGCGGGCACATCTAGTTACTATATAATTGTCCTTCAATTAAAGAAAGAAAGTGAACCACTATTGTAATGAAAAATGTTATATACTCGTAAGTGTTTGTGTGGCATTGTACCAAATACCTTTGGACTGATACGATGATATAGAATGATTCGAGGAGATAGATTAAAGAATATGTTTATTACTGCTTAAGTTCTAGTGCTAAGAAAAAAATATAAATTATAGAATAATAGTGATTACACGTGACGCCGTTGATAACCGATAATGAACTAATTTTTAAATAAATCTAATGAATTACGAATGCGTAATGGCGAAAATGCTGACATGATTATATTGTAATTTTGCAATGCACGGTTGCTCCGTACAGTATCAACTTTTTAAATTAGAGCTATCCTATAAGATTTACCCAATAATAAAAAGTAACCAGTTACTCTTAATTAATAAAATAGCGAAACATCAAGCTCATGAACGAAGTCTTGAACAACCTTTAAATGCACTGAAGTTCGGCACACGAGGTCTGCACGAGGGTGGGGAACGAATAATCGATAGTACCTACGCCCGGCCATCAGCTGAGTGGCGACCCCAAATAACGCCAGTTGACATAGTCTGCACTTCACCGAGTATTGTTTGTCTTAGTTTAATACCTACGTAGGGCGTGTAACTCAGTTAAACCCTAACTTGAGTGAGAGTAGTTCAACACACGATCGAACAGCATTGTGAATCGAGATGTAAGACGTTTTTGGGCTGTCATCAAAATGTTCTCTTGGTTTCGTTTCATTTGTGTGTAAAGTCACAGTGTATGATTGAGTTTTGTAAGATATACATACATAGATTCACGCCTGTTTCCCAGAGGGATAGGCAGAGACTACGGATTTTCATTTGCTACGATCCTGACACACTTCTCTGGCTTCAATCACTTTCATCACATACCTCATACACGCCCGTCGGTTCAAGGAGCTCTTAACTTGGCCTTTGTCCAGAACGCCTCCGATCTGATCGAGAAACGTTCGCCTAGGTTTTCCTCTTGCGACTGTTCCAGTCACACTAGCTTTATAAACTTTCATAGTCAGTCTTTCCTCGTCCAGTTTTGTAAGACAGCTTCTATAATGGCTGTTATAACCGAGAACCGTTTTCAACGAATATTTTAAATGCTTACGTGTCTTTGTTTGTTCTTTGACGTCAATAGCTAAAAGGGCAGCGAATAAATAGGTAGTACAAAAGTAGTGGTAAGTATACTATGCTACTTTTTATTATTTTCATTACAAGAAATTGTCTGAATATGAGTTTGAGGCCAACGACACCGAAAGCACAGAAGAGATTTAATGCGGAAGCATCTATTTTCTACGCGTCAGTCTTTAACGTAAACAACTCTATCAACATTTATTGTAAAAAATGTTCTTACTCTATGAGATACACTTTGAATATCGGAAATGGTAATTATTACATGTTGATATTCCTGTTCGCCTTGGAATGCTGTAATGTAGACTTTTATTTGCAACTGTAATATATTAGCTATATACTTCTATACTAAAATTATAAAGCTGAAGAGTTTGTTTGTTTGAACGCGCTAATCTCAGGAACTACTGGTTCGAATTGAAATATTATTTTGGTGTTGGATAGCCTATTTATCGAGGAAGGCTATAGGCTATATAACATCACGCTACATCCACGGGAGCGGCGCAGTAACCATAAACGCGAGTGAAACTGCGGGCACATCTAGTCTAATATAAAATAAAAGTATTTCTGTTTTTATTGCTATTGGTAACAAGTAAGCTGCTTGTCTTATGGTAAGCGGTAACTACCGCTCATAGACATTGCTATTTTCTTGGTAAAACAATCCAAACAATTCATTCGCTGCCTATCGTAAACAATAGCTAGCTAGCACCAGCTAAGCTGTATTCTTGCTTGCCACCAAGCAAGAATACGGCTTAGCTTTCTTTAACTGCTTACGACCATGTAAGCCGTAAAACCATGTTCCGAAAGAATGGAATTATCTGAGAAAAGTGCCTGTTGTACCAAAAAATCCTATAAAGTTGTTTGTAAGGAAGATCGAATAAAAAAAATACAGCATAACAAAAATGCACCCAAAGCCCACGTATAATAAAATTAGAGCTCCCTCAACTAATAAAACAAAAAGTTATTTGTCTTGAAATCGTCCTGTTTAAGTTCTTTTAACAAAAAGTAAGTAGATAACTTTTTAAAGAGATTAAAGTCAAAGAGATTAGAGTCGGTACCTACTTACCAACTTTGTTCTTTAAGTTCATTGGTATATTATAACTTTAGATTGCATCCTCGTGTTTACTTAGTATTCCTCCGATAGGCAGTAGGAGACTTCAGAGGAAACACAAGGGCCGTTTTTCCATACAAACGTAGTCCTGTTTCCTCCCTGGATAATGCCAGTAGAGCAATAATTTTTTACACAAAATGTATGGTCTCTATTGGCATGTCCCTATTTTTTCCTTTTTTTCATAAATTAATTATTAAAAGAGACATCAGCCTTCAAAAACCTCAAAAATTGGCCAGATTTTCCGCTGTGTTTAAACATCCAGAAAACAAATTTAACTAGATTATTTAAAAAAGGAAAACATAGGAACACGGCTAAAGC
This sequence comes from Catocala sponsa, assembly GCA_963564715.1. NCBI lineage: Eukaryota > Metazoa > Arthropoda > Insecta > Lepidoptera > Erebidae > Catocala > Catocala sponsa. The sequence goes on along the minus strand of OY751343.1, from coordinate 23,585,993 downwards.
CTTTTTTTAATTTTTAATGAAAAAAGTAGTTAAATCGGTCAAGCTTTGGACAAGGAATCAGGGGACTACGTAAACGTTGATTTTATGTACTTTTAATAGGTTTTTCGGTCCAAGCTGCAGTTGTCTCTATTGGGCTCATGATACTGTACGATGGCACTGCGCGACAGCAGTGTTTCCTCTTAAGCTCTGTTTATAAGCTGTGCCACTGCTGTGCGCAAACCCCTTAGTACCTATGGGTAGGGTTAATAATAATCAAAATGCATTGCTTTCATTACCGAGATAGAAATTTGACAGAAGGAGACCTAATAGTTTTGCCAAATATCTATTCATAGTACACCAAAAAATCAAAAACTATTTATTATTAGATCGCACAGTCGAAATTCAAACGAAATTCGTTATATTTCGATTTAAAAAAAATTTTGGTTCCTGTATCTCCTCTATTTTAAATTTTAATTACGCCAAATCATGTCCTTCTCAGTGCGCGCAATGGCCATAAAGGCATACAAAGGTTGCTATAGGTATACGTTAATAGTAATGTATCTGAACTTAAGTTAATAACACTTAAGTTTAGATACATTGCTATTGATTTATAGACATACTAGTATACAATTTGCAAAAGGTTGGATTCAAAATGCGTGGAATCAAAGAAATATAGCTGACCAAATATGGGTTTAATTTTACCTATTCATTCGGGTATATATAGCGATAGCTCAGTGGGGAGACCAAAAGACTGCAATGCAGAGGGTCGCGAATTCGAACCCACGTCGCGCACCTCTGACTTTCGGAAGTTATATGACTTTTCGAAATTATATGCGTATTGATTGACAATTGTTGCCTGCTCCGTGCCTCGGAGAGCACGTTAAGCCGTCGGTCCCGGCTGCCATCAACATCTATGGCAGTCGTTATTGGGAAGTCAGTGCCCTCTAATATCCTGACACTGGTCTAGCCTTCGGGTTGCGGAGGTCAGATGGCAGTCGCTCCGTGTAAAAACTGATATCCAGACAAATTCGTTTAGACTAGAGAGCCGACCCCAAGTGACTTGGGAATAATAAAGGCTAGGGAGAAGAGCTTCGGGTATATAAAGGTGTCAGTGTATGTATGTGATAATATTGCTATCCATACATATTAAAAAAAAAAAAAAAAATAATATTATACATATTAAACGCTGAACTACTAAACAATGTACGCAACGTACAGAGTAAATATAAAGTTTCATGCGGTTTGTCGTCAGCGTTGCGACCGACATATTCGTGTCAAGCTAGTTTATCGTACATAGATGTTCCCGCAGTTTCACCCGCGTTTATTACATTTTTTTCTTTATTACATATAAATAGGGTACTATAAATTATTGTAATAAAGAAAACTTGTTACTATGGTTACCTATAGGTAACCATAGTTACAAAGAATTGTACGACGTCAGAAGAACCAAACAATGCCGAAATACTACGAACGCGATTCGACTGCGTGTATCAAATGCATGGTTGTGTGCGTGTAGTGTTTTTTCATTAATTTTATGTATTTCTAATGCATATTTTATAAAAATATATAGATTATGCCCGCCGTTCCGCTCGCATAACTGTAGGTTATGTCAATTTCCTAGCCCTCGAGAACATTACTATTTCTGGATGAAAGGTAACTTATGTCCTTTTCGGTACCCTTGATAACATGGAGGCGAAATTTCACGATGATTCGTCGAGTAGTTAATGCGTTAAACCGTTACAAACAAACAATCAAACTCACATTCGCATTTATAATCGTAGCTAGGATTTCATATCATCATACCTACGTAATCATTGAAATTCAGAAACCATTCTGCCGTAGTCCCGCGAGTCTTTCTTCTCCCTAGCCTTTATTATTCCCAAGTCACTTAGGGACGGCTGTCTAGTATAACCGGATTTGACTGGATATCAGTTTTTACACGGAGAGACTGCTATCTGACCTCCGCAACCCGAAGGCTAACGATACCCTAAGGCTAGACCAGTGTCAGGATATTATAGGGCACTGACTTCCCAATAACGACTGCCATAGATGTTCATAGTCGAATGCCGTAGTCCCGCGAGTAACTATGTAAAATATCTGGTGTAAAAATTTATGATATATTGTGTTTATAAAAACATTGTTGAAATTGTTTTTCGTTCACCGTCCATTTAAATATTTGGGCCGTTTGAAACCTATCTATTACATTTCTGTTTATAAAAAATATCCGTTCGTTAGAAAGCGTTCGTTCGTTCGTTTCAATAAATTGATTGATTTTATTTACGTTTTTTATCGGTTAACATTTGCCTAGATTTATTTTTATACACTACATTTTATGTGAGTAAAAAGACATAAAGCTTTTTGATTAATTGGCAACTATGGTGGGCATGAATAGTTGGCTTTAAAAGAGACTGGTCTAAAGTAAGGCATGTTAGGGAAGAGATAGGAAGAGACCTTTGCTAAAAGGATACTACACTCTGTGTTACAGATTGAAAATACATACATAGTTGTATTACAGCTTTGGTTTTAGGAGGCCATGTAATTGCAGGCGTATATCGTGTCACAGTCCGACATAGTTTTGTCCATAATTATAATTTATGGACCAAAGAGTGACAAGCTTTTTATCTCAACAAATGCACGGCTCCTGTGCTATGGTTATTTTTCCTTTCCTTTTCGAATCACAGGACTTAGTAAGTAGTACAATTTATATAAAAACTAGTTTTTACCCGTGGCTTCGCTCGCGTGAATGTAGGTTAGGTTAGGTTTGCAACAGTTCTTTTTTCCTATTCTGTACCCCTGACAACGTGTATGCAAAATTTCATGTTGATCGGTTGAGTAGTTAAGGCTTGAAAGCGTAACAAACAAACAAACTCATTTTCGTATTTATAATATTAGTAAGGATACCTAATGCCACTAAGTTCCTAGAACAATATTCCCGGCCTTTTACCTATCGACATTAATATTGGCAACTCACAAACAGTCATGCCACCGAGCAATCTATTGAATTGCGCTCCGAAACTATTATACAAAAAAATAAATAAAAGTACCACCCCTCCTTCATCATAGATTCTCCATGTTTCCTGATTACCCATAAATTTTGATCATGTTTACCCAAATTCTTATTTTGTCTGTTCGCCGTTACCCTCGCCAACCCCCACAACATAAACCAAAGATTTATTGATGTTCGCGAATGTAATACTTTTTCCTTTAGAGGGTGGATGGGATATTTTGAACCGACGGATGCCTCTTTTTTAAGTGGGTTATCAGTCTTCAACCTGTCTGACGTGTAAGGCATTGTACGAGCGGGGCAGACTGAATTATGGCTATGCAGATAGAAAATACCTGACATTAGTATTATAAAAGAATTATTAGAAGATTAAATATAATTATTGCTTAGACAAATAATATGGGTAAAAAGTATCAAAACGACATGTAATCTATACTAATATTATAAAACTGAAGAGTTTGTTTGTTTGAACGCGCTAATCTCAGGAACTACTGGTCCGAAATGAAAAATTATTTTAGTGTTGGATAGCTCATTTATCGAAAAAGGCTATAGGATATATAACATCACGCTACGACCAATAGGAGTGGAGCAGCAATGAAAAATGTTGCAAAAACGGGGAAAATTCTCTTATATGAAGCAGACGAAATTGCGCGGGTCAGCTAGTCGAACATAAAACTTAGCTGGCGAAATGTGTGGCGAAATGTGATTGTAATATCTACCACTTTAGATTATATAAGCGATTATATAGTCTTACTATGTATATGAATGTTCCAATTAATGATTTCGGTTTTCAAGAACCTTGAACGTTGTAAACGTTTTGTCACGACCGACGCAATGTAAGCGTGATTGACAATTAAAGTTGCTTAGTGCCTTATCATTACTTAATCTTTATTATATTAGTATGAGAATGTGCTCGTGACACTAAGGACTATATTGTATTAGTCAAACTAACAAATATTATATATATATATATATATATATATATTTTTTATACAACTAAGGTGGCAAACAAGCGTACGGCCTACCTGATGGTAAGTGGTCACCGTAGTCTATGGACGCCTGCGACACCAGAGGCATCACTTGCGCGTTGCCGACCCTTTAGGAAAGGAAGTGGGAAGTAGAAGGAGCGGGAAGAGGGAAAGAGGGTGATTGAGCCTCCGGCACTCTCACTCACCGAACGAAACACAACAGTAGGGATACTGGTATTTCACGTCGATATTCTGTGAGAGGGTAGTCCTTCCCCGGTCGAGCCGGCCCATTCATGCTGCAATCAGCGAGGCTCTACTATTCTTTGAATTATATTCGCAAGGTTCACCCATTGATGAGTTCCCTCAGCTCCTTCATGAGTTGCGGGTACATGCACGTCTGAAAAAAAGGTAACGCATCAGAGTTTCTGTCCAGCACACCTTTAGTAGCCTTGCTTTAACGGTGAACGAGAAATATCGTGAGAAGGAAATATATCTGAGAGTTCTTCATAATATTTTCGAAGATATGTGAAGTCTGCAAACCCGGACTGGGCCAGCGTGGAGGACTATGGCCTAACCCTTCTCACACTGAGAAAAACCCGTGCTCAGAAGTGCAGCAGTTTAATACGTGGCTGATATTATATTATTATATCCTTTTATTCCTTTAACTAGCTGTCACTGCTTGTGTCCTTCTTCAAGTATTAGTCTATCAAATCCAAACGAATGTTCTATTCCAACTGATAGATACAGAAGTTAGGGCGTCTACACACAAATACAACAACTTCAGCTTTACTATATTAGTACAGGACCTATAGATTTCACTTGGATATAGTGGATGAGCTTATGAAAGCACTAGATGTTCCCGCGGTTTCACCCGCGTTTATCGTTACTGCGCCGCCCCCGTGGGTCGTAGCGTTATGTTATATAGCCTATAGCCTTCCTCGATAAATAGGCTATCCAACACTACAATAATTTTTCAAATCGAACCAGTAGTGCCTGAGATTAGCACGTTCAAACAAACAAACAAACTCTTCAGCTTTATAATATTAGTATAGATTGCGTAGAAATGCTATAGTAATAACCTACAATAAACTATATGTATCTTTTTGTGTGGTAAGCCGAACTGATATGAACATGCCGTCACTGCCCGGTGACTTTGATATGTTGCCTAACTCCTATAGAAATTACTTTGTAACCTAATAATTACATGCATTCTTACCGCATTGAATCTAGACAATATAAATGCACTTAGCTCCGTACTTGGAGAAGTCTTCAATGCTAAATCGCTTAAATTTTCAATCAAGCATGTTCTTGACTTCCACGAAGGATAACCTAATTCACGAACTGAAGGCAAAAGAATCTCAGCTTAAACTTAAACTCAGACCAGATATACTGGAGAAGTAGCTAAACGAATACACACGCAAAGACATATCTACCAAGATTAGTCACACACAACGCCCCTTTTTCTACATCACACACACACACGCACAAGCAGCCTTAAACTGGCTACACACATACGCATTGGCACAATGAAAACATTGGTACATTCACCAAGTATAGTTCACGTAGCATCCCAATGTCAACCAGTGCATGTGGCTTGCACATTGCGGACCGGCCGCTTACGTCATTACGCCGCATAATGCACCAACCGAGCTGGCTACACTATAGTTCTGTAATAGATATACTCATGGGAACATTATGTAGGCAAGGGAATTGTGCAGTGGCTTATGGAAATCTGGTTATTTTAATAATAATAATAATTAACGGATTCGGTAAACGGTTTAATTGCCAAGAGCCTCGACCACCATCTTAAGAGGCTCGCGTTGAATAGCTGGGTCAAGTCCTCGATTCAGAAGGCAGTATTGCTCGACATGGCGCGCATAGTGCGGAGGTTCCTTTCTCTGGAGTCCTTACCACCGATAGCTTGGTCCCTGCACCCGATACCGGTGGGTCATTTCAGTTTTTATATTTTTAAATATGTATCATTTTTATATTTATATTTAAATATGTAATTATTAGAAAAAATAAGTAATAAAGAGAATAATAATAAACAAACACCCATACCCATGGCCCATATATTAGAATCCATACTTAGCAATAGTCCTACGCCTGCTTCGGCTAGTGCCGCTGTAGGTGTTCCATCCCACCTTTGATTAAAACTCTCGAAGGGCCTCTTCACGTTGGACCCATGTCTCCGTGTAAGCCTCCCAAAGGGCCGGGTATTTTCCTGACGTATTAGGAATATACTCGTGAAAGAGTAACAAATAATAATCGGGGAAAGTGTAAATATAAATATAAATAGTATAATAGTATAGTAATACTTAGTATAAATAGTTTTAATAGTTTCAATAATTTAATTAACTTAAAAATTTTTAAAGTTTAATAGAAATAGTTTTATAGAAATAGAAATAGTTTATTTGTTCTTTAAAAAGTAATATATGTACATCAAAACATTGTGTTTGGAGCCTCCTTTTAGACAAACAATGTCTGTATTAGGAGCCTCCGCTCTTCCATAACATGTAGAACAAAAACAAAAATAATAGTAAGAATATGATAACATGCATATTATTTAAATGAAGTATAGTAGTAGTTGGTGTGGTGTGGTGTGGTATGGTGCAGGATGTTAGGGTGAAAGTGTTATAGCTACCCAAGGTATGTCAGAAAAGCTTCCGTATCCTCATAGGTAAGGGGCTTTATCCAATTTATTAAAATTTTATGACAGTCATAGTAGTTTTTATTGTGAACATATACCTTTTTGTTTATTTTATTATATAATTGAGCAGAGCGGATGTAAAATTGACGTTTTGCAAATTCGGTCTTAGATTGTGGAACTTCAGCGATTCTGTCTTTTCTTCGTTTAGATTTATTATTATTATAAGGATCATATGGTAGGGTTTTATGTGTTCTGAGAATTGTTTGTGTAATGTACAATTTCCTGACGGAGAGTAAATCGCTGATCTCATATAGACTTTTTGTAGGGTATCTTTTATTTTTAAAATACATTATTTTAATTAGTGCTCGTTGAGAGCGTTCAAGGTCCAAAAATCTGGTCTTTGCTGCGCCTCCCCATATAGGGATACAATACAGCAGGACGGACTGTGCTAACGAAATATATATTTCGTTGAGAAGATTTCTTGGTTGGTTTTTATTATTTGTCATGTTAGTTGGAGCCACGTGTCTTAAGTTTTTGAATATCCAGCTTAGCTTTCTAATTCTACCAATAGTATGCTCAAGGTGTGGGTACCAGGATAAAAATTGATCAATCATCACTCCTAAGTATTTTGTATTGGAGACTCTGTTAAGGCATGGACAGTTACAGCTCATATTACTTAGATCTCCACACGTATGTACTTTTAGAATCATACCTTCTCTGGGCTGAGTTCGGTTACTAATGCTATAACATATATAATTAGTTTTTTCGGTATTTAATGTTAATAGGTTATTCTTTAACCACCCAGCTATGTGAGCAATCCCTATCTCAGCACTTAGTTTGAGGTCTTGCCAAGACGTGCCAGTAAAAACAACGGCAGTATCATCCGCGTACGTGAACAATCTTGCTTTATTTATTTTTATGTTGCACAGATCATTTATGTATAGTATAAAGAGAGTAGGTCCGAGGACACTTCCCTGCGGAACGCCATAATATACCTCTGCTGCATCACTGGTGTAATTTCCTATTTTCACTTTATGCGTACGATTGGAGAGGTAGTCTTTAAGCAAACCAAGTGCAGTGCCTCTTATTCCAACCTTTTCTAATTTATTTACAAGAGTAGGAACATGGACGGTGTCAAATGCTTTTTTAAGGTCTAAGAATATAGATATGCATTTGATTCCTTTCTCAAGCTGCTCAACTACATGAGAACTTAATGCAGTTACAGCATCCTCAGTGCTAATACCCTGTCTAAAGCCATATTGTGCTGTAAATAGTAACTTGAACTTATTAAGGAAGTTAGTTAATCTGACATTTATAATCTTCTCTAGTATTTTAGATAGGACTGGTAAGACTGAAATAGGCCTATAATTATTGACATCGTCCATGCTTCCGCTCTTGTGTACTGGGGTTATGATAGACTGCTTTAAAGGGGTCGGGAATTTACCTTTTTGAAGACAGAGATTTGCAAAGTGAGTTATAACGGGAACAATTTCGTTTCGTGCATATTTTAGGAATTTTGTTGATATGTTGTCCCAGCCAGGGGCGCTATCAGATTTTAAGTTCATTAGTATAGTGTCAATTTCCGTTGAATCGGTATCTAATAGAACAAAAGTATTTATTTGTGATGTGTCTGGGATGTAGTTATCTTTTAAGCTGGGATGAATTTGATGGGCTAAGTTTTTACCAACGTTTGCAAAGTAGTCGTTAATATAATTTACTGATTCGTATGGAGTATGTTTGATATTTAACAATTCTATGTTTTGACTTTTTATTTTATTATAGTAAGTAATATTTTTTATATTTTTCCAAAGTAGTTTATTATTAGTAACAGATTGGGCGAGTAGATCCCTTTCATATTTTCTTTTTAATTTTTTTAATAGCAATAGTAGTGTAACAGTTTTCCAAAATTTTGTAATAAAGTGTCAAATAAACAACGCGATAAAATCCGTATATAGTAGTTTAATTTCAACAAATAATAATAATAATATTCTACCACATACACACAACACCATCTAGCCCAAACTAAGCAGAGCTTGTACTATGGGTACTAGACAATGGATAAACATACATATATACTTATTTTTGTAAATACAGACATATTATTCATAGAAACACCCAGACCAAGACAAACATCCATGTTCATGCACACAAATGTTTGACTTGTGCGGGAATCGAACCCGCGACCTCAGGCGTGGCAGTCGGTTATACTAACCACTACGACAATTTTGACGATTTTGTATGAGATGTGGTAAATGCCGGCGTTCTGAGTCTTCTTCAGAGATTAATGAAAACACTTTGTGGGTTTGTGTGTCTGTCTGTTAGTGACAGGCATAGCTCTGGAACCACTGGACCGATTGACTTGTAACTTGGTGTGTAACGCGCAAGTGATGCACCTGGTATTGCAGGCGTCCATAGACTACGGTGACCACTTACCATCAGGTGGGTCGGGCCGTATGCGTGTTAGAAAATTTAAAATTGTATTAAAAAAAAATTAATACTGGATATTGCCCGCGGCTTCGCTTATGAAAATGTAGGTTAGTTTATTTTAGTAACAGTACCTACTTTTTCTGGATGAAAGTACCCTTTGTCTTTACCTGACAACGTATATGCGAAATTTCATAATGATCGGTCGAGTAGCTACGGAATGAAAGCGTAACAAACATACAAACTTACATTCGCATTTATAATATTACTAGCTGACCCGCGCAGCTTCGTTTGCTTTACATAACAGAATTTTCCCCGTTTTTGAAACATTTTTCATTGATCGCCGGTCCTATTGGTCGTAGTGTGATGTTATCTATCCTATAGCCTTCCTCGGTAAATGAGCTATACAACACTAAAAGAATATTTCAATTCGAACCAGTAGTTCCTGAGATTGGCGCGTTCAACCAAACAAACAAACTCCTTAGCAATATAATATTAGTAGATATAGTTAGGAATAGTTAGAGCAGCGATAGCTTAGCGGGGAGATCAACAGACTGCAATGCAGAAGGTCTCGGGTTCAAACCCACGTTGCGCACCTCTGACATTCGATAGATATATGACTTTTTGAGATTATGTGCGTATTGATTGACAATTATCGCCTGCTCCGTGCCTCGGAGAGCACGTTAAGGCATTGGTCCCGGCTGCCATGAACATCTATGGCACTCGTTATTGGGAGAGTGTCGACACAAAAGATCCCACTGGGTCGAAGTGCCGCTGGTCTGCACTGACTGGCCCCCACATAAGATAAGATAGGATAGAAGGAATAGTTAGGATATGCATATTTGAATTGTTTTCCTTTTTGTGTTGGCAGTAGGTATGCAGGTATGGTAATACTGTCTTACATTTACGCTAACGTTATACATTGAAATGAAACTGCGCTTTACGACTTTTAGCGTTTCGGTTGCTTTTCGGCAACCATGTCAGAACGAGAAAATGGCTGGTGAAAACAACCAAAACGTCGGTATAATTGTAAACTTAAATAGTTTAATATTTTAGACCTAGTTCTTATAGTGTATTATTATTTATATCCTAAATAATATAATATAGAATTTGCATGTCGTTGTTTCGGTTTTCTAATCTCTGGATATGAATTCCTTTTGCATTTGAGAGCCCATTTCTTGAGGAAGGCAATAGGCTATAACATTATGCTATGAGCCACGGTAGATGAGTAGTAATCATAAACATGGATGATTCAACGGCAGACAGCTAGTAATCCTTTTAAAGAAAAAAGTCGGACATAACACAATCTTTTTCTACTATTTCTGGCATGCCAGCAATTGACAGATTAATTTAAATAAGTACGTACTTAGTTTGTACAGTGTTAACCAAATAGAAAGCTCTTCAACTAAGACCTTGTTTGTATCGTAATGTTTGTCAAGGAGACAATTTAAGAGACAACAATCCAACATCGATAAACAGATAACAGAGCCAGAGCCTAGTGTGAGTTGTTTTTACGTTAACGCGGTCGAAACGTTTGGCTCTCTGATTGGCCAAGAGCTTGGAGCGGGCCAATCGGAGCGCCGAACGTCATGAAACGTGTCGATCGCATTAACGTAAAACAAACTCGCACTAGGCACTCAGAGCAATATTAATCCAGTGGAAGACTGTTGGAGGAAATATTTGATTGGGCCTCCGGCACTCTCAATCACCAAACGAAACACAACAGTCGGACTACTGTTATTTCACGTCGATATTCTGTGAGAGGGTAGTGCTTCCCCGGTCGAGCCGGCCCATTCATGCTGAAATCAGCGAGGCTCTACTACTATATAATGTTGACTTACGTCTGTTTAACTAAGGTGTAATACACATACATTCAGTCATCTGCGTTCAGTTCAAAACGAACCTAATGCTGCGTCCTGCTTACTTTACTAAACGCCGAACTGTAACTGAAGATTAGTGAAACATTTTTCTGCTAAGAAAATTCGTGCCGAGCAGAGAAAATTCAACTCAGATATTAAACCCGGGACCCCTCAATCGGTCGTTAGCATAATCGAAAAAGGTGCTGTCGTGCAGCTATTTACTAAATCCACTGTTATGTAAATATTCAGTTGTACCGTCTAGACACCTAAATATCCAGATTACGATCTAGGAAAGTCGTAATCGCGTTATAAAATCGTCTGGAAGCAATACAGAAAGTACTGTAAGTAGTCTATTATTATTGTTTTCTCATTCTAGCGTGCAGTAAGAGTTTGTTGGCGAACAGTGCACTTAACAAATTAAAATTATGTATACACACATTTAAGACATTAGTTTAGTATTAGGTACAATATATTGATTGTTAACGCACTTAAACTTTTTAAAATTAGGAAGAGATACATTTAACAATAGTAAGGCTGTTTAATCTTCAATTCAATCATTAAATATTTGTAACAATGTTTCTTTTAACTTTTCTTAAATATATTTAAGCTGAAACAATTTACTGGGATAATTATTTTGTTATGTAGTCCTGGTATTATATACATACGTGTTCGTTCACCGTAGTAATGAATGATTATACACTATGCTATGTAACCAGCTATTTGGATTTAAAGGTATTATAGATCGATTTAGAATCAGACGTTTTATGGACCCGTAGGTTTTCTTGTAGACATTTTGAAGACATGACTCCATGGTTGGCGTTATGGTTTAAATATTCGCCTCGCCATCGCCTTTGCCATTCACCACGGTACAAAGAATTTGTGTGATCAACAAATGGTTGGTCCGAGTCTGGATGTAGGTACTTTGTGTCCGTTGTTTAAATGTTTGTAAAGCCCCCGGAATTCAGGAATTACTTAAATGCGGGAGATGTGTTAAAAAAAAACTGTATGTAATACCTTACTAATATTATAAATGCGAAAATGTGTTTGTTTGTTTGTTACGCTTTCACGCCTTAACTACTCAACCGATCAACATGAAATTTTGCATACGCGTTGTCAGGGGTACAGAATAGGACATAGGGTACCTTTTATGGAGAAAAAAGAACTGTTGCAAACCTAACCTAACCTAATCTGATGGCCATAATACAGTTTTTCGAGATAATAGTTTTTATGCCAAATATGTCAATACTAGCTGTGACCGCGATTTCACCCGCGTTTATAATTACTGCGCCGCTCCCGTGGGTCGTAGCATGATGTTATATAGCCTATAGCCTTCCTCGATAAATAGGCTATCGAACACTAAAATAAGTTTTCAATTCGAACCAGTAGTTCCTGAGATTAGCCCGTTCAAACAAACAAACAAACTCTTCAGCTTTATAATATTAGTATAGATTTAACTGACCGTAGCTAAACCGACTCGTTTCTGGAATATAGGAACCAGTCCTAAGTGGTCACCGCTGCCACTACACCGAGGATTGTGGACCCGAATCCCACGCGGCTCAATAATTTGTGCGATCCACAAATGCTTGTTCCGAATCAGGGTAATATTTGCGTCAGTTGTTCGAATATGTTATTCGAGGAATGCGATGAAAGTGAATGAAGCCAGAGAAATGTGTCAGAATCGTAGCAAATGGAAATCCGTAGTCTCTGCCTACCCCTCTGAGAAACAGGCGTGAATCTATGTATGTATGTATATTCGAATATTTGTGGAGACCACCGAGCCACAAACGAAATTCCTAGTTATCTTTTATTAAAAAGAAAAGACGACAATATTGGGGTCGGTTTTCCAAAAAAATGCAATTTTGCCATCCGTGCAGTCAACAACAGATTTAATGGAGAATACCCGAGATCTCGTTTAGATATTACCTACGTCCATAGACCGCTTATTACACAATACGCTTACATAAACACAACGTAGAAACTAGCTTTTAAGTGGACTGCATTAGCGTGCAGCTCAGCTGTTTAATTGAGCCAGTTCCTACTCTTTGTTAGTCGTACGTGGCCTTCCGACGACAACGGCTAATAAAACACTTTTGTTGAAGCTAGAATGCAGTGTTTGCCTTCGTTGAGCTCCTTTTTAAGCTTTTTGGGAGCCAGTTTGCCAGAGTTTTTGTCAGGCCATTATCAAGTGCATGTCAGGATTGTTAGGTGTGTGAGTTTTTGTACAGGTCGAGATTTTCTGTTACGATTTTTGAAGTAAAAATTTATTTACGCGCGTTGAGCACTTCTTGGGTGAACAAAAATCATGGAACCGCGTCATCGTCACGCTTCCACGCTTTATTATTTTATTTAGAATATTAACAATATATCAGAAATGGTGCGTCCTACGCAAAAAATAACGAAACTTTTTTTTTTTTTTGGTTTATAAAGAATTGTTTATGATCAAGGATTCACGTTTTCACTTCTATCGGCAGTCCCCAAAGACTGCCCCAATTTTTTTAGAAACCATTGCTTTCACTACTATTATAAAACGTCTTACCGTTCATAAACTGCGATAGGGTTGACAATACATGGTTCTAGCTTAATAAAATAAAATAATTAAAAACGTTATAGATTTTCGGAGTCTTGATTTGTCTGGCAGGGTGCAATGGTCCCATAAGGTAGGAATTGCCTTTTGCGAGTACTGGAACGCAAGTAGCCTACGATATTTGGATGTGACACACCTCTGATTACTTATGAGCTCAATAACCCAATACGCGCAGTCTGTTATATACCTATATCAGAGACTAGATGCGCCCGCGGTTTCACCCGCGTTTATGATTACTGCGCCGCCCCCGTGGGTCGTAGGGTGATGTTATATATTATATAGCCTATAGCCTTCCTCGATAAATGAGCTATCCAACACAAAAATAATTTTTCAATGGACCAGTAGTTCCTGAGATTAACGCGCTCAAACAAACTCTTCAGCTTTATAATATTAGAATAGATAATGTGTACTGTGCGTAATATTTTTGTGTGTGTTTGAGTGGTTATCTGGTTGCTTTAAATTCACAATTGGACCTGGTAGGTGGCTTGGGTTGCCAGCCAACTTTCGGGCAGAACAATGTCTATCGAGACCACTAGTTTTTCTAAATAGTTCTTCATGACTTTATTGCTGTTGAAAAGCCTTTCCTGACCAATTAAAACTTTCATCCATTAGTCATTCGTGAGTATTAAAATAGCTCACAATAGCAAAGCGTATGGCGCACTAATAACCGCGGGTCAGTAGAACAACGAACGTTCAAACATGACGCAGAGTACTAATTAGACCTTCCTGTATCAACTAAAACAATGCGATTACGGCCGTTTTGAGGGAACTATCCATGACCCATGATTATCAAGTGTAGAATCTAGATATTAGCATTTTCATAGAATTGAAGTCAGTGAAGTCATCAGTAATAGATTAGTTAAGATCGTAGTTAAGGTATAGTTGCAATAATCGATCGTTTGTTTTTGAAAGCTGCACAGGAGATTGTATTGAGCGAGTAGTCCGACGATTTCTACTCGTTAAAATGCTATTAAAGATGCACCTGCATACAATTTGTGTGGCGTGCTTCAAAATATTGTTATCTAAGGTATTGCAGGACGAATTCTTAAATGTTTGTTTGTCTTATGTTGTTTCTCTGTGTGATGGCCAAATTATAATTAACTAGATGTTCCCGCGGTTTCACCCGCGTTTATGATTACTGCGACGCCCCCGTGGATCGTAGCGTGATGTTATATAGCCTATAGTCTTCCTCGATAAATGAGCTATTCAACACTAAAAGAATTTTTCAAATTGGACCAGTAGTTTCTGATATTAGCGCGTTCAAACAAACAAACTGTTCAGCTTTATATTATTAGTATAGATTGAGTAAAATATTGTGAGGTTCAAAAATAGTTGTCCTAGGTCTTGAGTTGTATGCGAAATAGAAATAATCGAAATTGCTAACAAATTAAATAAATTGCAAGTTATAGAAAAAGTGTTTAAGTGTTTTTGTTGTGTCTGCCTACCCCTCTGGGAAACAGGCGTGAATCTATGTATGTATGTTTAAGTTTGAACGCGCTTTTCTTAGAAACGGCCAGTAGGAGTTGAAAATTTATTTTTGGCATTAATGAGGACGTTTATTGGGAAATCCATAAGCTTTTTATAACATCAGCTACGACACAAAGGAGTCTATAACCACAAATACCATTTCACGTGAGGAAAATTGCGTGACACAGCCAGCTTTTCTCTTTTAAAAATTAAAACATATTTGTTTTACAGATTACTATTATTTTTCTTAACCCCCTCCAACTAAGCTGAAATGCTTGTGTTTTAAAACGTTCACTGCGATAGTGTAACCGGTGGGATTCGAAATTTATTATAAAACTAGCTGTTATCTGCAACTTCGTCCGCGTAGATTTTAACTAAAAAGTATTTGTCTCCGCGGAACCCTACTTTTTTTCTAAAATCAAAGTAGCTTAAGTTACTCCTTATAACATCAGCTATCTGCCAGTGAAAGTCCCGTCAAAATCGGTTCAGCCGTTTCGGAGATTAGCCGGAACAAACAGACAGACAAAAATTTAAAAAATAGATGTTTTCGTATATATACTTTCATATGCATTAGATAAAAAGCTGTTATTTTGACATTACAAACAGACACTTCAATTTTATTTATTTGTATAGACTATATTATCTATACTTCTATACTAATAATATTATAGGAAAGATTTGATTTTTTGTTTGTTTGTTTGCTTGTAAAGATTTAACTCAAAAACTACCCATCCGATTTCAAAAATTCTTTCACTATTGGACAGCTATATTATCACGAAGTAAAATGGACCATAAATTTTTTCAAAGTACTATTGCTAATGTAACCTAACCTACTTTTATGCGAGCGAAGCCGCGGGCAATAGCTAGTAATTTATAATTAATGTTACGTTTAAGTATAACAGCACAATCATTAACAGGTAAACACCGTTACCTAGGTAATAAATTCTTATAGTGCAGTTTGTATCGACACAAAATTGTCAGCTGTAATGATAGCAATATTGGTCTACGAGCATTTTTGTGTCTCACAATTATCATTGTCCTATATGTTCTATGAACTTATACGAAAAAGGCGGGTTTAAAAAAAAGTTTTAGCGATTTACGCAAGATTGGAGCTATATTCAAAATCAATGCATGTTGATTATAGTAATTTGCATGCACTCTGTTTCCTAACTCTCATGATCCGATGGGACGGTAATCCGACACGACCGGAGAGAGACCAACGGCTTTACGTGCTTTCCGAGGCACGGGTGTCTAACACCGCCAACTTCTTAGCTCCGGGCTCGTATTGAGATTTCTTAACAGAGAGAACCCGAGACCTCATGCTTTGCTTTAAATATATTGACAAATTAATAAATTAGTAACTGCCCCCATCCTAGAAGGAGCAAATTACGTTTTCGGTTGTGCACAACTGCAGGTATACGAATATAACTTTCGTATCTTCGGACCCAATACAAAGCTATTGCTTCTGCTAAAATCTCAATAGAAGCCCGCAGTGAGGAAGTTGGCAGTATAACACACCTCCATGCCTCCGAAAGCACGTAAGGGTGTTACCAGACCAATCGATCGATCGTTGATCGACGATCGATCTGTGGTAGAATGGATTAGTCGAAGTCGATCGCTCTAGTAGAAACTATCGATCGACGTTCTGCCATTCCATTTCCATTCTGCCATCGACCGATGCCGTCGATCGACGATCGATCGATTGGTCTGGTAACACCCTAACATTCTGCGACTGATCTCTCCGGTCATGTTGGATTGTCGTCCCATCGGATCACAAGAGTTATGGAACAGCGAGTGCTCTTCTGACTGTGCACTATAATATCTCTTGCGCAGATGGCCAGTCTCAGTTAAGATTGTCCGCCATCATTGAAATTCGGTTCTGAGGACATTATTGTTATGTATTTGATGATACAAACTATGACTAATAAACGATTTCAAAATGTAATGTTACTTCATCTACAATAGTGTGACATAATATCATGTTTGTTCGTTGTCTGTTGTTAATAAAACATTCTGTATATATACAAAAACAAATACACTTTTATCTAAACAATAGATTTATCTTCAAAATGAACTTAGTCAGGTTCCGTAGCCCAGATTGATCGGCTACCAGGCAAAGTGTCAGGAATATTTTGTGTAACGTTTAACAATTAAAAGATTTGGTGTTAAGATTTGTGTTAGAAAGATAAAATTGTGATATATAAATATTTTTTATTTGTTATGCAATGACATCACCGTTTAAAGGATTCCACCTGAAAAACGTTTTCAGGCGCTTTAGATCCAATAAGGTATTTGTGTTTTTATAAATATTATGAGTATATAAAAAAGTTAAAAACTTTAACTTACCAATTTACGCTTTAAATAATGTGTTTGTGCAAAGTGATATTGCGTTTCTTACTCGGGCAATGCAGTAATGCCATGGTGCCATGGTGACTACAAGAGCTTACTCTCTAATATGTACTACGTAATTGACAGGATTTAAAAATATATAAACGTACTTCTCTCCTTTACGGATTATACCTGTACCGCGGGAAACATAACAAACAAAAAACACTCATACTTGACACAGATATTTGTAGATTGTATTTTTGTCGCGTGTGGGATACATAATGAATGATGATTAATTTTTCCAAAACTTTCTTTAAGATTTCAATCGATATCCATGTCAGGCAAGTTGTTATTACTTACGTATTTTGGTCTCAGGTGCAGCAGAGTCTGAAACTGTGCTCGTTAGACAGCAATAGGATCGCCCAAACAACGCACCTGGAACTATAGCTATATATACTATGTATACAAGTTGATTTTGAAATCGTGTCATTCCTTTTAACCACGCATTCTACTGGTGATATAGAATATAGAACCTTGACCATATTTTTTTTTATTTGTATGATGTTTTTGGAGATATTAATGTACCGATATTTTTCGTGAAATGGTTTCAGATAGTCATATGTTAACCACCCGACGAAATCTTAATATATTACTAATTTAAAAAAAAATAACATTACAATAACTGTTGTCGTAAATAATAAGGAGCAATAAAAAGGACCGCCCGTTATTATTTACAACATTAATTATCGATATGTTGTTTTTATGAATTAGTAAAAAATTTAAATTGCCTTGGGTGGTTATATTATGACTATCTGAAACCATTTCATGGAAAAACGGTACATTAATTTTCCAAATAAATAACTCCAAAATAAAAAATATGCTCATGGTTACTCTAATCTACCAGTAGAATGCGTGGTTAAAAGGAATTACACGATTTCAAACTCCCCCTGTATATAATACATCTCTACCCAACCCTTCAGGAGTATAGTCGAGTGTTTGTATGATTCATGACAGTACCTACCCGCTTGCCTACATGATGCCTACACGGATGACCCAGTTCATGTTTCTAGACGCCTGCCATTATGATCGTCCTTGCATATCTAGTATAGGAATGCTATGCACTCTAATAACCCACTTATCCTTCTCAATAATTATGGTTTAGTGCATCGACTGCCTTATACGTTTAATGGAGTAAGCACAAGAACAGCTGGCAACTGTATTTTCAATTACCGGCTCTATAAGTATTACATAATATATACCATTGTTAGAGATGTGTACGGAGCAGCTATAGCTCAGTGGGGAGACCAACAGACTGCAATGCAGAGGGTCTCAGGATCGAACCCACGTCGCGCACCTCTGACTTTAGGAAATATGACTTTTCGAAATTATGTGCATATTGATTGACAATTATCGCCTGCTCCGTGCATCGGAGAGCACATGAAGCTGTCGGTCCCGGCTGCCATGAACATCTATGGCAATCGTGATTGGGAGAGTGTCGACACAAAAGATCCCACTGGGTCGAAGTGTCGCCGATCTGCACTGACTGGCCCTCACATAAGATAAGATAGAGATGTGTACGGATGGCGTAGTGGTTTAAATGGTCGCCTTGCCACTGTGCCAAGTGTTGTGAATTCGATCCCCGGAATAGAAAATTGTGTGATCCACAATAAGTCTGTTGTTCCAAGTCTGGGTGTTCTTTGAGGCCGTTGTTTGAATGTTTGTACAAGTCCCCCGCGAGACAGAATTTGGTCATAGTGCCAGAGCCTTTTGATAAATAAATTGCTTATAAGGATTACGATATGTAGGTATGCGAACCTCCGGCACTCATATTTACCAGGCGTAACGCAGTTACTCCTCTCAAATTGGTTTTCAGCAAGAGATCGCAATATTTTTTTAATATTTTCTTTTTTTATTTTGCTCGTCAAAATGACCACACTCCAAATGATGTCAAAGTCAAAGTCAAAGTCGTGAGGTCTAAGAGCAGTGGCCTCCATACCGCCCTCATAGCAGCCAAGGCGATGTTGAGGTCTCTACTTTGACGGCAAATTTAACGGTAATTCTCCGGGCGAGACTACTCCATAATTATAATAATACCAACCCTGTTTAGAAACTGTCCCACTGCTGGGCACAGGCTTCTTCATAGTGTGGGAAGGGTTAGGCCATTGGCCAGCACGCTGGTCCAGTGCAGGCAGCCGTCACACATCTTCTAAAACATGATACAGAACCCTTAGATACCCAGGTTTCCTCACGATGTGATCCTTCGCTGTTAAAGCGAGCGATAATTAACTATTTAATTCTCATTTGTTCCATCATCAAATAATTGGCAACGGTTATTTTCTTCTTTTTTTATTTCTAGCTCCTCCATCGTAGACAGAGTCTACTCTTAGCAAATAGAGGTAGTTGGCCCATCGAATTGGCAACGGTTAGAACCTTATATTTACTACTAGATGTTCCCGCGGTTTCACCCGCGTTTAACGTTACTGCGCTGCCCCCGTGGGTCGTAGCGTGATGTTATATAGCCTATAGCCTTCCTCCACAAATAGGCTATCCAACACTAAAAGAATTTTTCAAATCGAACCAGTAGTAATCACGCAGAATAAACCAGGAGAAACATCGTTTGTACTATGTCTGTAATGGGTAATTATTTTGCTGCAATGTTATTTTAAAACTGCGATATCTCCTAAGATATTCATTGAAATCGAATGATGTAAAGGGCAATTTTGTTTTAAATTAAATACTTGTGATGAATAACGTATTTATTTGGATAAGGATTAATATAATGTTTATAAAAATACCTTCGCAAATAATGCATTATTTTAGAACAAATTTCGTTAGCATAAAAATGGTTATAGTGAGCCAACCTTAAAAGATAGACATATGCTGTCGCGGACTTTTTTTTAGAATTTTTAAAGGGGAACAATTCTGTCATACATGATTTTTGCGAAACTTTAACTGTTTACGCAGCGCACGCAGCGGAAGCTCTCAAAATGAAAAAATACTCTCCGATTTTGAAACATTCTTCATTGGTGCTCCGCTCCTATTGATCTTAGCGTGATGATATATAGCCTATAGCCTTCCTCGATAAATGGGCTATCTAACACTGAAAGAATTTTCCAAATCGGGCCAGTAGTTCCTGAGATTAGCGCGTTCAAGTAAACAAACAAACAAACAAACTCTTCAGCTTTATAATATTAGTATAGATTTGTATCTCTTTCACACTGTCTTCTCAGTAAAAGTAAACGTTTACGTTCTAGAGTAAAGTCGTTAAATATATTTTACGCATCCGCCGTTTCAGTTACTATAAATCCATAGGTTATAAATAGTAGATTGTAGTCACATTTTGTAAATTATGTGAAAAGTGCCTACGCATATTTTTTATTGCCGTTGTTAGTAGAGGTGCCAGCAAACCACCTGGTTGGGAGTGGTGACCACCGCTCATGACCGTCCTCGACTTTTTTATTTGCAATCACTCACGGAGCAATCTACATAGGTATTTTTGAGCTTAGATGAATTTCATGTGTATGCCAGAACAGTCTCCAGTTTGAATCTCAGATCGGGTCATCAAAAAAGCTATTGTGACAAATTGATATAGATTTCCTGTAAAGGAAATCAATAGTAGCCCGGAGTTAGGAGGATGGCGGTTTTGCAAAATTCGGTCTGGAGAACCTTGTCTGTCAAAAGGATTAACTTTATTGGGTATTGAGAGATAAGGTCCTCCAGACTGAATTTTACGTTTAATTCGGATAATAGACCTGTGATTACACAGGGCCTTATAAATATCTATTATACGAATTAAACGTTTCGAGTACTTTTTAACATACATGCATGTAAAATATAGGTTAATAATATTGTCATTTCCGTAAACAGAAGACAATTTATCAACTCCCCAACAAAGAGTTAAAGAATTTATAAAATGTTCCTTTCGCTGCAAAGTTATAAGTGTCGCGTGCTGAACAAAAATTTGGCAAATGAAATGGTTATTTTGCGTATTATTTATTCGCAAATTATTATCTTACTTCGCGTTTTGATCTATACTTAGATAGCACCGGAATGCCTAAATTTACTTTGTAGGTATAATTTTGCTCTAGTTTCTTAGTAACTTTAGCGATGAATGCCATGAAACGTAAGCTCCAAGCAAATACGCGTTGCGTTGCTTCATACATTTATATAAGGTGATTGATAAAGAGTGCTCATTGAGTACCTAAATGAGAATTAATCAGAGTATAAGCCAAATATATCGTCCGGGATTCGAACCTGAGAGATCAGCACACAATCGGTAACCATGAATACAAACCTAAGCGAAGAAAGATTTAAAGCCCAGTTAGTAAGGTCAGGTAATTCTCAATCGCAGCACGGGGTTTATTATTGTACCTGATATAACAAACTGGTCCTGCAGATTCAGATTCATTTATTTGCCAGAATGTAGTACATACAACAGATGTCAATAATTACAATAATGGTTCTGTACATTCTATCATAACAATGGTGTGCAAAAAGGTCTTATTATATAATTTTATAATTTACAGTCTATTCTAGGAGAATTATATTATTATTGAAGTTCTTTTATTATATAAATACAAATTATGAAATTAGAATTATTAATAGAAAATTGTTAATAATAATAATTACATTATGTCATCTTTGTACATTATCCATTATCCTCTATTGCATCTGGCCTAAAGATACCTGGCGTAATGTAGAAGTAACACACTTCTATCTAATCCGTCCAGGAGGCTGTATTACTATAATAATTCACATTACTTTTCTTCGTAAACATGACTTCATATTTCATTCAGCGCCACCTGTTTTTGTCCGACATAATTGACCAGAAACAACTAGTAGTCGATTGCCTTAACAAGGCTGTACCACGTACAAAGTGTAGCTTTCTTACTAATGTGTAGTTTCCGCCATTAATTCCGTTATAGCACACGTGTGATTCATAGATTATTAAATAGTTCGCCCGCCTCGTTTTAAAGTCAGGCCACGAAATCTGTTAAGGTACAACGAGATTCACAATTTTGTTTTCTATGTAAAATATAATTGTTCCGCAACTTTACGAACAGTAGCAAGTTTTAAGTAACGGAACACGCAGTTGTCATCAACTAAAAACACACGACCCTTTATCAAATAACTAGCTTTTGCCCGCGGCTTCGATCGCGTTAATTTAGAATTTAACAATAAATTCGGGTTGTACTCTGCTTGTAATAATATGTAATTCAATCATGATTCGAAAGACACGTGGCGCCATCTATTATCATAAGTACGTTATTATTGTTTTCCTCGGGAACAGTAATTTTTTTCGGGATGAAAGGTAGCCTATTTCCGTTTCTGTACACCTGACAACGTATATATGCAAAATTTCATGATGATCGGTTCACTGGTTTAGGCGTGAAAAGGTAACAAACAAACAAACTCATTTTCGCTTTTATAATATTAGTTAGGATAAGAGTTGATGATATTTAAACGGCTAAACAGATTTTCTTGATACTTAATACGATACTAGGTAATGGGTCTTACTCGCCATGAAGTATTTAAAAGATAATTAATATCTATTGATTGCCTGACGTTTCAATCGATTGGCATCGATCATGTTCACGTTGGTTTATTAAGTACGTGTACAAATCTCGAAGGTTTAAAAACATTTTCTTAAATAGCACCTACCTAAAAACACAACCAAACACTTGCCAGCATAAACAAACTAAATCAAAATCTGTTTATCCATGATATACACAGACAGAGACACACGTTAAAATTATTACACGCCTCTGTTTGCGTCTGGTGCGAAAAAGATACCATATGGTAATTTAAATAGTCTTAGGTAAAACTCAAAACTACCTATTGTGTTTGTGTTGTATCTAACAATCAGTTCCATAATAAAAAAACATAACTAAATGTTCATATTTGCATCTCTTTCTCCAACTGTGGAAGCAGAAATATCTTATACAAGATTCGTAAGCATACGCACAATAATTCACCAACGTTTCAGCGGAGTCAGCTGTCATATAGGATCGCATACGACGCAAGTAATCCATTTCACATAATTATTTATAAATTAGTTATTACAATTAATTTGTTTACGAAGTAGATCTTATTTCATATTGCAATACTTAGTAAATTTTATTACATGATCGGAAATCGTTGAGTAGCCCTTCTTAAAGCTTTATGAGTTTGCACTCCTAATGTATTATGTATGACGAATTTTATCGATTCCGGTCGCAGACTTACTTGTACAAAGCTTATCCTGTTTCCAAATTCTGTTGAATTTTTAACTCCCCCTCGCGTCAGCAACCGTCTCAAAAGATCCCTCTCGCAGTCGGTAACTTTGGATATAGAGATTAATATTTAATTTAAGAAATACGTATATTACACACGTATAGACTCATGCCTCTTTCTCAGAAAGGTAGACAGAGACTGCATATTCAGTGGCAAAGCCTGATAATGTGCCCATAAATTGCAGTAGGCGTGCTCCGTGTAACGCAAGACCTAAAATATTGCTGACGAAATTGGAGTGTTATACAGCTGAGCCTACTCCTAGGATATACCTATACAGGCAGGATAGATAAGATAAGATAAAACTATATTCATAGATAAATTTAGCCTAGGTTTACAATGTTGTTCTGTTTTAATATATGTTACAAATATGTGTACACGGCATGTTTAAAACAGATACAATACAGTACAGTTAAACATATTAAACAAATTTGACTATAGTAACTTAGAACATTAACAAATTAATCTATACTAATATTATAAAGCTGAAGAGTTTGTTTGTTTGTTTGTTTGCTTGAACGCGCTAATCTCAGGAACTACTGGCCCGATTTGAAAAATTCTTTCAGTGTTAGATAGCCCATTTATCGAGGAAGGCTATAGGCTATATATCATCACGGTAAGATCAATAGGAGCTGAGCACCAATGAAGAATGTTTCAAAATCGGAGGGTATTTTTTCCTTTTGAGAGCTTCCGCTGCGTTCGCTGCGAAAACAGTTAAAGTTTCGCAAAAATCATGTACGACAGAATTTTTCCCCTTTAAAAGTTCTAAAAAAAAGTCTGCGACAGCATATGTCTATCTTTTAAGGTTGGCTCACTATAACCATTTTTATGCTAACCAAATTTGTTCTAAAATAATGCATTATTTGCGAAGGTATTATTATAAACATGATATTAATCCTTATCCAAATAAATACGTTATTTATCACAAGTATTTAATTTAAAACAAAATTGCCCTTTACATCATTCGATTTCAATGTATATCTTAGGAGATATCGCAGTTTTAAAATAACATTGCAGAAAAATAATTACCCATTACAGACATAGTACAAACGATGTTTCTCCTGGTTTATTCTGCATGATTACTACTGGTTCGATTTGAAAAATTCTTTTAGTGTTGGATAGCCTATTTATCGAGGAAGACTATAGGTTATATAACATCACGCTACGACCCACGGGGGCGTCGCAGTAACGATAAACGCGGGTGAAACCGCGGGAACATCTAGTGTATAAATAAGAACAAGTATTATGTTTAACTTCAACATATAAAATTGGCGGTAAACTGATAAAAGTTCTTTACCTTCCGTGCTAGTCAAATGACGTTGTTACGGCAAGGTAAGGATTGTCGCTCTAGAAATACAAACTGTAGGAGAATATACCTATGTATAATGACCAAGTACTTCTGTTTCATTCTTTTTTAATTAAAACAAAATACATTTACCTCTCTAGAGAGGTCTAAACGGGCGTTGTCTTTTTTTTATGCAACTAGGGTGGCACACAAGCATACGGCCCACCTGATGGAAAGTGGTCACCGTAGCCTATAGACGCCTGCAACACCAGAGGCATCACTTGCGCGTTGCCAACTCTTTAGGAAAGGAGGAAGTGGGAAGGAGAAAGAGCGGGAAGGGGAAAAGAGGGTGATTGGGCCTCCGGCAGTCTCACTCACCGAACGAAACACAACAGTAGGATACTGGTATTTCACGTCGATATTCTGTGAGAGGGTAATCCTTCCCCGGTCGAGCCGGCCCATTCATGCTGAAATCAGCGAGGCTCTACTACTTAAAAACATGTGCTGCAAGTGATTTTACATACATAATTAACAAGCAGAGTACCTTTACCCTATAACCTAGACTTGGACGAAATAATTTCTGCTGTGTGGGTTTCGATCCCATGACACAGCGCTTGCCAGTGATCTAATCTGAGAAGTCGAATATCTAATAAGGTTATAGAATAGAGGTTCCCAGACTTTTTCTTATAGATCACTTTCAACATTTTGCTGGTTCCGGTGGACCCTGCAGCTACATATTTCTACCATATTCATTGCATTTGTAATCTCTACGGGCTGTCCTTATATTTGTTTTTTATTTTTTTTTAATTCTCTGGACTGAACCTACTACGGTATGCGAGCTGACTTTTTTTTTCTACATAAAAATCGGTAGTTCGAGGCCACTGGTACTAAATATGGTATATATGCAAGTTTTTACAAGTAACAGTCGCTGAGATTCTTAAAATATTATCTGCCTACATTGATAGGTGAAGTCAAGGCAACATTTTCAAATAAATTTTCGTGGACCTCCGCTTACGACTTGTGAAGCCCCATGTTTTTGTCACGCCAACGTAGACCCCCGTCGAGTCTGTCCAGTCCTGTCCAGTCCTCAGTCGAGTCCCTAGGATCCACCTGGACCACTTTGGGAACTAAGGGTATAGAAGATATGGTGATACTCGAGACCCACTGATTTAGAAAATCGCTTCAGGTCTAACTGAGCGTCATCCACCGCTGGTTCTAAGATCACAACCGTTTATTATGCTATACATCTGCGTGGTCATAAACCGCAGACATTGACCTTCCTCTCTTGAAATAGCATTCTCTATTATTTGTATGTAGTGAAATAAATATAACGTGCGTATGTACGACAGATTTGCTTGCCAGGTTAGCCGGTCACTGATATTATAGGCGATATTCGTTCCCGTTGTGGGTAGTTTAACACCCATATTCGAAGACGTTTCCTCAAACGTTCCTCGACTCCACTCTACCTCACGAGGAAATCAGGATTATCAGGTGAAATCAGTATTCACAGTTGCAAAAAATCTCCTCCACTCGGCGTCCCTCGACATCTTTCCTCACTGGAGGTGAGGAAACAACTGTAAAACTCAAGGTACGTCGCGACCAACCTTAAGGAATACTCGACGAACATCTACGCCATTGTTACCTTTTCACCTACGCTTGTAAATATGACTGATAATTCTATTTGAAGATTTATAAAGTGTTTTGTAATGGATTTTCAACGATTTTTGAATTATTTATATGATAATCCATACGATTATCCTGAAAGGCGTTATTTGCGAGACGCAACTTCTCCGCCTCTATGAATATTTGTCTTCCAGACATATATGTGTGGAACAAATAAAGCTAAAGGATAAAACTTGGATCACAACAGAACAAACAAATCAAACATAAACAACTCGGAATGAAGCGATGCGACACAGATAAGGTTAAAAAACAAACATCTGTCAATTTTGAGGTGATCATAGACAAAAACATTAAAAAATAGGTATGTTAAATCTATGATTTTGTGACGTATGTAATAATGTTTTACCTCGGCTCAACCTCATTGGAGAATCCTCAAGATTACCTCAAGTCAAGAGAAAGATATGACTAAGAATACCGATTTCGAGGATTCCTTGAGGTGATCCTTAAGGTATCCTCGGTTGAGTCGAGGTTGAGGAAGTTTTGAGGTTACTTCTTAGAATATGGGTGTAAGAGATATTCCACTATGAGTCACCTTCTTAGACTTTCGTGAAATTTAAAATTCAATTGTATCCCTTGCGATTGTGTTTTGAAGATATATTTATTATAGACGATATAAGGTTTTTCTTTGATATCTCATCCGAAAGACGTCTACTACCTACTGGACATAGGCCTCCTCCAAGGAATTTCCATACAGAGCGAAAATTCATTTCCCGTTATATCTTTGTCTTTTTTTTTATTCTACTAAGGTGGCAAATAAACATACGGTCCCACTTGATGCTAAGTGGTCACCGTAGCCTATGGACGCCTGCACACCAGCACTTGCGCGTTCCCAACCCTTTAGGAATAATAGGAAGTGGGAAGGAGAAGGAGCGGGAAGGGGGAAAGAGGGTGATTGGACCTCTGGCACTCTTACTCACCGAACGAAACACAACTAGGAATACTGCTATTTCACGTCGATATTCTGTGAGAGGGTAGTCCTTCCCCGGTCGAGCCGGCCCATTCATGCTGAAATCAGCGAGGCTGTACTACTCAACAAATTATTATATTATTTTATAATATTATATATACTATATTTATTTTATTTGTTAAAATCATCTCAATTTATATTGATAAACCTGTATCATGGACATCTTGTAGTCCATTATTTCTTACTTTTTTGGTAAACAAACAAACCATTATGAAATCATACAGTTACTGCCTTATAACTTATAATCATAATATAAAGAGATCACAAAAAGTAAATATATCTGTGTTTAGCTGCAGGCAATACATATAGATGGGTCTCTATGTATTGTCTGTAGCTACAAGTAAGCCATAATTATTTACTAAATAAGACAATGAGGAAGAAAGAAAACTCTTTGGCATAAAAGTACCTATACGAATAAAAGCTATCAGATAACTTATCAGCTTCGTTCAAATATACCATAGATGCACATTCTCATACAAAAACCGCGTCAATATGTGGCACTGACCAGTACTACTTACATATATTATGCAATCCAGGAAATAAACCGGCATAACCATTGAACGCCCACTGAGAAACATTTTGTAATAGTTTAGTTAAAACGCGTCAATGTAAAGCATCCTAAGTGTGTTACTCGCGATACGCAAGCGTACTAAGTATATGGTACGGTCTCCACCGTAGTAGTGGTATCGATTCGCTCTCGCTTACGGGCAGCGCACGCAAGAGTGAGTGGGACAGGTGCATAATATAGCGCATACGACTGATTTATGCACAGTTTTGTTGGGGCCGTTTTTCGAGCGACGATCGTGCATCTATGGTACATTTGATCGATGCTTATCAGTGAATAAATAAATGTTTTGCCACGTGCGATGATCCAATCCACAATATTGGCAAAGGTGACGCCATTACATAACCTATTGCACCGTCTGTGTATTCAGCTGGCTCTTGTTGATTATAACAAATGTTTAGACATCGGCGATATTTGCTACAGTTCTATAGAGAACATGTAAAGGTAATATGTTGTATATGTGACTTCTAAAAATGTCAAGAAACCAGTAGCATACTTCGAACCGAACGAAGTTATAATATTCTATCACATACACACAACACCATCTAGCCCAAACTAAGCAGAGCTTGTACTATGGGTACTAGACAATAGATAAACATACATATATACTTTTTTTGTAAATACATACACATTATACCTAGAAACACCCAGACCAAGACAAACATCCATGTTCATGCACATAAATGTTTGACTTGTGCGGGAATCGAACCCGCGACCTCAGGAGTGGCAGTCGGTTACACTAACCACTACGCCATCGAGAACAAAAAAGTGAACTTACAATGAAATTTCTTCCTTTAAAAATGACATTACTCTGTTATTCGGGCTACTTCATGAAAGGGTTAAGGACAATTAAGAGTTTATGTATCGTAATTCAGGACGAATTTCGAATAAAATGTATTTCACTGTACGAACAGTGGTCCGAAACTTCGGCATTGACGCATCATGTTAAGCTTGCAGAATATCGGTCTAAATTTCTAAAACGAGCGCTTGCACTAATGTCCTATTTGAATATGGGCGATATTAAGTTTTATCTTTAATATCGGGATTAGTCTTGCCTGACTATAATAATAAGAATAAGAGTGGCCTTGAGTTTCTTGCCCGTTCTTATCATGAGCCCTACACCCTTGCTTTGCTGAACGTGGCAGTAAATGTAAATTCACAGAAAAATTTTGTGTAACTTTGACATTCATAAGTGTTACCTTGTAACCTAACAAGAATAAATTGATTTTTGAATTTATAAGGAGAAAACCTTATATCGCCTACAAACTGGTGCCTGAGATCAGGTTTTGCCTGGTTCGGATGCCAGCGGCATACTATGCATTGTTACGCTCATTACCAATATTGTTCATTATATAATACCTCGTGTCTTGTGAATTATGAAGCACTAAATTAAATAAAGCACCAATAGCCTAGTGGGAGACCATTTGACTGCCACTCAAAGGTCTCGAGTCGATCCCAAAGCGCGCATCTCTGATTTCTCGGATTTATTAAACACTACCTTTTGCGCGCGGCTCCGCCCGCGTGGTACCTACATCATTAAAAAGTAGCCTATGTCCTTCCCCAGGTTTTAAACTATATCGGTACCAAATTTCATCTAAATCGGTTGAGTGGTTTAGCCGTGAAAAACAAACAGACAGACAGACAGATAGACAAAGTTACTTTCGTATTTATAATATTAGTAAGGATTTAATTACCGCTCTCTGAAAACTCTGAGAATAAGGAATAGTGTGATTAGAGAGAGATGCGGCATGAAAGTGGCTATAGTGACAACAATAGAAAAGGGTATGTTAAGCTGGTTTGGACATGTAGAAAGAATGGACGAGGAAAGACTGACTAAGAAAGTTTATAAGGCTAGTGTGAATGGAACAGTCGCAAGAGGAAAACCTAGGTGAACGTTTCTCGATTAGATCGGGGCCGTTCTGGACAAAGGCCAGGTTAAGAGCACCTTGAACCGACGGGCGTGTATGAGGAATGTGATGAAAGTGAATGAAGCATGTGAAATGGAAATCCGTAGTCTCTGCCTACCCCTCTGGGAAACAGGGTGAATATTTGTATGTATGTATGTATTATACCGCTCGCTTTAATGGTTAAGGGATATTGAGAGCACCTGCATGAAAAAAGAAAGAAAGAAAACATACTTTATTTCTAAAAACACGAAATCTTTCACAATTATCATGTATGTAAATTTTTTAAGACATATTTAATAAACATTACCTAACAGTGACAGCCCTGCGCCACAAATGCCACGTTTCAAAAGTGCCACCAGTACATATACTCTGGTCACCCGCTTACGCAACGAGATTGCCATGAAGTTATAGATAAACCTGCATGTCTGTGAGTACTCTATAAATTTCTCGAAGATATTTGGCAAACTGCACTGGGCTAGCATGGTGGACAATGGCCTTACCCTTTTCACACAGAGAAGAGGCCCGTGCCCAGCTTTGATACAGGGATGTCATTATTATATACTAAAATATATATAAGCTATTATTGTTTTACTCCAAAGTTTACCCTAGAGGCAGAATTTTATGTTTAAAAATGCTATGTTTTCTGTTTGTTTCTTTAATTAAGTTGTTAGTTTAGTTGTAATTATAATTTGCAAGCTGTGGTTTCCTATAATTGAGGGACTATACACGCTAAGAACTTTATTACTGCTATATAATGTATGTTATTGTATATTCCTTTGTTGGAAATCCTTAAATAAATAAATAAAATAATGTTTTAAAGAAGACACGAGTAGCTATCCGATTCTTCCATTGATTGTCAAGTGCAGGAATTCAATGCTTTGCTATTAACAAGGTTTATGTGTTATAAACCATCGCCACCTGTGCATACAACTGTTGTTGATAGTGGAACATATCACGTATAAACAAGCATACCATATTTGTATAATTGTTCCTAGCCAGCGCAAAACTACAATACCGAATACTAAAATGTGGGTGAGATTATATTCAACGAATACACAACAAGGTCACCACTTTCTTAATACATAAACTGTGTAACCTTTTAATAAAAGTAATACAAGAGAATGGTTTTGCAGTATTCTCCAAATTGTTATCATTTGGTATACTTTTGTCTATAGAAGTGTCCTGGACACTGCTGTTGTTTTCGGCATTATGCATCAAAAACAAAATATGTATAATGGACACACATTGAAGTAACGACGCATTATCAAAAGATATCGTCAGGATAACATGATTACAAAGACGCCTATTTAGATATACTAGTGGTTGCCTAATGGTCGAAATTTGACCGAATTTCGATATTGTTATTTTTGTAAAGTTTAACTTTGTCCTTGTCCATAAAAACTGTAATTATCCCATTTCGTGTGCGCCAAGACTTCTTTTCACGTATTCGTATATAATCTTATCTTGTGTGTGGGGGCCAGTCAGTACAGACCGGCTACACTTCGACCCAGTGGGATCTTTTGTGTCAGATTCGTATATAATAATAATAATAATAATTCTTTATTGACACAAATTGAGCTATAATAATTTAGAATTCTCTGACCCCTGCACTAGTAAAAACTGTGCTGCAGGAGCCAATGTCTTCTCCCTATTAAAAGTTACAAATTATTTTATGTCATTAAATTAACACATATCACGAAAAGGATTTTTTATTTTCGTTGCACTTAGGAAATAAAAACAATAAAAAGGATTTGTAATTAAGTTACACTTCAATTCAGTGCTATTACACCAGTAAGCGATTGCTTATGCATGTGTCATGTGATATATAGATTTCAATGGGTTTATGCTAATTACTGAAGAAGAGTACCTACCGTCAGACATTTCGTCGACTTGTGACCTTAGCTGAAAGTCTAAACTTTCAGCAGACATGAGCGTTTAATAAATTATCAGTCGCGTTATTATAGTTACGAAGGCTACATATCTGAGAGTTCTTCATCATATTTTGGAAGGTAAACTGTGCCAAGACCTACTTGGCTCGTGCAGTGGCCCTCTTTTAACCAGAAAGCCCGTGTGCAGCCCTGGGACAGTTTATAATCAGACCAGATATTATTACACCTAATACAATTTTGAATAGCAAAAGCCAGATCATAGCTATATCTTCAAATATGTGCAGTACGCAGCAATATTTGAGTCCATTTCTCCAATTTCGCCGCAAAGGATACATTTATTATTTAGTTCACGTTTCTCCGCAATTACTGACATGCAAACCACGGTCGTAAATACCGGTAACTTGAGTAAAACGTAGTAAACCTCCTTTACGTGAGCCGGTATGGCAACAGGTAAATCGTAAGATATTTTAATGGCTTTAAACATCAATATTTCTATCGCCGCACCGCTTACAAGTCAAACAATATGGCTTAATAAATATGCTCAGCTTGTAGCGAAAGCTACGATCATAATATGTATTGTAGAGAAATAGGTAACGAATATATGTTATTGATTCTTTACATAGATTGTATATGTTAATAGGTGTATACCTATTACCATAGATTGTATATATAAATAGGTTTATAATATCTGTATAGTGTATAGAAAGTAATGTAATTTTCATGTTCATTAGCGTTGCTTTGTTATCCAAATATGTAAATAAACTGATAAAGGTTTTATATAAATAGCCGTCCCGTTTTTAAACTGTCATTGGTGGGCACGAGCCTCCTCACGTGATCCCTCACGACGATTTCCGAATAAGGACGTAACTTCGATTAGCCGAGAAAAGTGCGTGCTGTATAGTCGATTTCAATCCCTTTGACTGGAAATGTATACAAACCAAATTGATGTTAAATTTGTTAAATTTATCACATAATTACTTACTAAATGGAATAAGTAACACATTTATCCACATTTTCAACGTTTTTACATGGTATCTTTGTGTATTTTAAAGCAATTGGCGTTTGAGTAATAAATAATTATTTGATTTGAAAAATCTTAGACGAAAAATTAAGTTATATGTTAAATGAAAAAATATCTATAATTTATGATTGCATAAGGTTGTACGCCAAAAATCGTTTATGTCGTATTATTTTTAGTAATTGATTAGTTAATCGAAATTTATTCAACAAAAAGAAAGTTAAAATTAATTTGCAATAAAATAGGCAATAAAATAATTAAATAACATTTAAACAATAAAGTAATGTAATAACATTTGCAATAAAATAATTAATCAACAAAACCTACATTTATTCATAAATTTTATCTAGTATATAAATTCTGTAAATTTAGTTGGCGTTCATAAGTGTTAGTTTGTGGTCTAAATGAGTACATATTTTCTGACTTCCACTACTTTAATTTTGTAGTAAATAACTTTGATCACTAATAATTACTAATTTATTCCTTAGGTTATTTTTTTAACAATGTAAAATTATATACCTTTCAAATGTTTTTTTTTGTATATCTACTATATCCTGTTTGGTCAACTGCGGACATCGAATGATGGGCACAATTATAGCGCGGTAAGATAAAATTGTAGCAGTGTTTATTTAATTTAAGTCTTTCGCTGCATCAAATCGCATCATTCGATTAGGTAATTAATTGATTTACAATTGGACATCACTAAAATGTCTATGGTCATGTATCGTCAATGAACCGTTTGTATACGTTTTGATTTTGTTGTATTGAAATTGACTATAGTTTCGAATCATCTGCAGACATCAGCATGACAGGTTAATGCCGCGCCTAAATTAAAAATATTAGAAAATATTTTATTTTTTATCGATAATGTGGATATATTATTATCAATACTACGAATATCTCTACAAACGGCAGATCTTGTACGATACATTTGAATACAAATAGATAAGAATACGTAAGTTTATGCGCAAATACATCAGAACCTGTGCTTTCGCCACTGAACTAGAGAGAAACTAGCAATGCTAGCTAAGATTAATAGATTACATACAATTAAAAAAACTTGTTCTCATAATTCTTCCGCGACAGATCTTTCGCCTCGCGCGCGTGATTTACAAGAAATTCCTAAACGGTCATCGAACAAGACATTAATCTAAACTAATGGGACTTTAAGTTTCTTTAATTTTAAGTTATTATAGTGTTAATACTAATGTCACTAATTAGACTGCCTCTTGGGTGATCCAGTAGTGTGTAGGTAAAAAGTAAAACGTAAGTGTAAAGAAATATTTCGCTTACTCTAACGTATTTGATTTTGCGCTCCCATGTCAGCCTTATCGATTAACCCTAGGCGACATAGGCAGTGTAGTAGGATTGTCTTTTGCGTTATTCAGTTGCATAAAGTTAAAAAGTAGAGCGTATAAGGATCGAACCCACAACACGCGCAGTGTAAGTGGCGAGGCGACTACTTAAACCGCTATGTCATCCGTACTGTTATGTATATTCTAACCCAGAGGTTCCCAAACTTTTTTTCTCATAGACCACTTTCAAAACCTAGCTTGTTTCTGTGGACCCTCTGCAGCTACATTTCTACCATATTCTCTACGGACTGACCTTTTCTTTTTTGAATTTCTCGGGACTGAACCTTCCTCGGTAGGTGGGCTGACCTTTTTTTTTTAGTAATAGTCTACTGAAAAGTCGGTAGGTTCGAGACCACTGGTACTGAATATGGAATATGCAAGTTTTTACAAGTAACAGTCGCTGAGCTTCTTAAAATATTATCTGCCTGTTGATAGGTGAAGTCATGGACCCTCGGTTACGAGTTGTGAACCCCCATTTTTTTGTCACGCCAACACGCCTGGGGGTCCACCTGGACTACTTTGGTAACTAATGTTCTAAATAAACTTATTAATATTTAAGCTGGCATCAATTTTGATATGAAGAGTTTATATAATATAGTATGTGTCTGCTTGTTTGGCTTCCGATAAACATTTAGTGGGAAGGGCTATATTTAGACTAGTTAGGAAACTTGCCGCATTTTTGTGTCTTCTGTTCTTTATCCTACGCTTTTAGGGGATGCACATAACTTACCTTAGCGTCAAAGCGGTGACTAAAGTAAGAAGACCTTTCAAGGTCAATTATCGCAATAAAATCTGTATATTAATACGTGAAGCAAAAACTTTGTACCCCTTTTTACGAAAATTGCGGGGACGGAGCAGTATGAAATTTGGCACAGTTGAAGTTTATATGGAAAAGGAGGGGCGAAACCTAATATTTTTATAAAATATGCATTAGAAATACATTAAATTAATTAAAAAACACTACCCGCACACAACCATGCATTTGACACACGCAGGCGAATCGCGTTTGTAGTATTTTGGCATTATTCGTCTAACGTACAATTCTGTATAACTATGGTTACCTATACCTTATTTATATGTAATAAAGAAAAAAGAAAACAAGGAGCAAGCTTAAGAATTATGGTCGAATTTTGACCACTGGGCGACCGCTAGTATGTTCAAATAGAGTTTCGGTCAATCTAATAAAGATTAAATGTAAACTGCAATGCAATCCGAACGTTTATTAATGCAAATGTAAGTTGTTTGTTACGCTTTCACGCCTTAACTACTCGACTGATCATCATGTAATTTCGCATACACGTTTTCAGGGGTACAAAAAAGGGCATAGGATACCTTTCATCCAGGAATAAACTGTTTTTGAGCGAGCGAAGCCACGGGCAAAAGATAGTATAACATAAAGCTAAGAGTTCTTGTTAGCCAATATATAATGAATACAAAACATAGATATACCTAACTATTATATTTTATGGCTAAGCACGTGGCCATAAATTATTTAGAAAAAAAGGAAGACTTGTATCTCTATTAGGTATTGAGATAGGAA
This sequence comes from Catocala sponsa, assembly GCA_963564715.1. Classification (NCBI taxonomy): domain Eukaryota; kingdom Metazoa; phylum Arthropoda; class Insecta; order Lepidoptera; family Erebidae; genus Catocala; species Catocala sponsa. The sequence goes on along the minus strand of OY751343.1, from coordinate 23,550,251 downwards.
GTGTCGATTGCAGTCCGCATACAAAGCCATGTACGTCATAGTACAGCGATTAGCATAACTTATTCCAATGACACACGTGCAATAGAATACTCTCCCTTCACGTCATCACGGTCACAATCTCTGACTTTTGTCCTTGTTTTGCTTAGGCTTTTTTCGGACGTCTCGCTTGCTACACAAGGGCTGGTGTTAACATTTTGCCTGCAGAAGTTAAGAACAAGTTATGTAATTATGTGGAAACCATCACTTGTGCCCACGATAATTACATTAAAATTAAATTTTACTTACATTTAACTGAAGGAATGTCATAGTGGTTTTAGTGATCATATCTGTCGTCACACGAAGGATATGTCTTGTGCAAGGCAGCTGTCTCAAGAAAATAATAAAATTATGATAGCATATATATAAGTAATTAATGAAAGATAAACACGCAGTCTTTTATTTTGTTGTCGATGTAATTTTCTCGTTTTAAAGATTAAACTCTACTCGTCTACTCTTCTTAAACTAAGGTCAAATATCTTTTAAATAGATTTATTCAATAAATAAAGCCTAAGAAATAGTTTAGTTATGTACGTATTAAAGGTTCCATATAGGTATCTGTTAAATATAAACCCGGAAAATTGGATACTTTAAACAATATTAAACTGTAAGGCTGGTTTCACAGTCGCGCCATCGAACAGCGCGTTTCAACAGCACGCGCTTGACGCAAGGCGGACCTATGAGAAACGCGGTGCGCTTCAACAGCGTGACTATAAAACGTTACTAGTAAATGTACTAGCGCGCGAAGTGAATTTACAAGCGCGCGCGTCTGGACGGCGCCGCTCGACGGCGCGACTGTGAAACCAGCCTTAGTGTTATAGTCTTTAGAAGAATGCGTGTCTATTTGTTTAATAACTGTGTAACAATGCTTTACATAACAATAGCATTTTTACACCATAATTTCAAGGTACCTACGTTAAACCACCCAATATCTTACTCCTTCGTACAACCGGAATAAAAACATATCCTAAACAACCTTCCTGAATATTCACGCTTCCTGTGTTCCGTAACGATCGGGTTCATTGACCCGTCCGAGACGTACGGACGGATGTAAAGTACAACAGATATGTAACGGGCCCCAGTGGCGACGCGCGCACCAAATGACTGGCGTTGATGGGGAAATGACTCTTTGATGATTGCCACTCTATAGGCAATACGCGTTGGTATGGCAGAACGCTTGTTGCTTTAGCGCATTAGTTCCCAAAGTGGTCCAGGTAGACCCCCAAGGGTCCACGGGAGACTCGACGGGGGTCGCTAGTGTGACAAAAAAATGGGGATTTACAATTCGTAAGTGGGGGATCAGAATTCGTAAGTGGGGGTCCACGAAAATTGATTTGCTTATGTTGGTTTGAGTTCACCGATTGTTCGACAAGCTTGGCAATTGTTACTTGCATATTCCATAGTCAGTATCAGTGGCTGTGGATTCTTCGGTAGAGAATTACTAAAAAACAGGTCAGCCCGCCTACCGTGGTAGGTTCAGTACCGAGAATTTCTAAAAAAAAGGGCAGCCCGTAGAGATTTGATAATTTTTTTTACTTTGTATAAACTTGTTTAGCTGCAGGGGGCACCAGCTAAATTTTGAAAGTGGTCTATGAGAAAAAAGTCTGGGAACCTCTGCTTTAGTGTATCCGTCTTACAAGCATTGGTATGGCATGGCAGAACGCTTGTTATTTTAGCGTCTGCTTGTTGCTTGTTCAGAATTGACTGAACAAGCAAAACAACAAGTGTATCAAGTCAATGTGAGGCAACTATTATAGTTGCTGTCCCATTGCAGAGCAAAGACGTGCTTCCTGGCAGTTTTTCCTATTATTTCGATTCGAATACCTATGTGACCAGTTCGTTATTACGCGAGGGAAGCCGCAGGCAAAAGCTATTAATCTATCCTAATATTATAAAGTTGAAGAGTTTGTTTGTTTGAATGCGCTAATCTCAGGAACTACCGGTTCGATTTGAAAAATTCTTTTAGTGTTGGATAGCCTATTTATCGAGAAAGGCTATATATATAGGCTATATAACATCACGCTACGGCCCACGAGGGTGGCACAGTAACGATAAACGCGGGTGAAACCGCGGGAACATCTAGTAAAATATAAACGAAAATAACATTTTTCCGACGATAAGAAAGCATGATCGGAGCCATTCGAACAAATGATTGTTCTTGTTGTATCAACTTTGTGTCCATTACTTATATGTGCGTAAAGTTTCCAGCAACACACAGCCTGGCCGCTAGAACGGGAGCGGCCAAAATAAATCTAAAAAAAATATATTACTTGTAGTATCATGATGGCCAAAACCAAGCCTACCGGCTAAAACCACACATTGTACCTCCGTTTCGTATTTGATGTGGACATAATACTACGTCGCTGAAGCGTAACTGCCTATCGAGAGGTCATGGTCAGTCAATCAATACTAGTAGCACATCAGGTGCAGAAAATCCCTCAGCAGATAAGAGCAGGTCATGCTTTAATATTTTTTTTTTTAGGAACTCTCCCTCTAGGAGTAATTTCAGTATCGCGGGGAACTGCACAAATATTCAAACACCCAGACTTGGAACAACTATTTGTGGATCACACAAATTTTTGTTTCATGTGGGGATCGAACCCACAACACTCGGCCGGCGGCAGTGGCGTCGATTTAATCTGTCAAGACTTAGAATACCCGACTTAATTAACAATCTTTTACGTTTGGCCACCGGTGTGCTGCTGCGATTCAATAGGCTATGTAATAAGACACGGAACAGACGTACCTTTATCCAACAAGTAAAGAGAAAAGTGGGTATCGTGTCGTATGAAGAGATTAAAGGAAATCCAGAAGACGAACAGAAGCCTTTTTTATTGCAGCTAGAGGCAGACGAGCTAGTGGCCCACCTGATGGTAAGAGTCAACTGCCCCTCACGGATTTCGGCAATGTCAAGGGCACAAGCACAAATAGCCAAATTGCTGTCTACTGTGATAGCAGTACTCTTTTTGAAGTGAAAACTTCTTTAGGCGCGTTCAGCACTTCTTGGGTGAACAAAAATCATGGAACTCGCGTCATCGTCACCGAACGCTTTCCATTTTTGAATTATTTTTGGTTTATAAAGAAGTGTTTACGATCAAGGATTAAAGTTTTTACTTCTATCGGCAGTCCCCAAAGACTGCCAGTTATGTTTTTTTTTATCCTTGTTACTTTTCTTTTATTTTGTATTTGGGGCAATGCTCCTAATATATGCATGTATGTATCAAGAGCACGGAGAGGCGAGAGGGTTATGTCGGGCTCTCTCAAGAGTTCAGGCGTACCGACTAAAACCATCAAGGTGTGCCAACTCGCTGCTTTGTATGGTGGGTAGGTCACTGGAACTGAAACTACATCAGCAATTAATCCTCGTAACTACATTAACTACGCTCTTAAATTAAAGAAGGACACGAAAGGTCAGGCAAACAAAAGATCAAACTAATCATGTTTTAAACCAACGATGATCGAATCACCGAAGCACGTATGCCGTCAATTGATTTGATATTCGGATAACACCTCAATGTTGATTTAAAACTGTACTCGCTTATGTGACTGGCGGTATTTTGACCACAATACTTGCGGTTTATTATTGTGACGATGTTGATAACTTTTTCTAATATTAGCTATATTTTGATGTGGTTACGGTTGAGGAAATAAGCTATTTCTGATGTATGTTGGTATAGTCAAAGTAATCTTCTTAAAGAAAAATTAGATATAAGAATGTTATATATGCATAGTGCTTTTAGTGGTCACTTAGCCATTGCGCAGTGCGCTGAATGTTGCAGGTACCAACGGAATAATGCAGAGATTTAGTGTTATTAATGTCCGTAGTGTCTATGCTTGTAGAGTACCTACCACTTGATATTGGAATTAAAGCCAGTGTGCAGTTGCATTTTTAAATAGAATAAACATTAGACTTTCAGAACTGTAAGCAATTTGAACGAAGATGTTTTGCAGAAATACTTATAAATATTTCTGGATATATTGTTCATTTTATCATCTAACAGGATAAATATCTAATACAAGGTGTTATAAAAATTGTGTACGTAAATAATATAAGTTATTCAACTATTAAACTCACGTGTTGTTTTCGGGTTTTAGTTCTGAACCCAATCGTGGTTTTTAGTCACGAGCGCGCCTATGACGGCCTCGATGGCGTAGTGGTTAGTGTAACCGACTGCCACGCCTGAGGTCGCGGGTTCGATTCCCGCACAAGTCAAACATTTGTGTGCATGAACATGGATGTTTGTCTTGGTCTGGGTGTTTCTATATATAATATGTATGTATTTACAAAAAAAAAAGGTATATATGTATGTTTACCCATTGTCTAGTACCCATATTACAAGCTCTGCTTAGTTTGGGCTAGATGGTGTTGTGTGTATGTGGTAGAATATTATTATTATTATTATGTCTAATATCCTAGCACATACAAATAGCTTCAGACAAATTTTATTTCGTATAGCGATCAAATCTACAACACAATCCCAACAGCACTGTGTGGTCTTCTACGTAAAATCGCTCGTCAGTAATTATGCCATCATAGCGGCTTTTTTAAAGATTTTTACCATGGGAGTTGATTACGTCGCGTCGTAACTTGCGTTGTCAATAGTCGAACAACACAATGGCATCAGTGACAGTATTCCCAGGCTGTTATTAGCCACATACTCTTGAAATCAGTCTGTTTATCTTCCACTCAGCGGCCCATTCAGAAATAAACGTTTTAATTAACAACAGGAACTCAACGTGGAAACCAGAAAGACTTATTTTGTCTAGTGCTTTGTAATTTTCCTGGTTATCATAATATAAAATCTTATTTTAATTTAAGGGTTACGACTTACGACTTAGAGTCGAATTATGTAATCTAATAGCTTTTGATTTAAGAGTAGTAATTTCATAATATGTAAACAGCCAAAAAGAAACCTTTATGTGGAAACAGTATCATAATTAGTTGCAAAATAATTTTACCGTTATTTGCCAATTACTCCGTTTACCAAATTTGAGAGGTTTCTATTATTTATTAAAGAGGGGGTTTAAAAAAATCTTTGCTTCAGATTTGGATAACATAACATTATTATTAAAATAATAAAATACTAAGTAATATACACCATTATAATAATCTACCTATACTAATATTATAAAGCTGAAGAGTTTGTTTGTTTGTTTGTTTGAACGCGCTAATTTCAGGAACTACTGGATCGAATTAAAAATTATTTCAGTGTTGGATAGCCCATTTATCGAGGAAGGTTATAGGCTATATAACATCACGCTACGAGCCATGGGAGCGGCGCGGTAATCATTAACGCGGGTGAAACCGCGAGCACATCTATATATTATAAATTAACTCAGGATCATGTCACTGTAGTATGTATAAATGCTGGTTAGCCTATAATTGGTAAATGTATCAGTATTTCCATGTTTGTGTCCCATTTATTATTTCAGTGTTTTATATATATTACTGTTGGCAAACCAAATAAAATAAATAAATATACCCTATTACTTATGTAAATTTATTGATTTCACTATCCGTATATAATTTCTTAAATTCTAATTGGAAATTTGGTGTTTTCAAAACTAACTATGAGGTATTTTAAGTCAAACTGATGAATTAATTATATCTACTTTATAATATATTATGTGCTTCGGGAAAATCCATAAAATCGTCATCATTCGGAACATGTGTACTACACATTTTTAAACAATAAAGATTGTCAGTAATTGATAACGGATTCAATGAAGTACCTAATCATTTTATTTTATTGGGTACTGTTTAAGGAAATCTCGTTAAACTATTGGAAAAGCTAGCCGAAGTACAATAATATTAGCTCTGTATATAAATTGTCCCACTGCTGGGTACGGGCCTCTTCTCAGTGTGAAAAAGGAAGAACTTTACACTGGCCTAGTACGATTTGACAGACTTCACACATCTTTGAGAACACTATGGAGAAATTTCAGACATAAAGAGAAAATATTTGTTTGCAATCGATAAACTCCGAAACTACCGAACCGATTTTAATAATTCTTTCACCACTAAAAAGCTATTTTATCCAGAATTAACATAGGCTATATACAATTACGCTACGAGCTATGGGAACGGAGTAGTAATCATAAACGTGGCTATACCCGCGGTGGACAAAATCTATACTAATAATAAAAACCTGAAGAGTTTGTTTGTTTGTTTGTTTGTTTGAACGCGCTAATCTCAGGAACTACTGGTTCGAACTGAAAAATTATTTTTTGTTAGATAGCTTATTTATCGAGGAAGGCTATATGCTATATAACATCACGCTACGACCCACGGAGGCGGCGCAGTAATCATAAACGCGAGTGAAACCGCGGGCACATCTAGTATAAAATATAGAACTTGCACTGTGATTGATAAAGATTGAATACAAATGTATTCGTTATGTAGATAGATGGTCAGCAGGCATGCGGCAACGGCGCCATGGAACAAACACTTCCTTGAATTGTGAATACTGTTCTTGAGCACATACATATGTTTATAATCTGGAGAATACCTTTTTGCTTCGTGGTATAAGTATGTTTGTGGTCTATCGTGAGGCCTTGAATCCGATGGAAGGCTAAGTTTTATTGTATTGTCGGGTAGGACATTTTCAGTAACAGTACGGAATCTAGTAATGTGCCCGCTATGTGAGATTGGATTACGGGCAGATTAAATAGCTGACGGAATACGGTACATGTATGCTGTGTGAAATGTGTGTGTAGGATTATATAGTAAGGCTGATATGTCCCGATTCATAGCCTAGGTCTTCTTGACCTTCAAATTTATGAGAAAATATCAAAATAACAGAAATTTATAGGAGGCACGGCGGAATCTTTGCTTAAATGTATGTAGGCTTTCGCTCAAATTGGGACAGCCCCACTACTAAAGAACATCTGCCAACCAAAAAATCGAACCTGCGTTGTATTCCTACTGTAAATAAGAGTAAGTCTATCAGTCTGATATGTTTCGTTCGGTGAGTGAGAGTGTCGGAGGCCCAATCACCCCATTTTTCGCCCTACCCGCTCCTTCTCCTTCCCACTTCCTTTCCTAAAGGGTCGGCAACGTGCAAGTGATGCCTCTAGTGTTGCAGGCGTCCGTAAGCTACGGTGAGCACTTACCATCAGGTGGGCCGTGTGCCTGTTTGCCACAATAGTAGTAAGTATAAAAAAAAGGTCTCGTTGAGACGACCGTGTGCTGTTAGCACCAGTGTAATTGTTGTTGACTGCATAATCACTCCATTTTTGCACGGCTGGTGAGTAAGGTATCGTCTCGATGCCTCCGCGCTGAATCTTGTGTGTTCGGTACCGACACAGGATAATTATTCTTTGTATGATCCACTAATCTGGGTGTGCTTTATATCCTTTTTAACTTCAAGCCTTATGTCCCCCATGACATAGGTGTTAGTTAAAGTCAAAAACATTTATTTCTATAAAATCTGTAAAATTTCTTTGACACCTTGGTTTGATATAACAGCGTATCAAAAACAAAAAAATAAGCGTAGGTAACCCACCATACCCCGGTGTTGAAACTGCCCATAGACTACGGTAACAGCTTATAACATACTCACAAACTGAAAATTCTTACCAAAAATCTCAATATCTTTTGATGACCGCGAACTTAAACCAGGGGACCATCAAGGTACCTGCCATATAATATATTGAATAATAAAGTCTAAACTTAATCCAATTCGTTTGCGTTGAGTGGTTGCGAGGCATGCGGCAACACTCGCAGCTTCTGATCTGATACTTCCTCGTTACGTCGCAGGCGGCCGAGTGCCTCTCGCGATGTCGCGTCCATCACTTGACGAAGCCACCGCGACATCGTGAGATAACATCGGAACACTTCATTTGACATTTCGCTACATTATTGCACATTCAGCAAGTCAATTATCAGAATAAAATTGGTTCAAAATAGTTTCGAGAGACTAGTGAAGAACAAGTGTTAACTGCGATGCAATTTAATTTAATTTATTTTAAAACCAATAACATTTCTTAGCCTGGAACGGAATGCCTTAGATTGAATTACGATACCACTAAAGGCAATCGTTGAAAAGTTCTTTTTCTGCGATTTAACTGATCGTGCAAATAAGGGATTATTATTACACAAAAATAATAATTAAAAACACGTAAAGGTAAACAATATGCATAGTCGCGTTAATAATCTTTATATATTTATAAATTCTTCTGTACGTGTGTGTTTCTGAACTCCTAAAGGGCTGCATCGATTTTGATGATTATTGAGTCCCTGGATGGTTTAGATTAATAATTGGATCCGGTAGGTGGCGCTGCGATCGGATACCTATCTAACTCTATGTATATTTTATGACTAAGTACGTGGCCCCAAATAGAGAAGAATAAAACAGAAGATATTATGAATCCCTTTTTGGCAATGTGTAAAAACAGCCTGCTTGTAAGTCAGAACAACAAAAATCTGTTTTAGTTAAAGTGGTGTAAAATCTGCTTGTTTTGTTGCGTAATAATAAATCTTGAGATCAAGTTGACTAGAACAGGTTTTTTATTAGCTACTATCTAACTGTGATCTCTAGATTGCTTGACGTCAACCATTTTTACTACAGTATTATAATTTACTACTGGTCTACTACTGCTATGTGTGCCTAACTGCCTACGCTTTAGGCTACACTGGAATTTCCATTTACCGTTCAAAGAAACAGGTTTACGTTGACGAAAATAAGGAAATTAATATTTGTTTCTAAGGACTTCTTTCAGCCTAGGGATCAAGCTTTGTGTCATGTCGTGGGTGACATAAAAACATACATTTAACGGACATACTGAGCCTAGACACAAAAACAGACACTCATTTGTGGATAACAAAAGTACTTTTCAAAACTGTGTGTGACTCGAACCCACAACAAGGCGCAATATTGCTTGCCCGCTGCACCATCAGTTAGTGAAATCCTTTATTGTCGTCAAGACATTTTCGCTCCGTGTCTTATCATCATTAATCCAACATTGTGCTCGCAATTTTCTTGATTCCTACCTCATTATATAATTACATAGATGTTCCCGCGGTTTCACCCGCGTTTATGATTACTGCGCTGCCTCGTGGGTCGTAGCGTGATGTTATATAGCCTATAGCCTACCTCGATAAATAAGCTATCCAAAAAAAAGATTTTTTCAATTCGAACCAGTAGTTCCTGAGATTAGCGCGTTCAACCAAACAAACAAACTACAGCTTTATAATATTAGTATAGATGTGCCGAAATTTCACACTCTATCAAAAAGTGGTATACTATACTAACGTATCGAAATCTAGATAGATCATACTCAAGAAATATCTAAATGACCATCGACAATTGACATCGTCAAGAAATATTTGGGCCACCATTCGTATTGTTATGTAACACATCATTAATGTTATTGACGTATAAAATTATTCTACATCCTAATCTCAAATTCTTCATATTGTTCCCAATAAAATTTTGTTCGTCCCGGGAAACGAACCTGCGACCTCATGCTGCGCCACTAGTCTACATCATGACTACATGTTTAAAAACTTCACAACATACGAGGGATACTATACGGACCTATACGGACTGACTTATCTAAATCAAGATAGATGCATATTGAGCATTCAAGAAATATTTAGCTGACCATCGACGATTGACATGGTCAAGAAATATTTTGGCTACGATTCATCTAGCTTATCTATTAGTCTTATTAACGTATGAGATTATTCTTCTTCATGTCAAATTCTTCATATTGTTTATGCCTCAAACGCCACGTGCTAATCGTTCCTGTCGTATACAAAGATTAGCTGAAGATATAATAGGGAACAAATTGGGTGTGTTTGTGTAGCCCGGTTTGTTTGTGTGTGTGCACATCCGTTTACGTCGTTACTCTCTTCATCGCGTATCGGTAAGCGTCAGGGTTGACAGGACTATGTAAGATATTTATTTATTTATTTCAATATAATTTTACTTTTAAAGTATAAAGATTTTTTCTAATTCAAGGGGACGACCCACGGGGGTATTGTAATATAACTCAACTAGATTTTCACCCGCGTTTATGATTACTGCGCCGCCCCCGTGGGCCATAGCGTGATGTTATATAGCCTATAGCCTTCCTCGATAAATGAGCAATCCAACATAAAAATAATTTTTCAATTGGGACCTGCAGTTCCTGAGATAGCGCGTTCAAACAAACAAACTCTTCAGCTTTATAATATTAGTATAGATTACGTATCACGTTGTTTGTCGGCTATGGACTCCTAAACAACTGAACCGATTTTGATCAAACTTCCGTATAGATTATCTATTGTCTATAAGCTTCTTAAAAATAGGGCTACCAAATGCAAAAAATAATTTACAAATTCGACTGGTAGTACTAAAGATTAGCGCGTTCAAATAAAAAACACTATCTCTTCAGCTTTATTTTAATACTTCCTTTTGCCCACGATTTCGCTCAAGTAAAAGAAGATTAGGTTAGATTATGTTAGTAAAAGTTCTTAAAAAAAACTTACTCGATGATACTATAGCTTTCTATTAGGGAAAATTTTTAAAATCGGTTGTGTAGTTTTTCAGTTTAATACTAACAAACAAAAAAATAGTTTTATTTTTTATAGTACTAGTAAAGATATAATATGTAGATTACTAGCTACCCCACGCGGTTTCACCCACATTTATGATTCTCGCTGCTCCACTGCTCCGTTGCCCGTAGCGTAACAATTTAAAAACAAACATTTACTTCCGGATAAAGTAGCTTTCTAATGATAAAATAATTATTAAAATCGGTTCAGTAGCTTAGAGTTTATCCATTACAAATAATCCATTACAAAAAATCTTTCCTATATAATACTAGCTCTCCCGACAGACGTCCTGTAAACACGAAAAAAAAACCAAATCTAAACCATTCTCGAATCCACTTTAACACACACAAAAAATTTCATCAAAATCGGTCCAGCCGTTTAGGAGGAGTTTAATTACAAACACACGCACAGAAGATTTATATAGCTACTAGCTGTCACGACAGACGTTGTCCTGTACAAAAGAGAAAAAAAAAGCATATCTAAACCATCCTCGAATCCACTTGAACACACACAAAAAGTTTCATTCAAATCGGTCCAGCCGTTTCGGAGGAGTTCACTGTCAACACACGTACAGAAGAATTATATATACAATATATATAAAGATATAGATTGTAAGTATGGCAGCCCTATTCGTATCCAATAGAAACAGATGAAAAAGCATCGCCGCGCAGTGATTGCGTAACGAGGTGGTTGACCCGCAGTGCGTGCGAATCAAATTGTTACTGGCGATAACCCTTAGAGGCCGTGTTTGTCAGGTGTTCGCTAAGCTCGCATGTGAGCTGCTACACCACGTGTGGACGAAAGCTGTAGTATAGCTATTTAAGAGGAAACACTAAGGGCAACAGGATTGAAAAATAGGTATTTGTGCAATCTATTGCTGTCACGCAGTGCCCGCAGAGCGCGATAGAGACAACCGCAGCTTGGACCGAAAATACCTATTAAAAGTACACACTATCAACTTTTCATTAACAATTAAAGAAAGGCTTTGGCCGTGTTTCTATGTTTCCCTTTTTTATATTATCTAGTCAAATTTGTTTTCTGAATGTTTGAATACAGCGTAAAATCTGGCCAATTTTTGAGGATTTTGAAGGCTCATGTCTCTTTTAATAATTAATTTATGAAAAAAAGAAAAACATGCCAATAGCGTCCATACATTTTGTGGAAAAAAATTATTGCTCTACTGGCATTATCCAGGGAGGAAACAGGGGACTACGTTTGTATAGAAGAACGAGCCTTGTGTTTCCTCTTAAGGATTTTACGTTTACCTACCTATATTATGAAAGATAGCGACAGTGTATGCGGCTAGAGATGGGTCATTGACGGTTTTTTATCGACGGTTGTTTAAATTTGATCAAATCTCTACGGGCTGACCGTTTCTTTTATATTATTTTCTACTGAAAAATAGAATGTACGAGGTTTGAGATCCACATTACGAGGTTTTGGAATGGCACAGTGAATGAGTGCAAGTTTTATGCTTTATTTATACATTATTGCGAGTTGCGACTTGCGTTGCGGACGTTGATAGAATTTATTAGGTTAATATTTTCAACAGGTTTTTTCATTGAAGAAAAACAATTGATTCGTTAAAGAACAAAAAGCCGTTAGTAAAAACAGTTTATTGATTTAACGACCACCTCTATATACGGCTGCTTTAGGGCGTTGAATTAACAAACTAGTTAAATCGACAGTTGACTGTTATTTAACGTGTCACCCGTCAACAGTCCAAAAATCAACTTGTTAAATTTGTTAACTCCTTTACGAATTTAACTAAAGATTCTCGTTTTTAATCGAAACGCAACTTTATTAGTTGTCAGCTATAAGCCTCAAAGATATTTAATAAACCTTAATTCCCAATATGTATACCAACATTATCACATTTTTGTTAATTTTTAACGTAGTACGTCTCGTACGGAGACTCGTTAACCGTTCATGGAGTTAAAAAAACCAACATTTTTAATTTTTTAATTTTTTATTTAGCGACAATAAACAATTACAGTTTAAAGTATTATAATATAGTGTTTTACATTAAATTATTATCAAACATATAATCTACACCATTGTCCACGGATTAACAATGGAAAATGAAAGTGATGGTGAACACAATTGAATGAATTTGACAATTTTTAACAAACAAAATCTAAAACGAAACGTTGTACTTAACATAAAGTGACTTAAACAATTCAATAGATTTACGTTTGACATTAGCTGTCATGTTAATTAGTTGACGATTTCGACTAGTTGACGAACGAAAATCAACGGTTACGTTTCGATGTACGTTGACGGGCGTGTATGAGGAATGTGATGAAGGTGAATGAAGCCAGAGAAGTGTGTCAGGATCGTAGCAAATGGAAATACGTAGTCTCTGCCTACCCCTCTGGGAAACAGGCGTGAATCTATGTATGTATGTACGTTTCGTTGACAGAAAAACCGTTAACGACCCATCGTTAGTTTGATACCTCGGGCAGTGTTGTTGGGTTTTTCTGTCAAGAAATAGTTAGTAACAGCAAATAGCCTGAAACTGTATCATATTCTATACGGTAATTTGCTCGCCCCTATGACGTGGGTAATACGTTTCTGAATAGCCCTTTGGGGGCAAAGACGTGAGACTATGTATGTATGTTGAAATAACAGACTATTTATGTTATGGTCACAGCAGAATTGCTATTTTTTGTGGAGTTCCGGTGTTCCTAGCATCTACATAGTTAATCTATACTAATATTATAAAGCTGAAGTTTGTCCGTTTGTTTGTTTGTTTGGTTGGTTAACGGCGCTAATCTCAAAAACTGCTGGTACGAATTGAAAAAATCTTTTTGTGTTTGATAGCCCATTTATCGAGGAAGGCTATAAGCCGTAGCGAGGAAGGCTATAAGCCGTAGCGATCGTAGCGTAATATATATAATACTAGCTTTTGCCCGCGGCTTCGCTCGCGTTAATTTAAATTTTGAAAATCAATTCGGGTTGTAGTCTGCTTGTAATAATATAATTCAATCATGATCCGAAAGACACGTGGCGCCATCTATTATCATAAGCACGTTATTGTTGTTTTCCTTAGGAACAGTAATTTTTTTCGTGATGAAAGGTAGCCTATGTCCGTTTCTGTACACCTGACAACGTATATGCAACATTTTAGGATGATCGGTTCAGTGGTTTAGGCGTGAAAAGGTAAACAACAAACTCATTTTCGCTTTTATAATAATAATTATAGTTAGGATTACGATTACGCTATATATACGATCAATAGGAGAGCAGCATCAATGAAAATGTTGCAAAATCGGAGCTAATTCTGTTATGTGACGCAGACGAAGTTGCGTAGGTCAGTTAATGTTTAATAACAGTCTAACCGTATGTTTACATTTGCAAAGACATGTTTAATTAAACGATTGTCGTGCACTTCCTAGTAACCGCCAATCAGGAAAACGTACAGTCTATTAATAATGGATACAGAATCCGTTCAGCCATAACTATGGCCTATAAACAGCACAACAATTACCCGTAACAATTAATTATATAACGAGGTAGCGCGCCGGTTAACCATCACTGACAGTTTTACCTCCTCTATTCAGAACTTTAAAGATCAACATTACGAACTGATGGCGATGAAACGACTGGATGGCGTAGTAGTTAGTGTAACCGACTGCCACGCCTGAGGTCGCGGGTTCGATTCCCGCACAAGCCAAACATTTGTGTGCATGAACATGGATGTTTGTCGTGGTCTGGGTGTTTCTATGTATAATATGTATGTATTTATAAAAAAAAGTATATATTATGTATGTTTATCCATTGTATGTATGTTTACCCATAGTACAAGCTCTGCTTAGTTTGGGCTAGATGGTGTTGTGTGTATGTGACAGAATGTTTTTATTACTGTTATTATTAAAAAAAACATGGATTCTCAATTCGAATTGTAATTTTTTTGCTTTAAGAAAATAAAACAGGTAGATATTATTAAAAAGAAATGCAGTGTCACAACTCACAAGCTCATTTTAAGTCTGTAATATTGCCCTCTACTAATATCAGTTTATTCTTTATATAATCTAGGTTTTGGTATTAAATAACGTTTTTGATTATACGTAAGAATAGCGAAGAAATGCGTGGGATTTCTGCCGTTAGATATAGTAGGGTGACATTACTTCCCCGCAAGTATCGGACGTTGCTTTAATATTTTTTCTCCGATGCCTTAATTCTGACTAAGAAAATAGATTTTATTAATCTAATATTACCGTTTTAGTTATGTTCACAATCTATGAATCTTTAACTACTTATATTTTTGAAATTAATCTTTCTAGACACGGCCGGGCGGCCACTTGAAAATTCAGGCAATACAGACATAGAAACATTCGTAATTATGCTTATTGACATGCTCTTACATAAATGTTTATTGATTGCTTATAACTAGTAAAGTTTTTATCGTACGCCAATAATAAAGTTTCTTTATAATATCAATTCAATATTGATTATAATCGTTCGGGATTCTGATATGTAACCGAGCGCAATAATTAATACAGAGCGGGTTGCGCCGCATTCCGCGCTATTGTTGCGAGTTGCGCACGCGTCGCCGTACGTGCCACTCGCCTATATTGGCAGTACCGTGATGAATGTCGCTTTGTGCCTGTGCCCGGTTTATGATACCTCTCAGAAAAAATAAAAACACTGTCATTGTTGACGAGTTCTTTTTTTAAATTACGCGCGAAACATTTATGGTACTTTGCGAATGTTTGTGTGAAGTTCATAGCCTTTTGGATACTTTTATTTTGTTAAACGTTAAGGTTCAGGTTGGAAATGGACCTTAATTTTAACAGGAATCTTCATTTCTATAAGCTATCTAAATGGGTTAGTATCAGTGTTAAATATGCACCTAAACTATTTGGAACACAATCTAATGGTGAAGGTTTCATGTTGTCCTCGAACCTATCTTCTTGTTAGATAATTTTAGCACCAACAATTATGCGTTGAATAAGTGGATCTGTTTAACATATTATCTGTAAGAATCTAAACAATTTAAACTTTCGTCTAGAAATATAAATATTTGTAGTGGACGCAGGTTGAAAATTCTCGTTCGAAAGTAGAATCTAATTCTAGAGTAACCTAACGGTTTAAAATAACAAAGGATACACCTTTGCGCGCCTAAATGACGTGACATAACATTCCTGATTTAAAAATTCTAAATGTTTTTATACATAGACACGTGTCTATTTACTTTTTTCGTACAATGCGCGCTCATTATAGCTTGCGATACAAAAAGTTTCAATATATTTAATTGAATGGAGCGATGCAATGATTCAGCACGAGAGTTTATAGCTGTGCTATTGTAAAAACTATAATTCTAATAACGTTGATAGATATATACAAATGAGATTTATTTTTATCTAATGGTCTCGTGCCTTTTGGTATTGTTTTTTATTCGGAAGTCGTACTGTAATTACTTATTAAGAAAGTGTAATTTAACACGTTTTTTATATATGTTTTTGTAATATGAACGATTTTTCAAGCAGTGCTATTACTCGACCCGAGTTTTTATAGCCGCGGGGCTTACGAATCAATAGTATTATTTTCAATGGAACATTAGGTAAACAAATAACTTGCTCCCTATTGACTTATTTAGAAATACGTACCAAAGGTGACATTTCAAGTAAAAATTAACACGTGTTAGATGGTCTCTAAACTCACTCAAACTAACCCTTGCGTTTACTAGAACGACACGTGTAAATGCAATATTAATTATGCAATTGCGTAATAGGTACACAATATAGTATGTTTAAAATTTTAAAATTTTGCACTCTAACGTATCGTTGCAATAACCGACTGAGTGAGTTAGAGAGTGTGATGTGTACACATGTTGTGTAAACATGTTACAAAAATCTACTTAAAATGTATCCTCTAGCTCCTAATACAAATTAACTCAATGTAACTACTCGCTATTATGCACCATACATTTTGTCGCGATATTAATATCGCTTACTTATCGTGTCGATGGCAACACATTTTATATAATTTTCGACCAGTTTTCGGCAACGCGGATTGCATTTGGTTTAGCCTCGTACAGGTCATGCAGTATGCACGATTCTGGGCTCATGATGACCCATTGTCTGTGGTGATACGCCGCAGTCACATGCATTCGTACTTGTGTCTATATATCCCCACCTTGACATGTTGTCTTTACATCGGCCAACCTGGGTACGCGACCTGTTGAGTGCCTTCCAGGTTGGCCAAGGCAGTTTGGCTCCCGGAGGTAACTTTTCTGCCGGTGTGATAAAAGCAGGCAGTAAGAATTTTTCGCACCACAGGTTTACTCTGGCCTCAGGAGCATCATAATATCGCTGTATCCAAATCCATTCTCCGGACCAACAACCAATTTCTAAGTAAACGAGATGGGTCAGATGGGTGTAAAAACCCAGGATTCAACCTCTCGTCTTAAATGTAAAAGTAATGAAAAAAATGAGATATATCTCGGGGGTCTTTTGACCCACATGACCCATATTCAAACTCAACCGAGGTATGACCCCAAGGTGTCTGCACACCAAGTTACAAGTCAATATTTTTTCATTTAAAATATGTGACCCCTATATCTCGAGGGCAGTCGGAGGTCTTTTGACCCACAGGGCCCATATTCAAACTCAACCGAGGTATGACCCCAAGGTGTCTGCACACCAAGTTACAAGACAATCGGTCCAGTGGTTCCGGAATTATGCCTGTCACTAACATCAATCTGTCATTAACTCACAGACCGTCACAAAGTGTTTTCATTAACCTCTTCGAAGAAGACTCAGAGGTTAATAATCATGTCGTTCTGTGGCTTTGTTCCTGAGTGAAAGAAAAGCAAAACCAGCAAACACTCTTTACCGCTTATAATATCATATTCGGCTGCAAGGAGATAGTGGTTTATCTGGTCGCCTCGCCACTGCCACTTCATCGAACATTATGGGTTCGATCCCCACACGGGAAAATTCGGCTGACCCACAAATAGTTGTCGACTCTGGGTGTTCATCATGTCCGTTATTTGAATATTGGCAAAGTCCCCTGCCACACAAGAATTAGAGCAAGTGAAAGAGTTGTACTTCAGAAATTAAATCAATATTGATAATCTCAAAAATTCTTTCGTTTCAAGTCTCCTAAAAGTATTATTCACTAGTCATTTCACTGAATACAAACTATTGTATGTATTGACACCATTTCGCTTCATGCGTACAACGAGTATTTACTATGCAAATCGGCACACGTAACACTACAGTTATGCCTGAGGCGATGCGTTGAGAATCTACTAAAAAGCTTGAAGGCATTAAACACTTCACTCACAACATAAGGATTCTTTGTTGTAGTAGATCCCGTTACGTGGATGAATCAGATACACAACACACCACACACGTATAAAGTCCTAGTTTACTCGTGACCGTAAGGAATTGTAGCCTCAATCTGTAGTATGTACCAAGTAGTACCATGTCTCTGTTTGCCTTATGTCGCCAGAATGAGTGTCTTCTTCTTAAAAAAAGAAACTGGCGCACTAGGAATTAATCCTGTGTTGCGAGGATCTCTACAAACAACGGACACAAGAGTACCCAGACTTGGATCAACCATTTGTGGACCACACATTTTTCAGTCATGAGTGTTGCCAAAGTATGGTTATTTGTCTTTGAGCTATAGGCTACAGTCAAACGGCAGCATCGGCCATTTCTTCATGTAAGCTTTTGCATATTTTGATAGTAATTGTTAGAGATACGGCACAGCAAACTCTTAAGTGTAACTTGGCAACTCTCAAAACTGAAGTTCAGCCGAAAACTGAAGCAGTATAACCGTAAAATTTTTTTTTTACTACTTTCGTGGCAAACAAGCGTATGGCCCACCTGATGGTAAGTGGTCAGCGTTGCCTATGGACGCCTGCAACACCAGAGGCATCACATGCGCGTTGTCGACCCTTTAGGAAAGGAAGTGGGAAGGAGAAGGATCGGGAAGTGGGAAAGAGGGTGATTGGGCCTCCGGCAGTCTCACTCACCGAAGGAAACACAACAGTAGGAATACTGCTATTTCTCGTCGATATTCTGTGAGAGGGTAGTCCTTCGCCGCTCGAGCCGGCCCATTCATGCTGAAATCAGCGAGGCTCTACTACTCATACCTCTCCTCTACAAAAAATTGCAGTTATAACTGCAGAATAACCTTATTTGTGTTCTTAGCGGTATGTAGATTTAAGTTAGCGTTTAAAGATGATATTTTCCAAATCCTCCTTATCATTAAATGCGTTGCAGGTTCTAAGACAATGTAACTTTCACCGGGATTCATGAAGTGTCAAAACTCAAATTTTTCCATCACTGCTGAACCTAGTTACACAGGTGTTACAGGGACTGCAGCGAGAGCGGGATTAGACACAAAAAAAAAAATGCAAAATCCCTTTTGAATTGGTTGTGTCATCAGTAAATTCTGATTCCTCTTTCCTTACATTGGCAGTTCAGCAACGCGCGACAAATATTCTTGGTGATGTATTTGTCCAAAAGCTATCGGTCTTCTTGTATGCGGTAATCATTGAACATTCTGACTATTCTTATAAAGTTCTGTGGCAGTAATGCATAACAAATAACTTACTTAATCCAAAGTTCATACTTTATATTCAAGACCCGTTATCTAACATTGTATTCGTCAGATCCGTCTTATGTTCTGCAATAAGATACATGTTTAATATGTCTTCCATTTATATAACGATACAACGCAACAGTTTGTTCCAATATTTTCTCAATTGGAGCGAATTTCCCGATGGCTGCGAGTGCTGCAGAATTCCATTTCCTTGTTGATTCTAGTCTGTGACATATTGCGGCGACTGACGAACGGACGTGTTGCTATTTTCCATTTATTTTTGCGCGGAAATGAATACTGTTGTATGCAGTTTTTACAATTTGTTTGTTGTGTCCGTTTGTATAGCAAATACGTTCAACTCTGTTCGTATGTGTATTTTGTATTCGAGTTTATTGTGTCCGATGTGTTGCTTTTAGTCATTTTTTTAAAGATTACTAGCAATTTGGATAATATAAATTGTTAGAATTTCAGTTTTTACAGCCGTGGGCCATCGATTTACGCCTGTATATCGGCTACATACATACATACCTATATTTGTACATATAGATTCACTCATGTCAGTCTTAAAAGGATCATCATAACTGCCAAAATGTGGATGTAATATATGACACCCACATTTTGCCAGCTCACGCCAGTCCCACGATAAGAGGCAATATTCGTACATTAAAATTCAAATCCTGTATATATTCAGAAGTGCAGATTATAATACATGCAAACACGACTATATCCCCGCCAACTCAGTGCAACTACTGAGAATGTCTAATAACACATTTCCAGACCTGGGAATTGATCTGGTGGCCTTACGTTTGTTGCTACGGCACCAACGATGGCTAAAAAACTGCCTTAAAATAGTATTTCAAAAATACTTATCATGTTGCTTTTGCTACATACATATATTATTACACCTGTGTTATATTGTCTTCTGTTTACGCGAATGTTATTCATTGAAATTAAACTACTATATACGGATTTTATCGCGTTGTTTATTTGACACTTTATTACAAAATTTAGAAATTGTTGCACTACTATTACTATTAAAATTTACAAATTTTTAAGCTAATTAAGTTATTGAAACTATTAAAACTATTTAGAGTATTACTATACTATTATACTATCTATGTTTACACTTTCCCCGACGCGGCGACGCTTGGTTGCATTTCAGCAGCCATGGTCACGGGGAGACTAAGATGGTAGTTGTCTCAATGTTCTAGTATAGTTATTTCAAAATACCCGAACATAATTTAATCATGGGTGTTTCTATTTACGCAGAATGAGCTCAAAGTATCATGAAGTCTAGCTGTGGTTTGCTTCTTCTTGGGTTTGACTATTTGAATTACTGGATCCCAAGCTGGTGGTACATTCCAACCATCTTCTCTAATGAAATTAGGATGTTTTTTTAAATTCAATAACCTCGCGAAGCATCCTTGGTAGGAATCGGTGTTCTTTAACGAGCATCTATGGTTTATCAAATCTTAGGTAGTGGTTGGTCCTCTGTTGCACATGTTCACACTGCGTTATATTTGGTAATCGTCGCAACCATTTTTATTCACCTTGTGATGATATCCAATGACTTGGTTTTCCTCTGCTATGCTAATTTGACTGTATTTAAATAACATAGTTAAGCATCAATTGAATTATCATTTAATGTTGTTATCGCCTGTCTGTTTTACGACTAAATGGTTTAAGTTGCTTTCTTTTTTATCGTATTACGTTATTACCTCGATGGAATTGATTAAAGTGCCCATTGAAATTCGATATGGCGTCCGTTTCATCGTTCTATTTTTTTTGTTGGTAGTATTTTTTTATTGTTACTCTTTTGATGGAATTTCGAAGAATGCGTCTAATAGATAGATAAAACAGAGCGGATGGAAACGTGATAGTATTTATTTAGTTTTATGATAGCTACTAGCTGACCCGCGCAACTTCGTTTACTTCACATAAGAGAATTTTCCCCGTTCTTGCAACATTTTTCATTAATGCGCCGCTCCTATTGGTCTTAGCGTGATGTTATATAACCTATAGCCTTCCTCTATAAATGGGCTATCCAACACTAAAATAATTTTTCAATTCGAACCAGTAGTTTCTGAGATTAATGCGTTTAACCAAACAAATAAACGAACAAACTCTTACACTAGATGTTTCCGCGGTTTCACCCGCGTTTATTGTTACTGCGCCGCCCCCGTGGGCCGTAGCGTGATGTTATATAGCCTATAGCCTTCCTCGATAAATAGGCTATTCAACACTAAAAGAATTTTTAAATCGAACTAGTAGTTTGACCTGGTTCGAATTGAAAAAATCTTTTAGTGTTGGACACTAAAATATTTTTTCAATTCGAACCAGTAGTTCCTGAGATTAGTGCGTTCAACCAAACAAATAATATAATAATTCGTGTATCGTGGGGTACTTTGCAAACATTTTAATAACAAATACAAAGTAGAAAATGTTAAAAAATATACATAATTATAAAGCTAAAGAGTTTGTTTGTTTGAACGCGCTAATCTCAGGAACTATTGTTCCGAATTAAAAAAGTATTTTTGTGTTGGATAGCTCATTTATCGAGGAAAGCTATAGGCTATATAACATCACGCTACGATCCACGGGGGCGACGCAGTAATCATAAACGCGGGTGAAACCGTGGGCACATCTAGTATAACATATTTACAATTCTAATACCACTAAAATTACGGTTATCTTCTAAGATAGCATCTATTTTCTATAACATGCTTTCGAATAGAGTTAAGCTTGTTTTTATTGATCTCTGGTAAAAATAAAAATGTTTGTGGCGCCATGCCATCAAAGCGGATATAATGCCACAGACTATGGAAGAGTAAATTTAAATTCGGACTTGTGATCTGTTTTTATTTTAAAGGAGTTTTCTTATTGATTTAATGGACTGCTTTCTCATTTTTTCATGTACAAGTTTGTTTTTGTTTTTCAATTTAAGAAAGCTACTCCCGCTCTAAGTATAATTCCTGTGACGCGGGGGACTTTAAGACACGAAGAACTCCCAGAGTGGGGACAACCATTTGTGGCTCACACAAATTTTTGTCCCGTGTGGGGATCGAAACCGCAGCACTCAGAACGGCAGTAGTGGCGAGCCAACAACTGCGGGATATTGTTTATTTCTCTTTATGTCTGAGTGTTTAGTGACGCTTGACTTTTGCCTGATGCATGATGGTCTCATTAATTTATTGCAGCAGCAGTGATAGCTTAATGAGACTATTTTAATTTATTATCTTTAATTATTCACTATATATGCTTCATTCATATCATATTTTAGATACGGTAACTAATCTGCTTCTTCATTTCTCATCTTGAATAGTGTTTTATATGTCAAAACTTTCCTGGATAAAGGATCTACTTAACGCAGTATTGTTAATGCACAAACATTTCAGCTTCAGATTGATGCTCGGTGAAAATAATTTGAAAATTATAGTGCATATTTAGCCCAGATTATTGCTATAAGCTAGCTGGCCACCACGGTTTCAACCACGGCTTCACTCCCGTGGCCCATAGCGTGATGTTATTTACCCCTACAACCATCCTGGAGAATCGTGCTATTAAATGCTAAAATAGTTCAAATCCTACTGATAGTGCCGACATTACCGCGTTCGAACAAACTCTTTCGGCTTTATTATAAATTCTGTTTAACTCATTCGCTACCCACACACTAATAGAAAGTACCTACATGCCCTACACATGATCAACTAACCTCAACAAAGTACTTGAGCGATATAAAATTGTCGCCGCGATACAATTCCCGGGCCCATTCCGGCGCATCGGCCGACGACGTCGCGCGTTGCCGTTCGATGACGCGCGACACACGTGGCGTCATCACGTCTGGACTAACCGGGTCATTGCCCACTAACCGTAATAAGGGCGCTCGATAGCCAAGGATATTGTGTGGACATTCCTTTCTTTTATTCATACGTATAACTATAATACGTGACGAGAATAATTTGTTTTTTAAAGAAAGTTACGCACTCAGAGATCGAGTTTGAAATTTTTTTACGTATAGGTATATCTATACTACATACGTGATGAGAATAGGTACTTTGTACAACTTTTTTGAGGATATTGCGCGTATGGAGGAGATTGGTATTTGATTTTTTAAGTTAAGAAGGAGTGTAGTACCCTAAAATGTATATCAATAACGGTTAAATTTTACTAGTCGACAACTAGGTAGTATATTTAAATAGTTGTAAGTTTAAGGGGAAAAGTATTGAAAAGAAAAATGAATTAGGGTTGAGTTTCGATCACTGGTCGATGTCAACTAGTTAGTATTATGTAGTTATTTGGAAAGTTTACAATGTTATGTACTTAGAGGTGTAGAAATTCGTTGTTTATTATTCGGAAGATCTATTTTTTAAATAGTTATCTCCCATACTAGGATAATTCCTGAGTCTTGGGAACTTAACAAACATTCAAACAACGGTCACCTGACCCAAAGAACACTTAGTCTCCAAGCAACTATTTGTGAATCACACAAATTTTTGTCCAGGATCGAACCCACAACACTCGACATGATAGTGACTAGGCGACTAATCAAACCACTATACCATCTGAGCAGTAAAATCAAGTTGAAATATATTTATTCGTTTTTTTTAAAAGCTGCTATCTCTCGGTTCAATAATCCGTAAGTAATGCCTATGGCTGTATGAATACCAATCTACGCTAAAGGAACTTCTTTATGAAATAATAGTGATATTTATAAAAACATAATTTACATATAACCTTGTCTATGCCCTATGAGTCACTATCGCCCGTTATAATACATCGTCCTAACATTATCTATGTTAATGCCATTTTTTAAACATTTGTCGAACAAAACCCGTTCTGAGATGTATAATGAGACTTTTTTATAAGCAAGTTAGAGTTTTTTAGAAGAATTATTATCATTGATTCAAATGGTTTTGATAGTTTGTAACGATTTGTACGGGGCTTGGTTTATATTATTTGTAAGGAGCTTAGGTCATTAACGTCTAGTCATTAACGTAATGTCTGGACTCGTGTCTACTTATCAGACGTTCAAGATTGCATTTAACTACCTATGTTTTTTAAATACATTTCGTTATATTGTCTTTTGTTTACGCGAATGTTATTCATTGAAATTAAACTACTATATACGGATTTTATCGCGTTATTTATTTGAAACTTTATTAAATAATTTAGAAACTATTTGAATCTGAATAAATTTATTAAAAACTGCCTTAACCATCATGCATTGGTGTATTTAAAAATATTTGAAGGGTGGAGCTCACCGCTAAACAGGGGTGACCTACGCAGAGCCCTAGAATTTTCAGTTGAAACCTAACTTCTTGGGGTGGACATGACTCACCTATCCCGTCCCCTTTAATTAATTAATTAATACTCTAATTAATGGCTACATGTTTTTATCTCCTTAGGGATACAGGTGTATCTACTACGTTAATTTCGCCAGACCTCTATTATCATAATTAAAAAGAAACAAGTTGAATCCGACAAAAAAAAAATTGGGACAGTCTTTGCGGACTGCCGATAGAAGTGAAAACTTTAATCCTTGATCATAAACTTAATCTTGGTCTGGGTGTTTCTATGTATAATATGTATGTATTTACAAAAAAAAAATAGTATATATGTATGTTTATCCATTGTCTAGTACCCATAGTACAAGCTCTGCTTAGTTTGGGTTAGATGGTGTTGTGTGTATGTGGTAGAATATTATTATTATTATTATAAACACTTCTTTATTAGCAAAAAAAAAAGGGGGCGGGTCGGATGCTGGTACTCTCTTGAGAGTTATTAAGGGGGTCAACATTTCCTTATTTTTTGCGTAGGACGCACCATTTCCGAGATATTATTAATATTCTAAAAAATAAAGCGTGGAAGCGTGACGATGACGCGAGTTCCATGATTTTTGTTCACCCAAGAAGTGCTCAATGCGCCTAAAGAAGTTTTCACTTCAAAAAACCCCGAACACGCGACATCTCTAAAAATAAATGTCATACACTTTTAAAATATGAAGTGTTTTATATGCAAGAGGCTAAATATAGTGATGCGTTCATTCAGCGCCAAATATTCCTTGCATGGACGTTTGAACGATTGCCAATATCCTGTATGATTCGCTCTCGGGCCGTGACGATATGCCACGTACGATGGAATTATGGAAGACATGCGATTAGGGTTCCGGTGCTTGTATTTCGCAATGAGTTTCGAGAGACAACTTTTAACCAGTTGTAACAAGTATTTTATAAAGTCATTTTACCATAAAAACGTAATGTCCGAATAATACCTATATACATCCATCGGGGAAATAGGTAAGGCGATTTTGGGTTATTATTAGTGATGCGCACGGTCCCACTAACTGTGGTCATGTCGAGGAGCACCGTGGAAGGTTTAGTCGGTATTACCGGGAGGTCGCCATCTATCCCTAGTGAGATTGACATGACCTCTCTGTCGCCCCGCGGAGAGGCATGCGTCAGTGCATACCACCAGGTAAAAAAAATCTGTCAAGAAATTCTCCGTAACCCGGAGAAGTGTGGTACTGTGACCGGTAGACAGTACTTAATAGGTTCGTTCCCTGTTATATAGGATGTGCAACTCAAGCAAGCGATATGTGTGTAATACGCCTTTGCCAAGCCAGACAGATAAATTGGTTTGAGACTATGTATGTAGGTATGTACAGATATTGGAGACATTTTTGACTAATTACCAATTACAATTGACTTTTTTAAAGAGAACACGCAAAGTAATAATTATAAAAAATGCCTGTCTATTCGTCTGTCTGAGATATTAAATTTGTTAATTTGTTTCCGCACAACACAAAACATTAAACGGTATTTCATATAATTATTACAGCTTCGTAACTTAGATGGTACACAGTGGGATCTAAAATCACTGGTAAACTCTAGTTCACGCGGGCAAATTCACGAGTAAAAACTAGTATATGTTACAAGATGTAAAAATCTATCGAGCTTACAAGCTCAATCAATATTAGTATTGCGCGTGCGCATACTATCACGGCGCACATGCAGAACGCGGTGACAGTTATTTGGTATGGAGTCGTACAGCACGTGACGGGCCGGTACGCGTGTTATTGTTAGTGGACTACGTAATACTACAAGATATGTAGAGAATGGACTGGTTGGGAATGTCTTCGGATAGAGTGGTTTGGAAGTCCAAGGGAGAGGCTTTTGCCCAGGAGTGGGACATAACAAAAGGCTAAGAAATGTAGAGAAATGGACTGGTTATGTAAAAAGAACATATTATTATAGATCTATACGTCTGTTAATTTGTTCTGGCATCACACAGAAACCACTAAACGGTTTTTCATGTGATTATTATAGTTTAGTAACTGGGATAGCGCATACTGCGATTTTCGTAAATAATACATACACATACATACATAGATTCACGCCTGTTTCCCAGAGGGGAGGCAGAAAAAAGAAATGTTCGAAACGTTAATATCAGGGATACGCTAGATGTTTACGATTTTTTTTATTATAAAGAGGCAAGAATTGATTTTTTGTTTGTTTGTAAGGATTTAAAACTACACAACCGATTTTAAAAATTCTTTCACTATTAGCAAACTATATTATCACCGAGTAACATAGACTATATTTTATTTGAAAATACTGTAACTAACATAACCCAACCTACTTGTACGCGACAATATCTATAAGACAACATTTATTGTAATTTTTTAAAACCCGTTTCGTTTTGGAATTAAGAAACATTTAAACAACGGACACTAAGGTCGCCCAGATTCGGAACAACTATTTTTTCATTACACGTATTTTTGTTCCGTGTAGGAATTGAACCTTCAACACTCGACGCAATAGCAATAACGTGGTGACCACTTCAAGCACTTCTTCTTCTTTCTTCTTTTCGTGTGGTTAGTGGCCAACCTGTTGTCAAGAGTCGTGCAAGCCGCCCGTAGGCCTCTGACGTGGCTTAACGACTGCTGTCAATTTGACAACAACCGGGACCGACTTTTTACGTGCCCTCCGAAGCACGGAGACGCACAGATGAAATACCACTAAGCGGTCACCCATATATAGACTGACTGCACCCAACGTTGCTTAACCTCGCTAATCGATCAGTGAGTGGTTTTAAGCACTGTGCTATCTTTTATCACTCGCTGTAATAAAGGTAAAAAGATTGTTTGCTTTTTTGTTAAAACTCGCTGTTATTAAATCTACATGTGATATTCGCATACACGTAAGACAATATTATTTACGAATATGGATTTTACTTCATTTATATTAACCTTTTGACCGCCACGGACGTCCATTCACGTCAAACCGTGTTCACTACGCCCCCGACGGCGTGGCATGTCGAAAATACGACTATTTTACAGTTCAAAATAAACATAAAAAATATGTTTGTTGTGTTCATTTTACCAATTATTTAAAACTACATTAATCTTCGCCTGGCGTAGGGGGCACGACGCTACTTTTATGCTGTGGCGGTCAAAAGGTTAAAAATCTGACGACATGGTAATGGTCGCGGGCAGCGGTTGGTTGCCGGTGGCCCAAGACCGGCATGTGTGGTAAACCTTGGGGGAGGCCTATGTCCAGCAATTGACGCCTTTGACTTAGATGAAGATGATATTAAAAAGCCTATCAGGCTTGTCCTATTACATAATCCTAGGCTTGCTAGTACTTGACAGGACTAACAAATCCACAACAGGCTTATCGGATAGGAAATGCCAACCAATTAATATCCACTTAAAATATGAGGAAATGAACAATTGACCAAATTTCACCAGTCATCAAGTGCCGAAGTCATTATTGCGACGTTCGGCCATTAGATAACTAAGTTTTCTTTCGTCTAACGATACTTTGAGTTCAACAGCCCGTAAATGGCGTAAATGTTTGTAATTACGTATTTAGTTATTTATGACCGTACGATTGTAAGTGTCTATGTGGGCCATCTAAAAATTTATTGCAGTTAATGCCTTCTGACAAATAAAACATACTGTAAACTTATTTTGGAGCCGTAGAGCTGTATAATCTATACTAATATGATAAAGCTGAAGAGTTTGTTTGTTTGAACGCGCTAATCTCAGGAACTACTGGTTCGAATTGAAAAATTATATTAGTGTTGGATAGCCTATTTATCCAGGAAAGCTATAGACTATATAACATCACGCTACGAAGGGCCTCTGCATGTTGGACCTATGTCCCCGTGTAAGCCTCCCAAAGGGCCGGGTATTTTCCTAACATATTAGGGAAATACCCGTGAAAGAGAAACAAATAATAAAAAATTGGGGCAGTCTTCGGGGACTGCCGATAGAAGTGAAAACTTTTATCCTTGATCATAAACACTTCTTTATAAACCAAAAATAATTCAAAAATGGAAAGTGTTCGGTGATGATGACGCGAGTTCTATAATTTTAGTTCACCCAAGAAGTGCTCAACGCGCTTAAATAAGTTTTCACTTCAATAATACTGTTATTGTGTTTACTTAGTGAAAGTCCTGAAAAAGCAACGCTGTTTTATTGCATATATATAAATAATATGTTAAGTGGTCGCCAAGTGTTTGAAACTCGACTAACCTTGCCAAAACTCACACTCCTTGCGTACAAAATGTCTTAAAAAGTGCACACTCTTTGCTCTTCGTGTATTAACCTTTTAATGTTGTAAAAAGCTAGATATCAGTAACACATTAACAAATTAAAACAGCTCTTACCTCTGAACCCATTACTTTATCAAACAAATGCTTCTCAAAGTACAACAAAGTATGAAGATATCAGTAAGCCGAGAATACTCGCAGACCGTTAATCAAGTTTATGGCGCGGCTGCTCACAAAGCCAATGGCTGCTGTAGGCGGTCACTACTTACCGTAAATCAGAACTACGGTGTGGCCTGGATGATACATTGTCTTTGGACTTGCTTCTTTACTATGCGTCATGTTGGTACCCCTGAATAAATGTGGTAAGGTTAAACAGCACATTGGAATTTTTAAAAGATTACTTACCTTTTAGGCTTCGATATTTGAAAATAAAATATACACGGCCTCAAAAACAGACCTTTTATGATCTCTCGTAATATGGGACGACTAAATTGCCAACTAAGGCATAGTTGTAGATTCTATTCTGCTGCTAAGAATAGTAACACTTTGCCCTACCCGGGAATCGGTTTAATATAATTGACCTGTCTCCATAGTCTTTTATGTATCTAAGAGGATAAATTAAAGAATTCCGTTCACAAGTTTTGGTCTATCTGGAATCAAGCTCTGAATACACGTATCACTACCGGTTTCTCAGTACACTCTATTTCCTAATTTTGATATTATTGTATCTTCTATTGCACTTAATTCCAAGACGCATTTTTGTTGGTTTATATTACTAACTAGCTGTTACCTGCGACTTCGTCCGCGTAGATTTTAACTAAAAAGTGTTTGTCTCCGCGGAAGCCTATTTTATTTTTCTAAAATCAAAGTAGCCTATATTACTCCTTATAACATCAGCTGCCAGTGAAAGTCCCGTCAAAATCGGTTCAGCCGTTTCGGAGATTAGCCGGAACAAACAGACAGACAGACAAAAATTTTAAAAATAGATGTTTTCGTATACGTACCTTATATACTTTCATATGCATTAGATAAAAGCTGTTATTTTGACATTACAAACAGACACTTCAATTTTATTTATTTGTATAGATAATAATCGAATAGTCTAATTTTACTTTAGAGACGTATGCGTCTCTAATATGTATTTAATACTAGCTATTGCCCGCGGCTTCGCTCGCGTTAATTTAGAATTTGACAATCAATTTTATAAAAGCGAAAATGAGTTTGTTTGTTTGTTACCTTTTCACGCCTAAACCACTGAACCGATCATCCTGAAATTTTGCATATACGTTGTCAGGTGTACAGAAACGGATATAGGCAACCTTTCGTCCCGAAAAAATCTACTGTTCCCGAGGAAAACAACAATAACATTCTTATGATAATAGATGGCGCCACGTGTCTTTTGAATCATGATTGAATTATATTATTACAAGCAGAGTACAACCCGAATTGATTGTCAAATTATAAATTAACGCGAGCGAAGCCGCGGGCAAAAGCTAGTCTTGCAATAAATTTCGATAAAATTCAGTATAGAAAGTGAATGAAGCCAGAGAAGTGTGTCAGCATCGTAGCAAATGGAAATCCGTAGTCTCTGCCTACCCCTCTGGGAAACAGGCGTGAATCTATGTACGTATGTATGTAAAATTCAGTATACAGTAGTTTAATTTCAAAAGTAAGTATGATAAAATACTCTTTGTTTGTCTCGACAAATGGAATTTACAAGTATCTAGTATATAAGTAATTAGAAATTTACTAGTATATAGTGTAGTGTTTTGCAATTTATAAAGTGATGTCTATGTCATTTGTTATCGTTATTAATGGTTGGAAAATGTAAAGAACTTAACTAATAAATAACAAAGAACGTAGACATTTTTATCAATATTTTATTTGCTATGTAATTAGACCAACCCAATGGAAGCGGCATTGTATATACGGCAATTGGTAGATATCGCCTGAAATACATGTATAATGTCAGCCCTGGATAAAAACTGTCCCATTGTTGGGCACTGGCCTATTCTCAATGGGAGAAGGGTTAGGGTAATACAAACACATAGCAAAATTAAATAAAACGTTTTTTTTTTAACAAAGCTACTGTATACGGATTTTATCGCGTTTTTGAAAACTTTTGCACTACTATTACTATTAAACTTTACTAATTTTTAAGCTAATTAAATTATTGAAACTATTAAAACTATTTATACTATTACTATACTATTATACTATTTATATTTGTGTTTACACTTTCCCCGACATTTCGGTTGCTTTTCAGCAGCCATGGTCACGGGGAGACTAAGATGGCAGTTGTCTCAATGTTCCAGTGTAGTTATTTCAAAGTACCCGAACATAATTTAATCATGGGTGTTTCTATTTACGCAGAATGAGCTCAAAGTATCATGAAGTCTAGCTGTGGTTTGCTTCTTCTTGGGTTTGACTATTTGAATTACTGGATCCAAGCTGCTGGTACATTCCAACCATCTTCTCTATTGAAATTAGGATGTTTTTTGATTTCAATAGCATCGCGAAGCATCCTTGGTAGGAATCGGTGTTCTTTAGCGAGCATCTGTGGTTTGTCAAATCTCAGGTAGTGGTTGGTCCCCTGTTGCACATGTTCACACACAGCAGACTTCAACGTTTTTTGTTTATAAGACTTGAGCCACTTGCACGACAACTCACAAAATACGTTTAGCACTAAATAGATTTAAAACATCGTGGCATCTCAGTCACTTTCACACGGATGACTGCGACAGCACGATGTTTTAAATCTATCTAGTGCTAAATGTATTTTGTGAGTTGTCGTGCAAGTGGCCCTTACTGCTGCAGGTCATCACAAAAGTCAGTTAACAGAAAACGAAAGCCTGTTAAGTCCTGTGATTGGTTGACTGAACTAGTAACAGCCAATCAAATCATTTGATATGCGTTTGATTGACACATCGTTGATTAGATTTTCAGAAACTGGGTGTAAGCTTGGCTCTGTACAAACAAGTATTTAAAATTATACTCTATTAGCTTTTGCCCGTTGCTTCGCTCGAGAACATGTTCCTATGTCCTTTTCTGTTCTCTTTTCTGTTCCTCTGACAACGTGTATGCGACATGATGATCGTTCGAGTAGTTACGGCGCGAAAGCGTAACAAACAAACAAACTTACATTCGCATTTATAATAGGTATTAGTTAGGATTTAAAGCCTGATAGATGCCTTTTCCATTTGCATGCTATATAGTGTATACATATTGTATAAACTTTACAATGCTGGTGACATGACAAGTGCTTGCCACTTGTTTTGTCCTCAGGCTTTCGTGTGTTTATTGCATCAAAGCTATAATTTAATTTTTTTTATTAATTAATGTCGGTTTAAGTAATGTTTACTATAATAATCGGGATTGCTTTAGAAACGGGCCGATTTAATTAAGGGTTGAGGGTGTTTGAGGGGGAAGGGGGAGGGAGTGCTGAACCCCCCCTCAATTACCCCCATCGCGCGCAAATGTCTAGTTCCCGAGAAAAAAAAATTAAAGTTGTTCATACTTAACCTCAAAATTGTGACATTTTATATTCTGTTTTGCATAAAATCTGTTGTTTTGGAAGCAACTTACAACTGGGACGTCTCCGGCGCTGCGGGAAGTGCAGCCTCTACGCCATTGCATAACAAAGCGCAAGCATCCGCACTCGCCTACGCAGCTTCGGCTTGCTGGTCGCCTTCGGCGACCAGCCTCAGCCGCTACGGCTCGTACGGCGCTTGCGCTTTGTTACAGCTGGCGGAGGCTGCCTTCCCTCCGCGCCTCCGGCTTTTTATAACCACTCTAGGGGTAGGGCATAAAGTACTAGGGAGAGTCGGGGTAGGTTAATTCGATATTGTCTAAAATTTTATGAAATGGCTGTCATGTATGAGTAATTGATTGAATTGCTGATTCTAGCGCGAAAAAAGTTACGTTTCATTTCACGTAAAAATAATATACTTTTTTTTTTTTTTTTTTTTTTTTATTTTGCTCGTCAAAATGACCACACTCCACCTGATGGTAAGCAGTCGTGTGGTCTAAGAGCAGTGGCCTCCGCATCACCCCCACAGTAGCCGAGGCGATGTTGAGGTCTCTACTTTGACGGCCTGAGAAGATGCTTTTTCACGCCCCGCTTAACGAACCCAGGATTGAAGGAAGAAGGAAACACGTGCCTTGGCAGAGAATTCCATGCCTTGGTCGTTCGGCAGAGATATGAGGACCCAAACTTTTTGGTACGCGCTCTAATCGACTCTACCGTGTAAGGATGGCATCTGAGCCCAGCACGCGTTGTTCTGGATAGGAAAGGGGAGGGCGGGATAAGGTGGAATAACTCTTCAGAGCACTCCCCGTGGTATATTCTGTAGAAACATGCCAATGAGGCAATGTCTCTACGGAGTTGCAGAGGTTCCAGTGAACTCGTGACCTCTGGATCTCCCATGATACGGACAGCCCGCCGCTGTAACCGGTCGAGAGCGTCCAGCAAGTACTGCGCGGAGCCATCCCAAAGATGAGAACAGTACTCCACGCAAGGGCGCACTTGTGCCTTATACAATAGGCACAGTTGCCCAGGCGTGAAGAACCGCCTCACCCTGTTCAGAACTCCGAGTTTTCGCGAAGCTTGCTTAATGACGCTCTCGATATAGGTTTTCTGATTAAGGGAGCGGCAAAGATCTATACCTAAGATGGAGAGACTGTCACGTATCACCAGTGGAGTGTTCTTCAGAGAAGGGAGGGGAAGGAACGGAGACTTTTTTGTAGAGAACGCGCATGCCTGGGTCTTCTTGGCGTTGAACTCGACCAAGTTCTTGGCACCCCATTCATAGATGCGGTCCAAGGTCCGGTCAAGTTCAACGACAAGATTCTGCCTTTTCCCCTCAACCTCAGCCTGTTTGGCCCCAGGATGTCCGAGATATCGCCCATGCACGGTACTGTCGTCCGCATAACAATGTATGTTGCCGAGATTCAACATATCATTGATATGCAGAAGAAAGAGCGTAGGGGATAAGACAGAACCCTGAGGCACTCCTGCATTGATCTGCATAAATTTTGAAGCGCGACCGTCGCAAAGGAACCGAATACGACGCTTCTGCAGGAAACTTGCAATCCAGGTGCACAGTTGAGGGGGCAAGCCATAGGCCGGAAGCTTGGAAAGAAGAGACCGGTGCCAGACTCTGTCGAAAGCTTTGGCTATGTCAAGGCTAATAGCCAAAGACTCGCCGTGCTTGTCCATAGCCTCACCCCAGAGGTGCGTGACGAACGCTAGAAGATCACCCGTTGATCGTTTAGACCGAAAGCCGTATTGGCGATCATTGATCAACGATTGATCCTCCAGGTAGCGGACAATTTGGGTGTTTATAATCCGCTCGAACACCTTGGAAAGTACCGAGGTGATAGCTATGGGTCGATAGTTGCTTGGCTCGGAACGGTCCCCCTTTTTGGGAATAATTTACCAAATTTGGTGAAATAAAATGATCATTTGACAATAAATGTTTTGTTACTTATTTAAATAATTAAAAATACGTTTTTGTGTCACATTTTATTAAAGAAAGACGAAACAAATTACGTTGGCGTCATCAAAACGCCGTTCCATTTCACGTGTTTATAAAAATGCCTAAAAAATAAACTACGCGAGTGCGCGGGTTGGGGATGGTTCCGGGGGGTTGGAAAACCCACCCCCAACATATTTCAACCAGCACCAACCCCCGTTTCGATCGGCCCGTTTCTAAAGCCAACCCTAATAATCTTCTTTACTACTGGCCGTATATAAGAAATACATATGGCTAGAAATAAAAATCTTTTCTATTCTAAAACTTTTAATTCACGAAGTTTGTGAGCCAATAGCAGTAGGTACATGTTTGTACTATTTTCGCGCTTCATTGAGAGCGATCCACACGTTGGCGGCATGCGGTAATTGTGAAGGCCAAGGAGATTGCAAACGATTTATTTATTTGAGTGGTTACAGGATTTTAGTATTTATTTACTATCTCCAGTGACTTTATGATAACACTGATCATCAGGTGGGTCACTAACTACCCAAATGTTGTCTTTAAAACTCTTTTAAAGAAAGATGAGTCGTAGTAGCGCTTTGTATACAACTCGGAGGGTATTACTACGTTAGTACTATTTATTCTGTGGTATTACTTGGAATCTTACTTTTTCGAACGTAAATGAAAATTGCTTTTAAAAATATTGACTTATCATAGGCCATGAGCGGATAAGTAAATATTTGACAATTTTATTAGAATATTTTGCCAAATCATATCTAATGCTTTGTATACACTTTAAACCTCCTTGTTAGCTTCTGCTGCTAACGATTAGACGTGACTTGGCTAGAACTGAACTCAAAACTTAACTGTTGAATTACTTTAGTTAGGCACATTCACGCATTTTTTAATTTAGTTTGTACTAGCTTTTGCCCGCGGCTTCGCTCGCGTTAATTTAGAATTTGACAATCAATTCGGGTTGTACTCTGTACGTAATAATATAATTCAATCATGATTCGAAAGACACGTTGCGCCATCTATTATGATAAGAACGTTATTGTTTGTTTTCCTCAGGAACAGTAATTTTTTTCGGGATGATAGGTAGCCTATGTCCGTTTCTGTACATTGCACAACGTATATGCAAAATTTCAGGATGATCGGTTCAGTGGTTTAGACGTGAAAAGGTAACAAACAAACAAACTCATTTTCGCTTTTATAATATTAGTTAGGATTTACAGATATTCATATTGGTAATCATGCTAACAGTTAGGTTTTCTTTACTATACGTACTTAGTCGTGATAAATACTAGAAGACTGTTACGCCATCTACGGTAGATTACATGAAATCAATACTTAAACGATATCGCATTTTAATAATACGATTATCATAGCTGTCAGAAGTACTTCCTCGAGAGCTTAGAGACACCTCGTCAATATATGTAGCATGGTTATAAATCAGTGTAGGCCCATGATCTAAGTATTGTGAATTAAATACTTGCATCTGTTATCGCTCTTTCTTGACTAATCTGGGTAATAAATTATTATGTCACCACAGATTTTCTCTGTGTGCCACAAATTGATACGTTTCGTTCTAAATCGTTCTTAAAAACCAAAACGGAATGCAAACTTTATTTGAAAGTTTGCATTTCGTTTTGGTTTAATTCGTAATCTATGGCCCATTGTATTTTATTACTCCAATAAAACTCGTTAGGTGCTATATGAAATATTTTAGATAATATATTTTTATTTAAAGAGCGAACTTCAAACGAAATGGCCAGCGTACGTTGAAAATAATAAAGTCTTTAAATCATAAAGTATAAATAGAAATCCAATGAAACACTATGGGCTATAGAAATAAAATGGCGAGTTATATTTTTGTAGGTAGAATTTACAATATACTTGCTTTTGAAAAGTATAAAGCTTAATATATAATTACGTGTTAAGTAGGTACTTGACCATAAGAGAATTTATACTGTCTACAACAAATTCGATAAGAGATCATAATATCATTCTTCGGATTTTGTAAAGGAAGGGGTGCTTCTAATCGTTTCCACTAGAACAATTGCATCGCTATTGTTAAATTACGCTGTATGATATTTTATGTTTGTACGTCATTATGCCTTTTATATGTAATAGTTATCTTAATAGTTAATAGATACCTAATAGTTTAATATTTGAACGCCCCTTGTAGCAGAATTTGCTATATTTCCATTTATTTTCCTAAGAACTTTGTACTACCATGTTCGTCCAAATAAAATGATTTGATTTGAATATACACTAAGTATACAGATCTCCTTTGTTGGACTGGAGCCCTATTTTTATATATATTTTTATTTATTGGGAGAACTGTCTAACTTAAATACAATCACTCATAAAAATACTTCTTGTTTCAGAGCCAAGCCGCCATGTTCAACTTCATGAAAAAGTCCGCCGTGTTGACGGGCGGCGATGTTGGCGGCGGAGAAGAGCGGGACGGCGAGAAAGAGAGGCGGAAGCGGGAGAAGAAAGAGAGGAAAGAACGGGAGAAGAAAGAGAGGCAAGCTGCCGGGCTGGAAGAGCCGCTTCGACTGGAAGAAGTAAGTGCTAGATCATAGAATTTGTCATTTTAGGATTATTTTCAGTCTTATTCAATTCTAAACATGCGTTAGTGTCGGCTGTTGAGTGATTCAGTGAACATACAGGTGTTTACGAAATAGGGTACTTGACTAAATTATCTTAATTATTATTTTAAGTAATCAGTTACGTTATCCCAAATTTAAAATAAAAAGACGTCGTTTTAAATCCACATTGAGAAATAAACACGATATTGGTAGACTTTTAAATGTTGTAAGCACAAGGGATAAAATTGTTAAATAAGGAGGAAGGTGCAAAATATGCGAGCCGAGATTCCCCCACTACGCCCTCTGTTTTTGGCATGTACTATCGACTCCAGCGACGGATGACCACTCCTAAGGTTAAAATCGCATAGCAGGCCAACACTTGGTACCCGTACCCGTGACACGCCCCTTTCTTTGTTTGAGTTTTTTTACACTTTACATTTGTTTACTGATTCTAAGGCGATACAAACTCAACTGGGGTCATCATGTGCAAGCGAAAATTTTTCTGAAATGGTCATCCGTCGCTGGAGCCGATAGTACATACCGAAATTAAAATATTATTTACTCCTTCATTTTACAAACTATGTTGATGCTGTCTTTATAAAAAGGTTGCTTTTAAATGCTCTTTGCCGTTGCGTATAATATAAAGGTACAAAATCAAACATATCAACTACCCTATTTTTGCTTGTTGAATATTGAATAGTACTTGGGCTGCGGCTCGGCTGTACTTACATGTTCATGAGTTCTTTTGCCAACGGGCTACAAGATTATTTGCTAACACGCCTTGAACTTTACAAAAACTTACCGATCTATCAACCCCAGTCGCGCCAACTTCATGACACGTCAGAGTTTCGGCAAGTTTCGTTGAAAATATCGATTTATGCTAATGGTTGGCGGAATAAATAAACGCCCCATGTTTATAAAACATGTTTGCCACCCTTAGCGTGGCTTACAGGTAACTTGAAGCTACACAGTCTGGCAACGTACCTAAGAGACGGCATATTTCATGGGGTCTAAATCCATAGTTGGAAACGTGGGTACCATCCCCCATTAACTACATTAGGAACCAACAAGACACTATAAAAAAGTAACTCGTAGTTCACTTAAGACAAACAAACAAAACATTTTACAATAATAATACAGTTATAAGTAAAACGATTTAGTTGGCCGTGGTTATGGTCGAGTTTATATAAATAAATGTGAAACGAGATGTTCCGGTTTGGCGCAGTTTTTTGTTCAACGGTATCTCGACGAGATTTCAATTACGACATGAATCATGTGTCAAGGATCTTAGCGCTCAAGTGGGCTGGAGTCTAGACAATTATGTGACTTATTTAAGGCATTCCTTATGGAAGTTATCTACCAGAAAATTATTTTAATAATAGAGTTGTATATTTTGTGGTAAATAGCTCCAACTATAAAATATGCAAACCGCTAGCGAAATGTAAAAAATATTGTATTTGAATTATGTTTATTTATTTAAATAAGCAGATTACATGATACTTAAACGGCTCCTAAGCTGAGGTCTTAGGAGCCGTTTAAGTATCATGTAAGCGAGATTTTATTCCTTTTTATTAACCACCCTTTTAATCTCCCTTGTGAGGAAAAGTAAAAATTTATGTGTCTATATCATCATATCATCCAAACTAAGTAAATGTCATCCAAAATATATCCACCTCCTATTCATGCCCCAGAATATGGAATCAAATTGTAACGGGCGATTCCTTAGGTAAGGACCTTTCAAATGTGCTTAATAAAAAAATAAAAAATTATGACTTAAACTTAAACGACCCCTTATGGTCGCTACGTCTTTTATCTATGGTTGGCATATTACTTAGTTGACAAACAAGTTCTCGCTCATTGTCAACAATTAAAATAGGAAAAAACGTGTCTACGATTACGACTAATTTAATATAATATTTTGGATCGAAGGAGACTTTACAAACATCCAAAAACGACACAAGGAACACCCAGACCAGCAACAACTGTTTGTGGACCATACATTTTTTTACCATTTGAAATGGAACCTACAACACACAGCGCAGAGGCAATAGCGATTTCTTAAACCACTACATCTGTGCAGTGAAATGATTTGGGTTTATATCCAAATATATCTGTACCAGATGTTCCCGCGGTTTCACCCGCGTTTATCGTTATTGTGCCGCCCCCGTGGGTCGTAGCGTGATGTTATATAGCCTATAGCCTTCCTCGATAAATAGGCTATCCAACACTAAAATAATTTTTCAATTCGAACCAGTAGTTCCTGAGATTAGCGCGTTCAAACAAACAAATTCTTCAGCTTTATAATATTAGTATAGATAGTATAGATTTTTAATTGACAGCATGGATGGCAGATCGGTCGCTATGCCGTTGCCACTACACCGACTATTGTGGCTTTAATTCCACACAGGATAAAAATTGTATAATCCACAAAGCTGTTTCGAGTCTAGCTGTTTTTTGTGTCTGAATGTTTATAAAAGTCTAACAAACAAACAAACTCTTCAGCTTAATAATATTAGTATATATATATATAAATCTCTATTGCAATGACACAGCCGTGTTGCAATCTTATAATACGACAGATTCAATTTATGCGAGGAAAAAACAATTTCAAATATACCCTTACCAATATTATATGGACGATATAAAAAACAACATTTTACTACCGCACCAGAGACAAGTGGGCAAACTTTTAATAGAGTTTTGCGACGGTATAATTTATTACAGACTGTCAAGAAAGAATATTATACCTACTGAGCTAAGTTTATTTTTGTTTATGTTGTAGAAGACAGATAATGTACCCAATTACTTCATTGATGTTGTTCGTTTTTTTTTTTAAATTATCAGTATTTTAAATTTAACACTGCATAG
Organism: Catocala sponsa; assembly: GCA_963564715.1. Taxonomy (NCBI): domain Eukaryota; kingdom Metazoa; phylum Arthropoda; class Insecta; order Lepidoptera; family Erebidae; genus Catocala; species Catocala sponsa. The sequence goes on along the minus strand of OY751343.1, from coordinate 23,510,622 downwards.
TAACTTGCACTGCAAAGGTAATAATATATAATAAATAATAAAATTTATTCGGCTAAAAAAGAGTACAATAGTGGACTTAAATCAACTTCAAATTAAATCTTAATATCTAACAATAATGCAATGCCTTAATAAACTAGTTTATAACCAAAATAATAATTATAGTAATCTGTTATGTCAAGAAAGGATAATTAAACATCTTTAAATTATTATAAGCTACTTGCCTGAACTAGGTTAGACCTGTGTTTCAGGCGATCACTCGTCTATCTATTTAAAGTGGACATTTATTTAAATATCTATTTGAACAATAATATAACTAAATATAAACTTAAGCTAAAACTGCCTGTACACGTACAAGCAACTGTGTCATGCAATAAAATGCTTAGCTACCAAAAGTATAATTACATCATTTTAATATTTGTAACAAATTCTCTGTGTCTGCATAATTGGTTATTGTTAATTGCTTTTTATACTGTAGGTACTAGATTCTGTTCGCGGCGTCACTCGCATTAATGTAGATTTTGTCAATAAGTTTTATCCCTTAGTAAAAGTAATTATTTTCTGGATAGCGTTTTCTGTAACCCTAAAAACGTGTATGAAAAATTTCATGATGCTCGGTCGAGTAGTTAAGGCGTAAAAGCGTGACAAATCAACAAACAAACGAACTCACATTCGCATTTAGAATATTAGATAGGACTAGCTGTTACCTGCGACTTCTTCCGCGTAGATTTTAACTAAAAAGTGTTGGCCTCCGCGAAACACTTTTTTTTTCTAAAATCAATGTACTCTATGTTACTCCTTATAACATCAGCTATCTGCCAGTGAAAATCCCGTCAAAATCGGTTCAGCCGTTTCAGAGATTAGCCGGAACAAACAGACAGACAGACAAAAATTAAAAAAATAGATGCTTTCGTATAGGTACCTTATATACTGTCATGTGCATTAGATAAAAAGCTGTTATTTTGACATTACAAACAGACACTTCAATTTTATTTATTTGTATAGATTTTGTAAAAGAGTAATTATCAAAGTAACTGATACAACATTAAGTATCTAAAGGGGTAGTAAAATTGTCTAGCATACATAGTCTCACTTTATATTCCCGATGGTAGGAAGGAGGGTAGACACAGGTATGGTACACATCCACATTTCGCAAGCTATGGTGTAAATCCACCTTTAGGAGGCGAGCACATTGACGTTTTCTTTATAAAGGTTCAAATTTAAAATGTTTGGCAGTTTGCTACTCAATCCCGCGTAAACTGCTAATCAAACGAGTGTCAAATCTCTATATTTTTTATTGTCACCATTTCTGAATCTAGCTACACAGGTGTTACAGACAGAACTTAGAGAAGTAGGTGTGTAGGCACAAAGGGTGGGATAAGTATAAAAAATCTCGTCTTATCAGTATACCGGTGAAAAACATAAATTAAGTCAAATAACTGCATTTCGAATTACCATGCGCCATATGTTGATGAACAACTGATTTCAGCATGAATGGGCCGGCTCGACCGTGGAAGGACTAGGGTTCTCACAGAATATCGACGTGAAATAGCAGTATTCCTACTGTTGTGTTTCGTTCGGTGAGTGAGAGTGCCGGAGGCCCAATCACCCCCTTTCCTCCATCTCAATCCTTCTCCTTCCCACTTTCTTTCCTAAAGGGTCGGCAACGCGCAAGTGATGCCTCTGGTGTTGCAGGCGTCCATAGGTTACGGTGACCACTTACCATAAGGTGGGGCCGTATGCTTGTTTGCCAACTTAGTTATATAAAAAAATATTTAAAAAATTGCCAAATAACTGCATTTCGCATTACCATGCGCCATAATTATGTTGATGATCATCAGTAGTAATCCAAAATCAAATAATGATATCTAACAATGTAAGTAGGCAACATCACGAACGAATGCGAAATGTCAAAGTTTTCCATCTGTGTGTTTAGTAGATTTGATATTACCAATAGCTCAGCGGCGCATTGTCGCAATAGGTCAAAAGTGCGAGGTTGCGATACAGGCATTCACTTGTTCTGCAACTTATAGTATTCGCATTTGGATCCATAATTTGTACAATAACACTACTAGCTAATTTAGTATCCATTTGGATATGTATATACACTCTTCTTCTCCCTAGCCTTTATTATTCCCAAGTCACTTGGGGTCGGCTTTCTAGTCTAACTGGATTTAACTGTATATCAGTTTTTACACGGAGCGACTGCCATCTGACCTCCGCAACCCGAAGGCTAACGATACCCTAAGGCTAGACTAGTGTCACAATATTAGAGGGCACTGACTTCCCAATAACGACGCCATAGATGTTCATGGCAGCCGGGACCGACGGCTTAACGTGCTCTCTAAGGCACGGAGCAGGCGGTAATTGTCAATCAATACATAATTTCGAAAAGTCATATAACTTCCGAAAGTCAGAGGTGCGCGACGCGACGTGGGTTCGAACCCGAGACTCTCTGCATTGCAGTCTGTTGGTCTCCCCACCGAGCTATAACTATGAATATGTATATTCATGGTAAGTATAGTTTATTTAACCTTGACCTTAGCCGTAACATGGACGTCCATGTGTTTCTTTGTGATTGTGACCTCAATGAATAAAGATATTTTCATTTGATTTGATTCAAGAAGCTTTTCTTCTTTGGACCCATTTTCAACCGTCAAACATAGTACGTTAAAAATAAATTTGATAGATTTTTTAAAAAGAATTATAAGCTTTCCAATTTTTTCGCGATGTATTTAAAACAGACCATACCTACATCGCGGTTTCATTCACGCTTATGATTACTGTTTCGGTCCCGTAGCTCGTCGCGGGATGATAAATTCCTTATATGGTACTTCTGAATAAAGAAGCTTTCTGGTAGTGAAATAATTTAAAAAAATAGCTGCATTTGTTTTTGAGTTTATTCATTACAAACTAAAATAAAAATCTTTTCGCTTTGTAATTTGTGTAGATGACACCATAAAAATATTTTTTTGTTTTGTTTTTGACTGTTTTGCAATGAGTATACTGATTGGCGAAAGTCAGAACTGTAATGGAAAGCTACATATTTAAGTATATATACTTTTAAAAGGATAGTAATTTCAAGTGTAGATAATATTTACTTCGTATGGAAAGTAGAAAGGATATCATCTGACAGAGGTCATAAATCAATCAATAAATATACTAGTCACCATTTCACCTTGTCAGGTGTCTTGACCCGTACCTATTGATCTGTAATAAATAGAATCTAAACATCACTGTCAGAGATAAGATTTTAATACCTTCTATATTTTAAACCGAACTGAACTATTAGCCTTTTCTGTACAGAAAAGTTAAGTATATTTTACACAAACGTTTTATTTATTTAAACACATTTATAATATATTTACAGGTTCTCCTAAAACGATATTATAAGCTAAGTATACATAACCTATATATAATACATACATACATAGATTCACGCCTGTTTCCCAGAGGGGTAGGCAGAGACTACGGATTTCCATTTGCTACGATCCTGACACACTTCTCTGGCTTCATTCACTTTCATCATATATAAATAAAAATCAATTGCCACATGACTGTATGACGGAGTATCACTTAAGAACAGATCGACCGATTTGGCTGGTTTTTGAAGTGAAAACTTTTTTAGGCACGTTGAGCACTTCTTGGGTGAACAAAAATCATGGAACTCGCGTCATCGTCACGCTTCCACGCTTTATTATATTTTTTATAATATTAACAATATCTCAGAAATAGTGCGTCCTACGCAAAAAATAACGAAATTTTGACCCCCTTAATAAGCCGTAAGAGAATATCAGGAACTAGCATCCGACCCGCCCCTTTTTTTCTTTTGGTTTGTATAGAAGTGTTTATGATCAAGGATTAAAGCTTTCACTTCTATCGGCAGTACCCAAAGACAGCCCCAATATTTTTTTTAAATTTTTTTTCAGCTTGTTTTGTCCCACTGCATGGCAAAGGCCTCCCTCTCGCTTTTCCACATATCTCTTTTATGCGCTAGTTTGCACCAGTCTCTCCTGTAACTACGTAATTCATCCCGCCATCGATGCATGGCATACCTCGTTGCCGCTTAGCACCATCTGGGACCCAGTCTGTGCTTTTGCAATTTGGTGACTCAAAATGGCAGAATGATAACCGAATAATATTCTAATAAGTTAGGATTCTGACCATCGTTTGAAAATTAAATTTGGGATAATCCTGATCATTTGCCAACCTTACGAACAAATTTTTAATATAGATTCCGAGAAGCATTGAAAGCAATCTGCAGTATTGTGTGGAAACCCTACAAGTCGTGCTACAATGGGCTAGATAGACAATACACGTCAATCATTAATTACACTTGATTGTTTAGCTCGCTCTCGCATATCAGAATAGATTTGCGTTCAGCTCTTATCTGTGTTAGTAATCAATATCTCTCGACAGCGTATGACCTGCACTGCTCTGTATTGTCTCGCTTTGTAATGGAGTCAAAGTTATTGTGGCAATATAATAAATGTAGAAGCGATTTGAATTATATTAAAGTTGCACCCAGAAAAAATAAGTTCTATCCTTGACTTGTAGTTAAGGAGTGAACGCGTAACAAACAAACTCACATTCGCATTTGTATTTCTATCTGACTATCGAATAATGGGCTCATAATCCATAAAAGAAATTACTTGATATGTTAAGACATATAATATAATGTTAGATTTAACTGCGTACATAATATGTACATGTTATCACATACACAAACACTTAAAACATGTCTATTTGAGCACAGCGTTTGTTCACGATAAGTTTGTTTGTGCTGGGTGCGTCGTCGTGCGCACCATACGAAGAATTTCTACCAATTGTGCCTTACATCGATCCTTTGTAATGTTTTAATTTGAAGGTCTTAGAGGATTGATTCTGGCTACTGAAAACCAACGATGGATGTCATATTTACAAATATGAATAGCTTAATCTGCAATGTGCAAAATGTTATTGAAATATTATTGACAATTTTTTTTATATTTTTTTAATATAAAAATGGGTGTTATTTAAATGGTTAGCATAGTATTGGTATTTTTGTGAGCAGAAAAATATAATCTGTGAGCTAGCTATAATATATAAATAATAGCTAATTGATCAGCAACTCATGGCCAGCAAACTTTAAAGAGATCAAACTAAGTCGACGGAGCCCCGCTTGGCGGGGCTCCTATTTTTGGGTGGGTTTAAAAAAAGGAACCTAACATAACCTAACACTTCCGAGACGGAATGCAGTGATTTGAGGCGTATAGATGCTCGTTATGCTGTGCAATATTTGCTGACCAATTAGTATTTTTGATGATCATTATATTTAATCCCTATAAAAAATACGCAAATAAATTACTTCCTTTATTTTTTTTTTAGTTATTAAAATTATTTATATTTAAGTTGCCCCAATGTTTCGTTTGATTTTCAGCAGCCATGTTCACGGGGAGACTCACCGGTGGCTTAAATTGCAGTAAAGTTAAATAATAGTAGTGTTACAGATTCGGAATTATGTAATAAAAGTGTTTTAAAATAAATAACGCGACAAAAACCTTTTTTTTTTTAAAAAAAAAGCACCAAAACCCTTAATAAATAGTTTAATTTCAATGTATAATATTCGCTTAAACATAAGACAATATTTTGCAAAATGTCAGCTGTCTAGGTCCAAAGTTTTGACGTTGATGAATCAGTTACTGAATGCGTCAGGAATTTTTTATACATACCTATTGATTGTTGATTCCACATGTAGATATCGTTGTATATATTAGCACTTATTTAAGCGGCCGATGTAGGATACCGGGGAAGGTGATACTGGGGTTTTAACACAATAGGGTGTAGAAAAACCTAGAATCTCCACTCACAGGACCTTGGATTCCTGATTTCCTAGATTTTTCAGTAAATTTCTATAGACTTTCCAGTAAATTTGTAATATGTCAGTAATATGTCCTTTTCTCGGTCGAGTAACTAAGGCGTAAAAGCTTACAAACAAACAAACAAACTCACATTCCCATTAATAATAGCGGAGAGAGAGCGAATTTTGTAAATTTGAGTGTATTTCAAGGTGATCCCGGCACTACTTCATCAATTAAAAAACATATTTCAGTACCTACCTAAAAGGTACATTTCCGCAGATGGATATAGTCTACACATTATATTCAATCCAGGTCCCAGACAAGCTGCCAGTAGCTTAAAAATGAAAAAATCAAACCCCACCCCAACTTTCTTAAAGCTCAATCAACGACGTGTCAAAATCAAAGCCTAATCAGCTGTTGCTAATGCAGTCAGCCAATCTCATCAATAGACATGCGTTTGATCATCACAGTAATTAATATTTGTGTCGATCTGCCTTTCAGAAACTGTGAGCTAGTTACGAACGAACAGGTATTGCGGGCCGGGTCTCAAGGGCAAAGATGATGAAAGTGTTGGAGAAAGTAAACAGGCCCTATAGAACCAGTACGATGCTGGATTGTGACGTCATATTCACACACTTATTATGCTTATAACATTAGATATGTAGTTCATTAAGTAGGTCTACTTATAGAAGGTAATTAGCTGGCAGATGGTGCAACGGGCTAGCGGTCAGCTCATTACTGAATATTTTGGGTCGAATTTTCAACAATTATCTCTCTCTCTCTCGAATGAGTCTCGAATTGGATATAATTTGTTAATGTTAATTTTATGTTTCTAAATGTCTTCTGCGTAACAGGGCTTGAGCCAAGTAAGGGGTTGTCTTCTTTTGGAAAAAAGTCCTCAATTATACTTATTTTAATCCTAACTAATATTATAATTGAGAATGTGAGTTTAATTACTCGACCAATCATAATGAAATGTCGCATACACGTTATCAGAGTTACACATAAAGGACATAAGGTACCTTTTAAGCAGAAAAAGGTACTGTTCCTTATCTTGAGTATGCATTATAATTAGAAAAATCAATTCTGCGGAGGATATTATCTGAATTTACGACGTTCATAAGGACAGACCCTGTCAAAACAACAGCGTCCCTCAATGCCTCGCCCCTTTGCCCACTTCAGCATTAACTAAATCAGCCACGGCGCGGCGTGGTATCGACAAGGGCGACAAATTCAATACTCGTCAAAAGTGCCGTTAGCGCGGAAGGCCATTTGCAATTCCGTTTACAAACTGGCGGCTTGAATGTTTATTATTTGACTATAGAATGGCTAATCAATTTTGAATAGAAATAATTGAAATTTTAACGATGTATAGTTTAGATAGAGATGCAGAGACAGCCCAGTGGGCGATTGTTGGACTGCCACGCAGGAGGTATCGAGTTCCATCCAAAGCAATAGCGCATTTCTGTCTTTTTGAAGTTATGCGCGTATTAAATAGTTCACTATCATCGCTCGCTTTGATGGTGAAGGAAAACACCCTTAAGAGGAAACACTAAGGGCGAGAGAATTAAAAAAATAGGTATTATTTGTAAAATCTATTGCAGTCGCGCAGTGCCCGCGGAGCGCGATAGAGACAACTGCAGCTTGGACCGAAAATACCTATTAAAGTACACAAAATCAACGTTTCGTAGTTCCTTCTCCAAAACTTGACCGATTTAACTACTTTTTTCATTAAAAATTAAAGAAAGGCTCTGACCGTGTTCCTATGTTTTCCTTTTATTATATAATCTAGCCAAATTTGTTTTCTGGATGTTTAAACACAGCGGAAGATCTGGCAAATATTTGAGGTTTTTGAAGGCTCATTTCTCTTTTAATAATTACTTATGAAAAAAAAAAATATGGGGACATGTCAATAGAGGCCATATATTTTTTGGAAAAAAAAATATTGCTTTACTGGCATTATCCAGGGAGGAAACAGGGGACTACGTTTGTATGGAAAAACGGCCCTTGTGTTTCCTCTTAAGAAACCTGCAAATCTGAGAGTTACGCACAAGGCCAGCGTGGTGGACTATGGCCTAACCCTTCTCACACTGAGTAGGGGCTCGTGCCCAGCAGTGGGTCAATTTAGTCCAGGCTGCTGATTTAGAGAGATTAGATAATATTTGTGCAGCTACAGTTCGTGAGGGCTCAAATTTGATTCTCGTGTCAAGCAAGCCGTAATTTGTGTGTGTATTTCTCAACTTGCAATACTTTTTGTATAGAGAATAGCCAATGCATGACGTGGGTTCTAAATATAACAGGTAAAATGAGTGTGTGATACATCTGTGCTTGCCTTTATGAGCGACACAGGCATCGTGAGATAATGTAAACTGAAATTGTAAAATTCAGATGGCCGATTCAAACCAATAGACCAATACTAGTAACTAATTCTTCTTCTCCCTAGCCTTTATTATTCCCAAGTCACTTGGGGTCGGTTTTCTAGTCTAACCGGATTTGACTGGATATAAATTTTTACACGGAGCGACTGCCATCTGACCTCCGCAACCCGAAGGCAATCAATACGCACATAATTTCAAAAAGTCATATATCTTCCGAAAGTCAGAGGTGTGCGACGTGAGTTCGAACCCGAGACCTTCTGCATTGTAGTCTGTTGGTCTCTCCACTGAGCTAATTGTGGGTTATAAAAGAGGAAATGACAATCTATCTGTAAACGTAGGTCTTAAGACCATTAAAAGTTTAGTCGAGGTCGCAAGTTCAAATCCTGCTTCATGGAATATCTTTTTCCTGTTACTTTCTACCTTAGCATGCAATCTTAATATACCAGTTACAAATTAACACTCAAGTGTGTATGCCTATAAAGACCATCTGTATCTACGTAGTTTGTGGCACAGTGTTGGTACATATTAGCTGTGGCTAATAAACTGTGGGGTCGTATTCAATAGTGCATGACAGACTGCGGTTAGCCCGTCGCTGGACATACGATACTGGTCACGTCTCCCTTATTTTCACATATCATAGTTTCTTGATACCCAATGAGAACTTGTTGAACTGATATGAACGCTCAGGATGTTGTTCTTAAACTGGTTTTTCAAAGGTGGATCAATACGACAATTGGTAATAGATGGTCGGAGATATGTCAACTGCTGTGATTGGATGAATGAATTAGTCAAATCGCTTAAAACTAATTCGGTCGCGTTGTTTGTTTACAACTTTTTGAAATAAATTATATTTACATATACTAGGTTCTGCTTGTTTTTTAATAATGGCCATTAAAAGGCAAGCGAAACCTCGGGAAATGTGTCATGGGAAAACTGGTTTAGAATTTGTAGCAAAGTGAACTGGAGTTCACTACAAATATTAAACAGAGAAAATTCTATACAACTCATATTACATTTGTTAAATGTATGCGTAGTGTGGAAGCGGTTGCCTCGCTGAGTGATACGGGTTCGAATACAACACTATTTAAAATAATTTAACTAACATTATTTTTGTAACTCATAAATATTTTTTCTGACTTTGAAGCCTGAATGTGTGTTCGTGTGTCATTTAAACAAATCTTACATTCATTGTGTAAGATTTTCAGGTCCTTATAAACATGCTGTGCACTCAATTAAGGACGCTGAATCTTTGCCCACTAACTCCCTTGGACAGCTAGCATTTCGCTTACCTAATACATGGACCACATAATTTTTGTGTTATCTGGGGATCGAACTCAACACTCGGCTTAGGTAATGTTACCGCTTATGCTACTAAGTTATCCATACAGTCATATTTTTTCCACCCGTCATTCAACAGGAATAAAGTCACGTTCTACAATTAGTAGAAATAAATTCAAAGGCACGTCATTCCTAATAGCTCCTTATTACAAAGTAAACGGTGTTTTTCTGTCCTTCACGGCTTAATGGTTTGCCCTATATGGCCTTAGTAACGGCCAGGAAATGACTCAAATACCGGTGTCTATGTTCTAAGCCCTAAAAACTTATTTACGAATGCCGATGCAAAAAGCAAATCGTGAGTGATGGGAATAAAATTAATTTATTTAATCATGCTTATTATATTGAATCGAATGGTGGAACGCGGTGCGTTTATTCTACCGCACGGTACCGCATTCACGGGGCCGCGCACTGCAGCGAAAAAAACGCACGTTTTGTCATATGAACTCCAACTGTGGTGCATACACGTCATCGTTATGGACTACGATACAAGAGTTGCTATCTGTATATATTTAATATTGCGTAAAACAGGGTACCCAAACGGTATTGGTTTTGTCCCTTGACGGCCTTAAGGCCTATGAAGGGCTTTTTTTTCGTAAGATATAATGATCTACGTTCGTATCCAAAAAAGTTTTTCGCTATCACCGGAGAAACGCCAGGTAACGACATATCTGGGTCGCGTCCCAACAGCAGTGCGCGGCACTTCTTGAGATCTCTATGCGATACAAAAATATGTGCGGTAGATTCACCGCAAATTTGCAGCGGGAGGTCAACAACGACTTTACCCATTCCGTTTATTTCACCGCAATGCGCGCACTTCTATGACACTATATACCTACTTCACAGATTATGCGTTAAAAAAACGCAAGGCAGTGCGCGCTAGGCCTTAGGGGTTACTTGGCGGCAATCCATTGTAATAAAATTATTGGGAAGAGGAGTAGCAATGACTGAGCCACCTTTGTTGGCAAACGGTCCTGAAGATTCCTCGCGCTGTGGCGAGACACGTGTCGACTCGTATTTTGTGTTCGAAGCGGAATACTCCAAGTTGGAGTACGTCCGGGTCGCGTATATTGAAAAGCTACTTCAGTACGTCCCCGCTGAACGTTCGCGTCCTGGATTAAGATTTGCTTCCTAGGTTGTTAAGTCCAATAGCATAACTTTGCGCTTAGAGTCTCGGGTTGGACTTTGTTGTTGAGAAATGGACGGTGGCAACACAAAGTTGCTGGGAAATGAGCAGTGGCAGCACGGAGTCTCCAAATAATATGCGAGTTAATCGGCATTAGGCACCTCTATTATGTTGGAGCTAAATCATAGCTGGGGAATTGTGGGCTTTATATACGTCTATCAGAAGTATCTATACATAAGGCGGCCTCGATGGCGTAGTGGTTATCTTATCTTATGTGGGGGCCAGTCAGTGCAGACCGGCGACACTTCGACCCAGTGGGGTCTTTTGTGTCGACACTCTCCCAATAACGACTGCCATAGATGTTCATGGCAGCCGGGACCGACGGCTTAACGTGCTCTCCGAGGCACAGAGCAGGCGATAATTGTCACTCAATACGCACATAATTTCGAAAAGTCATATAACTTCCGAAAGCCAGAGGTGCGCGACGTGGTTTCGAACCCGAGACCCTGTGCGTTGCAGTCTGTTGGTCTCCCCACTGAACTATCGCTGCTCTTTTGGCTTAGTGGTTAGTGTAACCGACTGCCACACCTGAGGTCCTTAGATTCCCGCTCAAGTCAAACATTTGTGTGCATGGACATGGATGTTTGTCTTGGTCTGGGTGTTTCTATGAATAATATGTATGTATTTACAAAAAACAAAAAAAAAAGTATATATGTATGTTTATCCATTGTCTTGTACCCATAGTACAAGCTCTGCTTAGTTTGGGCTAGATGGTGTTGTGTGTATGTGGTAGAATATTATTATATTATTATATTATGTTTATCCATTGTCTAGTACCCATAGTACAAGCTCTGCTTAGTTTGGGCTAGATGGTGTTGTGTGTATGTGGTAGAATATTATCATATTATTAAAACTGTAACTAGTTGATGTCTTCTATGACATAGGGAATATATTTATTTATTTTTTAAATTGAATTGTTAAGTGCATTAATCGCTCAGCTCGGCTCAACTCAAAACATTAAAAATAAATAAGTATATATAAAGTTTGCATATTTATTTTTGTTGCTCGTCAAGAGAAAATGTATTAAAAGCATACCTTTTCATATTTTCCGACGACAAACTAATTAGGTAAGATGAAGGAATATCTTAAACATTATCTTTATATATATAAATCTTCTGTGCGTGTGTTTGTAATTAAACTCCTCCTAAACAGCTGGACCGATTTTGATGAATTTTTTTGTGTGTGTTCAATTGGATTTTAGAATGGTTTAGATTTGGTTATTTTTTTTTTTCGAGTGTACAGGACAACGTCTGTCGGGACAGCTAGTTGACTATAAAATCCAAATATAATTCGATTATTTCCCTAAACACGCTAACAACATGTTTACAAAACATTCACACATCTTTGTCTCGAGTGAATTGTACAATTTCCTTCACTAGTTATACTTTTATGTCTTACTAGATTTTACTCGCGGCTTCACTTGCGTAAATGTAGGTTATGCCAATTTTCTTTACCTTGGGAACATTACTATGTGCCTTTTTGTACCCCTAACAAAGTGTATGCGAAATTTTATTATGATCGATCGCGTAGGTAGTTGAGGCGTGAAATCGTAACATACAAACTCACATTCGAATTTATAATCTTAATATTACTTAGGATTTCAAAATCCAAATATAATTCGATAATCTATATATTAATATGTGAAGCAAAAACTTTGTACCTACCCCTTTTTACGAAAATTGCGCGGACGGAGGAGTATGAAATTGGACGCAGTTAAAGTTTATATGGAAAAGGAGAAGCGAATCCTAATATTTATATAAAATATGCGTTAGAAATACATTAAATTAATGAAAAACCACTACACGCACACAACCATGCATTTGACACACGCAGTCGAAGCGCGTAACTATGGTTACATATATCAATATATAATGACATATATCAGCAATATCTTACAGGCAAACTTTGGTCGAATTTCGGGCACTAGGCGACCGCTAGTTCCCTTCAACACGCCAACAACATATTTACAAAACATTCACGCACAGCATCATCAACAGTGTTTCGAGTGTACTGTACAATTTCCCTCACCGGTTCACTCACGTTTATGTCTTATTTACTCTCGCCCGTTTTAAACTTTCTTTAAACAAACATGTCTGCTGATCCGTTTAAAGTGCAATGTCAACAAACATGGCGCCCGTTCCGCTCGTTCCACCGGATACGACGCATATTTAGAACCAGCGTAAAACATTTAGCCGTTTATGTGGCTTCGATACCGTTTTTATTAAGATGTATGTATTTTGATCATCGTTTCATTTTTAGCTGATTGATTTGTTGAGTCTATGGTTATTGGTTTATTGTTATTCGGCGGCCTCGATGGCGTAGTGGTTAGTGTAACCGACTGCCACGCCTGAGGTCGCGGGTTCGATTCCCGCACAAGTCTAACATGTGTGTGCATGAACATGGATGTTTGTCTTGGTCTGGGTGTTTCTATCTATAATATGTATGTATTTACAGAAAAAAGTATATATTATGTATGTTTATCCATTGTCTAGTACCCATAGTACAAGCTCAGCTTAGTTTGGGATAGATGGTGTTGTAAATAAATTGATGATCGTTATTTTTTGCGTGGGACGCACCATTTATGAGATATTGTTAATATTCTAAAATAATTCAAAAATGGAAAGCGTGGAACCGTGACAATGACGCAAGTTCTATGATTTTTGTTCACCCATGAGTGCTTGCGCTCAACGCGCCTAAAGAAGTTTTCACTTCAATAAATGGCAAGAATTGATTTTTCATCCCCAATAAAAAAATATATATATTTCCAATTATTTATTTTATTTATTTATTAAATTCTGCTTTTCTTAAAATCACCCGCTATAATACCGCGAACATGCTTATTGCAGTACTGATAATTTCTTGTTAAATAAAGGCAATATATTTTTTTGGCCCGACCAGAGATTTGAACCCGGGACAGCAGCACAGCAGTTAAGATCTACCGCTGGGCCAGCGAGGTAGTCATAGTCTATAACCGGAAAACATTATCCTTCTTCAGATATAGTCGTGTAGATAGAAATGCTTCTATCCTCTAGCAAAACTATTTAACCATGGAAATAGAGCACAATACTTTGTTTAAATGTAAAAGCGTGAAGGGAATGAATGAGTGTTGGAAATTACATGAGATATGTAAGCCTCATACAATTTCCAATGCTTGTCTCGTATCACTCATCCTATTCAATGGAAACTTAGAGAGCTAATGAAAGTTTAGAGGTGTTTAGAAGAAAGATTGCATTGGAATGCATCGCTACTTGGCTGGCCAACGAGGGAGGATATAGAATGACTAACGGTGAGATTTATTTACGGTTAATCTTGGATCTGATGAGAAGCAGCAATAGCCTGGTGGAAGACCATTGGACTGCCACGCAGAGGTCTTGAGTTTTGTCCCACAGCACACACCCATGATTTTTCAAAGCTATGTGTGTATTAAATATTTTATCTTAGTTGTGGCTCGTGTTGACGGCGATGGAAAACATCGTTAGGAAACCTACAGGTCTGAGTCTACGTGTTCTTTGTGTCCGTCATTAATAAAGCCCCTAAATTCTTCTTAGTGCGAAAGTTGTCTATTATAAACCAAAAAATAAATATAGGTACCTACATTCGATCACAACAAAATTAACAACTTATTTAATGTATCATCAAATTGAGTCGTTTTCTTGTGACTGATAAATGTGGAACGTGGCCGAAACGTCATGCTGTCAAAAAATATATATGTATTTAAATACGTAGCGTGACCGCGTTAAATTGCATTACCTACAAAATAATTGATCCTTTGTACATACCATTACATATTTTGTTCGGAGTCATCTAAGTAGCACTGTAACCTTTAATATAAGTTTGAGTAGTAGAGCCTCGCTGATTTCAGACTACCCTCTCACAGAATATCGACGTGGAATAGCAGTAGTCCTACTGTTGTGTTTCGTTCGGTGAGTGAGAGTACCGGAGGCCCAATCACCCCCTTTCCCCCATCCCGCTCCCTTTCCTTCCCACGTCCTTTCCTAAAGGGTCGGCAACGCGCAAGTGATGCCTCTGGTGTTGCAGGCGTCCATAGGCTACGGTGACCACTTACCATCAGGTGGGCCGTATGCTTGTTTGTTGTTTGCCACCTTAGTTGTATAAAAAGAAAACCGCATTAAAGTAATTAAACAAAATTGATTGAAAATTTTGTTATTAATTAAGTAACTTGACTTCTTCTAAGGCAATATAATCTTTTGTTTTGTTAATGTTTTGTTTGTCAACTCCATGCTTAAAAGGTGATCTCCTAGCAGTGTAATTTAAACGTATTGTTTGATAAAAATAAAGATTTTTATTATGTTATTATTATTATTTATTAAAATGAAAATACAATACAATCAGCAGCTGTACAATTATTTTAATAAACTGTTGACACGCAATTATAAGATACACTGTGAGATAAGTATTAAGATGCAGAGATAAGTCCTCGGGTCAGCTGCGCTGAACAGGCTTCCGTAGTCGGCGCTCAATTGCACCTGTCATTTCCTACGAACAATTGAACAATAAAATGTGCGCTAACCTCAAAACCGCGCTGTAACGTTTTTAAGTCGTATAACAAATTTGTTTCATGTCGGCCTCGATGGCGTAGTGGTTAGTGTAACCTACTGCCACGCCTGAGGTCGCGGGTTCGATTCCCGCACAAGTCAAACATTTGTGTGCATGAACATGGATGTTTGTCTTGGTCTGGGTGTTTCTATGTATAATTTGTATGGATTTACAAAAAAAAAAGTATATAAGTATGTTTATCCATTGTCTAGTACCCATAGTACAAGCTCTGCTTAGTTTGGGCTAGATGGTGTTGTGTGTATGTGGTAGAATATTATTATATTATATATTATTATATGCCGCGGCCACACATTGGTTAGATTATATAGCTTATTGCGTTCAATACTCCAATGTGTGGATCAGTCTTTGACATAATGTGAATATTACGTCCAATCACCGTCTTGTGTCCGACACCGACGCGCAAATAGTCGGGTTTTTCAACAAGTTCAAAGGCAAGGGCAATAGAAGGAGAGATCATCTTGGACAGAATGTATGGTGCAAAGTTGGTATTGAAGCCTATGTATGGTCCAGTAATTTAATTCAATATTGGCCATTCCAAATTAGAACCAAGCTTGGACGCAAAGTTGAATCCAATGTGTAGCCGCGGCATTAGGTAAAATAGCTGTTAACCATGTCTCGGGTTTTGTGGTATAATTAATGTACCTACATAGTTGTGAAAATGTGCCTACATCATTACCTCATTGTCAAACTCCATGCCAAATTTTATTGAAATCGGCTCAGCGGTTTAGCTTACAAACATAGACAAACAATATGCTATTGTATACCTAGAGTGACGTGGTTTTCAGGGTCTCTAAGGATGTGTTGTGCTGACAGCCGGGGGCTAATATGTGTCGTTTAACTTCAAACAAAGGTAAATGCAATATACGTACACACAGCGACACATCAACCTAGACTGTTTGGACTTTGAACTATTCGAAGTTAAACGCTGCGAATCGTGCGAGAGAGTGCGTTATATTTTTGTTACTTTGTCTCATTTACGTTGAACGGGACGCGACGCTCTATCCTTATTCCTTACCATTACATCGACACCACTATGCACAGTCCCTTTCCGACAATTCTGTATTTTGTATGTAGCGTAGTTATGCGTATACAGGTTGTCTAACTTGATGTGTATCCGTGTGTACAATGAATTTACCTTTGTTTTAATTAAACGACACATATGGTCTTTGTCTCTTGCTTCACAAGGCCTCTTTTTTGAAGGCGAGTTTTACAAGCGTCCATATACTACTGTCGTGCTATTCAGCTAAAAATCGAAATCTAAAATCTCGAACTAGATTATCGCCTCGCCAGTAACCATGGTCACCAACTGCTATTGTCTTGGTTACTATAGAAAAAGAAAAGCTGCTATCTCAAGCGGGCCCAAACTTGAAAACCTATCCGCTATGTCCTGCTTGTTTTTAAATAAGTATAATGCATTATACAGGGTGTCCGGTAATTAATGGATAACCTTGAAACTGTCGGCCGTTCAAAAAAAATAAACAAAAATATTTAAACATGCAATAGTCTAGTCATACTTTTGACTGTGTATCTATTAGCATAATTAGTGTTTAATAACAAAACAACAAAAAACTGATGGAATTCATTCATTTATGGTCGTAGTGTACAAGAAAGTTAAATATGGTACTTAGTTTAAAAAAGAACATATCTCGGGTAGTAGTTAGGATAGTTTTTTTTTCATATTTTTCTCTGAACGGTTATCAGTTCTACTTGAAAGACATTTAAAGGTTATCCATTAATTACCGGACAACCTGTATATGACGTAGTGGTTTAAGTGGTCACCTCCCCATCGCCATTACGCCGAGTGTAGTGCGCTGGAATCCCACACGGAGCAAAATAATGTGTTATCCACAAAATGTTCTTCCGAGGCTGTTTGAATGTTTGTAAGATCTTCCAAAACATAGGAATTAGGCCCAGTGCGGGAATTATTTATATGGCATAAAAAAGAATGTCTGTCATAATAAATAAAATCAAATAAATATAATATATAATATTCTACCACATACACACAACACCATATATCCCAAACTAAGCTGAGCTTGTACTATGGGTACTAGACAATGGATAAACATACATATATAGTTCTTTTTTTGTAAATACATACATATTATACATAGAAACACCCAGACCAAGACAAACATCCATGTTCATGCACACAAATGTTTGACTTGTGCGGGAATCGAACCCGCGACCTCAGGTGTGGCAGTCGGTTACACTAACCACTACGCCATCGAGGCCATCATAAAGATACACCTATAGCTACTTTCTTAATACCTACTTCCCTTTGTTCTAAAATCTTCTTCTCCCTAGCCTTTATTATGCCGAAGTCACTTGGGGTCGGCATTCTAGTCTAACCGGATTTGACTGGATATCAGTTTTTACACGGAGTGACTGCCATCTGAGTTCCGCAACCCGAAGGCTAACGATACCCTAAGGCTAGACCAGTGTCAGGATATTAGAGGGCATTGACTGCCCAATAACGACTGCCATAGATGTTCATGGCAGCCGAGACCGACGGTTTAACGTGCTCTCCGAGGCAAGGAGCAGGCGATAATTATTGTCAATCAATACTCACATAATTTGGAAAAGTTATATAACTTCCGAAAGTCAGAGGTGCGCGACGTGGGTTCGAACCCGAGACCCTCTGCATTGCAGTCTGTTGGTCTCCCCAATGAGCTATCGCTGCCCTTTGTTCTAAAATATAATAAGCTTAAAGAGCAACAAATAAAACGCGCATACAAAACACAAGTTTATGCAATAAGGCATATCTCGAGAGCCTACGTAACGGTCATTGTACATCGGACGTCACGCTTCTTGCGCAGCATGTAGATGCAGCGTCCATCTGCGGAACGAGTCCACTCGGTCTACCGTGAACATGTCTATCCGAAAATTCGGACCGAACGAAAAAAACCTAACAATGAAGCTTCTTTAAAATCCTTTTTCCTAATGTCATTACTCCGTTGTGTTAACTGCTTCAAAATAGGGTTTGGGATAATTAAGAGAATACGTATATACGGACGAATCCTAACTAATATTATAAGCTAGATTTTGCCCGCGGCTTCGCTCGCACAAATGTAAATTAGGTTAGGAGTAACAGTTGTTTTCTGGATGAATGGTACTCTATGTCCTTTTCTGTACCCCTGACCACGTATATGCGAAATTTCATGATGATCGGTCGAAAAGTTAAGGCGTGAAATCGTAACA
The DNA here is from genome assembly GCA_963564715.1 of Catocala sponsa. Classification (NCBI taxonomy): domain Eukaryota; kingdom Metazoa; phylum Arthropoda; class Insecta; order Lepidoptera; family Erebidae; genus Catocala; species Catocala sponsa. The sequence continues at coordinate 23,492,107 of OY751343.1, read as the reverse complement.
AAGAAACAAACAAACTCACATTCGCATTTATAATATTAACTAGCTTATGCCCGCGGCTTCACTCGCGTTTATTTAGAATTTGACAATCTATTCGGGTTGTACTCTGCTTGTATAATAATATAATTCAATCATGATACGAAAGACACGTGGCGCCATCTATTATCATAAGAACGTTAGTGTTGTTTTCCTCGGGAACACTAATTTTTTTCGGGATGAAAGGTAGCCTATGTCCGTTTCTGTACACCTGACAACGTATATGCAAAATTTCAGGATGATCGGTTCAGTAGTTTAGGCGTGAAAAGGTAACAAACAAATAAACTCATTTTTGCTTTTATAATATTAAGTTAGGATTAGGATGCGAATGTGATATACAGGGGGTCCGGTAATTAATGGATAACCTTGAAATGTCTTATAGTAGAACTGATGGCCGTTAAGAAAAAAATATGAAAAAATCTATCCTAACTACTACGTAAGATATGATTTCTTTTTAATTACCTCATTTAACTTTCTTGTACATTGCGACCATAAATGAATGAATTCCATCTTTTGTTTGTTGTTTTATTATTAAACACTAATTATGCTAATAGATAGACAGTCAAAGTATGACTAGATATTGCAGTTTAATATTTTTCTTTTTTTCGTTTCTTTTTCTGAACGGCCATCAGTTCTACTATAAGACATTTCAAGGTTATCCATTAATTACCGAACAGCCTGTAGATATAGTTTAACCAGACAAAGTACTATTAAAAAAATTGGGGCAGTCTTTGAGGATTGCCGATAGGAGTGAAAACTTTAATCCTTGATCATAAACACTTCTTTCTAAATCACAAAAAAAATATTAAAAAAGGAGCTGGTCGGATGCTAGTTCCTGATACTCTCTTAAGGGTTATTTCGTTATTTCGCACCATTTCTGGGATATTGTTAACATTCTAAAATAAGTCAAAAATGGGAAGCGTGGAAGCGTGACGATGACGTGAGTTCTATGATTTTTGTTCACCCAAGAAGTACTAAATGCTTCTAAAGAAGTTTTTACTTCAAAAATTGGCATAACCTACACGTATGCGAGCGAAGCCGGCAAAATCTAGTGTCAGAATAAATGTGTTTTACGGTACGAAATTTCGGCAGTTACAGTCATGGTAGGTAGGTTCGTTAAGGGGGGAAATGCCGTGTGATTAAATAGTTAGTTTTACGATAGCTTGTTAGTTATAACCACTGCTATAAAATGGATACCGTAAGGTCGTTGTTACTAAAGGTATTAATGCGAAAGTAGATGTTTGTTTCGCTTCACGGCTATCTCTATTTTGATGATGTTTGGTTTAAACCTATGTAGAACGAGATGGGTGTAAAAATCCAGGATTTAACCTCTTCGTCGTAAATGTAAAAGAAATGACCCCTATATCTCGGGGGTCTTTAGACCCACAGGGCGCATATTTAAACTCGACCGAGGTATGACCCCAAGGTGTCTGCACACCAAGTTACAAGTCAATTGGTCCAGTGGTGCCAGAGTTATGCCTGTCACTAACAAACTGTCACTCACAGACAGACACACAGACCCACATAGTGTTTTCATTAACCTCTTCGAAGAAGACTCAGAGGTTAATAAAAAGCAAATAGTCTTAACTGTTCCTTATGTAATCAGTTGTGGTGCTGTTCTCGTACACAAGAAATATTCAATAGACGTCAAAACCTTCGCCCTTTATTGCGAATAGACTGCATAGATGGCATAGTCCTGGCTTCTAAATTAACAAGCGCTGTTGAAAAACCAGTATTTTCAGAAGATTATACTCACACAACTCGCGTCGTCCCGTCTATAATGAATAAAATTGATATCTAACGAGATGGGTTTAAAAACCCAGGATTCAACCTCTTCGTCTTAAATGTAGAAGTAATAAAAAGAAATGACCCTTATATCTCGAGGGTCTTTTGACCCACAGGGCTCATATTCATACTCGACCAAGGTATGACCCTGAGGTGTCTGCACACCAAGTAACAAGGTCTTAAATGTAAAAGCATTTTAAATACATGTGACTTTGTGACTCCTATATCTCGGGGATATTTTGGCCCACGGGGCCCATATTCAAACTCGACCGAGGTATGAACCCAAGATGTCTCCACACCAAGTCACAAATCAAGCGGTCCAGTGGTTCGGGAGTTATGCCGGTCACTAACAGACAGACACACAGACCTACATATTGTTTTCATTAACCTCTTCGAAGAAGACTCAGAGGTTAATAATCACAAACAATAGGTGTACAAAATAGATTCAGGGCACGGTGTAAGGCACCAGTACTGGGAAGGTAGTTGTCAGGCGGCTGATCGACAAATCCGACGGGCGAGCTTGCACAACGGCGCGTGGGTGCCACGCTTACTGACAAACGGCAACATCATAATTATAAGAAGTCGAAGTACTGGAACCGTTCACGTAAGGTTTATGATACATTATTACATATACCTACGTATGACACAATATGGCAAATAGATAAGAGAACTGATAGCTGATTGATTTAAATTATCAGTAGCAGCAGCTTTTTTTATGGGTCTAATCCTACTCATACTCTCACCACAGCAACACCTGTCTTGCCAGGTCCAGCAGACCCTTCCTCTACAGGCTACTTAAGTTTATGATATAGCGTTCCCATTCACCCACCTTTCGGTATATACCTAGTGAGAGCCGCTGTACCTTCCAATTCCCGAAAGCACCTTCAGGGATCAGTTATAGACAGGTCTTGTCTATTGTCTGGTGGTTTAAGTGGTCGCCTCGCCACTGTCTCTGCGCCAAATTGTGGGTTCAATCAAAATTTGTGATCTACAAATGGTTGTTGCTCTTTGAATATCTGTGAACTCTCTGTGACACAGGAGATATTCCTAGTGCAGGAGATATTCTTAAAAAGAAATGTCAATTAATAGCACGCAGACTTGATCTGTGCCCGGTACAGTTCTTGCAACTCACGAAGGCGAGCGGGCTCTATTTGTAGTTGAACGTGTACATGCACAGTGCGCTAGTGTGCGTGTTTGACAGAGCGATCAGTTGCGAGCGACACTTACACACACACACACACACATATACGCGTTTACCACTAATAAAGCCTGCTCGCCTCCGTGAGTTGCAAGAACTATAGCCTCGCACTTATACGTGGTACCTAAAAGGATAGCTGGCAAAATATGAATGTAATATTTCTCTGTTTAACCATTCAAAGTCTTAGGCGGTTGACGAAGAATGTATGTAGGTATATTATTTCTTAATTAACGTTTCCGGTAAAGGATTATAACGAAATGTTATATTTTTGGAGTGGCAGAGCCCGTAGTTGCATATTATTTGGTGATGGCACGAAAGATTCACCCAGGGAAGTACCACTCTTGCAGGAAACTGGCATCAGAATACTAACTTTCACTGTCTTTCGCCTGGAGAGTAGAAGATTCGAAGGCTGACCTATTTCGCTCCCAATTCTTTTATCCATTCTACTAAGGACGTTACTGATATCCTTGGTACAAGGTTGCCAATAATACGAGGGTCCTCGTACAAATACGAGATTTGCGGTATCCCGTACGAGGTACGAGGACATGTCAGCCTAGTACGAGATTTCTTTTGCAAGTAATAAATTTGATTATATCTCTACAGGCTGATTTTTTTTTAGAAATTCTTGGAACTGAACCTAGCACGTTAGGCGGGCTGGCCTTTTTTTTAGTACTTCTCTACCGAAAAATGGAATGTACGAGGTTTGAGATCCAAAATACGACGTTTCTTCTGTACGAGAAATAAAGTTCTACGGTTGGCAACCCTGCCTTGATAAGCCATTATAGCCTACAATAACCGCTTACAATCAAACGGATCAAATGCATGTTTGCCACCTTTCTTGTATAAAATAAAAGGCTCGACCTTCTGTAATATTGACTCTCAGAATCTCTATGTCCCATTATAATACTTGAAATAAAAATAAACGCGGCAAACAAATCAATTGTCCTCCATTCCTCAAACAATACATTCACTGTAAATCAACACACCTTTCTTATTGACGTGTCAATTCGACTGCTGAAATCTGCAGTCTCTCGCTCGGTCAAAGAACAAATAAACAAATATGATTGTTTATCAATAAAACATTTATCAATAAATGATTTCAATAGTTCGTCATTGCAGAAGCACGGCCATTTGCCATTTGTGAAGTAGTGATTGTGTGATATGGATCGACAAGTGTCCCGCGGTCTTGAAGTAACCCGTATGAAAATGCTTGGATTTGCAATCAATGCTTTGGTATGATTTATATTATTATTATATTACTAGCTTTTACCCTCGGCTTCGCTCGCGATAATTTATAATTTGACAATCAATTCGGGTTGTACTCTGCTTGTAATAATATAATTCAATCATGATTCGACAGACACGTGGCGCCATCTATTATCATAAGAACGTTATTATTGTTGTCCTCGGGAACAGTATTTTTTTTCGGGATGAAAGGTAGCCTATGTCCGTTTCTATACACCTGACTATGTATATGCAAAATTTCAGAATGATCGGTTCAGTGGTTTAGGCGTGAAAAGGTAACCAACAAACAAACTCATTTTCGCTTTTATAATATTAGTTAGGATTAGGATTAGGATTGCTTTATTAACATTAGAATAAAAATATGATATTAGAAACAGCCTGAAACACAGGTCTCTGACCTAGTTCAGGTAAAACAATATAAAAACAGACTTCATAAACAAGTCTTTTGTGTCCAATATAGTTTTAATGTGAATTTAATACAATAAGTAGCCTGTAATGTGTTTTGTAAACATATTTTTATTTATTGAATAAATAAAAATATTATTATTATATTAATACGTGAAGCAAAAATTTTGTACCCTATTTTACGAAAATTGCGCGGGCGGAGGATTATGAAATTTGGCACAGTTAAAGTTTATATGGAGAAGGAGGGGCGAATCCTGATATTTATATAAAATACGCATTAGAAATACATTAAATGAATGAGAAAACACTACACGCACACAACCATGCATTTGACACACGCAATCGAAGCGCGTAACTATGGTTACATATATCAATATATAATGACATATATCAGCAATATCTTACAAGCAAACTTTGGTCGAATTTCGAGCACTAGGCGATCGCTAGTTATTATTATTATTATATTACGTAACCTTTGCCCTTGGCGGTTCCACTGATTTTGGAACTATACGTATCTACCTCCCTAGCCTTTATTATTCCCAAGTCACTTGGGGTCGACTGTCTAGTCTAACCTGATTTGACTGGATATCAGCTTTTACACGGAGCGACTGCCATCTGACCTCCGCAACCCGAAGGCTAACGATACCCTAAAGCTAGACCAGTGTCAGGATATTAGAGGGCACTGACTTCCCAATAACGACTGCCATAGATGTTCATGGCAGCCGGGACCGACGGCTTAACGTGCTCTCCGAGGCACGGAGCAGGCGATAATTGTCAATCAATAAAGATACTTGAGAGCTAATAGAATAAATGATTTTTGATTTCGATTTTGAGCTCTCATACGCAGCATTCATATCATATTATAATATTCATATCATACCGCTGATACAGTCGATACAAGAAGATAAAGATAACATCGAGACGCTTATATCAGTGTGATTTCTGAGAATAGTCTCTTTTTAATAGACGTTCGTTATAGCTTCTCATTTACTATCTGCACGTAATGATGTCTTCTCTAACAATAGGGTATCGATATCAGTTCGATCATAATCTTGTTCATTATGTTTATCTTTCACTAAGTTTACCTAGTTTGAATTATAAATTATATTAATGACTAGCTGTTACCTGCGACTTCGTCCGCGTAGATTTTAACTAAAAAGTGTTTGTCCCCGCGGAATCCTATTTTTTTAAAAATCAAAGTGGCCTTAGTTACTCCTTATAACATCAGCTATCTGCCAGTGAAAGTCCCGTCAAAATCAGTTCAGCCATTTCGGAGATTACCCGGAACAAACAGACAGACAGACAAAAATTTAAAAAATAGATGTTTTCGTATAGGTACCTTATATACTATATACTTTCATATGCATTAGATAAAAAGCTGTTATTTTGACATTACAAACAGACACTTCAATTTTATTTATTTGTATAGATGTGCATAATGCACGGAATGGTGTAGTGGTTCAAGTGATCGCCTCGCTGCCACGCCCGTGTGCTGAGGGTTCGATCCCCACACAGGATACAAATTTGTATGATGAATAGTTGTTCAGAGTTCTTTGTGTCCGTTGTTTGAATGTTTGTAAAGTTCCCCGTGTACCATTGATTTGTCATTAAAAAAAAAGGATTGCCGTATAAAAATTAAGCAATCCAGTAGTGCGCAGAATTTTACTTTGTATAGTCATGAACGCAGCGAATATATGTCAATAGTTCTGTCAATACATTCTAATATAATTCGAATGCGATTGTCTTTGACCTACTAAGGTCAACGGCCATTATGCACATTGCTAGTGCAGATATATTTTGGTACTTTGGTGACTAAATTTATATTTGTCACTCACAGTCAAATATACGACCTGAAGCCGCACTATAGCCTCTTACATATAGACTGACGCCTGTATACGCTCAAAGTACAAGCAGAAATTAGTTACATATCTATTTTTGAAGTGAAAACTTCTTTAGGCCCGTTGAGCACTTCTTGGGTGAACAAAAATCATGGAACTCGCGTCATCGTCACCGAACGCTTTCCATTTTTGTATTAGTTTTGGTTTATAATTCTGTTTATAAAGAAGTGTTTATGATCAAGGATTAAAGTTTTCACTTCTATCGGCAGTCCCCAAAGACTGTCCCAATTTTTTTTTTTAATGCATAACTCCTACTGTAATGTCTGTGTCGCGGGAGAGTTTACAACCGTTCAAACAACGGATACAAAACATTTTCGACTCGGTATAACAATTTATCGATCACACAAATGTTTGTCCTGTGTGGGATTCGAACCCTCAACTACAGCTTACTACCGAGCTGACCACATAACCCTCTACGTCATCCGTGGACACATGTCCCTTACAAATAAATTCCGAAGCGTGCAGGTTACTTCACAGATAATGCAAGCGTTAATTCGTTTTTCTTTAGCGCATAATTTCGGAAAGCGGCTGCCGAACTGGTTGTTCCGCGTTCTTGCCACTTTCGCCGTATTTCTATCAGTTCGAATATTCAAAATTACTGTTCACATATTCAATTTAAACTTGTTAAAATAGATTTTAGAGCGGTTTGTTTAGTTTGTACTTTCTCCGATGTTTTGACGCCGACATGATCATGGAGTGACTTTCTGTTTCTGTCCATGGTAGCCCGTGACTATGGCTACAGAAAAGTTACGAGGGATATGTTAAAAAATTTGCTCATTAATAAATAAGCTTAGCTACATAAGTAAATTATAAACCACACGCGATAAAACAAAATAAATTAACAGTGAGTACTTTAGCGCAGATAAATACATTGCTTATAATCTATGCTTTACCTGTTTGTAAGAGACAAGGGTTCAGATATGTAACATAAACTATATTCTACAACGATTACGGAGGCAAAATAAATAGGAAAATTTATGTTAACATACAAGTAACATAAATAGAAAAATGATTATCTTTTGCGAAAAGTAACAAGAGCTGCGTTTGCTCGATACATAGTCTGCGACTTATCTAAGCGCTCTATGTTTACGTATAGTCTAAGCTATACACATTCGAAAGTTTGAATAAGGTCGAACTTTTAACTTATCTGAGAGATATTTTATATCTAAATGCTGCTTTGATCGTCATGAGTCTCTATGTTTTAAGTGGTGACAATCGAAGATTTCTCAATGCGCCTAAAAAAAGCTCAAATAATTTTCCATATCAATTAATGTTGATAAAGTGTTTTGTTCCCCAAAGATAATTCCTTAATGCCTTTAAAAGAGAAGTGAATTTTGTACAGGTATCTGGATCATTCGCCAATCTTACTATTCATTCCTTTAGTTGTCCTTGTTAAAATGAAAATTAAGCTTGTTTCATATATTTAAAATGATAGTCTCTTGGTTATCCTAACTAATATTATAAAAGCGAAAATGAGTTTGTTTGTTTGTTACCTTTTCACGCCTAAACCACTGAACCGATCATTCTGTAATTTTGCATATACGTTGTCTGGTGTACAGAAACTATAGGCTACCTTTCAACCCGAAAAAAATTACTGTTCCCGAGGAAAACAACAATAACTTTCTTATGATAATAGATGGCGCCACGTGTCTTTCGAATCATGATTGAATTATATTATTACAAGCAGAGTACAACCCGAATTGATTGTCAAATTCTAAATTAACGCGAGCGAAGCCGCGGACAAAGCTAGTATTATATAATATTATTATTATTATAGTATGTTACGATGGATGTGTGGAGTGACGAGAATGGACAGAATTAGGAATGAACACATAAGAGGTAGTCTGAAAGTGGTGCCCATAGACGAAAAGGTGAAAGGAAAGCTTGGTATGGACATGTTATGTAAAGAGATGATACGTATGTAGGTAAGCAAGTAATGAATATGAGGGTAGAGGGACGAAAAGGGAGAGGAAGGCCAAGGAAAAGATGAATGGACTGTGTGAGGATGGATATAAAAGGGAAAGGGGTAAATGATCAGATGACGGGTGACAGAGAAGTATGGAAGCGAAGGACATACTGCGCCGACCCCAAATAAATCGGGACCAGAGCAAGAGGATGATGAGTCTCTTGGTTATTTTCTTACAAAGGTTGAAACATAATTTTTTAATTTACCTTTTAAGAATCCAATAAATTAAGAAAATATATCTACTACTTTAATGTAAATATATAATGCTGTGTAATAAGTAGGTATATACCTATTCCTTGTGACACACATTCCCATTCTGAAAAGTTCGAACTCCAATTACTAGTATCCAGTTTCTTTCCAAATTCCCACAGAGTTTAAATATAACTATAGTTTCAAAGTTGGTAGATACAAGTAACGATAACGTTACTTGAAGATGTAATCGTTTTTTAATTGAAAAGCTAACAGTAAACTTCGTTGTGTGAGTTTATTGTTTAGTTGGGGGGTATCAGAGCGAGTCTGGTGGACTGTAGTGGCACAATTATCGTGCAGCCAGATTGTGATCGACGCGAGCCTCGATGGCTTGTAGGATTTCATCCAATTATAACTTGCTTTGTTCTGTGTTAGCTTGCGATTGATCGCTTACTGGACTATATAAATACTATACCAAATTCACAATTGATAGCTAGTTAGACAATCAATAGCTATTGACTGCACGGATGGCGCAGTGGTTTCAGTGGTCGCCTCACCACTGCCACTGCGTCGAGTGATGTGGGTTCGATCCTCACACGGGGTAAAAAATCGTGGGGTTCTCAAATAGTTATTCCAAGTCTGGGTGTTCTTTGTGTCCGTTGTTTGAATGTTTGTAAAGTCCCCCGGGACACAGGAATCATGCCTATTGAGGGAGTTGAGTTTTATAAAAAAAGAAGAGAAATCATCTTAGTCCACCGTTCTCAATGATTATCGCTAATAACCACTGACAAACGTGCAGTATTATGGTTTGGATGTGTAGAGAAGAAGGACGACAGCTGACTTAAAGCATGTAAGGAAAATGTTACCGGAACAATTGGAAAGGAAGATCTCAGCGACATCGTCTTCTAGAGAAATCATAGGTTCTAGTAATTTAAGTCGATGAGCGTTTAATAAGAGTGTGTTGTGAGACATGGCAGGATTGTAGAAAGTGTAGTGCCTATACGTTCCTACCGCCTACATGAAGCAGGAGCCTCTATATCAATGTAAACTAATCACTGGCTTGTAGAGATCCTGCTTATAGGATTATTAGTAGACTTTTATTGATCTTTTCTTTTCGTGTGGTTAGTGGTCAACCTGTTATCAAGAGTTGTTCCAAGCCGCCCGTAGGCCTCTGACATGGCTTAACGACTGCTATCAATTTGACAACAACCGGGACCGACTTTTTACGTGCTCTCCGAAGCACGGAGACGCTCAGATGAAATACCACTAAGTGGTCACCCATCTATAGACTGGCCGCACCCAACGTTGCTTAACCTCGCTAATCGTTTACCGATCAGTGAGTGCAACTGGCTATGAGCGCCTCACTTGCCTCACTTTTATTGATAAAAGGCTGTCTAATTTAGTTAATTACTTGACTAACAGACATTTTTTTACTGGATACAAAACGTCGTTTATGGACCATACAAATGTTTGTCCCACGCGTGATATAATACTCAACGCATTTTTTTTTCATATTTATGTTGCACTCATTGCACTAATGTCACGTAATCATGAGTATTGCTGTGAAGCATCATTTTCAGAATAACTGCATTTTGAGCTTTCTATTTTAAATATGTTAACACCTTAAATCCAATGGAGGTATAAATTTATAAATACTTTGATTTATTATAACGATATGAACAAAGAACATACTTAACATATTCGTGGAATTAAAATAAAATCTCTTTCCTCGAAAATTATTTAAAAAGAAACATAATCCTTTTACATTAATAAAGTTGTTTCAAGATACCAGGTATTTCAATAAAAAACTGCGTAATACTGTGTAAAGCACAAACATTTATATTTACGTTTTCATTTCACCATACTGTTAAAATATACGAATTTTATCTCAACGACGTTATCACCACATGCGTAACTTGTTTATATTTATCACGTCGACTTATTTTTGTTAACTAATAAATTAAATATATTTCACTCGACTTTATAAAAGCATTCTAAATTATATTTAAGTATCAATAACGCTTAAAGCGATAGTAAGGTATAGAATAAGAGCAGCGATAGCTCAGTGGGGAGACCAACAGACTGCAATGCAGAGGTTCTCGGGTTCGAACCCACGTCGCGCACCTCTGGCTTTCGGCAGTTACATGACTTTTTGAAATTATGTGCGTATTGATTAACAATTATCGCCTGCTCCGTACCTCGGAGAGCACGTTAAGCCGTCGGTCCCGGCTGCTGAACATCTATGGCTGTCGTTATTGGGAAGTCAGCGCCCTATAATATCCTGACACTGGTCTAGCCTTAGGGTATCGTTAGCCTTCGGGTTGCGGAGGTCAGGTGGCAGTCGCTCCGTGTAAAAACTGATACGCAGGCAAATCCGGTTAGACTAGAAAAGCTGACCCCAAGTGCCTTAGGGTATTATAGGGCTGATAGAGCTGTAGGTAATCTATACTAATATTATAAAGCTGAAGAGTTTGTTTGTTTGTTTGTTTGAACGCGTTAATTTCAGGAACTACTGGTCCGATTTGAAAAATTCTTTCAGTGTTAGATAGCCCATTTATCGAGGAAGGCTATAGGCTATATATCATCACGCTAATATCAATAGGAGCTGAGCACCAATGAAGAATGTTTCAAAATCGGAGGGTATTTTTTCCTTTTGAGAGCTTCCGCTGCGTGCGCTGCGTAAACAGTTAAAGTTTCGCAAAAATCATGTATGACAGAATTGTTGCCCTTTAAAAGTTCTAAAAAAAAGTCCGCGACAGCATATGTCTATCTTTTAAGGTTGGCTCACTATAACCATTTTTATGCTAACCAAATTTGTTCTCAAATCATGCATTATTTGCGGAGGTATTATTATAAACATGATATTAATCCTTATCCAAATAAATACGTTATTCATCACAAGTATTTAATTTAAAACAAAATGCCCTTTACATCATTCGATTTCAATGAATATCTTAGGAGATATCGCAGTTTTAAAATAACATTGCAGCAAAATAATTACCCATTACAGACATAGTACAAACGATGTTTCTCCTGGTTTATTCTGCGTGATTACTACTGGTTCGATTTGAAAAATTCTTTTTGTGTTGGATAGCCTATTTATCGAGGAAGGCTATAGGCTATATAACATCACGCTACGACCCACGGGGGCGGCGCAGTAACGATAAACGCGGGTGAAACCGCGGGAACATCTAGTTTAGGCATAAAATAGTGTGTTCTTGTCATAAAATTGTTCGCGTACAGACCGTGACCACTAAGGTGAGACGACTGTAAAGTGATGATTACAATGTCATAAAAGGTAAAACATCGTTAATGTTTTGTCTAATGGTTTGCATCTACTTCGCCATTATATTTATTGTATAAATAGTTTTCAATTGAGCATTGTTCTTGTGTTTATATTTAAGTATTAAATGCGGCATTATAAAACCTCGGCTCTGATAAACAACATTAGTTCTCATGACTAAGGATTATTAGGATTATGAGAGACAATAGAAGATTATCTGTAAAAAATGGATCATTCGCTCTAGTTCCTTCGGTATTTTATTTCATGGAACTAATTAGACTTCACTAACAGAACAGGCACCCATATTATATGAGGTACCTATATTAATTACTTTATGGACTGTATTCATGTTTTACCACTGCAATTAATAACTAAGTTTTAAAAGATTAAAAATAGATGTGCTCGCGGTTTCACCCGCGTTTATCGTTACTGCGCCCCCCTGGGGGTCGTGGCGTGATGTTATATAACCTATAGCCTTCCTCGATAAATATGCTATCCAAAACTAAAAGAATTTTTCAAATCGAACCAGTAGTTCCTGAGATTAGCGCGTTCAAACAAACAAACAAATCTTCAGCTTTATAGTATTAGTATAGATTACGTATCACGTTGTTTGTCCGCTATGGACTCCTAAACAACTGAACCGATTTTGATCAAACTTCGTAACCATCTGTAATTTGGTCCAACTTAAAAGATATGACAGTTATTTTTTTAAACTGGCAAAAATTGTCTTTTGTGAAGCAGACGAAGTTGCGCGGGACAGCTAGTATTGGTATAGATACTAACAAGGTCCGTGGAATTAGTGAAAGCCAAAAAAAATTGTCATCTTTTTGGCTATTCTCACTAGTGACATCGTCCGTTAATTCCATAGATTTAGTGGGATTAATACTTTAAAAAAATGTCTGACTAATTCTATGGTACAAAATAGTGATGAAACTAGTGAAAATAATCCAATAAATATAAATAGTGTATAATTTCTCCACTCTAAAGAACATTTTTTGTAGAACCTAAAGCCTATTTTTTATTACTAATCGAAATCTTGAGTCTGGTGGTGCTTTTGTATGATACACGTACGCACGTCCGCGCAGACGAACAGACGGTCAAAAACTAGTTAATCAATTCGAAGAACGGGTTTGCCGATACACTTTCGTTGGCGCTACTAATTATGCGCACTCATCGCATGGAATGCGGCTCCGCAATTACAGGAACTTGTCAGCTTTTATCACCGTTCACACTACTGTTACTTGTCTCGTCACAGAACACGACTCGAAACCGAGAGTCCAATTGTACATCCAGAACTCCTTAAGCTACAATTTTATGTTTAATACCAATACCTTAAAGATCAATATCGATTGTGCTTGCAACTCATGCATTATTGCCATTCATTCCTCCGCGTGTCAGTAGTTTGATAAATTACTGTCGTTTTCTGTTTTGTGCATTTCATTGGACTGCCATTTGCTGATGACTTGCAGGTTAAGCTTGTCATTACCGTTCAAATAACGAGTACGTTCTATTGGACCAATCTATTCGATTAGATCTGACCTTCATGCTCAGTCAACTGTTACTCGTAGACCTAACCTTAATGCGCTAAAATTACGTTTATCTTTTGCAGGTCCGCCGATCATTGAAATTGCGGGGCAGGCGCAAGGAAAAGGAGAAACTGCCCTCCGGCATAACAGCTGACTACACTGCGTCTTTGTTCGCCCACCTCGAACAAGACTCGAATTATTCCAATTACCCGCTTATACCTACCTCGGGGTCTAACTCCAACCTTAGCGACGAGAACAACCACATCTCGCCTGGATATCCTTCAACCCACACGTGGCATAAAAAGGAAGGAGTCCTTCAATCAGACAGCTCCGAGACATCTTTAAATTCGCTGAATAACCCAAATAACGCTAACAGCAGCCCTAGACAACCGCCAAATCTACCTCCTATACCACCTCGTCCACCAAAACGCGGCATTCTAAAGGGTCCACGTTTAAGCAATACTAGTTCTAATTCTATAGAGAACAATGTTCAAAGTACCGATGCCGTTGACAACATTAACGGTCAAGATACAAATGTACTAGCCAGAAATACTCAGCAAAACGAGCTCATTTCTTATGGTATACCACCTTCAAAGAGTACATCGTCCAGCGACGATATGGCGCATGTCCAGAATTTTACCAAAAAAGTGATTCACAGTCCCGTGGAGACTCAGTACAAAAACTACAAGAATGGCTCTAACAATCCGTCAATAACTACTCACGATGTTGATGAGGCACCAAAGACTAACGGGAACAGCTACCTTGGAGTGACGTCTACGTCTCCAAGTGCCGATTCCTTAACCGATACTACGACTAATTCTTCATTCGCCACTCCACCGTTTTCTACCTCACCTGTTGGCGAATCCCAGGGCTTCCATAGATGGTCTAGAACCAGTAATTTCGAGGATGTGTATCTACCTCTTCCAGGGTTGACGCCGCTACAATTGCCTAAGCCAAGAGTACTTACAATCCAAAGACAGAAAGCTCCTAGAAACGACTTTGGGTTCAGTCTTCGTAGAGCGATTATACAAGAGAGAATATTTATTGGAGACATGAATGGTCATGACAGCGCATTACTGAATGGCGACAACAAGTGTGGTAGCCTCGGAATGGTAACCAAATTGACGTTTAAAGCGGCTATCCTGGCTGAACCGGGTTCTTATCCGGGAGCTAGTGAGACGGGACTGTTACCCGGTGATAGGCTAATGGAAGTTAATGGCGTGAATGTTGAAGAAAAGAGCAGAGAAGAGGTGATTGACCTGATCAAGGGGAGCCAAGATTCAGTGACTATAAAGGTTAGTGCTTACATTTTAATAAAGTTTTGCCGTGATTTCAAGGTCTATACTGGGTTATCTAAGGCTCGAAAATACCAAAAAAAAAAATCTGCTAATAATATTAATTTTATATTAGTGAATTAATATTCATTATATTATTTTTAGTTAAACAACATAATTTGCATAAGCTTGTCACATAGTAGCATGATTTTACTCTTATGTTGGCAGTCCATTGAGGTCCATGAGGTCTACATTAGATGACCAGATTAGGCTTAGTATTATTTGGTTATTCTTCTTACAAACAATAGTGTCCAAAATGTGTCCTAGGCTCGTCCTCTATCATGTAGAACAAAGCATAGCTGAAAAAATATGGCTGTAATAGACCCTAACCTACTCTTGCAAGGAGATACAGGCGTTTAAACGGCTCATCATCATAAAACGCTGTAAATAAATCATCGTTTGATAATAATAAAACATAAAGATCATCAAAAAATTACGAGGTAAATACAGTTAAATAAGAAAACTTCCGCGAAATGAGTTGACCGTTACAAGCAGTAAAATATGTTTTTTGTTTATGGTTTCGACTTTCGTGACTTACAAAATTCGTTTGATCAGTTTTTTACTTTATGGTAATGGATTATATCAAAACATAAATAAATTAATCACATTTGTATTTCCTCGAAGGTACTGGAGTATTAAATCAATGTATGTACATAGTACATACATTTCAGCAGTTCGGGATGCCTATTTATGCATCTAATTAAAATTTATTTCTTCTTATTTTAGGCATGATTGCCTTGTTGTGTTTATGGTCAAGGATTGAAGTTTTCACTTTTATCGGTAGTCCCCAAAGATAGCCCCAATTTTTTTTACTGATTCCAGTAGGTATGTTTTTTCAATTGCAAAAAAAATTAGATGCGTATTTTTATTTCGTATAGGTTGGCTAATTTTATGAGTTGGGTAAAGTGTAACGATAGCGCTTTCGTCCTTTATTACGTGGTGAATTCTAGGTAGATTACTTATAAATAATAGGTATCAGAAGCCATATTTGCTGTGGATTATCTATTAAGCAGATTCGCGGACTCCCGCTGCCATAAAATATACATAGTTACACAGAGAGCTCACCATATAAATCATTGCCAACTAGGTTAGTTACGGTTGTAAGATTGAAATTGAGTTGACAAATGTTGCAATAATAAATGAAAGTTACAAGAAAATATAAGAGACTGGCGTTTAAATTTATAAGTAAAATAAATTTCAGGTTGTTTTTATTCAAACGTCATGATCTTATTTATATTTTTCCCGCACAAGTTAAACATTTGTGTGACTGTGCATGGACTTGGATGTTTGTCTTGGTCTGGGCGTTTGTATGTATAATATGTATGTATTTACAAAAAAATATCTATATGTGTATGTTTACCCATAGTACAAGCTCTGCTTAGTTTGAACTGGATGCTGTTGTGTGTATGTGATAGAATGTGATAGAATATATTATTTGATTCCCTCCCAAAAGTCATCGCAAACTACCTTTTCAAAAGATTAATGTGTCCTTTTTGTCTGTAGTTTGTATGTCAGTCAACAACTCGGAAACTGCTACAACATTGTTAATATACTTTACTCACGCGAGCGCATGTATTATAGTTTTTTATTGTAACATACCGTGAAACACTATTGTACTGAGTTACACAACTATGCATAACTATGTGGTACTCGCGGTTTCTTTCGCTTTTCTTTAAAGCTTTGAGCTATCTCGATAACATTTCCTATGTTATCAAAAAAGGTTTAGCGTGGAATTAGAACTGGGTGACATGTTAAGTTGTAAACTTTGGGGTGTGTATCACCGGAAACTTCCTAACTCCGGTTGTTATTAAGACTTCTTAGCAGAAAATTACAATAAGTTTTTGTTGGCCACAGCTAGGATTCGAACCTGAGTTGCATTCAATACCGCTGCGCCAAAGATACAGTATAGAAAGAAAATAAAATGGTACCGATACCTCTGAAATAGCAGATATTTTAGAAGCGGCAATAGTTCAATAGTTTTTGTATTGTACAGCCGATTCAGAAGTCTTAAGTTCGATTATCAGTAACTGCACCGCTGCGCTGGCGTGAATTCATTTCTAATACCAGCATTAAGGTTAGTAGAATTTACGAGAAAATTAGTCATTTGTAAACTATTCAAAAACAAGTCGAGTAAGAGATAGAGTAGTAGAGCCTCGCTGATTTCAGCAAGAATGGGCCGGCTTGACCTGGGAAGGTCTACCCTCTCACAGAATATCGACGTGAAATATCAGTATTCACACTGTTGTGTTTCGTTCGGTTCGGTTCTCATACGAGAGTGCCGGAGGCCCTATCCCCTCTTTACCCTCTGCCCGCTCCTTCTCCTTCCCACTTCCTTTCCTAAAGAATCGGCAACGCGCTAGTGATGCCTCTGGTGTTGCTGGCGTCCATAGGATACGGTGACCACTTCCCATCAGGTGAAGAGCAGCGATAGCTCAGTGGGGAGACCAACAGACTGCAATGCAGAGGGTCTCGGGTTCGAACCCACGTCGCGCACCGCTGATTTTCGGAAGTTATATGACTTTTCGAAATTATGTGCGTATTGATTGACAATTATCGCCTGCTCCGTGCCTCGGAAAGCACGTTAAGCCGTTGGTCCCGGCTGCCATGAACATCTATGGCAGTCGTTATTGGGAGAGTGTCGACACAAAAGATCCCACTGGGTCGAAGTGTCGCCGGTCTGCACTGACTGGCCCCCACATAAGATAAGATAAGATACCATCAGGTGGGCCGTATGCTAGTTTGCCAAAAAAAACAAGTATTTATGTTTTTAGTAAAAGATATGTTATATCAGCACACATCATATTATTTACAATGTGATCTTTAGTCAGTACATTAAGTGTATATTGTCCTACCACAATCCCTCCTAATGCTTCAAACTATCATTACGCCAAATTTTATCTAATATCGTGCAGTAATTCGGGGGTGATTAGGTGACATAAAGTTACACATCACATTCGAATTAATCTCTATGCTCGAGTGTGCGTGTATTAGACACGATTTTCACTTTCCGATAACAGCTCAAATAATGCAACTCTTGCTCCAATGACATTTACGCGAATTACTTTATTTACACCGATATGATAACGATAACGGCGGTATATTAAGTAGCTATGGCGTCTTTTTGTTTTAGAATTTAAACCTGCGCCGAGCGTAAGACATATATAATATAGACTAGATGTTCCCGCGGTTTCACCCGCGTTTATCGTTACTGCGCCGCCCCCGTGGGTCGTAGCGTGATGTTATATAGCCTATAGCCTTCCTCGATAAATAGGCTATCCAACACTAAAAGAATTTTTCAAATCGAACCAGTAGTAATCACGCAGAATAAACTAGGAGAAACATCGTTTGTACAATGTCTGTAATGGGTAATTATTTTGCTGCGATGTTATTTTAAAACTGCTATATCTCCTAAGATATTCATTGAAATCGAATGATGTAAAGGGCAATTTTTTTTAAATTAAATACTTGTGATGAATAACGTATTTATTTGGATAAGGATTAATATCATGTTTATAAAAATACCTTCGCAAATAATGCATTATTTTAGAACAAATTTCGTTAGCATAAAAATGGTTATAGTGAGCCAACCTTAAAAGATAGACATATGCTGTCGCGGACATTTTTTTAGAACTTTTGAAAGGGGAACAATTCTGTCATACATGATTTTTGCGAAACTTTAACTGTTTACGCAGCGGAAGCTCTCAAAAGGAAAAAATACTCTCCGATTTTGAAACATTCTTCATTGGTGCTCCGCTCCTATTGATCTTAGCGTGATGATATATAGCCTATAGCCTTCCTCGATAAATGGGCTATCTAACACTGAAAGAATTTTTCAAATCGGGCCAGTAGTTCCTGAGATTAGCGCGTTCAAGTAAACAAACCAACAAACAAACTCTTCAGCTTTATAATATTAGTATAGATAATGATAGAGCTCGTGCGGCGCATATTCAAATCGGCGCGCGGCCGCTATAGTAAAATTGTATGTAGGATTTGAAGTGCTTTTTTGATAAATATATGTCTTTATTATCAACCAATAACTTAAATATTTGGGACGGAAAATGTTTAATATTTATAACTATTTATGTTTCGTTTAAGCTGTAAAATAGAATAGATTTCTACTGTTATAACCTAAAAATCACGTAACGCGAGCTTATGTGTTTGCATTTTTAGTGCAAATTTACGTAATTTTGTAGGCGAAAATATTAATTATTCTAAGTTTTTAACACGGAGTAATTGTAAACACATTCATTGTTATGGTAAATGTATATTTTATATTTGTATTAAACAAAAAGTTTTGATTTTATTCACTTAACTGTGACCGCCTGTTTTGGCACATTTCGCTCGGCGCAGGTGTTTTTATTTGTAATAGTTATGATATGCATTTAGTCGGGTTTTAATGCTTAGTTAGTTACAGCTTAAACGAAACATAAATAGTTATATTACAATGTGTCCGTCCTAAATATTTAAGTTATTGATTGACAATAAAGATACATATTTATCAAAAAAGCACATGAAATCATCCACACAATTTTACTATGGCGGCCGCGCGCCGATTTGAATATGAGCCGCACGAGCTCTGTCATTATCTGTCTTACGCTCGGCGCAGTCTTAATGCAAGATCTGACATGGCTTATAAATTCCTCATATTTGGTCAGTTTTCGTTTATGATGAGGTATAAATATTGAATAGCTTTAGTATTATCTATTGGACTCAGCCAATTCCTCGTATTTAAAAATTAATGTTATAGTTTCTGTTGCATGTTGTGATGGAAAATGACTCGTAAGGTACTCATATCAGCATTTTCTATGCACCGGGGTGTTACAAGTAAAACCACTTACAAGCTCGTTTTGTACTACACGCATAATATTTTAGTTTGTGTTACATGTATGTATAATACAGATGACTTACTATATAGATTCACATATTTTCGTCAGCTGGTTTTTGGTGTCTGTCTTGTCTACCGGGCAAATTTCAAACCCCATACTGGTAAAAGAATTTTCTAACAAAATTCATTTTTCATTCATTCATTCATTCATCAGGTCCGTTACAATCACTTTGCCGTGTCACGATAAAAAAAGTCTCAATTACACTTTGCAAGACCCAGGAATCGAACTCTAGATCTCACATTCCGTACAACATATGCTAATATATTCTCAAATAAAGCCCGCTCTCTCTAAAAGACTAATTAGTTTTACCATGGTACAAAAAAGGCTTCGCATGGCATAAACAGCATCAATGAGCTAGTCAGTAGGTAATTATCGATGAATATTTAATTATTATTAATGATTGAAACATTAAAATCTATAATATTAAATGGTCTTGCATTGTGCATCTTTATAGTCAAAGAAAAATAAAGGTTTTATAGAACATCTATAAATCAACATGATTAGCTCACGATCTTATTTTCATCAATACTTTGCGATTCTGAAATACGAACACATGATCTCACGCCTGTAATATATAAAGAGGTAGTCAGAGATGTAAATACACCCAAATTTTGCTAGCTTTGTTTTGGTTCTAAGTAAATTGGCAAGCCTATTATACAAAGCATTCAGTTCCAGACTCCATGGTCCTAAGTACTGGGTCTTTTTTACAAAAAACCCTACAACACTTTGCCCGAGCACTACCTGCGCCACCGAGTACTGTGTGGAGGAACAGGGTGTGATGTCCCTCCAACACAAAGGGAGGGTCCTCCGACCAGGCTGAGTGATCGTGTCTGGCGGGCCCGAGGCCTGACTGTTGATGTCGGAAACTTGTATATATACTTAGTCGCTTTGTAAATGTTACTTGTGCGATTCAGGATTTTATGACGTCATTTTAAGCGCTTATTATGTATAGTGCCAACTGGTAGATGTAGGCGAAACTTCTTCATCTGTGCGGAGACGCCACAACTGCAATAAACTCACATAAACTGTGTATCAAGTCCAGCTGTTCTCATAAACCCTCGTGTATCCCAGGTGCAACCAATAGCGGAGCTGTGCGAGCTGTCGCGGCGGCGCGCGGCGGATGGCGGCGGCGACGTTGAGCTCTCAGACAGCAACGTGCGTGGAGGCACGCTCAGCAGGTCCGGCAGCAGGAGGTTCACTAACTCACAGGTATGTGACGTGTTACTTTTTGTTTATTTATTTAAGGATTTCCAACAAAGGAATATACAATAACGTACATTATAAAGCAATAATAAAGTTCTTAGCGTGTATAGTCCCTCAATTATAGGAAACCACAGCTTGCAAATTATAAGCACAGCTAGACTAACAAAATTAATTTAAAGAAATATATTGGAAACATAACATTTTTAACTATGAAAACTTTACACACGAAGTCTACTGTACACTTGATACTTTACGTACCAGGGTTCTTTAAACTAGTAATAAAAGATTTGTTTGATTATTCGAATAATTCGATTTTCAATTGATAAGTTGCGTGGTACATTGTTTTTATTTGATTAAGTATACGGAATATCGTTCGGATCACGATCGCTTGACTACGATCTATCTATGAATCGTGTCACATCGTCAAGTTTCGGATATTCGATTATGATTCAAATTATGATTAGCGGTAACAAGTTGATCCGGAGTACGATTTTCGAATATATGATCCTTTTTTGTGAAGTAATTGATCATTTCTACTCCTTAGAGAATAAACGTACTAGCGGTTAACCGCGGGGGCGGTTCGTCTGAGCGGCCAGCCGCCTGACGCGGTTGCCATCGCGGTTGGCCGCTAGTGCGTTTACTCTCTGTGAAGATGTTTCTGTCTCTGAGACGCTTCAGTCATCATTTTAACCGGCAATTTTTAAATGTCTCTTAGTGCGACAGTTAGTGTCTAAACACACTATGTCGAAGATACGCAACCGAATTTCGGCGTGATTACGCATGCGATGCTATTTCAATTAGTAGCAACACATTTGCCGAAATTACGTCACGTTTTGGCGTACAACCGAACTTCGGTCGGGCATAAGTAGCCGTACTTACGCCCGACCGAAGTTCGGTTCCGTTCCCGCCGGGGAACGGTTTCTATATTTCAGTAGCGTAATATCCGCGCTTATGGTCTGTCATATCAGCCGAATAGGTCAGCACGTAGAATGCCGCGGAACTTCGGTCGCGTATCTTCGGCATAGTGTGTTTAGACATTTAGTGTTCTCAATGAAATATACTCAAAGAATTTTGTAGGAAACTTTTACCAAGTCTCAAAAAACATTACTTCGTGTCACTTACTAATACTACCAATATTTACATTATTATGGTTAATTATCTAATAACATAAATTACAACAAATCTGATTATGGCTTTCGGGCCGATCGCAGATAGTTAAAATAAAAATTTAAAAAAAAATTATCGAATTCATGTTGAAATTGTATCTTCGTGAACAGGAGTACTTATTTGTATACACAGTATTGTAAACTAAACAAAAAGAGATATCGAACCAATATTCGTAAATAGAAATACTGTTTGTTAGTCACGTGACATGAGTGCGTGGCACCAAGGTTCGATTCCCTAATCGGGACAGGGGTTATCATAAGCATTTTTTGTTTCTTAGTAGCAGCTTGGAGCTGTTTTTTTAAAGACATTTTATTTTATTTTATTTTATTAGGAAGGAACAACAAACAGCAACACTAAAAAATTTTACATTAATGTTGAACATTTCAAATGATAACAATAGTGAAGCCCACAGCGCTGTTCACAGATTAACAATAAAATTAAGGTTAGCGCTAGGTGACCATCGATTTGAGTTAGAACAGATGATACATCTTATACCATCGAATTAGACATTATATAAGTACATATTTATATATAGAATAATAGTAAATAGTAAATTTAGAATGAAAATACATAATAATATATATCAGAACGGTGACCGAAACTGAGTCAACCAAATTACACATTGGAGAGTGTTGCAAATAACATTTTGCGAAACTGCCCAATAGAACATAGAAATATGTCAATATGCTCAAACATTTTATTGTATGTATCAGTCATACGCCTAATTGGTGATCTTAACCCTGTATTAGTACGGCAAGTACCTACAGCAAACAATTTGCCTGCACGCACCCGCCGCCTGTGTACTGTTCTAGGGACTGAGTAACACAAAACATTATTCAAATCCACACAGTCATATCTGCAGTGAACTATATTATACAAAGTAATTGCCTCAAGTTGTTTACGCCTGGAGCTGAGACTCAGAAGTTGGTATTTATTGAGTAATCGATCGTAAGGTAGGAAAGATCTATGACATCTATAATGCATTGCACGAAGAAACTTACGCTGGACATTTTCCAACATGTCAATATACTTGATATAGTACGGATTCCAAATTGTTACGGCGTATTCTAACTGCGAACGTATTAGAGTTTTGTATAAACAGAGGTATGAGGAGGTCCTTTTAAAATCATGCGTTGATCTCATTATGAATCCGTACATCTGATATGCTTTGTTGATTATTCGCTCAATGTGCAGGTCTAGACAAAGCTTAGAATCTAACTGTACTCCAAGATCACGCACGGAGGTTACCTTCGTCAGTTCAACAGTACACAGTGTATACGGATAACTTATTAGATTTTTATTTTTGGTAAAGTTAATGTAATTACACTTCGGAATGCTAAGTTGCAGCTTGCTTGTGCGACAATAGTCTGAAAGTCTATCAAGGTCCTCTTGAAGAAGAAAACAGTCATGTATGTTATTGATAGATTTGTACACTTTGAGGTCGTCTGCATATAACAAGAATTTTGAATGATGGAAGCACTCATTTATATTATTTATAAATATATTAAACAACAATGGTCCGAGTACGACATCTCCCGCTCTAGGAATAATTCCTGTGTCGCGGGGTCTTTACAAACATACAGACAACGGACACAAAGAACACACAGACCCGGGATAATTACTTATGGATCAAACAAATTTTTGTCTTGTGTTGGGGTCGAACCCACTACACTCAGTGTGGCGACCAGTAGCGAGGCGACCACTTAAAACACTACGTCATCCGTGCAGACTAGAACTGTGCTGCGTAGATGGTATTTACGGACTTAAGCATAGCTAGAGAAATATGGGTTTAATGGACCTCGTGTCGTCGATGTGAGTCTATGCTATTTTTATAAAAACTCTATACTTCACGGAAGGTGTAGTGATTTAATTGGTTGGCCGCCACATCACGTGTTGTGGGTTTTTTTTATGCACCTAAGTTGGCAAACAAGCATACCTGATGGTAAGTGGTCACCGTAGCCTATGGACGCCTGCGACACCAGAGGCATCACTTACGCGATGCCAATCCTTTAGGAAAGGAAGTGGGAAGGAGAAGGAGCGGGAAGGGGGAAAGAGGGTGATTGGGCCTCCGGCACTCTTACTCACCGAACGAAACCCAACAGTAGGAATACTGGTATTTCATGTCGATATTCTCTGAGAGGGTAGTCCTTCCCCGGTCAAGCCGGCACATTCATGCTAAAATCAGCGAGGCTTTACCACTCTCTATAATTATAATATAAAATTCTACCACATACACACAACACCATCTAGCCCAAACTAAGCAGAGCTTGTACTATGGGTATTAGACAATGGATAAACATACATATATACTCTTTTTTTGTCAATATATACATATATATAGAAACACCCAGACCAAGACAAACATCCATGTTCATGCACACAAATGTTTGACTTGTGCGGGAATCGAACCCGCGACCTCAGGCGTGGCAGTCAGTTACACTAACCACTACGCCATCGAGGCCCCTTATAAGTCAATGCTATATTGATAAAAAAATCTATTTCACGGAAGGCCGCTGCACTACGTGTTGTGGGTTTGATCCCCATACCGGGCAAAAAGTGTGATCCACAAATAGTATTAAAGTTGGTAATCGAATTGTCCTTGTGTCCGGTGCTTGAATGTTTGTAGAATTCCCCGCTACATACAAATTATTTATAATGCGGAAGCTGGCGTTTTTAATTACAAATGCAGAGTACCTTGTATAATAATATAATATGTATTCAAGCGCAGTGTATGACAAGTGTTTATAATGGCAACACTAATTACAACAAAAACACGGCTAGCTAATTATGTCGTGATGTGGCGTGATAACGAGCGGCGCTTCGTGCTGTATACTTTGTCCCACACGACCCATATTTACATGCTATTGTGCTACTTATGAATACTAATATTATAAAGCTAAAGAGTTTGTTTGTTTGAACGCGCTAATCTCAGGAACTACTGGTTCGATTTTATTGTTTGATAGCCTATTTATCGAGGAAGGCTAAGGCTATATAACATCACGCTACGACCCTCGGGGGCGGCGCAGTAACGATAAACGCGGGTGAAACCGCGGGAACATCTAGTTACGTATAAATACATACATATACAATGGTGATATAGCAATTTATAATTATGTGACTAGCTGTAGCCCGCGGCTTCGTCCTTGAGTGTGAATTTGTTTTCTTTGCTTTTTTTAAAATAAAAGCCTAGGTTACTCTTTATAACATCAGCTATCTGCTAGTGAAAGTTCCGTCAAAATTGGTCCAGCCGTTACAGAGATTAGCCGGCACAGACAGATAGAAAAAATTATAAAAATTGATTTTTGATATAAGTACCGTATATACCTTCATATGCATTTAGTAAAAATCTGTTATTTTGATATTATAAACAGACACTTCAATTTTATTTACTTCTACAGATTATTAAAAAGCTTCTTTACTTCTATTTCTACTGTTGTAATCTAAAAACTCACTTAATACGAGCTTACGTTTTTGCATTTTTTGTGCAAATTTGCGTAATGTTGTAGGCGAAAATATTAATTATTTATTTAAAGTTTTTTACACGGAGTAATTGTAAACACATTCATTGTTATGGTAAATGTATATTTTATATTTGTATTCAACAAAAAGTGTTGATTTTATTCACTTAACTGTGACCGCCTGTTTTGGCACATTTCGCTCGGCGCAATCTTAATCGCCTCACATACCGTGACTACCGACTGTTTATAACTCGAAATGCAATGGCCGGGATTATAACGTCACGCTTGTTATCTTGGAGAAAGCACAGATATTCGTTTATATAGTCAGCACCACTAAGATATACTTAAATACTGACTTCACGGAAGGTTTAAGTGGCCGTTTCCCTGCGCCGCCGCCGGTTGTTGTATCTTCGATACCCGCACGGGACGAAACTCAAAGCAAATTCTGTACTTATACATATGTAGATACATACTACGATTTCGTCTAAATATCCAGGCTGATTGGTAAAAGACTGGACATATTGAAGGAGGGTGGGTATTCAATACTCGATTCTGGACCAGAATATCTAAAAAAATGGTACTTAAAATTTGACCTAGTTATACAATAAAAACTTAATGTGCGGGCACTTGCGCATATACCAAAGCTAAACAAAATCTCCGCCCCCGCTCCCAGCTACCGCACCCCGCACTCTCCCGAATTTGCACCCCCGCCCGTCCTTTTCTTATCAAAGGTTATTAGCCTCGACAGCTGTGTGCGCAGTGTCCACATTTTATGGATATTTCATACAAATTTTCATAAAGGTTTTCTTTGCCGGTTATACAGATTTTATTTTTATTTCTTTTTTATACGTTACGTCTGACCATAAATTATCATGTCCTTAAGTATGTACAATGTTTAACCAGTCACACTGTATATTTTAATTCGAAAAGGACATAGGATACCTTTCATACAGTAAGTAACCTTCAAAAAGTAACGTGGCGGAACATCCAAACTAGAAACACCGATTTGTAGATCATCCATATCCTTGTCCCGTGTGGGTTTCGAAACCACAACACTCAAACCTGGCAATTGGTGGCATGCCAGATATAATTAAATACCCATTGTGGCTAGTCGCCGGTGTGCCGCTGCCACTAAATACGTTAAAATAACAAAAACTAAAAAGAATTGTTATTGATATGTTACAACATTTAAGTATCACTACGGTGCAGTGTTGGGTTACGTCACGTTACATGTCAAAACAATTAGCCGACACCAAACACGCAATGACATGCTCCACAATTGGTCAGATTGACCGACATTTTTTTTAATTATCAACACATGTTAGCAATAACTGCTACACCACAGCTTAGGATATCTGTGGAAATCCTAACCGATATTATAAATTCGAATGTGAGTTTGTTTGTTATGCTTTCTCGCCTTAACTACTCGACCGATCATCATGTTTCGCATACACGTTATAAGGGGTACAGAAAAGGACGTGGGTCGTTTTCATCCAGGAAAAAAGTATTGTGCCCGAGGCATAGCTATTTATTTAAAAACCTACACTAAAGCGAGCGAATCCGCGTGCAAAATCTAGTTATAAATACGAATGTGAGTTTGTGTGTTTGTTACGCTTTCACGCCTGAAGTAGTCGACTGATCATTAGAAAATTATGCATACACGTGGTCAGGGTAAAAGAAAACGACATAGGGTACCTCTCATACAAAAATTTAAGAGTTCTTCTTTCACGGTAGGCAGCGGCTTTGCTGTGTCCTGACATTGCTGAAGTCCATGAGCAGCGGTTACCACTTTCCATCAGGTAGGCCACTTGTTCGTCTGCCACCAAAGGCAACAAAAAAAATTTTTAAATAATATCTGCTGTTTCGTAGTTAAAGGGAAAAAGCTAGTATTGAATAGTTCTTACATAATCACTTTAATACTTTTGCGTTTTATGATTAAGAAGCTGTCTCCTGTGGCTTCACTCAAGTTTATGATTAGTGCGCTGATCCCTTGGTTTGTAGCGTGATGTTATGTTGTTGATGTGTCATACGCTATATAACATCACGCTACAAACCAAGGGATCAGTGCAATCTTCTGTAACTGATAAAAGTTTAAAAATTAATACAACAATAGCTAGGTCAACCTAAGCCAAAATACGTACTTTTTAGAATGTATGTCTGTCCGTATCTTTGTTTCTTAAATACTCGAGAATGGCTAAACGGATTAAAATTAAATCTATTTTAATGGAGAGCTGCTTCTCTAGCTTAAAAACTGTGATACGTTTTATTACAATTAATTGAAAAGTGCTTGTCATATAGCTAGACGTGTCTATTAAGGCAAGTGAAACTGCGGTCCACAGCTATTATCTATACTAATATTATAAAGCTGAAGAGTTTGTTTGTTTGATAACTAGTATATAATATAAATGCACTAGATGTACCCGCGGTTTCACCCACGTTTATCGTTACTGCGCCGCCCTCGTAGGTCGTAGCGTGATGTTATATAGCCTATAGCCTTCCTCGATAAATAGGCTATTCAACACTAAAATAATTTTTCAATTTGAACAAGTAGTTCCTGAGATTAGCGCGTTTAAACAAACAAACAAACACTCTTCAGCTTTATAATATTAGTATAGATAAATGCATTAAGTATTATGTGTTTATATCTTAAGCGTAAACCATTGGCCGTAATTAGATAAAACTTTGACCATTTTCTGTATAAGTAATAACACATAGTTATAAACTTTTATCCCGTGATATTTACGCGGGCGAAGCTACGCACAAAAGCAATTAAATAATAATGTTACGATCAATTAGCTCTATTATGATCAGGAAATAATAATTGCAAAATGATATTGCATGTCGGTTGTGTACAATTAGTTTAGTGTTGTCATGCAATATCGGTTAGTGTACCAGTTATGTGGTTCACTGTATACAGTTACATCACTATTTGTGTCAAAACAATGTTTATAGCTTTTTGGGGCCCTTGTCTCCATTAGAGTCGAACTCTTTTGATATAAAATACTAGATAGGTCTTAGGAATAGTACTTTTTCCTGGATGAAACATATCTTATGTCCTTTTCTTAAACCCTGACAATGACGTTTATGCGAAGTTTCATAATGACCAGTCAAATAATTAAGGCGAGAACAGGTATTTCATCCTGAAAAAGTAGTGTTCACGTGTGATAGAAAAGTTACAATACCTACATAAACGCGAACGTAGCCGGGGTTAAAATGTAGTATGTTTAATATATAATACAGCTATTTTTGTATGCTTGATCTTGCTTGTTTTGATTGAACTTTTTCCTCGTAAAAAGGTTACTATAATAGTGCTGGTATACATATCTTAGACTTCCTTTAACGAGAGGAAACGGGGAAAAAATTTAACATATAAAAACATCCTAATCCTAACTTGCTAACTAATATTATAAATGCGAATGTAAGTTTGTTTGTTACGCTTTCACGCCTCAACTACTCTAGCGATCATCATAAAATTTCGCATACGCTTATTTAGTGGTACAGAAAAAGACATAGAGTACCATTTATCTAGAATAAAACACTATTATTAAGGTTTTTTTTATTTTTTTTACCTACCCTAACCTATGTTACACGTGCGAAGTCGCGGGCAAAATCTAGTTAGCACAAATTAAACAAAAACAACAGACACAACTAAATCGGATTGATTTTATTATGGATTGGCTCACATAATCATTCAATCAATGACACGCTTTCAATACTATATTATTAATTAACCGTGAACTAATTAAGAAAACAAACAAACAAGTTAATATAAACATTTGATTGGCAAATGGCAGATACTGCGAAATGTAAACTTAGGATCGCAAAGTAAACATGGCTTACATCATTTGGTCTGCAAATGGATTCACGAAAAGTTTTGAATTAACATAATTGTTTCTCATCTCGTCCTATCTGATAATTACTTAATTTGTATAATTGTTTGTAGTTATGCGTCATATGCAGTGGATTGGGTACCAGGACAATGATATTATTAAAGTTGAAACGGATACCTAGTAGTTTAGGCGGGTAACGGATGCCGAATATTATTTCCTGACTAGCTGACCCGCGCAACTTCGTGTGCTCTGTGACTTCACATAAGAGAATTTCCCCCATTTTTGCAACATTTTTCATTGCAGCTCCGCTCCTATTGGTCGTAACATGATGTTATATAGCCTATAGCCTTCCTAGATAAATGGGCTATGCAACACTAAAAGAATTTTTCAATTCGGACCAATAGTTCCTGAGATTAGCGCGTTCAACCAAACAAACAAACAAACGAACTCTTCAGCTTTATAATATTAGTATTAGTATAGATAGCCGGATATTCGGCAATAAATATATAATAATATATGATATACATATTTCGAAATGGTCCCAATGAGGTGACAAAGATCGTTTCAATGAGGTTTTTGGTTAGGAGTTTGGAAATATACATAGTAGGCGACAATAGGTTTGCCCCATAAGCTGGAACTAAAAAATATAGCATACATACATGCATAGATTCACGCCTGTTTCCCAGAGGGGTAGGCAGAGACTACGGATTTCCATTTGCTACGATCCTGACACACTTCTCTGGCTTCATTCACCTTCATCACATTCCTCATACACGCCCGTCGGTTCAAGGAGCTCTTAACCTGGCCTTTGTCCAGAACGCCTCCGATCTGATCTAGAAACGTTCGCCTAGGTTTTCCTCTTGCGACTAAAAAATATAGCAGTCGAAGCTTACTACTGGTAGATATATCTTCGAAGAAGCAGACAGGTGTATAGCGCTTACATTCTTATTAGGTGTTAGGCAACTCTGCAACAGTCGCCAGAAGATATGGAGACACTGTGTCATTGAAACATAATGGAAACTTGACTATCGTAATCTTGTTTCAATGATTGCGGTTGCCAGTATCAATACCTATTAGCTTTTTAGCTTCACGGCCACACGAAAAATCTATACGAATCCTAATCCTAATCCTAACTAATATTATAAAAGCGAAAATGAGTTTGTTTGTTTGTTTGTTACCTTTTCACGCCTAAACCACTGAACCGGTCATCCTGAAATTTTGCATATATGTTGTCAGGTGTACAGAATCGGACATAGGCTATCTTTCATCCCGAAAAAAATTACTGTTCCCGAGGAAAACAACAATAACGTTCTTATGATAATAGATGGCGCCACGTGTATTTCGAATCATGATTGAATTATATTATTACAAGCAGAGTACAACCCGAATTGATTGTCAAATTCTAAATTAATGCGAGCGAAGCCGCGGGCTAAAGCTAGTTATTTAATCATTTCGGTGTTCCTCTCTGCTACATTCAAATTTGTTTTTTCCTCTTATCGCCGTTCAAATGTACACTGCACGGATGGCTTAGTAGTTTTCGTGGTTGCCTCGACACTGTGCCGAGTGTTGTGGGTTCAATCCCACACGTGGCTAAAATTTCTATGATCCACAAATAATTGTTCCAAGTTTGGGTTTTCTTGGTGTCTGTTGTTTCTATATCTGTCAGCCATAGCCCAGGAATTTTTCCTAGAGCGCGAATTGTCTCTTTTCTTTTATAGAGAACTAGATGTTCCCGCGGTTTCACCCGCGTTTATCGTTACTGCGCCGCCCCCGTGGGTCGTAGCGTGATGTTATATAGCCTATAGCCTTCCTCGATAAATAGGCTAGCCCACACTAAAATAATTTTTCAAATCGAACCAGTAGTTCCTAATATTAGCGAGTTCAAACAAAAAACAAACTCTTCATAATATTTTATATTAGTATAGATAACGCAATACTCAGTCTATTTGAGGCACTAACGTTTCATGCAAAAATTTTGAAAAGATCGAATCATATTTGTAAGAGTAGGTTTATACTTCAGCGTACGTTGCCCAAATGTTTAATGGTAATATTGTAATACATACTATTACATTATGTGTAACATAATCATTGCTATACATGTCGTCAACGTTGTCGTTAAAATATATAGTTATAAATAAACTTTATCTGTCTGGAACTGTTAATTAACCGAGTTCAAATATATTACTATGATGAATTATCTCTAACACACGAAAGCGCAACAAATTATAGTTTACGAATGTAATAATTATTAAAATATATATGGCGACACTTTAAAAAGTAGAATGTCTGGTTTGTGGTCTATAATAAAGACTCATAATTTTTTACTGAAGAATTGTTATAGACAAAAAATATGGTCTCTGGTTTTAGAAAGCAATTTATGACGTTAATAACTTAATTAACATCATTGATAAGTGCACATTGAAATTATAATTGTGTCTAGTGGAATTTTTGTTTAGTAGATATTAATCCTATAAGCCAGAGCGATAGCTCAGTGGGGAGACCAACAGACTGCAATGCAGAAGGTCTCGGGATCGAACCCACGTCGCGCAACTCTGACTTTCGGAAGTTATATGACTTTTCGAAATTATGTGCGTATTGATTGACAATTATTATCGCCTGCTCCGTGCCTCGGAGAGCACGTTAAGCCGTCGGTCCCGGCTGCCATGAACATCTATGGCAGTCGTTATTGGGAAGTCAGTGCCTTCTAATATCTTGACACTGGTCTAGCTTTAGGGTATCGTTAGCCTTCGGGTTGCGGAGGTCAGATGGCAGTCGCTCCGTATAAAAACTGATATCCAGTCAAATCCGGTTAGACTATAAAGCCGACCCCAAGTGACTTGGGAATAATAAAGACTAGGGAGAAGAAGATTAATCTTATAGCAGCAGCGATAACTTAGTCTAGAGAGCTCGAGTTCAATCCCAAGGTGCGCATGAAAGCTTTTGCCCACGGCTTCGCTCACTCGGTAACAGTACTTTCTGGGATAATAAGTACTCTATGTACTTTCTGTACCCCTGACAAAGTATAGGTACTTATACAAAATCTCATGACTTCGGTCGAGTAATAACTTAGACGTGAAAGCACATAAAGTAACAAACAAACAAACTCACATTCGCATTTATACTATTAATATTAAGTAAGGATTAAATAGTTAATTATCGCTTACATTAACTGTTAAGGAAAACACCTTAAGACTATCAGCATGTCTGAGAGTTCTACATTTGTTCTCAAAGGTGTTTAGTGACTATGGCCTAACGGTTTTAGATTGCTAAGAAACCAATGCCCAGCAGTGGGACTTGACTCCTTTTCTGAAGGGTTAAATTCGTACGAGTGATCGACCTGATTTTGCATGCAATCATAAGCCAGGATTACTACTTACGCTTGAACTAGCCGTATCACTATTGTTACTAGAGATGCCACCAATATTCGGCAACTATTCGGTATTCGGCTATTCGGCCACATTTTTTCACTATTCGGTGTTCGGCTGAATATTGCAAACTATTCCGCCAAATACCGAATAGCAAATCATGAAAAAAAAAGAACTCAAAAATTTGCTTGCACTTGCTGTGACACAACAAACAAACTGCCAGTTTATTGTCTTCACTACAAATTTCATAATATTTCCAAACAGGTGATTTTTTATTAAATGGAATCATTTTGCTTTTCTCGAACAAATACTGATATTTCTTAAGGTAATCAATCACATTAAAAGTAATATTTGGCTTACACTCAGTATGATGTACAGTATGATGCACCAAGAATCAACAAATAAAACGTGTTGTGACACGACCGCGACCTAATCCCAAATGAAACAAAACTACCCGCGCCTACGTACTACTTCAGTGATGCAAGTTTAAACTCGTAAGTGACGAGTTTGTTAACCGCGAAAAGTACTAAGTGTTGCCGAATATTCGGCTGCCGAATTTTCGGCGCTTCGGCCACGAGTCTCGCCGAATATTCGGTATTCGGCCAAATAACTATTCGTGGCATCTCTAATTTTTACCTCAGATAATTCGTATAAAAAATCATTATGCCATGATCTCTTCGTCTCATACAAATAAATGCTGACGTATCAAGCTTTTCTGGCACAAAGGCCTCGTAAAATTACTCGCTATAATGCCCTTTGGAATTTAGTGGTAATTTCGGGACCCCACAGTACATTGATGCTAAACAATGAGTCATGTGCAGGGGTGGGCTGATTGAATTGAGTCGCTCGGGTCATTCCGAGCTATTTGTGATAATTTAGATATAGTGAACCACAGGCCCCAAGGTTAGTTATAGACAAAACTATTGATTTTTCATTAGCGTGCAGACTGCACTATTTTGGGTTTGGATTAAGTAGCTATTTTGGGAATAAGGAATGAATGGAAGCGATACATTAAAGCGAGTAAAGCTGTGGGCAAAATCTAGTTGCTTAATAAATCAATACTTGTTGAAATAATTTGCACGGAAATCTCTCATAAAATAGACAACATCTGTTTCGTAAGACAACTTTAGATATTAACAATTATCTAGGCTAACTGTTATATATATCTAAGTATATTTTAGCAATACACATAGTAATAATAATATAATCTATATACCTACATAAACGTTTATTGAGTTAGTAATTATTTTAGTCGCATTTTTAATACATATATTACATATAGTTTTTAGATAATTACATTTTACGAAACGGAACGGTCAGTAAGAAAGTATTCAGTTGTACACATGTACAGAAAAGGTCTATAAATTTACATTAGGTGATACTGTCAAGTTAGGTAACTTTAAATAATTAATGTGAATTTAAAGACCTTTCCTTTTTATAAATTGAGCTCGAAAATGAACTGTTATTTGTAGGTACATATTCTGTTTCTGTTTATTTCATGTAAAATAGGTTCCTAAGTTACGTAGTCATTATTAAGTTACCCGTGCCCTAAATATCAAACTATAACATAGAACTTGGGCTTCAGGTAAACATGTCTGACTATTATTTAAGACTATTTGGTTTTACCAACTTATCGTTAGACTCAACATCATACATAAGTATCTCTCCATTCAAACTGTTTCTTTAAAATACCTGATTATTAATTTTATTAGTATTATAGTAATACTAATTAATAAGCTGTACTTATGTCATGAAATACTTTAAGAAAAGAGTCTCAGAATACGATTATTTATTTTTACATTTTATGTTAGAGTAAGCTCCAATCAATCATGGTGACTTGGAACAAAACATTTGGCACAATTAACATATTTCATCAAACTGAACGGATATGACTGTAATAGTTAAATTAACATAGGATTTATTCAGTTGTATATAACACAGGTACACAAATATACACGCAAATTCCTAGATACATAGATTCTTACATGTATACTTGCGATTGAGTAGAAAGAGCTATTTGCACGCAAATTTTGCCAGCTGTTTTAAATCCCACGTTGAACTTCAAACATCAGGCATCAAGTCGATCTTCGTCTATTGGGCACTTTTGCAGACTTTGCCTCGGCATTTGAAACGTACTTAAGACTGCGCTGAGCGAAATGTGCCAAAACAGGTCACAGTTAAGTGAATAAAATCAACACTTTTTGTTTAATACAAATATAAAATATACACTTACCATAACAATGAATGTGTTTACAATTACTCCGTGTAAAAAACTTAAAACAATAAATATTTTCGCCTACAAAACTACGTAAATTTGCACTAAAAATGCAAAAACATAAGCTCGCGTTACGTGATTTTTAGATTATAACAGTAGAAATCTATCCTATTTTACAGCTTAAACGAAACATAAACAGTTATATTACAATTTGTCCGTCCCAAATATTTAGGTAAGTTATTGGTTGACAATAAAGATACATATTTATCAAAAAGGCACTTCAAATCCTCCATACAATTTTACTATGGCGGCCGCGCGCCGATTTGAATATGCACCGCACGAGCTTTGTCATTATCTGTCTTACGCTCGGCGCAGTCTTAACCATAGCGCGAACTTATAACCAACGATACACCCAAATCTCTAACCTAGCTTTCTACCGCTATATTTACCTAATACAAGCAAAATCTAATACACATATAGATATAGTATTCACCAACAAGTCTAGGTTTCCCCGTTAATTTATCGCGCATTCAATACAGCTACTCGGCGGGGAGGCGTGCTCTCATTGTACTTCAAGTACTGTGGAGTACTGTCGACTGCGTTCAGCTTTTGATGTGCCACCGAGGGGGCTTACTTACAAACAGCTATGGGTTCCTACGCCTCGAGCGAATGTTCCAATTGTACAGGTCTTACAAACGTTGATTGTGGGAAATAACACTGCTTTTGGTGACTAAGTCGGGGTTTGGAGGTGTTTGGCTATGACTTTATGTCGAAGAGCCTGCATTCTATAGATTCCCTGTGGTATATTTCTTAATTAAATTCTGTTGTTATTTAAACATTAATTTTATTATAATCTATGACTTACTCAACAGTTACATACATAAAAATTAACATGGTCTATAATTAGTCTCCCCGTGACCATGGCTGCTGAAAAGCAACCAAAACGTCGGGGAAAGTGTAAAAATAAATCTAAATAGTATAATAGTATAGTAATAGTATAAATAGTTTTAATAGTTTCAATAATTTAATTAGCTTAAAAATTTGTAAAGTTTAATAGTGATTATAGTAGTGTAACAGTTTTTCAAAATTTTGTAATAGTGTCAAATAAACAACGCGATAAAATCCGTATATAGTACTTTAATTTCAATGAATAACATTCGCGTAAACAGAAGACAATATTATGGTCTATAAGATCTGATTGTTTTATATATGGGATAAAAGTCATAAGGTAGCCATAATATGTGTTATTTTTTTAAATGTAGGTGGTACTTTTCAATACTTTTCTTTTAAAATTCTTTTTCCATATATTTAGTTACTGTTTAAGTTTTCTAATTTTTTCATAGATGTTGTAGTTTGAATAATTGTTATAGGAGTCGAGCAAAAATTGTATAGGTATAAGACTTTCGTTCAGAAACACTCAAACTGTGCGAGGAAAGCAATAAAATATAATCTAATAATAATTTTAATATCTTTTTTTAATGTATCCTAAAATATAATAGTTAAAGTACGGGTATGACGCATCATTATTTAATTGTATGCATGTGTGCCATTTTGATCCTTAACTTGTTTCGAGTCTGGCATTTTCTCTTGTCCGTTGTTTAATATTTGTTAGTTGAGTTGTTTTTCCACGACACCTAGACAGTGAGTAGAGTCGAAGTAATTTGAAAAAAGAAACTTTATCTAACTCCAGAGTAAAACGGCGTACTGACTGACTGAGACTGAACTGAGAAAATATTTGAGACTTCGTCCATTCAAACACTCGTTAGTCAGTCACGTCTAAATGAACACAGCAGCACTCCAATTAAATGTAAGTGCGGTGTAAAATGTGGCTGAAACAGTAGACCCGTTCGTTAAACCTGCGGAGATCGGCGACCCGCCGCCATGTCTAGACAGACTACGTACCTATGTAGCTTATTCATAGACGAGCCTAGCCGGGTAGCTGGTGGCTGCCACCTATAAGGGTAGGCTTACACTACATAACAATTTCGACTATCACTTTCAAATAATTATCTGAGACTTGATATCATAAATTGCCGTTTTTATCTTTTGGCTGATGAAGGTAGATAAGTTATTCTTTATTTAGGTTCCAAGTTCAAAAGTTTAAATAATTTTCAAAGATCTAGTTCGCGGTATATATATATACGTTTATGTTCTGGTTTGACAATGTAGATACGACAAAACTTGAAGGGGTTGCTTCTTAAAAAAAAATCTTTTCCAATATCATTGACAATTAAACATTATTTATTACTGACAAATACACTAAAAGTATTGTAAAGGGTTGTTTTTTTTATACATCATTATTTTGGTCAGGTATTTATTTATTGTTATTTTAAATTATTAAGTGTAACATTTGCGTGCCAGTTAGGGTAAAATACAGTGGACTATTTTGCTTTATGTACCACCATCTCTAACCTGTATTTAGCAAATAAAGAATTTTGATTTGATTTGATTTGAAAAATTCTTGGCGGTATAGAGTCTGGCAATGTACCTCGTAGATGCCCATAGCTTCGTCGTTAACGTGAGAGCTCAAAACATATCTGTCAATACCAGCGGCAGCATGGATCCTAAAAATGTGCTCGAGATATGCCAGTATGCCCGCGCCCTTTTATGTAAGACCTCAAATCAGCTGGCGGAATGCACGTTTAATATGTTTACCCCTTGGGAGATATGCAGACGCGAATATATGTGTATACAAACATTTCCATCTGCAAGGAAGTGGACATTTTTAATGAATCGCACATTACTTTTAGAAAAAATATTATGAGATTGTTAAGTGAAAATAGTTTAAAAACAAAACAATTTTGATACATAAATAAGTAGTTTAAGTATTTTGTTAATAAACAGTTGTATATTACTCTGATATAAAGTTAGTATTATATAATATTAGTTTTAAGCTACCATAATTACGTGCACGCTGTGACACCTTAATATGTTGTGCATTATGTCTTAAAATATGTAACCTTATTTAGATGTATGACCAACTAATGTAACAACAACTGGTAGTCCTAAATAAATAAATAGACTCACGCTTATTTTCCTGTTGGGTAGGCAGAGACAGGTTGCCACTTGCTTTATTAACTGCCATTATATTTTACTTGCACTATTATTGGTTTGAGTGTTGCTCTAACTCATCAGTTTCTTCATTGGTTATCGATTATATAATATACTAGATGTTCCCGCGGTTTCACCCGCGTTTATCGTTACTGCGCCGCCATCGTGAGTCGTAGCGTGATGTTATAGAGCCTCTCCTTATTATTCCCAAGTCACTTGGACTTTGGAGTCGGCTTTCTAGTCTAACCGGATTTGACTGGATATCAGTTTTTACACGGAGCGGCTGCCATCTGACCTCCGCAAACCGAAGGCTAACGATACCTTAAGGCTAGACCAGTGTCAGGATATTAGAGGGCACTGACTTCCCAATAACGACTGCCATAGATATTCATGGCAGTCGGAACCAACGGTTTAAGTGCTCTCCGAGGCACGGAGCAGGCGATAATTGTCAATCAATAATTAATAAATAAATAATTTCTAATAGTCATATAACTTCCGAAAGTCAGAGGTGCGCGACGTGGGTTCGAACCCGGGACCCTCTGCATTGCAGTCTGTTGGTCTCCCCACTGAGCTATCTATGTTATGTAATTATTTAGCAAAATTATATTTTACGTAGAGGAAGCTGTATCTTTGTTACATATTACAGACTAGATGTTGGCCCCAGCTTCGCTCGCGTTAATGTGGATTAAGTCAATAAATTTGTATCCCTCAGGAACAGTACGTTTTTTTCTGGACCTTTTCGGTACCCTTAACAACGTCTATTCAAAATTTCAAAGTGATCGGTTAAGTAGTTAAGGGGTGAAAGCGTAACAAACAAACAAGCCGACATTCACATTTATAATATTAAGTTAGGATTTACAAAATCATAGATAATGCATATAATAGAGCTTATTATCCTTGTACTCGCGAGTTATGTGGCTGTTTACACTATCGCCAGTGCCAACACAATGGCGTTCGTAGAACTAAACTACGCGCTTCTATGTTTTCATTGAACAATAGCGCCATTCTTCTGACCACTCCATTCATTTACCATTCGTGTGCTTCAATGAGAAAAACTGTTTATGTATCTCTTTTAACTGTGCTACCAAATTATCTATGATTTTCTATTATTACTTACTACCGATTTTTTTTAAGACTTGGGGATGACTACATTCAAATAACGTCACCGATTTTCTACTGAAAGCAGCAACTTCATATTTAAACCCCTATATGGGTCGTATTGAACAAAGTATACTGATATGTTCTTAATTTTTAGCATTTAAAAGCAATTGCGATTTGAAATATGTGTACATCAAGGACGACATTATTTTTTATCAAAGATAGCACTTGCACTAAGGATCGAGCTCTGTTGTTGACAACACAAACATTTAAGACTCAGAAAAATCATTTGTAGAACATACAAATTGCCCCGTGTGGGAATCGAACCCACAAAACGCAGCTCGGCAATCGCTTGCCCGCCACGTCATCCGTGATGCCAAGGGCCCGTAATGCCTGAACACCAAACTACTGTTTGTAGAGTTCCATGTCCTCAAATTTAACAGTATCGCGGTTTTTCACAAAAACCATTACCGTAAAATATAACCGCTGAGGTTCATATAACTACTATATTGTGAAAGTAACAAGCCACATTTGCACTTACAATAACTTTATTATCATCAATAAACAAGATCAGTAATACCATATCTGTTCAATAAAACATTTTTTTTATAACAATCGCTCATAGTCCATAAGTCAAAAATGAATATTCTACCGCTATAAGTCTTTATCACAAGTGAATAAATATCAGTTATTTTTACATTAAAATCTCTTTAATTGACCTCCTTGACCGGAGAGCCCTATACTGTGTTAGTATATTATATCAATTTGTTGTTAGTTACAACAATTGCCACTAGGTTAATAAGTGGCGCTAGTTGAATAGAAATAGATTACAATCATAATTATTATAAATAAAGTAGTAAGTGGTTTAAGGAGGGCTTATGACAAACGTAAATAATTATACAATAATTTGTTACACATTAACAATCAGTCCTATAGCCAAAAATTATGAAATCAATATGACCAAATGCTGCGTTTTTTGGAACTGTATTTTTCAATAAAAATCTTCATGCTGCAGTCACCAGCGTGTTTTTAATGACTTTTCTTTTTCTTTTCTAAAACACAGTTCCAACAAACACTATTCAAATAGTTTATATCAAATCTATCTCCATTTACTAGCATATATTTGGTGGGATTCGGCACCTTGTTTTAAGTCTATAGACTTTGTATTTATAAATAAATCATAATTAAGTTGACTATAAATATATTTTACAATAAAAACTGGACATGTCTCCTCATAATCTATTATGTTTTGTTTATAAGCAAGTTTCATCTTAATATTGCAGTTCTTATGATCATTTTTAGCTATCTAAAAATGACCAGTCTCTGGAAATATAGATACGCAATTCCGTTCAGTCCGAATTGACATCAGAAGTTCAAACTTTTATCGAAACTCTGCATTTCATATTTAGCGATAACATTGCACACTTCCATTTTTACTTTAGGTATTAAATTTGGTTGTAATTTCTTAACACTAGCGGCCATACTTCTGAAAAACACATCAATTTCATTGGTATTTTCTTTCAGTATTTTTTCAATCAATTTATCAATAGTTTGTGATCTCTGTTCCGGCAATTTAGGATCTTCTATGTATTGTAATAGTTTAGGTCCATTGACTAATATCGGTTTAGGTAATATTTTTATAGGTGGAACATTTTTTGGCACCGGTATTGTTTTTTTTCTGCCACAGTTTTTTCTGCTGATCTTTTTCGGAGGTTCAGTACCATGTTCTATTTTGGGCAGTATTTTAATGAACGGTTTCAGAGGTTCTTGTGGCCCATCCACCACGGTGATCTGGAAAATATATATTTTTAATTCATTTATGTATCAAACAATGCAAATAAAATCTCTAGAACTAAAACATTTTTTGTATGTTTACAAAATTCATTTATTTAATCATATTTTTGTCAATCTATGTAAATATGTCACTTGTTTTAGCTTCTCTGGCCCTGGCTCAGCAACAGTATATACATCTGTTCTCCCATGTATAAATTTCAAGAATTAGCAAAGTGCAATTGGCTTTTCCGCCAAGTAATATTCAGTAGCAATAATGAATATTACTTGGTGCATGGTAAAGAGCAATAAGCTTGTTTCCTATAATGTAAGACCACAAATCATAGCCGTTGAAATGTGTGTACAGCTCTGCCTAGCCTTTGTGGATATAGGTATGAGACACACTTGTGTATTTATTTGAATGCAGACATTACAATGGGCCGTGTAACTTTGGGTTCAGGGTCTTAAGAGCCCGTAATGGTTGTTTGCCTAATATGTTAATACTCTCATTTATTCAATTAACTAATACAGATTAACAAAGTAGAGATGTTGAAACTAACAATTTTTATTTATCCTTGTATATAGCATACTGACCTCATAATATTCTTGATTATCCGTAATGACCTGCTGCTCTGTACCAATAATCGTTTCCTCTTGTGGCATTTCGTCCATCATAGGTTCTACCATTGAATTATCCTCACTGCCATCCAAGGCTTCATCTAAGAACTGCAACCTTTCAGAGATCCCCACTTTGGTCTTGTGCATAGTACCTACGCGTTTACTCCTCATGTAGCCATCACGGAGGCCTCGCCAGCGTTTCTTGCATTCCTCAACTGAAATCATTTTATATATTTGTTTAATATTTCAATGAAATAAATAATTCTTTCTAGTACGCTATTAGTAATATACTTTAAATAAAATAGATGCATACATTAGAAGTTAATGTACTTTGCATGTAGTTAGTCTCTTTGCAATCAATTTAGACCATATAAGATATTGGATATATGTACACAATCTCATCTGGGCTAAGTAAATATCTGATATACCTCCTGTACAGTTCAACACTTTAATTTTATAAATATCACACTCAAGTAAATTATTTTGCCATTTATTAGTGATGATTAGACTAGAAATACCTATTCTGCTTTTAAATAAAATGTACATTTTAGTGAAATGGCTATTTATATTTGATGTAATTTACTTTATTTCTATTAGCATTAAGAATACACACGCCTAAGTAGGGCTTAGAATAATATAAATATAAATCACGGTCATATCAATTTTATTAGGACTGGAACAATTAGCCTGTATGGTTATAGGTTATTTGAATTACGATTGATAACAATATCAATGAGACTGTAGGCTGAATTTTGTTTACACAGTTTCCCTATGCACAGAATGAACTCACCAAGGTCGAATAGTCTGAGTACCTGTAGTTTATTGTGATTTGAAGATTATCAACAGTAAACAGCTGATTCTGAA
Source organism: Catocala sponsa (assembly GCA_963564715.1). Classification (NCBI taxonomy): domain Eukaryota; kingdom Metazoa; phylum Arthropoda; class Insecta; order Lepidoptera; family Erebidae; genus Catocala; species Catocala sponsa. Next base: position 23,449,720 of record OY751343.1, on the reverse strand, counting down.
TTACGAGTTGAGACTAAAAATACATACTTATTGCCCAATGAATATTCCGTTTAAGAGGCATGTACGAAAATAGATTGCTATGTTACGCTGCGGTTTTACATAAAAAGAACTGAAGACTTGCAAATTCTAATGGATTTATTTACGGAAGTTAGAAAATTTAAATACCTACGGCTTTGCAGTTGTCCTATGCAGCACGACAGATTTACGTTTAAACACTGAATGCTCGGCGAACTTACCTGGTTTAGACAGCTGCTGAGCTATTTCCTGCCATGTTGCCTCTCTCGCTAATATATTTTTCCTCGACGGATCAAGAACGTTGTATAAAAAAGAGTGAGGCTCCACTAAACTCACTAGATTTTGGTCCTCCTCCGTGGACCAGCCAACCGCGTTCAAAGGCATTTCTAACTTTTCGTTTTCGCTTGCGTCACAACGTCAAAACAAGATGTCCGCTACCTATCAGGAACGAAAATAGCCGCGCTGCGCAGCACAACGTCACAGTCAAACGTTGTTTCTCTTTTGTTTGCATGTTCCATCGTTCTCATTGGTCGTTCGTATGACGTAAACTGATTCTGCTGCCGCAGTCGTGCCATCTATCGACGAATAGCAGTTACATAAAGTGCGCGTCATCTAGACATAAGATGACGAACTAAATGTAATTCTCAAGTATAGCCACTAGATAGCACTAGCTGCTTTTACAGAGCCATCTAGTTTCGACGTTGTAAACTACTTGTTTCAGCACTTCTCAAAATTATTATATTCTGATAACATTAATAATTTTATGACATGCTGGCCCTTTTTACAGTGCCATCTACGTTACGTCCATTAAATACCACAATTATAAGCTATCAAGTGCATACCTATTATGTTCTATTAGAGCATGTCAATAGTTATTATTTTTAAGGGTTTGTTTGGATTGAATCAATCAAATGCGCTTTTATCAGCGATAATATACTAGATAATTATGACACTTCTATAGAAATGGACGTCAAAAAGCTTAGCCACATTATTTAATAATTAATAATTGCACATGTGTTGCTAATTTGAATATAAAATAATGTAACTGTTTTAAAGTGATATCATGAACCGATTTCGTGATAATAATAGAAAAAGATGACAAATAATAGAAAAATTTCAAATAAGTAGTTTTAGAGTCTACATTGTTCGTGCGTTAATAACATATTATCTCCTTTTTAATACCTACATTATATCATTAGCATAATCATTAGCTTTTATTGTATAATCCTACCTACCGATCCAATTAGACCAGAGATTTTTCAGACTTTTTTCTCATAGACCAATTTCAAAATTTAGCTGGTTCCGGTGGACCTCCTGTAGCTACCATATTCCTTGGCATTCGTATTTATATTGGTGAAGAATCAAACAAGTTAATGCAATTAAAAAATTTGATCAAATCTCTACGGGCTGACATGTTTTTTTAAATTATATCTCTACCGAAAAATCGTTAGGTTCGAGACCACTGGTACTGAATATGGAATATGCAAGTTTTACAAGTAACAGTCGCTGAGCTTCTTAAAATATTATATGCCTACATTGATAGTTGAAGTCAAGCCAACATTTTAGTTCTTCACTATCGAGAGCAAATAAATTTTCGTGGTCCCCCGCTTACGAATTGTGAACCTCCATTTTTTTGTCACGCCAACGTAGACCTCCGTCGAATCTCCCGTGGACCCCTAGGGGTTCGCTTGGACCACTTTGGGAACTAAGGAATTAGACCCATACCTAAGTGATAATTGAACACACAGCTATTCAATAGCTTATCTATTTGACTATTGTCACTAACTAAGATATATCGCTAGATGAATATAATAATATTAATAATATTCTACCACATACACACAACACCATCTAGCCCCAACTAAGCAGAGCTTGTACTATGGGTACTAGACAATGGGTAAACATACATATATATATATATATATATATATATATATTTTGTAAATACATACATATTATACATAGAAAGACCCAGACCAAGACAAACATCCATGTTCATGCATACAAATGTTTGACTTGTGCGGGAATCGAACCCACGACCTCAGGCGTGGCAGTCGATTACACTAACCACTACGCCAACGTGGCCGACAATTAAATGGTTGAGATGAATAATTATGTTACATAGTCATCTCAACCGTTCAAAATGTTCAAATTCTTCACAAAGCTTTTATCAGCTCATATTTCGAAAGCTCGAAGCTCTCTACGTTATCTGTAGTTTGTTTGATCAGCGCAGTATCTACACTATTCTACACTAAAGATTAGATAATATACCTTTTTTAAAATGCAGCTGCTTTGAAAAAGTTTTCTATAGACAACTTTTGTGTTTTAGTTGTTAGAGACAGATCATACGTGGTACGCACTAATGGGCCATCACCGTTACTGGTGCCGCGTTTGATCTTAATGACGCTGGATTATATATACCTACTATTGAATGTCTGGTTTGAATTCTAAGATTTATATTACAAAGATGGAAATAACTAATTTTTCCGGCGTTCCGTACTCAGAATAGCAAAACTAGATACAGTTATTCTTTTCTTTTTTTTTTTTTTTTTAAAGCAATGGCCGCACGAGGTTTAATTCCTGTGTCGCGGGGGACTTTACAAACATTCAAACAACGGACTCAAAGAACACACAGACTCAGAACTACCGTTTGTGGATCGCACAAATTTTTGTCCCGTGTGGGATTCGAATCCACAACACTCGACGGAAAGGCAGTGGCGAGGCGACCACTTAAACCATTACGCCATCCGAGCAGTTCCGTAAGCGTAAGTGATGTTGAGATATCTTGCGCAGTAGCAGATTGTTATTCTACTCACATTGATAATATTATCGTCGGCATCTATGGCGTAGTGGTTAGTGTAACCGAGTGCCACGCCTGAGGTACGCGGGTTCGATTCCCGCACAAGTCAAACATTTGTGTGCATGAACATGGATTTTTGTCTTGGTCTGGGTGTTTCTATGCATAATATGTATTTACAAAAAAAGTATATATGTATGTTTATCCATTGTCTAGTACCCATAGTACAAGCTCTGCTTAGTTTGGGCTAGATGATGTTGTGTGTATGTGGTAGAATATTATATTATATATTAAGTTTGTAAGTTATAGAATCGTAATCCTAACTTCCTAACTTATCCTAAACCTAATCCTATAACTTATATAATATTATAAAAGCGAAAATGAGTTTGTTTGTTTGTTACCTTTTCACGCCTAAACCACTGAACCGATCATCCTGATAACCGAATTTGCATATACGTTGTCAGGTGTACAAAAACCGCCATAGGCTACCTTTCATCCCGAAAAAAATTACTGTTCCCGAGGAAAACAATAATAACGTTCTTATGATAATAGATGGCGCCACGTGTCTTTCGAATCATGATTGAATTATATTATTACAAGCAGATTACAACCCGAATTGATTGTCAAATTCTAAATTAACGCGAGCGAAGCCGCGGGAAAAAGCTAGTATATAATATAACGGAGCGGCGCAGTCATTATAAAAGGGTGTGAAACCTGAAGAGGATATCTAGTCTACACTTAAATATTATAAAGAGGAAAGATTTGTGTTTGTATTTTTATTGAAAAGGTAAAAGAATACAGAAGCTTCTGTATCTAGAAGTAATAATTATAGGCTATTAGTCGCGTCAATGAAGTCGTAAAACAGGCAAACTTTGAAAGTCCTCAGAAACAGCTGCGATTTTGATCATCTTTATTTTTAAATTTTATTTTTTTATATTATTCAATATTAGAAACCTTTCAGGGAGGAGGAAATAATTATTTTTATTGTTTAAACAATATGTATGTTATTATAAAAATTCAAAAAAAGAAATTGATCTAAATCGGAGTTGTTTCTGGGGACTTTCGACGAAAAAGCTTCATTGACGTGACTATATAATTATAACATGCCGTTACGGACCAAGAGAGCGGAGCAGTAATCATGCATATCGGTGAAACCGCGGCGGACAACTAGTATACAATAAAACTACAATAGGCTCGGCACTATTGTATCAAAGCTTTTACGTTAAAAACAGTGTAGATATTAATGCATGTCTCGTCTCCGGCATAAAACGAAGGGTACCCAATGAACTGAACATCCTGTTTTCTATATAATTGACTTACAAATGTGAATGTCCCGTTCCATAATTATTTCGGTTCTGGAAGTAATATTTCTATTTGATTTGTAGCTTAACATTTAATTTCTCGCTGCTTTTGGTAAGAAATCGTGTTCAGGAAATTGATTTTTAAATATTGGCATGTGAAATTGGATAAGTTATATTGTCTTCTCTTTACGCGAATGTTATTCATTGAAATTAAACTACTATATACCTATATACCCCGTGACCATGGCTGCTGAAAAGCAACCGAAACGCCGGAGAAAATGTAAACAAATATAAATAGTATAATAGTGTAGTTATAGTATAAATAGTTTTAATAGTTTCAATAATTTAATTAGCTTAATAATTAGTAAAGTTTAATAGTAATAGTAGTGTAACAGTTTTCAAAATTTTGTAATAAAGTGTCAAATAAACAACGCGATAAAATCCGTATATAGTAGTTTAATTTCATTGGATAAGTTATGGCAATGATTTGGCTTACATTGAAATTGGCAACGGTAATTAATTTGTTTGTAATTGATTAGTGTAATAGAGAGTAATGGTAGCGAGTTTAGTGCCGGTTTGAGTCGCTTTTATTGCTAAAGAAATTCACATGGTGCCTCCTAGAATTTGCTATGATATGTAGTTGCACTCGTATATAGGTAGACATTTATCACACTTACATTTTTGCCAGGTATGATTTTAGGTAGGTTTTTTAATTTTTTTATTGCCTTTGGTGGCAGACGAGCAAGTGGCCCACCTGATGGAAAGTGGTAACCGCTGCTCATGGACTTCAGCAATGGACATGTCAGGACACAGCAAAGCCGCTGCCTAACGTATCATGTAATAGACATCAAGTGTATTGACGTACCTACTTAATGCTGAAAGAAAAATCCAATGTCACTTTGCTGATCGATTCCCGGTTCGGGCATCCCTTTGAAACGTGAATACGGATTATATATATATATATATAATACTAGATTTTTGAAATTAGTAACAATACTTTCTTCTGGATAAAAGTTAACCTATGTCCTTTTCTGTTGCCCTGACTACGTGTAGATATGCAAAATTTCATGGTGATCGAGATAGGTCGAGTAGTTAAGGCGTGAAAACGTAACAAACAAACTCACATTCGCATTTATAATATTAGTTAGGACTAGTTAGGAATAGGATTTTCATGTTATATTACCGTTTTTTTATATTTTCGGACTGGTCTGACATATTTTCATCTTTCTTTATTGTGACATTGATTTTATTATACGTGTTGATTTATTTTCATATTTATTTATTTTAATTTTACATTTACTTTTGCCTGTATTGTTTTCCATATCCTGAAATGCCACTTTCCAATACGCAACGAAAGTATTTTTCGCACTAGAAATAATTCCTGTATCACGGGAGATTTACAAAATTGCGGTGAACTCCGTGAATTAAAGTTAAACAAACATAAATTTAAGTTTCATTTCATTTTTAACATTTTCCATACAATTGCTGCGGCAATTCTATCCAATAAAATCGTACATACGCACCTGCGTCCTCAATATTATTATTCATATTGATAATAACAATTAACAACCCATAACTACATATGCAACATTACATAACCAGAACTAACTCGGTACTGAGGACAACAAATTCAATAAAAGCCTTATTATCTAGATGCATACGATATTTGTATTAGATACCGGAGATACGGCCGCCTAAGCGCTAAGCGTCTAAAGTACTCTAAACAGTTAAAATCTGCGCCGCGGCCGCTGCGCACGCGCCGACCGTCGCGACGACGACCGTTACGAAAATCGAACTTGGAATTCTCAGTACGAAAATTTAAAAGTTTCAAAAATCGAATCCGGTATAGTGATGTACGTATCTATAATTTGATCGATTGTTAATATCGATTATGATGTTTTTGTGAGTGTTGTGTTAAAGTGTTTTGGATGGGTGCAAATTGGCGTGACAAATCTGTCGTAAGATTTCAAAGGGTTTTTGGAACCGTGACAGAGTTGACAGCGTGACAGATGTCACTGACAGCTCCACGCTTGCGTTACAGAAACGCGTTTTGACATTGTAATTTAATGTATTCGAGTCTTAGTTAATTGATTAAGTAATGGACGGGTTGGAAACTGGATGCTGCGTAATGTTGACGGGCATGAGTTAGAAATTGCTTCAGTTGTAATAACTGTTATTACTGTAGGTAACTATAGTCATATAAATGTGATAATATAATTTATAAGAGATTAATGTTGACTTTTAGATCACGAACTGGTTGTTATGTGCTTGTTGATGTTTAGTCTGACACATTAATCTTTTGCCGCGGGCCGATCGCTGATTATGTAAAAAAGTACTATCACTGTAGGAGACATCACTAGTATTCTTATAACAACTACAATTTCGGCAAATGGTTGTGCTGGAAGGGTTTACGGCAATACCGATTAAATTGCGAGACTTTTTAAGAAACATTGGTGCCAATTCTGTTGTCACAAAATTCTCTAAGCTTAACTAAAAATCACTAAAACTTAGTTTAGTCCTCTCAAATGACATTTGGTATTCTGAAATCGTGAAAAGTGACAGGACTAAAAAAAATTTAGTGATTTTTAGTTAAGTTTAGAGAATTTTGCGACAACAGAATTGGCACCATTGTCGAATATGGTAATGTAGCACTATACCTCAGCCTTTTTTAAACAACTTAGTGGCTGATAAGCATACTTAGTAGTTAGTGGTTATCGCAGCCTATAGTCATTTGCAACTGTAAAGGATTCATTCGTACATTGATGATCGTGTAAAATTGTTGTTACTGTAGCAGCGGCTGATGCCAAAAAGACTTCTGTAAAGCGTTCAAGGTTTTCTTAAGCCATTTGTCACCACTTCAGGTATTTTCTTTTGGTTAACAAGATGATAAGTTTTAGATCCGCCTGAGTGTAAGTGGTTACTGTAGCCTATAGGCACTTAGAAGCCGCTGTGTCGCCAGCGTGATAGGCAAATACAACTCTCAAGGAGCCTGGATATCCTACTCACCGTAGGAACAACACAAGGTTGTTGGTCTGCGATTTTATGTTATGCGGAAGTGTTTCCTCTTCCATCTTAATCTTCTCCAGAATTCGAGAAAGATTGTTTAAGAAAAGATAAAGTATTTAGTATTTTTTTTTAAATATTTTACTAGCGGTTCCCTTGCGGATGCACCCTCCTTTATCATGATTGCTCCGCTCCTGTGACTGGTACCGTGACGTTATATAGCCTATAACCATATTTCAGAATTATTAAATGCATATATATTTTCTTTTTTTGAATGTCGTCTGTTAGTTCCAGAGACTAGCGCGTTCCTTAAAAAAACAAAAGATCTCTTCAGCGTTATTATATTAGTAAGTAAGCATAGTTAGATTACACACTTAAACTATTTTTGTCGATACCCTCCAAAGATCTGAAACGGCGAATATTTTAATGTTAAATTGGTCCTTTCATAATTCTGGTCAAAATAAGGAAATTGAACTATGACATCTATAACTGGTTGTGTCATTACCTCACCCATTAAATCGACTACGCACCATGAAAAGCGATTAAATAAAATTAACGTTGATTAAAACTATGCTTAATACACCTTTACACAATAGTCGATACAAGCAAATGTTGTAAAAAATGATAAACGTAAAAACGTAGGCGTCGGCATATTGTAAACAAAATAAGGAAGTGATTTATCGATTAAGTCGAGTCGTGATCGTTTGAATGACTCGATACAAGATGCAACACTGTTTGGAATTGCTTTTTTGGCAGATTGTAATTATATTTTTAAGTTAGTGGCATCTTATCGATGTTATGTTATCTATGTGTGTAACGCTAAAGGTGTAAACAAAACAGTGATGTGATTTATCGAAAGACTCGTCTCGTGATCGTTTGAATTACTCGATTGAAGATGCAATATTTTGATTTGCTTTTTTGGCAGCTAGTAATCATATTTTAAGTTAGTGGCATCTTATCAGAAGCTGCTATGGGTATCTGGCTGTGAGTGCAATGACACTAAAGGTTGGTTAATCAGTCGATTGCAGGCGATTAAACCATTCGATTAATGTTTCAGTTAATCGAACTTGATGATCGATTGTGACAAATCGGCGTAATGGGCTTTAAGATAGTTGGTCTAGTTTCTCTGTTGTAAGGGTTTAGCCTATCTAGTGTTATTTTATAGAGGCTAAAGGTGCGTTCTCTACACAGCGAAGGCTTACATACCTTCCCAGAATTGTGATTTGAAACCAAACATTCTGGGGTAAGCACCAATGTATTCTGGTATTGGTATAAACCCTTCACTAAGGGCGAGGCCCTTATATACGCTAAAGGGTGTGCGCACGCGTCACAAGTGAGTTTAAGGTTTTAGGTTTGATCGCCGGGTGAAGCAGGGTTTATTGGCTTTGACGTCAGGAAAGTCTTAATAGTAAGACAGAGATGTCTTGCTTTTTAATTACGTACTGCTAAACATTTGATTCTTAATGTTCAGCATATAAACAAAATACCAACAAGATATTACAAGAAGCAGGTTAGGAAGCAGGTTGGGTACTTGCTTCTTGTAATATCTTAAATTAAGATATAAGAAGGAAATCACCACCTGTTGCAAAAAGATATGCAATACTTGGAATAAAGAATACCTGGACTCTAGGCGTGTCTTACCAATATTTCTTTAGAGCGGCAATCCACACTAAATCTGGCGAATTCACTGTAAAGTCAAACTTCTTTCATTAACCAAGCAATTACTTTATGAAGCTTTTAAGCGTCAACTTAACTAATTAAAACATCTTCAAGTCCAATAAACACATTCATCCATTAATATATCACCAGCATGCATTCGCGAATAATTCGGAGTATTTCTAAAAACAGTATGAAGTATCAACTTGACACATATTTATGTGTGGACGACGCAAAAAGACAATTAATGGGACATCGGGGCGCTCGCCAATCTCGGTATGTAACTGTCTGACTGTAAAAGGGATGGGCAGGGTTGCCACGGCTTACTGCGTGCAAAGTAACAATAATGTTTGGTCATCTTTAAGGTTATGTAAACCACTAGCCTTTGCGCGCGGCTCTGACCGCGTGTTACCTACATAAACAAATTGTACCCTATGTCCTTCCCTAGGTTTTAAACTATATCTGTACCAAATTTCATCTAAATTGGTTGAGTGGTTTAGCCGTGAAAAGGTAATTGTCAGACAGAGTTACTTTTGAATTTATAATATTACTAGATTTTGCCCGCGGCTTCGCTCGCGTAAATGTAGGTTAGTTTAGTAACAGTCCTTTTTGTGGATGATAGGTACGCTATGTCCTATTCTGTACCCCGGACAACGTGTATATTGAATGATGATTGATCAAGTAGTTAAGGCCTGAAAGCGTAACAAACAAATAAACAAACTCACTTTCGCATTTATCATATTAGTTAGGACTAGCTTTTGCCCGCGGCTTCGCTCGCGTTAATTTAGAATTTGACAATCAATTTGGGTTGTACTCTGCTTGTAATAATATAATTCAATCATGATTCGAAAGACACGTGGCGCCATCTATTCTCATAAGAACGTTATTATTGTTTTCCTCGATAACAGTAATTTTTTTCGGGATGAAAGGTAGCCTATGTCCGTTTCTGTACACCTGACAACGTATATGCAAAATTTCAGGATGATCGGTTCAGTGGTTTAGGCGTGAAAAGGTAACAAACAAACAAATTCATTTTCGCTTTTATAATATTAGTTAGGATTAGGATTAGTAAGTATTGAGTTAATATGTAACATATTAGAGGAGATAACTAAATTGCTTGTAACTCATGTTAGATTACGTACTGTCTTATTCCCTTAGTCTGTGTCATGCGCTAAGTACTCCTTAGACCTAATAAACGAAAATATAACGATAGCCTAGGGAGAGATCGTTGGACTGCCACCATAGGTCTAGAGTTAGATCACAAGACATCTCTGACTCTTCGGAAGTTATGTGCGTGTTAAATAGTTAATTATCACTCGCTTTAACGGTGAAAGAAAACATCGTAAGAAAAGCTGTTTGTCTGGGAGTTCTCCATAATGTTTTCTAAGATATATATAAGTCTGCCAAGACTAGCGTTCCAGACTATGGCCTAGCCCTTCTCAAACTGGGTTTCAAATTACTAATATTCTTGTTAACTCCCCCAGTTAAGTTAATATGCTTGTGTTAGGAGTGCATTCATCAGATCCAGCGACTCATCCACCATTCAAAGCAGGTGTAGGCACACTGTGGCAGGTATAGTCGGTGCGATCCAAGATTTTCCATTTTTCCTCGGGTGAGCCTGACATATCTTCTCCCCTTCCCTTTTTCCCCGCGAAGACAGAGGCATTTACGACTCCCTCTTTCAAAAAAGGAGTAGGTTCTCTTCGGTAGTGCAATGCCTATTCCATTGGGCTACCATCGCTTCGATTTTTAATCTGTTTGACTTGTAGTTTCTTCAAATAACTTATTTTAAGACAAAAGGTTATTGAACTTACTCATACCTACGTCCAGCCATGTTTCCCATACATATTCTAGTCCCAATAAACATGTCAGCCGATTATTTGTTATCTATCCACAATATAAACAAAGTAACAATGAACTGTTGCCTTTTAAACAGATCATAAGTATGCAGCGTGTATGCAGAAGTGATAGATCAAGCACATTATCGCCCACTACCCGTCACACCGACCTGCATCCTCAAGTGACCTTCGACTTGGGCAGCGCCGGGGGATTTAGCATATCTTATGTTATTAACATACATACATAACAATATGTTGAAGATGTTATAACAGGTCTCGTGTCTGTTCGTGTTATCTGTGCAGCAATAGTTTTGTAGTCTCGTAGGTGTGACAGTAAGGCAGGGTGTCAAATATTTTATTGAAATACTAGCTTTTGCCTGCGGCTTCACTCGCGTATGTTGGTTATGTCCATTTTCTATCCCTCGGGAACTGTGCTTTTTCCTGGATGAAAGATACTTTTCTGTATCCCTGTCAATGTGTATCGAAATTTCATGATGATCGGTCGAGTAGTTAAGGCATAAAAGCATAACAAACAAACTCACATTTGCATTTATAATATTAGTTAGGACATGAGAATCTGTCGCATTGCTGGGAATGAGTCTCAGAATGAGCGTACACTTGAGTACGAGTCTCCTCTCAGAATGAGGTTAGGATATCATTTTCTACCGCCAAACAAGTCTGAATTGGCAGACTATGCGATGCTTTTGAATACTTAACTGCATTTCTATTATTGAACGAACGAGCTACTAAGTTCGTTGAATACTTACTGCTACTAATGAATTGGATCGCGTTTCTTCAATAAATCATCTATATCCTTTCCTGCGGTGGCATCAAGAGCTTAGATTTATTTACCAAAATTTCTCAAAATTTTTCGTCCACGTAATATTAAGCTCAAATTATCGGGTGGTATTCGAGCCTGTAATACGCAGATGAACATAGATTCTATGTTACTTAATATTTGAGCAGCGATAGCTCAGTGGGTAGACCAACAGACTGCAATGCAGAGGGTCTCGGGTTCGAACCCACGTCGCGCACCTCTGACTTTCGGAAGTTATATGACTTTTCGAAATTATGTGCGTATTGATTGACAATTATCGCCTGCTCCGTGCCTCGGAGAGCACGTTAAGCCGTCGGTCCCGGCTGCCATGAACATGTATGGCAGTCGTTATTGGGAGAGTGTCGACACAAAAGATCCCACTGGGTCGAAGTGTCGCCGGTCTGTACTGACTGGCCCCCACATAAGATAAGATAAGATACTTAAAATTTGTTTAAAGACCACATATATGTATTGATCCGCGGAGTTAAAGATTAAAAGAAAGGTAACCACAGCAATACAGCAGCAGCGATAGCTCAGTGGGGAGACCAACAGACTGCAATGCAGAGGGTCTTGGGTTCGAACCCACGTCGCGCACCTCTGACTTTCGGAAATTATATGACTTTTCGAAATTATGTGCGTATCTATTGATTGACAATTATCGACTGCTCCGTGCCTCGGAAAGCACGTTAAGCCGTCGGTCTCGGCTGCCATGAACATCTATGGCAATCGTTATTGCGAAGTCAGTGCCCTCTAATATTCTGATATTGGTCTAGCTTTAAGATATCGTTACCCTTCGGGTTGCGGAGGTCAGATGGCAGTCGCTCCGTGTAAAAACTGATATCCAGTCAAATCCGGTTAGACTAGAAAGCCGACCCCAAAATGACTTGGGAATAATAAAGGCTAAGGAGAAGAACCACAGCAATACTTTTATAAGGTATCTAAAAACATTTGGCTATCCAAAATTATAACGGTTAGCTGTTGGTGAGTTACGTCCCTAATACGGGATACAACGGTAGCCGGCTGGGTATTTTCGGACATTTGTGAACGTCTGAGGATGCCGTGTGCCTAATGAAATGTTTCTTTTTATACTGCTTTATTTTTATATCAAATTATGTGTTTTTCGGGCTAAGGAGGATGTTTTGGATGCTTTAAGTTAGGACTTTTCGTGTATAAACTGTTCTAATCTTTTTCTTATGTGGACCTATATTCAAAAGCCAGTATGAAATAAGTAATTATATTAATTCTAACACTGTACTAATGCCTTCAGCGCACATTTGTGAGGTTATCCTTGACGTGAAAGTAAAATTGATATATAATAAATGATGATTGATGACTTGCACCTTATCTTTTGTCAAAAAATATATAAAAATATTTTTGCTACAAAAGTTAAGCTACTGTCCGTTTTTCCAGAAATTTTCAGCCTCGCACGACTAAACTGTGGAATGAACTGTCGCCTGCGGTATTTCCGGACCAATACGAACTACAAACCTTCAAGAAAAGAGCGTAGTCCTATTTAAAAGGCCGGCAACGCATTTGTAACTCCTCTGGTGTTGCGGGTGTCCATGGGCGGCGGTAATCGCTTACCATCAGGCGATCCGTCTGCACGTTTGCCTAATATCTCATAAAAAAAAGCATCAATGTGCGATATGACATAGGTAATTGTTGCATATTCGAGCATATTGACAGTTTTTGCAAATATATTAAAAGTGGTAAAATGTATACTGTATTTGGTTTTTTTTGAGATATTTGAGTCATTAGCCCTTTCATAACCTAACTTCATTGGGATTGGTTTGCAGATGGCAGTAAGTAGTTCATACATACATTCAAATTTGTATTCGTTATGTTTATCGCACGTAATCTACAGGTACAATCAACTTGGCATAATATTTAGCTGAGCCATTATAATCACGGTGCTTATTGCCATTGATGACTCATTGTTATTGAGCGTCAGGGCCGCGGGTCACACCACAAACATCGTCCACATACCTTCATTGCTTGATTTAGATTGGTATGCATGTATTAAAATTTATGGTAAACGTTACGTTATATTAGTTATATGCATATGTATGTAGGATTAGCTCTGTATCTCCTTGCTGCTTTAGTACTGAATACTCATAATTCGCTTATTCTAAGAGCCAGGTAGTAGGGGTGGGTCTGCTGCCGTCTATAAACGATCATTCTGCTTCTGGAAATATCGTATCAAAACCTAACAATACTTAGAGCGATTCTGGAATATGTGATCTCATGTTCGATTGCAAACGTTAACGCAAACTTATGTTAACATGGTTATTATTAGTCGATATTTGAGGCGTATAGGATCAAAGGCAGCAGAAGTCCAAACTACAATTGCAACCACCTATTATTAGTAGATATTTGAGGCGTATAGGATCTAAGGCAGCAGAAGTCCAAACTACAATTGCAACCACCTATTATTAGTAAATATTTGAGGCGTATAGGATCAAAGGCAGCAGAAGTCCAAACTACAATTGCAACCACCTATTATTAGTAGATATTTGAGGCGTATAGGATCAAAGGCAGCAGAAGTCCAAACTACAATTGCAACCACCTATTATTTAATATTGCAGTAATAAAGTTTAATAGTAATAGTAGTGTAAAAGTTTTCAAAAATTTTGTAATAAAGTGTCAAATAAACAACGCGATAAAATCCGTATATAGTAGTTTAATTTCAATGAATAACATTCGCGTAAACAGAAGACAATACTAAATATTGCAGTAGGTTGGCGACTTGATATTCTGCTCACAAACGCTTTACCAATAATAAAATGGGGCAGTCTTTGGGGACTGCCGATAGAAGTGAAAACTTTAATCCTTGATCATAAACACTTACTCATAAACAAAAAATAAAAGGTGCGTCTCGGATTCCTGATACTCTCTTAGGAGTTATTAAGGGGGTCAAAATTTCGTTATTTTTTGCGTACGACGCACCATTTTTGAGATATTGTTAATATTATAAAATAATTCAAAAATGAAAAGCGTAGAAGCGTGACGATGACGCGAGGTCTATGATTTTTGTTCACCCAAGAAATGCTCAACGCGCCTAAAGAAGTTTTCACTTCAAAAATGAAAGTAATGAAAGCTAACTAACTTTTGCACAGTTAGCTTGGGATGACAATCATGGACACAGTGCCAAGTGGTTACGAGTACCCCAAGGTCTTAAATGCTTAATTTGTTGACAGACTGTACACAGATAGATTGACAATAAAATTATACATTAACAATTCCATTCCTACATTTACACAAACAAATAAAATACCAAACTAATTGTCGAAACATCTAAATATAGCTACAATAGAGACATTCTCGCATATTACCACTAATCATGTTAACTTAACATTTACAAGCAAAAGTGAGCAAATAAATGGTATGTACAAACTTACGTGTTTGTACAAAAATTTCACTGCAATTGAGTAGTGCCGACGCCAGCAACCGAGTCCGTACGTAAGATATATACGCGTCACATTATGTATGGGCAATGTATCAGGTACTACGAAAAGGTTGGACGTAACGGTTTTCTGTTGGTGTTTTGAAAATATACTTTGTTATTAATATCATTGATTTATGGTAATGAGTGTAATAACGGTGTACTCAAATCTTAGAATGTTAGCTAGTTGAAAGTCTTTTATACGTAAAGGGTACCTAGTTATAAATAATTTAGAATCTTTTTGCATTGTATTGAAAGTTGCTGAATTGTAGGTCAACCCAAATAAGAATGGATAGTATTTAACTGTTCCTCAATATTTGGCCTTTGTTCCACAAAAAATACTAATTGCACACCAAAATATGCGTACTAAAATATTTTAAAGAGATCAAACTAAGTAGACGGAGCCCCGCGAAGCGGGGCTCCTATTTTTGGGTGGGTTTAAGAAGAAACCTAACATAACCTAACCCTTCCGAGACGGAATGCAGTGATTTGAGGCGTATAGATGCTCGTTATGATATATTTTAGTAAGCATATTTAGCTGTGCAATTAGTAGTTTTGGTCGTCATTATATTTAATCCCAATAGGAATTGCATACTGTATTGAAATAAAATAATTTTAAAACTTTGGTTCCTATCTATTCTTTTTCACAGCTACTCCCAGTAAACCGAGTATGAAATCTGTCGTATTTGATATGAATGATGTTTGTCTCAATCAACAAGTCACCATTAAAACAGATGGAAATCCAGGTCTCCCAGATGTGACAGTATCTAAAATAATTTGTAACATAAACTCCCCGTGTAATGCGATACATTTATGGGTTATCTGATAATATCAGATTGATCCATTTCCTCCACTAGTCTTGCAATAGATTGTATACTGATACAGGGCTAAATCTTAAGGTAAGCCAATTAAGTGAGCCCAAAACAACAAAATGGCTACCAGTTATTGATGGACACGACAGATGTGACGAAATTACGTTCGTAATGTTACCAAATGAATGTTGTGTAGATAATTATTCCGATTTGAATCATTCGTGTGGCATTTCAGTTTTCGTTGAGAGGTTTCGAGAAATCGCGATGGAAACTTGTTCATCTTTTAAAATCACTGTATAGATAGATAATTCAATTAAATTTGGAACTGAGAGTATATAATGATGATGACAGGAAAAAGTGCGTTTGTGTAAACAAAGATTAAATATTTATCTCATGATGACAAACTCTTTCAGCGTTTAATTTCTTCCTTCGAAGGCGTATTATTTTGCCGAACCGGCATTAAATTATATAGCACCACAGGCTGCGTTTTTATCACGAAGTTCATCCTTGAACATACCTAGACGTTCTAACCAAGTAACATAAACATCTCCACAAATGTTTACATAGTTTATCTAAAACACGCGTTGAAACATACAACAATTAAATGGTCATGGCTATTGACGAATGTGTAGTGAAATCGACTAAGACATGTCAACTAAACGAACCGTGGACCGCAGCGTGCAGGTTGTTGTGTAGTCAAACGAGAGTGTGGGTAGCGCGGGGGCGAGTTTGTTTTCACCGGTCTTAGTATCAGATATTAGTACGAATTAAATGTTATAGCGGTGTTAAAGATCGTTAAAGCTATAGAAGATATTGTAATTGGAGCAGATAAAGCTCACAATGATAGTAAAATAAACATAAATTCAATGGGGTGGATAAGATCAAACAAGAGTATAGCGAATGTGGTCAAAGACAAATAAGAATTTGAAGGAATAAAGAAAATGTTCATAAAAAGCCATCACACTTGTAGTGCTTTAGAGCATAACTGAAAAGTGTAGCCATGTCAAGATTACAGTCAATTAAGTTCATGATATTTATTCTAATTATTCTGAAAATTGCATATTTTATATTTCTAAGAAGTTTCTTCATTTCAAGAATATACGAATCCTAATATTTATATCGACAAAATTAGATGATCATCTATTAATAAATGACCGTCGTGTTTAATATATGTATCTAAATAATTCTCGTTCGTCATTAGGTCAATATGGAAGTCACCTTAGAAAACCGGACGTACCATTAATTTACTTATGGTTTATTAATAATGGTTAATAAATGACAGCACGCTTATTGGCAATATATTTTTATTAACCTTTATTTATTATGGTGTAATTTTCTAGATAAATCTTAATAATGTGTTTTAATATAATTCTTGAATGTTACTAACTCACAAAGTTGCAGTCTTAGATCTTAGAAGACTTCTACTCATCATCTCTTAATTAAGTAATGTCGAATTCTTCTGTAAAAGTTTGAACGTAAATAATACGTAGTACCTATTTAAATAGAATAAGCAATATCACTAAAACTGTTAATCAGCTAGCATTAAACAACAGCGGCACCGTTCTATGATGTAGATATCTATTTCTACTAAGTTAAGTTAATTTGGCAATTATTTTCCATCTGGTGTAATGGCGTGGTGTAGAAGTAAATAAATCTAAATGGAGTGTTGTACTAGCGGAAGCGTGGGCGGTGCGGGGGCGGCTCAGTTTTCACTAGAGCAAGCGAAGCCGTGTATACAGCGGATCATTAGCATGGAGAAAAGTTCAATAAGTTCAATTTGATGATTTCTTTATGAACAATGCAACATTTTAGACGAGTTAGCAAAGATTCTGCACAATTGGCCAAGCCTTTAGCTAAGGTACTCATTAAGGATCATTCATGGAAATTTGAGATGAGCCCCAAAAAAATAACGAAATATGTCAAATTCCAATTGCTATTTAGGAAATCTTCAAATATCATTTATTGAAAACCGCCGTATAATGAACTTACACTGAGATCAAATTAAAGCATGTAAAATGGTTGAAGTATGTTTGGAAATTTTAGGATTAGAATACTGTCGAGATTGAGAAAGTTCTGTAATCTTCTGTAATTTCTTTGACTTGGTTTGCATGTATCTTTTGGGATCACATACTTCTCGCTCATCGCCTTCATTATGGTCACAGCCTCACTTGTAAAGATCACTAATAAAATGCGGACTTAACTGTTATATTTCCGGCATATCGACACTGCATTTAGTTGCCGATCTGGTCTTGATAACCCGTAAAAGTCTAATATATACTCACTAACAGTCTTTATTGTAAGCTTTTTATAAAGATGGGTTGAATTAAGTTTTAACGAAGCTGACTTTTGTGTTTTAATTAACATTTTACTTTGATTGTATTGCACATGCGCTTTTAAGGTAACTGACTAATAAATAAATTTGCCTTGTTCCGTGGCATAAGTGCACTTATGTTTACGGTCTAACGTAAGATCCTTGGTAGATGAAAAATGTTTTCGGTGGATAGCTAGCAATAGATACAATTCCTATTACGTTGGATTTTAAATATAGCTGACAAAACGTGGATGTTATAATCCTCTACCTAAGTATACAGGCAGGAGTCAAGCAACTTAAGTTTAAAAAGGAATCAAATATGTCGCTATTATTCTGCATGTATTGCTAAACATGAATGTTCGGATAGATAGTCCAAATATAAAGCTACTATTTGCTAAAGCATTGGACTGCAAGTATAGTTAGTTGGACGTGTGTTGTCCGCACGCAGCCCCATAATTGGGCCATTATGCGTAAGTAACCGACGCGAAATATTGTTCGGTTACTCATACCACCTCAGCTCCGTCCAGAAAGATAATAGGGGACCGATGTTGTGCAGTACCTCCTTCATCGTTTCTGGACTGTTTAGAAGTGTCGTCCGTTGGTTGCTCACGCTTTTATAATGTAGGAGCACGTGAGCCGGTGTCTCCTCGGTCTCTATGCAGCCTCTACATAGGGGACTGTCAGTGATGCCGATGTTGAATAGGTGTTTGTTGAGTGAGCAGTGGCCTGTTATTATACCAACTAGGTGGCGTAGGCTTTTCGTTGTGGAACGTAGCAGTTGGCGTGACAGATGTTTGTCTAAGCATGGAAGTGCTTCCTTCGTCTGCCTACATTCCTTTGTTTCTGTCCACTGTTTTTCGTGTAGTTTCGTGGTTCTATCGCATAACCATGTTTTGAGTTGGCAGAAGGGTATCGGGACAGTTGGTTCGGGTCCTACCATTTTGGTGTTCGATCCTCTATTTACAACGTTAACCGATTTTTTGTTGCAATACTTTGCAGCTCACAGTGACACTCCAGGATGTGGACTGCAAGTATGTTATAATAATGTAATAAATGTGTGCTAGGACACAAACGTTTGACACGGTTATTATGATGCTTATATTACTAACAGTCCAATACCTAAGTGCGTAAAATTCGATAGAATTTATAAACGAAAATATGTCCGACTATTATGTTATACTATTGTTTTATATTCCTTTAGACTGTACAAATTTCAAATATACGATTAAAAATGTGGCGTGCCACAGCCGGGCCGTCTTAAGTCCATATAATGTGAATAATTGAATTCGTAATAGAAAACAACGTCGGTTAGTCAACAGAGCTAGAGAAACTGTGTATTATTTAGATGGCACATATGATTTCTAAAGTTTTCCTCATTTATTATTCTTGTTTTCCCATACATGACAGACTGTCAGTTACAAACATTTGTAAAACAGACTCCTTTATTTTCATGTAAATTGTTACTGTTTCTATAATAAGTGACTTCTGCGTGTTTCTGAGAATCACGTGGCGTCTTCTCTACTATATAAAGTGTTTTAGAAATGAACACTTTGCAGTTATTTTTGTAATACTAATTTGTGAGTTGCTAGATATTATGTAGATAGATTTTAATAGTCAGTTTAGGACGTAAATGGTATAGTGAAGCAGCGATAGCTCAGTGGGGAGACCAACAGACTGCAATGCAGAGGGTCTCGGGTTCGAACCCACGTCGCGCACCTCTGACTTTCGGAAGTTATATGACTTTTCGAAATTATGTGTGTATTGATTGACAATTATCGCCTGCTCCGTGCCTCGGAGAGCACGTTAAGCCGTCGGTCCCGGCTGCCATGAACATCTATGGCAGTCGTTATTGAGAAGTCAGAGTAAGTAAGTAAGTATTTTTATTTTTCAAAATATAGGTACACAAAATACAGAAAAATATTATAACACAGCAAAAAAAAAGTACATATATAATGAAAAACGAGGTTACCACTCAGGTTTATGGTTGGTTTGCGGTAAGTACCTCAAACCAACCCTGATGTTATGTGGTAACCCCAAGTGACGCCCGGACGAACACCAACTACTCTTTAAAATGTTCCAAATTCAAAAAATAAAAGAAATAAAAAATACATACGTAAGATATATATAAGCCCTTTAATATCCTGACACTGGTCAAGCCTTAGGATATCGTTAGCCTTCGGGTTGCGGAGGTTAGATGGCAGTCGCTCCGTGTAAAAACTGATATCCAGTCAAATCCGGTTAGACTAGAAAGCCGACCCCAAGCCGACTTGGGAATAATAAAGGCTAAGGAGAAGAAAGAATAAATGGAAGAGAGTGGTTGCAACACCTACAAGGTGTAAAATACGTATGAGTTGTACAATACCTAAATTATAATTGAATGGCAATTTAAAAGAGAGGCCTTGAGTTTTTAGCATGTATCTTCTTAATTTCAATTTCAATGCTTTATTGCTCTCCATATGTAATTAATGTTGTTACAAAAAATAATACAATAGACCAAATATGGACCCTGTCGGGCACGGCAACATAGATAGAAGAGAAGAAAGGCCAAAACCCTTTGCCGAAACTTGCAACTAAACTAAACGTAAATTCAGTAACTTTTTTTTTTACTTTGGGGAATGCTTTGACGCATACCTCTCCGCGGGTTGACGGAGAGGTTATGCCGGGCTCACCGGGGAAAAGATACCCCGGTAATACCGACTAAACTTACCACGGTGTTCCTCGACATAACCATAGACGGCGAGGCCGCGCGAATCGCTGTCACATGCAATTGCGACCCCGCCGTGTTTTCGGCCCGCGCCGTGTGAAACAGGCCACTACACAAAAATACTTCCTCCTTCGTCCCCCTGGGGGGGACAAAGACACGACACAGGCGCACGAGGAAATTCAGTAACTTGTTAACGTTCATAAGTGCTACTTCGTGATGTAAATGATTTTTGACTTTGACTATAAACCTTTGGAATCTATTCCAAATTTTCTTTTGTCGTGTTTAGCAGCAAAAAAAACAATAATTATTAAAACAATTATTATTCAAATTCACAAACCAAAAGCCAAAGAACTAAAATTGCCACTCATAATTTGCCTGCTTAAGTTTACAACAGAACTAAAACAATTTCTGACAGAACATCATTTATAAGAAGCAACGTCAACTCAAGATAATAATATATTTGACATTTGCTCCTTAGTTGAAGGACGACAAGTTGCAGACTATTGTTTTGCTTCAATATCGAAAGACTACGTGATTATACACTAAAGAAACGATAACTTAAGTTACGTAGAAATACACATATTATACTACCTTTACATTATGAAACAACTCTTTGATTAAGAAGCCGCTTGCGCATGGCCGGCGGTCGAGCACAGCTGTTCGAAATGTGTTATTAAGGTAATAGGTATTTAGGCTACATTAAATTTGATGGTGGCAAAGTTCAACGAGTGACGCGTCAGTTCCGAATAGAACTAGCAAAGTTCTCGCGTTTGAATTTTGATTGCGCTTTGATCGCCATAAGATTAGTTGAATAATATGCATAGGCATGCAGGACATTAGTTATGTGTTTAAGATGATGTAAGAATAACCGTGAGTTTGTAGTAGCTTCTCATGTCCTTAAGCATTATTCCTGAACCTGGTTCGGTGAAAAATTCGGTGTTTCCCGAGCGCTATGATATGTCCTTCTTCAAACGAGGTTTAAAGAGAGTTCTTCTTTCACGGTAGGCAGCGGCTTTGCTGTGTCCTGACATTGCTGAAGTCCTTGAGCAGCGGTTACCACTTTCCATTAGGTGGGGCACTTGCTCGTCTGCCAACAATGGCAAAAAAATAAACCTAAATGTAAATTCTTAACTTCGACGTTTATACACAGGACAGGACAGGCTTGCCTAGTGTAGGGCCGTCGGATATATTGTAATGTTTTTCTTTTTTTACTGTAAATACATATTTTTCTATTTTTTCTATTTTCTATAGTAGGTTTGTTAAGTAAATTATTTTTGACTTTGACTTTATTATTCTGTTATAGTAAGTTACACAGTATTAGTATTCATGTGAGGCGCTCATAGCCAGTTGCACTCACTGATCGGTAAACGATTAGCGAGGTTAAGCAACGTTGTGTGCGGTCAGTCTGTAGATGGGTGACCGCTTAGTGGTATTTCATGAGCTTCTTCGTGCTTCGGAGGGCACGTAAAAAGTCTGTCACGGTTGTTGTCAAATTGACAGCAGTCGTTAAGCCATGTCAGAGGCCTATGGGCGGCTTGAACAACTATTGACAACAGGTTGGCCATTAACCACACGAAATAGAAAGAAGTATTTATGTTATTATTATTTATTATATTCATTTTATATGAGCCCCTACCTTTACTACCTAAATTAGTCGTTAGGACTAGGGTTAGTTAGTGCAACCGCAAATTCTCGACTGCAATGGCGGCACTCTAATCAAGACTGTAACAATTGATTCAGCCTACTCCAGGATATTTAATTAGCACAAACACAAGCAATAAAATCATAAAGTATACTTAGGATATTTCTTAGTGATGCATATAGGTATGTACATAGAAAAACACTAAGAACTACTTCTTTTGTTTGAGATGATTTATTTGAGACTAGCTTTTGCCCACGGCTTCGCTCGCGTTAGAATTTGACAATCAGTGGCGCCATCTATTATCATAAGAACGTTATTATTGTTTTCCTCGGGAACAGTAATTTTTTTTCGGGATGAAAGTTAGCTATGTCCGTTTCTGTACATCTGACAACGTATATGCAAAATTTCAGGATGATCGGTTCAGTGGTTTAGTCGTGAAAAGGTAACAAACAAACAAACAGACAAACTGATTTTCGCTTTTATAATATTAGTTAGGATTAGGATATCAGCTTATTTCCTACAAGACGTTGAACAGTGGGTACATATTTACCACCACCGCCGCCGCTGCTCACGGTGCCATCGTTTTCAATTAACAGTGTGTAATTTACTTATCCCGGTGATTCAGGAACTGTACCCAATACTTGTGCAGGTGAATACTAGTACACGTTCCGCTATCTTAATATGTAACTTGACTGAAAATTTCCAGAGCAATGCACAAAAGTTAATTAGTTAATCGCTCTAGTTACTTTGTTTAAGAGGAGAAATGTTTAACAGCATCTTTGTCAAGTTCTGTATGACTTTCGACTTCAGCAGTATTTGCGTTTGCTATTAAATCTATTGCCAATTTTTCGTATGCTAATCTACAGATAGTTGTCAAGGTGTTGCTCATATGCAAAGTACACAGGTGTCGCGACGTATTTGCATATGTACCGTGAGACGGATCGTATGCAAACAGAGTCCTGGGTTGCACATTATGTATTCATGTTTCGTAACGGATACTGTTCAACCGAATTGTTGGAAATGATACAATTTGAGAAATATACAACTGAAATATTTAGACGATAGAGTCTAATAAAATTTACATTTGAATAGATAGTTTTATTCTCACGGCTTTGACAGAAATATGAGCTCTCAGTGTTATTGGTTTTTTCTCTTGGACAATTTCTCGTAGCTATAAGGCAACTGCAATTGTGTCCGATAGCTATCGCAAACTGTTTCGTTCAATGAAATAAGACGTACTCATCCCGTATTTTGTCTACTCTGTGCCCCACACTTCAACCTTATTCTTCAAAGAGACACAGGGTTGATCTTTTGTTACATTTAGGTTTACACTTTACAGTTCTTGCATAAAATTATCAGGCAAATCGTTTGTTTTCTTCCTCATATACGTTTCTCTCTTTCCAGATGTGTATCGTACGCAATCGAATCGTGTATTTGTCTAGTTTCACGTGTAACTGCAGAACTATTACTCTCGTGAACAGTTTCACGTGCATCTTATCTTTACCTCTAAGATAACATTATGAAATTGGTTGCAATGCCTTTAAAGATATTGCTGTTCGTTGTGATATAGCGATAATTATTTAATCTATTTAAATTGTTAGTTAAAGCTGATTTTGCCGGTATAGTTGCTGCATCTTTGTCCCGTGTGACACTCGGTGCGAAGAGGCGAGGTTCTTTTTTTTTGTTTTATACAACTAAGGTGGCAAACAAGCATACGGCCCACCTGATGGTAAGTGGTCACCGTAGCCTATGGACGCCTGCAACACCAGAGGCATTACTTGCGCGTTGCCGACCCTTTAGGAAAAAAATGAAGTGGGAAGGAGAAGGAGCGGAAAGGGGGAAAGAGGGTGATTGGGCTTCCGGCAATCTCACTCACCAAACGATACACAACAGGTGATCACTTAATCATTACTCCATCCTTGTAGTTGATTTAGTTAATGAGCCACATATAATTTTCTTCTTCTCTCATCTCTATTTAAACTACACCATTACCTATAACGTGTCCTACAAACTTAAAATTCATTAGTGCAGACCCGCTAACAGCTGGTGGTCAAACAGGAATCCATTAATACTAAAACTTCCGTCATTACATTCCGTGCATTTAATCACTACACTCCTGTAGTACGCACACTGTTGTGCTTATGTTTACATATAAATACGCACAGAACATTCTAATAATTAAAATATTACCTATAAGTAATTTATTAGTACATAATACACATAAGTACTTTACACTAATTAATGTAAAATAAATATACTTCTTCTCCCTAGCCTTTATTATTCCCGAGTTACTTCGGGTCGGCTTTCTAGTCTAACCGGATTTGACTGGATATCAGTTTTTACACGGAGCGACTGCCATCTGACCTCCGCAACCTGAAGGCTAACGATACCCTAAGACTAGACCAGTGTCAGGATATTAGAGGGCACTGACTTCAAAATAACGATTGCCATAAATGTTGATGGCAGTCGAGACCGACGGTTTAACGTGCTCTCCGGGCACGGAGCAGGCGATAATTGTCAATCAATACGCACATAATTTCGAAAAGTCATATAACTTCCGAAAGTCAAAGTTGCGAATTGGAGTCTTGGTCTCCCCAGTGAGCTATCGCTATAAATATACTTATACCTATATAATACAATAATACCGGCCCTGTATTAAACTGTCCCACTGATGGGCATGGGCCTCTTCTGAGTGTGAAAAGGGTTAGGCGATAGTCCACCACGCTGGCCCAGTGCGGGTTGGCAGACACATATCTTAGAGAACAATATGGAGAGCTCTCAGATATGCAGGTTTCCCCACGATGATTTCCTTCACCAGGGAAGCGAGCGATAATTAACTATTTAATTTGCACATATCTTCGAAAACTAAGGTTAAACTCGAATCCTCAGCGAGGAAGTCTAACAATCAATGTCCCACTAGGATATCCCAAGCTTTAAATGAAAAATTTTCAGAGACGCCCGAAGTACTATTCAGTTAAAAATGCCCAAAAATTGAATTTATAAATATACATTTAAGGATTCATATCGGTATTTAAACAAAGAAGTTCTTGACCACTCATTTAAATTATGAAAACACAAAACAATAGTGTTGTTTCAAGTTTGCTTATTTAAACATTGTTATTACAAGGCTAAGGAATGAACGAGACGCTATTACTTTTACTCAAAGTGGAATGTGTTGTATTTATAGATTGCAGTATAAAGCTTTATATAGCTTGGAGATTCGAGACTTAGTACTATGTATACATGTGTGCTTTGGTTTTGTTATTCTTTATTTGATGGCTGGTTCTTATGATAATAGTTTTAGTCTGTGTTGTATTTGCTTGAAATAAATTCTACTTTTTTGCTAGTTCGGTCTTCTGAAGTCCTATTGTAAAATTGATTTTGAAGCCTCCACAGTGATTATGTGCTTATCGTCTAAAACATTCATGGGATGCGAATTGATAAATGATTAAATAATACTGCAGTTATGTCGCTGTAATATACTTGTGTCTGTATCCAGGCATGAGTTTGTCTTACCTTTTTTCATACTTGTTCTAATCTAAAATATTACTAGGTTTCCTTTTAAATAGAAATAGAAATTTAAGTATCTATTGCCGAAAGTAAATTGGTCTCATTTGCAGTAAGCGAAGGCGGTAATTTCTTTTTAAGATTATTATGAATTAGTACAAATATTAACGACTTTCGTATGGCATCTATCATACTAATATAAATATATCTTACTGATGGAAGAGCTCATTCATTGCATTCATTTTATAAAATTTAACTACACGTGTTCTCAGAATGCCGACGGAATGTATAGGAATATTACAAAACAGGTCTAAATTATGATTATGATCTTTAAGATTAATACGTATTTACTAATAAAAAGAGAATCGAAACATTATTCGGACGATTAAAGAACCGAATGTCATAAAAAATATATGTTTTTATGTCAGTTTGTATTCACAGAAGTATAAAAGTGTCAAACCTTTTTTGCAAAGTCGAATTTATATGCGATTTGGGTCCGAGATAATTTTATAACTGTTGTTTTGTTTTTATTTTGTTTCTTGCAAAGTGTTCTTGATGGACTTTTATTGATGGTTATGTAAAGTGTTAAATATAATGTACAGTTTCACATGTCGCTGTTTAACGTTTTTTATGTCTTTATAAATTTGCGAATGCAACAACTTGAATTTATTTTTCATTCTATTTAGTATCTCGTTCTCAATTCCTAATAATTTTGGTATTACATTTTTGAAGTGAAAACTTCTTTAGGCGCGTTGAGCACTTCTTTGGTGAACAAAAATCATGGAACTCGCGTCATCGCCACCGAACGCTTTCCATTTTTGAATTATTTTTGGTTTATAAAGAAGTGTTTATGGTCAAGGATTAAAGTTTTCATTTCTATCGGCAGTCCCCAAAGACTGCCCCAATATTTCCTTATATAATCTTTAGTATTTATGTGTATGTATGAGTGTGACGCTATTGTTGCTTTCGTCTTAGCATCCGCATTCTAAATACAAATAATTAGTTTTATTTATTCTCACTATATTTCGCTGCCTACTGGAGAATTTTTTCGGGAGAGTTCTGCTGTACGTAACATGTGGATGCTACTTATATAGCATTTGTAAAAACTTGTATTGATTCCCTTGACAGAGCTTTTCTACCAAATAACAAATCGGACTCTTACTAAATGGCGCTTTAAAATAGCTGACACAACGTTTATGTGGTACAACTGTTTAACAGTTTGATCTAATACAGGTGTGATGCTGTGTCATCTATAGATACTAATATTATAAAGCTGAAGAGTTTGTTTGTTTGTTTGGTTTAACGCGCTAATCTCAGGAACTACTGGTTCGAATTGAAAAATTCTTTAATGTTGGATAGCTTATTTATCGAGGAAGGCTATAGGCTATATAACATCACGCTACGAACCACGGGGGCGGCGCAGTAACCACAAACGCAAGTGAAACCGCGGGCACATCTAGTGTTATATATGGGTCTTTCCTTGACCTTCTGAATCAGTTATTACGATTTAGAATTCTAATAATTTCATATTATATTTTTCAATCATTTCATTACGACTACAAAACCGGATTTTTGTTATTTGATTATGTAATTTTGCATCGTTAAACCGGCCAAGTGCGTGGCGTTTCACCTTTGTGTCTATTTGTATTTTCTATTAAAATGTTAATGTATTACAATTTTTATTGAGGCGCCGGTGGATTCTTGATTACATCTGGCGGTAGATCGATATTTTGTTTGTCAATCGGCTCTTTATAAAGGTATATTAAATTCCATGCACGCGTCACAAATAGTATAGGCATTTGTGTTGAAATTTATTCATACATATTTAACTACCTACTTTAAATATATGTACATATTAACGGTTAAAAGAAGATGGTTTTAAGCAAATCGTTTTCTGAATTTTCATAATTTATAATTCTTTTGCGATTATGAAGATTGCAAATCTTATAATCTACTACCAATAATTCACATACTTCGGGAGAATTTTGCTGTACGTAACGTTTTCATACAAATAAAAAAACATCTTCATATTTTATAAAAAACTCAAATTTTGTATGAAATAAAATAAATGTTAGTTGTAACCGTATTCGTATTCTTGGAGTTGAACTTACTGAAACCCACGTCTGTTCTAAGAAGTCACAAGAAAAGGAATAAATTAATATTAGATCCGGCGCCTGAGACCGTTGAATAATTTATCGTCTCTCGCCTAGACGCTATATTATATTTATCATATTTGAACAATTTAGATCACTTAAAAATGTATAACGCTATAGGAGTAGGTACCTAAAATATGAATATTTGTCTGATAAAATTGTATTTGAAGGAAAAACTATCCATGATATTTTCTTGTCCGGCCAGTCCATCGAATACAATAGACAATAGACAAAGATCGTCAATATCGAACGGTTTCTGATCTCAAACTAGAGCGCCATGGGCCCAGGTTGACATCCTGAATTATCCTGCTTCACATAAAACAAATAATATTCTTCATATTTATACAACCTACCTTTAGGACTTGTGCAAATTGGCTTAGCACTTGGCATCGAATAAGTCTAACAATCAAGGTTATTGGAACGATATACAGATTTTTTGGTCGGTTTTCAGGTTTGTTGCCTTTAATTAAAAATATAGTTTACGTTATGATAAGTCAAATAGTTTTCTCGATTTATTCTGGGGATTTCGCACTGAGAACTGGTTCGGCAAATTAAATGGTGTCGTTATTAAGATTGCTGTTGTCAGTTTTATCAAATATTATGTAGTTTATTGGTGTCATAACGTCTTCATTAGATTTTCTAGCTGTATGGAGATATTTGTTCTAGTTTTATCATGTTAAACGGGTATTATAATAAGGTGGTATATGAGTACGATTAAAATTGTATCTATTTTTATTAAGAGACACTAAAAGTAGCTGTTTTCCGATTAAAAGACTGCTGATTCTAAAAATTGGAGATTCCTAAAGAAACTTTCCTTGGAATTTCCAATTTGCAGTGCAAGTCCAAGTAGCGGTTAACGTAGAGTTCGGTTGGCACTTCGCCGCTACTAAAGTGCCGAGTTTCAAAAGGGTCAATCTATCTATCTATCAATCAACACTAGGTATAAAATTATGTACTTCAAATGTAGTTCATCTACTCTTAGGTATTAATTTATTCTATTTGATATAAAACTATTGTCAACATATAGGGGAAGACACTGACACCTGCAACACAGTGTTTACTAGCGCGGGTGTCAGGGAATTCTATAACATAATTGTATCCATTTTATGTCAATAAAGAATATTATTATTATTATTATTCTAAAGAAAATATAAAGCTTTTTAAAGCTATACTCCCGGAACAATTTTATTTTTGGTATCGATGAATTCTAACCTTTATTAAAATAAATAACAGAAGCGTGATAACAAAACAAAATTTATATTATCACCATCCTGCTAAAAATGGGCTAAAATAAGTCTTATTATTAGAAATTGGAATACAAATTTTAATTATGTTAAAGCCATGCTTTAAAACTTGAAACAAAACTGATACTGTTTTGTATATAAAACATTTCTCCTGTGTTTAAGTTAAAGGGCTTACAAATCCCTTTATATATCTTCTTCAAAGGCTTCTTGCCTGGAATCTTCTGCCAAACTATCTGATAGAAATTTGGCATGTTTAATCATGAGCGACGAAATGATAGAGCTAATTAATCTTATCGCGAGATGTCATTATGCAACAACTACAAGAATAGCTTCACCTTGATCTTGTGTTGTTCGACTTTTAATATGTTGAGTGACATTTTATAATACCTACTTATATATTAACTTTGTCGTTAAGTTTACATATTTCCAATCCATACATAATAATGAAATTAAAACATAATTTTATTCATAGGTTTAAAGATGCAAACTTACATAATCAAATAACAAAAAGCCGGATTTGTTCTCGTAATGAAATTATTGAAATTGAAATTATTTGAATTCTAAATCGGAATAACTGATTCAGAAGGTCAAGGAAAGACCCATATGTAACACTAGCTACACACTAGTAGTTATGAGTTAGGATTTAACACGTATTATCTATACTAATATTATAAAGCTGAAGAGTTTGTTTGTTTGAACGCGCTAATCTCAGGAACTACTGGTGCGATTTGAAAAATTCTTTTAGTGTTGGATAGCCTATTTATTGAGGAAGGCTATAGGTTATATAACATCACGCTGCGACCCACGGGGGCGACGCAGTAACGCTAAACGCGGGTAAAACCGCGGGAACATCTAGTTATTAATATGTCTACTGATTAGCTATTGAAGCTTTATTAAATACAGGAAGTATAACAGAAATATTTGCAAAGTAAAAGTGACTTATACAATCCAGTCTTTATGACCTAGGAGAGTCACTACATACTTTATATTTGCTAAGCTTGTGATGTTAGAATTTTGTAATATGTCAACATGTTAACTACTGCCATCCAAGTCGGCGAATTGTTGACAACACCTACAAACACATTAAATCTATTAAAACTCACGTTTTATAGTTAACTAGCTTTTGCCCGCGGCTTCGCTCGCGTTATAAATCTATTAAAACTCACGTTTTATAGTTAACTAGCTTTTGCCCGCGGCTTCGCTCGCGTTAATTTAGAATTTGACAATCAATTCGGGTTGTACTCTGTTTGTAATAATATAATTCAATCATGATTCGAAAGACACGTGGCGCCATCTATTATAATAAGAACGTTATTGTTGTTTTCCTCGGAAACAGTAATTTTTTCAGGATGAAAGGTAGCCTATGTCCGTTTCTGTACACCTGACAACGTATATGCAAAATATTAGGATGATCGGTTCAGTGGTTTAGGCGTGAAAAGGTAACAAACAAACAAACAAACTCATTTTCGCTTTTGTAATATTAGTTAGGATTAGGATTGTAAATTTATAGACGAAAATACTCGTAAAGTCAGTTATAAAGCATTTGTCATTTGAGAAATAACAACATTCTACTGCTGTTACTCGATAATACATATGTAAAGGCCGTATTGTTGTTATGTATTCATTGAAAATGATCTCTATTGCATATACTTGAAAATTTAAAATCGAGAGGCAATATAGCAGGTGTTATTATGTGGGGGTAAATGCGTATATCAATTTGTATCAGTTACTTCGTTTTAATTATTATCTAATGTAATTAAACTGTAAGGAAGCAGTTGAGAATATATCCAATTATTAATTTTATTTATTTGTCGTAAATGTACCTACATTTTATATGTTTTATTAGCCTATATTTTAAAATGTACGTTTATTTATTGAAATTAAACTACTATATACGGATTTTATCGCGTTGTTTATTTGACACTTTATTACAAAATTTAGAAACTGTTACACTACTATTACTATTAAACTTTACTAATTTTTGAGCTAATTAAATTATTGAAACTATTATAACTATTTATACTATTACTATACTATTATACTATTTATACTTATGTTTAATATAATAAAGTGTCAAATAAACAACGCGATAA
The DNA here is from genome assembly GCA_963564715.1 of Catocala sponsa. NCBI lineage: Eukaryota > Metazoa > Arthropoda > Insecta > Lepidoptera > Erebidae > Catocala > Catocala sponsa. The sequence goes on along the minus strand of OY751343.1, from coordinate 23,418,385 downwards.
AATTCGTATACTTATAGTAGTTTAATTTCAATTAATAACATTCGCGTAAACAGAAGACAATATTACGTTTATATTTTTAATAACGAAGCATTCTGCCGATTTTGAATGCTTAGATTTTCATTGAAGTAAACTTAGTCGATTGTAAAATTTCTACTGAAGCGCAATTTCTGTTAGGAATTTACAATATCCCCATGATTATAGTCTAGAATTGAACCTGGTAAACAGTAATATGTTCGCCATGTCTCGTGGGTCTTAAACACAGCGAAGTGTAGGCGTCATATAATATTTCTGTTAGATAACATTTTTCTATCAAGTTTAAATCTTATGATATTTCTAAAAGAAAATGTTGCATTAAAGTCGAAATATATTTTATGTAAACAAAGATGTTAGTTGCCGATGCTTGTAATAAACCTACTCATTATACAGAAGTTATTGACAATACAGTGCAGCGTCCAAAACAAACCTTATAATAATTAGTTCATTACACCTCATATCAAACATAACAACGAGACCTCTTTCGTATCGTTTGTCCTCTAGTATCTATGTATTAATACGTGAAGCAAAAACTGTGTACCCCTTTTTACGAAAATTGTTCGGACTGAGGAGTATGAAATTTGGCACAGTTTATATAGAGAAGAAGGGGCGAATCCTAATATTTATATAAAATATGCATTAGAAATACATTAAATTAATGAAAAAGCACTACACGCACACAACCATGCATTTGACACACGCAGTCGAAGCGCGTAACTATGGTTACATATATCAATATATAATGACATATCAGCAATATCTTATAGGCAAACTTTGGTTGAATTTCGAGCACTAGGCGACCGCTAGTTCTAGTAAATACATATAATAGTTATTTTTAGCGTTGCGTAAAAGTTACGTGAGCAAGGTTCTACATACGCGTTTTATATTCAAACCAGGATCAGTTATCTGCGGATCGGTCGAAGAGTAAGTTGGCAGTCACGAGCGATCGACAGACAGATTGACTAACTAGCTCCTTCATGCTTATGTGATGTCCATTGTTATACGGCTAAATTTGATCACATCGCCGTTGACTAATTGGAATGTTATTATAGTTTTTTATACGTAGTATGCTTTATAATCCAATAGTACATGCACAAGGAAGTGTGATATACGCAACGTTCTCGAATTAGATAAATCGCTTTACTTTGTGAGATTTTCCCAAATTAGCAATGAGGTTAAAATTATAGCCGCTAGGTAATAAGGCCTCCTTGTTATGTGAGACTTCGTGGACGTAAAGTATACGTGTGATAAATTCTGCTTATTCCTATATTACAGTCTAGCTTTTGCGCGCGGCTCCGCCCGCGTGGTACCTACATCAATAAAAAGTAGCCTATGTCCTTCCCCAGATTATAACTATATCTGTACCAAATTTCATCTAAATCGGTTGAGTGGTTTAGCCATGAAATGGTAACAGACAGACAGAGTTACTTTCGAATTTATAATATTAGTAAGGATAATTTGAACACCCGGCATCCCACCTAACACTGGTTTGATATCACGTTTAGTGTTCACCTTAATAAAATAATTTAAAGATATTCCTCATATTTGAATTAAAAAACCATAGAGCCTATAAGTTACTCTTAATTAGTTATTAATATGAAATACATTAAACATAAAAAATAATTACCATGACTCTAACGATACTAAGAAAATTTAATTATGTCATCTACGTATAATAGACGACGTGACTGGCTAAAAATATTCGACGGTTACTACTTTTCACACTTGTAACGAGTTACATAGGTTTTTTTAATGTCGTGTGATAATGGAACCGGTCCAATGATGCAAGAGAAAATTTCAATATTATCGAATAGGAGGGATCTGTGTGTACTCGGATTTGCATGAACGCTTAAGCCTTGACTAATAGCATTCACAGTTTATTTGCTTCGTCACTCGGCTTCGTTATGGTGTAATTAATAGTTTTGGCGATCGTGAAGCATCGGGTTCGATTTTCGCGATGGAACATGATTTGGGTGTGTTTCTTTCAATTTTAGTGAATAGTGTGTGGAAGAAGAACCTCCTTTTCAGCTAGCTAGGTAGCTTGCTAGTTTCTTCACGAACCATTATAATACTCTGCATGACCCAGAATTGAACCCGAGAGCTCACGATCGATCCCTAACATGATCGCCGATTTATGTCGTTGGATCAATAAGGCTGTAATCATACGAAATAAAAAACAAACTGTTAATTTTGTGGTTATATTCGTTATCTTTATCTTGAGAACGATCGCATCATGTATCGTATTGTTGTTTGCTATTTTATTGCTTTCTATAGATTGTTTGCGATTACAGTACCACAGTAAATTCGCAAAATACCACATTTTTACTAATTACAGTTCCACTAAATATTATAATTAGTACTAAAAACTTGTCCTAAAACCGATTTCTGGATGACACAATGGTGTACATGTTGACTGGATTTATATGCGCCACCTAAGTACCAAGTTAACACGCTTAAGAATTCGTGTTGATACATACATAGATTTTCGAAACGACTGTTTTTCTTGTACTTTGTCTCAATGTTGCTAGAGTTATCTGATTTACAGAAAATATCTTGGCGTTTTATTGCATTTAATCAAAGTGTTCCGATTTGCTGCAGAAACAAGACCTCCTTACAGTCTGTTAACGTTCCAGTAGAACTTAAATCATCGGTAATTTCGGAAGGAGATAAGCTCACGGAAATAGACCTATGATGAGACGCAATAAATTAAAAGCGATAATATAACGGTCATTATAAATAATTAGTATGCTAATGATTTGATTACTACAAATTAATATTCTTTCAGAATCCCAACGTTCTCATAGAAATGTAATCATAAACTTGCTAACTAAACGATAATATTTAACGATTAGGATGTATAAAGAGGTTAAATACTCGTAGGAAAAAACTAGTAAGTGTTATCCATGTATGCGCTAATATGATAAAAAATGAAAGTGGACTTCGTTCTCACGGCGATGTGAGATACAACTACTTGATCAAATATTGCTACAAGATAGCGAAGAGAACGTTTTATTTTTGTTGTGCGTTATGAAGTATGGTTTTCCGCCTGCGGTGATTAAGTTTTTTTTAGTGTGATGACGTTTTTGTTACGTCTGCGATAATTATCTCTATCAAGTGTTTGATAAGTTCCGATTAAATTGTAGTCTGGGTAAGGTTTGATTGGGTCTGTAATATATAAAGAATTGTAAGGTTGTATTTACTCATCTGTATATTTCGGGCACGATGCACCGGGATCTTAGATCTGAGTGAAAGATTCAAACCAAAAAAGAGTGATTGATATAGCATAGCGCTTCTATCTAACATAATATTTTTCTAATATTGAATAATATGAGGCGTTTGCTATCGTCTACCGACTTCAATTGCAAAATCCATGTCGCTACTAAAATTAACACACAAATCCATTGCCGCTCTGGTCGATCAGCGCAACATTGTAAATTATGAAGATGGTTGCTCTGTTTTCTTAAACAGAGCAACCATTTACCGTGCAGTTTGTGGGACAGATTTGTTCATTTAGTCATAGTTGTTTGCTATTCCAAGTGTTAGTCGTGCTCATCGAATTCAATATTTGTAAAATCCTGCCGCGTCATAGTTATTGTTTCTGAGAGATATATATGTCAAAGGTATTTATATACATATTTGAATATGTTATTTAAATATATTGCGATATTTTTGACGGTTTCATTGGTACATTTTTTCATGATTTCTTTCATCGTAAGTCTAATAAAAGTTTTGCTTAAGACTTTTTACATTTATGGTAAAACAATGCAGCTCCCACTCGATTTTTATACGAGCCTTGCCAATAGACATCAAATGTACCGTGGGTGGTCTTACTCACTGGACAATAGTATTTATCACCGTTCACTCCAAATCAAACCGATGATACATGCGATTGGAGTTTTACTTTCTATTTGAGTAACTGAAAGGTGTTGATCATATTTAATGTTCTTATCGCGGAGTATGTCGATATCGAATTATTGCCAGAATCCTTCTAAAACCATAAAACAATATATTTTATAATGGATCATGTTTAACTTATCACCAGATATAGTAAAATATAACACTCAAAAATAGTAAATGATCACCAAATTGTACAGCAAAATATATTTAAAGAGATCAAAATAAGTCGACGGCGCCCCACTTTGCGGGGCTCATATTTTCGGGTGGGTTTAAGAAGGAACCTAACATAACCTAACCCTTCCGAGACGGAATGCAGTGATTTGAAGCGTATAGGTGCTCGTTATGATATATTTTAGTAAGCATATTTTGATGCGCAATTACTATTGTTGGTGGTCATTATATTTAATCTCTTTTATAATAGGTACTGGATACACCTATTATTGAAACGATCGCGATTATTAGAACTATTTGTGAACCAAGCAAATGTCTATACATACAATTAAAAACAGCTTATATTTATTGTAAATTTATTTTGTTGATCTTAATTAGCTTACCATACACACATAACATTTATCTGCTGCTCAAACGTCGACCAAAAATATAGGCTATGATTTCCAAGCTTTAGGCTTTTCGATTCCAAATGTTATCGTAACAGTTGAGGAGTCTAACAAATATATCTAATTTTGCATCTATTTTATAAGTAGACATTTAAATTATCGCCTGCTCCGTGCCTCGGAGTGCACTTAAACCGTTGGTTCCGACTGCCATGAACATCTATGGCAGTCGTTATTGGGAAGTCAGTGCCCTCTAATATCCTGACACTGGTCTAGCCTTAGGGTATCGTTAGCCTTCGGGTTGCGGACGTCAGATGGCAGTCGCTCCGTGTAAAAACTGATATCCAGTCAAATCCGGTTAGACTAGAAACCCGACCCCAAGTGACTTGGGAATAATAAAAGCTAGGGAGAAGATTATAAGTAGACATTTATACGTTTAAAGTAAACAAGTATGACAAATTGTACAATATTCACAACGTCGTTACGTCACGATGCGTAGGCTTTATTGCATAGACAAAATGTAAATCTCGATGATTCTCGTTTATGAAAGCTCCAGCAAAAGGTGTTGTGTTTCTTTGCATTTTACGACATTGTAAAGAAATCGTTTAATGCTCAAGTTTCTAATAATAATCGGATCGTTGACGATTTGTTGATTAGAACAAAACTTTTATCGTGCGCATATCAGACTAGTGTTACAAGCGTCCGTAGCCTACACTTACTTGGGGCATAATACTGTAATTTACAACGTCAGTAATATTATAAAATACTAGATGTGCCCACGGCTTCACCTGCGTTTATGATTACTGCGCCGCCCCCGTGGGTTGTAGCGTGATGTTATATAGCCTTCCTTGATAAATGAGCTATCCAACACTAAACGAATTTTCAATTCGGACCAGTAGTTCCTAAGATTAGCGCGTTCAAACAAACAAACTCTTCAGCTATTATAATATTAAATGTTTACGTTACACTGTTTTTTGCTTTTCGCCTGGTACAGGCAAATATTTATGTGAGCCAGTTGATAGACAAATTTAATTTACAAATTTTAATTGTACAATGATCTGACATCCCTCGTGTGAGTATTATATTACCAAAATGTTCATCAATTTCATTCATCACGAACACTTGTCCTGGTATTATAAACTAATACAATTAAAGTTAAGGAACTGCTAAATATCATACATACATAGATTCACGCCTGTTTCCCAGAGGGGTAGGCAGAGACTACGGATTTCCATTTGCTACGATCCTAACACACTTCTCTGTCTTCATTCACTTTCATCACATTCCTCATACACGCCCATCGGTTCAAGGTGCTCTTATCCTGGCCTTTGTCCAGAACGCCTCCGACCTGATCGAAAAACGTTCGCCTAGGTTTTCCTCTTGCGACTGTTAAATACTAAATATAAAGGCAATCAATCAGATTATCCTTATCCAGAAATGTTCTGAAAGTAAATTCTTACACCAACAAGTTATTCAATAGCCGTATTACGAACGTCTTTAATGATTTATAGACACTCTCTAAACAGTCTAACTAAATCTCAATATACATAATTATACACCCAACACATTAAATCTTTCGCAACACCACAAACAGCTGTTTTAACATGGTCGTACAAGTTATATCTAATTTCATAAAACTGCACCTAATTTATTATACTTATTGGCCTCAATATTATTATCGGCAATGTATTTATCAAACGCTTAAATCCTTTACTTTCACACTTCTAATAATATTTTTCTCTGAGCAGGGTTATCGAATGTCCAATTATTATCAGCCATAATATTCATGTCTTGTTAGTCGAAGGCGTAATTCATTTATTAATTTAGGTCACAAAGTGACACTTATGGACGTCAAAGCTTACTGAAATTTCTAAATTTACATTTAAGTTTGTTGCTAGGTTCAGTCGAAGGGTAGTAGAGTCAATGAGAACATACCTGCAAGAAACTTATCTATGTTATTGCCTTCACCAGTCATGTTAATTAACCTAGACTTGTTTTGTTTACACGGTATACGAAGTAAAACATTTAAATACCAATTAATATTATAAATGCGAATGTTTGTTTATTTGTTACACTTTCACGCCTTAACTACTCGACCGATCATCATGAAACTTCTCATACATTTTGTCAGGAGTACAAAAAATACGAGCAACCATTCATCCAGAAAAAGTACTGGTACTAATCAAACCTAATCTACATTTACGGGAACAAAGCCGCGGGTAAAATCTAGTGTATTTATGTTTTTCAAATTTATAATGTATCAACTTTATTACTTCCCTATAGGGGCATGATATTGGTTAGTTTCAAAGGTTGTGTATCAAATGCCCCATACAGATGAATCAAATATGCATCTCTTGGCATATTGCTAGTGAAGAGATCTCTCAAACAACTACGATCCGTACACGCGCAGTGATACGACACGAGAACGCACTTTTATTAATAAAATGACAAGGGTGCTCGCTAAAATGAACCCCCAGCGTTCTCCCCTGGCCTCCACCTGGACAGATATTAAGTATTTCAACAAAATATGTATACCTGTATAACAACGCAGGTGACACTTTTTAGGCAAAACGTAATATTACCTACCTAACAGATTTGTCAGATAATCTAATAATTGTTTACTACAAGAAAAGTTATAAATTTATAATTTTATTCCAAGTCGTCATTCAATTGAATTAAAAGCAATTTATCGATTCCGCCATGACTGAGTTACGAATATCTATTTTACAAAACTTTGAAATATATATCCCAATTAACAAGTGTTTTAGAGTCACATGTTATTTATACTAATATTATAAAAAGGAAAGATTTAAATGTTTGGTTGTAAGGATTTAAGTCGAAACTACTTAACCGATTTTAAAATTCTTTTCCCATTAGAAAGCAATATTATCACCGAGGAACATAGGCTACATATATTTTATTTTATTTGCCTTACCTACTTTTACGCGAGCGAAGCCGCATGCAAAAGCTAGTTTACAATAAATTGGTAACCCTAGTGGTTATTGCCACACAGCCACACCCATCCACATTATCATAATGTTGCAGTTGTTTAAAAAATACTTGTATATTACAACTCATTCTCGGCCTCTTAAGTAATGGCGAAAGATTTATCAAAGTTGATTGAACTGTAAATACAATTTAAATCGTAGTTTGAACGGAACTAACCAACTGTCTTTACGATTTAACCTAATGGTCACACGAGCGGTCATATACAGCAAATTTTAATTATGTCTGGTTATCTAAGACTTGACAAGTTAAAAGTAAAAAATACTTCGATATATCAAATGATCCAATTTTCGGACGTATTGTTTTGTACCTACTCTATGAAAATATCTGACACGACTAACCTGCTTCGTTGGGTTTGTATCATAGGCTTCCGCTGGGCGTTAGCCTTAGCTAAATTAAAAAATCTTATATTTATGTAAAGTCAATGTTATCATTATGAACGAGAATTGACAGCTACCTGTGTTCTATGTTCAACAAAGCGAGGGTAGAACCAATGAGAATAACTAGCAAGAAACTGACTGCTACTCTTCTTAATCTTCAACTTAATAATATTATTCATTTAAAAATTAGATCTGTATGGAGGTGCAAATAATACACCACGTACAATTCCCAAAACAATCAAGCAATGAATTTTCTATGTTCTCTGATTCTAGTGTAACACAACTCCTATTAAGCTATTTCAAATAAGTTCATAATGCAACCTAGTTATATTCCAATTGTTTCAAACTATGCTATAAGTCTAGTACTTAACTAAGTGTGCGATGGTTTGTGGTAAGTCCGCCGTGTGCGTGGCCTCGCCGTTCAGTAATAGCTACATGAATGTATTATCTTTGGGTCACGCCTAACTAGCTGGTGAACTGTGGGTCCGCGAGTCAATGTACTTACTACTAATATGTTTAATGTAGACGTGAACTCATTTTAAACCTTAGCACTACATAGCTGTAAAATTTCTTCGCAAAAGTAAATCACAACGCCAGTCGAACCCATCCGAATTGATTCCGATCAGGTACGTCGCATACTGCAATGGTCGTCAGATATCTTCCATACTTTAGTATGCAGGCATGAATACAGAGATGACCAGTAGCTTAATGGGTCGCCTAATGAATGCCATCACTGTACGCATCGTAATAGTTTCCATTCCATCTTCCATCTAAAATGTAGATACTTACATGACATAGTTGCTTAAGTTGTGTTTAAGTCACGACCAGTCTGTAAGAACACAACAAATTAAAGATCTATGTCCGAAGACAAAGTTATCTTTACGCTAAATATTGACAAGGTATTATCTTCACAAATGTCAAAACGGTTATACTTCTTTTGTTGTTACATTTGTTACGTTTAGCGCCAGACACGGTTCCATACTCACGATTTGTTATGATCACGCGCCATGATATACCATAAGACCGATTTTATCGCGCCGATCTGCACCGTAAAATCCATAATTTCAGTAAATGCTCTTATTGTGCAGTGACATTCGATATGATCCGATCTACAGAACTCTGACCCTTTAAAATGTCAATCGTGGCAGGATTTAGTGAGACTGTTCAACAATAAGTGAATTATGTTCCACGTGCAAGGGTCCTTCGAGCAGTCGTTGCGCTGCGGCGACGAACTGTCTCCTAACGGGAATAAAACATTGGCCGCTTTGGCAAAAATCCATAAACATTGCACCGGTAAAGCACACGCAAACGGGTGCGTGGATCACAAGCATAATCCTTTGACAAAATCTGACTCAAACACCAGTCTGCAGTCGCGAAAATCTTTTCGTAATGAATGCATTATAGAGATCAAAGAAGCTGATAAGAACAATCATAATACTGTCAAAAATAATGATGGAATGTTTAAAAGCTTCAGCAACAGTACCAGCTCATACGAAGGTCATAGCGACACTGATTCTGAGAACACTTTCAAGTCTCGCCCAGACCAAAACAAAATGACAGATCCGTGCGAACGTTTATTTGCTCAGTGTACGAAAGCTTCTTTGATGAAGACCGCTCGAATGAGATATGCTGACGACAGTGTCATATCCGCTATGCAGGACGAAGTGGATGGTGAAAAGACCAAACAACCATTTAGCAGAACTCCTTTGAGGGGTAGCTTTAGGGAAAGAAAATCAGGAGTCGTTACTATCGAAGAAGTAAAATCAGACTGTTCAAATAATGACGAAGAGTTGGCCAATGCAGTTCTTTTTGATGAGAAGAGAAAAACACCAACTCAGACTAAGCCTAGTCTGCAGCGCCAAACATCTTCGTCAAGCACCGCTAGCAATGGAAAGAAAACTAATGGAACTAAACCTCCATGGAGAGTTGCGAGCAAGAATGGAATTCCAACCGAACCATTTGTAAGGACGCCATCATTTAGAGGCAGTATTCGGAAGAAGACTATCAAAAACGATGGGATACCATGGAAAAGATTATACGAATTGTCGCTTTGGAGGAGATATGGTATCAGTTTTACTGCAGTGGGTGCTGACACTGAACGGGCCTTGCTTAGGCCTTGGACTGAGCTGTCTTCTCAAGCAGAACCGCCACCATATGAGGTAAGTTTTGTGGCTATTTAAATTGTATAAGGTCGTTGAGACAGTTTCTATCTATAAATTGATGAGTCAGAACATTTTGTATAAAATATCATATACTTAACGATCAAAGTAATGAGTCATGAGTGCAGTGTGCAACCAGGTAGATTTCCATTAATATTGTTCGTCCAACGCAAAGATATAATATATTATGTGTCCATGAGTTAAGGTCTCTATTATTGACATGTTTTATGCTAAATCTTAGACACCACTTCTTAGTCGTTCCTTCTTGACAGAATGGTCGTGGTCATCATGTTGTCTAGGTGTCTAGAAGAGTCGACGTCACACGCCTCACGATGTCCTGCCATTTCTTCCGGTTAGCGGCATGTCTTGTACACTCATGCAATGAACCGCCCACGTCTGACTTAACTTGGTCAGTCCATCTCATGGGTGATATGCCGCGCGCTCTCCTGCCTTCCACCTTTTCTTGAACGACCAGACGCTTTAGAGTCAGTATTATCCCTTGACACGTGCCCAAAGAATCTTAGAATACTCGTCTGAACAGTTACTGATAGACGCTACACTACACAAACTACTTCATTCTAATTTACACATTTAGCTCTATTGCGTGTAGTCATAGGTAATGTTGTTGTTTCTCAAGTATCTAATGAATGTAATATAAAATAGATTATTTGCATTAAGTATCAGTCCTGTCTGTGAACGCCATACGTAGCTAGTAATCTGGAGGCTATGTATGTATTAGATTCTCTGCAAAGTTGTTGACAGACGTACATAACATAACGATTGTTTACTCTCGAAGGCTGAACTAAAATAGATCACCACCAGTTTACCAAATTATATAATATCAGCCCTGTATTAAACTCTGTCACTGCTGGGCACGGGCTTTTCTCAGTGTGAGAAGGTTAAGGCCATAGTCCACCATGCTGGCCCAGCTGACAGACTTCACATATCTTCGAAAATATTATGTAGAACTCTCAGACTTGCAGGTTTCCTCACGATGTTTTTCTTCGCGCAAGCAAGCGAGCAATAATTAACTATTTAATTGGCACATAACTTCGAAAAGTCAGTGATGCGTGCCTTGGGATAGAACCCGAGACCTCTGCGTGACCATCCAACGATCTCCCACTAGGCTATCGCTGCTTACCAGATTGAGTTCTACATAACAGATGACGAGCCGACTGCTGCTTACATTGAGTTCAATGTGCATGAATAAAGAATTTTTTGACGGCAAACTGATAAATACGGGACAGACAAGTGAAACGGTTGCTAGCTAGTGGCGCACTCATGTTTATTGGTTTACGCGAGTAGTGGTGCGAAGGCACACACACACACATACATAACATACGTAACATGCCTCCCCTTAGCTTAAAAATACAAATTAAATAACTAAATAACTATAAAGGTATAAAACTTAGCGCAATCTGCGATCGGATAAGTCGCAATGCACATGGACCTACACCATTAAAGCAGCGATATATTCAAAAACTTTCTTTCTCAATATCGTTCGAAAACAGTACCTACATAAGGCCTAACTGGGCTGTGGCTCACGCAAAATAAGTCGACGTCAGAGTTGCGCCGGCGGCGCGGGCCGCTCTTTGATATCTCACTCGTGTTTGGCAGGTAGCTCGCTGATCGGTGGCACGACAGCCTCATTACCGATCGCGAGCCGTCACGATGTATCGTAATAACTAACTGTGTTAGGGAGGCCGACAGCCAACTGACTGGTTTGTGAGTAATTTTGATGATTTATGTCAAAAATGTACATACGTACGTACATTCACGTATGTATATCTTAAAGGTAGGTAACACATTTTTAATATTTGAGTTACATACACATTTTGTTAACTACGCTAGTCGCAGGTAATAGGAAGCGAACGTTTTGTATGAATATATTGCCAGACTCAGTGGTGATACTGACAATTGCCCATTGAAGATCCCAATAATACTTCGCTTGTTCAGAAATTCGAACGGGAGACGGTATCACAAGGAGAAACAAAAAAAAAATTGGGGCAGTATTTGGCGATTGCCGATAGAAGTGAAAACTTTAATCCTTGATCATAAACACTTCTTTATAAACCAAAAATAATTCAAAAATGGAAAGCGTTCGGTTACGATGACGCGAGTTCCATGATTTTTGTTTACCCAAGAAGTGCTTAAAGCGCCTAAAGAAGGTTTCACTTAAAAAAAAAAACGGTTTGCACTCCGGGAGTGGCGGCAGAAGTGAAAACTTGAATATTAACGTTCTGCATTGTTCATATTTTGGAATGGTTAGGGAATAATTTTGCACGAATTGCTTTAATTATCAGTTTAAAAGTACTATCATTTATGTGGTAAAATACAATATTCATTTATTGCGCTATCGTACACAAACATGACAATTCTCCCTCCGTCTTACGAATTTTCGATCAGGTCACATGTCCTGACGCGAGTTTAAATTTTTTTACCCATTACAAAAAAAGTGTACAGCGCCGCTAAAGAAGTTTTCACTTCAAAAAATTTATGTATTTTCTCTTTGAATATCATTATAATTCCATCCATATATCATATTTCAGACTGTTGTTGTGGTTAGGTGATAGCTAGCTTGTCTTTGGTCTGCATTTTATATTCTACGCGAAGAAAAAGTTAAACACGGCATAAAAGTACATTTACTGTTGCTAAAATTACCTCTCGTTTACAGCTCAAGCCACATTCTTAGTCTCGCTTTTCCATGCGTTAAATTATTATAAATCGATTCTTAAAGTGGTGTAAATTGAAACCGCAGATGTTTATGTTATATTTTCTCGTATGAGTTTCCTCTTATTAAATTACTTATTTTATTAAACTAAGCTATTACGTATTATGTTTGTCACCACAATAGTCTCACAGTCCAACGAGTTCTGAATTTTAAACAGATAATTCGATCGTCGTCAAGGTCGGACGAAATATTTGTGAAAAGAGTCTTGTATTTATGGTCCAACGGCGTATGCGCGAGTGTTGGCAACTACCAATTGTAAGGACCCGGCATAAATTTTAATCTGCCAGGCCCTATTGGCTTTATGGATTAACTTTATGTATTTAGTATGAACGTATTTAAAGAGTTGAAATGCTCTTAATCTTATCGTTGCCGGTCGGTCTGTTTGCGCTGAGGTGACATAGTTACTCGTTAAAGGTCCAATGATATTTGCCATACTAGCAGATAAATCTGTTCCTTTGAAAGAGCGGATAAGCGAGATATGCTGTATCGTCGTTATCACCAAATGTGTAGTGTTGGTTTGTTTTTCAAAATGTCTTGAGCTAAAATATGAGGACTTATTGAAGTGAAAACTTCTTTAGGCGCGTTGAGCACTTCTTGGGTGAACAAAAATCATGGAACTCGCGTCATCGTCACGCTTCCACGTTTTTTTAGAATATTAACAATATCTCAGAAATGGTGCGTCCTACGCAGAAAAATAACGAAATTTTGACCCCTTTAATAACCACTAAGAGAGTATCAGGAACTAGCATCCGACCCGACACTTTCTTTTTTTTTTTGGTTTATAAAGAAGTCCTTGAAATTAAACTACTATATACGGATTTTATCGCGTTGTTTATTTGACACTTTATTACAAAATTTTGAAAACTGTTACACTACTATTACTATTAAACTTTACAAATTTTTAAGCTAATTAAATTATTAAAACTATTTATACTATTACTATACTGTTTATATTTGTGTTTACACTTTCCCCGAGGTTTTCAAATAAACAACGCTATAAAATCCGTATATAGTAGTTTAATTTCAATGAATAACATTCGCGTAAACAGAAGACAATATTTATAAAGAAGTGTTTATGATCAAGGATTAAAGTTTTCACTTCTATCGGCAGTCCCCAAAGAAAGACACAATTTTTTTTTTTGAAATCTTGTACTTATCTCCTATTACACCTAAGATTATTCAGGTATTCCATACTAGCAAACATTCAGATTTCCGCTTACCGTTACAGTTATTTTAGTGGTTGTTGTGCATATTCAGGGTTTGAGAGAACATTATTTCTTTTTAAAGATTACTAGCAACTTGGTTAGTTATTGGTGAAGATGATGAAGATCAAACATATGATCTTTTCAATTGGAACTCCAACGTCTTAAACATTGGACTAAGACTTAGACTGAGAGGTAAAGTCATTTTAAGTTTATAGTATTACTAGCTTTTGCCCGCGGCTTCGCTCACGTTAATTTACAATTTGACAATCAATTCGGGTCGTACTCTGCTTATAATAATATAGTTCAATCATTCGAAAGACACATGGCGCCATCTATCATCATAAGAACGTTATTGTTGTTTTCCTCGGGAAGAGTAATTTTTTTCAGGTTGAAAGGTAGCCTATGTCCGTTTCTGTATACCTGACAACGTATATGCAAAATTTCAGAATGATCGGTTCACTGGTTTAGGCGTGAAAAGGTAACAACAAACAAACAAACTCATTTTCGCTTTTATAATATTAGTTAGGAAGTTAGGATTAGGATAATACTATGTACTTATGTTACTATTTCCTTGTATATCATTATTTGTCATGACTTTTGAGACTGTTAGTTTTTATTTCAAGAGACAACAGTGCACCTGTACTAAAATATTTTTCTGTATCGCGAGTGATTTTACATACATTTAATCATTGGACACAAAGAACATTCAGAATTGGAACAATTATTTGTGAATCACACATATTTTTGCCTCGTGTGGGGATCGAACCCACAACACTCGATGCAGTGTTAAGCATCCGCTGTCTCATCTTTTGTCGCTAGTCGATATTCTTATTAGTATGGTCCCAAGGTAGTGTTATTTCTCAAATACTAAACTGAACCCAAGGTACCAGGCGATCATAAAGTCTAGAAGCAAATCGTCTCGGTTCACATTCGTGTATCACGTGCATCGTGTCGCCGCTGGCGAGCCGTTACGTACCCATGTTACTCGACCTCTTCGTGATCTGAAAACGAAAGCGATAGGTAATAGCTGTGTGAACGATATGGTCAAATCGTACATCGTAATCATAATCGTAATACCATGTTAAGATTTGAAGAAAGTTCTGGGATACAGATTGGTTGCCGCCATGATTAAGGGAACTCATTTCGCTAGATCCCCATATGGAGCTGGTTTACCTTTGTCTATTTATATGTCTTAGATTGAGCGATAGCTTGGTCAGGAGCTTTGCTTAACTGATAAAGGTCTTTAGTCTAATTTCATGGCATGCACCTCTTGGGAGGTCATGTGATGTGTGTTACCTAATGTATAACAGTACATAAGGAAAAAGTCTAAAGAAATGTAATATG
This sequence comes from Catocala sponsa, assembly GCA_963564715.1. Classification (NCBI taxonomy): domain Eukaryota; kingdom Metazoa; phylum Arthropoda; class Insecta; order Lepidoptera; family Erebidae; genus Catocala; species Catocala sponsa. The sequence continues at coordinate 23,403,076 of OY751343.1, read as the reverse complement.
TTACAGGTCTTCGTGTCGGCCATTGTCACGTAAAGTGGTTTAGTTTCAATGTATAACAATTGTATAATCATAAGACAATTACAAATATTATTTAAGACTAGCCGTTACCTGCGACTTCGTCCGCGTAGATTTTAACTAAAAAGTGTTTGTCTCCGCGGAACCCTATTTTTTTCTAAAATCATAGTAGCCTAAGTTACTCCTTATAACATCAGCTATCTGCCAGTGAAAGTCCCGTCAAAATCGGTTCAGCCGTTTCGGAGATTAGCCGGAACAGACAGACAGACAAAAATTTAAAAAATATATGTTTTCGTATAGGTGCCTTATATACTTTCATATGCATTAGATAAAAAGCTGTTATTTTGACATTACAAACAGACACTTCAATTTTATTTATTTGTATAGATGTATAGAAGATACGTTTCAATTTGAGCATAATTTTTCGTAATGTTAATGTTAATCTGGTCTTGGTGGTCCCTTGGCGTAAGTTTGTTCTTTCGCTGGTCGCCAATGGTGAGGGTTCTATAACCGGATCGAGAAAATTATTTTTGAGATTTTCTGTTAGGAAATGATCAAATAAATTGCGTTAAAATATATTTCAGCTGAATTTAGACGATTTTTGTGTCCGTTGTTAAGTTTCTAAAGCCATAGCATGAACGGGGTTAACAGATTAACCCTGTAATGTTCTGAGTTACGGGGTTAATTTATTACAATCAGCAATACTTGCTGTAAGTACTCATCTCTTAGTCGTATTCAAATTCCATTCGTCGGTAATAAATCTAAAGCGAAACTACATTTCATTGCGATGCAAATTGCGCTCCAGCGATGATCATTTGTATGTGATTGTTAGACAGTACGTTACGAAAGTTATATTGATTATTATTGATTGAGTGATTGAGTGCCGTCGTGTCGCTGTTATGGCAGACACGGCTGTGTACGTTGTGTTTATTAAATAAAACTACTTGTTACGGTCCGATATGTCAATAAATAAATGTGCGTTTAAATATTTTTGTAAGTCATATGACGTATCTGTCGTATGCTGGTGTCTTTTGCCGCGATGCGTGATACTAAAAATAAGGTTTTTAGGGTTAGAAATCATCTAGATCATCACCCCCTCGCTGTTGGCAGAGCGAAGGGGTGTGTTAGACTTCATGTGATCCATAGTTTATATGTAAAAAGTATTAATATTCTTGATATATGTGGTGACAAATAAATACGAAAGTGAGTTTGTTTATTTGTTTGTTTGTTATGCTTACCGATCATCATACAATTTCGCATACACGTTTTCGGGTGTTCAGAATAGGAGATAGGATACATTTCATCCAGAAAAAGTAGGTACTTTTGAAAATGTTACCTGACATAACCTACATTTACGCGAGCGAAGCCGCGGGCAAAATCTAGTATTAAACGACTGGACCGATTGTGATGAAATTTTTTGTGTGTGTTCAAGTGGATTCGAGAATGGTTTAGATCTGTTATTTTTAAATTTTTTTTTTCGTGTTTTCAAGACTACGTCTGTCGGAACAGAGCCAGTATCTAATAAATACCTGGCTTAAACAAATATTATACTGAATTTCTGCAATTCTAACTTACAGCACAGACTCTGAACCTGTGCCAAATAGGTAACAATTAAATAGGTTTACCCTTTATTACATGGGTAATGTACAAAATATAGGTACATTTTATTCTTCAAGAATGTGGATTCTTGTGTGTCCGTAAACAAAAATGTTGAGGTGAAATACATAGACAAGAAAATATGCCGCGTGCCATAAATAACTTCATGTAATCCTAGCTTTACTATCATAGGCAAGGCTACGCATCTTATCACGAAGGCTTTAAGAAAGATTATCCTCGAGGCAGCCTTACTCTGTTTCCACAAAACCTAGCCCTCAGCTGCAAGTACAAACAATAGCTATAAATGCAAATGCTCAATGCCGCTGATTTGTTACAAGGCTTACATAATAAGGCGAAGAGGCACGCGCGAATACAAATGATACAAATGAATTGCAGATCAGGATGTCGTCTTGTTGAAGAGCGTGGGTATTGTATTGCGACAGGGTTAAATTTTCAGCTATGTTTTAGAGCTGTCATATGGGAAGGTAAGGGGCGATAGCTTAGGGAGATACCACTATAACGAGTGCAGATGTCTCGAGTTCGAGTTTCTAAATAACTAGCTAGCTTTAACTGTCAACTCCATAAGAAGAGCTTCGGATTCATTGAAATTAAACTACTATATATCAAACCCAAGATGAAGCAAACCACAGCTAGACTTTATGATACTTTGAGCTCATTCTGCGTAAATAGAAACACAAATGATTAAATTATGTTCGGGCACTTTGAAATAACTACACTGGAACATTGAGGCAACAATCTTAGTCTCCCCGTGACCATGGCTGCTGAAAAGCAACCGAAACGTCGGGGAAAGTGTAAACATAAATAGTATAGTAATATTATAAATAGTTTTAATAATTTAATTAGCTTAAAAATTTGTAAAGTTTAAAAATAGTAGTGTAACAGTTTCTAAATTATGTAATAAAGTGCCAAATAAACAACGCGATAAAATCCGTATATAGTAGTTTATCAATGAATAACATTCGCGTAAACAGAAGACAATATTAAGAGCTTCGGATCTATAAGGTCTTCGTTTAGAAGACATGTGATGTTAACAAGTCGTATTGGAACAGCCTTTTTCATTATGACCCTACATCAATATTTAAATATTGGTGTAGATTCATATGTATACAGTCTCACGTCTATGTAATAGAAGAAATTCTTGTCAGGAAAAATCAATAACATTGTATATCGTCGGGTAAACCGTTACCAATTAATTGGTGATGGAGAACTTTCCCACTCTTAAGCTAACATATTACAGAAACATCACAAGCATTTGCTAAAAAAAAGATATGGTTCAACCTATTCTATATACTTATAAAATTTTATCAAAACCCGTTCAGCTATTTTGTAATAATACGTAACAAATATACAAAGTAATGTAATATTTATATAATTCTTAAGTATGTTTTACTACAACGACCGCTTATTGTAAACTGTTGACGCAAAATCTAATAGGACTCTTTATATTATTTCTTTGAATCGTGCAATACAGCACATTAATTATGTAGTTCCTAGAACTTTTAATGTATAGACGTCTCAGAAAGGTGTGGCTATATTTTAGAACCGTATAGTTGTCGTATGTTTATGTCCATAGAGGTAGGTAGAGTTCGATTACACCTACTTTTTATATATTAACAAGATATCGACCCTTCGAAGATGAAATGTTGTAACCTAATTCAGTTTTTCGAGCTGCATCGACATGTGTATTTAAAATGATGATGTACGCAAAAAATCAGCATAAAACCTTTTTTTTATCAAATCATTTATAGCGTGCTGCATAGGCCCATAGATAAATACCTTAACCTAAATTTATATGTTATAAAATTTTATAATACATACACACAACACCATCTAGCCCAAACTAAGCAGAGCTTGTACTATGGGTACTAGACAATGGATAAACATACATATATACTTTGTTCTTGTTTTATAAATACATACATATTATACCTATAGAAACACCCAGACCAAGACAAACATCCATGTTCATGCACATAAATGTTTGACTTGTGCGGGAAAATAATGTGTGTAAATATTCTTATAACTCTCCACAAATGCTGTGAAAGATATAATTTCATAATTACAGAACGTAAAGAGGTGAAAAAACTACAAATATGATCACCAAAAGAAAAAAATAAAAAGTAAAGAGAAAAATGAAACTGAGTTTTTGGTTTTATGGCTTACCTGGATAGTAGTATTTTGACTTTTACTACATTTCATCATACGTATGTACTTATGTATGTACTTTAAACACCTATTGGGGTCTACAGGACAAAGCCAGATTTCGTGCAACTGACTGACTAGTTACGAAGGCATTAATTACCTCCAGACATAAGATTAATATCTTTACTTACTGACACATTCAAGTAGGTAATTAAAACATTAACCTTGTATCGATAAAGCAGCATATAAGACTAATAGGTATTTGATATGTAACGAGGAAACTATAGACTGATTACCATATGTATACGCAAGCGCATGGTTTAAAGACATAGGTATGCTAGACCATAACGCACGGAATGCTTCTCCGCGCTTCTACTAGCCATTAAGGGTCCCAATTCCACTTTTCCAACTGTCAAAATATAATGGTTAGTAACTTCATTTAAGTCATTGCTGCATTTATGCTACTTACTAGCCTTAGGAGGCAAAGCGTTAAGACTATGAGAAGATGTCTGTACAAAAGTCAAAGCCACTCTTTTCCCATCGCCTTTGAATTTTGATATAATACCATAAAATTTTGTCCATTTTGGTCATCAGAAGTTAACTCAGATGGCGATAAAGAGAACTATGCTCGGCGTTTTCTTGTGGGATGGAATCAGTAATAAGGAGATCCACAGGAAAACTAAAGTTGTCGACATAGCTCTCTACATAGCCAAACTGAAGTGGCAGTGGATAGAGCATATAGCGCGCAGAACCGATGACAATTGGGGCTGAAAGGTTCTGGAGTGGCAGCTACGCACCGGAAGACGCAGCAGGTGGCCGACCACCGACGACCTGGTTAGGGTTGCGGTAAGCGGTTGCTGCTGACGGCCCAAGACCGGCTTGTGTAGAAAACCTTGGGCTTATCATAAATATAGCTCCAGCAGTGGATGTCATTCGGCTGAGATGATGACTATTTACCAATACGATAGACATTTTTATAACCCACATTCACATGATGTAACCGACAATATTGACAGATCTGTTTACCAAAGCAATATAAAGTCGTGTGGACCCTGTTAGCAAATGTTATAGTGATAACAAAAAGTTTATAACATATGCATCGAAATTACAATAATATGTGTGTGTGCGGTCACGATTCTGTTACAGATGAGTTTCTAATGTATACTTAGATGATAGAAATACATTATTCGTGGCTAAAGTTAATCTAGAAAACGATTAGACATATGTGTATATGTTAGATTTGTTTTGAGCCGAATACGACTTCAGAGATCTAACCAACGTGCTTCAAAGCATCCTTGATGCACCTCTAAGAAAGTAGCAGAGCTATATACAGTGTGATTTGGTGTCTATTGAAGTCTATCATATATGTATATGATATATTGCTTTAAGGTCGTAAGGCCTCCGATCGCATCACTTTTGGACGCGCTTATTTCCATAGGTTGAGTAGTAAGCAACCAAACGAAATTTTTGCCTGAACCTAGCAACTAAAATAAATGTAAATTTAATAAATTTAGTAAACTCATTACAATGAAGACAAGTAACACAAGTAGATATAATGATAGTTTGTTAATTACACTTTTTAAAGGTAGAAACCTATTGTTCTCTTTTATCTATACTAATATTATAAAGCTGAAGAGTTTGTTTGTTTGAACGCGCTAATCTCAGGATCTACTTGATCGAATTGAAAAATTATTTTTTTGTTGGATAGCTTATTTATCGAGGAAGGTTATAGGCTATAACATCACGTTACGTCCCACGGGGGCGGCGCAGGAATCATAAACGCAGGTGAAACTGCGGGCACATCTATATTAAATAAGCTTCAGACGGCGTGATTTACATGAATCATACTATACAGATAGATTTACATGAATCATATTATATAGATTTTTTTTTCAGTAGTTAGTGTGTGTTGAACTTTATACATTTATACGTGCAAAAATTAATTAATTATTATATTTAACTATTTAGAATAATTGCACCTCAGTAATTGTATAATTTAACATCATACAATATAAATAGTAGTCAAATACTTGACAGTTTGATTAGCTATAAAAGGCGTAGCAACACTGCTATCTGTCACTTCTTGTTGTGAGCTGTAAGTGAACGGACATATAAAACTTCCTTGTGTCAAAGTTTAAAACTATAAAATAAATAGTTAAAGTGTTTGTACAGTGTGTTATTTAACCCATAACCTCTAACAGTGTGTGATATTGAAATAAACATACCGACTGCCAAAAATATACGTCTGTAAATTGTCAAACACAAATAATTTTGCTAATATATCTCCTATGAATAAACACAGCTTCATTATCATACCTATAACAATATAAAATATAGCAATAATATAAAATAATAATAGTATGTAGGTATCTATAAAATTCGATAAACGATCAATATGATTCAATGTCTAAGTGCTATTGTGTTGTAAATATATGTGGAGTATTTGCATCGACCATCTATCAGAGCCGTGAGAAAGTGGTCTAAGAACACGCGCGCATTCACCACTAACGACTAATGTTAAATAACTTACATACTTGTTTAGATATTTTTGAATGAATTGCTTATTTTTTACTGTTGGAATATCGTGATTTATTAAGTTTCCGCTTTGATAAATGACAATTGCACATATTAAGTCAAAGTGAAAGTCAAAATCATTTATTCATTTAGGTCACAAAGTAACATGAACGTCAAAGTATATAGGTTAGTGAGTTTACTAAGTTACTGAAGCTACATTTAGGTTAGTTGCTAGGTTCAGGCAAAGGGTTGAGCCTATGAGAAGAAACCTGCAAGAAACTCACGGTATTATTATGCTCTCATATTTCTGAGGCAGTAGATATGTGTTACACTTTTTAATTTTTAATTGTTGTCAAGGTTGAATTTTGTACATCATTAAAGAAAATAGTAATCAAAATAAATCTTTCTGTGGAAACTGTATTAAAATTGGTTGCAAAATGAAATTTGGATAAATAAAAAAGTGGGCTGTAGTAGGGCTATCTCCCTCGGACAGCTGCATTTAAATTGCTGTTTCACGTCATAGTTTGTATTGATCATCCTTTTTTTGACATTTGACATTTAACCTCACTACCAGATTTGAAATGCTTGTATTTTATTTATTTTTGAGTATCAAAGATTCTTTTTAATGTTGTAACTATTTGTAAAAAAAAAACTGAGTCAACTACTGTATTGCAACAAGACACATTTTTATACAATGTGCTGCTACTGAAATAGCAGCGATAGCTCAGTGGGGAAACCAACAGAATGCAATGCAGAGGGTCTCGTGTTCGAACCCACGTCGCGCACCTCAGACTTTCGGAAGTTATATGACTTTTCGAAATTATGTGCGTATTGATTGACAATTATAGCCTGCTCCGTGCCTGCCGTCGGTCCCGGCTGCCATGAATATGGCAGCCGTTATTGGGAAGTTAGTGCCCTCTAATATCCTAACACTGGTCTAGCCTTAGGGTATCGTTAGCCCTCGGTTTGCGGAGGTCAGATGGCAGTCGCTCCGTGTAAAAACTGATATCCAGTCAAATCCGGTTAGACTAGAAAGCCGACCCCAAGTGACTTGGGAATAATAAAGGCTAGGGAGAAGTGCTGCTACTGAAAAATTGGGGGAAATTGGGAATTGAATACGGAATAATTGAGAAGTTTAATTCTTAGTTAATTATAGTATAGTTAAGAAATTCTCGGACGTAGATGATGTAGTGAATGAAACATGTAGAGAATGTCTACAAATGTGTCTAGTAGTCAACAATAGACTCGCCTTGTTTCCGTTGGACTTTGGAACAAAATAGTTTACCAAATTGATATGTAATACACCTCTAACCATCTTTTCTGATCTAAATATACATAATATACAGTTTCGAGCAATATCAGACCGTTTATGGCGACTTATACCCTTAAGCCTCCTCTACACAATGGCCCATGATGGGCGATTAAAAAAGTGGCCATCATCGCCGCGATCATGGGTTGATCTCTACACAATCGTGCGTGCCTGTACTCGCCCATCATGGGCCATTGGGTAGAGAGGATTTTTTTTTTTTTTGCTCGTCAAAATGACCACACTCCACCTGATGGTAAGCAGTCGTGTTGTCTAAGAGCAGTGGCCTCCACACCGCCCTCATAGCAGCCGAGGCGATGTTGAGGTCTCTACTTTGACGGCCTGAGAAGGTGCTTTTTCACGTCCCGCTTTACATTAGTAAGCATTATGTTCAGTTACTAGTTTAAAGTAGAAATAGCTTGTGTGCTCGCCATGCCTTATGCTAATAGTTTCGCAGTACAGATATTTGTATCAGCAAACAATGGTAATGTCGCAACGTCTTTAGATTCATTGTTAATCTCCGACATAATTTGTCTCCTACACCGATACTGTTGCGAAATGACGCGTTGGGTGCTTTGACTACTGGGACACTATTGTAATAATGTAATTGGCTGCTCGGATGGCGTAGTGCCTGCTACTACGCCAAGTGTTGTGGATTCAAATCCCACATGAGACAAAAATATGTGTGAAGCAAAAAATTAAATATAAGAGGGGTGACTTCGGTGTGTTAGAAATGAACCAGTTTGCGTTATAATTTTGTGGTAAGTGTGATGATCAGTGCTTGTAATGAATAGACTTTTTTTTTATAAATTGGCAGATTGAGGGAAAAATCCATCATGGACATCTGAGAAGGGACGCTCAGATAGTGCTGGACTCCTACCAGCTAAAAACCCCAATATGTCATTTCCAACTTTTTCTCCGTTGAAGACGGAGGCTTAATTTCAGTTTTCTAATTAAAATAACAATGACATCGCATTCCTCAAGTGCGTTGTCTTTGTTGTAATGAATACACTAGCTCTGGGCCACTATCCTCGTATAAGTTTCATATAATATTCTGCCGGGCACGAGCATGTTTCCTATGTGATAAGGATTAGGCCATAGTCCACCATGTTAGCCCAGTGTGGGTGGGCAGTCTTTACACATTCTGAAGAATTCTCAGACATACAGGTTTACTTTCCATGTATTCGTCCACCATTAAGATCGGCGATAATTAGCATATCGTTTCTAAAAGTCAGGTGATCGAGGGATCAAGCTGGGGACCTCTGCGATGTAGTCCAACGTTCTCTCACTAGGCTATACTGCCAAAAATTAATTGCTTAATCAATTATTTTCAAAATGAGTATATATATATGTAATTCATTGTAAAAACAATATTTTTGGAGGATTTCAAGATTGAGTCAATTTTATGTTAAATAACTTGTATACCAAACAGAACATTAACGATGTCTTGAGACATGACTCACTATAGTGATCATTTGGCTTGATAATGTCCGGATTCCAGAATTCGGATAAGCAATAACCATCTTCTTGGTTTCAATAAACAAGTATTTTCATTGTAAGCTACTTTTCTTACATGTCCGCAGTTGCAGCGATCGGTTAATATTTGAAAGTTTAATAGTTCGACTATTACGAGCAGCTGTGAATACTCGATGGTTTTATAGCCGTTTAAAAATCGTTTTAAACTATTTGCGCGCAATCATAGAAAGTAAAATAAATTAAAGATATAATTTTTGTTCTCACGGCACAGATTACAAGTATGCTGTCAAATATTTGAGCGGTTTTATTTTCGTTCAATGATTTGAGCAATAAATAAAATTAATATTTGCTCAATAATAAAGTTTTATGAGTGAATTATAAGCATTGGTATGTGCTGTAATATTTTAATAGTATTTTTATACCGGTGAAGTAACTTTGTAATATTTTATTAAAATATCATTGACGTAAGTTTAGAATATTCTAATATATAAATATTTTTGTACTTTCTTTAGTGTATTATATCTTCAATGAGAATCATGCTATAGAAAAGATAAGCTATACTTCTTCCTTTGTGTTTCATTTGCTAGATTACTGGTATGAAGTACAGACTTACGTAAATATATAGGTCGTTAAGTTCTAAACTACTCTTTCTAACAATTACAAAAAACTGGCATGGTTTGAATACGAATTACATATGACATCAAGTATTCATAATATTGTCTTCTGTTTACGCGAATGTTATTCATTGAAATTAAACTACTATATACGGTTCTTATCGCGTTGTTTATTTGACACATTATTACAAAATTTTGAAAACTGTTACACTACTATTACTATTAAAATTTACAAATTTTTAAGCTAATTAAATTATTGAAACTATTAAAACTATTTATACTATTGCTATATTATTTTAGATAAACGAAAAATATACTAGAAATAAATAATAAGAAGCCTGAATATGTACGATATAATATATAAATCGATGACATAGCGGCTTTCGTAACACACTCAGCGATGTGATCCGTGTCTGAAAATGACTGTGTAGTTTGTAGAGCGATCAGCTGATCGGCAATTGACATTATCTGGGTACCTACGTCACATGACCATTGCCCACCATATATTCAGCTTCTCGTTTGTCTTGTAGCATACAAACCCAAAAGACAATAGTTGGACTACGACAGATGTTCCGAAAGCAATTAGAAGGGAGATCCAAGGGCACTAATGTCAAGCCTGCAATAATTATAATACATAATTTGTCTCCTACACAACAATACTTGACTATTGTGAAACATATAACACATAAGATATGTAAATTGTATTTGTAATTGCGATGTGTCCGAAATCGCGTGCCGATTGTTTTAGCACTAAGCTGTTGTGTAATATGCTTACTGTTTAACATAGTTGCTTTTTACTGTCTGGGTGAATGGTTCAAGTAATCTTTAGGCGTTTATTTTTGGAACTAATGTGGCTAACAAGCATATGGCCCACCTGACGGTATGCGGTCACCGTAGCCTATGGACGTCTGCAACACCAGAGGCATCACTAGCGCGTTGCCGACCCTTAAGGAAAGGAAGTGGGAAGAAGAAGGAGCAGGATAGGGATAAGGGAGTGATTGGGCCTCTGGTACTCTCACTCACCGAACGAAACACAACAGTAGGGATACTGGTATTTCACGTCGATATTCTGTGAGAGGGTAGTCCTTCCCCGGTCGAGCCGGCCTATTCAGGCTGAAATCAGCGAGGCTCTACTACTCTAAAATGGGTGAATTGTGACTATGTAGCAAACTCTGACGGAAGAGGTAATGAAAAGAGTTCTTTATGTTTCGGCAGGACTTAATATTTCCTGCTTTCTGCTTCACCTGCTTCCTCTTTTTGTTCCTGGAAGAGTAGCTACCAGTGAAATTTAGTGGCTCGTATGTCACCAAGCCATATTATATATGGGGTATGATAGCTCGCCAGGTTTGGATGGTTAGTAAGAATGAACAGATGATCCAAGTATAGGCTTACTCGGAGACTCCCTGTGGTTTCAGGATTGCGTTTTTCTGACGAGGAAACAAAACATTGCTTTACCAATGGCAAAGCATTATTTTGATTGCTCGTCATTTTTTTTTAATATGTACTCTATATAAAACAGTCCAATAAGTAAAATGGATACCTCGTAAAATCCGGTGCCAGGTACATAAACGATGAGATGTATCGGATTTTACGAGTTTCGAAAAGGGATATGTCCATCGGCGGCTCAGCAGTAGACAAGATGTTTATTAATATTAAAATTCTTCTTTGATTTCAATAGGAATTTTGATATCAATGTTGAACTATATGAAGTTCGGAGTAATGAGAATGAATACTAAGAAGTTATATTATTTTCGACAACCGTGCTGCCATTTATAACAAGGGAATATAAGAACAGGGTTGCCACTAAATAATCAAATACTCAATTATTAAATCGATTATGATTTTCAATAAATAGTAATGGATATACTGCCTCCGTGGCGCACCGGTAGTGAATGCGACTGCTGTGCATGAGGTATCGGGTTCGAATCCTGGGTCGGGCCAACAAAAAGTTATTGGGTTTTTCTGTTAAGAAATCTCAATAGCAGCCCGGAGTTAGGAAGTTGGCGGTGTAAGACACCCCCGTGCCTCGGAAAGCACGTACAGCTGTTGGTCCTGCGCCTGATCTCTCTCCGGTCGTGTCGTATTACCGTGCCATCGGGTCATGAGAGTTAGGGAACAGACAGTGCACTTGTGTCTGCGCACACACTTGTGCACTATAATATCTCCTGCGCAGATGGCCAGTCTCCGTTAAGACTGGCCGCGGTGACCGAAATTCGGTCTGGAGGACATTATTAATATTATTATTAATGGATATAATATTATGATCAGGATTGTTCAAATACTCAAACGATGTTTATAGTATAAGATTGCAAACGTAAAACGTACATTATAGATATCTATTTTTAACAGTGATCTATTATTATTTTTGTCCGTATGTCAGTGTGAGTTACCAAAAATATTTTGTTCGTTAAAATATATCTACTTAATCGATTAAACAAGGCTCGCCTCGATATAAAAGGGAGAAAATCTGGCAACATTTTTCGTTTTCCTGTCAATCCTGTCATTACCTACCTACCGACGCTTGCGCCGCTGTATTTGGTGATTTCTTTCTTTGCGATAATAATTTTTCTAACGACAAGCCTTACCAATGGACCCCGAACCCACTTCAAATGACGACCCCAGCTTTGTTATGGACTCCGCATCCACTTTGCATGACGACCCCGGCGGCTCTTTGATCACGGATACCGATTTCGCTTCTCACGACGACTTTGGCAACCGAAACATGGACATAAGTGGAAACCGTAGTACACCCCAATTCCCCACCTCAGCTATGATCCTGATTGTTTGTGGAACATATCAGTTGAAATAAGCCCGTTCCTATTTTGGTGAACATAATATAAGGTTTAATGTTACCTATTCAATAGAGATAAGCAGAGACAGGGGCAACAACCCACTAGAAGATGCCGAATGCAGATAACGACACATTAGTAAGGGCTAAAATATAAAGTCGGCACATTAGCCGTAAGATATATTTGGTTTATGTAATGATAAATAATAAAGAAACAGGACGCAATGTAACAGTAAGCTATTGCTGTAATTGCATTGCTGGCCGGCGGACATTGGGTTGTTGCTCCCATGTCATGACCATATCATGATATTTAGGTTGGGCTAGACACAAAAGCAACATATGTGCACCTGCTACATTTTTGGATCATGTATTAATTGTTTATGACATGGAAAGCCATGAGGACAATTAATGTTTTTTACATAAAAATAAAATAAAAATATCTTAAAATCCCTAACTATTTTTTAAACCTTTGTTATGTCTATTAAATTGGTGCTTTAGTAGACTATGTTGTTATGTATATTGCAGGAATGTTCACTTTAGGCCGAAGTTTGTATGGAAGGTGGACATAGCACATTAGAACTCTTATTTTAAAACTTAAACTGAATGTCGTTTTTAAACATCCAATTGCCTCACTGGGAATATCTTAAAAGTTACATTGCTTATAAGAGTTCACCTATAAACCATTATTTTACTAGTATTTAGTGTATCTTATGCTAACAGAAACTAGTTCGCCTTGACTCCATTTTGAAATAACAGTAAGTGCTTCAATAAAGGAAAAAATCAAATCACGTTCGTAATAGATATGAATGTCTATTTTTTCTAGCTAGTTTGGTGATTATAAGCAATTGACATTTCTTATATGTGAGGTTTTATTAACAATATAAAACATTTGCATTTGAATTCGATTTGTTGATTTTAAAGTGCCTTGGTTGTCTAGTCTATGGATCAATATTAGTTTGGTATTAAAATACTGGTTGAAAATATATAACTATAATTTTTTTTGGGGATTTCCCCTCACGATCGGTGTAAAAGTTGTTCCATTCCAGAAATTAAGTGGAAAAGTTGTAATTGTGGTTTTAGTCAGGAATTGTTAGCAGCAACACTGGCATGTGCCATAGATTTCTAGATACCTACTGCACATGCGGGTGTTATCACGTTTCCTGCTTGTCATTATATGGTAGTTACACCGTAGTTATTTATTGCGGACCGCAAACTAAAGATATACATAAAAAAAATTGGGGCAGTCTTTGGGGACTGCCGATAGAAGTCAAAACTTTAATCCTTGATCACAAACATTTCTTTATAAAAAAAAGGGCGGATTGGATTCCTAATACTCTCTTATGTGTTATTAAGGGGGTCAAAAGTTCGTTATTTTTTTGCGTAGGACGCACCATTTCTGAGATATTGTTAATATTCTAAAATAATTCAAAAATAGAAAGCGTGGAAGCGTAACGATGACGCGAGTTCTATGATTTTTGTTTACCCAAGAAGTGCTCAACACGCCTAAAGACGTTTTCACTTCAAAAATCTCAATAATACAAGAACTAAGTTTTGTCCGCTGCCCTCTTTCGGTTACAAAGGTTACAGCATAAACTCTCACTTATACTTACAGAATATACATACGTGATGAACTGATGATCATATTTAGTTCAGATGTTTTTTAGTCAAAGTCAAAGTCAAAAATCATTTATTCATTTAGGTCACAAAGTAACACTTCTGAACGTCAAAGTATATAGGTTAGTGAGTTTACTAAGTTACTGAAGCTACATTTAGGTTAGTTGCTAGGTTCAGGCAAAGGGTAGAGCCTATGAGAAGAAACCTGCAAGAAACTCACGGCCACTCTTTTAAATCGTCAGTTAAATATAATTTCAGTATTTTACAACTCAGATTAACAAGGTATTACAGCCATTATGCCATATACTACTGACTATAAAAACTAAATATAATAACAATAATAACTTAATAATGTTATAGGAAGGAAATAATATTGAGCTAAGATATATTATTTAATATAAATCTAAAATAGACAGTAGGATGGCATGATGGCGCATACACTTACACTTTGTGACTATGCAAAGGCTTAAATTGACTTATAAGTAATACAGATCTTTGAATCCTGTATGCAACAAGCAACTAGCTCCTTGAGTTTTTGTCATTTAAGTAGTCGTTGACTGAATAATAACCCTTCCGAATAAGTTGTTTTTTTAACAGCGTTTGTAAATTTAAGCAATGGTAAATTAATTATATTAATAGGTAATTTATTAAAAAAACGTATACCGAGTCCCGCAAATGTATTGTGAACTTTATGTAAACGATGATATGGGCCTACTAACTTATGCTTATTTCTAGTGTTTACGTTATGGATATCACTATTCTTATTATATAAGTAAATGTTATGTTTAATAAACATAATGTTAGCAAATATATATTGCGACGCAACAGTAAGTATGCCTATTTATTTAAATCGATCTTTCAGGGAAACTCGTGGTCCTAAATTATAAATGCTACTTACTGCACGCTTTTGAAGAATAAAAATTGTTTCAATATCAGCTGCCTTGCCCCACAATAATATACCGTAGGACATGACACTATATAAGTTACTGAAATTTACTAGTCTTGCAGTATCTACACTCGCGTGCAAGTAAATCGACTCAAGGCTCAAGTGCGCATAAAAAGTGATATAACTTAAAAATGCCTTATTTTACCTCTATATAATGTTTTACATAATTATAGCCTAGTAATTAGGCTTTAAAATGGTAGCATAATTTCAGTAATTTAAATAAACACATGTCCTTAGAATGCAACTGAACGCAACCTCCCATAAACTGCTCTGCGCTCTATACACAACTTGCGCGACACAACCCGCTATAAAAACCCCCTGTAATCGTTTTTTCTTATCAGTCGCTCACTAGACGTTGACCTGAACACATCTCTGCAAATTGAAGCCGTCATTTGAAGAAAATTATGGATACAACACCTGAAGAAGCCGCTCAAGTCGTTGCCCTGTTGCAAGAAGGGTTGAACCAGCGAGAAGTCGCTCGTCGGTTGAATATGAGTCAGTCTGCTGTCTCGAGAGTGTACAGGAGGTTTCAAGAGAGTGGTGCCTTCACTCGGCGGCCTAATACCAGCCGACGCCGGTGCACCTCGGAGCGTGACGACCGGTTTTTGGTCTCGACCTCTCTCCGAAATCGACACCTTACCGGCGTGGATGTGCAGCAGGAGCTACGTCAAGTTCGCGGAGTAACTGTCAGTCAGTGGACAGTTAGAAGAAGGTTGAAGGAAGCTAACCTTACTCCGAAAAGACCCGCTACAGGCCCGAAGTTGACCACAGCCCACCGTCAAGCACGCCTTCACTTTGCTCGAGAGCACTTGGATTGGAGCATAGAGCAATGGCAGTCGGTCCTGTTCACAGATGAGACGAGGATGTGTCTCCATGGCAGCGACAGGAGAGGTCGGGTGTACCGGCGTCCTGGTGAACGGTTTTCACAGTGCTGCTTTGTTGAAACCGTTGCATATGGTGGCGGTTCTTGCATGATGTGGGCTGGAATTTCCTTAGAAGCAAAAACGGACCTTGTTTTCGTTCCTGGGGGAGGCCGGAGAGGAGGTCTGACCAGTGATCGTTACATTGAAAATGTTCTACTGGATCAAGTTGTCCCTTATCAAGGCTTTATTGGGGATAATTTCATCTTGATGCATGACAATGTCCGATGTCACACTGCTCGGGCCACACGTGAGTTCCTGAGTGAAGTTGGAATTCACACTATGGATTGGCCAGCGCTCAGCCCCGATTTAAATCCCATTGAGCACATATGGGACGAGCTCAAAAGTAAAGTTAGGGCGAGGAATCCAGCTCCGACAAACATCAATGAGCTCAAGACTGCGTTGGTAGAAGAGTGGGGCCGAATACCACAATCATCAATTAAAAAGTTGATAAGGTCGATGAAGAATCGCTTGAGAGCAGTGATCAGGGCTAGAGGAGGGAACACCAAATATTGACAGGAATAAATTTTTTATCTTATGCACATTTTGTTTCATTTATACCCAATAACCCCCATACTGTGAAATTGTATGAATTTTCAAATTTTTTTACAATATCTTTGACATTCACCTTTTTTACTAACCTACTGAATCGATTTTCATGCAACTTACATAATTTTAAAGCTCAATTACTAGGCTTTAATTATGTAAAACATTATATAGAGGTAAAATAAGGCATTTTTAAGTTATATCACTTTTTATGCGCACTTGAGGCTTGAGTCGATTTACTTGCACGCGAGTGTATATCAGTAAGCTGTCTTACTTTCCGAATATTCAATCACGTATACGCTGAATTGGATAAAACTCAGCACACCCACAGATCATATCCTGGATTAATACATAAGTTTATCTGCGTGCAAAAACTTAATCCTAATCCTAGCTAATATTATAAAAGCGAATATGAGTTTGTTTGTTTGTTACCTTTTTACGCCTAAACCACTGAACCGATCATTCTGAAATTTTGCATATACGTTGTCAGGTGTACAGAAACGTCCATAGGCTACCTTTCATCCCGAAAAAAATTACTGTTCCCGAGGAAAACAACAATAACGTTCTTATGATAATAGATGGCGCCAGGTGTCTTTCGAATCATGATTGAATTATATTATTACAAGCAGAGTACAACCCGAATTGATTGTCAAAATCTAAATTAATGCGAGCGAAGCCGCGGGCAAAAGCTAGTAATCTATAAATTAATATACCTTGCTTTATTTTGTGACCAGTTTAATTAATTAATTGTTTTTTGTTGCAGGTAATTATTCGGCGCCATGTTTGACAGTAAAATTAGCAAGCTCGCTAATAATAGGTATGAGTAGTAATAATATACTATTAATATCGTTATTGAATAAGAATAAGATTTGATGTTTTTTTTATGTTAAAGCTACATCCTGTTTTTCTTCCGGTAGATTTAATATCTATACTAATATTATAAAGCTGAAGAGTTTGTTTGTTTGAACGCGCTAATCTCAGGAACCACTGGTTCGATTTGAAAAATTCTTTTAGTGTTGGATAGCCTATTTATCGAGGAAGGCTATAGGCTATATAACATCACGCTACGACCCACGGGGGCAGCGCAGTAATGATAAACGCGGGTGAAACCGCAGGAACATCTAGTTTAAAATAATATTCATAATCTATGAATTAAGATGTAAAGAGAAATCGTGGTACTTCTTTTTAAGCATACAGCACACACAGAACGTAACATTTGCCCTAGTTATTAGAAAAATAGACTTGGAATATTTTCGCTCTAACAAAAGGAGTGCAGAAAGACATTATACATTAAAACAAAAATAATTAAGGTTGACTTGGGCCACCATTACCCCTTCCCCTCTAGGGGGGGGACAGTAGGGATTTTCGTCTAGTGGTGACCTTAGGGCAGGTCTTGTCGTGTAGTGGCCTGCCGTTTCATACGGCGCCGGCGGGCTGAAACCTCGACGGAGTCGCGATCGCATGTGCAAGTGATTCGCGTGGCCCCGCCGATAGTGGTTTTGTCGAGGAACACCGTGGTAGGTTTAGTCGGTATTCCGAGAGGTACATTATTGTTATTCCATCTTTCTCTTTTACCCCGGCGAGTCCGGCATAACCCCTCCGTCCGCCTCCGCGGAGTCAAGGCATTCCATCAAGCAAAAAAAAAACACTATCTATTTATTAGTTTTGTTGCTTCTTGATACGTTGAAAGAAAAAGAAATAATGGTTTCTGTTTTAAGTTATAGAATAGATGGTTAAAATTATTTTCTTCAAAATATTGAAGAGGCGTCTGCGTCAAGAGTCGCAAGGTACATACCCGCAGAAGACGAACACTTTTGCATGCTATGTTTTTGATTCTACGTATTAATTGTATATTAACTATTCAGATGAAGCCAATCTCGACACAGGGATTATTACTATCTCTAGGCCGAAGTCCTTAAAAATAAACAGAATTAATTCAATTTGATAGTCTTCGATTAAACTTTCATTGCCTCCAATAAATGAAGTACTTACACGTTTTATGCTAAACGATTTCTCTGAATCCAAATTGAACCTATTAACGTCAATTTCAATAAATCTTCGCAGACTGCATTTCTTAATACTCTTCAGAGGAAACACAAGGGCCGTTTTTCCATACAAACGTAGTCCCCTGTTTCCTCCCTGGATAATGCCAGTAGAGCAATAACTTTAATAAAATAATTTTTCCAAAAAATGTATGGCCTCTGCATGTCCATAAGTTTTCTATCCCTATGTTTTATGTCTTAAAAGAGACATTAGCGTTCAAAAACCTCATAAATTGGCCAGATTTTCCGCTGTGTTCAAACATCCAGAAAACAAATTTGACTAGATTATATAAAGAAAAGGAAAACATAGAAACACGGCTAAAGCCTTTCTTTAATTTTTAATGAAAAAAGTAGTTAATTCGGTCAAGTTTTGGAGAAGGAATCAGGGGACTACGAAACGTTGATTTTGTGTACTTTTAATAGGTATTTTCGGTGCAAGCTGCAGTTGTCTCTATCGCGCTCATGATACTATACATGGCACGGCGCGACAGCAATAGATTTTACAAATACCTATTTTTCCATTCTCTCGCCCTTAGTGTTTCCTCTTAATACTGGTCCCGTGGCATAAGTTCGCACTTAGTGCGGGCTTATTTGCGTATAATCATAGGGTCTCGGGTTAGATTCTCGGATCGGGTAGTGTTTTAAGATTTTTCTGTTAAGAAATTGTCAGTAGCTAAAGAGAATCACAGGCCACGCGCTGAGTGTTATAAATTCAATTCCCACACGGGACAAAAAATACTTTTGCCGATATTGTGTGCTATTCGCGTCCGTTGTTTGAATGTTAAGTACTCCGCGACATTTAGTTGTCTTAAAAAACAAGAATAAAGGCTGAAAATGTGTCCAGAAGATGAATAGGCTCGCCTTTCATAACGCGCAATACATCCTCTTAAATTAATGCTATATAATGGGTCTTAGTCGCGATCAAGTATTTAAAAGGTAATAAATACCTATTGACCGCCTTGCATCGATCGTGGTCACGGGATGACTGGTGTGAGCTCAGCAGCGCCATAGTGAAGAGCGGGTTTCGGCAACCATGTGTACAAATCGCGAAAGTTTAAAAAAAGTTTAATTCACATCTGCTTACTCCTTCAGAAATACACGAGTCTATGAGTACATTTCTTGTTTATCGCCAATAAATTCTCCCCATCCTTCATTCATGAATGGAATAGATCAAATAGCTCTGGAACAGTTGTTGCATGATCCGTATCATCCTCCCATATTTAGAGGTGGGAAGGAATCCGGCGGAATGAACGGGACTCCGTACATGGGGCATGCCAGTTATAATTGCATGTCAAACGACTATGAGGAGTGGCACTCCTTTATTTGGTCGGGTATTGATGTCTTAGTCAAACTGGATGTGCAAGTGCTTGTTTACGGAAGGTATGAGGAATGTGTTGTCGTTTGAACTGTAACTAGTGTCGGAGATAAATGGTGTTGTTTTGTCTTGTTGTATGTCTGTCTGAAGTTTGGGGTGTAGTTACTGCATTATTTAGTTAACGTAGGTTGATCTTTTTTACGAAATGTTGTATAAATTTACTTGCTCTCACAAAAAAGAACATTTAATCTCTTTTCTTTAATCTCTCTCTTTTTTAATGGATGGATGCAACAAAAATAGAATATCATACTGTTATTTAATGTGACATGTTCTTTATTATCATTCTTTTTAAGATGACATTACAACTCTCGCACTATTTTTTTTACTTTTCTTTTTTACCACTAAGGTGGCAAACAAGCATACGGCCCACCTGATGGTAAGTGGTCACCGTAGCCTATGGACGCCTGCAACACCAGAGGCATCACTTACGCATTGCTGATCCTTTAGGAGAAAAAGGAAGTGGGAAGAGGATGATTGGGCCTCCGGCACTCTCACTCACCGAACGAAACACAACAGTAGGAATACTGCTATTTCACGTCAATGTTCTGTGAGAGGGTAGTCCTTCCCTGGTCGAGCCGGTCCACTCATGCTGATATCAGCGAGGCTCTACTACTCTCAAAAATAAATCCTGTCAC
This sequence comes from Catocala sponsa, assembly GCA_963564715.1. NCBI lineage: Eukaryota > Metazoa > Arthropoda > Insecta > Lepidoptera > Erebidae > Catocala > Catocala sponsa. Next base: position 23,382,526 of record OY751343.1, on the reverse strand, counting down.
GAGGGATTTAACAAACGACTTTTCTTTTTTCACAAGACACAATTAAGAAGACAAGAATAATTCCTGTATCGCGGGGACTTTACAAACATTCAAACAACGGACACAAAGAACACACAGACATACAACAACCACTTCGGTATCACACCATTTTTATTTTGTGTGGGGATCGAAACCATGGTCCTCGGTGCATTTGCCGAAGACCACAAAAACCATAACGCCATCCGTGCAAAATCTATCATCTATACTAATATTATAAAGCTGAAGACTTTGTTTGTTTCAACGCGCTAATCTCAAGAACTACTGGTTCGATTTGAAAATTATTTTAGTGTTAGATAGCCTATTTATCGAGGAAGGCTATAGGCTATATAACATCACGCTACGACCCACGGGGCGGCGCAGTAACTACAAACGCGGGTGAAACCGCGGGCACATCTAGTAATTTATGTTCGGATTTTTGCTTAATGCAAATTAGAATTTAAATATTATAACATGTTCCAAATATATCTAAAACTAGATCATTACTATGCAATACCTGTTTATTTCTTTTTGTAAACATCTTCTTAAGGTCACTTACCATACAAAATCTGTGATAATGGACTACATATCACAGATATGACACTGGTGGCGTCTACACCCACGTACCTCTTGCTTTGGTCAATTGGGAAGACACCAGAATTTTAAGACTGCGCCGAGCGTAAGACAAATATTGAAAGAGCTTGTTCGGTGCATATTCAAATCGGCGCGCGGCCGCCATAGTAAAATTGTATGGAGGATTTGAAGTGTTTTTTTGATAAATATGTATCTTTATTGTCAACCAATAACTTAAATATTTGGGACGGACAAATTGTAATATATGTTTCGTTTAAGCTATAAAATAGGATAGATGTCTACTGTTATAATCTAAAAATCACGTAAGTAATAAGCAAAATCCTTATATAGTAGTTTAATTTCAATTGACAGAAAACCCCAATAATACTATGCCCGACCTAGTAATCGAACCCGAGACCTCACGGACAACTGCTGTGCCATCAAGATACAAAACCACCGATTGGTATACCGCACTTACGCATGACATCACAGTGAATACTCTAATTGGTACGGAGACAGTTTCTTTAAAATTATCTCTTCTTTATTTGCCACTGTACTTCGCTGGTCCAATATTACAAGGTTCTATGTAACATTTTTTTTAAAATTTGTGATGAATATTGCATGGTTCTATATGTCATTCCTTTTGGTTTAGACTAATATAGTAATAGATGGAAGCACTTACCACCTCACAATATTAAATTGCAAATAGTTCTAAGTTACTTTTAAGTTATTTTTACTGATATGCAAATTTTAATCCTCATTTCCCCGAAGTTAAAAAAAATAACATAGAACCTTGTAATAGTGAGCCAGCGACTAGTTAATTTCACGGCACTGTCCCTATGCCGTTCAGCGAAGTCAAGTCCCGGCTTCTAGTTCGCGCCCACATGTGTTGCTTTCCTTATGACGCATGCGCATTATGATATAATATCGACGTGATATAAAATTGTTGCACAATTTAGAACGTTATGTCAGCTTAAGCTTAAGAAAATATTGAAGATGATTGATGGAAGGTCCGAATATAGATGTGGACGGCTAAGGGCTGGTTGGGTAACACTTAGTTATGGATTGTGTGATGTTTATAGAGTGTTAAGATTGATACATGATGTCTGTAAGGCTCTTAAAAGCATAACGTATGCAGATTTAAATGTAGAATAGTCTATGACATAGTCTTCTTAATTTAAAAAAGCATAAGTACTTACTACTTTTTATTTTTTTATTCTATTAAAGTGTCAAACATGCATACGGCCCACCTGCTGGTAAGTGGTCACCGTAGCCTATGGACGCCTGCAACATCAGAGGCATTACCTGCGCGTTGCCGATCCTTTAGGAAAGGAAGTAGGAAGGAGAAGGAGCGGGAAGGGGGAAAGGGGGTGCTTGGGCCTCCGGCACTCTCACTCACAGAACGAAACACAACAGTAGGAATACTGGTATTTCATGTCGATATTCTGTGAAAGGGTAGTCCTTCCCCGGTCGAGCCAGCCCATTCATGCTGAAATCAGCGAGGCTCTACTACTCTCAAAACAGTCGCAACTCGCAGTCTCCCCGTGACCATGGCTGCTGAAAAGCAACCGAAACGTCGGGGAAAGTGTAAACATAAATATAAATAGTATAATAGTATAGTAATAGTGTAATTAGTTTTAATAGTTTCAATAATTTAATTAGCTCAAAAATTAGTAAAGTTTAATAGTAATAGTAGTGTAACAGTTTTCAAAATGTTGTAATAAAGTGTCAAATAAACAACGCGATAAAATCCGTATCAAGTAGTTTAATTTCAATGAATAACATTCGCGTAAACAAAAGACAATGTAACTATTAAGTTTTAAAGCTTTATTTCAAAGCAAAATGGTCTGTGGATTGATATCTCCGATCTTAAGATTGTAGTAACAAACTTACTTACTAATTGTACCTACACCCAGTTGCCTTAAATAACATTATTTAAACAATTGTAGATATAATTTAAATCAAACAGCTGTTTGTCGAAATCCGAGATTGGATAGACAACCAGAAATATAATGTTATCGTATTTAATTAGTGTACTAAACGTGATTTATGGTGAAGGAATTAGCCAGAAGTACAAGCCGTTTGTGATATTAGAATTAGTGTTATTGCAGTCGTTATGAGTTTGCTACTTCTAATTGAATAATTGCACGGATGGCGCAGTGGTTTAAGCGGTCGCCTCGCCACTGCCCCTGCGCCGAGTGTTGTGGGTTCGAATCCCATACGCGACAAGATTTGTGCGGTCCACAAATGGCTGTTCCGAGTCTGGATGTTCTCTGTATCCATTGTTTGAATGTTTGTAAAGTTACCGCGATACAGGAATTATTCCTAGAACGGCATAAAATTTGTTATTTTTTAACCTACAATTAGATAAAAAATAAAAATTGTTATAGTTAGTGTACTAACTTCAATTTCAGAATATTTAAAAGTACGTAATATCTATAAGTTAGATTAGTATTAGGACCATTGTCTTCTTTGATATCTAGCTTCGAAGTTATCACGGACAGACGCTTAAGGAAGCAAATATTTCATTTCGAAGTTATCACGGACATACGGCGATTTAAGAATACATATTATATTAAGCAATTTTTATTGATATACTTATTATTGGTTGCATTAAATTGTGTTATATCAACTTGTAGTCTAAACAGACGCGTCTGTTATCTATGTATTAATACGTGAAGCAAAAACTTTTTACGAAAATTGCGCGGACGGAGTAGTATGAAATTTGGCACAGTTAAAGTTTATATGGAGAAGGAGGGGCGAATCCTAATATTTTTATAAAATATGCATTAGAAATACATTAAATTAATAAAAAAACACTACACGCACACATCCATGCATTTGACACACGCAGTCGAACCGCGTTCGTAGTATTTCGACGTTGTTCGTCTGACGTCGTACAATTCTTTGTAACTATGGTTATCTATACCTTATCTATATGTAATAGAGAAAAACAGAAAACAAAGTAGCAAGCTTAGGAATTTTGGTCGAATTTTCGCTACTAGGCGACCGCTAGTATTATATTAAAACGCCCGACCTTTTGCTGACTTTTCTGTCATTTGAAAGCCAAATCCCACAGAGATAAGAACTGCACGGATTGTGCAATTGTATGGACATACATACATACATATTATGGTTACATTGTTCAAGGGGTTACTAAGTGTAGTCTAGCACATTATTGTTTTGTCTCCATTCTAGAAGAATAATCAATGACTGTAGGCGCTTTAGTCTCTACGGAAAATGTCGGTAGAGAAACTGTTGCTATAAAATTTCCATGGTCACCACAGCAGAACCTGGCAAGACAGGTGTTGCTGTGGTGAGAGTATGAGTAGGATTAGACCCATAAAAAAAGCTGCTGCTACTGATCATTTAAATCAATCAGCTATCAGTTCTCTTATCTATTTGCCATATTGTGTCATACGTAGGTATATGTAATAATGTATCATAAACCTTACGTGAACGGTTCCAGTACTTCGACTTCTTATAATTATGATGTTGCCGTTTGTCAGTAAGCGTGGCACCCACGCGCCGTTGTGCAAGCTCGCCCGTCGGATTTGTCGATCAGCCGCCTGACAACTACCTTCCCAGTACTGGTGCCTTACACCGTGCCCTGAATCTATTTTGTACACCTATTGTTTGTTTCTTAGATATCATTTTTATTCGTTATAGACGGGACGACGTGAGTTGTGTGAGTATGGTCTTCTGAAGACACTGGTTTGTGCCAATTGATCACAATGTACTCGTACTTTTTGTTGCCAGTATAACAACATTTTTTTTAAGCATTATTCTCTCGGATAGTTAGTGATGAGGATTTGATTTACAGTATGATTTGCAGGTTATAGATATGGATGGTATTTTTACAGTTTTAAGTATCCCGTGATACACTCTAATTTTCTTTGAAGATTTTAAATTGGATAAAGATTTTCTTAAATTACGATAATATTCTCGAAGTATGTATATATTATATGAAGTATGCGGGAAGCGGTTGGATGCGGGTGGCCCAAGACCGGTCTGTGTGGAAAACCTTGGGTGAGGCCTATGTCCAGCAGTGGACGTCTTTTGGCTGACATGATGATTATGATGATTCTCGAAGTATTGAAGTCTTGCAAACCCGTATTCGGCCAGAACGCATTTCTGGGTAAATATATAATATAGATTTGGACTATGGCCTAATCCTTTTAACACTGGGAAGGGGTTCGTACGCAGCCATGGGAGAATTTATACTGATATCACTATAACGTTTCTTAATGTGAGTCTTAGCTAAGTTTAGTACATATAACCACCTAGTAAAACAGTAATAGCTTAGTTTGGGACATAACCGTTAAAATAACAAATACTACCAGATATTTATTTCACAATACATCAAAGTGAATCTAACTACGTGAGGCATCCTCCATTGACGTGTGCGGTTGCAACGATTCGTTCCGTATATTGCGCCTGCGCATTAATCACTTATAAATAAATAAAGTGCCGATAAGGGCCACTCGCTTAAATGCGTTCCTGTAACGAATCACTCTTGTCGAGTGCAGGTAACATCTGTAATGCTTACTCCATAAAATAAAGAAGATATATGATTGTGCCTGCCTTGATACGTACGGAGAGTTGTGCTCCTTTTTTTGTTGAAAGTAATTATTATATTCTACCACATACACACAACACCATCTAGTCCAAACTATGCAGAGCTTGTACTATGGGTACTAGACAATGGATAAACATACATATATACTTTATTTTAAAATACATACATATTATACATAGAAACACCCAGATCAAGATAAACATCAATGTTCATGCACACAAATGTGTGACTTATGCGGGAATCGAGCCAGTCGGTTACACTAACCACTACGCCATCGAGGCCGTCAAACATAGTAATGATAAAATATATTAACTTAGAAATGTCTCTATTCTACCAAAGAACATACAGGAGGCTTCTTCTTAAATCGATGTTACAATTATTTTAAATATCTCCTGCCCATTGTGTAGCCACGGCAATCCATCAGCAGTTGCGTCCATCAAGTCCTACATGGTGCACCTGCAGGGACAATTTGGGCATTTCAACAGATGTGACATGGTTTGATTGGGATCACCACATTCACACTGTGCTTTGTGAGGCTCCCTGATACAGGGCTAAATTAAAAATACCCATAACATTTAACCCGTGTTGCCTTAACATCATATTTAAGAACTTTTGTTCTACCACTTTTTACATAAAACATATTTTAAAGTTAAAGTTAAGTTTTTAAAGTGCTTCCGCTTTCCCGTATAATACATTTCTCCCCGCGGTGTGTTGTTTGGTTACAAGGCTTTTAGCGGCCGCGTGTAGTCTTACATCTTAGTCGCGATTAGATCAACAAATTTTAATATTTGTATGAAAAACATAAAATAATGAATTATGAAAAGTGGTAGAAGAAGGTGTTATGTAAGGTTATATATCTTATCTTATCTTATGTGGGGGCTAGTCAGTGCAGACCGGCGACACTTCGACCCAGTGGGATCTGTTGTGTCTACACTCTCCCAATAACGACTGCCATAGATGTTCATGGCAGCCGGGGCCGATGGCTTAACTTGCTCTCCGATGCACGGAGCAGGCGATAATTGTCAATCAATACGCACATCATTTTGAAAAGTCATATAACTTCCGAAAGTCAGAGGTGCGCGACGTGGGTTCGAACCCGAGACACTCTGCAATGCAGTCTGTTGGTCTCCCCACTGAGCTATCGCTACTTAAGGTTATACAAGTCACGGATTATAAGTATTTTTATATAAACTGAAGCGTATCTTTACAAAGCGATGGAAAACATTGACATCGCGGATACACCTAGACCCGGAAGATTAAGTAGCTCACATAAATGTTTGCTTCATCTAACATCAAACGCGATACATTAGTAATTAAAGAAGCCATTCGTTTCTATTTATAACTATAATAAATTCAATATAATCTCTCCGACAGTGTCATGTGTCAGTCATCAGCCATGATTGGCATTTGATGTGGCAATCCGTTGCCATAGCTGCCATACCGGTGGCAGTTACAGGAAGCCGCCATTGCCAAGGCGGAACGCATTTAGACTATCTTTACTTGGTGATTTCCTTTGGTAGTTAAACGGTGATACTTTTTACCCGAGTGCAAGGAAAGGGTTATGTTTTTCGTGCCTATCTTTGCTTGTAATATTCTTTATTCCCTCATATCTTCCAAACCACTCGATGGATTTCTTTAATTAGGGTATCGTTAGATTCGTCTCATTAGTCCAAGTGTTCTTAGAAAGGTGACATAAAAAAAATATGGGGCTGCTAGATTTCATTATTTAAGGTGAATTTTTTTTTAATCTTCTTTTTCTGCAATGAGGGTATCAAATTAAAGGGCTCAGCGACTTATCAGTCGGGACCCATATAGACCGGCTTAAATCGTCACAATAATGGGTCCCGACTGTTTAAGTCGCTATGTTCTATGCTTTTGAATTTATTATTCGTTTTATTTGTGTATCGATCACGAAATTATTGCCACGGTATCAGTTATTCAATAGCAGCTACTCAACATAATATAGATAGACTCCTGCACTTGATTTATTTTTCAGTTTTTTTTTAATTTTCATTTTTACACACTTTTTTATTATTTTTATTTTTTAATTTTCACTTTTTTGCAATCGGGTTTTTTATATTTTTTATTTATTTTTCTGTGTGTTGAGTTTGATGTTAGGTTACACTATACGTTATAGGATTAGAATTGTGTAATAATTAATGGGAATAATCCCATCCGATCTCACAACGTTATAGCCAGGTTTAGCAAGCAATTACACTGTGAACAAATTATCACCATACAGGCGATCGCAGTCGTGCCTGATGTTTTGTTCTTATAGAGAAATGGGTTTCCAGGTAGCTTAAAGAAGCTTTGTAGTATCATCACCAGAGCTATCTGTCCTTTGCATTGACAGCGCAGCGAATCTTTTGTTTCGGATTGGTAATGCGTTAGTGATACCCTTTGTTTAGTAAGGGACCATCAAATTTTAACCGTGGGAGAGCCACGCGTCGGCACAAATGGGCCGGCTCGACCGGAGTGATACCACGGCCTGACAGAAAACCGGCGTGAAATAGCGCGTGCGTTGCGTTTCGTCGAGTGAGTGAGGGTACCGGAGGCCCAACCTCCCCTCCCCTCCTGAGGGTGAGTGGAGGGGCAAAATGAAAAGGCTGGTAACGCATTTGTGGCTCCTTTGGTATTGCAGGTGTCCATGGGCGGCGATAATCGCTTACCATCAGGCGATCCGTCCGCTCGTTTGCCTCCGATACCATAAAAAAAAAATGTTTAGTAAGCAAGTATGTCGTTAATACAATTTATTGTTTAGGTTAGAATGTGGATAACATATCCATCTTAAATTGATGTTTTAAAAGATAGCAATTATATTTTTCGTATTTAAGTAGGTACGCCTTATGTTATTGAGTTAAACCGCAAATATAAACTTACAAAGCATAATACCATTGTTGTTAGACCGCATTTAGTAATCACTGAAGAGTTAAAAGGATACTAAACCCATAGATTTCGTACCACAACACATTAGTTAAGCTACAGTTTACACTGTAACTTATCCTCGCTCATAAATATATTCAAGGACTAGATGTGCCCGCGGTTTCACTCGCGTTTATCGTTACTGCGCGGCCCCCGTGAGTCGTAGCGTGATGTTATATAGCCTATAGCCTTCCTCGATAAATGGGTTATCCAACACTAAAATAATTTTTCAAATCGAACAAGTAGTTCCTGAGATTAGCGCGTTCAAACAAACAAACAAACTCTTCAGCTTTATAATATTAGTTCAGATTAGACATATACACTGGCGTGTATTGTTAGGTGCACACAAGATAGATACACGATGTGCCATTTGTATGCAGTTTCAATGCAATGCAATGTACTCCACAATATGCACGGCACTGTACTAGTGAGAGCGTTCATTGCCCAGATTCACGTGGGAACACTTCTGCGGTGAATTTTGATGGATGTTATGGTAATTTATTTATATACTAGCTTTTGCCCGCGGCTCCGCTCGCGTTAATTTAGAGTTTCACAATCAATTCGGGTTTCTACTCTGCTTGTAATAATATAATTCAATCATGATTCGAAAGACACGTGGCGCCATCTATTATCATTAGAACGTTTTTGTTGTTTTCCTCGGGAACAGTAAATTTTTTCGGGATGAAAGGTAGCCTATGTCCTTTTCTGTACACCTGACAATGTATATGCAAAATTTCAGAATGATCGGTTCAGTGGTTTAGGCGTGAAAAGGTAACAAACAAACAAACAAACTCATTTTCGCTTTTATAATATTAGTTAGGAAGTTAGGATTTCATATATAATTTTGTTGTTTATTACACAGTTACTTAGGCCCACTTGCACAACAACTCACTAAATACATTTAGCACTAAATAGATTTAAAACATCGTGCTGTCGCAGTCATCCATGTGAAGGTGACTGAGATGCCACGATGTTTTAAATGTATTTAGTGCTAAACGTAATTAGTGAGTTGTTGTGCAAGTGGCCCTTAATGTTTAAAACAATATTAGCTTAGCTAAAGAAAGCATAGATTAACCAAACAAAACTATGGACTACTTTCATACAGGCTGATTGGTAAAAGGCTGGACATATTGAAGGAGGGTATTCAGTACTCGATTCTGGACCTGAATATCTAAAAAAATAGGTACTTAAAATTTGACCTAGTTATCCAATAAAAACTTAATGTGCGGACACTCTTGCGCATATACCAAAGCTAAACAAAACCTTCGCCCCCGCCCCCAGCTACCGCACCCCGCACTCTCACGAATTTGCACCTCCGCCCGTCCTTTTCTTATCAAAGGTCATTAGCCTCGACAGCTGTGTGCGCAGTGTCCAGTGTGTTGGCCTAATAGAAAACCCAATAACATTTTGTCCGAAATAAAAATTGAGACCTACTGATCGGCTACAAACTGATGCTACGCGTCAATATCATATTATGGTCAAAAACAGGACTTCCATATACAGTGTGACTGGTTAAACATTGTGCTATCGACTCCAGCGACGGATGACCACTCCTAAGGTTAAAATCGCATAGCAGGCCAACACTTGGTACCCGTACCCGTGACACGTCCCTTTCTTTGTTTGAGTTTTTTTATTCTAAGGCGATACATACTCGACTGGTCAACATGTGCAAGCGAAAATTTTTCTGAAGCGGTCATCCTTCACTGGAGCCGATAGTACATACTTAAGGACATGATAATTTATGGTCAGACGTAACGTATAAAAAAGAAAGAAAAATAAAATCTGTATAACCTGCAAAGAAAACCTTTATGAAAATTTGTATGAAATATCCGTAAAATGTAGTTAGAGACCGATCTTTATGTATTAAGCCTATTAGATTTATAAGAGAACTAGTCTGAAAGCAATAACTGAATAAGTTTTATTACCGGTTTGTTGTTTACCAAATAAGATAAGATAGACACTGTCCGTGTAGAAGATAAGATAAGATAAGATAGACACTGTCCGTGTAGAAGGCATGTGATCGGAAGATGGCTTCCCCGAATCCTGGTGTTCTTTGCGGCTTGTTTCAATATTATTAACCTCTGAGATTTCTTCGAATTTAAGTTAATGAAAATATTATGTGGGTCTGTGTGTCTGTCTGTTAGTGACAGGCACAGCTCCGGAACCACTGGACCGATTGACTTGTAACTTGGTGTGCAGACACCTTGGGGTCATCCCTCGATCGAGTTTGAATATGGGCCCTGTGGGTCAAAAGACCCCCGTGACATAGGGGTCATATCTTTTCATTACTTTTACATTTAAGACGAAGAGGTTGAAACCTGAGTGTTTACACACATCTCGTTATGTTTATACATACACAAAACCTGCCCCGGATAAAATTATATCCAATAACAACAATTATGTAAACAAGATGCTAATACCGCCTCACTTGATGTCAATGTTATTCCGCAGACAGTTTCCTTCAATTACTCAATGAAAACCAATCAACGTGTTGGTTCGATAGCTCGCAAGTAAAAGCATACCTTAAAGAGTATAATTATAGAATTTCTCTTGAACACAAGGTCGTTAGCTGGATGTTTAGAAACGTACTAATATTAGTAGGAAACTGGGTGCGACAGAAAAGGCAACGGCTGACTAACTCACTGGTTATGTCAAAACATCATCTTGGGTGTACGTGCGTGTCTGGTGAAACTGCGGCCTCTGTGTTCAACTTGTATTGAGTGTTGTGTTGTTTTATCTAGTTCGATTAAAGTCTGAATCGATGCAAGTGTATACGATTCTTTTAAAGCTGGATGTTATGAAACTCTTCTCGATTATAAATGCTGTAATAATTCATACTTGCTTTAATTAAAACTAGGTATATGAAAATTGTACTATGTGTTTCAAATTATATTTTTTTATAGTTTAAGTAAGCGCAGACTGCATAGCAATTATCAAAGGTACAATTTGACAGCTCGAATTGCGTTAGTGGGTTAAGAGGAAATACTAGGACCGTTTTTCCATACAAACGTAGTCCCCCGTTTCTTCCCTGGATAATGCCAGTAGAGCAATATTTTATTTCCAAAAAATGTATGGCATCTATTGAGATGTCCCTATGTTTTCCTTTTTTTCATAAATTAATTATTAAAAGAGACATGAGCCTTCAAAAAGCTCAAAAATTGCCCAGATTTTCCGCTGTGTTCAAACATCCAGAAAATAAATTTGACTAGATTATATAAAAAAAGGAACGGCCAAAGTCTTTATTTAATTTTTAATGAAAAATGTAGTTAATTCGGTCAAGTTTTGGAGAAGGAATCAGGGGACTACGAAACGTTAATTTTGTGTTTTCTAATAGGTATTTTCGGTCCAAGCTGTAGTTGTCTCTATCCCGCTCATGATACTATACATGTCACTGCGCGACAGCAATAGATTTTACAAATACCTATTTTTCAATTCTCTCGTGTTTTTCCTCTTAAGTGTTTGCCTGGGCATTGTATACAACACGAGACAAAAATGATGTGTATAAATGGTTATTACGATTTTGAGTGCTCTTTGTGTCCGTCGTTTGAATATTTGTAGAGACCTTCGCTACACGCGACACAATAATTATTTCTATTTAAGTGACGTCACACGTTTTAAGTTAGCAGCAGCGATAGCTCAGTGGGGAGACTAACAGACTGCAATGCAGAGGGTATCGTGTTCGAACCCACGTCGCGCACCTCTGACTGTCGGAAGTTATATGACTTTTCGAAATGATGTGCGTATTGATTGACAATTATCGCCTGCTCCGTGCCTCGGACAGCACGTTAAGCCGTCGGTCCCGGCTGCCATGAACATCTATGGCAGTCGTTATTGGGAAGTCAGAGCCCTCTAATATCCTGACACTAGTCTAGCCTTAGAGTATCGTTAGCCTTCGGGTTGCGGAGGTCAGATGGCAGTCGCTCAGTGTAAAAACTGATATCCAATCAAATCCGGTTAGACTAGAAAGCCGACCCCAAGTGACTTGGGAATAATAAAGGCTAAGAAGAAGAAGACATGTTTTAAGTTAGAGTAGTGTATGTAATGCATAGTCTGTAGCCCAATACTCTGCTAAGAATATACTTGAGTATTCTAGGTTATCTGCAACCAATCATGATAATAATGTTTATAAACGTTAAACGCTCAGCCGGATTAGCTAAAAGCAGGCGATGGCCGACCATAATATTATTTAATCTCCAGTCGTACGCGACTCGCATTGAATACGTATTAGGAAGACAGGAAACATGTCAGCATTCCACGCACATCGCCGACATTTTTAGAACTATATTCATAGAAACGGCCCGGTGAATGTAAAGTGCATTTTAGGTTTACCGTCGTATGCTTTTTTACTGTTGAAAGTCACGGCTGGCTGCGAATATGAATATTGTAGGGTTACGTGGAGTATACGATTGACTGATAAACTAATAAAAATAGGATCTTAGGCTACATACCGTCGAAGTATTAGCCTCTGTAACGTTTGATTTTTCATTCTATTTTTTAGACAGACATAGACACACTGAGACATTAGGCCGTCTCTATTCGAAATGGTTGCGTTTATTTGACTATGTTCATTAAATTGTGTCCGTTCTTTAAATCTTTCTAAGGACATCTGCAATACAAGAAATATTCATATTGCACGTCTCTTTATTACACAAACACACATTTTAATCCTTTCAAACATGGATTGCAATTTCTAGTCGTTTTAACGATGCCATCAAAACCTAAATGATGCTGCCTACAAGTAGGATATAACCATGTATTCCTTATTACGTAACACATGACCCAACTGAGCAGTTTTGATTTATTATGTAATGCGACACCAGATTAGGTCTCAACTATTTTTATGTGCGAATAGTTTTGCATATGGTTTGTGATAATTTATGAATCTGGTTTACGACAGGTTTGGTATTTAAATGTTTTACATGTCATCGTGTTTAAAGCCTATAATTATGTGCCGAAGGGCGATGTAGATATTATGTTCATGACGCAGTGGTAGCGAATGCAAAGTTTTATTGCGATTTTCACTAGACGCAGGTAGTCTGGCATTGTTTCCAATTGATTTCAATAGAGAGGGCTCGCTCTCTTTTATATTAACTTGAAACATATTTGGCAAACTACGTAGTTCTATATAAATAATCTTGTATATCTATTGTTTTTTAATTCATCATGTACCGGTAACTTCGTATGACTTTATAATTACTTAGAAAAGCAAGCAATTCTAGTACAAGAGCAAAAGGGATTTAGGCGTAATAAGTCTACAACTATGGCAATTTACGATTTCTTAAAAGTCGTGATGTCTAATGTAGATAATCGTATACCCATATGCGCAATATTCATGGATATGACCCAAGCGTTTGACTATGTGGACCATGAAATATTGTTGACCAAGCTTGAGAGGTACGGCATAAGAGGTAACATTCTTAAACTCTTCGAATCATATCTCAAAAACCGCTCGCAGTATACAAAACTGGATAAAGTTGATGTAAACACTAAAAAGGAAGTTTCTTACGTGTCCAAACATCGCCAAACAATGTTCGGTGTCCCACAAGGAAGTATCCTGGGGCCACTTCTATTCCTCTTGTATATTAATGACCTCCCAAAAGCCACATATAACCCAATAACGCTATTTGCAGATGATAGCACAGTTACAATAAAATGTAGTAACACTGATACTTACGAACAAGAAATAAAAAACACTTTAGATGATGTCATTAAATGGTTAGATGCAAATAATTTACGAATTAATATTGGCAAAACTACCCTAATGACTTTCAGTCAACGTACGGCTCAGACTAATTTAAATATTTGTCATGGTAATCAATCAATACGTGAGACTCAAACTACAAACTTCCTTGGGCTAATAATCGACAATAAACTTACATGGAAACCACATATTGATGCACTTTGCAAAAAAGTCAGTAAGTCTGTTTACGCACTACATGAGCTGGCTCAAATAACAAATGTAAGTTCTGTTGTTACTGCATACCATGGTCTGGTCGTTTCGTTACTAAGGTACGGTATAATTTTCTGGGGAAATTCAACAAATAAAGATATTATCTTTAAAATGCAGAAGAGATGTATTAGAGCTATGTTTGCCTTAAAAACGACGGATAGCTGTCGCCCGTATTTTATAGAACATAAACTTTTAACTCTACCCTGCTTATATATATTCGAAGTAGCTGTATTTGTCAAATGTAATCCAACTCTGTTTATGTTAGCGTCAGATTTTTACAACAGACGTCAAAGAGATGTGTATCGGCTTTGTATACCTAAAACTAAAACTGCTCTGATGCATAAGAGTATATTTCATATGGCATCTCTTATTTACAACAAACTGCCTAAAACAATTAAAGAATCTGAGTCTAATTTGTTCAAGAAAAAATTAAATGAATATTTAATAAATAAATGCTATTATACGGTTACTAATTATATAAATGACAAATTATACAATGACATTTAAACAAATTTATATTATTATTATTATACAATTTTAATTTAATTTACAATTTATTCTTTTGCTTTGGTTATAATAGCCGGACATCTATTAATTATTCATCCATTAATTGCTATTTTTATTCTACAATTGACTATATTTTAATTATATGACATTGTATTTAATTTTTCTGAATTTTGATATAAAATGACTTATTTTTCGACTTTACATAATTAATTTATTATACTTTTATCAATGTTTGCATGCCACTACTATGGTCCAAATACTTGCACCTTTAATGCCATCATTTGTAACACCATTTGTCACAGTATTTCTGCAAATAAATATGATTTTGATTTTGATTTTGATTTTGATTTTGGCCCTTAATTGGAAAAAGCTGTTTAATTGGAAGAAGCTGCTTTACTGACAGTTTACAGTGCTATCTATTGATTTCCACGTGTATTTTTTAGCAAAAAGTATGATAGTGGTCTGGTGGGAACTTCAAACTTTTTCTAATTAAGGGCCAATGTCACCCCTCAGGGCTAAAGTCATACGAAGTTACGGTACCTATTCTTTTCTTCTCAAACTCTTAAGTATAAGCATTTAAACAAAATTTACAGTTTAAACTATCAGATCTACTCATTGTCGGCCTCGATGGCGTAGTGGTTAGTGTAACCGACTGCCACGCCTCAGGTCGCGGGTTCGATTCCCGCACAAGTCAAACATTTGTGTGCATGAACATGGGTGTTTGTCTTGGTCTGGGTGTTTCTATGTATAATATGTATGTATTTACAAAAAAAAAGTATATATGTATGATTATCCATTGTCTAGTACCCATAGTACAAGCTCTGCTTAGTTTGGGCTAGATGGTGTTGTGTGTATATGGTAGAATAATATTAATATTATTGTGTACTATTAAGATCATTATTTGTATTGTGCTGATATGTTGGCTTTATTAGTACCTACAGAATAAAAGAAAATACATACACAGTTTCACGTCCATATTCCCGAAAAGGTAGTCAGATATGTATTGCAACCACATCGCTAGCACACACTGCCCACATAATCGAGGGCAAGCCTATTGGCGTCTATCGGGCATAGTTTCAGTATTCGTGTTGTTATTAAGAACTTACTAATGGACAAATCTAATAACAGTTTGTACAGCCCGGAATTCGAACCCGAGACATGCACAGCAGTCGTATTTACTACTTCTGCATCTCAAAAACAGTCTTAAAGGGTATCAAGTGACACATATGCAAAGAAATTAATTATGTAGTCAACACATGTGGTGAGTGATGTTTGTTTCTTTTTGAATGTCGCGAATGCGTGTCAGGATCACACTATATTTTTGGATTCTTATAGCGTTAGACGTGTTGATCTCGTTAGTTCGGTGTGTGAGGTAAATTTGGTCGTGAACAGAATTTTAACTTGCTGGTCATCTTAATGACTCGGTTGATTGTATCTTAGCAATATTTCTTATAAAGTAGTCTCTTTATAATATTTTTCTAAATATCACATGCAAGTGATAGGTCAACCTTATTTCAACGCAAGTGCAATTGTAGATTTGCTATACTAGACCTCTTAATCCCGCTTACCTTTTTATGACAACAAATCTACAGTTCACCAGAAAATAATGCGTAAATGTAGTATTGTATGAGCTATATCTAAAATATGGTATTATATTTAAACTGGCTTTTGCCCGCGGCGTCGCTCGCGTTAATTTAGAATTTGACAATCAATTCGGGTCGTACTCTGCTTGTAATAATATAATTCAATCATGATTCGAAAGACACGTGGCGCCATCTATTATCATAAGAACGTTATTGTTGTTTTCCTCGGGAACATTAATTTTTTTCGGGATGAAAGGTAGCCTATGTTCGTTTCTGTACACCTGACAACGTATATGCAAAATTTCAGGATGATCGGTTCAGTGGTTTAGGCGTGAAAAGGTAACAAACAAACAAACTCATTTTCGCTTTTATAATATTAGTTAGGATTAGCTTGATTAAATAGTTATTTATTTAACTATCAATCACACATATCAGTGAAGTTCAGAGAACAAACTGCTAGTTTCATTCAATTGCTTCTTCGTTCTAGACTTCTATTTAATCATGATTATTTTGAGTAGCAGCGTAAATATTATTAGTAATTCTACCTTTACTCTGTCAGTGATGATTAAATTATCCGATCGGATGTATATTTAGGCGCCATCTTGGTCAAGGTATGCCACCGGGTCGTGCCTACGTGACGGCATCCAGACGAGCCGCCACACGAATATTAACTGATTTATTAAGTGTCAAATATATTGAGTGTATCGTCTTAAACATGAATAACATGATTCGTCACATATGCTTCGCGAAATTACGTGAAACTTTAGAATCTTTATTAATACGTTTGACGAATGCGTGTGTGTTCGAATTCGTTAATTTTTGTTAATATTTAGTTGACCAACTTTCTTAGTCAACTAACTAGCTTTGTTTTCTGTGACATCGCTTGCATTTTTAAAGTAGCGATGCGCTTTATTGGATTCGGATGATATCCGAACGTACCAAAGTCCTCCAAAACGAATTTTGGTTTTAGGGTCCAATCTTAACAGAGACTAGTTATCTGCGGAGGATATAATATTCTACCACATACACACAACACCATCTAGCCCAAACTAAGCAGAGCTTGTACTATGGGTACTAGACAATGGATAAACATACTTATATACTTTTTTATGTAAATACATACATATTATACATAGAAATACCCAGAGCAAGACAAATCCATGTTCATGCACACAAATGTTTGACTTGTGCGGGAATCGAACCCGCGACCTCAGGTGTGGCAGTTAGTTACACTAACTACTACGCCATCGAGTCGACATGGCTTAACGATTGCTGTCAATTTGACAACAACCGGGACCGACTTTTTACGTGCCCTCCGAAGCACGGAGACGCTCAGATGAAATACCACTAAGCGTTCACCCATCTATAGACTGACTGCACCCAACGTTGCTTAACCTCGGTAATCGTTTACCGATCAGTGAGTGCAACTGGCTATGAGCGCCTCAAATGTCAGGTCTCAGGTGACGTTTACACATGTCTCCTACAAAGATTTCTATATTATGAATTACTGAATAAAATTATATAATAAGACCTTTTTGCACACCATTGTTATGGTAGAATGTCATCATCATCATCATCATGATCATCAGGCTATAATAGTCCACTGCTGGACATAGCCCTCCCCCAAAGAGCGCCATAGCGCCCTGTCTTCAGCTTGCCGCATCCAGCATCTGCCTGCAGTCTTTCGCAGATCGTCATCCCACCTGGCCTGGTAGAATGTACAGAACCATTATTGTAATTATTGACATCTGTTGTATGTACTACATTCCGGCAAATAAATTAATCTGAATCTGAACTGTGCTGGCTATATCCAGCGCCTGTTACTTTTTACAGGAATGTTAGCTAGGTTCTCATCATCGGTAGTTGGTTTGCCGACTATGGTTTGTCCACTGCCTCTTTAGATGGATAAGATATTATAATTTCTAACACTACTTGCAACCTACCGTGCCTCGGAGAGCACGTTAAGCCGTCGGTCCCGGCTGCCATGAACATCTATGGCAGTCGTTATTGGGAAGTCAGTGCTCTCTAATATCCTGACACTGGTCTAGCCTTAGGGTATCGTTAACCTTCGGGTTGCGGAGGTCAGATGGCAGTCGCTCCGTGTAAAAACTGATATCAGTTAGACTAGAAAGCCGACCGCAAGTGACTTGGGAGTAATAAAGGCTAGGCAGAAGGACTCATTCCAACCTAAATATTCTATTTGTAAGATATTTTCGACAAATAGGACTGAATTTGGAATAATCATTATATCGCTCTATTTTCTTCTATTGCCTCCCTACAAATTTTAATGTATCTACTAATTAGACTTAAAATCCTATTTTTAGGTTTGCTTTCTAAATTCTACACAACCGGCCAAATACCAACTACATTACATAATTCCCTTGACACTTCTCCGACTAATACCGTCATCTATCACAGCATAAGTAAACACAAGTTATCACGAAATCGATGACGTAACAATAGAAGCGACACAAGCAACGGTTTCTAACGTGTCAATACGTTTACAACTGGTAGCGATTGTACGCTATGGGTGATGGATAACAAATGTGATATTACCATAGCCGTGTGATAGATAACACTATGGTCATAGACATATCGACATCAATAGTTAATACCTGACATAGCACTTGACAAGTGCAATCAAAGGTGCAAGTTATATTGCTCCGAGGATGTGAATGATGTTCAATACAATTGAATGTAATATTGTCTTCTGTTTACGCGAATGTTGTTCATTGAAATTAAACTACTATGTACGGATTTTATCGTAAATCGTATCTGCGTAAATACGAACACCCATGATTAAATTATGTTCGGGTACTTTGAAATAACTACACTGGAACATTGAGACAACTACCATCTTAGTCTCCCCGTGACCATGGCTGCTGAAAAGCAACCGAAACGTCGGGGAAAGTGTAAACATGAATATAAATAGTATAATAGTATAGTAAGTATAAATAGTTTTAATAGTTTCAATAATTTAATTAGCTTAAAAATTAGTAAAGTTTAATAGTAATAGTAGTGTAACAGTTTTTCAAAATTTTGTAATAAAGTGTCGAATAAACACGCGATAAAATCCGTATATAGTAGTTTAATTTCAACAATTGAATGTATTTTTACACATTTTTATGTAGTAGTGCCTTCATATATTCCTGCTTATATCACAAATGTGAAAGTTTGTAAATATGGTTCGATGTTTGTTACGCAATCACGGGTAAACCGACTGATGAAACTTGGCCCCAAATAGCTCATTTCCTGGATTACACATACAATACTTTTTATTAAGCTCTGGGTCTTCTTCGAAGAGGTTAATGGAAACACTTTGTGATGGTCTGTGTGTTAGTGACAGATTGATGTTAGTGTGCAAACACCTTGGGGTCATACCTCGGTCGAGTTTGAATATAGGCCCCGTGGGTCAAAAGACCCCCGAGATATAGGGATTATTTCTCTTCATTACTTTTACATTTAAGACAAAGAGTTTGAATCCTGGGTTTTTACACCCATCTCGTTACAGTATGCGGACCTTGGGATTCTCAAGGGTGGACCCGCGTTAGTATTTTCTTAAATAATTATATAATATACTAGGGGATGCCCGCAGCTTCGCCCGCACATGTTTTTTTATTTATCCATTTCTTCCCAATCCCGTGGGAATTTCGGGAAATCCCTTCTTAGTGCACCCCTACAGTACCCAAGGAACATACATGCCAAATTTCAGCTTCTTGCGCCCAATAGTTTCGGCTGTGCGTTGTCTGTCAGTCACTCAGTAACGAAAAAGTTTTATATATATAGATAATAATGAGATCTGTATACAAACCTGCCCGCGGGGTTCTTCCTGATGTGGGAAGGGTTGGCCCAGTGCGAATTAGTAGCCTTCACAACTCTTCAACAACATAATGGAAAACTCTCCCATGCAGGTTTCCACTCGTTATTTTACTTCACCGTACAAGCAAAAGATAATTAAACTAATACGCACATCACTTAAAAAAGTCAGATATGCTTGACTTAGGATTGAACTCGAGCTCTCTGCGTGACAGTCTAACCGTCTCCCAGTAGGCTATTACAAATTGTAATAGATAAACTTAATTAATCGCTTTAACTGAGTTGTATTATCTATATTAAACTGATTTCGATCGGCTTGCAGTAGCCATGTCATGAGTTGACTGTCAATTAAGTGTTATAAGCTACTATTGTCGTGAAAACGCAATTAATTGAATATTCAGTAACCATTTTATTGCATAAGTGGATTAAAGTTACCAGTAATATAATATTTCTATAGTGTTTACTCCAATAGTAATTAAGAGGAAATACGGCCATCAAAACATTGAAAGGAAAACTTTTTAACATATTAATTGGTATCGCGATGGACCCGAACAGATAACGTCGTGCAAAACAGAAAAATAAACTGATTTTAATATTTTTTCATTAACAATATGAGAAGGCTTTTAAATATGTCTGTTAGTTTGTCTCGTTAAATTCGTTTGGCGGATGACTAAGAACAAAAATAATACTGAGAAGAGTTTTTAGTTTTAGAAGGTTCCTAGTAATTTTTATAAAATGATATTGTATTATAATAACTATATACTAGCCCCTTAGCTAGTGAAAACTAGATGAAAGGCTCCTCTGTCTACCTTTAAACGTTAGGCGTGAGAGTAGGTATGTTTAAGTTTTCCATGTTATTATTATTATTATTATATTTTTTTAACTTTATTAATAGTTTATTTCTCTATGAGCCTGCAGTTTGAACAATTTAATCCCCATTAGCGGTTAGTTGGCAGGCAGTTAAGTGCTATTTGTCCGTATCTATAAATCTTCGTGAGGCGCGACGGCCGATGGCAAAAACCAGAGTACCTACTCTCTCGTACTAACGATTAAATTGTTATGTTATTATCGTGTCCTTAAATTATTCGAATTCTAGTACACTGACGATTTATTGATTAACATAGTATGAATAATTTTATAAATATAGTTATTAACTTAAATACTATTTAAAACCTTGATCCGTAAGATTATGTTGGATTGCCTTGCTATTAATAGACTTTAAAGGTTCATATAACAATTTAATGGTTGTAGGTATGTTGTGATTTTTGGACTAAGTTGAATTGTTTTGCACCCAGCGATGTCTCTTGGTCATAAGCAGAGTGACCTTATGCGGCGTCAAGTGCGACAGGTGACTTGTCTAAGAATTACTATCCTTTTAGGGGTTAGTTAGTTCAAGGCTTGAGAAAGGCAGAGAATTGATGCATTCGAGATGTGGTGTTGGAGGCGTATGCGGCGGATACCGTGGACTACCAAACGCACTAATGCATGGACTTTCGTGCCAGACTCTGTGACACGAGATGATAATATAAATTAGCGGTGCCTTATATACTTTCCTGAGTATCACTTATAAAGTGCGCGTACTTCCAATACTTAGCGTAGTCCCACCTTTCTATTGCACGTATTGACCGGTAACGATTGACGAATGTGAAGTTGATACCCTTACGGGTTCTAGACAACCAAAACTACAGTCATGGGCGTTGTCAGCGGTAGTAAATGCGACTGCTGTGCATGAGGTCTCAGGTTCGAATCCCGGGTCGGGCCAAGAAAATGTTATTGGGTTTTTCTGTTAAGAAATCTCAATAGCAGCCCGGGGTTAGGAAGTTGTTGGTGTTAGACACCCCCGTGCCTCGGAAAGCTCGCAAAGCCGTTGGTTCTGCGCCTGATCTCTCTCCGGTCGTGTCGGATTACCGTCCCATCGGATCATGAAAGTTAGGGAACAGAGAGTGCACTTGTTTGCGCACACACTTGTGCACTATAATATCTCCTGCGCAGATGGAGTCAGTCTCCATTAAGACTGGCCGCCGTGACCGGAATTTGGTCTGGAGGACATTATTTTACATATAAAATACTACGCATTAGGATCAATTCAGATCAGGCGGGAAAATGCTCGAGTGGTAATTCAATATCAACCTTATTCCATTTAGATATACCTAAAAATAGCATGCAGCATTAAAATCTTATCCAATAAACAGTTGCATACTATTTTAAGCGTTATCTAAATGGAAATGAAAAAAAAATGATAGGTTGCTCGAGCATTTTGCCGCCTGATCTGAATTGACCCTTACCCCCTGTATATGGCCGTAGGCGTTTTAGTAGTAGCCGTAAAGTAATAGTAAGTAATTTTGTTATTTAATGAATTAAAGAAAACGGGTAGTGGTTGATAATAACAACTAAAGTAGGCTAATGAGATGTAGCACAGTGCACAATACCAGTTTGTAATGCATTCAATGAAGCCTGCTCTATTCCTGTTCTGGACACAGATAATTTAATCGATATACGAGAAAATTGTTTAATACGCAGTGTTTGATATGCAATCTCGAATCGAATCTTTAGCAAAACGCCACTTATTTTTTTAATTATTTTATACAACTATGGTGGCAAACGAGCATACGCCACGAGCATATACCACCTGATGGTAAGTGGTCACCGTAGCCTATGGACGCCCGCGACTCTAGAGGCATCACTTGCGCATTGCCGAACCTTTAGAAAAGGAAGTGGGAAGGAGAAGGAGCGGGATGGGGGAAAGGGGGTGCTTGGGCCTGCGGCACTCTCACTCACCGAACGAAACACAACAGTAGGAATACTGCTATTTCACGTCGATATTCTGCGAGAGGGTAGTCCTTCCCCGGTCGAGCCGGCCCATTCATGCTGAAATCAGCGAGGCTTTATAGGCTTTTAGACTTTATAGGTCTTCTACATCGTAAACGAGCGATTGTTGCAGTTCTGTAGAAGATCTATTGCAGTTGATATTAACAAACGGAGGGTCAGCAAATTAATTACGTCACATGCGGCAGTGGTACTCACGATAGCTTTCTTTGTTCTAATATTTTGTTGGAAAAGTGTGTATGTTAGTTGTTGATAAGATGTGTACAAGGCAATATGCTCGTCCTCTATTCCATGAGACATAAAATCATACCTGAAGAAACGTGGTATGTAATATGATTCTGCCGGCGTCTTGAGAGAAATAGGTGAAAGTTTTTGTGTTAATTAAAATCTTTAAACGCAGTATTTTTCGTTTATTTGGTCAAATTCTTACCTCAAAACTCAGGCGTCTCATCTGGTTTCTTGCTGATTGCATCCAATAGTGCTTAGTAGCAAAATAGCTATTAAATATAGCTACAGAGCTTTCAGCTGAGATGCAAACAGCACAGCGATTTCTTTAAGCAAGGTAATGCATGACTTTAACTTTCTTTTATCTTTTTTACAAGAAAATAATTCCTGTGTCGCGGGTAACTTTACAAACATTTAAACAACGGACACAAAGAACATCCAGATTTAAACAAGCATTGGTCAAACACACAAATGTTTGTCCCGTGTGGGATTCAAACCCACAACACTCGGCGCAGTGGCGAGGCGACCACTTAAACCATTACGCCAAATTACTGTAAAAAACACCAATATTTCTTGTTAACTCCTTATATTTTCTTCGTCGATTCCTATTCCATCATTTTGACTTTCATATGCACTATTTGTCCTACATTTACTCTACACTTAACATTAATTATCGACATCTTGCTACTGCCAGGCTTTGCTCCAATATTAGGGCATTTGACAACCTACGCAAATGATACGTGTTCTCAATAATAAAATAAATAAACTAAAAACACCGTATGACGTAATAGTTTAAGTGCACAGCGACTAATGTGCCGAATATAACGGGTTCTATCGTTGTACGGGACATTACATTATGTAATCCGTAGTCCTGAGTTCTTTGTGCCCGCTGTTTCATTGCTTATAATTTCATCCTTTCTCGCGTATGCACTTTGCAACATCAAACTAAGACCAGTAGATTTAGATTTGTCTAACTGTTATGTGCATGCTGTGGCAACCTTTTAGTAAGGTAGCACTAAACACTAGCTATAAATACTAGCCCTAAGAACATGTAACAGTATATTATTATGTTGGTTGTCCTAATTAAATAAATAAATAAATTGATGGCCGTTGCAAATTCTTTTTCTGAGTTACTGTAGTTATCGCTGGTGATTTTGCATTATATATGTTCTTATATTCAAGATTATTGCACATACAAAGTAAGAATTAGGCTTAGTCACCGTTTGCCAAAATTATTTTTGACATTAGTTTCTCGATCATGGGTTTTGGATAGTTAGCCTAACGTGAACATGCCCTTACGTGCATATCGATAACTATCTGCTTCCTGTCACTTGAATCATTACTGTCATCGCCATCACGACTAATAATACGGTGCTCAATAGTTTCTTAACCATGGTGAGTTTATTAGTTAAGTATTTTCTTTGAATAATAACTTGTTTCTGACTTTGATATTAGGTTTCCTTTTCGCCATCTTTGGTACCTAATGACCGAATCCGAAGGATAGGCATTACGTAATGTTTTGCTTTAACCGTAGATAGGTGTAAGTCGTTGTGCAAAGTTGTATTTTCGTTGATGAAACTGTTTTAGAAAAATGCTATTTGCAAGAATAGATATTTCATTCCTTATGTCACAAAATTGACAACTGCCTAAATTATTTATTAAGTATAAAAGGAACTATTGATAATGTGAATACTAGCCGTGTGTTCATATGTATTTCGATGCAGGCCTGTTTCCCGTGTAGGTAGGTTACGATTGTACCGATTTAAAATCCGTAGTCTCTGTCTATGGATTTCAAACTAGTATGATCCCTGACACATTCTCTAGCTTTTATCAAAACTTAATGCACGCTTAACAGCTTAGGTTACACTTTACTCAGCCATTCTCTAGAATGTGTCCGATGTGGTCAATGAACGTGAACGCAAAAGTCCGTATGACTGTGAGTAGGACGTAGATAATGGCATTCAGAGATAAGCATGGAGTTAATAAGTACTAAGTTTCTACGTAAGTACTTATATTACTCGATGAAGATAAGTTAGTCGTGCAATAACAAATTATATCCTTGTAAGTCATAATGCAAACGTAGACTTTAAGCTAGGTTTAACAAAACGTAGTTGGCATAGACAGATTGTCCGTAGTAGTCAATGAAATAGAAGAAACACACTTTTTCAGACAGACGTCGTCGACCTAACCATTGGTGCGCATAGCTAAACATCATTCTTCTCAACAATAAATTCATATATCGAGGCTTAAGTATATACACATGCATAAAGTGATGCCATAAAAGCCGATAAATCGGTGCTGCCAATGCCATCGGTGTGCAAACAAGATCCAAACCTTTTCGCTTACGCAATTCATTTCAA
The DNA here is from genome assembly GCA_963564715.1 of Catocala sponsa. Taxonomy (NCBI): domain Eukaryota; kingdom Metazoa; phylum Arthropoda; class Insecta; order Lepidoptera; family Erebidae; genus Catocala; species Catocala sponsa. Next base: position 23,357,170 of record OY751343.1, on the reverse strand, counting down.
TATTTAATTTAACGTAAATGCAAATACCAACAATGTTTACGAGCAAAGACCCATTACCGTCTCAGATAGAGCGCAATAACGAGTAGGACTTAGAAATAATAAATCAGTTCTGTAGACCATGCCTTCAGGGCGAAATACAAAAGAAATTCTTACTTGCAAACTTAAACAAGTCAGGTAGCTCCCTGTCAAATATCGTATCATTCTTTGTAATTCGAAAATAAAGGCTTTCAGGCAAGCGAGTTTAAATATTTTCGTTCTTCAGACATAATACAAAACCTTTTTATCAAAAACTTCGACGCTTACTTGTGAGAATCCATTTCAAATATCTACATAATATGGGCAAAAAATTAATTTATCAGATTTTGGAAGTGCAATGCCGATATCAATATTTTTAAAGTACGATGCAGAGACAAATTAAATATTAATAACATTAATTAATTTCGTTTCTGTTTTTATAATTAAGTTAGCAAGTATAATAGAGCCAGTTTTTGACAGCAACCAACTTTCACATGTCACCGAAGACTGAAGTGAGGAGAATACACTAGATGCGCGAAGACCAGATATTTAGCGTAACTTGGGTGACACTGGAATACTATGCAGCGATTAATAGATATAAAATTTCAAACCACCATGTTTCTTGTTTTACGACCCATAATATAATCTATTTTCTGTGCCGCATTGCCACCGGTATTGTACGGCCCAAATCTTTCAACATTTTCCTTGAATACCAATAAATGTAGAATCGATTGAACCGCAGTGTCGGCATTCCTGAAATGTGTCAGCTTTAAGCCCAGAATCCGGTTGCTGACGTGACTTATTACCCGATAACATTGCGTCTATTGTCTTTGCGCTAAATTAGGGTATACGGTTGCGTTCGTCGGATTCTTGCAATTCCACGATAAGTGTCTTGTTGTAAAGTAATTGGATAGAATGTTAATAAGATAATTGTTCGGTTCTATCCGACAATCTCCCGTCGTCTCCGTTGAGTTCGGCAGGTGTTCAAATCCTATTTTACTTTAGTTGCTTGTGTTAACCTGTGAATTGTTGGAATGCTAGAAATAATCAAAACTCTATTGTGTTTGACCGCCGATGTGCCGCTGCGACACATTCGGTCAAAATGTTTTTTTTTTTAAGTAAACTTGCACTAGAAATATTTCCTATATCGCAGAGCACTTGACAAAACGGACAAAAGTAACACCCGATCTGGGAAACTGTTTGTGGTTCTCATTTTTTTTGTCTTGCGTATGGATCGAACTCCCAACACTTCAAGCACTAATTAAATATTAAAAAATCACGGCCTTTTTGCATTACACGTCAGAAAATCCTTAATACTACTTTCAAGTTTTATTTGGAAGACTGCCCGTTCCACTAAAGCTTTTCCAACTTAAACGTTGTGAACTTTTTGCCACTCAAACAAATTCATTTTTGGAATACATCCAAACTAAGATTTATCGTTTGAGTTACACAATTCCGTCTCTATATTATGTCAGGGTACTGTATGAGGCGTATGCATAATACATGATGTCTTTATATGGCAGATCACGATGCACCTCCTATGACTCAGGGTCGAACAACAATAGGTGCTAATTCTGTGCGCAAATTGTGCATTTGTCTCTGTTCTTTGCTAATTAGCTGTTGTATTTGAGGAATATTAAAGTAATTATATGTTTCGTGTACCTATACATAATTTGCTTGAACTGTGCGTAGAGGTTACGCTTGTATTGCTAATTTAAACGTCTTTGGACATGTTCGGCTAACTGCAACTGAGGATCAAAATGCTAAGCCAGTGCCTGTATCGCACTTGAGTGGTGCCATCCTAAAAGGACCACCCAAGAACTTCATCATCTTAAATGATGCCTTCTCTAACCTTTAATGATCAACAGCTGTTTGTATATTGGATATGATATTATGTCGTTGTTTTTACACAAATAGTTTAATTGTTTCGATGGCAACATCGTTTTTGTACCTTTAACATCATATTTTTATATAACACGTGAGCAAGGACATTAATATATAGGTGAGGCAGAAGGATGTATTTATGTATCGAGTTTATTACAAAGCTTAAGATGTTGCTGTCGAAATTTACAATTGAAATTTGAAGGACGTCCCGTATTTCCAGTATTTAGGATCTAAAATAATACGCCTACTTTTACCTAATTATGCTATTAATATTGAGCTTATAGCAATTAAGAAATAGTAAAAGGAATTATTGCAAGAACTCAAAGACTCGTTGTAATAAAACTTATATGCATGTTATATGGCAGGAGGAATCATTTTATCAAGCTACCACAATTATTCTATTCAGGCTCTTAGCCGACTGACGGGGACACGCCACTGTCTCAATCTTAAAATATCTATACCTATTTTTATGCAGATTGCATTACACGGTGCATTTGACAGTTATAGCATAAATAACGTTAATATGGATACGGCATGCAGAAAGAACTCTAAAGGCGTATACAATTTTTATTATAATAATAGTCATTGCGCAATTTGGGCTGCTGAACGACCCCAGTAGTAGTCCAGTACAGACAATTTATTAGCAGCTAAAAAATAAATTTACACATGCAGGTACATTATTTTCCTTAAAACCCTAAGTATCAAGCTTTTTAATTTGTTATTATTAGTATAGATAGCATACTTTGATGCATGTCCTGTTCCCCGGAGGCGTATAATTATGTATTCTTATTTGCTTTTTGTCAGAAAACGTATACATCGACCGAGTTTGAATAAAGCATGAATAGTTGGCAGAGGAGACCTCGTCCCCTTCCCTTCTAAATCACTTCATACACATCGCTTCGTTAGTCTATTTTCGTCCATCCTTTTCATGCATCCTCAATCTTCTCGATATGTCTTTCTTAAATCTTGTTACTTACTTTCCAATTTACTCTTTAATAATGCATTTTATTATTGATATAAGTCTTATAACACATTTAAGTATTTTGAAACATATTTCGTAACTGCGTATAATCCTAACTAATATTATAAAAGCGAAAATGAGTTTGTTTGTTTGTTATCTTTTCACGCCTAAACCACTAAACCGATCATCCTGAAATTTTGCATATACGTTGTCAGGTGTACAGAAACGGACATAGGCACCCTTTCATCCCGAAAAAAATTACTGTTCCTGAGGAAAACAACAATAACGTTCTTATGATAATAGATGGCGCCACGAGTCATTCGAATCATGATTGAATTATATTATTACAAGCAGAGTATGACCCGAATTGATTGTCAAATTCTAAATTAACGCGAGCGTAGCCGCGGGCAAAAGCTAGTTGAAGATATAATAGTAAGTACACCTTGGAGTTGCAAATGCGATAGCTATTTAATAATGATAAAGTTTTTAAATAAAAATAAGGAGGGAGAGTTAAAATAATTCTAACCCATAACAATATATTTATTAAAATCAATCTTGCTTTACACGCTTATACGTTAAGCGTGTAAAGCAAGATTGATTGATTGATTTTTATTGCCCTAAAAATAGCTCCTCGTAATTTTTATTTCCCATAACAGCAGTCGGTCCATACATCTTATGTACATTTACTACCAAAAACAGGGCCACAGTTTTACTACTATTGCTTCCTATTTTGGTTTCCCTACATCCTACATTGATTCATTGTGCTTTTTACGTTTGCCTTAACGGTCTTCCGCGTCGGTACAGAACTTATAAATGGACAGATGTTCTTAGTAGGTCACCCTTAAACGCAAATTGTTTATCCAGACACCTGCGAAGCAATAAAACGCTCGTAAAACTACAGCGCATACAGGGCTGCCGCCTACAAGCCACTTGGTACTACCAAAAACGATAACGTGTTGGCATTTCCTAAGACACTTGATGGAAAACAATTATCTCTTTTAGTGTCGCAGGCGTACTGTAAAGTTGAGATCCAGCATGGATAGATTTGTGGAGAAAGACTAAAGTATTAAGTTGTGTTGTTGATGATTTTATTGAATGAATCATACTTTTATGCTTTGGAAAGTTTGAGGAGCCATGTGAATTAGGTGTCTTTAATATCGATAACAATAGCTCAGTGGGGAGACCAACAGACTGCAATGCAGACAGTCTCGAGTTCGAACTCACGTCGCGCACCTCTGACTTTCGGAAGTTATATGACTTTTCGAAATTATGTTCGTTTATTGGCAAGTTAGTTCCCTCTAATATCCTGAGACTGGTCTAGCCTTAGGGTATCGTTAGCCTTCGGGTTGCGGAGGTCAGGTGGCAGCCTCTCCGTGTAAAAACTGATATCCAGTCAAATCCGGTTAGACTAAAAAGCCGACCCCAAGTGACTTGGGAATAATAAAGGGAGAGGGAGAAGAATATCGATAACAATACGATGCTGAGGATAATTGGTATATTGTCATAATGGACTCTTTAACTTATTTTGATCTCTTTAAACATATTTTGTTGTGCAATTTGGTGATCATTTACTATTTATGACTGTTATATTTTACTGTATCTGGTGATAAGTTAAACATAAGCCGTTAAAAAATTCAGGTTTAAAACATTTATGTTTAAATCTAAGACATAGGTGTAATTCTAGTCTATATCTATACCTACTAATATTATAAAGAGGAAAGTTTTTTTTTTTGTTTAATATTGTCTTCTGTTTACGCGAATGTTATTCATTGAAATTAAACTTCTTGATACGAATTTTATCGCGTTGTTTATTTAACACTTTATTACATTACTAGATGTTCCCGCGGTTTCACCCACGTTTATCGTTACTGCGCCGCCCCCGTGGGTCATAGCGTGATGTTATATAGCCTATAGCCTTCCTCGATAAATAGGCTATCCAACACTAAAATATTTTTTTATATCGGACCAGTAGTTATTGAGATAAGCGCGTTCAAACAAACAAACAAACGAACTCTTCAGCTTTATAATATTAGTATAGATTATTATTTTGAAACTGTTACACTATTACTATTAAATTTTACTGATTTTTAAGCTAATTAAATAATTAAAACTATTAGAACTATTTGTATTTAAGTTTACACTTTCCTCGACGTTTTGGTTGCTTTCCAGCAGCCATGGTTACGAGGAGAACTTTTTTGGTTTGTTTGTAAGGGTTTAACTCAAAAACTACTCAACCGATTATAAAAACTCTTTCACAATTAGAATGCTATATTATCACTGAGTAACATTGGCTATATTTTACTTTAACCTACTTTTACGCGAGCGAAGTCGCGGGCAAAAGCCAGTCACCATATATGTAGGCATATGGTCATCTACAAATATGCCATCCTTCATGGTGTTAAGAGCCTCGTATTTCCATAGCATCAGCCCTGCCCTGCATGTTAGTTAGGCTATGCATCATCCAGCAACTGGAACGTTTGCTTTCCGGAGGCTAAAATTAAATGAAAACCATTCGTCCTACGGACTTTGTAGCAAGAGTTATGTTTACGTGTCCTTTTGAAGACGGGCTCTAATTAACTCTATGTATAACTGTATACGTCTACTTGTACTGTATTTTATTATGACAGTAGCTCTTGCCCGCTGCTTCCCTCGGGAACAGTTTTATTCTGGATGAAATGTATGTATGTTGTTTTCTGTACTTCTGATAATGTGTATGTCAAATTTTATGATGATCGGTGGAGTAGATAAGCTGTGTAAGCGTAATGGCTCCTCTACATTATCTGTACGGTGTCGTACACTTGTCAGAGGATAGTTAGAGTGGAGAATAAAAGTTCATAAGTTATATAAAAACACGTCACTATACTTTAATTAGTTATAATAAATGTATTACAGTAAAGGGTTTGGCTATGCTTCCACGTTGGCGTGTGTATTTGCACTGACTGATTTTATACTAAAATGTACTGTATTGTGTTAACGTAAAGTGACGCCTCGGTTGCGAGCGCAGCGTCAGCAATACCGTGCGTGTACAGTGTAAAATTGTACATTATTGGTGATGATCGTTGCTCGTGTGATCGTCTATAATCGGCACGATCATCGTGCAAGCATCCACACGATCGTCTGTAGTAGTTTGTTAAACGGCAAGCGTCAAGATGGATGTGGGGTGTGTTGTGGTTCAACGAAATGTTGTGGCAAAATGGAGGAAAAGATGATGGTGGTGTTTGACCATGCATCGTTATAGAACCAAGTAAGTAGTCACAATAAATATATAATACAATTACCTTTAGGCGGGCTTGTTCGGGTTAAGTCAAGACGGCGAATGAATGATCGGCGATCGTGTGAGCACCTCAACGCAACCACCCGGCGATTCCCTTTGATGCGTGTCCGAAAAACCAATTAATTCACGGGTCGCAGGCGATCATAGACGATGATCGGCGAGTACAGCCGAGTATGCCCTCTACACGATCGTGCTCGCGCGTTATTGTCTGTAATCGCCAATAATGTAGAGGAGCTGTTACAAACAACTCACATTCACATTAATAATATTAGTTAGGATGAATATAATAATAGGTGTAAGCACGAGTCTGCTCTCAATGCGAAAAGGATTAGGCCATGGTCGGCAACGCTGGCCCAGTGCGGCCTGTCTGTTAGCAGACCTCACATATCTTTGTGTACCTCATCTGAGCGTCTCCGTGCTTCGGAGAGCACGTAGAAAGTCGGTCCCGGTTATTGTCAAATTGACAGCAGTCGTTAATCCATGTCAGAGGCTTAAACAACTTTTGACAACAGGTTGGCCACTAACCACACGAAAAGAAGAAGAAATAGAAAACATTATGGAAAACTCAGACATGCAGGTTTCTTCATCATGTTTTCTTCATCGTTAAAGCTAGCGACGATAACCTAATTAATACGCACCTAACCTTGAAACGTCAGAGAAGCGTGCCTTGAGATTGAACTCGAGACCTCTGCGTAGCATTCCAACGGTCTCCCACAATGCGATCTCTGCTTTATTTATGTATGTTAAAATAAATGTTTATATTTCTTGATTACAAAGAACCCATATCTGTCCATCGTTGCAATGAAAAATGATATTGATGCTTATTAGTTCATGATATAATATATGAATGTTTAAAAATGTTGTTCTATAACTCAACATGTGTAATAAATAGTCTGATTTATGTGTATTCAGTCAGATAACGAAGCTAAACTTGGCGATATATCATTTTAACTTTGCTAGTTTGAATCGTAACTAGTCCATATGTAGCTAGGGTTACCAACGTCTTTATTTATTATTTCTTTTTAATTTGGCTGCTACTGGTTATAATTTTTGTGTAGTATGACCGTCTAAACCCGCTGCAATACTCTTTGGTTCACTGAATTTTGTTTTAAATTGCTGAAACTGACAACACTCAGTACATCAGTATGACAATTGAGTTTACACCGTAAATACACCATACTTGTTCAACTTGTAACGAATGTATTCACCTTTGAGAGAAAATAAAACATATTATTATTATTTAATCATTTAAGTCTCAAAACACTTATGAATGTCACAGTTTAGTAGTTCGTGAGTTTATCCAAGTATTGTACGCTAGTATTGTAGTCATAAAAAGTCAACGACGGCATCTGCTTTAGTCGACTTTGTTTCGATACCCTCGCCAATTTGCTAAACAAGTTTATTCCTTATGTAAAAGACCAGTATAATAAGCTTGTAAATTTTACAATCATTACCACGCTAAACCATCTGTTGACAAACATTGACCGAAACATGACAATCATATGTTTATTTGATATGTCATAGCGCCTACATGCAATGCTTTTTCCTAGTTCTAATAAGTAATAGTAATTCAAAAGTAGAATAAAGAACTAATATGAGATAATATATTTGTTTTATTAGTAATGTGTGAAAGTCAAAAGGCTCCTGTTATGGTTATCATCACTTATGGCAACCGTCTGGTTGCCATAAATGATTAGTTCTCTTAGGTAAAATTCGCGCTGCAAAATGGATAGTACAGATGGCTACTTACATCAAGTTAGACACCCTATATACGCATAACTACGCTACATACAAAATAGAGAAATTGTCGGAAAGGGACTGCGCATAGTGGTGTCGATGTAACGGTAAGGATAGAGCGTAACAAAAATATAACGCACTCTCTCGCACGATTCGCAGCGTTCAACTTCTAATAGTTCAAAGTCCAAACAGTCTAGGTTGATGCGACGCTGTGTGAACATATTCCTAGCCCTTCTACTGACTACTGGTTTTCTTTGCATTCTTTAAGGACATCATCAAATACTTACTGCGAAATCATAACACGTGGATTTTATTCATGATACCGCCTGCTAGGTTTTATTAAAACTGAAATAATAAACTGACTTGGATCAAATATTTGAGGATTAAGCAATTTTTGTACTGTTCGGGAATTGAATTCAACAACGTTTGGCGTCGCTATCCATGCATTTACTGGTTATCAGCCTTTGGTATTTTGTTGTGTGCCTATTTGTTCCCAGTTGAGGAGTTGAGCTACTCCAGAGGCATTGCTTGAGAGTGTAATTGTTATGCACTATCTCTCTACAGTTTGTCTAAAATTGTGTGGTACGTAAGCAGATCTGCTGTTTAGTCTCAACTGGCAATACCATATCTAATAATTATGCCCATATGCCGTCAGTGTTCCTTTGAACACTTTTATGTCTGACATCAAACAGACTTAGTAAGATGCCGTCCGCTATATGTATACAATAGTCAGGCTATGTCCATCATTATACCAAGCGTTATTAACAAATGTATTAAAATTTTAGTACTAGGCTTAGACCGTGACTTCGTCCACGTAAAACACAATTTTTGGAGGGTCATATATTATAACATACTACTATGTCTCCGATTCTACTGAATCCTAATCCTAACTAATATTATAAAAGCGAAAATGAGTTTGTTTGTTTGTTACCTTTTCACGCCTAAATCACTGAACCGATCATCCTGAAATTTTGCATATATGTTGTCAGGTGTACAGAAACGGACATACTTAATTACTTACCTACCTTTCATCCCGAAAAAAATTACTGTTCCCGAGGAAAACGACAATAACGTTCTTATGATAATAGACGGCGCCACGTGTCTTTAATCATGATTGAATTATATAATTACAAGCAGAGTACAACCCGAATTGATTGTCAAATTCTAAATTAATGCGAGCGAAGCCGCGGGCAATAGCTACTAAATAGAATAAAACGTAGCTTAGCTTAAATTTGAACATAAATTTTAAACCGATGTAATATGTAGCAAAGTATTAAGTAGCGACTAATTGGCAAAACAATCACTTTTAAACATTATTCAACAATGAGTATTAGTAGTTAAAAGACCGCGGCAGACTGTTCAAGGGTTTAAGATTGTTGATCAAGGACTTAAGAGCTAGCTGAGTATGAGTTGACGATAGTTTTAAAAGTAAGACTAAATATTAAACTGAGAACAGCGCATCTAAGTTGAACAAGTAAACAGACCAACATTCTGGAATCATTGTTTTAGTTGTAGACTTTACAGGTCTTAATAGTCGATCTCAAGTGGTTATTTAAAAAGATCACCAAGGTAAAGATAACTTCATCACAGTTTAATAATATCATCTACATAAAAAAAAATCTTTTAGTATATTTGTGTCCGGAAAACTCGAAAAGTAGTTAAATGATTAACTTGATATTTTTATAATAATAATAATAGCATTTATTTGCGAAAATGTGGTATAAAAGTTGGTACAATAAAACGTTGTTTTTCTATATAAGAGTATTTTGTATACTTTTATCCCGAAGTTGCCACGTAAACAGGGATTTGAAAATATTAGAATGAGTGACAGTTAAGAGTGGCTGGGTCTAGCTAGTTGTATAAAGGTAGTTTTTTTATTTTTTGATTCAACTAAGGTGGCAAACAAGCATGTAGCCCACCTGATGGTAAGTGGTCACCGTAGCCTATGGACGCCTGCGACACCAGAGGCATCACCTGCGCGTTGCCGACCCTTTAGGAAAGGAAGTGGGAAGGAGAGGGTAAGGGGGTAAGGAGGTAATTGGGCCTCTGGTACTCTCACTCACCGAACGAAACACAGCAGTAGGAATACTGCTATTTCATGTCGATATTCTGTGAGAGGGTAGTCCTTCCCCGCTTGAGCCGGCACATTGATGCTGAAATCAGCGAAGCTCTACTACTATATAAATTGCCATTGATATATGGTCTCTCTAGACAGAATTACATGAGGACAGAATGTGTAATGTTTATGTTTATTATTGTACAATCTACAATAATAGACAAAGACGCCAATATACATCCTTAGTTACTATAATAGCCAATAAGATTTGCAGTCACAAGACGCAATAATAACATACGTTCATGTCAGAAACAACCTTCAAACGTTTGTAAAAACAATAGCAACACACCAGTCAGAATATTCATAGCACAGCTCAAAACACCTATATTCTTAATTACAATTATATGAGTATTTAAAAGCTGTCACGGTTCATAAGTTTTTGTTCAATCTATCTAATAAATAAAATTGAAGTGTCTGTTTGTAATATCAAAATAACAGCTTTTTATCTAAGCCGTCAACTGTCGATCGACCTCCTAGAAGTCTATGTCAAAATACGAGCATCTGTCGAGACGCCTCTAGGAGGCGTCCGATCGACCTCTAAAAGGCGTCTAAACAGATGCGTATATTTAGCATGTTTAAATGATGACTGATTTATCTAACCTTAACAAAAGGGTATGGCAAAGATAAAGGATAGCATTAAATCACATGCTACGTATATTAAACAAATGAATATCTGTTCCTTGAAGTGACAGTTAAGCAAAGTTGCGGCCATACATTCGAGCGGTTAATGCATATGAAAGTATATAAGGTACCTATACGAAAACATCTAGTTTTAAAATGTTTGTCTGTCTGTCTGTTTGTTCCGGCTAATCTCCGAAACGGCTGAACCGATTTTGACGAGACTTTCATTGGCAGATAGCTGATGTTATAAGGAGTAACTTAGGCTACTTTGATTTTAGAAAAAAAATTAGTTTCCGCGGAGACAAACACTTTTTAGTTAAAATCTACGCGGACGAAGTCGCAGGTAATAGCTAGTAATATTGTAATGAGGAAAGATTAGATTTCTTGTTTGTTTGTTTGTAAGGATTTAAAACAAAAACTGCACAACCGATTTTAAACATTCTTTTACCATTTGAAATCTATATTATCACCGAGTAACATAGGCTATATTTTATTTTAAAAAAGTACTGTTGCTAATATAACCTTACCTACTTTTAGGCGAGCGAAGCCGCGGGAAAAAGCTAGTTTTATTTTTAACGACACTTTGATTGCTGTAAATGTAAATAGTTGTATTAACGACCACGTAATGTCCCTACAGAAGATTAATTTGTGATCGAAGTTCAACGGATAAGTTGACGAGAGTTTTAATTGATTACAATCAATCAAAAGCTGATTTTAACACTTTTTAGAAAAAGGTACAATGTTTTTGTTTCTTTAAAATAATATAATATATCTGCCGCACTAGGAGTAATTCCTGTGTCACGGCCTAGCGGGAGACTTACAAACATTCGGCCTCGATGGCGTAGTGGTTAGTGTAACCGACTGCCACACCTGAGGTCGCGGGTTCGATTCCCGCACAAGTCAAACATTTGTGTGCATGAACATGGATGTTTGTCTTGGTCTGGGTGTTTCTATGTATAATATGTATGTATTTACAAAAAAAAAGTATATATGTATGTTTATCCATTGTCTAGTACCCATAGTACAAGCTCTGCTTAGTTTGGGCTAGATGGTGTTGTGTGTATGTGATAGAATATATTATATATATATATATATATTACAAACATTTAGCGGATCACACAAGTTTTTTAAAAAGCAATCCTACTTTGCCCGACCCAGGAATCAAATCTAAGACTTCATGCACAGCATTCAATACCGCTTCGCCACCGACCTAAATAAGCGATTAATCAGCAAATCATTATCAATCAACGTTACTCAGCGTTACTTACGTTACTCAACTTTTATTTAATTAACACTTAAGTGTTAATTAAATAACAGTTAAATAATAGCAGCATGCCGTCGATCAAAACTTAATCGTTGATCAAGAACTTAAGAGCTATTCAGCTGAGAGGTAGCTAAGTATTCATCTTAACTTATAATATAAATGAAAATAAATGTGAATATTAGTTTATATTGTAAATTTTTCACGTGTTAACTTTATGATAGAGTACTATCATGAAATTTCGCACACACGTTGTCAGCAGAATAGAAAAGGACTTAGGTGTACCTTACATTAAAAAGCATTGTTTCTGAGGGATAGAACATTTACATAACCTACATTTACGAGAGCGAAGCTCTGAGCAGAATCTAGTCAGTGATATTTTAGTGAGATTGTAGTATAAATACTAGTTTCTTCGCTATAAATAGTAGTACCAGTAATCGAACTCCTATTAAAATCTAGTCAGTTACTTACCTATCGTGTCGATGGCAACACATTTTATATAATTTTGGACCAGTTTTCGGAGACGCGGATTGCATTTAGCCTAGTACAGGCCATCCAGTATGCACGATTCTGGGCTCACGGGGCACGACAACAGATTACCCATTGTCTGTGGTGTCTAGCCAGTGATATTTTTAGTATTTTAGCTAGTTTCTTTACTATAAATAGTAGTAGGTACCAGCACTCGAACTCCTATTGTAAGTTACGGATCACAGATTTATTGTTAAGACAATGTACTGTTAGCTTAACGCCCCACAATTACGGCTGGGTGTCCACGAGCGGACACCACCGGGTTGCCCGATACGGTACCGGGTGCTTTATGGCCGGTGCTTATCTATCTACTTTCATTGTTACATTTTCGCGGTAGATAACAGTATAAAGGTATTTGTAGACTGGTGTGTTTCTACAGCTATAATAATAACAATAATAATAGATATATTCAAATTGACGTCACTATTTTAGAAATACCTATAAAAAAAAGTATTGCGGTTATTTTTCTATACGAAAATGTGTCTGGCTGTGCGATAATTCAAAAACATCTCTTTTCTCAATGCTCTATTATTTAATTATGGTAGGAGGTGTGTTTGTAATATATTTTTATCTAGATATACTTAATAAGGTATGAAATAAACATATTTGTTATTTTAAACGTCTATATTCTCTTCATTGTCATATACTATTAACAAATCATCTAGGAAAGGTGCAGGAGGGTATATATTGGACTCATATCTTGCCCAATAGACTTACTCTTTTTAACTATTTTTTGTAAATTGCAGTGGCGTCAATTGGAATCAAAGTAAATACATATTTCTTTACGACAAAATCAACTAGAAAGTATTTTTCTCTAGCCTCTTGTCCACTCGTGGCCTCAAATGGCTATTCCCCTTTCATGATAAAAAAACTCAATAACTTTGGCCGTTTCGGGAATCACACCCGACAGTCACCCACAGAAGTCGCATACTCTACCGCTGCGCCAGCGAGATGAGAGCATTCTTGCATCTCACATATCTAATATTGTTTGTTACTACTTACATTACAAAGACAAGTGTCTAACTGATCATACAGTCTTATACTTATGCTTAAGGTCGATTGTGAGGTACCAGCATCGACTCCTGGCTAGAGATCATACTGAGAGGCCGCGGGCAAAATCTAATCTATACTAATACTAGCTATTGCCCGCGGCTTCGCTCGCGTTAATTTAGAATTTAACAATCAATTCGGGTTGTACTCTGCTTGTGTAATATAATTCAATCATGATTCGGAGGACACGTAGCGCCATCTATTATCATAAGAACGTTATTTTTGTTTTCCTCAGGAACAGTAATTTTTTTCGGGATGATAGGTAGCCTATGTTCGTTTCTGTACACCTGACAACGTATATGCAAAATTTCAGGATGATCGGTTCAGTGGTTTAGGCGTGAAAAGGTAACAAACAAACTCATTTTCGCTTTTATAATATTAGTTAGGATTAGGATTATAAAGCTGAAGAGTTTGTTTGTTTGTACGCGCTAATCTCAGGAACTACTAGTTCGATTTGAAAATTCTTTTAGTGTTGGATAGCCTATTTATCGAGGAAGGCTGTAGGCTATATAACATCACGCTACGACCCACGGGGGCGGCGCAGTAACGATAAACGCGGGTGAAACCGCGGGAACATCTAGTACAAAATAAGTTAGTTAGTAGTCATCAAAGTCATGCAACCATCCCCGTACACCTAACATCTGATCAATTGCTCTACTCGCCTAATTACGGAAGCGATTGCCTACACAGCCTACTCTAACGTAGGCAGTGTTTATCTTCCTAGTTTTTGTGCTGTGGGTGACGTGGCGCATGCGCAGGCTGTATGAACATTATTTGTGTTATAACTGTATGTAGGATTGCTAGTGGGCAATGGCGACTGCGTGGGATCGATATTTTGTTTGCGTTTCGATTTTGTTGAATCATATCGATTCATCGATGTAATAATTTCGATAAATTCAATAATATTTATTTTTGAAACTATAGTTTGATTGTTAACACAGACATTTTGGAATAGTTGGAGTATATCTTGTTGTTGTTTCAAGTCCTTTATTTAAAAGTACTGCTCTTGGTGACGTATGTAATCCTCGTTATTCTTTCGACGACAGTTTTAACTCTTATTAATAGAGATAGCTTGCCACTTTTTATTTGTTGCTAGTTCTTCTATGTTTTGCTCTTTTTCTCGTTGCATGTACTTTGCCTTTTAGTGTCGTCTTAAAGTAGTTACTGAGTAATGACTACGTAAGTACTTATGAGCATGTGGCCAATTTAACCACCTCTTTGACTTTATATCAGTCCAAAATTTTAGTTTTTTTTTTTTACTTCATACACTTAACACCATCTAGCCCAAACTAAGCAGAGCTTGTACTATGGGTACTAGACAATGGATAAACATTCATATATACTTGTTTTTGTAAATACGTACATATTATAGGTACATAGAAACACCCAGACCAAGAAAAACATCCATGTTCATGCACACAAATGTTTGACTTGTGCGGGAATCGAACCCGCCACCTCAGTCGTGGCAGTCGGTTACAATAACCACTACGCCATCGAGGCCGTCAAGCTCACAATGACAGCTATTCGCAAACGCTCCGAAATAACCAAATGTAATTTAATCCAGGACTTCAGTAGTTGTGTATAAATGAACCACGGCGACACAATTGCGACGAACGTTTCCAGAAACTCAAGGAACACTTCTATTTTACAAGTCAACTAAGTAAACTCTTTGGCTTACAGCTGTTCGTGATATTGTGCCACTTTCTAAGGCATTGTGGCTACAGTGTAGCTCGCCAGCGTTCATTCATCTAAATATGAATCAACTTAACATTTATACATATACGCAGAATCAGAAATTATATGTAGCTAACAGGTTATTTTGTAAGGGGATTAAATATAATGATCATCAAAAATACTAATTGGTCAACAAATATTGCGCAGCATAACAAGCATGTATACGTCTCAAATCACTGCATGCCCTCTCGGAAGTGTTAGGTTATGTTAGGTTCCTTTTTTAAACCCACCCATAATAGGAGCCCCGCTTCGCGGGGTCTCAGTTTGATCTCTTTAAAGTTTGCTGGCCATGAGTTGCTGATCAATTAGCTATTATTTACATATTATAGCTAGCTCACAGATTATATTTTTCTGCTCACAAAAATACCAATATAACCTAACCATTTAAATAACACCCATTTGTAAGTAGCAATAGTCTAGCTTTGGACTGCTGAAGAATCACATATGTATCTTTTTTTAAATTTTTTGTACAACTAAGGTGGCAAACAAGCATGCCCATCTTATGGTAAGTGGTCACCGTAGCCTATGGACGCCTGCAACACCAGAGGCATCACTTACGCGTTGCCGACCCTTTAGGAAAGGAAGTGGGAAGGAAAGGTGATGATTGGGCCTCCGGCACTCTCACTCACCGAACGAAACATAACAGTAGGAATACTGTTATGTCACATCGATATTCTGTGAGAGTGTAGCCCTTCCCCGGTCGAGCCGGCCTATTCATGCTGAAATCAGCGAGGCTCTACTACTCCCTTTCATTTCCTTGAATATATTTTTAATTCCTTTATCACACGATTTAATAGCTAGTCAGTTTCTGTCAGGCATCTACTTACAGGTTCAACCCTTTGCCTGAACTTAGCAACTGACCTATTTAAATTCAGTAACTTTACTAAACTCACTAATTCATAGAAATTGACTTTGATAAGTGTTACTTTGTGACCTAAATAAATAAATGACTCGACTTTGCTTTGATTTAGCTAACGATATGGTGACCGATTACGATAAGGTGTACGGTAGCCTAGATTGCCAATTTTATTTTATAAAAATACTAGATTTTGCGCGCGGTTTCAGCCTCGTTAATGTACGTCTTGTCAATAAACTTCTATTCCTCAGAAACAGTACTTTTTTTACCGACTTCAAAAAAAGGAGGAGGAATTCAATTCGTCTGTAATTTTTTTTTAATTTTTATGTTTGTTACCTCGTTACTTTCAACTGGGTGAATCGATTTTGATAATTCTTATTTTATTTGAAAGCTGGTGTTTCCCGTGCGGGGTCCCATTTAATTTTGATCAAGATTTGACCATTAGTTTTCGAGTTATACTTAATAATGCGTATTTGGCTACATTGATGATGTTCTCATATTTGGCAAGGTTCACTAAAAACCGAGAAATAAACAAAATTTTAACAAAAATAAAACCGACTTCAAATAAGAATATTCTAAAACTTAAAATGCACTAAAAAGTTAATAAATAATTGCATATTCTTGTGAATAATTAAATTATTGTTATTATTGGAGTCGGTGTCAGCCAAGGTAACTACAAGGTTGTAACTAATTAAACATGAGATGTCTTACTATAATCATAACATAACATTGGCATGCACAATTACACACATAGACGCAGCACGCGGCGCGGGCGGCTAACACCGACTCCAAAAATAACAATAATTTAATTGTTCACATAAATATGCAATTATTTATTAACTTTTTAGTGCATTTTAAGTTTTAGAATATTCTTATTTGAAATCGGTTTTCTTTTTTGTTAAAATTTTGTTTATTTGGAAGAAAAGACCCTCTTATGTTTCCCTGACAAATTGTATATGAAATTTCTTGATGATCGGTCAAGTAGTTAAGGCGTGAAAGCGTAACAAACAGACTAACTCACATTCGTATTAATAATATTAGTTAGGATTTCCAACTCCGACGCAATAATAAATCTAATTGCAGTCACACTTGAATTGAAATTTTGATTTTCAAATTTGTTTGACGTTTATATTTTGATATTTTAATTTATTTTGACTCTTACCTGGTGCTATTTTTAATTTAATTTTATAATTTATTTGAACTTTTCTTTTAATGACATACAAATTTATATTTCTAAATGTATTTTTAATTAGTTAGGCATGAGATTTTAATTGAATTGATTACATTTTATTGATTTCTTATCTAAATATGTAATTTGATAATTTAATGTTTTTATAATTATTTTTTTTTTACTCGACACGTTCATACGCCTCCTCAGGCAGATTTTGGTGGTACTAATTTAATAACTTTTTGTAATCATGTAATACCCAAAATGTATTGAATGAATAAATAAATTAAATTAAATTAAATTAAATGAAACTTAACAATCATCCGTTTTATTGTAATCCTTTTTGATCACGACCTTGCTACACCTCTCAGTGTTAAGAACTCCATCCTTTAAATTATTAGTTTAACCGCCCACTGCTTATTATAATGGCGTCCCTGTACTTTAGTGAGGCTGCGGTGTCTCTAAGAACCTTGTAATTTGTGCCATTAAGGGGTTATGAGCCGCGGGTCTTGTTAGTTCAGTGGTAATAGCCGGGTGTACTTTAAATGTTAGAAAGTGTGTGTTTACCAATATGGCGGATATCTATAAATGAAAAGTTAGTTGCGCATGTCATGAAACTAAAGGATATGCTGTTTGTAATTGGTACTATTATAGAGATAAAGTATATGGCACTCCTTACGCGTCACGGTTAATTATGCCTATAAAGGAAGGCAACAACTAATCTATCCGACTTGCTGTGCATCCAGTGCTAGGGTCAAAGACCGCACAAGTTTTTTGTGGATAGTATCATGTATTACTTGTGGAGTAAGGCATGATACTATCCACAGAAAACTTCGATTTTCTTAGAGTGAAGGTACTGCCTCTATTGAGCTGCTTCAATTTAAGCAGAATGCTGAGGGGTGACTCTTTTTTCCTTTGCATTAATGTACTCTGAACAAAAATATGATTAATCTTGGTTATGAAAGAGTATGACTGCTTAGATTCTTAGCTTAACAAGAATACTATATTGTAGTTTTTGAATGTCTTCGTGCTACAGATAGCTTCGAAACACTTGCTGGATTATTTCCATGAGCATTAGGCCTACATACTCATAAAAATAATCCAGTAACCGTTTCAGAATCGCCAGAGATACAAATTATACAAACAGATAAATTGCAATATCGCCAATAATTTTGCACTAAGAGCAGCAAGATTCCAAAGACATTTTTTAATTATTTTTCTTTGACACCACATTTATATACATATTTCTTTCCAGGCCAAATCTGAGGAGCAGTTGGCGTGTGAGAAGGAATGGCTTCAGGCCGGTCATATGTGGCTGGCGCACCGCGGCGGGTTCACGGCTGTGGTGCGGGAGGGAGAAGCCGACGCCGGGAGGGCCAAGGTGCGCGTGCTGCAAACTGGGGAGATCCTCACCGTCGATGAGGATGACTTGGAGAAGGTACGTGCTCTTACTATTTGTCGGTTTATCGAGGTCATGAGTTTGAGTTCTGTATAATGGATTTTTTCTTTGTTATTATTTACCACATACCACATACATTACCACATACATTACCACATACATGTATAGCACTCCACACCTCATGGCACCACACCATACTTCATCATACCACATCACATCGCGCCACGTCGCATCGTACCACACCACACTTCACCACAGCCACAACACATCACACCACATCACATAACATCACAACACATCACACCACATCACATAACATCACATCACATCACACCACATAACACCAAATCACCCCACATAACAACTTTTACACTCCACTCCACATCTCACCCTTTGTTACCAACTCTCACTAACCATACTACGCAAATTATATAACATATTATTATAATTTTTTTTTTGTTTGTAATTTCATTTCTTCTTATTCTATTGTCGAACTATTTTGAACGAAAGAGACTAGATCCCACAACACAGGGAACCCTAGTGTGGGTCTAGGGCCTCAATCCATGTATTACTTGTTTTTTTATGAGACAATAAAACTATTATCTATCTATTATCTATTACCAAATGTTTCCATCTGAATGTATGTATAGCTAAAGCAAGCCTTACTAGTCCTAGTCACTGCATTACACAAGGCTGGAGAATACAACTTGGTCGAAATTTTAAGAACCTTATAGCAGGGGCCGATATTGTTCATAGAGGATTATTAGTGCCCACATTTATGTATGGAAGTGAAAGTTGGGTATGGCAAAAGAAGCATGAGAGCAGAATAAATGCTGTAGAAATGAGAGCGTTGAGAAGCATATGTGGTGTGACTCTGAAAGATAGAATAACAAACAGTGTGATTAGAGAGAGATGCGGCATGAAAGTGGATATAGTTACAAGAATAGAAAAGGGTATGTTAAGCTGGTTTGGACATGTAGAAAGAATGGACGAGGAAAGACTGACTAAGAAAGTTTATAAGGCTAGTGTGAATGGAACAGTCGCAAGAGGAAAACCTAGGCGAACGTTTCTCGATCAGATCGGAGGCGTTCTGGACAAAGGCCAGGTTAAGAGCTCCTTGAACCGACGGGCGTGTATGAGGAATGTGATGAAAGTGAATGAAGCCAGAGAAGTGTGTCAGGATCGTAGCAAATGGAAATCCGTAGTCTCTGCCTACCCCTCTGGGAAACAGGCGTGAATCTATGTATGTATGTATGTACTTCCTTCATCGTTTCTGGAATATTCAGAAGCCTCGTCCGTTGGTTGCTCACGCTTCTACAGTGTAGGGGTACATAGACGGTGCCTCATTGATCTCCATGCCTCTACATAACCTTCTATTGGTGATGCCAATGTAGAAGAGGTGCTTGTCTAGGTTTTCACAAGATCATGAGCAATTTGGGTTTCAAATGACTAGTATTCTTGTTATGCTTGAGTATACTCCTAAGGAGTCGGTTTGTGTCAGTAGTGCAATGGGTGAGATTCAACACCGCGACCTCTCGATCCCACGTCCAATACCTTATCCATTAGGCTACTTCCATAGTTAGTTCCAAATGTTTCCTTCCTTAAATCCTGGGTCCTTCAAGCGGGGCGTGAAAAAGCACCTTCTCAGGCCGTCAAAGTAGAGACCTCAACATCGCCTCGGCTGCTATGAGGGCGGTGTGGAGGCCACTGCTCTTAGACACTCCACCTGATGGTAAGCAGTCGTGTGGTCATTTTGACGAGCAAAATAAAAAAGCCTGGTATTATATATGTGAGGTCTTATACTGTTCACCTGTTCCAGGCGAATCCCCCGCAGCTGGAGCGCTGTGAGGACATCGCGGCGCTGCGCTGTCTGAACGAATGCGGTGCGCTCAACGTGCTGCGCGCGCGCGTGGCGGCGGGGCTGCCACACGCTCGCGCAGGCCACGCGCTGCTCGTGCTCGGACCGCCCAAGCGCACCTCGCCTATTTACACCGAGAAGGTAAGTTGTATCTTATATAACGATGTTGAACAATAAGCTATTTGGTTCAAGATTCCGACCTCAATGTCTTCGTGGACTACATAATCTTTTCTTTGCAAACTAAATGTACTTACATTAGATGTTATAATTATATCAGCTCAGAATATAGACTGCCCTATACTGGGCAGATGCCTCTTCTCAGTGTAAGAAGGTTTGGGCCATTGTCTAACACGCTGGCCCAGTGCGAGATTGCAGAGTTCAAATAGTTTCGAGAACATTATGAATGACTCTCAGGCATGCAGATTTTCTTCATCGTTAACGAATGATATTTAACTATTTAATACGCATATAACTTCGAAAAGTGAGAGATGCATGTCTTGGGATCGAATTCAAGATCTTTGCGTCGCAGTCCAACAGTCATTCACTAAGCTAACGCTGCTTAATTATACATTAGGTTTTAATTATTGTATACATAGGTATTGCAAAATACTAAATTATAAATAGATATAGTTAATTCATATAACACAGAGAGGGTTAACTTATCCTTATCCTGTATCACGGCGTACTTTACAAACATGCAAGCAAGCGGACACAACGAACACGCACACTCGAAATAACTATTTGTGGATCACACAAATTGTTGTCCCGCGTGGGGGGGGGGGGGGGTCGAACATCACAAAATTCGTTTGGACCACTTTACTGTAGAGTTTTGGATGACAAGTGTTTCTTTATATGTTTCATGGTACTGTTTGTACCTACTTACAATAGGGCTGAAACTTTGGCACGAGTGATTTATAATAGGACTACTGTTTAAGTTTAGTACGACTGCACGGATAGCGCAGTGGTGTAAGTGGTCGCCTCGCCGCTGCCACTGCGCCGAGTGGTGCGGGTTCGAGTCCCACACGGGAAAACCTTGGTGTGATCCATAAATGGTAGTCCTGAGTCTACTTGTTCTTTGTGTCCTTTGTTTAAATGTTTGTAAAGTCCCTCGCGATACAGAAATTACGCCTAACGCGGGCGTTGTATTTTTTTTTAATGAAGATTTTTAGGAAGTTTATGTGGAAAGCTGTGATGTGGTTGATGTGGTGTTGCAGGTGGCGGCGATGTTCCGCGGGTGTCGCGCGGACGACATGCCGCCGCACGTGTTCGCGGCCGCCCAATCTACTCACCGCTGCATGCTCGCCTCGCGACGGGACCGGGCCATCGTCTTCCTTGGACGGTAACTGCCTACATAGTGTTCATACCCGACGGCATAGCCAGAGGCGTATTATACACAGATTTCGAGAACTATGTCTTTAGGTCCCATGTAAAGGCCATATATTGTCAAACTATGATAAGCTGTGACCTCCATAAATAAATAAATAATGGTCAATGGTCAGCCAATTGACGTTTACCTAGCACAGTTCCAGATGCCGATATTGACATCTTTTTAAACAGAAATACTCTATAAACTTCGGTCAACCCGGGAATCGAACCCGTGGCCTCATGCACAGTAGTCGCTACACTACCGCTGCGTCCTTCAGGCATTCGTACTCATTGAAAAGCAACTCTTATACTAGGAAATCCCTGTATCGCTAAGGCGTTGAAATAACAAAAATTTTGTTATTTTACCTTTGTTATTTTTATTTTTTCTCAATCCAATTGTTATTTTACCATAAGGTAGTATTAAATACTACCTTATGGTAAAACTAGCTGTTATCTGCGACTTCGTCCGGGTAGATTTAACGAAAAAGTGTTTCTCTCTGCGGAATCCTATTTTTTCTGAAATCAAAGTAGCCTAAGTTACTTATAACATCAGCTATCTGCCAATGAAAGTCCCGTCAAAATCGGTTAAGCCGTTTCGGAGATTAGCCGGAACAAACAGACAGACAAACAAAAATTTTAAAAACAGGTGTTTTCGTATAGGTACCTTTTATACTTTCTTATGCATTAGGTAAAAAGCTGTTATTTTGAAATTACAAACAGATACTTCAATTTTATTTATTTGTATAGATAACAATTGGATTGATGTACCGTAAAAAAAATTCATGTACGGGAATCAAATCCATAATAGGTATTCTGCTTATTAAGCTATAAAAGCACCATCATGCAGGTCTATAGCTTAAACGTTTTTTCTTCGTGCGATCGATATCGTTAGGAACTCACTCAGCATTAAAAAAACCAAGTTGATTACTAATTTATATGTAAACTAGCTTTTGCCCGCGGCTTCGCTCGCGTTAATTTAGAATTTGACAATCAATTCGGGTCGTACTCTGCTTGTAATAATATAATTCAATCACGAAATGAAAGTCAGACACGTGGCGCCATCTATTATTATAAGAACGTTATTGTTGTTTTTTTCGGGAAGAGTAATTTTTTTCGGGTTGAAAGGTAGCCTATGTCCGTTTCTGTATACCTGACAACGTATATGCAAAATTTCAGAATGATCGGTTCACTGGTTTAGGCGTGAAAAGGTAACAAACAAACAAACTCAATTTCGCTTTTATAATATTAGTTAGGAAGTTAAGATTAGGATTAGTTAGGATAGTTAAGATAGGATTGTTGGATTGTTTTATATACATTTTGCGAAGTTTTGTTTTATTTTTACGTTGCATGTAAATATTGGTTTGTTATGCATATACCAAACATCTAATTTAATAACGCTCCAAGGACATAGATTTATTTAAATAGTCGGTACCTGTTGACTCATTAGCGTAGATTTTTGTCGATACTATTAGTCAAGTGAAGCGTCCGAGAAATAGTTTGTTTATTTGGTTGTTTTTTTATTATAAAAGTTACAACAAAAATATAATAAAAATTTCGGTATGTGTGTGCGAGGATTGTGAAGAAGTATAACTTATAAATCAGTTAGTTCGTTATTCATTGAAGAGAGAAAGCTACCACAAAGTGATCACTGCGTATATTTAATAAACATGAATTATGTTCTTTAGTCCTCGCCTAGCTTTTGCCCGCGGCTTCGCTCGCGTAAAAGTAGTTAGGTTAGGTTATGTTAGTAATAGTACTGTTTTTGAAAGAAATACCATCGGTGAAGTCGCGATTGCATATGCTATGATTGCCACGGTAGGCAGCGGCTTTGCTGTGTCCTGACATTGCTGAAGTCCATGAGCAGCGGTTACCACTTGCCATCAGGTGGGCCAATTGCTCGTCTCCCACCAATGGCAATAAAAAAAAATGAAAGTGATTCGCACGGCCCCGTCGATTCTGGTTATGTTGAGGAACACCGTGGTAGGTTTAGTCGGTATTACCGGGATATCTTGCCCCCGGTAAGTCCGACGTAACCTCTCCGTCGCCCCGTGGAGAGGTATGTGTTAGTGCATTCTGTCACGCTAAAAATAGAAAAGTAACATTATTTAAAGAAAGTAATGCCTATGTTACTCAGTGATAATATAGCTTTCTAAAGGTGAAAGAATTTTTAAAAACGGTTGAGTAGTTTTTGAGTTAAATCGTTACAAACAAACAAGAAATCAAATCTTTCTTTTTGATAATAATTAGATATATTACCTACTTGTATAGATAAACATGAATTATGTTCTTTCGTTCTCGTTTGACAAATTATCTAATGGCGCCATCTATTACGGTCCCGCTATTAAAATATGTGTTAATTAACAATTCCCTTGGAAATTGGTTACCAAGATCATATCGAGCTCGCTTCGAGATACGATCAGGTTTGTACTTTCAGATGAAATTATATCTAAAGGATAGAGTAATAGAGTGCTTTTTTGTGTGGTTGAAATTGTATATGTCTTTGTAAGCGTCAAATTGTAAAGATTATAACAGAAAATGAGAAAATTCTTGTTTTCCTATTGCTATTAGGGCTGTTCGAAGGTACGCTTACATTGAACCAGATTCAATGATTTAATATGTATGTAAATTATAACTCCCTTCGTGGCGCAGCGATAGTGAATGTGACTGCTGTGCCGACCCGATCCAGGATTTGAACCAAATCCCGTTTGGGTCAAATCCCAGATCGGGCCAACACAAAAGTTATTGGGATTTTCTGTTAAGAAATCTCAATAGCAGCGCAGAGTTAGGAAGATGGCGGTGTTAGACACCCACGTGCTTCGGAAAACACGTAAAGTCGTTGGTGCTGCCTGATCTCTCTCCCGTCGTGTCGGATTACCGTTCCATCGTTTCATGAGAGTTAGGGAACAGAGAGTGCACTTGTGTTTGCGCACACGCTTGTGCACTATAATATATCCTGCGCAGATCGCCAGTCTCCGGTAAGATTGGCCGCCGTGACCGAAATTCGTTATGGAGGACATTATTATGTAAATTTAGAAAAAAATATTGTCTTTCAGGTGGAATGTAGGTACTTGGTTTCAGATTAAGCGATTGTAACATCTTATTGTAATACTTACGTTTCTAGCAAATGAAGATCTATCTATCTATCAATGTAATCGTGACGGTAAGCGCATTTAGTGATGGAGAGGTTTTATGTTCGATGAGAGTTAACAGGTCTATAGTATTGACAGCACAATTTCACCAACATTGCGCTGTTAGTAAGCCCAGTAAATGTTTTTTTGTGTTGACAACACCGCGAATTCTATTTTTTAGGCTCAGCAACACTAGATACTACTGTTTCAGATATTATGTATCGTTTTGGCAAATACATTTTATTATTGAAGTGAAAACTTCTTTAGCGGCGTTGTGCACTTTTTTGTGATGGGTAAAAAACGTTAAACTCGCGTCAGGACACGTGACCTGATCGAAAATTCGTAAGACGGAGGGAGAATTGTCACGTTTGTGTACAATAGCGCAATAAATGAATATTGTATTCTACCACATAAATGATAGTACTTTTATACTGATAATTAAAGCAATTCGTGCAAAATTATTTCCTAATCATTTCAAAATATCAAAAATGCACAACGTTAATATTCAAGTTTTCACTTCTGCCGGCACTCCCGGAGTGCAACCCGTTGTTTTTTATTGTTGTTTTATTATTATTATTAGTTAGCATTAGGATAAGATATAGGCCGAGCAGAGAACAATATAGGAACATCAAAATACTCGTACATACACGAATAATGTACTCTGCTTTAAGTTTTCACATAAGTATATTATCTACTAACAGAGCAAAGTATTAGTTTGACGTTAGAAATTTTAGTGATTGTTTTCTAAATAGCTTTTCTGAGCCGAGCTGTTCTTTGTATCAGTCATCTCCATATATGGCAGAACCCCTACATGCATTATAATTTTGTTTTGTATAACATACAAGCATCTGCCCGCCGCCGCAAACCTATGTATATGGGGATAAAAAATATCCTGCATGCTAAACCAACGTATGATAAACTATTAATCTACTACCCTCCGTTCTTTCCAGATCTGGTTCAGGCAAGACCTCAGCCATGCGACACTGTGTCTGGTACCTGGCGAGCGCGTACCCCGCACAGGGTTCGAAGCTCACTCCTGAACGGTTAGACGCTGCGTTTGATGTGCTGCACTTGTTTGGTTCGTCACGGTAAGTACTGGGAATGATATAGCCTTTCACACATTTCGGCTGTTAGCCAATGCCGGTTGTCTAAGCCAAAGTTGACCAGGTGTCAAAGCTTTTATACATAGTTTTTTTAAAATAAATATTCTACCACATACACACTACACCATCTAGCCCAAACTAAGCAGAGCTTGTACTATGGGTACGAGACAATGGATAAACATACATATATACATTTTTTTTGTAAATACATAAATATAAGTACATAGAAACACCCAGACCAAGCCAAATATCCATGTTCATGCACACAAATATTTGACTTGTGCGGGAATCGAACCCGCGGCCTCAGGCGCGGCAGTCGGTTGCACTAACTATTACGTCATCAAGGCCGAATAGTGGCATAGACTATGTGGTAAGTAGTCCTTGCCAAAGCCTTGGGGGTCACCCATTACCTGGTGCCCACTTTGGGAGGGTGGTATGCTAGTTTGCTATCTTCAAAATACATTACTAAAACACCCGAATGTAGTTATAATTTTTACTAGTTCGCCATAAAAGTCTGCCTCCGTGGCGCAGCGGTAGTGTATGCGACTGCTGTGCATGAGCTCTCAGGTTTGAATCCCGGGTCGAGCCAACAAAAAGTTATTGGGTTTTTCTGTTAAGAAATCTCAATAGCAGCCCGGAGTTAGGAAGTTGGCGGTGTTAGACACACCCGTGCCTCGGAAAGCACGTAAAGAACTAAAGACGTTGGTCCTGCGCCTGATCTCTTTCCGATCGTGTCGGATTATCTTCCTATCGGATCTTGAGAATTAGGGAACAGAGAGTGCATTTGTGTTTGTCCACACGCTTGTGCACTATAACATCTCCTGCGCAGATAGCCAGTCTCCGTTAAGATTGGCCGCCGTGACCGAAATTTGGTCTGGAGGACATTATGAACTCTGCCAACTCGCACTGGGTCTACAGGACTATGGCCTTAGTAGTGTGACATTATATTATTGTCACACAGCTAATTCAAATCCATATAATGTAATATTGTATCCACAGCACGGGATCGAACCCCCACGCGTCTCGCTTCGTGTCCCTGACGTCGCTGGACTTCGACGGCGGCGGCGCCTTAGCTGCTGCCTCCGTGCAGACCCTACTGCCGGACCTCAGGCCTGGACAGACACCGCTGAAGGCTTTACATGTGTGAGTAATAATTTTTAAATAATACAATTTTAGTAAAAATATCTGGCAATTTTTTTTAAACATTTGCTTTTCCCCGGCTCGCTAAGTCAAGTCCAAATTTATATATTTACTAGCTGACCCGACTAACGTTGTTTTGCCATATAAATAACTTCTTAACGGTATGAAATATACTTTACGACCTGTTTTTATCAAATTTTATGTAACAAATATACATAAAAAATTTGGTAAAAATCGGTCGAGCCGTTTCGGAGGAGTGCGATCACAAACACCATGACGCAAGATTATATTATTATATAATATATATATATATATATATTATAATAATAATAATATGTTTATTTCGTAAAAATTATATATAATATATATAGTTTTATTACTTAATAAAGGATGCCCGCAGCTACGCCCGCGCATGTTTTTTTATTTATCCATTTCTTCCCAATCCCGTGGGAATTTCGGGAAATCCCTTCTTAGTGCGCCCCTACAGTAATCAAGGAACATACATGCCAAACCTCCAAACGGAAGAGTGTTATATATATATAGATTGGCATATGATTTTCGCCGAACTTGTCTTTCGTTCATAACTTTATAAGTCATTTATCTTAAACATGTTTGTTTTCTCTGGCTTGGTTTAGTGTCTTAGGTAATGTCAAATATCTTATTTTTATTTATGTTACAAAATAACACTTATAAACCAATAATATAGCATCATAAGATACGTTTTTGGACTACCCACGCACTGCGCATGTGAAATTGCTTGTGTGACGAAGGTCTCCTAAAATTAAAACAACAGGACACTAGAAATATCCAGATTCTAAATAGCTTAAAATAGCTGAAAAGCAGTTTTTTGTGATTCCCAAGAACATGTTATCTTTCATCATCATCACTTTTGTCATTGAAACGAGGCACTCAGGTATCATGATAATCTAACGCTGTTGCTATTCTCCTTCCAGCCTGTACCACGGCTGTGACGGCCGCCTTCGCCGAGAGCTACTCTTCGACCAGTCCCCCGTGAACTCTCCGAATCCGTTCCTCAGCTACAGCGACAAGGCTGATGCCGCAGAGTTCTCAGCGCTCAAGGAGGCTCTCCAGCTCTTGGCTGTGACTGAACAGGAACAGATGGCGATATGGAAGATTATGGCTGCGATATGTCATTTGGGTTGGGCTGGCGCTGTCAAAGGTATGCTTCACTTAGTATTTAGCTAAGATAGTTAAATTTTAAGCTTTCTCAAAGACTTAAGTTTCCTCCAAGACTTAAGCTTCCTCCAAGTCTTATGCTTTCTTCAAAACTTAGCTTCCTCCAATTTTCGGCATAACATACATATTGTGGAGCAAATTGGGAGGGTGGAAGACGACAACCTTGCATCATGAATGTTTGCATATTTGGTACATGTTGTGTATGAGTAAATATAAAACATTACGCATGTTAAACATTTTCGAACGAAAAAAATTAAGTAAATCAAGGTTGTTGCGACCTTTCAAGATGAAATAAATCTGTCGCGTAAGGGATGTTAAATATGAAAGAAAGGAATATAGAGAAATTGTTTTATTTACTTACTTTAAATTTCTACTAGGTTATCATAATTTTTTAGCCTGACTTTCGTTATTGTACAAGCAAGTTGCACAATATATCACATACCACGTGCGTCCCTATGACGTAGCGTAAGTTGACCCGCGGTATTACGTATACACTGCATTTTATAAGACATTTGTAACGGTTTCTTTAGTACAATTAAATCTTTCAATCAAATCAGTTGTGTATTTTTCTATACCAACCAGTAAGTTGTACTCGTAGCATATAACAATCAATGTTGGTGAACACACCAACAGTTATTAAATTGTAGAAATGCTAAAGAAATAGAGCCATGGTTATTACTCCGCTCGTTTTTCTTGTTTAATTATAGAGATATATATTGTACACAAACAAATCAGTTTGATTTTGGTCATACGTTTTTACTTCAAGGATCTTGTAGTGTTTCGTCTAAATAACCAATGATGTTTGTGGTCCCCAGCGAACACAGGGTCGGGTATAAAGTACCAGTTTGCGCACGCGGGCTGCGCGCAGCGCGCGGCTCGCCTGCTGGGCGGTGGCGCGGACGAGCTCACGCGCGCTGTGTTCGCCACCGTGCCCACCTCGCCCACGCCCAACTCTAACCTGAGGTAACGTTCGTCTTCTAATACATTTTGCCCACGGTCTCGCTCATGTTAGTGTAAATTTTGTCAATATATTTCCATCTCTCGAAAACAGTAACTACATTTTTCTAAATTCTGTATCGTTGACAAACTGTCTGCGAAATTTCATGATGATCGGTTGAGTATTTCCGACATGAAAGCGTAACAAACAAACAAATTCACATTCGCATTTATAATATTAGTTAGGATTTCACTAGCGATATCTTCTAATACAACATCGCCATAGAAGTTGTAAATCTAACGTACTTTTTATTTATTTAGCTTTCACTTTCACTTTTACTGCTTTTGGCTGAACATATAACTGACTAGTTCGCTAGTTGGACGTGTGTTATCCGCACTTAGCCCCACAATTGAGCCATTATGCGTAAATGACCGACGAGAAAAGTTGTTCGGTTACTCATAGCCTGAGCTCCGTCCAGAAAGTTATAAGTTTCCGTAATATAACCTACTAATACGAGACTATTGTACGCACACGTCTGCGTGCATTTGTATACACGCGTGTCTGTGTGTGTGCGTTCGTTTCGAGACATAAATTATTAAGCTCAAACACGGGGGTCCAAACATAATACTTGTTTGTCTGGTTTCTAGCTAATCAACGGGTTCATTTGTGATATTGGTTAGGTTAATACAATATACCAGCAATGTGTCCAAAATGTATAAAGATAATGTATGTTCCAGAACTCCATCCCCGTCGAACGAGCGCGAGATGTCCGGCGCGGA
The DNA here is from genome assembly GCA_963564715.1 of Catocala sponsa. Classification (NCBI taxonomy): domain Eukaryota; kingdom Metazoa; phylum Arthropoda; class Insecta; order Lepidoptera; family Erebidae; genus Catocala; species Catocala sponsa. The sequence continues at coordinate 23,327,059 of OY751343.1, read as the reverse complement.
GGCGGTGGACGCCTTCGTCACCGGACTTTACAACGAGACCTTCAACATCGTCGCTGCTCTCGTTAACAGGTAACCAGCTAGTAGCCAATATAATATACATAAATTGGACCCTTCAACTCTTTTACATTAATAAGAAATCAGTTTGACACCTAATAATGTCTACCAGCCACATTTTTAAATGTTATAGGACCTTAGAAATGGATTAAAGACCTCTCCTTGTTCACATAATGTATTGGTATCCTCTCTCTCTCTCTCTTTTTGAAAGATAATGTTTCCTCTTTTTCTCTTCCTGCTGCTGTCTCTCACATACTTCCTCCACTCTCTTTGTTTTTCCCTTGCTGCCTCCATCTCTCTCTTCCTCCCCTTCTCTATCTCTCTCTTTTGCTTCTCTATCTCACTCCCTCCTTCCATCGCTCTACCTTAATCCCTCCCTCCGTCGCTAGAGGACGCGTAGAGGACGTTTGGTGTTAGGTAGAGAGAGACTCTCCCTCTACTCAACACGTCGTCTTTCTCACACTTCCACGCGACACTCTAGTATTAGTTCATCAAGGAAACAAGATAGGGATAGCTACTATGACTGTAATATATCTCAATAGACGTGCCCGCGGTTTCACCCGCGTTTATGATTACTGCGCCGCCCCCGTGGATCGTAGCGTGATGTTATATAGCCTATAACCTTCCTCGATAAATGAGCTATCCAACACTAAAATAATTTTTCAAATCGAACCACTAGTTCCTGAGATTAGCGCGTTCAAACAAATGAACAAACAAACTCTTTAGCTTTATTATAATACTAGATGTTCCCGCGGTTTCACCCGCGTTTATCGTTACTGCGCCGCCCCCGTGGGTCGTAGCGTGATGTTATATAGCCTATAACCTTCCTCGATAAATGAGCTATCCAACACTAAAATAATTTTTCAAATCGAACCACTAGTTCCTGAGATTAGCGCGTTCAAACAAATGAACAAACAAACTCTTTAGCTTTATTATAATACTAGATGTTCCCGCGGTTTCACCCGCGTTTATCGTTACTGCGCCGCCCCCGTGGGTCGTAGCGTGATGTTATATAGCCTATAGCCTTCCTCGATAAATAGGCTATCCTACACTAAAAGAATTTTTCAAATCGAACCAGTAGTAATCACGCAGAATAAACCAGGAGAAACATCGTTTGTACTATGTCTGTAATGGGTAATTATTTTGCTGCGATGTTATTTTAAAACTGCTATATCTCCTAAGATATTCATTGAAATCGAATGATGTACAAGGCAATTTTCTTTTAAATTAAATACTTGTGATGAATAACGTATTTATTTGGATAAGGATAATATCATGTTTATAAAAATACCTTCGCAAATAATGCATTATTTTAGAACAAATTTCGTTAGCATAAAAATGGTTATAGTGAGCCAACCTTAAAAGATAGACATATGCTGTCGCGGACTTTTTTTTAGAGCTTTTAAAGGGGAACAATTCTGTCATACATGATTTTTGCGAAACTTTAACTGTTTACGCAGCGCACGCGTCGGAAGTTCTCAAAAGGAAAAAATACTCTCCGATTTTGAAACATCCTTCATTGGTGCTCCGCTCCTATTAATCTTAGCGTGATGATATATAGCCTATAGCCTTCCTCGATAAATGGGCTATCTAACACTGAAAGAATTTTTCAAATCGGGCCAGTAGTTCCTGAGATTAGCGCGTTCAAGTAAACAAACAAACAAACAAACAAACTCTTCAGCTTTATAATATTAGTATAGATTAGTATAGATTAATCAACATTACAAAACATTTAGATTAATCATTACCTCATTATATTTAACAAGTCAACTGATGTATTAACTCCTGTTGCCTGACTCAATACTTTTATCGTCATGTTTCATATAGTTAACTTGACAGGTTAGTAATGTCCTTCATGTGTATTTGCAGAAGTCTGTCGACCTCTGCTAGGACATCTGCGTCCATCCTACTACTGGACACTCCCGGCGCCGACAACCCGATGTGCGCCGGACAACAGAGCGGCGCACCTCTCTCCAAGCTACTCTCCAACTACTTACAGGTAATTACTACAGACGGACAACAACTAGCAGTGGATCGCCTTGCCACTGCCTAGAGGGTTGAAGGTTAGATGGGGATCCAGCCAATCATTATGACGGCCTCGATGGCGTAGTGGTTAGCGTAACCGACTGCCACGCCTGAGATCGCGGGTTCGATTCCCGCACAAGTCAAACATTTGTGTGCATGAACATGGATGTTTGTCTTGGTCTGAGCGTTTCTATGTATACTTAATATGTATGTATTTACAAAAAAAAAAGTATATATATATGTATGTTTATCCATTGTCTAGTACCCATAGAACAGGCTCTGGTTAGTTTGGGCTAGATGGTGTTGTGTGTACGTGGTAAAATATTATTATTATATATTATATTATTATTCTTTGCATCCTCCCCGCGTCGTTTTCCTCATTACTGAGGGTCGTGACTCCCCCGCTGAATCACTTTCTCATGGACTAATTACCTTCATCTGTTCCGGTCTGTTGCGTCGTGGAGGTTAAAAAAATATTTTGTATCTTGTGGAGACAAAATATATGTTTTACGTAGGCGTGTACTTTGTGTACGTTATCTGATTGCTTGTAATTAATACTCGGCGGTACAGGAATTATTCGAAATTTAAAAAATGCCTACCTAATAGAAGTGTCCATGGTGAGGCAGAGTAGTTTGAGTAGTAGCCTCGCTGATTTCAGCCGGCTCGACCGGGGAAGGACTACCCTCTCACAGAATATCGACGTGAAATACCAGTATTCCTACTGTTGTGTTTCGTTCGGTGAGTGAGAGTGCCGGAGGCCCAATCACCCCATTTCCCACTTCCTTTCCTAAAAGGTCGGCAACGCGCAAGTGATGCCTCTGGTGTTGCAGGCGTCCATAGGCTACGGTGACCACTTAACATCAGGTGGGCCGTATCCTTGTTTGCCACCTTAGTTGTATAAAAAAAAAGTACAGCTTTCCACTTCTTTCAGTCCAAGAATATATTTGTTACTTCAATCACTCGCATTACGTGCTTCTATGCGCATACGTTAACAATGCTCTTATCTTTATCTGTATCTAGAATACATATCTGATTTATTTTCTAGATTCAGAATTTTCAGAAAAATCGTTACAGCAGTTAGCAGTAGATTTTTATTAACCCTTTAAGTCACAGCGGCACACCGGTGGCCAGACACAATATATTTTTAATTATGTCTGGTATTCTAAGACTTGACAGACTTTACTGATCCTTAAATATTCCACATTACCTATATGATTGTCTATCAAATCGATTTATAAATAACTAGCTTTTGCGCGCGGCTCCGCCCGCGTGGTACCTACATCAATAAAAAGTAGCCTATGTCCTTCCCCAGGTTTTAAACTATATCTGTACCAAATTTCATCTAAATCGGTTGAGCGGTTTAGCCGTGAAGAGGTAACAGATAGACAGACAGACAGATAGACAGACAGACAGATAGACAGACAGATAGACAGACAGATAGACAGACAGATAGACAGACAGATAGACAGACAGATAGACAGACAGAGTTACTTTCGAATTTATAATATTATATATATAGTAAGGATTGATATGTCACGATGTTTAGTCAGAAAATGTTCACATTAATTGTGCAAATAGTGATAAAGTAATATAATTTCAGGAACGTCTACAAGCGATGTTCCACGAGGCCATGTTGGTGGCGCCGCGGGAGCGGTACGCGCAGGAAGGGATACAACTCGATGATGGCGCGGAAGAAGGTAATTTAGTTTACCCTACAAACTGATCAAATTAAAGAATTTATGAAAATAATATTATTTTTATGCTTTGGTAGAAAGTACGATACAGATAGTAAAATTACATACATAGATTCACGCCTGTTTCCCAGAGGGGTAGGCAGAGACTACGGATTTCCATTTGCTACGATCCTGACACACTTCTCTGGCTTTATTCACTTTCATCACATGCCTCATACACGCTCGCCGGTTTAAGGTGCTCTTAACATGGCCTTTATTCAAAACGTCTCCGATCTGATCAAGAAACGTTCGCCTAGGTCTTCTCCTTACGACTGTTCCATTCACACTAGTCTTATAAACTTTCTTAGTCAGTCTTTCCTCGTCCATTCTTTATATATGCCCAAACCAGATTAACATACCCTTTTCTATTCTCGTCACTATGTCCACTTTCATGCCGCATCTCTCTCTAATCACACTATTCCTTATTCTATCTTTCAGAGTTACACCACATATACTTCTCAGCGCTCTCATTTCTATAGCATTTAAAAATAAAAGAAAAATTCAAAAAGAAAACATTAACATTATGCAGACAGTAAAATAATTGTGATAATAATTTAAGTTACCGGGCTACAACCGTTTTAACATTGAAAAGTAGGCAAATACGACATTACTAACTTATGACGTAATAAGTTAGCACTGCCCGTCGATCAAATATACTATAGATGCACGATCGTCGCTCGAAAAACGGCCCTAACAAAAAAACTGTGCATAAATCAGTCGTATGCGCTATATTATGCACCTGTCCCACTCACTCTTGCGTGCGCTGCCCGTAAGCGAGAGCGAATCGACACCACTACTACGGTGGAGACCGTACCATATACTTAGGACGCTTGCGTATCGCGAGTAACACACTTAGGACGCTTTACATTGACGCGTTTTAACTAAACGATTACAAAATGTTTCTCAGTGGGCGTTCAATGGTTATTCCGGTTTATTTCTTGGATTGCATAATAAATGCAGACACTTATAAGTAAGTAGTACTGGTCAGTGCCACATATTGACGCGGTTTTTGTATGAGAATGTGCATCTATGGTATATTTGATCGAAGGCACTGCCATAAATATTCTTGTTACGTTATGCATACTTTCATTTTGCAAAAAAAGTACAAACCTTAAGCTAAAATTAATTACTAGAACTTATTTTTTTAATAATTTGTTATTTAAATTTATTTTTCACGTTTATGAATACTATATTTTAATCGTTAAAAATGAAATTGGTTAAATGTTGTCATGCTTTGTGTTTGCAGATTGGTTATCAGAGACAGTAAACCCCGGCCCAATGGTAGAACTACTAGACAAAGCGCCGCAGAATACTATCGTCAGGAGTTCACAGGCTGATCTGCGAGAGTGTGACCGCCGTGGCCTGCTTTGGTAACAAATTATAATTATAACTATTGAAGTGTTTGTGTGACACTTACTATATGCGTGTAGTGTAGGATGTTATAAGGCGAGCCAAGAGTAATTAAAGAAGCGATTAGCGATTTACTAATGTATATATTCAGATATAATTACAATAATGCGGACAGAAAGCAGAAAGCGTACTAATCTAACATAGAAACAACACAGGTATTTATACATAAAAACAGTTAATAATAATTAACCATCACGCCTGGCACTTTTTACAATTAATAGTAATTATGGTTCGGTCTTGACCATTTTTAGTTGTGGGCCGGACCGTGGAACAAAAGACTGGGCAGCGGCCATGTTGCGCCGGCGCCGCTCGAACCAATGCGCGGGCGCCCAGTTACGGAAGGCGTGGTCAAGTCCGACTTTTTTTGCACGCGGCACGCTGCAGTAGGCGGGCCTTTATGAGTTGTTTTGCACACAGCCCGCTCTGACGTAAAATCGTATGATCCTGTGCTGTGTTGTAATGGATCACCTTACTTGCCGACTCGCCGTACTTCACTCGCCTACTCGCCACACTATTTAGGTATCGGCAATTTATTTAAATTCTTAGCGCCATAATAATATAATCCCATCATAAAAAGAACTGAACATGGCGCTCGGAGAGTTCAATGCTAAAACGGTCAAGATCCCAAATATCGGTGTCTTGGTATTGTAGTTAAAAACCGAGACCGAACCATTCAGCTAATTTTTTGGCCAAGAGTAATAAAAGACTGAGACCAATACCTTTCTAATGTGTCGAGATTAGATTTTAAGGGTCTATCCCACGTTCGGCTGTCTGGCGTACACACAGCGACGCATCAACCTAGACTGCTTGAACTTTGAACTATTAGAAGTTGAACGCTGCGAATCGTGCGAGAGAGTGCGTTATATTTCTGTTACGCTCTATCCTTACCATTACATCGACACCACTATGCACTGTCCCTTTCCGACAATTCTCTATTATGTATGTAGCGTAGTTATGCGTATACAAGGTGTCTAACTTGATGTGTAGCCGCGTGTACGTGGTCCCCTAAGGGTCAATTCAGATCAGGCGGAAAAATGCTCGAGCATCTTTTAGGTGGTAATTCAATATCAACCTTATTCCATTTAGATATACCTAAAAATAGTATGTAACATTAAAATCTTATCCAATAAACAGTTGCATACTATTTTAAGCGTTGTCTAAATGGAATAAGGTTGATATTGAATTACCACTTAAAATATGCTCGAGCATTTTTACGCCTGATCTGAATTGACCTTAAAACGTAATTATACAGAAGCGATGTAAGGCTATGGCGCCGCGCAGGCGCAGCAGAGGCATGGTGGCGCATGAAAGGCTTCCATACAAATTGTAAGAAAGCGGCGCCGCGTGCATTGTACGTAGCGACGCGCGCTTACTGTGTAATTTACACTTAACGTCAGCACCGACGCTTGCGTTCCGTGCCTGCTGAATGCCGCGCTCGCGTCTTAAGTCAAGAGAGTATTGACGAACATCGCCGCGCGTCATGTCTACGCGATGGACTTACAGCCACGCATGCGCCCGATAAACGTCACTAGAATCGAGTCCTAAATTAACCATTTATCTTATGTCATATGCCAGTCAGTGCAGACCGGCGACACTTCGACCAAGTGGGATATTTTGTGTCGATACTCTCCCAATAACGACTGCCATAGATGTTCATGGCAGCCGGGAGCAAAGGCTTAACGTGCTCTCCGAGACACGGAGCAGGCGATAATTGTCAATCTATACGCACATAATTTCGAAAAGTCATATAACTTCCGAAAGTCAGAGGTGCGCGACGTGAGTTCGAATCCGAGACCCTCTGCATTGCAGTCTGTTGGTGTCCCCACTGAGCTATCGCTACTCTTTTAAATTAACCATTTACTGTCAACCTCTATATAATTGCACGTAGATCGCTATATGAACCTAAAAAAACGAAAAAAAAAAACCAGCCATACAGTATTGTGAGTTAGGCCAAACTTACTTGATAGCAGGCGCTCGGCCTGCACCTGGCTTTAGAGGCTAATATAATAATAATAATAATCTTTATTTGCTAGAAACACGGTTACAAAGATGTTTAATTAATAAAATAAGCACAGCATGTCTCACCGTATGAACGGTATGCAAAAATTAATATTTAGATTAACAATAATGTGAATATTAAATAACATTAAAATAACAATAATACTGTCTGAATAAAAATAAATATTGTCCTTAAATAATTAGTATAGTGAATTTATGTCATGAATTAAATTACATTGAATACGGAATTATAAAATTGTATTAAATTATAATGAAAACATATAATATCATTATTTACATTGCATTATTAATTATTATTAATTACATTGCATAATATGGTTTGTGTGTTATGTCGTCAGGCTGCTAGACGAAGAGTCGATGTACCCGGGCTCGTCGGACGACACGTTCGTGGAGCGCGCGGTGACTCACTACGGGGCGCCGCATCACTCGCCCGCGCTGCTCAAGAAGGCGCCGCATGCTCGGCAGTTCGTTCTGCAGCACTTGCAGGTATGTCCAACAAATGCTACATGATCTTAGATTTGGAAAACATTCGGACTTTTCACTCCAGTCGTTCAGACTTTATCCTTAATTCATTCAGACTTTACACTTAATTCGATCAAACTTTACACTTAATTCGTTCAAACTTTTCATTTCATTAGTTCCGACCTTAGGTACATTTAATTCGTTCAAACTTTACACTTAAATCGTTAAGACTTTACTCTTCGTTCTTTCTGACTTTCCACGAACTGTTAGTTTATTTATTTTTAATTTATTAAATGGTTCATTAATTCTGAACGAATGAATCGTTCAGACTTAATACTTTCTTAATTCTGAATTTACACTTGATTCGTTCAGACTTCACACTTAATTCGTTTAGATTTTTCATTTATTTCGTTTAGACTTTTCACTAAATTCGTTTAGACGTCATACTTAGTTCTGATTTTACACATATTGGGTCCAGAATTTATTCTTAATTTGGTCAGTTTTTCACTTCAGTCGTTCAGACTTTACACATAATTCGTTCAAAGATCGCACTTTACTTACATATATGTATTTTACTTCATTTACATAATATTTCACACTTACTTTATTTACATTTTACGCATTCTCTTAACTTTAAAATACCAACATGTTTTTCTATTGGGACAAAATTAATGTATGTAACCATTTAGATTGAGTAAGTACTTACCATTTATGACTGAAGTCATGTAGTTAAATAATATCAAAAGGAAATTATCAATAAAATAATAAGAAATTACTCTGTCAATTGATCAATAATGTCTTGTTCAGGGCACCAATCCGGTTCTGTATGATGTTTCCGGCTGGCTGAAAGCAAGTCGTGAAAATCCCGTTACCAAGAAAGCCCTGACACTACTACAAGAAAGCCAAAAGTAAGTAAAATATCACGGACTATGTTCAAAATTTGCATTATATTGGTTGTTAAAATACTATAATTGATAAAAGAGTACGTTGTACGTAGCATCAACAAACAATTGCTATGAAATGCTGAGGGCTTTTTTTAATAGTCATAACCTCCTATCGGCTATTTCTTAAGACTGCGCCGAGCGAAATGTGCCAAAACAGGCGGTCGCAGTACTCACAGTTAAGTAGATAAAATCGACACTTTTTGTTAAATACAAATATAAAATATACATTTACCATAACAATAATGTGTTTACAATTACTCCGTGTTAAAAATTTTAAATAATTAATATTTTCGCATACAAAATTACGCAAATTTACACGAAAAATGCAAAAACGTAAGCTCTTATTAAGTGATTTTTTAGATTACAACAGTAGAAATCTATCCTATTTTACAGCTTAAACGAAACATAAATAGTTACTAGATGTTCCCGCGGTTTCACCCGCGTTTATCGTTACTGCGCCGCCCCCGTGGGTCGTAGCGTGATGTTATATAGCCTATAGCCTTCCTCGATAAATAGGCTATCCAACACTAAAAGAATTTTTCAAATCGAACCAGTAGTAATCACGCAGAATAAACCAGGAGAAACATCATTTGTACTATGTCTGTAATGGGTAATTATTTTGCTGCGATGTTATTTTAAAACTGCTATATCTCCTAAGATATTCATTGAAATCGAATGATGTAAAGGGCAATTTTGTTTTAAATTAAATACTTGTGATGAGATAACGTATTTATTTGGATAAGGATTAATATCATGTTTATAAAAATACCTTCGCAAATAATGCATTATATTAGAACAAATTTCGTTAGCATAAAAATGGTTATAGTGAGCCAACCTTAAAAGATAGACATATGCTGTCGCGGACTTTTTTTTAGAACTTTTAAAGGGGAACAATTCTGTCATACATAATTTTTGCGAAACCTTAACTGTTTACGCAGCGCACGCAGCGGAAGCTCTCAAAAGGAAAAAATACTCTCCGATTTTGAAACATTCTTCATTGGTGCTCCGCTCCTATTGATCTTAGCGTGATGATATATAGCCTATAGCCTTCCTCGATAAATGGGCTATCTAACACTGAAAGAATTTTTCAAATCGGGCCAGTAGTTCCTGAGATTAGCGCGTTCAAGTAAACAAACAAACAAACAAACTCTTCAGCTTTATAATATTAGTATAGATATTACAATTTGTCCGTCCCAAATATTTAAGTTATTGGTTGACAAATATATATTTATCAAAAAAGCACTTCAAATCCTCCATACAATTTTACTATGGCGGCCGCGCGCCGGTTTGAATATCGAGCTCTATCATTCAGTCCAACCGCGTCTTACGCTCGGCGCAGTCTTAAACATCAAGAGTGGTTTATAAGTTAAGTTGATAGTTACTCGACGAAAAACTTTGCTAGTGCGATTCGATTACGAATACAAGATGTATAGAGTATCATGGAATTGAGTACAGCGCCATCTCTTCTCATTCACTGAAACTTTTTCGAATGATTCTCTTATATAACAATAGCTTCTGCCTTTTTCTTTGAGTATAAACAGGCTGATTATTTATATGTGTTTAATGCTTTTGTCGTGATGTAATGAGTGTTGTATGTTGTTAGTGAGGAGATCGGTCGGCTGTCGTCGTGGTCCCGCGGCGCGTGCGGTATCAGCGCGTGGTCGGCGGCCGTCGGCGACGCGTCTACGCTGCGGCGCGCTTCGTCTATACGACGCACGCTCACTTCTGGTACAGTCCTTTTATTAATGTTAATGATAGCTAATGTAGATCTTGTAAGATATATCTTTTACTAGCTTTTGCCTGCGGCTTCGCTCGCGTTAATTTAGAATTTGACAATCAATTCGGGTTGTACTCTGCTTGTAATAATATAATTCAATCATGATTCGAAAGACATGTGGCGCCATCTATTATCATAAGAAAGTTATTGTTGTTTTCCTCGGAAACAGTAATATTTTTCGGGATAAAAGGTAGCCTATGTTCGTTTCTGTACACCTGACAACGTATATGCAAAATTTCAGGATGATCGGTTCAGTGGTTTAGGCGTGAAAAGGTAACTAACAAACAAACAAACAAACTCATTTTCGCTTTTATAATATTAGTTAGGAAGTTAGGATTAGTACAGAATTCTGGTTTGTCATACTTGGTAAAAAACCATTCCTTTTATGTTATGGACCCATAGATATTTTTCCAGGCCTAAGTGTCTTTTGAGCTTGCGATTAAAATTAAAAATAGCGTGTTTCATACGAAAAGCACGCAAAGTCGTTCGTTCCATCTGATCTTTCTCTGGTTGTGTCGGATTGCCTCACGCCTGGATTGAAGAGATGGTTGAACTTGTAACTACACACTACAATATCTCCTACGCAGATGAAACTTGGTCTGGAGGACCTTAAGATCTTGAGTTTACAATGAATGTTGTATGTGTAGGCACGGCGGGCATGAAACGCCGTTCAACAGCTCTACAAGCCAAGTTCGTGGCGGACGGCATCGTGGACACGCTGCGGCGCTGCGGCGCGGGCGGCGTGCACTTCGTGTGCTGCCTGCTCACGTGCCAGCCCGGCGACTGCGCCGACGACGTCAACGTGCCGCTGCTGCGCTCGCAGGTAACGACACCACTGTCTGACGTCACGGCAGTTTGTGGCGGACAGTATCGTGGACTCGCCGACCGTCAGTGGCCATCGCTGACTGCCAGAGGTCTTTATTAGCCGTCAGTGACTATCGCTGACCGTCAGTGACCATTACTGACTGCTAGTGACCATAGTTAACCCCCAGCGATCATTGCTAACCATCAGCGATCATCGTTAACCGCCAGTGATCATCGCTAACCGCCAGTGATTATCGCTAACCTTCAGTGACCATCGCTGATGAATATTATGATTAAACAATTTCATCCTAATAAAATAAGGCAAAGACGATAAAATGTTGAATAAAAATATTTTATTTTGTCCACAGTTCCGTGGTTTCCAACTGCTGGACGCTGCGAGACTTTACAAGCAGGGCTTCCCTGAACATATGCCACTATCAGAATTCGCGCGCAGGTAACATTACGTTTTATTATTCCTATCAGTAGCTTCTTCGATGCTTTTAATCGACGTTATGCTTCTATACATAATTATTCAAAACCGAATGCGGAAATATTGCTGAACTAATCATAGTATATGGAAAAATATCATCATCATTATCAGGCTATAATAGTCCACTGCTGGACATAGCCCTCCCCCAAAGAGCGCCATAGCACCCTGTCTTCAGCTTGCCGCATCCAGCATCTGCCTGCAGTCTTTCGTAGATCGTCATCCCACCTGTTCGGAGGGAAAAATATATAGTCGATAAAATATGTGTGCAAACTCAGGAACAGTAAAGAATACTCATGAAAGTACTGCTGGCACGGACCTATTCTCATTTTGTAAAAAAGGGCATAGTCAACCACGCTGGCCGAGTGCATAGACAGACTTCACATTCCTATCTTCGAGGACATTATGGAGAACTCTGCGATATGATGGTTTCAGCACAATTTTTCCTTCAACGTTAAAGCGAGCGATTATTCACTATTTATTCATACGTAGAGAGAAAGAAATATTTTTTATTTTGGCACTCAAAAGAGCACATCCAAAACATGAAGAAATAAAATAAAATAAAATAAAAAAAAGAAAATACAAAATAAAAAAACAAAACAATACGTAACTAAAAAAATAAATAAAACAAATACTAATACTAACCCTATAACTATTTCTTTTTATTTCTGCTCACTGGCAACACCACTCCCTTCCCATCAAGTCAAGACTAGGCTAGTATTGTCAGTGAGCATACAAAGTTAGAAATCAAAAATACAAACAATATTCAATTATTTAAGTTTGACTTAAATTTCAAAATCAATACGAAAATGTGTGCCCCATCAGTGCCAAAATTTGGACATCGCTCAGCGTACGTTGCGATTGTTAAATCGCAACACTGATAATAAGTAATAAATAAGCCTTGGCTTTGAATTCGAGACCTCTCGAGTCTAACTGCACCTGATCTCTCCCGTCGTATTAAATTGGCGTACCGTAGGATTATGAGAGTTACGGAACACAGTGTACTTCAATATCTCTTGCCCAAATGGTTAGTCACCCTTTAATACAGGCCGTTGTGACCGAAATTCGGTATGGAAGATTACATTATATAATTTTAATCCAATCCTTAACAGATATCGACTCCTCGCCATATCGGAGAGCGACGACTCGGAGACGGCCCAGCAGACCACGCTGTCTGACAGACAGATCGTGGATGACATGCTGCTCACGTTAGACCTCGACGTCACCAGCTACAGGCTTGGCCTCACTCAGGTCAGTCCTAGTGTAATCACTTTTACAGGAACGATATACGGACATGTAGATTTACAGGAATATTGCGAGGAAGAAAATATTTGCTACTGATTTCAGCTTTATCTAAAGATCATGTGTTTTCAAAGATGTCGGTGTATTTTAGCACGTGAAGTCGCCGGTATGTTCTCATACATGTTTTAAAAACGCCTAGGCAACGTCTTGGTACTGATAATAATGTTTGGAACATTTTGGAATTAGTTAGATCCTACAACACAGGGAATCCTGGTGTAGGATCTAATGCATATTCCATTTATTTTAGAATATTAAGACATTAAACATTTATAAAACTCATAAAAAAATTTGGGGCCGTCTTTGGGGACTGCCGATAGAAGTGAAAATTTTAATCCTTGATCATAAACACTTCTTTATAAACCAAAAATAATTCAAAAATGGAAAGCGTTCGGTGACGATGACGCGAGTTCCATGATTTTTGTTCACCCAAGAAGTGCTCAACGCGCCTAAAGAAATTTTCATTTCAAAAAATATATTTTTGGTTTATAAAGAAGTGTTGAGAGAAGTTATGATCAAGGATTAAAGTTTTCACTTCTATCGGCAGTCCCCAAAGACTGCCAGTATTTCTTTATTGATATTTTTCAATAGCCAGATAGCGAGTATCTCAATCATTGCTAGGTGCGCTAAGAATTATTTTAGATGTTTAGATTTTGTGTGCAAGAATATGATTGCTATACGTTATTATATTTTAAAATTACATAATTAGGAGTATAGTTTCGAAACCGGCCAAAACGATATCAGAACAAAAATAATGTTCCGATTGAATATGAAGCTCCTTCGTTGCTTCTATCGCATAGCACTGATAGTTTTCAACAAAACCCACTCAAATTCTATTAAATCAGCTCACAAAAGTAGCAGTTTGTTGCAAACACTGCTAAAAGAGTCCATTTATATTATGTCTTTAAATGGTTTTTTGAGATTTACCATTATTTGGTGAAAAGTATTTTAGAGGATTTTGAAACTAAACTACTCAATTGTACAAAGCGAAGTGTAGGAATATGTAGCTTACAAAGCTCACGTTTGTAGGTTACGTGAGGTTTATGGCGGCGATCATCGCGTAATATTATCATTTGTGAATACGCATAACTTGTTAGTTGACTTATCTAACAGACACGTACGTGACTTCTACAAATGTCTTGCGAGTTTTATCTTAATATTCAACGACTTACGTGGTTTATTGAGTTTCTAGCCGGAAACCTAGCATACGAAACATTATGATGTCAGGATCCCAGGTTTGAGTTGGCCAGGAGATGTAGATAATATTACGTGTGATGCAATATTATTTTTCATTCACTGGGCTAGGCGTCTCAGAAGGTTTAGGATACGATAATTTAAATACAGACAGTTAGAAACGTATGTATAATAAACCAAAATCTTTTTATGTCATCCTTATAGCAAGGGATAGTATGGAATACTACTTTTAAAATGTATTATGTCATGAGGAGACGTATTATTATTAAGCCATCTCTTCAATAACTTTTAGAGTTGACTAGATACTCCATGACGGATGTATAAATATAGCATTTTAGCAGTTTTTGTACAGGCTGTCTGTTAAATTAATTCCTTTGATAAGTTAACAGACGACTGAGAAAACAGCTACAGTAAGTATGAAAAAGAAATACTATAAACATATTCTACAAATAAGAACTTTAGTCATGAAGCCAAATATATTTATAAAAATATTGAACTAATTAGTGACAGGTCTACTGTGAAAGTTGCTTTGTAAAAAGTAAAGCACCCTCGGAGCTGGTTTTTACTTACTTACTCAAACTATCGACCATGAAGTTTTAATTCAGATGGTAAAAGTAGACGGGATCTAGATTCCATATGCAGCATCCACTTGAAAGTTGAAATATATTCGATAACATTCTCTTTTTAAGCTTTACATGATTACTACCATGTTTACCAATGGCTGAAAACATTTTTAAGAGCTACTCGCCTTGTGGCTTGTACCTTGTAGGATTTTAAATATAATTTATTTATTTAAGCTTTCATTTAAAATGTTTTTAATACACTCTATAGAGTAATGTAAAAGTG
Organism: Catocala sponsa; assembly: GCA_963564715.1. NCBI lineage: Eukaryota > Metazoa > Arthropoda > Insecta > Lepidoptera > Erebidae > Catocala > Catocala sponsa. The sequence goes on along the minus strand of OY751343.1, from coordinate 23,312,005 downwards.
TATCGTTGATTATTTATTATTTATTTATTTATTATAACTTTGAAGTACAGTCTTTTACAAATATATAATGTCCCACAAAACCGGTTTAGCGGTTTAACTGTGGGTGAGTTGCATTTTATATAACTAATTTTAGCCTATGTTATACGTATATATTAATACAATAATACTGTAGGTTTATATTAAATCCTTACAAACTAAGTTTCTAAAGACAACATATACTTATTAAGTTTCTTTTTAAACCTTAGACTATCCGTTTCATGCCTTAAGTCCGCCGGTAAACTGTTCAGCAAGTATGGCACACGTCTCTTTAGAGTTCTATCACCAAAGTAATTACTAATTCTAGGAACATTAAATTTACCGGCGGTCATCGACCGAGTACTATGGCTATTGGTTACCAGGGATAATTGTATATTATATTCCGCTGCGTGCGCTCAATGCACTATTAGATCGTATCGAGCTGTTTGCATGTGCATTGAGCGAATTCACAAGGACTACGTAATGGACATTAAGATATTGTTCATAGTTTTAAGATAATTTATTATATTACGATGTGTTATTGTATTGAAGTATTAGATTTTTTTAAGCAGCGATAGCCTAGTGGGAAACCGTTGGACTGCCACGCAGAGGTCTCGAGTTCGAACCCAAGGCGCGCATCTCTGACTGTTCGAAGTTATATGCGTATTAAATAGTTGATTATCGCTTGCTTTAACGGTGAAGGAAAACATCGTGAGGAAACCTGCATGTCTGAGAGTTCTCCATAATGTTCGCGAAGATATGTGAAGTCTGCCAACCTGCACTAGGCCAGTGTGGTGGACTATGGCCTAACCCTTCTCACGGTGAGAAGAAGCCCGTGCCCAGCAGTGGGACAGTTTAATACAGGGCTGATATTATTATTATTAGATTTTAGTTCTATTATTATACTATTGCATAAGAACCTGTAATGATAGATAAAAAGTAAATATATTTGTAATTCTTTTACTATGTAAATAATTGTTCGAAATTGTTTGATGTGTAATTTGCTTAGGTTAAAGGATTACAAATATTATTATATTCCGTCTATGATTCATTTTCACCTTTTTTTTAGAGTGTATTGAAACATAATGTGAATCAATTAAATACGTTTAAAAACCTCAAAGTATGACACTTGCAATGCTAGGTAATGAACCGTTATAATTACTTATGTAATTATCGACAATGTGACCGAAATATACAATACACTTAAATATTAAGTTGCGGTTTTGTAATTAGTTATCTATAAATATTTTGATATTTAAATAATGATTTGAGTAGTAATAAACCGGTATTTTAATTACAAGTTCAAACCAAAACAGAGTGTTCTGGAAAAAACCTAATGTTTAGTTAGTGTATATAATTATGTAATGATGTTGTTTATCAAATAACCGCTATAGTTAAGAACAGTTAGATATGTGGGCTAATAGAAAGACTAAATATAATTAACTTATACGAGTAGTATATAGACTCATTAAACAAACAGCTAATAAATTAATAAAAATAATGTAAACTTATATATGTAAACGTTATATTTTAATTTAATATCTACCACTAGGGGATCGAAACTGTGTCTCCTAAACACAGGCTATCCTGTAGCCTATCTAGGAGAACAGTACTCCTCCCACGAAATTGTAGATCAAAATGATTCGATCGATGTAACATACTATTGTAAAAACCCTACAATTTTTTTTTGTGTAAATAAAGTTATTAAAGTTATCTAAAAAAAAAAAAAAAATGCAAGTAATTTCACACTTAAATATTATCAAGCTGCTCCCAGTTTGATCTTGTCGTTGTCAGAAATCAGAAATCATAAATACTTATTTGTAAATATAGGTAATACATAGGATGTTACAATAAATGGATATGTCCATCTATGTCTTGCATTGAAGCGTACAATTTTGATACCGTAATTAAGATAATATTTTAACAAATATTACATTAATTATAATAATAATAATAACTTTAACCAACAATAAATTAATATTTACTTATGAACAATAATTAATCAAAAACATAATTATCAACTTTAATATGCCATATACTTAAATTAAAATGTCCTTTCTCTCTTGTGATATTAGTATCGCATTAAACAAGATGCATGCCTTGGTTAAAAATGTATTGAGCAGCCAAATACTACATTTCTAAAAATCAGCCACCTGAATTAGGTTTATTTATTAAAAACCCAGTTGTTATTATAAAATGCTATTTGAGAAATTAAATCATTTGCATGTTAAAAATGACATACTGAGGAGGAAATTGCATGTATTTTATTGGCAAGTATTGCTTATAAAATTTATACAATATGGTCCGTAATCCGTGGCGGTTTGTCAGCTGTCGGGTTATTCGTAGCTGTCCGCATGCACTTACACTTGCATTTCGGTTCCTTTGGCGCATCAGAGGCGCCGAAGGTCAAAAAAACATTATTGCATGCCATAAAATGAAATGTTGTGCAACGTGCATGCCATTTGATATATTTAGATGACAGTAGCAGGATATTGCTATGAGCTCGTAGGTGAACCATTGCACAAGATACAAGCATATGTATCGCAGACTTTATAACGATTTGACAGCAACCGACAATAATTACCTACACGAAATGGCGGGAACAAAGTCGAAATTTTCACACGACAAAAATTCCTGACAGCACAAATACATTCCAAATTTAGATAAGAAAACAACTTTTTAAATTGTAACAGTATTACGAGATAAGTCCTTATACAAAACGGATAGCTACATTACAATTTACCGATACGTAGGTACGTACATTGTAGACATAACTGGAGCAATCACACTGACGGGGCAAGTCTTGCACTAAACCGGATTCTTTAATTAAAAAGTTGTTTTTGTATCTTATTTAATGTGCATTAACTTCATTATACAATTTCTTTTTTGTCGTGTGAAAGGGGTGCAAACATTTTATACATCGTGAAAATCTATATATTAATACGTAAAGCAAAAACTTTGTACCCCTTTTTACGAAAATTGCGAGGACGGAAGAGTATGAAATTGGGCATAGTTAAAGTTTATATGGAGAAGGAGGGGCGAATCCTAATATTTATATAAAATATGCATTAGAAATACATTAAATTAATAAAAAAACACTGCACGCACACAACCATGCATTTGACACACGCAGTCGTATCGCGTTCGTAGTATTTCGACGTTGTTCGTCTGACGTCGTACAATTCTTTGTAACTATGGTTACCTATACCTTATTTATATGTAATAGAGAAAAACAGAAAACAAAGTAGCAAGCTTAGGAATTTTGTATATAATTATATCATAATAGTTAGCAACTCTCATTTGTCACAAAGCCTCTTTTAAAAGCTGAATACTATATATATACTTATTATCTGCGCAATTCTTATTATATGTAGTTAACTAATAACTTTAAAACATTATGTGTGATTATGTTAGGGTTTCAATTGATCAAAATCGCATTGCATCACTGTAAGCTTCGATTGTAACCTTAATAAATAAATACTCTTTTTATCACAGGCGCGCTCTTACCAAAGAACGTATAGAAACGCATACCTTTCAAACAAACAAACATTTATTTTTATATGTATACAGCGTGTAACAGAAAGGTGTGGTCATATTTAAGCATCACATAATATAGCCCCAGTACAATGGAAAACCGCGACAACCAAATCCATATAACATTATTTTCACTAAGATACAGCATTTTTCTTTTTATCGCTAATAGTCAGCTGATTGTGTTGTGACTAGAATAAGTATTCTAGTCACAACACAAACAGCTGACTCAGGTGATCTCTGTGATCCCGAAAATGAGCATGCACTATTTGAATAGTGATGTAATGCGTTTGTTTCGATGTTTAAATAAAAAAAAAAAAATTATCATTAAATTAATGTTTTTTTTGTTCTGGGTATAGGGCACATTGGTTATTTATCAGATATATATCACGGCCTTCAAATATGAGCACACCTTTCTGTTACACCCTGTATATTGTATGTATATATTTAGCTTATGTAAACAGACAGAACTATAAAATAGTTCCTACCGCAGAGCAAACTCTCGCCAATCAGGAAGTACTGCCACGTCTGATTTACAATGTGCACTTTAACTATAGCCTTAATAATTAATTATAGTGCCCTCTTCTATTTAGATAATATGTTTTTAAGACCCGCAGAGATTTAAGGCTGTCAATAAAGTTTAGTGTATGATAAAGTGGGAAAACATGTTTAGCTTACGTTAAGATGTTAGCTAATGGAACAAATATACTCATTATTACTTATATTAATACTCATGCTTCGTTTTTTTAGCCCCCGTAATAAGGGATGGCTCCATTAAGTTATGGGATTAAATATAATTACCACTAAAAATAGTAATTGCGCAGCAAAATATGCTTACTAATATATGTATATCATAACGAGCACCTATACGCCTCAAATCACTGCATTCCGTCTCGGAAGGGTTAGGTTATGTTAGGTTCATTCTTAAACCCATCCAAAAATAGGAGCCCCGTTTCGCGAGGCTCCGTCGACTTATTTTGATCCCTTTAAATATATTTTGCTGTGCAATTTGGTGATCATTTACTATTTTTGACTGTTATATTTTACTATATCTGGTGATAAGTTAAACATACGCCTTAAGTTATTGTACTGGCCACATTCAGAGGCTTTTGAGAATCTATTATAAAAATCCAATTCATGCTAAACATCATTCTCTCTTCTAACTATCAGTCATCATCATTATCAATATCTTAGCTGAAAGACGTCCACTGACTCAGGCATCCTCCAAGATTTTCCACACAGACCGTTTGTGCGCCAACCGCATCCAACCGCTTTCTGCGATCTACATATACCAGATTATCGTTCCAATGTGTGGAGGCGGAGCCTGCGTGTTCCGGTGCATGGCCGTTAATCCACTCTTTAACTTAAACTTAATCACGACACCATCCTAACCAATTAAAACACACCTGCCGCTTCTCACAGCATAAGCTCAATATAAACGTCAAAAAACCAGCATTTCTTGTCACACACAGTGGTGTCACTTGCAATAAAAACCAATAAGTTTAACTACGAGTTATAATGACGGAAGAGCATAGTATTCTGACCACCATACACTTTATTTACCATCCATAAAATTACAGAAAGAAAACCTGTAATAGTAAATACCTTACACAATGCTTGAACATTCTCAGTCCAATGAAAGTTAATAGAAGTTGTAGTTACTATGTTGCCTGACGAACGGTAGCTTTAACCCTACAGCGACTAGAAATGGCTATAAAATAACGATACTGCTTACATGAACAACTGTCTAAAGTTAATGTCGACCTCGATGGCGTAGTGGTTAGTGTAACTGACTGCCACGCCTGAGGTCGCGGGTTCGATTCCCGCACAAGTCAAACGTGTGTATGAACATGCATGTTTGTCTTGGTCTGCGTGTTTATATGTATAATATGTATGTATTAACAAAAAAGTATATTATATATATGTTTATCCATTGTCTAGTACCTATAGTACGAGCTCTGCTTAGTTTGGGCTAGATGTTGTTGGTGTTGTGTGTATGTGATAGAATATTATATTATATTAATGAGAGATTAAGAAGCAGCGATAGCTCAGTGGGCAGACCAACAGACTGCAATGCAGAGGGTCTCGGGTTCGAACCCATGTCGCGCATCTCTGACTTTCGGAAGTTATAACTTTTCGAAATTATGTGCGTATTGATTGACAATTATCACCTGCTCCGTGCCTCGGGATAGCACGTAGCCGTCGGACCCGGCTGCCATGAACATCTATGGCATTCGTTATTGGGAAGTCAGTGCCCTCTAATATCCTGACACTGGTCTAGCCTTAGGGTATCGTTAGCCTTCGGCTTGCGGAGGTCAGATGGTAGTCGCTCCGTATAAAAACTGATATCCAGTCAAATCCAGTTAGACTAGAAAGCCGACCTCAAGTGACTTGGGAATAATAAAGGCTAGGGAGAAGAAGATATTAACGAGAGATCGTTGGGAATGCATAGATATTTCCTAAAGCACAACATTTTAATGTCTGTAGTTGGCTACTTGTAATTAAAATAAATATTGATGTCTTATTGTTAAGCTTTGATTTTAATTACATCGTTAATTTGAAGATTATTGCCATTTATTTTAACACAAATGTTTTAACTTTTGACATTTGCACTTTTCTGGACGGTTCGGCTGCTTGTCAGTCGTAACCATGGTTACGGGATAACAACCGAAAGATCGGGAAAATAGTAAATATGAATACATTGACTAGAGATTAAAAGTTGTGTTTTAAATAGTAATGAGCTGGGACGATAAATGATTTAAGTAATTTAATACCGAAGTGAATAGTTTATTAGCAAATATGAAATTGATCATTGTATACGCAGACGGGTGTCTGGCTCAGAAACAGGGACTTGTTTTGGACGTATGTATGTCTACTTGTTTAGTAAGCTCTTTTACCTAAACTCCTTGACGAGGTTATCTGGTTTTCACTTCTTGTATGCAGTTGTTGCGTACGGTCTGTGGCCTGGCTGGCGTTAAAGGCTTATGTCTGTTTGAATGCTTGCAATACTATGCTAATTATGATCTATCAATCAGTGTGCAATATTTAAATCGGAAAGTTTTTTAATAACAAGTTTTTTGTGTATATTTTTTACTAGTTTTCACCCGCGGCTTCGCTCGCGTAAATGTAGGTTAGGTTAAAAAAAAAGGTTAGGTTTGCAACAGTTATTTTTCCTCGATGAAAGGTACCCTATGTCCTATTCTGTACCCCTGACAACGTGTATGTAAAATTTCATGTTGATCGGTTGAGTAGTTAAGGCGTGAAAGCGTAACAAACACACAAACTCACTTTCGCATTTATAATATTAGTTAGGATAACCCTTGTATATCTCATAATGAGTCGTCTTTACCGATAAGCACAAGGGCTTATTACATTGACGTCTCGTTGTCAGCTCCGTAGCTCCGAGGAATGTGGAAGATTACGTAGAAACATGATATAAGGTTGTATACCTGCTATTTCTTATATGGCAGTGAGACTACAACCGGTGTAATAGCTAAAAAAATCCTATTGCTATTCAAATACGATGTTATTGAGTTATCCCGTAAATATAATAATATGTATAATATGTATGTATTTACAAAAAAATAAGTATATATGTATGTTTATCCATTGTCTAGTACCCATAGTACAAGCTCTGCTTAGTTTGGGCTAGATGGTGTTGTGTGTATGTGGTAGAATATTATTATTATTATTATTATTATTATATATTAATCTAGCTAACCAGCGCAACTTCGCCTGCTTCACATAAGAGAATTTTCCGTATATTTGCAACATTTTTCATTGATGCTCCGCTCCTATTGGTCGTAGCGTGTTGTTATATAGCCTACTATAGCCTTACTCGTTAAATGGGCTATCCAATACTAAAATATTTTTTTAATTCGGACCAGAAGTTCTTGAGATTAGCGCGTTCAAACAAACAAACACTTCAGCTTTATAATACTAGTATAGAGACAGTAGCACTAAGTCTAGTACTGTGTTCGGTAGAAGCCATGATGAGAATGTATGTCTTATTGACCTCTGAGTTTTCTTCGAAAAGGTTAATGAAAACACTATGTGGATCTGTGTGTCTTGTCTGTTAGTGACAGGCATAACTCCGGAACTAGACCGATTGACTTGTAACTTGGTGTGCAGACACCTTGGGGTCATACCTCGGTCGAGTTTGAATATGGGCCCTGTGAGTCGAAAGACCCCCGAGATATAGGGGTAATTTCTTTTCATTACTTTTACAATTAAGACGGAGAGGTTGAATCCTGGGTTTTTACACCCATCTCGTTTTATGAAGTGTTTTATTGTCTACAATTGTTGGTTTTATTGTAGACAATAAAACACTTAATAATATATATTACACATAACAAAACATAATAAACTTGTTATGCTTTTTACTACCCACTCGTATTCAATAAAATAATATTATGTTTTGCCGTATATATAAAGTTATGGTTTAAATGGTCACCTTATCGGTACCAATGTGTTTTATGTAGCAAGTTCGATCCAAGCACGTAAAATTATTTCTACCCAAAAAAGGAACGACCAGTTTTATACTAGCTTTTGCGCGTGGCCCCACCCGCGTGTTATTTATATCAATAAAAAGTAGCCGATGTCCCTCCCCAGGTTTTAAACTATCTGTGCCAAATCGGTCTAGTGGTTTAGCTGTTAACTGGCAACAGACAGACAGACAGAGTTAACTTCTAATTTATAATATTAGCAAGGATTTACTTAAATGTCTTATTACCCGTCTGCGGCGAAGCCATAAGGAAGGGTAATGATTTTGGCAGTCTGGGTATGTATGTTTGTATGTTCCACCGTAGCGCCTAAACTATTGAACCGATTTTAATGAATGAGGTGTCAATAGATTCGTAATAAAGGCCCGGGTGACATGGGCTATATATACATTTTAAATTCGTCCTTTTTAGACCCCTTTTTTAGTTAGTCGGGTTATAAATATATATTAATAATATATAATATATTATTAAGTTATTATTGTTATTATCATTAGTTTTTTATAGTCAGTAGTATAAGGCATAATGGCTGTAACACCTTGTTAATCTGAGTTGTAAAATACTGAAATTATATTCAATAGGCGATTTAAAAGAGTGGCCGTGAGTTTCTTGCAGGTTTCTTCTCAAAGGCTCAACCCTTTGCCTGAACCTAGCAACTAACCTAAATGTAGCTTCAGTAACTTAGTAAACTCACTAACCTATATACTTTGACGTTCATAAGTGTTACTTTGTGACCTCAATGAATAAATGATTTTTGACTTTGACTTTGAGTATAGTTTATAATCTTTTTTAGTACATTTACAGTAGTAGTTACAGTACAAGTCTTTCTTTCAGTACAAGTAAATTATTTGTAAAACAAGTAAAAAAATGTGCTATAAGCACAGCGACTTTAATTATTGTATTTTTTTAAATATTCAGTGATCACGTAATTAAAAAAGCATAAGTAATATAATTAGTTACTAGTTTGTCTAGACAGTAGTAAAAAATACTTTCGCACTTAATCAATGAATCATAATAATTATTGAGATATTTTTGAGCTAGGCACTTAAGATTTCTTTGTTCACGCTAAGTAGGTAACCACTTAAAATCTATAAAAATAAAGGAATCCTTAGCGTCTCTGATTGCGATCTTAATTAAATCGCACAATTTCAATTTTAATTAAAACAATAACGCAAAAAGAATTTAGAAATCGTAATTGCAGTGAAATTTCGCGCCAAGATTTCGCGAAAACGACCTCTTTATTTCAGTTAGTTTGCTCGTGAAATCTTGTGTTGTGATTATAAGAAAAAAGGAACAATAATATTCTTTTTAAAGAACACACCAACAAGTTATATTTCTTCACACTTGAGCGGCTAATCGTCTTTATATGGTAATGTTTTTGTGAGTTATTAATTATTATACATATGTACCTGTTTACGTAATGTGTGATTTCTAAAACCTACGTCACAAGTTTGAACGCGATACTATTAATACAATTTAAAAGAAGAACAATAGACAAAATGAGTCTGAACAATGATACAGTCTGAAAAGGTGCACAGTGGAATGAAACCTCCTTGCCCTTAATAATATCCAGCCTATATATAAACACATATCCCACTGTTGAGCTTAGGTGTTTTCTCATTGTGAGAAGGATAAGGCCGTAGGCAACCACGCTGGCGAAGTGCAATTTGCCCTTAGTAGGCTCAAAACCCATTTACCCCTTCGGGTCACATGCCTGTACCTATGTATCTGAGACTCCACAGCCGCCAGATCTAAGTCGTTAAGGCGAAGGCTAAATTTTTCACAGTAACTATGTAATACGGACGTAAATTGATAGTTTGAATTTTATATTGATTATTTAGGTGACTATGCCTTTTTGTAAGCGAAAAGATAAGTCCGAAAAATACATTCAAAGGAGATGTTTCATTTTGGGCTATGAAATGTACTATCAGCCAAAAAGTAGCAAAAAATACCAGAAATCGGGGCAAAATATTACTTTCTGAATTTAAGTCGAATGACGCTTAAACATAATAGTTTTTATATTATTGCCATTATATTCAATATGGCGGTGGTTCTCGGTCATATAATTTTTTATGCGTTCATAAATCATATCGAAAACTATACGAAAGTACTATATAATAATGTAAATAATATATAAATATATATGTTAACAATAAATATGTTTTAATGTATCGTTTATTCATTTCAACTATCATACACATCTTTTCAACAAATAATCAACATAAAAAATATATTCATATATGTAATAGGTATATAATACTCATTTTGCAGGGTGCATTCCGGAACGAAACATTTTGTTTATGTTTGACATTAACTGTCAATGTCATATTGACTGATAATAAATATTCCAATGCTGAATTGGTTTTACTTATTACACTTTTTTCTACATTAACCAAAACCATAGTACAAACAATGCCATTCAACATAAACTTGATCAAACAAATAGGCCAAATAGTATCTTCCTATACCCAATCGATAAATGCGAAGTATTAAATATAGTAAAAAGTTTAAAAAATAAAACTAGCTTCGGGCATGATCATATACCAATTAAATTAATTAAACTTAGCATTCCTTTTATTGTTGATCCTCTAGTATATATAATCAACCTTATGTTAGAAACTGGTGAATTTCCAAATAGCCTTAAAAAAGCCCTCATAAAGCCACTATTTAAAAAAGGATCACCTCATGACGTAAATAACTATAGGCCGATTGCATTGTTACCAAGCATCTCAAAACTCTTTGAAAAAGTAATTTATACAAGGCTCACAAATTTTTTTGAAGCAAACAATATATTAAACATAAATCAGTTCGGATTTCAAAAGAAAAAAACTACATCTTTGGCAATATACAAATTATTTGATACGATTTGGGATAAAGTTAACAATAAAAAACCATCTGTTGCGCTTTTCATCGATATGACTAAAGCTTTTGATTGTGTCAAATACGATATTCTATTAAATCAACTAGAATGCATTGGAATAAGAGGTATAGCCCTAAAATTAATACAAAATTATTTAAATAATAGACTACAAGCAACTACCATCGAAATATTTAATGAAAATTCGAAAACAATGGAAGTTATTACATCAGATTTTGAATGGGTGAAACTTGGTGTGCCTCAGGGCAGTATACTGGGACCCCTCTTATTCCTCGTTTATATAAATGAGCTACCAAATATAATTAACCATCTATGCGTTATGTATGCCGACGATGCGACAATTTTTATCTCTAATAACGATCCAAATGATCTTCAAAATGAAATAAACAATACTTTAGTAACTGTAACTGACTGGCTTAAATCGTTAAATTTAAAAGTTAACTTATCAAAAACAAAATTAATGCAATTCCGAAATTACAAGAGTAGACCTATACAATTCAACATAACTGTTTGTAATACCAAAATTGAAGAAGTTCAGGAAATAAATTTTCTAGGTGTTGTTATTGATCAACATTTAAACTGGAAGGCGCACATCGAAAAATTAAACAAAAAAATTTCCAGCGCCTGCTATGCATTATCGATCCTGTCTGAAACAACAAATACAAATGTAACCAGAAATGCATACTTTGGAAATGTTTATCCCTTACTTCTCTATGGTATTATCTACTGGGGGAACTCGACAAACATTCAATCCACATTTATTCTCCAGAAAAGGTGTATTAGAACAATATATAACATGCATAGTACAGAGTCTTTACGAAATATTTTTAAAACTGAGGGTTACCTTACATTAACTAGTATCTACATATTAGAATTAAGCCTATTCGTGAAAAATAATATGCAATATTTTAATTTTAAATCTGTTTCAAGGAGCAATATCCGTAGTAGATATAAGTACAATATAAATCTTCCCACAATAAACAATATGATGTTTTATAAGAGCACTTATGTCACCGCTATTCGTGTCTTCAACAAATTACCAATAGCTATAAAGGAATTAAATGGAAATGTATTTAAAACTAAGTTGAAAAAGTGGTTAATTGAAAATGTATTTTATAATCTCCAAGAGTTTTTTGAAAAGAAATAGTAATTATATAAAAGTATTTATAATATGTAGTGTTAAGTTTTGTTGCATTATATCCCTATATGTTGCATGTCCGATATGGACAAACTGTTGGGTCCTAAAACGGTTTTATTAATACGATCAGTCAATGTACACAGTTATGCAATAAATAAATCTTTATCTTTATCTTTATCTTTCCTGAATTCATACGTTTTCCTTTAATTTTTACAAGAATTATCAATTCTTTGGTGAATATTATTCCAGCAAGAGTTCTTTTACTTCTGACAATTCTAGTATTCTAGGTTATGCATAAATGTCATCTACCAACTTGTCTGGTCATAGATAGTCCGCACGACAAACGTCAAACATTTTATATTTTATTTTGCACAACGAAAATACTAAAAATTTATAAAGAATTGCTTACTAAATGTATTTAGGGGTACATCTCCCAGGTTTCCTGAGGATGTACAAGTTATAGCCGGAGTCCTATACAAAAGTGAAACCATCTCCTTTAATAAAGAGAGTTACTCTAAGCACGGGTGACATAGTGGTTAAAGATCGCCTTGCCACTGGCACTACACCGTTGTCGGTTCGATCCCCACAGGCTTGTGCTCGTATGTTGTGTGAATGTCTGTAAACTCCTCCGCGACACGTGTAATATACAGAGTGCTAGAGTTGAAAATAATATAGATCATAAAAAAATGTAAATCTACCGTAAATACATACATTGTTTACCCACACATTACACATATACCTACTGTAAAAATATCAGCTGTGCTAAAATGACGTAATTATTACGGCTCTGGGTTTTTGTACTTAAGCTTACATAACCAGTTATAATAACATAACCAGTTTAAGTTGACCTCACAGTACTACAAACATACTTACTAAGGAGGGTCAGTTTATTTGTAATTATCGGTCAAATTTGGCAACATCCCTGCGAGCTTTTTGAGGTCAAGAAATGTCAGATGACGTGATGCGTCAATGTTTACGCTCTTTATATCGCTAGCTTCTGCCTGCGGTTTCCCTCGCTTAAATCACAGCTTAGCTTACTTTAGGAGTTTAGCTTACAATTAGTAGAAGAATTTTTGGAATCAGTTTATTAGTTTCTGAGATGAATGCCTAATAATAATAATATAAAATAATTATTTATTTATTGATTACACTATATAACCTTAATTAATTAATAAGAAGAAATAATTTTTTTGAAGCTAAAGGTTTTTGGTTTTTTGTTTGAACGCGCTAATCCTGATCTACCCGCCAGATCTGAAAATTATTTTTGAGTAATGTTATAACATCTATAAGACCTATGGGAGCGAAGCAGTAATCATTACCGGTAGTAAAAACGGCGGGTGCCAGCTAGTTCCTAATGTTGCAACATTACGGCGGCGGCCCTGCGCGCGCGCATCTCAGTGAAAGCGCTTACGCAAACTCATCTGCGATTTATAACCTATTGCATGTCAGGAAGCGCACGCCTGGTGTCAATATACAAAATTACTGCGTGTGGTGTCACTCACCCTTTATTATACCATTGTTGGGCATAAGCAGAGGTATTTAGTTCAGTATATAACGCAATGACCTGCTTCGGGTTTTAAGCTTAAGAAATAGATAGTCTAGTAGAGAACGTTGGACTGAAGCAGAAAAGTCGGCAAACAGTACGCAATAACAAGCTAGGTATAATCATTATAATCATCATTTCAAAGTCAAAGTCAAAAATCTTTATTTAATAAAATCTTATACAATTTTTGCACACGTCAATTACCTAACTAATATATTGATAAAAAAAATAATAAAAACAAATAGAAGAAAATAAAATTTCTTTTCAGAAACATAGCAAGATCTTTTTGTTTTTTTTTTATACGTCTAAGGTGGCAAACAAGCATACGGCCCACCTGATGGTAAGTGGTCACCGTAGCCTATGGACGCCTGCAACACCAGAGGCATCACTTGCGCGTTGCCGACCCTTTACGAAAGGAAGTGGGAAGGAGAAAGAGCGGCAAGAGGGAAAGAGGGTGATTGGGCCTCCGGCACTCTCACTCACCGAACGACACACAACAGTAGGAATACTGGTATTTCACGTTGATATTCTGTGAGAGGGTAGTCCTTCCCCGGTCGAGCCGACCCATTCATGCTGAAATCAGCGAGGCTCTACTACTAATAAAGATGGCAGGAATACAATATAGTTCCCTATGTTTTGCCAATGGTTGGCGTACAAGCTACTTATGTAGATTTAGATTTAAGAGCGCCTCCTATTACGCGGGACCTCAATGTATACCTGGCGAAATGTGATTGTAAAACACCTCTGTCTGCCTCTTGAGTTATATGTAGGCTGAGTATTGCCTTTTCACAAAGAAACTGCCAGCGATACTGCCTCTATCCATATGTAACATGATAATATTCTTTGGAGGGTAGATTTGAGGACAAAATCTTATCATATAGAACGTCATAAATATCTATATATATATATAAATCTTCTATGCGTGTGTTTGTAATTAAACTCCTCCAAAACGGCTGGATCGATTATGATTACATTTTTTGTGTGTGTTCAAATGGATTCGAGAATAGTTAAGATTTGTTTATTTTTTATTCGTATGTACAGGACAACGTTTGTCGGGACAGCTAGTTTTTTTTATATTATTGCCTGTTATATTATTAGTAACGGACTGTATACGCGCAATTATATGACAAGAAACTATAGAACCCTGAAGTAGCTACAGTCCTATCAGCCCTAATACCCTAGGACCTTAGCCTACCTTATACTATGTGATGTATAAATAAATAGATTATTAATTCCCAAAGTGGTTCAGGTGGATCCCCAGAGGTCCACGGGAGACTCGACGGGAGTCTATGTTGACGTGACAAAAAAATGGGAGTTCACAATTCGTAAACGGGGGTCCACGAAAATGTATGTGCTTTCGATAGTGAAGAACTAAAATGTTGGCTTGACTTCACGGACTGCTCGACAAGCTCAGCGACTGTTACTTGTAAAAACTTGCATATTCCATATTCAGTACCAGTGGTTTTTCAATTTTTCGGTAGAGAATTACTAATTTAGCTGCAGGAGGTCCACCGGAACCAGCAAAATTTTGAAAGTGGTCTATGAGAAAAAAAGTCTGGGAACCTCTGAAATAGATAGATAAATTCAGGATATCTACACCATGCGTCCTAAGGTAACAGGCGGAGAGTAGACTGGATGTCCAGGTTGAGGATAGATAACTTACCGCCAGTCGAGCAGACTCACACGGCTGATCAAAGATGGCTAAAGGTATTTTGGCCACAGTGAGGGGTTGGTAAGGTATTGAGTCAGCCTGTCAAAATTACTAGACTCCGTCTGATAGTAAGCAGTCATGTAGTCCACGAGCAGAGCCCTCCACACCACGTCCTCACGTGAAGTGGTGCCGAGGTCTCTACTTTGACGGCCAAATGGAGGTGCTTTTTCACGCCCAGCTTGAAGGACCCAGGATCGAAGGCAGAAATAAAGAAATGTAGTTTACTGAACTATGAGCTTGCTGTAATAAAAAAATTGTGCTATAAAAATATATTGGCCATTCTAACTAAATATTTTAAAAGCATATCTGAGTTTGTTTGTTTCAATTCAAATTCAAATTATTTTTATTTTTATTTGTTAGACACAGGTTTATAAAAAAGATCTTACAGAAAACAAATGAAAGAACAAACTGTGTCTTGCCAATACAATCGGCGTACAAAAATATTATAAGAAAAACATAAACACAAAAACAAAATCTAAGTATAAAATTTAACAAAACTTGTCATTTAGAAAATCTTTGATAGAGTAGTAGCATTTATTATACAAAAAAATATTTAGCTTTTTTCTAAAGTGTTTTAAATTTAATTGTTTATATTCCTCCGGTAGCTTATTATAGAGTTTTGGAGCTAAAGAGAATATACTGTTCCACATGAGGATAGTTTTAGGTATTCGTATGCATAAATTATTTTTGCGCCTATTACGTAGAACAACATCGGATAGACTGGGAAAAAAATGAGGATTTGTTTTAACAAATAATGCGACTTCAAATATATATAAAGACGGAAGCGTTAGAATTTTGTGTTTGATAAAGTGAGGTTTACAACTGTCAGTTACTTGAAGCCCAAACATAGCCCTTATGCATCTCTTTTGTAATTTAAATGCGATCTCGTTATGTGTAGAGTTGCCCCAAAAAATTATTCCGTATCTAAGTACGGATGCAACAATGCCATAATAAGCAGTTAGTAGAGATTCCATGTTGACTATATGTTTCAGTTTATGAAGAGCATAGGCCGAACTACTGATTTTTTTGCAAAGAGCCTCTATATGATCTTTCCAATTTAGCTGGTTATCAATCGTCAATCTTAAGAATTTTGCATTATTTGTAGCACATATATTATTATTCTGATATTTAATATTAATTTTATAACAAGTAGGTTGTCGTTGTCTTTGTCTTTGTTTGTTACGCTTTCACACCTAAACTACTTGACATATCGTTATGAAATTTCGAATACACGTCAGGGGTATAGAAAAGGACATAGGGATCTTTTATTCAGAAAAATAAACACCGTTGCCGAGGAATTGAAAATTGACATAACCTACATAGGTATACGCGAGCGGAACCGCGGGCAAAATCGATGTGAAGCTAGAATTCAAAACGACTGTGGTTATGGCGACCTACTTAAAGGTGATATTCGTTACGTGACAGACAGATTACATTTTTTTATATAGTTGTAAACAAAAAGCGGCAGTGACGTAATAGCTGAGGCATCGTACTTTCGATGTGTGTCAACGTTAGGCTATTATCACACGGCACCGCGCATCGCCGCGTAGGGCGGTGGCGGTGAAGCGAAAGAGCACCGCTCGACCGCGCGGTCGGGCGGTGTACGTGTGTTGGGCATCAACGGATTTAGTAGAGACCAATGCGACATGAGATCCGCTTCACCGCCTACCCCGGCGGTGCGCGGTGTCGTGTGGATGAAATTCAGAGGATTCCGGCGACTTGGACCGCGGTCCCAGTCTAGGATAAGTAAATTATAAAATGATATTTTTTAATCAAGGATTTTTTTCTTTAATTATTACTTTGTATATTTTTTCGTTTGACTGTACTGTTTTTGGCTTGAACAATAGATTTTAGTATTTATTTATGGGTGGTCCCAGTCGCCGGAAGAAAAATATTAAAATTAAATGGATCCGGCAACTGGGACCGCGGTCCGAGTTCTTTGCGGTCCCAGTCGCCGGAATCCTCGAAATTCACACGAAAATATGTTTTGTGTCAGTTACGTTTTTTTAAACCGGTAAACCGATTTATATGAATTTAGGCATAACTTGAAGTACGTATTAGTTTACTGTGTCTCTACATTTTTACATAATTAACATAAAAACGATATGAGAATGATTTCCTTTAATACCTAATATGTAAATGTGATATTATATATTCCCTTACTACATTTTTAGGTTGATGCGTTGATTAATCTTGTTTACTTATTAAAATTGAATTATTTTATACGGATTATATCGCGGTTTATTTTAAAAAGCACTGCATTTTAATATTTTTAAATCTCAATAATATTCATATAAAATTGTTTAATATCAACAACGTTCCCTTTCTATTAGAATTACTGTCATTTTGATCAGAAAAGTTTGCTTATCAATATTACAAATACAAAAACACAAAGAAGGACATCTAATTCTTACGATTAGAGAAATCAAAACAAGTATTCGACATAGAGAAACTACTCTCATTCTAATAACTAATTTCTAACTGTCATACCAGTTTGACACATAGACAATGACCGACACAACACAACTGAATCGAGTTCACCTCTTACACAACAAACAAAAAGTACCCGCCAACTCGCATTACACTTTTAAACTTCGAATACTTACATTTTTAAACTTCACCGGTAGTTATGTAATGCGTTACGTTACTCGTCACACTTCCGAACGTGTTCGAATTGGCTCTCTGTGTCGTCGCCTCGGCCTTCTTTTCTTTATACGCCTCGCACTTGTCCCAGTTTTTTTTTTTCATTAGTGTTATGTCATTGTGGTTTTTAAACGATTTCTCTGGGTACAAGATACAGATATCCTCCTCAGATATAAAGTCAATATCAATAAAACCGAGTTAGAACTGACATATAAGAGGTGTCTTTATTTGCTTTCAAAATAATTAATAGCCCTATACTTAAAATATCCCATGCTGGGCAGGGGCCTCTTCTCAGTATGAGAAGGGTTTTTTTTTAAATTTATTTCTAGCTCCTCTGTCGGAGACAGAGCCTATTCTGTTCTGAAATGGGGCAGTTGTCCCATTGGCAGCTGTTCTTCCTACTCTACGTCTACATTTTACATGCGCCCTGGGGCTATTATTGTTTTGCTTATACCTATTCACGCTCTCATTCCTATCCTCTAGTACCATATCAGTTCTCGCATATATACCTCTCGTACTTTCATTCTATTCCTTTCATACTTGGGGGATAATGGGGGTTAGGGTTGTCTTCTTTATTTATTATTTAAGTATGAGACGGGTTAGACCATAGTCTATTGCGCTGGCTCAATGCAGGTGGTTAGACTTTACATACCCTTGAAAACATTATGGAGAACTCTGACATGCAGATTGCCTCACGATATTTTCCTCAGTTTCCATTATAGCAAGAGATAATTAATTATTGAAATATCAGTCTTGTGCATCAGTACGGTAATGTTATAAATTCATCGCGATTATTTTTTTACAGCTTATATAGATATAGCGTATCATTTGATAAGCTTGTTCGTTTTTTATACCTATAGTATATTTTCTTGTATAGCTAGACCCGGCCACGTTTTGCCTTGACTTAGTATGATATCTATATTTACCAGTCCCCGTAAAATCTTCGAGATAAAAAGTATATAAACACACTCTTACATAGCAATGCAACATTGTGCAAAAATTTCAAGTCAATCCATCGACTACTTTTTGAGTTTTGCGGACACAAACATACAGAAGTTGAATTATTATTATACATAAAAAACGTTTATCGTATATTAAAAGTAGAAAGAAAGAAAAAATATAGCGTCTTTGTCTGAAGCGAAGTGAAAATCAATCACGTTGTCCTATGGAATGGATCGGTCTTCGATGTATATACTCTTTTTGTAAATGTATAGACTGAACTTTCGAAAATCAATTTATGAAAACGATTTCCGACTAAATTGAATCAAGCTTATAGTCAATCCTGCTTCGTTGGTTCGTTGAAATGTGCAATTAATTGTCGATTGTGAGGTTCGGTTTCGGTTCGGGTGATAAGTCATTATAAAGCAAAGATTTAAATCATCATGAATTTACTGAAAGGATGGTGTAGTGGTTTAAGTAAGTGGTCGATTCGCTACATTCGCCAGTCATTGCGCCGAGTGTTGTGGGTTCGAATCCCATAGGGAACAATACTTTGTATGATCCATAAATAGTTGTTCCTAGTCTGGATGTACTTTGTGTTCGTTATTTTTTTTTGTTTAGACAACTCCCGCTCTAGGAATAATTCCTGTGTCGCGGGGACTTTACAAACATACAGACAACGGACACAAAGAACACACATACTCGGAACAACCATTTGTGCATCACACAAAGTTTTGTCCCGTGTGGGATTCGAACCCACAACACTCGGCGCAGTGGCAGTGGCGAGGCGACTAGTTAAACCCCGCGACCTAGGAATTATTCCTACAACGGGTATGTTTTTTAATAAGAAAATTGAAACAAGATGTCTCCGTACAACTTTACTTAGATCTCACGAAAAAATGTTTATACTAAGAAGAGTGTGAATTTACATGATAGAGAACAATAGACTACAATCTATACTAATATTATAAAGCTGAAGAGTTTGTTTGTTTGTTTGAACGCGCTTATCTCAGGAACTGCTGGTTCGAATGGAAATATTCTTTTTTTGGTGGATAGCTTATATTTTACTCCTTGATCGTTAGGCAGAGGTATGAGGACCCAAACTTGTTGGTACGCGCTCTAGTCGACTCTACCGTGTAAGAACGGCATCAGCTGAGCCCAGCACGCGTTATTCTCGATAGGAAAGGGGAGGGCGGGATAAGGTGAAATAACTCTTCAGAGCACTCCCCGTGGTATATTCTGTAGAAACATGCCAATGGGGCATGTCCCTACAGAGTTGAGGAGAATTGTGTAATCAACAAATGATTATTCTGAGTGTAGGTGTTCTGTGAGATCGTTATTTGTATTTTAGTAAATTCCACTATGACCCAGGACTAAAGCCCTAGTGCGGAAGTAGTTTAAAAAATAACTTTCCATCAAACATCTTTATTTATCACATAACTAGGTACTATATTTAGCACAGATTTTTTGATAGAGAAAACAGGGTTGTATTCATGTTTTGTTCAATATTAGTGTTAATTAAACTAGAAAGTTTGACCTTTATATGACATCCGTCACAGAAACGTAGGTATAATGTCCATTACACTCTAATTATCATAATTAATTTGTTGATTGACTCTTGATATTTCAAAGTAGGAGTGTTTTCTGTCTGAGTCAGTCGGTACATATGGTCTGTATGAACTGATGAAGTGAAAGATAAAACAACACCTGGACTTAAATTAGACGAAGAAGTTCCTTATACAAACCATACATTTATATGCAGCCAGTTAGCCGAGGCAGGTTGCGTTCAGCCAATTGAGAGACGACCTGTGCCTACAATAACACATTTTAAAAAAGAACAGTGGCATATGAAGGCGCCAAATATTTTTTTAACAATAATTTATCTAAGTTTTCTTTCATGTTTGGAATGTCTATGACAACATAGACATAGCTCATGGCTGCGATTTACTACCTTCTTAAGTCCACAACAGATAATCACAACACTTAAAGTTTCACTCCAATTGTCTTCTAATCTTAATTCTGTCTGAGGAACGAGGAAAATACCAGAATTACCTTCTGATTACTTTTACCCGCGCTCGACATTCAAGTTCATGAGAGCATGAATTGTCTATTACACAACAACAACACAGCGTACAATTTTGAACCTAACTTAGTAGCAATAAAGTTGAGATTTGATTATTTTATAAAGTCAGACTAGTAATCATATAATGATTACTAATCTAGACAGTACATTTTTGACTGGCGAAAATAATGGCGTGTAAGACAGCTAAGAATAGACCACCTTTCGACTGCTCATCGGTAAAATATTATTGAATTCTCCTTTCGGATGGATGCGTAATGCCCATTCATTATACATATGTAACGGATGACTGTCAGCGAACTCCAATCAGACTACCAATCATTACCTTGTTCAAGAGACCCTATCACGGTAGTGCGTTATAGAAAACTTTCATATTAGTTTTTAATTTGTTTATAATTATATGTTAAGTTAAAATTATGAATGTTAAACTATGTTTGGATTGATTTTGTTTGTACAACTTCAATTTATAATTTATGGTTATGCGGTATTGACTGGGCTTAATGAACTTTAAGTATCAATGGCGTTTATGCCACATGCGTTTACACATCAAAGTGAAAATTTACAAGTAGAAGATAGAGTGTGAGGTGAAAAGCTTTTTAATATGTAATTGTCCTTTGTGATCTTAAGACATCACTGTATCAACATGATCTATTAAATCTCGTACTCTCAACTCATTGTATGTAAGTTCCAAGGGCCTATGTAGCCTTAAGATGTGACAGCTTAGTGGGGAGACCAACAGACTGTAATGCAGAGGGTCTCGGGTTCGAACCCACGTCGCGCACATCTGACTTTCGAAAGTTATATGACTTTTCGAAATTATGTGCGTATTGATTGACAATTATCGCCTGCTCCGTGCCTCGGAAAGCACGTTAAGCCGTTGGTCCCGACTGCCAGGAACATCTATGGCAGTCGTTATTGGGAGAGTGTCGACACAAAAGATCCCACTGGCTCGAAGTGTCGCCGGTCTGCACTGACTGGCCCCCACATAAGACAAGATGTGATGTTCCTTACGCCCTACACGTACAGATATCAAATGTCAGGTATAGGAATTTAAACTTAATTTTGCCATGAAATTTAACGCTTTGTAATAAACTATCACGAAGATTGCATTAGTGAAAGCCTCTATTAGACTACGTTCGTAACACGGAAAATGGTGGACGATAATCTTACCTCAGTTCCGTGGTTTGTACCTATAATAATTTAGTGAATGGCGTTTATAGAAAATGGCGAAATTTACCATAAATCCGAGCGATGCAGTAAATCTTAACAGTAGTCGTTTGGTTTTTTTGGAAACTAACCATTTCAAAGTTATGGTTCATTTGAAGAGTGTATCTGGCCGATTTCTTTTTACAAACTTTTTATAGCTCTTGCAATTTGTGAATACGCAATGTTTTATATGTCTGCCATCTTTTCAATATCGTAATCGTAGCGAGGAATCCAATGTGTCTTGGTTTGAAGCTCTAACTAATACTGCCTGCCTGCCTAGCTTATTTAATATTCAGTCTAAGTGCTATTGAGTTTTATCTAGAAATTCTTACTACCATCATGTTTCACTTTGTCCGATAGACGGTAATAGGTAAGCGTAGGTAATTATTCAAGATTCTCACATTTAATCTATCTATGTTAAGTAATGGGAAATAGCTGGCTGAGTATTGGTTTGGTACATCTCTGCTTATTTATTGTTGACCCGATTTTGCCCGCGGCTTCGCTCGCATAAATGTAGATGTATGTTCTAGATGACAGGTATCTTATGTCATTTTCTGTTCCCCTGACAACGTGTATGCGTAATTTCATGATGATCGATCGAGTAGTTCAGGCGTGAAATCGTAACAAACAAACTCATATTCGCATTTATAATATTGGTTAGGATTAGGATTAATGGTGTGATTGTAAATTGGATTACTTCGCTAGTTCACAACATAATTATATTATGTAGCTGACAGCCCTACCTACTATTACGTTTCGTTACGGCTTGCATTCACTTTTATTGGTCACGATGACTCACCATTTTGTATTCAGATATGAATTATGTGTCTGCATTTTGTAGATTTACGACTTATACAAATTAATGGCCCTGACAATTGAAACTGCAGTGAATTGTTACGTATTATGTCTGGTTCCGAGCTCTATAGACGAAGCATTTATTAGTTAAAACAGTTAGGGTGTAAGTTGTACCGTTTTTGGTTAATATTCTATGGCTCTTGCTCAGCTATAGATTTAATTGGCTATAAACTTTCGTCTGCTAAAACCTGTAGTTGCCTCTGGTACACGCAAGTTATTAGTGTCCAGTAGGTCTACCATAAAAATGTATATTCGAAACTTCGGGCCAATTGACAAAAACTTCCAATGAAGCTTCTTCAGATTTCTGTTCTTGAAAATGACATTACTCTTTTGTTTGAACTACTTCCTAAAAGGGACAATCAATATGTTACGTACCAAAATTCCACAATGATTTCAGCATGAATGGGCCGGCTCGACCGGGGAAGTACCTTCTCACAGGATATCGACGTGAAATACTAGTATTCTTACTGCTGTGTTTCGTTCGGTGAGTGAGAGTGCCGTAGCCCCAATCACCCCCTTACCCTCTTCCCGCTCCTTCTCCTTCCCACTTCCTTTCCTAAAGGGTCGACAACGCGCTAGTGATGCCTCTGGTGTCGCAGGCGTCCATAGGCTACGGTGACCACTTACCATCAGGTGGGCCGTATGCTTGTTTGGCACCTCAGTTGTTTAGAAAAAGGCGTATTTTGATAGGCTTGATACTTTGGCATTTACGTAGGCCTAACAGATTTTAAAGGAAGGCTGTGTTGCCGTTTTGAGGCCAAGTTTTCGTTTTGAGGTCTTTATTGCTAACGTTATTACTATTATCGATTGTGTTTTTTTGTTTTTTTTTTATGAGATAGCAGGCTATCAAGCAGACGGAATGCCTGATGGTAAGCGATTACCGCCGCCCGTGGACACCCGCAACACCAGAGGAGGTACAAATGCGTTGCCGGCCTTTTAAAAAGGAGTACCTACGCTCTTTTCTTAAAGGTTTGTGTAGGTCGTATCGATCCGGCAATACCGCAGGCGACAGTTCATTCCACAATTTAGAGGCAGATAATACGACAATGTGCGTTATTACTTTAGCTTGCTAGCGTCTAAAGTTTGATAACCACATATCAGTTGAGCCATTTACTTAATTCCTAACGCATTAAAACGTAAAAATATTGCTACCGTATCTACATATATCTTCCTAACGAACGCCGAGCCTCGTCGATCAATTACAGCGTAAAAAAGGGCGAAAATGACAAACGCTTTCGCTTTCATAACTAAAGTTAGGATTATTAAAACTTACAGTAAACTGCTTTGCGTCTAAAATATTTGAATTTTAAACAGTAAAAGTATTTTGTAGATACTTATATATCGAGCCAACGGACCGTCGATGTTATGTAAGATATCATTGGAATCGTACTTAGTAATTTCTAAGCGAAGCGACGCAAAAACTGCCACGATTCCGTAATGAGTTTGTTACGGTTGTCCGTCAACCTGTTGTATAATCATTATATTGACCAGTTAACTACGTGCAGATTGAATGATTTCATCGAAAATAATGACGTTTTGATCAAACTTTTTATAAGTTATACAAACTTTTTAAAAATAGAATGTGCTCCTTTTTTGAATATATGTTATGTCAACAATATATTTAAAAAAGTAGTACTTATCTTTTATTTTTGTATGTAATGTTATGTTTTCTTTATTGACACATTACAATTTTATTTTTTTGCCTATGGTGTAATTTTAGTACCTTTACACACAAATTTTAAATGTTCGTGATATTTTGAAATTATACAACTTTATACGGATTTTATCACTTTGTTTATTTTTTTATAAAACACTATTATTAGATATATAATTTTGAATTTGTTTAATTTTAATGTATATCATTCGCGTACTTAACTTATGTTTACAAGTTTTTAATATTACTATCAATTTGATTCCAAGACCTTTGGTTGCCAAGTCTAGCCAGTTTCCAAAGTAGATTAGCGCAAAGTCCATGGATTTATCCATCACTACGAATTGTACACCACGACACAATATATCCGGCTGGCGGCGATGTATAGTACCTATAATTCGCTAGCCATGTGTTTAGCTACCACGTTTTAGAATGCCAGTATTTAAATATCTATTCTTAAAATTTTTGCTCTATAGTTAACTTTGACAGTGAAATTGAAATTGGAAATAAATTTCTTAGACCAATGTTCTTTTTTATCAGACCGCCATATTATCATATCGCTTTTAGAAAATTAATATAAGATTTATATGCTTCATAGACGTGATATTTGTTGTTCCCAACATCATAATTACCGTAAACCATAGATTATATACGGTGTTTCCCACATTCATCGTCTGTATACGAATTAATCAAAGCCGATTGGACCCACCTTTA
Organism: Catocala sponsa; assembly: GCA_963564715.1. Taxonomy (NCBI): domain Eukaryota; kingdom Metazoa; phylum Arthropoda; class Insecta; order Lepidoptera; family Erebidae; genus Catocala; species Catocala sponsa. Next base: position 23,286,602 of record OY751343.1, on the reverse strand, counting down.
TTTGATTCGAAGTATTGCTTTCTCGAAGTTTATGATATAAATTAAATATTCATATTTTCCCTTATAGCTTTTGGATTATTTTAAATATTTTCCACTAGCCTGTGATCGTTGACTTAGTGGCGTACGCGTCACTGGAAGCACATACCGTTCATGTTGTTATCTGATTTTATGAGAAAATTTCCTGAAGCGTATTATAGAGAGCTGGCAGATAACTTTGTTGATGACAATGGGTTTCTCTGATTTAGTGAACAAATATGGCATAGCATAGAGATCCATATAAATACTTTATTCAGTATTAAATCGCCTTAAATACAGAAATAATTCCTAAAATATTAACAACATTATTTGCAATAAAATAAATCTTCTAAGTTCAATCTAATATAATAAACTAGCTTTTGCGCGCGGCTCCCCCGCGTGGTACCTACATCAATAAAAAGTAGCCTATGTCCTTCCCCAGGTTTTCAACTATATCTGTACCAAATTTCATCTAAATCGGTTGAGTGGTTTAGCAGTGAAAAGGTAACAGACAGACAGACAGAGTTACTTTCGAATTTATAATATTAGTAAGGATATACGACATTTTTATTGACAGGTACACAATATTCTGCAAATATGTAGCAAAGATTAATTATTGCCTCAACTAGGCTTGACCTGTGTTTTTAGCATCTCAATGCTTTGCATGTGTTTCTTTTTTTTGTCATCCCTAAGAACAGTATTCATCCCTTTTTATTAGAGAACGTATGTAGTCTGATAGCAGTACCTAAGTTTTTTATGAGTTTGTTTGTTTACCCAACAAAAAAAGTAAGAAAACATGGTCTATAAAGGTTCGGGAGACGTGAAGTTATTTCTTTATATTTATCGACAAAACATTGTGAAAGGTATTCCCTGCATACATTTATTGGAGCGATCTGTATTTCAATAACGCATTGCTTTTAAAAATAATGGATGGAGTACATACTTTCACATTTTAAAGTTTTCTTTGTGTCTTATTTGTCGTATGATATAAAAGCTCACTTTCAGTTTTGAAAGTAAACTGGACGATAACTAAAACAATAAAACCAATACATTTTATTTACGAACATGTTTTTATTGTTTCTGTAGCTGTTTATCTTGTTTGATGTAATCAATCAATCAATCAATCAGCCCACCGCAGTCCACTGCTGGACATAGGCCTCTCCCATTTTTCGCCACAACATCCGGTGCCTTCCGCATCCAGCTTGACTCGGCTACCTTTTTCAGGTTATCGGTCCACCGGTATGATTTAAATGATGTAAACTTTTATACAATAATTAGCTGATCTTCCCCGTTTTTGCATCATTTTTCATTGATGCTCCGCTCCTATTGGTTATAGCGTGATGTTATATAGCCTATAGCCTTCCTCGATAAATGGGCTATCCAATATTAAAACAATTTTTCAATTCGAACCAGTAGTTCCTGAAATTAGCGCGTTCAACCAAACAAACAAACTCTTCAGCTTTATAATATTAGTATAGATATGACAGCATCGATGGCATAGTGGTTAGTTGCAGGCAAACCATTCCATCTTCCAAGCGTGCATCGGCAAATAATGCCATGGCTATTTAAACACTACACTAAGCGCAGAACGCCGGTATATGCCTGTTTTCTTGATCTCTCCAAGGCCTTCGATCTCGTCTCCTATGAGGTGCTTTGGAGGAAGATGGCGGACAGGCCTGTACCGGAAGAAGTACTACGGCTTTTTAAATTCTGGTATGCAAACCAAACTAATATTGTTAGATGGTCAGGGGCATTATCGGAGTCATATGGGTTGGAGTGCGGTGTGAGACAGGGAGGGATATCCTCTCCAGGGCTCTTCAACTTATATGTCAACGATCTCATAGTTGAGCTCAGCAGCATGCATGTCGGATGCTCGGTGGGTGGTCTTAGAGTTAATAATATCAGTTACGCGGACGACATCGTGCTGCTGGGGCCGACTGCAAATGCCATTAAACAGATGCTATCTGTGTGTGAGAGGTATGCTGCTTCCCATGGACTTGTCTATAATATTAAGAAAAGTGAGTACATGGTCTTTAAGGCCGCCGGTAGGTGTCCAGAACAAATACCACCCATAAGCCTGAACGGGTCAAGCCTGAAGAGGGTGTATCAATTTAAATACCTAGGACATATACTTACCGACGACCTTAAAGACGATGTCGATATAGAACGGGAGCGTAGGGCTCTGGCGGTCCGCGGTAATATGCTGGTTCGCAGATTCTCCCGGTGTACAGACCAAGTCAAAGCTACACTTTTTAAAGCATACTGCCAGGGTATGTACACCGGGGGCCTGTGGATGGCGTATGCCAAAAGATCGTTAGATACCCTGCGCATCCAATATAGTAATATTTTCAGGATGATGTTGGGACTTCCCCGTTTTTGTAGTGCATCAGAGATGTTTGCACAGGCTGAAACTAATGGATTTCAGGCCATTATTAGAAATAAGGTCGCATCACTGATGACAAGGATAAGGGCGAGTAACAATAGCATCCTGAAAATAATTGCAGAGGACCTACACGCACCGTGGACGAGGCACTTCGTGCGGACTATGATCAGATAACTATCCTGGTTATTAGTCTGCGCGGACTGCCTCCCCCATGGGCGCATAGAATAAAAATAACTAAACATTAGAATAAAACTAACATAGTTATTTAAGAAAATGTTACTAACACAATGGATAAATGTTGTCTTAAATAAAGAATTATTATATTATTATATTAAAGGTTAAATCTTTACACGCTTATTACTGTTTATATTTGTTTTAATAACCTGTATGGATAAATCGATTTGGACAAACATGCTGACATGGACTCGAGGCCTTCTCTAAATAAATTTTAGATTAATATCATAAATATCATTGGTATAAATCATAAAGGTAATGAAATTTGTTTATGGTTAGTAGAGTATCTCTATTACTTTTGATATTTTAATCTTAATAATTTAATGAATCTAAAGAGATTGTTTGTTTTTTGTTTGAACGCTTTTATCTCTGGAACTACTGATGGGATTTGAAAAATCTTTTTGTATTCGATAGGTTAAATCTTGAGGAAGGTTATTGGTTATATAACATCACGCTATGTGTATAGGGAGTGAAGAAGTACTTATAAACGGAGGTGAAATCGCGGGTGACAGCTAGTAAATCAAAAAAGTAATTAATTTTGTTTATGGTTAATAGTGTAACAACTCTTTTACTTTGATGTTTTAATTATCGATAAACATATTAGTGTTCTGTATTCAAATTTTATGTTCAAATGGCGCGCTTTATTTATAGTATGTTATGTAGATAGTATATTTAGATAGTAAATAGTTATAAAGAAATAGTCATGTACGACAGTTGATCTACAGACATTCACTGATTGGCATATAGACAATTTATATGTATCTCTATAAAGATAAAACATTATCTTTGTACCGTTCTTTTAATGTTCTTATTTTTGGAGTTTCGCGATTTATATGCATTATTTTAGAATAGTAAAATATTCAAAGGTTCACGTGGATTTCCTGATCTTTCGACCGACCTTGCATTAGCTGTGACCAGCCTCTGAGAAGTTTTATACTTGCCAAAAACTAGTCTTGTGTTTTTTTATTGCCTTTGATGGCAGACAAGCAAGTGGCCCACCTGATGGAAAGTGGTAACCGCTGCTCATGGACTTCAGCAATGTCAGGACACAGCAAAGCCGCTACCTACCGTGAAAGAAGAACTCTCTTTAAACCTCGTTTGAAGAAGGACATATCATAGCGCTCGGGAAATTATGGAGTATTTTATTAAGGAGATTTTTTGTAAATTTGTAAATTGTTATATACAAAACAACATCTGTGCATATAAAAAATCAGTTTCCGCGGCCCGCAAATCTTTAAAGATATTCGATGCATTGACTTGAAATTTTAACACAATTTTGCATTTTATATACTTTTTATGCCGAAGTTCCCACGGGAACTAGCAATATAGGTAATACTTTAATTGACTACCCTATTAATTAATAGAAGACTAAGTCACAGCGAAGCGTTATTGGGTTTACTTATAGAGAGGTTCGCAGACATTTTTTCTCATAGACCACTTTAAAACCTCAGAACTCTTTTTTCTTTTTTTTGAGAAATTCTCGGAGCTAAACCTACTACGGTAGGCGGGCTGAGCTTTTTTTTTAATAATTCTCTACCGAAAAATCGAAAAACCACTAGTACTAAGATGGAATATGCAAGGTTTTACAAGTAACAGTCGCTGAGCTTGTCGAACAGTCGAAGTTAAGCCAACATTTTAGATCTTCACTATCAAAAGCAAATAAATTTTCGTGGACCTCCGCTTACGAATTGTGCACCCCCATTTTTTTGTCGCGCCAACTTAGACCCCCGTCGGACCCCTGGGGGTCCACCTGGACTACTTTGGGAACTAATGCTATAGATTATACAGATGTATAATATATGTAGGACTAGACTATACTACAATTTCAGGTGTCTATAGTAAACTGTTCAATCATGATCCATGACACATTGCACTACTTAAACTCTCGTCTAAATTCCAGACAACAAAAAAGACCGTTGTGTCTGTCTGGGTTAAACCACATTTCTGCGGTCAAATAATATTTCATATATATTCTTTCACATAATTAACCATAGCTATGTATATCAAATTGAATGTCACAGTTGTACTCGTATATAAGATATTGTGAGAACTATGTATGCCTGCGCGATTCAAAATTGATTACGGCGGCGAGGTGTCATGCCATGGATCCGTAACGTCACTTATGATTAATTGATACCGTCACGTATTTTTGACAGTGAGCACTCTCCGCTTGACGTATTCTTTAAGGCTTTTAAACTGGTTCTAAAAGATAGATGCCTGTCATGAATCTACAAAACTAAGCAGAGCTTGTACTATGGGTACTAGACAATGGATAAACATACATATATACTTTTTTTGTAAATACATACATATTATACATAGAAACACCCAGACCAAGATAAACATCCATGTTCATGCACACAAATGTTTGACTTGTGCGGGAATCGAAACCCGCGACCTCAGGCGCGGCAGTCGGTTACACCAACCACTACGCCATCGAGGCGTACATGATAGTATATAAATAATTGCCGTAATAATAGCATTAGAGTGTAAATTATGTTATAATACATGTAAACTGTAAGTGTTCACGCGAATTATATGTAATAGAGTAGAAAGTAGAATTAGTCAGACATAATATAATGACTTCATTGTTTATGGTACCGCGCCCGCCAGTCTGAGGGTTTAATAGGCTTGACATCTAATACGTGGGATAAAGTGACCTCACACGCTACTAAGAAAAAATGCGGTAGCCTACTCACATTTTTTTATTATGAAGTTCAGTTACATTACTCAAACTCTAAAATACGTAGATTTTTATAAATCTACTCAATACTTAAACGAGATGGGTTTAAAAACCCAGAATTCAACCACTTCGTCTTAAATGTAAAAGTAATGAAAAGAAATTACCCCTATATCTCGGGGGTCTTTTGACCCACAGGGTCTATATTCAAACTCGACCGAGGTATGACCTCAAGGTGTCTGCACACCAAGTTACAAGTCAATTGGTCCAGTGGTTCCGGAGTTATGCCTGTCACTAACACACAGACCGTCACAAAGCGTTTTCATTAACCTCTTCGAAGTAGACTCAGAGGTTAATAAGATACAAGCGTTTCATATCTGGTGGTAGGTAGGGATAATTGTCAAATCACAGAATAAGGATGCACTCCAAATAATCCAAAATGTGTCGTAATCGCTATTAACCCGCAGGCTGTTTGAAAGAGATAGCGAGACATCTCAATTACGACCCCACTTTTTCCTGTCTCCAAATTTAAAATATTAATTAATCCGTTATATTTCAACCAATTTTAATACTGTTGTCACACAAATATAGTTTTTTTTTTTATACCACTAAGGTGACAGACAAGCATATACCTGATGGTAAGTGGTCACCGTAGCCTATACCATAGCCTGCAACACCAGAGAGATCACTTGTGCGTTGTCGAACCTTTAGAAATGGAAGTGGGAAGGAGGAGGAGCGGGAAGGGGGAAAGAGGGTGATTGGGCCTCCGGCACTCTCACTCACCGAACGAAACACAACAGTAGGAATACTGGTATTTCACGTCGATATTCTGTGAGAGGGTAGACCTTCGGTCGAGCCGGCCCGTTCATGCTGAAATCAGCGAGGCTCTACTACTCACCAACCACTGCTGTTTGCTCGTGTGCAAAATAATACACCCTATTCCTGAGAACCACCTCTAACTGTGTTTTACAGGAGAATTGTTTGTCAGACTCATGTATCTGTAATTATGATTTAGGTAACAGGGTTAATTCCTGGGTCGTCCTTAGTGTTGTTGGGGTCTTTTTTCAAGAGATTGTCTGTAACATGAAGCATAGTGTCTAAAAATGTGCTCGATTGACGGCATTAGGATTGCTTCCTATTGTATGAAACTTATACTGGTGTCCGGTAATTAATGGTTAACCTTGAAATGTCTCATAATAGAACTGATAGCCGTTCAGAAAAAGAAATGAAAAAAAATCTTTCCTAACTACTACCTGAGATATGATTTTTTTATATTACTCACCATATTTAGCTTTCTTGTACACTACAACCATAAATGAATGCATTCTATCGGTTTTTTGTTTTATTATGCTAATAGATAGACAGTCAAAAGTATGACTAGCTATTGCACTTTTTAATTTATATTCATTTTTTTTTCTGAATGACCTTCAGTTATACTATAAGACATTCCAAGGCTATCCATTAATTACCGGTCAACCTGTATACAAAGCTGGTGAAATAGTGGTTTGAAAAATGACGTAGTCGATTACGTAGTTGCTAATTTTAAGTTAAATTATATTTATAGCCTACTGTGTGATTGTTTGTAGTCCCTAATAAATTCAACACTGCCTACCCTGCGTTTGAGAGGTGAGACTATGTATGTATGTATTTGTTCAATAGTCGGTCAGTAGTTTATTATTTGTATGTAATGTGTCATTGGCCGAGATAATATTATTTGTATGAAGGCAATCCGTATGACTGAAATATCCGTATAATAATATTCGAAGAATAGTTTTAATACCTCTGATTATATCTTTCCTAGAAATAACATAACAGTAATCACGATCACACATGTACGTGTCGAGCACAGCGTAGTATTAGCGAAAATCAACCGGTTTTATAAAATCGATTAATTTCTAAAACTCGTATCAATTTAAATGTGATTACTCGATGTATGTCAAGACCGGTGAGATAAGATTCATCTAGTTCCGTTCTAGTCTTTGTAACGTTGAAACCTCATACATAATTCATGACGACAGTGACTCAGTTTTATAGAATACTAAGTTATGCCCGCGGCTTCAATCGAAAACAGTACTTTTTAGGAAAAGTACTGCACCCCTCGTAACGTGTACGCTAAATTTTATGATGGTAGGTCGAGCAATTATTGCATAATAGCGTAAGAAACAAACAAACTCACATTCGCATTTATGTAGTTAGGAAGTGAAGACTAGCTGTCCGCCGCGGTTTCACCCACGTTTATGATTACTGCTTCTCTCCCGTGTGTCGTAGCGTAATGTTACATAGCACATAACCTTCTTCAAGTATCTTCTTCTCCCTAGCCTTTATTATTCCCAAGTCACTTGGGGTCGGCTTTTTCTAGTCTAACCGGATTTGACTGGATATCAGTTTTTACACGGAGCAGCTGCCACCTGACCTCCGCAACCCGAAGGCTAACGATACTCTAAGGCTAGACCAGTGTCAGTATATTAGAGGGTACTGACTTTCCTAATAATGACTGCCATAGATGTTTATGGCAGCCGGGACCGATGGCTTAACGTGCGAGGCATGGAGCAGGTGATAATTATTGTCAATCAAATACGCACATAATTTCGAAATGTCATATAACTTCCGAAAGTCAGAGGTGCGCGACGTGGGTTCGAACCCGAGACCCTCTGCATTGCAGTCTGTTGGTCTCCCTACTGAGCTATTCTATAACCTTCTTCAAGAATATGAATATTAAATGCAAAAGTATATTTCAAATGCGACTGATAATTCCACAGATTAGCGTGTACAAACAAACAAACTCTAGCTTAATTATATTAATATAGATTTGCGATACTTTTATATTTTTTTGCGTCGTTTGATATCATTGCTTCGTAATTAACTAATTAGTGTTTCAACTTTCTCAAATTCGAATATGATTTTTTTATTAAAATTCATTAACCTGTTTATTTTATAGTTTAATCAGAAATATTGTGTTACATTAACATATCGCGTAGTTTTAGTTTCGATTTATATGGTGCCCTGGTGGTCTCGGGGTCGACTCTCGGGTCGAGAAAACCTAATAACACTGTTATTGACTTTTTCTGACAAGTAATTTTTCAGTAGCCGCTCGGAGTTAGGAGTTTTGCTTGGTAAGCGAAAACAAGTCAAACTATTTTTTTTAAAGATGATATTTTAGGTTTGGTTTCACGACGGTATTGCAAATAATGGATTCGAACACACAACCTCTCGCTCGCAAGACAAATCGTTATTCATTGAGCTATATATATTATAACCATAGTTGGCAAACTATGTGTAATATACCCCTCGCTGTCTATTCGGTTATATAGTTGTGAGACTATACATATGCCAATTACATCTAATATACATAACTTTTGCTTATAACAAAAAATGAACATCATAATTGTTATATCACAAACACTTACGCGCGAAATTAAGTTATTATATTTAAATAGACATAATAACGCTTGATGAGATGGGTTAGGGTCAAATAGTCTGCATTGTAAAAAGTCTTATGTAAATAAAATGACTAGATTGTTATAATGACTTGGTAGGCAAAACGTCTAGGTTGCTAAAAGACTGAATTGCAAAATTACCGTGTAGACAAAACGTCCAAGTTTCAGAAAGTCTAGATTGTAGATATACCAAGCAATGCCTAATGCGATTCGCGTTGCCGAGCACTGGACTAAAATCATTTAAAAACTGTTGCCATCGACACGATAAGAAGAAGAATAGACATAGACTTTCGAGGCCTATAGCAGTAGTAGAGCCTCGCTGATTTCAGCATGAATGGGCCGGCTCGACCGGAGAAGGACTACCCTCTCACAGAATATCGACGTCAAATAGCAGTATTCCTACTTTTGTGTTTCGTTCGGTGAGTGAGAGTGCCGGAGCCCCGATCATCCCCTTACCCTCTTCACGCTCCTTCTCCTTCCCACTTCCTTTCCTAAAGGGTCGACAACGCGCAAGTGATGCCTCTGGTGTTGCAGGCGTCCATAGGCTACGGTGACCACTTACCATCAGGTGGGCCGTATGCTTGTTTGCCAGCTTAGTAGTATAAAAAAAAATAGAACCTGAATTACTCGAGACAAGTTTATTGAACCAACTGTCGTACTGTCTTTTTCTAACTTGGAGAAAAATAAGGATAGCAAGACATTTGCTTCAAAAAGCTTGCGTCGTGTATTAGCGTTGCCAGGCGTCCGGATAAAGCCCAATAGATAAGGCATTGGACTTGCGATCGAGAGGTCGCGGGTTCGAATCGTACCCATCGCACAACTGACGTGAACCCACTCCTAACACAAGCATTCTATCTTAGCTGGAGGGGTTAACAAGTATACTAGCAATTTGAAACCCAAATTGGTAGGACTCTTGAAAAAAAAAAAGAAATAATAAAGGCTTTTTGGTTTAGTGGCGGCCAAATTGGACGGTGCCCGAATTTTTTTTCGTTTGTCTTGTGTTGGTTTCCTCTTCGCCCACCTCACTTTGTATCGCTAGTGCAATTGAGAGAACAAGCACGGTAAACCAATTAAAAAAAACTAAAACTAAATAATTACGGATGTCCGACCTTTTTACCCAAATGTCTGGTTTAACTGATTGGTCTGTCCGACTTTTCGGTTTTAAGACTGTTTTAAGTTTTAAGTCGTAGATCTACTCGCGTGATAAAGTTTGCTTTAGTAATGTTTAGCAGTTTTTGTGCCAATTATAATTGCAGTTATTTAATGTATCTGTGGTGATTGTGATGAAGTACATTATGTTTATCAATCGGCCCATGTCTGTTAGATAAGCCATCATTATTTTTCATTTTGACAAGTACACGGAGAAAGACATCTAACCTAGATTTTTAGATGTTGTCTTTAGATTGATTCTTTACAATACGTATTTAGACGTTACATAGTTACGTCGGCCTCGATGGCGTAGTGGTTAGTGTAACCGACTGCCACGCCTGAGGTCGCGGGTTCGATTCCCGCACAAGTCAAACATTTGTGTGCATGAACATGGATGTTTGTCTTGGTCTGGGTGTTTCTATGTATAATATGTATGTATTTACAAAAAAGTACGTATGTTTATCCATTGCCTAGTACTCATAGTACAAGCACTGCTTAGTTTGGGTTAGATGGTGTTGTGTGTATATTGTGATAGAATATTGATAGAATAGTGAGAACATATTTATATTTTACAAACTTTTGTCCGCGGCTTCGCTCGTTTGAGAATAGTAATTTTTTTATGGTGAAAGGTATTCTATGTCATTTTCTGTACCCCTGACAACGTTTACGCAAAGTTTCATAAATATAGGATCAAGAAGTTAAAGCGTGAAAGCGTAACAAACAAACTTATATTATTCGCATTTATAATATTATTTACGACTAGCTTTTGCCCGCGGCTTCGCTCGCGTTAATTTAGAATTTGACAATCAATTCGGGTTGTACTCTGCTTGTAATAACATAATTCAATCATGATTCGAAAGGCACGTGGCGCCATCTATTATCATAAGAATGTTATTATTGTTTTCCCCGGGAACAGTAATTTTTTTCGGGATGAAAGGTAGCCTATGTCCGTTTATGTACACCTGACAACGTATATGCAAAATTTCAGAATGATCGGTTCAGTGGTTTAGGCGTGAAAAGATAACAAACAAACAAACTCATTTTCGCTTTTATAATATTAGTTAGGATTAGGATGTCACTTGATAACACACTTTAATATTAGGCATTGATCTGTATTTCCAACAAGTTTTGGAAACATTATTCTTCTTCTTTAATGTAAGAGCGAAACTCTTTTTGCTGGAGCAATACCTCATCTCTATCTTCTGGTTTTCTATTAACCTCTGGAAACGATTCGACTCCTACTTATACGTCAATCGTTGGTTAAAGGTACGTCTAGATCTTCCATTTTCTTTGTTTTATTTATTTACCTACTGGGGCTGTTTGCAAGTAGTCGTTTCAGTAAAAACATTAGTAACAAGCATATTTTTTTTAAATACTAGCTTCGCTTTCGGCTGCACGGCTTTTATTTGGTTTTATTAGTGCGTACAATTTGACCAAGTTAAGTTTTACAACAAAAAAGATGTTCCTGATTAAATTTAATTAGAAGTATCTACGTCATAAAAATACTTATCTTTTGATTTTAATCATATAGGTAATTGTAATATATTAAAATACATATAATTAGAACAATATAACACACATTTATTGAAGTGAAAACTTCTTTAGCGGCGTTGTGTACTTTTTGTGATAATTAAAGCAATTCGTGCAAAATTATTCCCTAACCATTCCAAAATATCAAAAATGCACAAGTTTTTACTTCTGCCGGCACTCCCGGAGTGCAATCCGTTGTTTTTTTTTTAATAGTATCTAATACTAAAATAGCCCTGGTTGGTTTAACTACTGAATTAACGTGCCATGCTAAAATAACCAAAAAACTTGGCGGAAGGCATAAAATAGTAACTAGGTATTATAAAGAGGAAGCATTTGAAACTAGTATTATTGTTAGCTAACGTTACGAGGCTTTTGTTAGATGTGGGTTCAAGTCATTGGAACTGATCCCACGGCATTTTGAGTGGAAGCAAATATATCCATACCCATACACAAGAATTAATAAGATAATCCTATAGGTACATTGAAATTAAACTACTATATACGGATTTTATCGCGTTACGGATTTTATTACATAATTTAGAAACTGTTACACTACTACTATTAAACTTTACTAATTGTTAAGCTAATTAATTTATTAAAACTATTTATATTTAAGTTACACATTCCCCGACGTTTTGGTTGCTTTTCTAAAATTTAATTTCAATGAATAACATTTGCGTAAACAGAAGGCAATATTATATTATAATCCTATACATTTTTATTTTGCCATAATTGATTCGTCCCTGTATTTTGGTAAGGTAATTATTTGCACTTATGTTGATAAGACAATCATTTTTATTTGTTTTACTAGATAGTGTTTGATCACCGTTTGTTGACATCAATACGTTACGTACTGTACATTTGCGTACTCGGGTCAGCAACGGTTTTTGTTAAGTATATTATATTGGAAAAGATGTTGGTCTTTACTATTTGACAATAGAAACGAGAAATTTTTGAACATCATTATTACTACTCATTTTTCATACTATAAACTTAAAGGATTAATGCCAACGCAACACAAGGACAATTACAATAATAAATTTATGTTTCTAACTAAACGTTTATTTATATACATACTTACATACATAAATTCACGCTTGTATATGTTTGAGAGGGTAGGTAGAAGCGATAACACCCACATTTCCCCAATTATGTTCTTCGATCTTGAATGGACTGCCAGCTTCGGTGTTTCCCGAGCGCTATGATATGTCCTTCTTCAAACGAGGTTTAAAGAGAGTTCTTCTGTTACGGTAGGCAGCGGCTTTGCTGTGTCCTGACATTGCTGAAGTCCATGAGCAGCGGTTACCACTTTCCATCAGGTGGGCCACTTGCTCGTCTGCCACCAATGGCAATAAAAAAAAATTAAAACAAAATCTTAATAGGGAGCCTATTGCCGCTTCCCGTCGAAGATTGGGCTAACACCAAAACTCACTAACTCGATCTGGTCATCGAATCTGGGACCTCACAATCGCACGCCGACATACAAACCACGAGATCAACTAGGCTGTTATTTCTAATTAAGTTATTTAATTAGTTTACTGTTTTAAAATTAATAGTCAAATTTAACATCTTATGTACGAACCATATGATGTTAAATTTGATTATTAATTTCGCGAATCGAATGTATTCATTGCGAGATGTCTATTATTTATCTCTGAGTCTTCTTCAAAGAGGTTAATGAAAACACTATGTGGGTCTGTGTGTCTGTCTGTTAGTGACAGGCATAACTCCGGAGGTACTGGACCGATTGACTTGGTGGGCAGACACGTTGGGGTCATACCTCGGTCGAGTTTGAATATGGGCCCTGTGGGTCAAAAGACCTCCGAGATATAGGGGTCATTTCTTTTCATTACTTTTACATTTAAGACGAAGAGGTTGAATCCTGGGTTTTTACACCCATCTCGTTGGTAATCAAAAACGGCAATAATATCGATAATTGTTTTAACCATTAATTGGAATTTTAATTAAGAACTAATTGAGCCTTAAACCGAGATAGAACGTTGCTGGTTTCGGTATGAGTCGGCTCGACCGGCTATGTACTATTTTGTGAATGACAAATAGTTGTCCTGCGTGGCAAACGAACCCACAACACTCAGCGACGAAGCAACGAGGCGACCGCTTAGCCGCTGCGCAATATGTGTTTATTGATATTTCTATTTGCGTTTTAATTAAACACAAAGTCTTAGGCAGCCCCCACAGCGTAATTATATCCACTTTGGCGCCTCAAACCACCCGTAAATCAAAACAGAAAGCTGACTATATGTGCCACGGTGAACCATTATTTAAAAAAAAAAACATTTCATAGAACAACTATTATGTGTATTGTAGGTGAAACTGATCGATGGTCTGATTCACTTGATATAATATATTGGAAAACTAAAATTAATTCAATGTCTGTCAAGTGATTCTGATTTATCAACACATGTATCAAATAATTGACAATTATATGTTATTTAGTAGGCGATCCACGTGGGTGAATATATTGTGCTTTCTGATCGTGCATAAATATTTGTGATCAAGAATGAAATGACTGCTCGGATGGCGTAGTGGTTTAAGTGCTCGCCTCGCCACTGCCGCCGCGCCGAGTGTTGTGGGTTCGGTCCCGTGTCCAAAAAAATGTGTGATCCAAAAATAGTTGTGGCGAGTATGAGTGTTCTTTGTGTCCGTTGTTTGAATGTTTGTGAAGTGCCCCGCGACACAGGAACTATTTCTGGTGCCGGAGTTGTCTTTAAAAAAATATTGTCAAAAGAGGCAAAATCTCTACTTTTGTTAGTGACAAAAAAGAAATTATCGATTATAAACATTCTTTCACCATTAGTAAGGTACTGTATCTAGAAGTCTATGAGCATGGAGCTGAGCAATAGCCATAAACGTGAGTGAAACCGCGAGGGGCAGCTAGTTGGTAATAAGAATAACTCAGCATTATTGAAAATATCACCGGCTTTGTATTGAGTACTTATACGTATACAGAAGACTTAAATGATATACTCGTATGTGTGTTCCTTACTATGTTTAAATATGGCGACCTTTCTGCATTGTTAAGTTGTCATCTGATACAATGACAATATGAAATCAAATTTTTTGGAGTGAAAACTTTTTCAAGCGTGTTGAGCACTTCTTGGGTAAACAAAAATCGTAGAACTCGCGTTATCGTCATGCTTCGTCATCGTCACGCTTCCACGCTTTCCATTATTGAATTCTTTTAGAATATTAATATCTCAGAAATGCTGCGTCCTACGCAAAAAATAACGAAATTTTGACACGGCCTGTTTTTTTTTTGTTTTTAAGAAGTGTTTATGATCAAGGATTAAAGTTTTCACTTCTATCGGCAGTCCCCGAAAACTGCCCCAATATTTTTTTATCTTTCATTTATTATAAGGGATTTTTGTATAAAATAATGACAATTTCAATCCTATTGTACGTTATTCTAAAAAATAAACAACTATAATACACTATTATCATGCTGACTCGTATTAAAAATAATACACTATCGTTGTCTAACTCATGGGTGAGCTCACTTTTCTTAGTATGAACACTTTTTCGTGCGATCTATGTAGGTAAGTCCGATGAGGTGACCTATGATATAAATCATTGCTTCATACTACGTGTTTATAATAAATCATGTGGTTTTTGTGCCTTTAAACTAGTCAATACCTTTTTAACCGACCTTAAAAAACCGGAGGTATGTCTATATTCGTATGTATGACTTTATGTATGTTTATCGATATTGTTAGTATATGTAAACTAATTTAAAAACGTTATTTTCTGTTTTGCTAGATCACCGTTTGATCGGATTAGATTCGGCTTGGGATGTAGAGCGAAATAATTCGAGTAAATTGACGTTCCAATCCTTCGCATGTAACACAATCATCATTTTCTATCTAATTGGCCGGAAAATAATCTCGTTGTACTACAACAGGATAAATGCCATTTCCATATGTAATGTTTAAGTGAACTCTGGTACCCAAGGTAAGATCGAACTTGTGTTATGGGTACCAGCGCTCTTACAAATAGATTTCACATTAGATAAATATTGGTTTGGTGACCATTGAAGTTTATACGACAACTTCTGTTAGGTTAGCCCTGAGTTTCACAAATAGACAATTAACAGACTTAAAGTACACCCTGACTCAGTGCGATAATTTGTGAATTACACAAATATTGTCTCGTGCGGGATTCGAACCTACATTCCTCAACGTTAACGTCAATAGTAACGTCAATCGAGACGAATATTTATTTTATAATATTTGTGTCACTCGATGGCTACGGCGCTAAGTATGCTATCGACGGGGACGGCTGGAGTTCGAGTCCCATGCGGAGCAATGTTGTCAGGTTTTTATATTAAGAAATTATCAGTGGTAACACGAACTTCGGCAATAAGCCCAATAGACGACGATCATTTCTATTACGTGGAATCTAAAACTGTACCTGTTATTTTTCTCTGCCTATATCTTCCGTAATGTAGTACATAGATCCTAATCCTAACTTAATAATATTATAAAAGCGAAAATGAGTTTGTTTGTTTGTTACTTTTTCACGCTGAAACCACTGAACCGATCATCCTGAAATTTTGCATATACGTTGTCAAGTGTACAGAAACGGACGTAGGCTACCTTTCATCCCGAAAAAAATTACTGTTCCCGAGGAAAACAACAAAAACGTTCTTATTATAATAGATGGCGCCACGTGTCTTTCGAATCATGATTGAATTATATTATTACAAGCAGAGTACAACCCGAATTGATTGTCAAATTCTAAATTAACGCGAGCGAAGCCGCGGGCAAAAGCTAGTAGTATATAAATTAAAAACTTCATTTTTTAAATTATGATAAATGTAATTTTCGCCAATCATTAGGTCAATGCGTAGTTAATCGCTCTATATTGCGTATTACCCGCATATTACTATCTTACTTACGGCTTAGATGTAAGATTTATTTTAAAGAAGATATCCTGTGTTATAACAAGACAACAAAAAAAAATAGTTTGACAGGTTAGTTTTCATGACAAAGATAAAAATAAAAAAATTAAAATATTGATTTTTGTTTATTATTCCTTTTTTGTTTATCATTAGTTGATTGTCTATATTGTTTGCTTTCAAGTGAGACATCTTTCGTCTTCCTAGGACGTCTACATCGATAGCAATGATTAAAATAGTACAGGCGCCCGAGCTTCGAGGTAAAAGAAATAAAATGGCTGCCATTTTATTATGGAGGGGGCAAGAGAAAATTGAGCTAGTGATTTGTCGACAAAAATACCATATCTCACCCCCCTTAAGTCTCCGACACTGGTAAACAGACATATTGTATATACACATCAATTATTACAAGCGAGATTTTATTAGGAGAATTGGTTGTGTTGTATATTTAAAAACAAACACTATTTTTTGTGTTGTAGGTATGTACATGCTTTCTTTTTTGTAGTCAGCCAGTCACGTACAGGAAGCAAGCTATTAGCGTAATTTCATAGTGTAATGTTGTGTACATGTAAATTTTTTTATTATGTTTAAATTTGATAGTGACCTTTTGAGACCTCCGTGATCGTTGCTTTTATATGTTATCATAGTAATATGGCTGTTATTAGGAGTTTAGCTAAAATAATGAAAGGTTGTTTTATGTCGATTGCACGTGTGGCGTAGTAGTTTAAGAGGTCGCTTTGCTACTTTACTACGCCAAGTGTTGTGTGTTCAAAGACTACACGGTACAAAAATTTATGTGATCTACTAATGGTTATTTAGAGTCTAGGTATTCTTTGTCGTCGTTGTCCTATCACAAGCGTTGCTTTTAAAATAAAATAATAAAAACCTTGTGTACTCGTATAGTTCATTTACCACAGTAAATAAAAGATTTAAAAAATACATACTGTATAGTTAGTGTTTTATAACCATGTACCCACAGTGAATGTATTCTCTTTTGTGTCAAAAATCTTTTTTTTTTGTCTTGTGCACTCGTATAGTTCATTTACCACAGTAAATAAAAGATAATGTGACTGTAGCAGGAAATATTATCAGCAGTTATTATTTTTAAACTTCTTTATCCGTTTAAAGGTTACTAAGCCGCTGACTGAGTACTGCAGAAGCGTTAATTAAACTTGCACATATCAAAAAATAGGTGTTAATACATCTATCTTATTATTTTTGGGCTTGGCACCGTACCGTGATACAAATTGCACGATAATACAAGAATGCAAATCAGAAATCAGGCGGCAGTTCTACGCACTCGCTACTACACTTTAAATAGTGACCGAGAAAGATTTTATTACAGTCTGATTGTATGTCACATTCCTTTTCGCAATTAATGTGATCTCATTGAAGAGGGCGAAACAGCTGAAGGTTGTTTCTTACGTCGACAATCAGAGTTAAGGCCTCTTCTACATAATTTATCTGTAGAATAATTCGCCCATGCCGAACAAGTCATCCAACAAGCTCTGGTTCAGGCTGTAGCACTGAACATTGTGAATCAGGATAGAGACGTCAACGGTTCTACAGAACATAATGTAAATATTTACGCCGAAGATCAAATCAATGTGTATAATCATATGTCTTAAGCAATTTTATTACACACTAGCTATCCACGCCGCGGCTACGCCCGCGTTTAATTCGGTTTTCCCGTGGTAAAAGTAGCCTATGTCCATCAGGGATAATGCAGGATTCTAATGGTGAAAGAATTTTCAAAATCGGTTAAGTCGATCCAGAAATTACCCCTTACAATCTCAAAACTCGCAAACATAGCTAAAAAATACGCTTCGAATTGACAACCTACTCCTCCTTTTTTTAAAGTCGGTTTAAATGGTTAATACTTCTAGTTTCTAGCACTCACTCTGTTGTCTCCAGAGAAATCAATTATCGATATCGACAAGTCTCTATACATTATTCTAGAACAAGAAATCACCTACCTAACTCCTAACCGTTAAAGAGTTGTACCTTCCTTCATCAGTTCAGCGTCATGAGATGATGATGACCATACGTAAATGTCTCAATAGCTTTAGAAAATATATGAAAAACATTGTTAATACCTATAACATTTGAGGGTCGCCCCCAATTTCCCTGGGATTCCATAATCAGATCCTGACTTGGTGCCAATGGAACCATCCCTGGGATATCAACTTTTCTAACAAAAAAATAATCATCAAAATCGGTTCATAAACGACGAAGTTATCCGCGAACACACATAAAAAAAATATATACGGTCGAATTGAGAAACCTCCTCCTTTTTGAAGTCGGTTAAAAATTGTTTGTCAAAACTTGTTTGACATATAGGGTTTTTCCTAGTGAGAAAGTTAAGATTTTTAGTATAATAGATAAGAGTTTACAAACACAACGTAATGTTAAAACGCATAAAACTCGTGAGCTATTATTTCGTTGCGAAACAGCTTTCGATTCGTTCATTTCGCTTTTCTTAAATAATTATACAAACAGCGCTCTACCAAATAATGACCATTTCAGCATTAAGTTATTCATTACGATGTTTAGTTTAATTGTTATAATTGTTTGATAAGAGATCTCACTCTTGAGTCATTCATTTAACGAAGTGAATTTTTATATTATGGAATAGTGATTATATAAATAATCTGCCAGTGATGAGTCGTTAAGACATGCGTTTTCTTTTCTTTAACAATATCATCTGTGTAGAAGGGAGTAGGTATAGAGACTAATGTCAAAATTATTTGTTTTCTTTTTTGTTGACTGTAAAGTAAATTT
Source organism: Catocala sponsa (assembly GCA_963564715.1). NCBI lineage: Eukaryota > Metazoa > Arthropoda > Insecta > Lepidoptera > Erebidae > Catocala > Catocala sponsa. The sequence goes on along the minus strand of OY751343.1, from coordinate 23,267,478 downwards.
TTATAAAACATTGCAAAAGTGTACAATGATTTAATAAAGTCGGCAAATAAATTAATAGTTTTAGATTATAATAAAATAAAATACACTATTGAAACCCCACCCCACACTTCTTATTGGCAATGTACAGCGCGGGTTCTGCAATGTGATTGGTAGACGACAATAAGAGTTCCTTACCAAATGTCATCTATAAAGGACATAAACTTCCCCCAAGGATTTCGACTTCCATTTATTTATTTATTTACATCAAATAGAACGACTTGCGCCAATTACACTATTTAATAATATAATATATCAATTTAAAATTTAGCATTCACACGTTCTGCTCACAGTACCTCATACATTCTAATAATAATACTTTCCATTCATCCGCAAAAATATCAACTTCTGGGTTAAAGTCCACGAGAGCGTTAAGCTGCTTTACTGACCGAGGTATGGGTGAGTTGCAGCGTGCCACAGTACGGCACGCTGGAACCGCCAGCAATCGGTGCTTTCTACCACGATAATAGTTATTAGGCACAAACAATCTGCAACATTTGTCGTGAAGAATCGGTGCCTCGATCATACCCTTTAAAATCTTGCAGGTTCCAACCATCTGATCGTATAATCGCCTCGTCTCTAATGAGTTAAAACCTAAACAACCCAACAAAAATTTAATCAATTAATTAATATAAGTATGTATAGGATAAAATATATAAAACTATATCCAAAAAATATCTTAGCTGGCGAAATGTGGGTATGAGCCGGCCTCGATGACGTAGTGGTTAGTGTAACCGACTGCCACCCCTGAGGTCGCGGGTTCGATTCACGCACAAGTCAAACATTTGTGTGCATGAACATAGATGTCTGTCTTGGTCTGGGTGTTTCTATGTATAATATGTATGTATTTACAAAAAAAAAGTATATATGTATGTTTATCCATTGTCTAGTACCCATAGTAGTAAGCTTTGCTTAGCTTGGGCTAGATGGTGTTGTGTGTATGTGATAGAATATCATAATACACTTCTGCCAAATTCTTCGAGGATATGGGCCTAAGGATATCTAAAAAATCTTATTTAAGATCATATTTAAACGGCCTTGTACTAAAAATCATCTCGTTAATAACATAGAAAGGATATGGCGAGCAATAAGCAAAATCGCGTGCAATTACATTACACAAAATATTCAGCTATTCGTCTGTTGTTCAAGGAGAACTCTGATCTGATGGTAATTAACGTTGTAAATTAAGATACAACTACTCTGTGATCATTGTACCTACTTATGCTGAAATAATAACCGGCGAAGTGACGTCACAAGGTTTTTCTATACTACCCATCTTATGGTAAGCGGTTATCGTCGCTTGCAATATCATAGGTATTACTCGCGCGCGCCACTGCACGAATGGCTTAGTGGTATAAGCCGCCTCGACACTGCCACAGCGTCGAGCGGGTTCGAAGATGACACGGGTTGTGCCGAAATTCACCCGGGATACAGGAATTATTTATATTGCGGAAGATGACTATAATAAAAAAAAATCCGTTGGTATCACTCGCGCGGCACTGCTCAGATGGAGTAGTGGTGGCTTCGCACTGCCACTGGGCCGAGTGGGTTCAATTCAATTCTTTATTAACCTCTGAGTCTTCATCGAAGAGGTTAATAAAAACACTGAGTGGATCTGTGTGTCTGTCTGTTAGTGACAGGCATAACTCCAGAACCACTGGACCGATTGACTTGTAACTTGGTGTGCAGACACCTTTGGGTCATACCTCGGTCAAGTTTGAATATGGGCCTTGTGGTTAAAAATACCCCCGAGATATAGGGGTTACAAGGTCACATATATTTTAAATAGAAAAATATTGACTTGTAACTTGGTGTGCATACACCTTGGGGTCATTCCTCGGTCGAGTTCGAATATGGGCCCTGTGGGTCAAAAGACCCCCAAGATATAGGGGTAATTTCTTTTCATTACTTTTACATTTAAGACGAAGAGGTATGATCCTGGGTTTTTACACCCATCTCGTTGCTTTCCACAATGTAATATAATAGTTGCTAAAATTAAGGCTATGTACCAATTATGGACCCTGTTGTCGTTAGCCTTCGGGTAGCGGAGGTCAGATGGCACTCGCTCCGTGTAAAAACTGATATCCAGTCAAATCCGGTTAGACTAGAAAGCCGACCCCAAGTGACTTGGGAATAATAAAGGCTAGGGAGAAGGCATATATAACTATATCAGCACATTGTGCGTCGGCCTTGTGGGATTTGGTTGGTTTTTGATTTGATTAGTCCAAAGAAGACCTATGTTACTTCTAGATAGTGTAACTTTCTTAGTGAAAAAGCCTCTTTATGTCAGTTGTACATAGTTGATAATTAAACTACATTCACCGCGTAGACCGCGGCGGGACTCTCTGGTTAGCGTGATTGCTTCGCTGATTAGGTTACAATCTTATCAGCTAATCTTGTATCTGCACGCGAGAGGTAGTTATGTTTAAGTGGCACGGCAGTGCTGCTTACAAAGTTGCAAGTATATATGAAAAAGAATTCGAAAAGCTTATGTGCTCTACACTCACTGTAATCACAGTATTTCTATTATGTACTAGGTATTAATATTCGTTAAATATATAACAAAAATAATATTATATAATAAAGGTTTTTTGTTGAGAGCTAAAAGTAATAGTAGTAAGCAATTTTTTTTCTGTCTCATGTAATTTAAATATACAGTGTGACTGGTTAAACAGTTTACATACTTAAGGACATGATAAATTAGGGTCAGACGTAACGTATAAAATAGAAATAAACATAAAATCTGTATAACCTGCAAAGAAAAACTTTATGAAAATTTGTATGAAATATCCATAAAATGTGGACACTGCGCCACAGCTGTCGAGGTTAATTACCTCTGATAAGAAAAGGACGGGCGGAGGTGCAAATTTGGGAGAGTGCGGGGTGCGGTAGCTGGGGGCGGGGGCGGAGGTTTTGTTTGGCTTTGGTATGTGCGCAAGAGTGTCCGCACATTAAGTTTTTATTGGATAACTAGGTCAAATTTTAAGTACCTATTTTATTAGATATTCTGGTCCCGAATCGAGTACTGAACACCCTCTTTCAATATGTCCAGTCTTTTACCAATCAGCCTGTAATCTGTATATATTACGTAAATGAAAAATTCCTATTTGTGTAAGAACACTACATATCAATATTATTGAGATGAGAACGTGAGAAATCTAATGGTTCTATCTTGCCATTCTCATTTTTTTTAAATTGTCTGTTGCCCGGATTCTGGCACAGGGCGCAGTAGAGGGTTAAAGCCTCTTTTAACGTAGAACCAAGAACATGACTGGTAAAAAGTTGATGTAATAATTATAAGTGACAGGAGTTCCATCCACCTTTCAGGAGGCGTGGGTCGATGAATGGATAGTTACAAATCCTAACTAATATTAAAAATGTGAATGTGAATTTCTTTGTTTGTGTTATACGACTGATCATCATGAAATTTTGCGTATACATACTTTGTATGGGGTCTAGAAAAAGACATGGATGAAAGGGACTCCCTTTCATCCATGAAAACTACTGTTTTCGAGAGACAATATATTGATAAGATCTTCATTAACGTGAGTTATGCCGTGGGCAAATTTAGCACACTATGATAATTGCAAATAAGCAGTGATAGCTCAGTGGGGAGACCAACAGACTGCAATGCAGAGGGTCTCGGGTTCCAACCCACGTCGCGCACCTCTGACTTTCGGAAGTTATATGACTTTTCGAAATGATGTGCGTATTGATTGACAATTATCGCCTGCTCCGTGCCTCGGTGAGCACGTTAAGCCGTCGGTCCCGGCTGCCGTGAACATCTATGGCAGTCGTTATTGGGAAGTCAGTGCCCTCTAATATCCTGACACTAGTCTAGCCTTAGGGTATCGTTAGCCTTCGGGTTGCGGAGGTCAAGTGGCAGCCGCTCCGTGTAAAAACTGATAATCAGTCAAATCCGGTTAAACTAGAAAGCCGACTACAAGTGACTTGGGAATAATAAAGGCTAGGGAGATAATAATAGTTGTAAAACGTGTCCCAGGCAAATAACCCATACGATACACTATCAATACTATCGGAGATTCGATGCTATCAACTTTGATTATGTTTTGTCAGTAGTCAACATTATCACAATTAATATGGACGTTATTCTACCTAATTAAATTAAATATTTTTGTAGTCACTATTGATTAGCAATATAATTAGGTAACCATATCAGTATTCAAACAACATTTAGTTTGTTTGGTGTTGTATAGACATAGTAATTAGTGCATAATTATAAATCTAAAATTTCCATTCCTTCGTAAGCGTGAATATATATTGAATATAAACTTATATTTAAAGTTTACACCTTTTTTATCTGGATGACATTTTGCTGACTTGCCAGAATGACATAAAGGCTAAGTGATTTATTTTGTATCTAGATTAAAATTCATATTCTATTCTAAATTCTATATTTATTATTATGGGACTTAAGGCCTATGTGTTGTTCTAAATAAAAAGAGGTAAAGTGCTTGAACATTGTTTAGTTTTTTTGTGTGTGTAAGTATATAATATTCGTAGATATGTGTTGAGTTTCAACTATAGGTAGGTATGTGAAAAGTATTGTTTAGTTACTTTGGCTGAAACTATTACTGTGCAGTGTATATACAGTGATATTTTATATCGTGAGTTTGTATGTTTGACAGTATGTCAGAACTTTCGTCGCAGCGGCACACCGGAGGCTAGACGCAATATATATTTAATTATGTCTGGTATTCTAAGATTTGACAGATTAATATTGAAGTTCTTTCGTGAGTGAAGTGACTTTGGCTGTTATGGAATAGAGTTTCTGGTGATGTTTTCTGATGGAAAGTGTGTAGAGGTCGAGGTAAGATTTGTACTTACAGATTCTGAAGATGAAGGTTATCAATTACAATATTGAACCGGCATATCTAATTAACGCATGTATGTTGTAATTGAATCGCGTTTCGTAGTCTAGTCAACAAGTGCCTTTTTGGTCAACTTTTTTCAGCAGTCTCGAAAAAATATGAACGAGGTGTCATTCGATTCGGAATGGCATGTAGATGATTTTTGAAAAAATTCAAGTTCTGCTTGCAAAATTTGCAAAAGTTATAAACAATTAACTAAAAAAATGGGGTTTAGTTTTTTGCAAATATCTCAAATACTAATTGAGGTTTTTTAAATCAAACAAAAGATTCAAAAACAGGAGGAAATTTCTTAAAATAAAATCTCGACTCCCGGAATTGTAATTTATAATTTTCCCAGTGGGATAAAAATACGGCCGAAAACGGGTACTCTGGCTTGCGCAAGCCATGTAGTATCAGCGCTTGTTCAATGCCGATTGTTTATATCGAATTTTAGTTCTTCACTCGCATAAGTTCTCTCTCACTAACTGACTGATGTGTATCTATATATTAATACGTGAAGCGAAAACTTTGGATCCCTTTTTACGAAAATTGGGCGGACGGAGGAGTATGAAATTTCGCACACTTATAGTTTATACAGAGAAGAAGTGACGAATGCTAATATTTATATAAAATATGTATAATAAATACATTAAATTAATGAAAAAACACTACACGCACACAACCATGCATTTGACACACGCAGTCGAAGCGCGTAACTATGGTTACATATATCAATATACGAGTATAATGACATGACATAATATATATCAGTTGGTCGAATTTCGAGCACTAGGCGACTGTACATCCTATCCTAATCCTAATCCTAACTAATATTATAAAAGCGAAAATGAGTTTGTTTGTTTGTTACTTTTTCACGCCTAAACCACTGAACCGATCATCCTGAAATTTTGCATATACGTTGACAGGTGTACAGAAACGGACATAGGCTACATTTCATCATGAAAAAAATTACTGTTCCCGAGCAAAACAATAATAAAGTTCTTATGATAATAGATAGCGCCACGTGTCTTTCGAATCATAATTGAATTATATTATTACAAGCAGAGTACAACCCGAATTGATTGTCAAATTCTAAATTAACGCGAGTGAAGCCTCGAGCAAAAGCTAGTATTTAATAAAACAAAATAAATAAAAAAATAGACTGCTATGCTTCCGCCTACCACACACTTTTCCAAACACTGTGCTGCAGAAAATTGCGTATCCAGTCAACAAAAAGCCATTATTACTAACCAACCAGCTACTCGGGAACAGTACTTTTTCTGGACTTAACGTACTCTAAGTTTTATTCTGTACCCCTGACAACGTGTATACGAAATTTCATGAAGATCGGCTGAGTAGTTAAGGTCTGGTAGCGTAACAGACAAACATACATGTGCATTTATAGTATTACTAGATTTTGCTCGCGACTTCGCTCGCGTAAATGAAACTTTTTCCACAAAAAAAGTGTACTATGTCCTTTTCTGTACCCTTGACGTGAGTGAGAAATTTCATGGTGATTGGTCGAGTAGTTAAGGCGTCAAAGCGAAACAAACGAACTCACATTCGCAATTATAATATTAGTCAGAGTTTATTAGTTAGTAACAATAGTTTCGTTGTCTGTTCATCGATTACTAAAACACGTCGATAGAACAATCGGAAGCAATTAACTAGTCATTAGCCAGTAGAAATTATATCGATGCTCTAATATTTTATCTATTGATCGATAGCAATCTTATTAGAAATCGATACATCGATGCTTTTTGGCCTTTTAGAGTTCGAAAAACTTATACAACAGCTTTGTTTGTCCGTCTGTCTGTCTGTTATACAAATTTCAACTCAAGAACCGTAAGAGTTAGAGACTCGCGGTCATACTATTCGACTCAGCATAGTCGATATACCCCCGAAATGACTATGACCTTTGACCTCTGACCTCAAGGTCACGTGATACCATTTTTCGAACTCTAAGATTAACGGCAATTCATTACCGTTTCTCACTTGTTTACAGATACAATGCTTAGTTTGAAGCCTGGCTTACTTTCATTCGGATGTGAGTAATACCGTATGTAATGTAGGTATGACATTATGTAATAGTGTCTTCTCCCTAGCCTTTATTATTCCCAAGTCACTTGGGGTCGGCTTTCTAGTCTAACCGGATTTGACTGGATATCAGTTTCTACATGGAGCGACTGACATCTGACCTCCGCAACCCGAAGGCTAACGATACCCTATCTGATCTTATATGGGAGCCAGTCAGTGCAGACCGGCGACACTTCGACCCAGTGGGATCTTTTGTGCCGACACTCTCCCAATAACGACTGCCATAGATGTTCATGGCAGCCGAGACCGACGGCTTAACTTGCTCTCCGAGGCACGGAGCAGGCGATAATTGTCAATCAATACGCACATAATTTCGAAAAGTCATATAACTTCCGAAAGTCAGAGGTGCGTGACGTGGGTTCGAACCCGAGACCCTCTGCATTGCAGTCTGTTGATCTCCCCACTGAGCTATCGCTGCTCATTATGTAACAGTATGTAATGAAAATAAGATGCATGACATGGCACAATCACATTCGATCGTATATTAGAATGTACACGTTATAGATTTGTCTGCTCGGATGGCGCAGTGGTTTAAGTGGTCGCCTCGCCGCTGCCACTGCGCCGAGTGTTGTGGGTTCGAATCCCACACGAGACAAAACTTTGTATAATCTACAAATGGTTGTTCCGAGTCTGTGTGTTCTTTGTGTCCGTTGTTTGAATGTTTGTAAAGACAGGAATTGTTCATAGAGATATATAAATTACGTGTCACGTTGTTTGTCCGCTATGGACTCCTAAACTACTGAACCGATTTTGACTTCGTAACCATCTGTAATTTGGTCCAACTTAAAAGATAGGATAGTTTTTTTTTTCAAACGGGCGAATATTATTTAATATGAAGCAGACGAAGTTGCGTGGGACAGCTAGTAATATATATATTAAGTTGAAATGTTAGATTGTAAGTACCGTTAAGCGATTTACGCTTGCATACTAAACTGCAAAGCCTTGAATTGGTATAAATTTTGTAAAAAGAGCTATTGGTGCCAATTCTGTTGTCACAAAATTCTCTAAACTTAACTAAAAATCACAAAAATTTTTTTAGTCCTGTCACTTTTAACGATTTCAGAATACGAAATGTCATTTGAGAGGACTAAACTAAATTTTAGTGATTTTTAGTTAAGCTTAGAGAATTTTGTGACAACACCATTGGCACCATTATCGGGTTATGCTTGTCATGGCAAGTCGCCCACTTCAGCCGCTACGCTATCCATGCGTGCATAGCATATTTTACTAAAAAGATAAAGCTATGAGAGATGTGCACCTATCTTATCAATTTGCTGGAAGATTTAAATCTATATCTATACTAATATTATTAAGAGAAAAGATTTAATATTTTTTTGTTTGTAGGGATTTAACTCAAAAACGAATCATCCGATTTTAAAATTCTAACAGCATTAAAAATAAAAAAATTAAACATTGTTTTAAAAACAAATACTGTTACTAGCATCAAAGTCAAAGTCAAAGTCGAAAAATCATTTATTCATTTAGGTCACAAAGTGACACTTATGAACGTCAAAGTATATAGGTTAGTGAGTTTACTAAGTTACTTAAGCTACATTTAGGTTAGTTGCTAGGTTCAGGCAAAGGGTTGAGCCTATGAGAAGAAACCTGCAAGAAACTCACGGCCACTCTTTTAAATCGCCAATTAAATATAATTTCAGTATTTTACAACTCAGATTCACAAGGTGTTACAGCCATTATGCCATATAAGGTCAGTCAGTTGAAGATTAGTATCAGTCCATCAGTTGAAGATCTAGTGTCAGAGCCGAATATCATCGGGGAAATAAAAGCTACACGACTTCGCTGGCTCGGACATGTGGAACGAATGGGAGAGGATCGAGCTTCTCGGGCGACCCACGAGCGTCGTCTGGTGGGTCGCCCAAGGTACCGCTGGCAAGACGAACTAGCTAAAGACCTGAAAGAGATGAATGTGCTCGATTGGTGTGACTTGGCACAAAATAGGAAAGAATGGCGCACTTTAATGTCGGAGGTCAAGATCCATTTTGGATCGCTGAGCCAGCGAAGGAAGTAAGTAAGTAAGTTACTAGCATAACCTAATTTATTTAACGCGGGAAAAAGGTAGTCTTTTATACTTAAGTTAATAAATATTCGATAATTTTAGGACGAAATTCGATACTCAGTTTCGCGTTTTCGGGCTTTCACGGTATTGCTTCCTACTTACTCGTTATCGATATAAACAATAGTTTGTTTTGACTATCGTACCTATAAGGCTAAAATAGATTAAAAGTCTATATTATCGATATTCTCTCCGTCAATACTCCGTCTACATACAAAAACAATGCAGATATAACCAGTATTGGATAAAAATATCTTTATCATAAATAACAACAATCACTTTTTAAATGTTAAATTTATATTCATATGGTATTATTTTTAGTGTTGCAAGAGCAATAAAATCAGTGAGTAGAACCTCGAAGGTTAGGATCTGAATGCAACATTCACGACTACTTTTACTCGATTAACTTTTGGATGCATTTTAATGCCGTATTTTGTAATATTTTTAAGGCCATCGGAATATAAAAGTGATAATTTGCAGTTATTTTCAGTTATGCTTAAATTAATCGCTGATCGGATCGCTGATTGATCGCTGTGCGGAGATGTGTAATATTTGTATGGCGCGATGGAAGCGGAGATGTGAGCGATGTCACTCAACGCCTCGCACCCGAGCTGAAGAATATCTCTTCTCGCACAGCACACAGCACACCGCACACATCTCCGCTTTGGTGGAGTCCCGGCCTTAAACGACGGACACGAAGAACACCTAGACTCAGAACAACTGTTTCTGGATCACACAATGTTTGTTCTATGTGGGAGTCAAACCCACTACACACTGGCGATAAAAGTAAGGTCAGCATAGCAAAACTTTGTTTGAAATTTATGCGATGTTATTATTGAGTCCGATTTTTCAATGGTAATTACGTCGAGATATAAAGTTATATCTCGTCAGGAGGTTGAGTTAGTTATAAGTTTCCTGGGTAATAAAATTATATTGTGCTATAAAAAAGGTATTTCTGCCGACTTATTAACTCGTTTATTCTTCCAACAATAATTTCTAGAACGAAATTATTTACGTTCTAGAAATTATTGTTTTTGTACTATTGTATATACGTATTGATATTATTATTATCTATCTCTATATTAGGTATACAGATTTTTTCAACATTGACTGCGAAATATAATATTTAGTTTCAATGTTGATTACAACAGTATTTTTGTCCACAATATTATTTCTAGTCACTATTATTTACCTGACTATTGCATAAACTTGAAATACGTTAAAATGCGACATTATGTTCGAACAATATTAAGCGGAAGCTTCATATTAGCGACACAGAAATAACAGAAAAAAATAGGATGTAGACAAATGTCTAACTCCATTAACTAGCTACGATAGCTAATCGATTAAAACGATCGATATTAAAAAGTTTCCAATGCAAAATCGATTATTATATGCTGCGCTCGTCTCGTCACATAATATTTTTACATGTATTGTGATATCAAAAGCTTGTTTGCCAGACTAATAAAACAAATTGTGCTATTATCTGTTCTATATTCAAAAGTGACTGTAGATTCTTCCTTTTTTATTTTTTTAAGAAAAATGATAGTGTCTACGGCCACTTTTGAATATAGAATAGATAATAACATACGATAGCAGTCTTATTAAAATATAACAACAATAGACGATATTAGTTTCATCAAAATATTAAGGTCACCTACTCGATACATCAAAATTTGATTCGATATATAATAAAAAACTGTGATCGATACAATAGCTATTGCAAGCGTGGGTGCTTTTGTATCGATTTTTCGTGAATGCCCACGCGCAAAGGATTATACTAGACAGACATTAAATAAAAACACAAAGTAATCTGAGAGAGAGCCAATTCCCGAAATAAACAATGTGCGTAATTTAGTTTTAATCTAGTGTACAAAATGTGAAATCAGAACTTTAACGAAATTTATTTTTGCACTAGACTTTACTTTTTTTTCTAACTGTAAGTACTTCGTTCTGAATGAATAGTCCTTTTCTGTTCTCCTGACAAAGTATGCGAAATATCTTGATGATCAGTCCAGTAGTTAAGGCGTGAAAGCGTAACAAACAAACTAACATTTGCATTTATAGTATTAAGTTAGGATTTGACGTTTAATTTAGTTTACAAATCGGAACACAATTGACCCTTAAGTTATATAACTAAACAAAATTAAATAGTAAAAAGGGAACGTTATGTAAGTTAAATTAGAATGAACTGTTTGCTAAGTTCGTCTTATGCATTTATAATAATACGCTGTTACGTGATCGAACGGCGCCGGCGTCGGGGTGTTACGCGCGGCGGCCAGTTGTGCGCCCGCGTCGCTCGCAGTCTCGTACCGAAACGCACGCGAATCACGCGCACTTTCGCTCTCGCCTCGACGCTTCCGCGAAACACTTCCTTCAACTACGGAAGTCTGTATTCATCCCCTATTTCATATACATTACTCGCTCGTTACTATTCATCTATTACGTGGATGAGTAAAATCAAACATTGTATATGACTTTGAACTTAAATCGTAGTTTTACGTTAAAATAAATACTAGGTCTTTTGGTATCATAAGATATGTTTACCAACAAATTCAAATGACACAAATATTTCCAATATTTTGTTGTTTATGTGAACTGTGATTTTAGAGTCATTAACTGTTATATTTTTAAATAAATTAAGGACAAGTTACATAATATTAACATAACATTACTGTTATATTTACGGAATATAACAGTGACAATTCGTTAACAATCAGTGGAAGTGATTTTGCGGCAATATTTGGTGACTGAAAATAGTGTGAAACGGTATCAATAGGATTACAGTTATCGTGTGAATAACTGGCACTAAATTAATAAGTGTAAGGTTCCAAAGTGACAGTGACAAAGAGAGTTTATTTGACCAACTAGTGCATTATCCTAGTGTCAGGAGAGCCTACATTTTGGCTCTGGTACTAAATAGTGTGACAGTGAAGTGCCGGCAGGTACTATGTTGGTGATTCTGGCGTATATTGGTGTTCGTTTTGCGCTCCATGTGTCCAGGCAGAGTGGCCGAGCACTGGCTGATGAGTGCTACACTAGAAAGTATGTATTTTGGTGCACAGGATTCCTTAAACAGTGCACATTTCGTTCTATGTTGTTGAATCTAATTGAATGAATGCCTGCTAAATTTTAAGCAACTATTATAAAATATTTAAGACCTAATGTATGTACACTTAGTTTGCAAATAAATAATTTCTTTATCAGAATTTTTATATGTAAAGAATCTGGTGCATTCAATCGACATTGATAATAGCTTGAACGAAAAATGTTCTAATGTCAAGGATAACCACGCCTTACATTTCTATTTTTCTAAATTATAATTTATGTGTGAAAAATATTGAATATATACCTAATAGATTATATTATGATTGACATATGCCAAGGTATAAATAAATTGTGTTAATTTAATTCATAGTTTACGACTTGTGTACTGTTTATAAAGACCTGATTATTTTAATTGTTAATTGTGATACTTGTGGTATGTTATATTACACATTACACATCTTAATAATATCCTCAGACCTAATTCATAGAAAGAATTAAAGAAAAATGTTTATTTTGGCACACACTGGCACACGCAAAACAGGAAGAAATAAAAAAAACAAAAATACACAAATTACAAAATAAAAAAAATAAAAAACAGAACAATAATAAAACAAATACTAACACTATAATTTAATTTCTGCTCACTGGCAACACCACACCTTCCGCTTAACTAAACGGAAACTGCCTTATTCTTTTACTTGATTTTTTATTGATTAAATAGCTGAAGATAGAAGTTTTCGCATCTATTAAATAAACTTCTTCCCAGGAAGTTAGTTTAATAGATGCGAATACCTAAATTCGTATATTCGAAAATGGTATGATCTCCTATTCGAATGTTTATCAATACGTTGTCATTGATCATAATTGGAATAATTAGAGATTAGTCGTGGCTGATCGATGTTTCGTATAACCTCGGATGACAATAATGACCTTTATTTTAGCTATCGTCTTATATATGCATGTCCTATGCAACGTGAATAATTTCATGAAGTAATCAATATCATAGATTTAAACATCTGAATTTTCCAAAATTCGATTGTTTTGAATATTCATATTTTTTTTTATTTTTTTTATTTTGCTCGTCAAAATGACCACACTCCACCTGATTGTAAGCAGTCGTGTGGTCTAAGAGCAGTGGCCTCCACACCGCCTCACAGCAGCCGAGGCGATGTTGAGGTCTCTATTTTGACGGCCTGAGAAGATGCTTTTTCACGCCCCGCTTAAAGGACCCAGGATTGAAGGAAGAAGGAAACACGTGCCTTGGCAGAGAATTCCATGCCTTGCCTTATAACAATAATAATATTCTACCACATACACACAACACCATCTAGCCCAAACTAAGCAGAGCTTGTACTATGGGTACTAGGCAATGGATAAACATACATATATACTTTTTTTTTGTAAATAGATACCAACATATTATACATAGAAACCCCTAGGGACACATAGGGATAGATCTTAGGGATAGATCTCGGGGCCGACACAAAAGATCCCACAGGGTCGAAGTGTCGTCGGTCTACACTGACTGGCTCCCGAATAAGATAAGATAAGATGGAAACACCCAGACCAAGACAAACATCCATGTTCATGCACACAAATGTCTACGTCATCGAACATAAATTAATCGAACATCGCCTATCGCTACTCCATAGCGTCTATGTCACGTATCTATCGCTGGTTTAGTGATTATCTATCTTTCAATTGTGCCATGTTATACGTACAAAAATATTTTATTAACTAGATGTGCCCACGGTTTCGCCCGTATTTTTCGTTACTGCGCCGCCCCCGTGGGTCGTAGCGTGATGTTATAAGCCTATAACCTTCCTCGATAAATAGGCTATCCAACACTAAAAGAATTTTTCAATTCGGACCAGTAGTTCCTGAGATTAGCGCGTTCAAACAAACAAACATACTCTTCAGCTTTATAATATTAGTATGGTTTTAGATTTTAGATTTTAGTCCCAAATCCTAATTTTGATAATCAAAAGCATTCACAACGCTAATCCTTTTACTTATATTGCGATAAAAAAACAAGATTACACGGTCAGTGCACACAAGTATAAAGTCTACTGCATGAGGTAAAGACCTTCTCCAAAGTGACCTCTAAGAAAGGTCGGCTTGATCAAGTTCTTGCTTGGTTAGTTTGACCGTATGGTCCTTGACAAAAAGATTAGCATTATTTACTGACTTATCTATATTTGCATCTTTATATCTGGTAGCATTTGTATCTTATAAAAAGCGATCCTTTTTGGGACTGATGACCTTTTAAGGCCATCCTTACTAATATTGTAAATGCGAATGTGAGTTGGTTTGTTACGCTTTCAGCCTAAACTGTTCGACCGATCATTATTAAATTTCGCATACACTTTGTCAGATGTACAGAAAACGGCATAGAGTATTTGTCATCCAGAAAAATGTATTGTTCTCGAGAGCTATAGTAAGTTTTTAAGTAACTTGGCTAATAGGGTTACAGGTCAAAAATAATCCTGTTTATCAAGACTAAGTAAGCTATATTTTTGTGTAAGGTCGAGTAACGTAGGTTAGCGTTATAGGATTTAATAATACGATGAGTCGAATGAATTATCTATCTCAATTTGGATATCTAAACCGTTCAAATAGGAACTGTTATTACGTTAACTGTACGTGTTGAACACTTGGATAGTAATTGCATAGTGTATTGCAAATCTATGTACAGTAAATTGATTTTTCCTATGATTGGGTTTACTTTGTAGTCAAGACTTTGAAAGTGGCTAATGCGCGTGATACAGCGTATATGGAGTAAGCTATTGATGGAACGGAACAAAATTATACGTTCAGTATTTTCAATATTATTTCACTTCAGATCAATCAAAGTTTTGTATTAGTAAGCTATTTACATAAATCAAACTTGACTGCTAGCGAAAGTGAATGTAAAGCTTTCGAGGTTGAGTCTCGGGCCGGGCATTGTGATATTTTTTGTCAAAAATCCTCGTTTTGGCAGTAGGCTTATACTCTTTTACATAGGACTATAGCTGCCAAAATATGGGTTCAGTGCATCTTTGAAAATAATTGGATGCTTAGGTGTCCCACCAACATCTTCGGGGCCCAAGCCAACCTCACCTACAAGCGGTGCACCGGTAGGTCAACGGACGAGGCTCTGGCGCAGGCTTTCCCTTTTTAGGGTTGGGAGGTCACACGGCAGTCGCTTCCGTAATAGCCAAATTAGCCAAATCAAAAAAGGAAAGGTTTTAGCGGGAAAGCAGACCCTGGGTTCCAACGCCAACGCCGCGGATGCAACCGGGATAAACGCTAAGACGGAGAAGAATAAATCATCTTTGAAAATCTCTTTACGGATATATAGAACAGATGTTTTTAGTTTTATTGCAAATACAAACAAAACACAGGCTAATTAAAACGACAGGAGTGCGTACTTTACCGCTACGTCCATCAAATACTATTTCCAATATGTTACGCAGCCGAAACCGTTAGCAGCGACTAGTATGTACTATGTACACGCAATTATCTCATACATAATTATTGTAAACAATGCTATGAATAATTTGACTGAATTTTATTAAAATTACTAGCTTCTGCCCGCGGCTTCGCTCACGTTAAGAATTTAACAATCAATTCGGGTCGTACTCTGCTTGTAATAATATAATTCAATTATGATTCGAAAGAGACGTGGCGCCATCTATTATCATAAGAATGTTATTGTTGTTTTCCTCGGGAACAGTATTTTTTTTTCGGGATGAATGGTAGCCTTTATCAGTTTCTGTGCACCTGACAACGTATATGCAAAATTTCAGGATCATCGGTTCAGTGGTTTAGGTGTGAAAAGGTAACAAACAAACAAACTCATTTTCGCTTTTATAATATTAGTTAGGATTCAAAGTACTGCTTTCATAATTTGCTAAATTTATGAATCATTTAACACTTTCTTAAAGTGTAAATGTCTGGTTAAATAAATTAGATGAAAACCTATGTTCCCATACTGCTGTGTGAAACAATCAAAGGCTTGGAACATTTATAGTTGTAAAATCAACTGAGTTATACAGTAAGACAATACGTAGAATGTTTTATTCCTCTTTACATGTAGACAGTGGTAACCAGATTGAAGTTGGAACAATATTTGTATTACTAATATTGTGTTGAACGTTTTCAATGTTTTGTCTTTTTATGATTGTCGTCTGTTAGAGTCGTTTTGATTGTAACATGATGTTGTTTTATCATACACTAGATGTTCTCGCGGTTTCACCCGCATTTATCGTTACTGCGCCGCCCCCGTGGGTCGTAGCGTGATGTTATATAGCCTATAGCCTTCCTCGATAAATAGGCTATCCAACACTAAAAGAATTTTTCAATTCGGATCAGTAGTTCGTGAGATTAGCGCGTTCAAACAAACAAACAAACTCTTCAGCTTTATAATATTAGTATAGATAGGAGTATTATAGGTAAGAATATTTTACTATGGCGACATCGCTCAAAAATGCAGGATATAACGAGCAAATCATGTTTTAATATTTTTATTTTTGGAACAAAATAACAACTTGTGTTTCAAAGTATTATTATAATTACCCATTATCTTTGCTATTTCTATATTTGTTGAATAATAATATAACATTGCATACTGTTCAGCAATAAATCAGTAGAACAAGTACCAGCATGGTCATTGAATACACTAAAACGTTGTAACCTAAACATCGTTGTTTTTCTATGCGTTATCGGCTTGTTTCACTAACGGCCGCTTTCTATACCCAATTTCAATCGAAATGTTGCTATCTGAGTTATTTGACATATTTTCTATGGAAGATCTGTCAACATTGTAACTCACATAGTAATATTTCGATTGAAATTGAAATTAGAAAGCGGCAGTTAGACTGTCTTAGACTGACCCCTGCATGTTTGTTTACAATGTTGGGTGCCGCACGGCGTTCTGTGTATGTATGTTTATACGCTTCATAAGAGCCTTTAATATTATTATTTTAATTTTATAACAAATTGGAAGAAATAAATAAAATTATTTTTTAATTTAATTTTATTTCTATACCCCATGGATTTTATGTTAAAACTGGTTTCTAGTCTTTTTATAGATCCTTAAGAACCTACTAACACATATAAAAGATCTGTTGAGGTGGAACGGGTCTCATACAAATTTGGTCATCATCCTTTATTTTGCCTTTGGATTTTGCAAATGATGTATCCCATATTATGTAATATAATATATTTGAATTTATACTAGTTAGCCTATTTCAAACTTAAACACCAACATTGTTCTTGTTTATCATAAGTTAGTCGTAACATAAATAAAACATATTTACTGTCACAAATATATCGGTAAGGATATAGGTCCCTGGGGGACACCGTACCTTACTTGTAACTAATCAATCACTGACAATGATAAGTCTTGACACACTAGAATTAACGTTAAGACTGCGCCGAGCGAAATGTGCCAAAACAGGCGGTCACAGTTAAGTTGATAAAATCAACACTTTTTGTTTAATACAAATATAAAATATACATTTATGATTTACCACAACAATGAATGTGTTTACAATTACTCCGTTTAAAAAACTTTAAATAATTAATATTTTCGCCTACAAAATTACGTAAATTTGCATTATAACAGTAGAAATCCATCCTATTTTACAGCTTAAACGAAACACAAATAGTTATATTACAATTTGTCCGTCCCAAATATTTAAGTTATTGGTTGACAATAAAGGTACATATTTATCAAAAAAGCATTTTAAATCCTCCATACAATTTTACTATGGCGGCCGCGCGCCGATTTAAATATCGAGCTCTGTCATTCAGTCCAACCGCGTCTTACGTTCGCCGCAGTTTTAATGATAATATGAACAAATATTAATAGTTAGAACCACGAATCATCGCACCATACAAATTAATTAACGAGTATATGAATGTGCACCGCATTCAAATGCTTTAGACATATTATCTAAAATTATTCCCAGGCACCATTGTCTGCTTTAGGAATTTTCCAGTCATAATTTTCGTTTTTATGTATATTCATTAAAATGCATAAGCAAGAAAACAATTAAGCCACTCCATTTTTGTACGTCACTATTCTAATTGATTTTATACGACCAATTCAAATTCTACTTGGTAATAATGTAAATACTATTATGTTTCATATTTAGTAGCTTTTAACGAAATAAACATATTATTATTATTATTAGCGGACCTTGAAACGATATTATAATAAAATATTAAATTAATGAAAATAGATATAACAATTAGAAGGGGAGGACCTCGATGAACGTTCACTGACCAAATCAGAGCTGTTTTGGCAAAAGGTCAAATAGACTGAAAATATATTGACGGGGCCTGTACAAGGATATGGCCAGCCCATATCTATCTGGCCATATCGCGCGAAGAACCGACAACCGCTGGGGTAAGCGTGTTCTTGAGTGGAGACCGCGAGTGTAGGACGTCCTCCGACCAGGTGGGATGACGATTTGCGAAAGACTGCAGGTAGATGCTGGATGCGGCAAGCTGAAGACAGGACGCGCTCTTTGGGGGAGGGCTATGTCCAGCAGTGGACTATTATTGCCTGATGATGATGATGATGATGTACAAGGATTGCAATAATAGTAGATTAAGCCAAATGGCTATGTAAGGCTACAACAAAATTGTTATGAATATGTAGATATAGATATTCGAGGTCGAACTATTTAATTTAGCAAATGTCAATGTTAATCGAGTTGGAAAAATACTAGAACATTCTTATAATTGCATTAAAATTCAAATTAGTGCATTTGTATTCTACTCTATGACACTTATGTAATGAATACATAATACTTATTATTCATGTTTTTATATAAACTAGCGGTCGCCTAGTGCTCGAAATTCGAATAAAGTTTGTCTGTAAGATATTGCTGATATATGTCATTATATATTGACATATCGCTGACTCACTATTACAAGGTTCTATGTTATTTTTTTTAACTTTGAGTAAATGAGGTTTAAAATTTGCATATCAGTAAAAATAACTTAAAAGTAACTTAGAACAATTTGCGATTTAATATTGTGAGGTGGTAAGTGCTTCCATCTATTACTATATTAGTCTAAACCAAAGGAATGACATATAGAACCATGCAATATTCATAACTCATTTTTTCAAAAATGTAACATAGAACCTTGTAATATTGGACAAGCGATATGTAACCATAGTTTCGCGCTTCGACTGCGTGTGTCAAATGCATGGTTGAGTGCCTGTAGTGATTTTTCATTAATTTAATGTATTTCTAATGCATATCTTATAAAAATATTAGGATTCGCCCCACCTTCTCCATATAAACTTTAACTGTGCCAAATTTCATACTACTCCGTCCGCGCAATTTTTGTAAAAAGGGTACAAAGTTTTTGCTTCACGTATTAATATAATTATAGATATTCAATAGCAACAATGACTCATATTCAATTTGTATAAATATCTCGTTGATATTTAGTAAATATGGTAATATTTATTATTATATAATAGAAACAATATGTTATATCATTGTGGACTATATATCCGTATCCTTACTAATATTATAAATGCGAAAATGAGTTTGTTTGTTTGTTACGCTTTCACGCCTTAACTACTCAACCGATCATCATGAAATTTTGCATACACGTTGTCAGCGGTACAGAATAGTACATAGGGTACCTTTCATCCAGAAAAAATTACTGTTGCAAACCTAATCTAACCTAACCTCCATTTACGCGAGCGAAGCCGCGGGTTAAAACTAGTATGAAATAAATCGTAAAATTTTATAGAAATCTGGAATATTGACGTTATAAATGTTTTTAGATAGTCGAAGACAGAGGTAGCTAAAGCAATTCAAAATATCATAGAATATTGCTCCGCTCCCGTAGCCCGCAGCGTGGTATTATGTAGCCATGATACTTCTGGATAAAGTAGCTTTCTAATAGTGAAACAATTATAAAAATTCTTGTAGTAGTTGTAGAAATTATCAATTGTAACTAAACGATTCTTTCCTGTTTATAATATCTACTACATACATACATACATAGATTCACGCCTGTTTGCCAGAGGGGTGGGCAGAGACTACGGATTTCCATTTGCTACAATCCTGACACACTTCTCTGGCTTCATTCACTTTCATCACAATAAATAATAAGAAAAATTAAAAAAAGAAATCCTTACTCATATTATAAATTCGAAAGTAACTCTGTCTGTCTGTCTGTTACCTTTTCACGGCTAAACCACTCAACCGATTTAGATAAAATTTGGTACAGATATAGTTTAAAAACTGGCGAAGAACTAGGCTACTTTTTATTGATGTAGGTACCACGCGGACGGTGCCGTGCGCAAAAACTAGTAAATAATAGATAATAATAATAATAAAAATTGATAATGTTAATAATTGATTAAAATTCTCGAAGGGCCTCTTCACGTTGGACCCATGTCTCCGTGTAAGCCTCCCAAAGGGCCGGGTATTTGCCTGACGTATTAGGAATATACCCGTGAAAGAAAAACAAATAATAATACTAATGTAGAAGATATTTAAGATTAGTATAATATTTATCTGTGCTACAAGAAGGAGTATTTTAAAACACAACGGTTTGGCAAGCGTTTATAAGCTAAGACAACCGCTTATCAACAGGCAATTCGTCTAGTTGTTGCTTACCGTAATAGCTAAAAATCTAGTTTTTATTATTACAGGTAGGTAATTAACATGCGAACACTTTCGCTTCCACGGCCGGTAGTTTTCAGTAATCATCAACAATGTGTAACTTATGAACATGTCACTTAAACAATGGATTTATGTTTTTGACTTGTAATCTTTTAAGTATTTGAAACAAACGTATGTGCATATATTTAAGTGTCAATGGCGGTTACGTATAGAATATTGCCGCGCTAACTGTACTGAAAAGAAACTACACTCACGGTATCCCTATTACGTATGCTAGCCGTCGCGTCCTTATTCTGTGAATTATCTGACTGTGCAAAACAGCAAAGTTCACGAAGAATCACGGGATTTCACGTCGCGGATAATATGAAACCATCTTCCCAATTGATTACATATTATATATATATATATATATATATATATATATATATATATATATATATATCATGCAACGCGAAAGTGAAAGTTTAAAAGTTATTTACAACTATTATGGTTTGAGATCACACGTGTTAAAGGACGAGCCTAAACCCGTCTACGAAGCACAGTTCACACACTCCTTGCTGGTACCAAGAATCAGTACCAGATTCCACGTTGCTTCTAAGAATTTATTGACACAAAACCATTTTACTGATGGAACTTATAAAGTACATTTCTACTCAAACGTCTGTACGAACTCTAAATGGTTCAACAAATATCTCATAACTCGTTAATAAGTGACACTTATCTGCTAATCCAATTGAGGTAACTTTCATCTTTGCCGGGTTTTCGTGAAGGGAAAACTGCCACAAATATTTGTACTTTGAATTTTCATTCCGCCTAAATCATTCTAATACGTTTTACTTCACCTAAACCAGCAATATGTGTCTGCAATATTTTCAACTACAACCTGGCTATCTTATATTACAGCTAAGCATTGTTGTAAAAATAAAGTCCGTTTTAAAACACCTGTAAAATAAGAATCTTATTGCCGAATCGTAAGGTTGCTATAAGTCCATGCCTATATCCAAAATTTTATGATTGCCTCCGTGGCGCAGCGGTAGTGAATGCGACTGCTGTGCGTGAGGTCTCGGGTTCGAATCCCGGGTCTGACCAACAAAAAGTTATTGGGGTTTTCTGTTAAGAAATCTCAATAGCAGCCCGGAGTTAGGAAATTGGCGGTGTTAGACACGCCCGTGCTTCGGAAAGCACGTAATGCCGTTGGTCCTGCGCCCGGTCTTTCTCCTGTCGTGTCGTGTCGTATTACCGTCCCATCGAATCATGAGAGTTAGGGAACAGAGAGTGCACTTGTGTTTGCGCACACACTTGTGCACTATAATATCTCCTGCGCAGATGGCTAGTCTCAGTTAAGACTGGCTGCCGTGGCTGAAATTCGGTCTGGAGGACATTATTATATCCAAAAAACAAGTTAAAGCAACCTATTACCGAATGGCCCTTATGAAAATGACTTGGGTAAATATAAAGTTAATATCTATGCAGTCCATCATTGCCTTGTAGAAATGACTGCACATCGCCACAATAATTCAAATGGCTACCTCTACAGATGCGCTAATTCTTATCAAATTCTAACACTTGCTGACCCGGAAAACCAACCCGGTACCTTTATTTATTTTTTTTATACGCCTAAGGTGGCGAGCAAGCATACAGCCCACCTGATGGTAAGTGGTCACCGTAGCCTATGGACGCCTGCAACACCAGAGGCATCACTTGCGCGTTGCCGACCCTTTAGGAAAGGAAGTGGGAAGGAGATGGAGTGGGAAGGGGGAAAGGGGGTGATTGGGCCTCCGGCACTTTCACTTACCGAACGAAACACAACAGTAGGAATACTAGTATTTCACGTCGATATTCTGTGAGAGGGTAGTCCTTCCCCCGTCGAGCCGGCCCATTCATGCTGAAATCAGCGAGGCTCTACTACCTCAAACACAGCAGTTGCATTTACCATCTGCATCACTGAGGCAATTAATCTTAGATAGTACACTAAACTAATCTTTGACTGTTAGGTACTTCAAAATGAGCCGAGTTACATAAACCTTTCCATTAAACGGAGTGATAGCAGCGTGCCCACCAGACGGGCTGATATTATGTAACACGGTTTAATTCAACCATTACACAAGTTTAACCGACTTTATATTAAACTGATTTGATTAACTTCTGACCTCAGAAGTAAACTGGCGATATCATTGTAGTCTAGTAGTATTTGAAATTACAATTAGAATAACTACAGTCAATGCACATTGACAAATTGTATTTGATTATTGGACGTGATTTTGTTATTGAAACTGACAAAAGAAACAAAGACCATTTTGTTTTACTATTCAAAGTTTATAAGGTCCTACACATCAGTTACCTATATACTACGCTAAATATGTAAAAAAAAAACAGATAAAATATGAAATGGAAAATTGTTTGTAGAAAAAGAATATTGGAAAACCAAAATGTAAGCCACAAAAATATAGAAATATTGATATACAAGGTTTTTAATTTAAAAAAAAACAAAGACTATTTTTGGTTTGGAATATACTAGAAATTGTCTCTGTTTCGCGGATCACTTTACAAATATTGAAGCAACAACAAAGAGCACCTTAAAACTAGAAAAATAACTAAAAGAATAACTATCCATATAATTGTCCCTTGTGGGATTCGAACTAACAACACTCAGCGCGATTGCAGCGCCGACCCGCTAATCCATCACGCCATCATTGCAATCATATATAAGTATGTATAATCATTTGTAGTAATATAATTATGCAGATTTTGTAAAATCAAAAGCATATAGCAACAAGTATGAAAATTTATTTCAATATGATGTAAGATAATAGAATGTTCGTTCTTCTCTCATAATTTTGCCGTGCCCGACGGGGTCCATAATTGTTCTCTCTACATTTATAAGACCTGTATATACATTATGGAGTGCAATAAACGAATTAAATTGAATTGAGTATCTATTAAATAATAACACAAATTGTCGTTCACTTTGGATTGTAGACGATCGGTATTGTAGACGGTCCGTGACGGTGAGAAGACACATTGACGATGTTGATGACAAACTATGAGAATTTGTTCATAGTTCCGGTGAATTGTGCTCAAATAATAAAAGCATATCTAACAATATGCCATGAGTATTAGGTAGGTACAAATCTTATATTAATACATGAAGAGATAATTATATAAGTACTCCTTTTTAAGTATATTGAGCGCACTGAAGCGTGTATCTGTGCCTTTTTGTATATTTGAAGTTTGAATGGCACTGGAGAGTTGAAAGCTAAAAATTATAAGTTGTTTTATTTACATTTTATGGATTACAGTCGAATTTTGACTACGGTGCGAATGCTTATAATAAAGGCAAGGAAACAATTCCTATAGCGTGAGTTTTGCAATGATTGGAAATTAACATCTATGCGATATGGTACAATACCATCTGTAGAGCATTGCAACAAGCTTTATTTTCTACTAGCTTTTGCCCGCGGCTTCGCTCGCATTAATTTAGAATTTGACAATCAATTCAAATTGTACTCTGCTTGTAATAATATAATTCTATCATGATTCGAAAGACACGTGTAGCCATATATTATCATAAGAACGTTATTGTTGTTTTCCTCGGGAACAGTAATTTTTTTCGGGATGAAAGGTAGCTTATGTCCGTTTTTGTACACCTGTCAACGTATATGCAAAATTTCAGTATGATCGGTTTAGTGGTTTAGGCGTGAAAAGGTAACAAACAAACTCATTTTCGCTTTTATAATATTAGTTAGGAAGTTAGGATAGGATTAGGATTTAAAGCCAACTCCCTCCCTAGAATAATTCCTGTGTCGCGGGGCACTTAACAAAGATTCATACAAGGAACACAACACCTAGACTCTGAATAATCAGCCGGCTCGACCGGGGAAGGACTACCCTCTCACAGAATATCGACGTGTAATACCAGTATTCCTACTGTTGTGTTTCGTTCGGTGAGTGAGAGTGCTGGAGGCCCAATCACCCTCTTTCCCTCCTCCCGCTCCTTCTCGTTCCCACTTCCTTTCCTAAAGGGTCGGTAACACGCAAGTGATGTCTCTGGTATAGCAGGCATCCATAGGCTCCGGTGAACACTTACCACCAGGTGAGCCGTATGATTATTTGCCACATTAGTTGTATAAAAAAAAATCGTTTGTAGATCCCACAAATGTTTGTCACGTGTGGAATTTGAACCCATTCTCAGCGTAATGGCAGAGGCCAGGTGACTTGTGCACAATATGACTGTTTTTTTTTTTTTTTATCGTGCTCGTCAAAATGACCACACTCCACCTGATGGTAAGCAGTCGTGTGGTCTAAGAGCAGTGGCCTCCACACCGCCCTCATAGTAGCCGAGGCGATGTTGAGGTCTCTACTTTGACGGCCTGAGAAGGTGCTTTTTCACGCCCCGCTTAAAGGACCCAGGATTGAAAGAAATTTTTAATGGGTATTGTACACTGTCTATGACTTTGCATAACAAGAGACACAATAGTTAACATAAGTGAAGCACTTAAAAAGTTAAGTACCTATTTACATAAAATTATCTCAATACATTGTATGTAACATATATAACTGTGCTTCATTAGCTAATTATCAAACGAAATACGTGGACCAAGGCTACACGAAAATGAGTAGGTAGGTATGTAATTTGTAATCCACTCTTGTTTTTAATGTGCACATATCCCTATTAA
This sequence comes from Catocala sponsa, assembly GCA_963564715.1. NCBI lineage: Eukaryota > Metazoa > Arthropoda > Insecta > Lepidoptera > Erebidae > Catocala > Catocala sponsa. The sequence goes on along the minus strand of OY751343.1, from coordinate 23,242,034 downwards.
TGGTTTAAACTATAATATAATAATAATAATTCTTTATTATAACATAAAGTTGGTAACAATTAATGTGTAAGCCCTGATTCCCAAACTAGCGTGAGCTGTGTGTTAGGAATCAGTTCCTTCCCAAAAATAATCATACATAAACCAAAAATAACAATAATTTAATTATTCACAAGAATATGCAATTATTTATTAACTTTTTAGTGCATTTTAAGCTTTAGAATATTCTTCTTTGAAGTTGGTTTTCTTTTTTGTTAAAATTTTGTTTATTTCTGGGTTTTTAGTGAACATTGCCAAATATGAGAACATCATCAATGTAGCCAAATACGCATTATTAAGTGTAACTCGAAAACGAATGGTCAAATCTTGATCAAAATTAAATGGGACCACACGGGAAGCACCAGCTTTCAAATAAAAAAAGAATCATCAAAATCGGTTCACCCAGTCGAAAGTAACGAGGAAACAAACATAAAAAAAATACAAACGAATTGAGGACCTCCTCCTTTTTTGAAGTCGGTTAAAAATAGTTACAATTCAATTTGAAGTTAAGTACAAATAATATTTTAAATTATTATTTAAGAACTATGCTGTACATATTACAATAATAATTATGTGTGTGTATGCATATGCAAATTTATGTGTAGTTACATATTAACGCGCGCGCGCGTGTGTTTGTGTGTATGTGTGTGTATGTCTTGTTACTATGTCTTTGTCCATGGCTTAAGTCATTCACTCATCACCATGTCCAGATTTGACTGCACGGCTGGCGTAGTGGTCGCCTCACCACAGCCTATGCGCCCTTTATTGTGGGTTCGAATACCACACGGGGCAAAAATTTGTGTGATCCACAAATGGTTGTTATGAGTCTGTATGTACTTTGTTTGTTGTTTGAATGTTTGTTAACTCCCCCGCGACACAGAAACTATTCCTAGAGCGGGAGATATCTTTTATCAAAAAAATAAAATTAATTAAACACATGCGGGCTCGCATTTCATACAGAAAAAAAAATGTTGATCCTCAAAATAGTTGTTGCGAGTCTGGGTGCATTTTGTCTTTGTTTCAATGTTACGATGATACATGAAAAATAATTATTCTTACTGCGAGAAGTGCATTTATAAATAAACAAACAAAATGGTGTTTAATACAACATAATCACATATGTATATGAAAAATAATACGTAAAATGTAGAACGAGGGTATGGCACTGGGTACACAGAGAGCCCATTCTCGTTATAAAAGCTGTTCAAAATAGGGTCTTGACCAAGAATCTAATAAACAACAAATAATAGCTGTATTTAATCCTAACTATATATATATATATATATCCTATCCTTATCGTCACTTTCTAACTAATATTATAAAAGCGAAAATGAGTTTGTTTGTTTGTTATCTTTTCACGCCTAAACCACTCAACCGATTATCCTGAAATTTTGCATATACCTTAACAGGTGAACAGAAACGGACATAGGCTAGCTTTCATCCCGAAAAAAATTACTGTTTCCGAGGAAAACAATAATAAAGTTCTTATGATAATAGATGGCGCCACGTGTCTTTCGAATCGTGATTGAATTATATTATTACAAGCAGAGTACAACCCGAATTGATAGTCAAATTCTAAATTAATGCGAGCGAAGCCGCGGGCAAAAGCTAGTAAACAATAAATGCAATTTATATTGCCATTTAAAATTTATTTAAAATTTTGTAGTACACCATTTGTGATAGGTACCTATTTATTTAACTGAGACTAAATTAAAACTATTTTAAACAGCTTTTATTACGATAATTGGCTCTCTGATCAAGAAATTGGTCATAATATTGGAAGGGGCGCCACCGTCTACGTTTTCACCTATCAATTGTTATTTTTTTTTGTTGTTTCTTGTCACACCTCATATAAACTGGTTGCATTGTCTGCTGTGCTTTTGTACCATATTTGGGCGGGTCGGGTTCTCTTGTAAAATAAAGTTACTTCCACCTATACAATGCTTACGTTATCATTGTATGCATGTATGTGTTGTTATGTATTTATATGTAAATCTATTGAATTATATTTTATTGTGTTAACTAGGTTTTGCCTGCGGCGTCGCTTGACAACAGTACATTTCCTCTTTTTTTTGGTAGGAGGTACGTTATGTCATTTTCTTTACCACTGACGACGTGTATGCAAAATTTCATATTGATTGGTCGAGTAGTTAAGGCGTGAAAACGAACAAACAAACTCACATTCGCATTTATATTAAACTCGCTGACCCGAGACATGTTGTCCTGTCTTAAGTATGAATACTATATATTAATATTCACATTCATCAAAGGCGCGCCGTGTCAAGCTCGCAAAGTTAAAATAGTGGTCGAGTTTACTTAAGTTATCCGATATTCTGCGCTTTTCTTAACCTTTCTTTCCGTAAGAACCTTCTACAAAGTAATGGAATGCTTAAAAAAGAGATGAATGATAATTATTTATCGAGGAAGGCTATAGGCTATATAACATCACGCTACAACCCACGGGGGCGGCGCAGTAACTATAACCGCGGGCCTAGGTATATATTTAGATTTACGATAGCATGCAAAAGGTTCTAACCTTGATCTGTTATTATATTTCTTAGAATTAAATAGAACGAAAGAATATTAGCTTGTGAGTAACACTTTAATCGTCATGCCACAAACAATAAAGAATCTATTGTTCTTGGACCTGGTGACTGGAGCTCTCAACGTATTACGCATAAAAAATGTATCAATCAACTCTCTTAATAAAGTAGTAATTGCCTTTGCCCCTGATAATTTAGTATAATTACTAAGTATGCATCTATCTATTTAATAAATTATATCTTACAATCCGAATTTCGATCATGACGGCCAATCGTGACGAAGATTAGTCTTCTACCTAAGAGACAATATAGGGCACGAACACAAGTGCACTATCCTGACTAATATTATAAAAGCGAAAATGAGTTTGTTTGTGTGTTACCTTTTCACGCCTAAACCACTGAACCGATCATCCTGAAATTTTGCATATACGTTGTCAGGTATACAGAAACGGATACAGGCTACCGTTCATCCCGAAAAAAATTACTGTTCCCGAGGAAAACAACAATAACGTTCTTTTGATAATAGATGGCGCCACGTGTCTTTCGAATCATGATTGAATTATATTATTACAAGCAGAGTACCCGAATTGATTGTCAACTTCTAAATTAACGCAAGCGAAGTAAGAAGAAGTAATATTAGTTAGGAAGTTAAGATTAACAAAACCCAAGACTTGCTGGCACATTATCATAACCAGTATTGAGTTTAGAAAGTATTCCTAATCGAACCGGTCGGTGCAAGGATTAAACAAATGCTATCTCCCACATTATTGTGACTGTAAACTAATTGTTAGTAACTTACACGAAGAATAGAGTTTATTTTTAATTGTATTCTACCGCTGGCTTCTACCTTGTGAATCATAAGGAACCGTATACCTGGATATAAAGAATCCTTTGTCATATTATCTTACGTTTACGCGGATGGTACACCTTGAAACGGATTGTTTTATTTTCTCTTTTTAAATAGTTTATCCACTTATATGCCAAATTACAAAATTCAAATTTCCTCGCCAAGCTACACAGCTTGTTGGCGAGAGTCCTCTGGTTAACAATACTATTAAATAAAGCGAAATTCAAGCGTCAACCGCACCGTGGGAGTGAACCTCGATTATCCTAGTATCACCTTCGCCGAGCAGTAGACACTTGAGTTTCGATTTTAACAAGTTCTTACTTATTTTAGGTTCTGTTCTTAACATTTCTAAATTATTAAATATTTTAGGGACTAGATATTCATTCATTTGTTCTCCGTAGTAATTGTTCGCTTTTGGTTTAAACAGCTTTCTTTGTGTTACCTGTCTTGTATTATATTTGTTATCTACGTTAATTTTGTATTGATCTGTACAATACTGTGTATCTATAGTATAAACAACTTTTGTGGATCTAACCCTGTGTCGAGGAGGACTTTCGAACATACGATTAACAGACACAAAATACATCCAGTCTCAAAATAATTATTTGTGATTCACACAAATAATTGTCCCGTGTGGGATTTGAACCTGCAGCACTCGCCGCGGCGGCAGCGAAGAGTCGAGCGCTTGTCCGCTACGTCATCCGTGCAGTAATTATTAAACTACCTATACAGATTTTAAAAATAGCTATCTCTCGTGACTATAGCTGTTGAAACACAGTCGAGACACCGGGAAAGTGTAAATATAAAAAAAGACAACGGGTTGCACTCCGGGAGTGCCGGCAGAAGTGAAAAATTGAATATTAACGTTGTGCATTTTTTATATTTTGGAATGGTTAGGGAATAATTTTGCACAAATTGCTTTAATTATCAGTATAAAAGTACTATCATTTATGTGGTAAAATACAATATTCATTTATTGCGCTATCGTACACAAACATGACAATTCTCCCTCCGTCTTACGAATTTTCGATCAGGTCACGTGTCCTGACGAGAGTTTAAAATTTTTTACCCTTCACAAAAAAGTGCACAACACCGCTAAATAAGTTTTCACTTCAAAAAATGCCTAAAACAGTGATAAAATAGCAACAGTTGTAATTTATAAGCGCGTGATAAAATTCGTATAAGGTAGTGTAGGTAATTATCCTGTGTTAATTCAGGAAATTTTCCAACATGTGCCGTGTTTTATTTAATTTGTTCAGCAGTTCAATCATCCAAATATCAGAAACTTTCACATTTAAAATACTAGTTGTATATTAACTTTAGAAAGGAAACAGATTTATATTTTTTATTTATGTTGTACAATTCTTTTGCAATTGATAGACAGATTTCAATGAATAATACTTGAGAAAGGCAACTCAGAGAATAGTTTCAACTGACTGCACTTATGACGTAGTGGTTTCAGTGGTCGCCTCGCCATTGTTACTGTTCCGACTGTTGCGGGTTCGTATCCCGCACGGGACAAACATTTCTGTGATCCCTATAATTATTAGTTGTTCAAGGTCTGGATGTTCTTTGAGTCCCTTGTTTGAATGTTTGTAAAGTCCTATTTGACACAGTAATTATTTCTAGCTTGGGAATTCTTTTAACCTATTGCGTTGGACCGGTACACCGGCGGCCAGAAGCAATAGGTTTCCTGTTATATGTGACATTCCATGCATTGAAAGGTTGAAACATAAAATGCGCAACTTCAGAGCGAACTAGAAGTTCGACATAAAGTATAGATACCTTCAATGTGATCCTGTATAAATTTGATCCGAACCATCTTAAAGAGCCCACGAAACCCCTCAAGTATTGTATTTCGTTATCTGATTACAGTGTTAATATCTTTAATTAAAGTCTGCGTTTTATTATTATAATATAATGGCCCATATGATTATCTTGATTGAAGTAATTAGCAATTCCGGTACATGGCATCTTAATGACAGTGCATTTTGATACTATACAGGCTGAATGGTAAAAGACTGGACATATTGAAGGAGGTTATTCAGTACTCGATTCTCGACCCGAATATCTAAAAAATATAGGTACTTAAAATTTGACCTAGTTATCCAATAAAAACTTAATGTGCGGACACTCTTGCGCATATACCAAAGCTAAACAAAACCTCTGCCCCCGCCCCCAGCAATATTTTTTTTTTAAATACTTACATATTATACATACCCAGACCAAGGCAAATATCCATGTTTATGCACACAAATGTTTGACTTGTGCGGGAATCGAACCCGCGGCCTCAGGCGTGGCAGTCGGTTACACTAACCACTACGCCATCGAGGCCGACAATTTATTATTATCCCCTCCTTATCTAGGAGGGGATGGATGGAGTATTTTTGTCACCGTTTGTCCCCTGAATGTGTATACAGGAGAGCAGGTCAAACTATAGTGTAACAAAATCCTCTATAAATCTTCACCCACGTCAGACCAGCCTGCCTCGTGGAACAGATTATAGTTAATTACATAGCAAACCTTGACTAACATGACCATAATACTAAAGTAAAAAAGAAAATAATTCTGCGATCTTTTTGATAACAAAACGTTTTTTATTTTGGTTTTTATATATCCCAGACTTTAATTATTTTACTGCACGTTTTATCCATTCTTCTTTCTGCACGGATATAGTGATGTGGATTTGATCATCACATGAGACAAAAAAAAATTATGATCGACAAATAGTTGCTCTATGTCTGAGTGTTCATAATGTCCGTTGTTTGAATATTTGTAAAGTCTCCCGGCCGCGACGCGAGAATATTTTCTAGGGCATAATTTGTCTTTGTGACAGAAAACATAGTAATAATATTTAGTCTTATGCATGTGGGTGGCTACCTACCCCTCCGGGGTGATAGGGCTTAGTAGTCATTTCGCACGAGTCTTTTCGCACAAATTGTGCGCAACATTTTTAAAATATATTTTTTAAATGTCGATTCGCACTCTTCGGTGTAATTTGACTGTGAAACGACACCGTTTGAAAAAGAAGGTGTGCGAATCGACATTTAAAAATAATTATTTTATAGTTATCTGGTGATATGCTTGGGATTTTGTACGAGTATGTTTAATAGTGGGAATATCTATCACATACCTACAGTGTTTAGAATTGTCGGACACAGTGGTTAAAATCATTGTGCAAATTACACGTCAATTTTAAGTAAACATACAATTCTGCCGTCATAAGGAAAAAAGACGTATCTGCCAAAAAAATCGCTTTTTATAAATACACTGGCAGATTCGTCTTGTTTTACTGATTCCAAATATGTAAAGATCTTAATTTCGAAAAATCTGTTAGATACGTCTTTTTTCCTTATGACGGCAGAGTTATTCTAACTAGGGCTAAGTACTTTGAGGTCAACTTACAACAATTTGTTTGCAAATAAACTCAAAAACCCAGTTAACCTGTTTTGAAAACATCTTTCCCCATTAGTAAGATACTTTATCCAGAAATAACATAGGCTATATATCATCACGCTACGAGCCACAGGAACGAAGCAGTAATGGGTGGGTGAAACCGTAGACGACAGCTATTGCGAAATTATGTAAATCAAACTTTGTGAAGTTAATTCTACTTTATTTTTTATTAGTGTAAGTTAAGTTAAAATTTCAGTTAGAATTTGATATACATAGTTTGTTGTAGTTGATGACGATGATGTTTGATGTAATTGTGACGTAGGTATATGTCGCCGGGAGGAGATAAAATCAGGAATTAGATTTACACCCGATTTTGAGAGTGTAGTTATTTAATTTATTTTTATACTACTAAAGTGGCAAACAAGCAAACAAAACAAGTTATTTAATTCGCCTCAATAGTTGAATTTAACTGCCCAAAACGCTTTCTAGCATTTCTCTTGTCTCTACCGCAGCTTGCCTTGTCTAAAATCAAATAGCCAACTGAAATTATCTTCAGTCCATACTCAAATTTCCAACGATTATACCTAATCTTATATTATTATATTCATAGTAATACCATAATTGATAGTTGCCGGCGAAACGGAAACCTAAATGACAGACTATTACAGTTCGCGAACACATCACAATAGTATCAACAGAACAACAATGCCGACGTATATCGTACTAGATGTTCCCGCGGTTTCACCCGCGTTTATCGTTACTGCGCCGCCCCCGTCGGTCGTAGCGTGATGTTATATAGCCTATAGCCTTCCTCGATAAATAGGCTATCCAACAATAAAATAATTTTTCAATTCGGACCATTAGTTCCTGAGATTAGCGCGTTCAAACAAACAAACTCTTCAGCTTTATAATATTAGTATAGATTATACGGACGCAATGTTATACATTGAAATTAAACTACTTTATACGGATTTTATCGCGTTGTAAAAGTAAAAGTGTTAATACACTTTTACTTTTACAACGCAGGAACAACGCAGCAACACAGGAAAGACTAAATTCATCAATCTTGAACGAGCACAACGCGCACTTCTCAAGATCATGCACTTTAAAAAACTTAAATTTTCTACGGTGAGTCTTTATCAGATTAGTGATGTACTCTCTGTCAGGAAGTTGTATATAGTTCAAACGGTCTTAAAAAAGCATAAGTCCTTGCCTTTTAATGTGAGTATTAACTCAAAAAGAAGAAAATATAATATAGCGAATATTCCTTCAACAAAGACCAAATTTGGATGTATACAATAAAATAAACGATCAGCTCAATTATATAATAGAATAAATAAAAAGATATACATACACGCAAAAAAATATTATGACTGCAAAGAAACATTAATTAAGTGGATAAAACCACTTACATATGAGGACACAAGCATTGTTACAACACGCGGAATAATCTATATATAAACACATACACACACACACCCATACACACACACACACACACGCACACATGCATACACACACACGCACACATACACCACACACATTTTAAAGTATAAGTTTGTATTTAATATAATGTATCCTAGAGTTAATTTCATCATTTCAAATTATTGTGTTAATTATCACGCTATGTAAAATATGGAGGAGCGGAATTTTTTACTACAAGCATTATTTGCTTAAAAGAAGATTCCGAACATAAATTTCGGTGAAACGAATTATTTGACACAATCAATTTTATTTATTTATTATTATACTTTTATTACATAACAAGCTGTCCCGCGCAACTTCGTCTGCTATATAGGAGAATTTTCCCCGTTTTCGCAACATTTTTCTCTATAATCATCAGGGTAAGTAAATTTCAATCTAATAGTTTTAATTATTTAAAACTATTAGATTGATAAATATGCTACCCAACACTAAAATAATTTTTCAAATCGAACCAGTCGTTCCTGAGATTAGCACGTTCAAACAAACTAACAAACTCTTCAGCTTTATTATATAATTAGTATAGATTTCAAAAGTATAATAGAATTTTAGCTATTCAAAATTATTAAAACTATTTAGATTTAAATTTAGCAGCGATAGCTCAGTGTGGAGACCAACAGACTGCAATGCAGAGGGTCTCAGGTTCGAACCCACGTCGCGCACCTCTGACTTTCGGAAGTTATATGACTTTTCGAAATTATGTGCGTATTGATTGATAATTATCGCCTGCTCCGTGCCTCGGAGAGCACGTTAAGCCGTCGGTCGCGGCTGCCATGAACATCTATGGCAGTCGTTATTGGGACAGTGTCGACACAAAAGATCCCACTGGGTCGAAGTGTCGCCAGTCTGCACTGACTGGCCCCCACATAAGATAAGATAGATTTAAATTTACACTTTACTTACGTTTCGGTTGCTTTTCAGCAGCCACGTTCTTTTGTTAGATAAAAGAAGACAACTCCTGCTCTAGGAATAATTCCTGTGTCGCGGGGTCTTTACAAACATTCAAACAACGGACACAAAGAACACACTGACTCGGGACAACCATTTCTGGATCACACAAAGTTTGGTCCCGTGTGGGATTCGAACCAACGACACTCGGCGCAGTGTCAGTGGCAAGCTGACAAATTAAACCACTACGCCATCCGTGCAGTCATTTTAAATTATTAAAACTATTACATTGAAATTTACTTACCCCGTTCACGGGGAGACTAATTTCAATATATAACATCCGTTAACGTAAGACAATATTACAATATAATACTCTTTCGCTACAGTGAAACTTCAGCACAAAGGTATTAAGGCCATGGGAACATGTTATTTATCACAAAATAATAGAGTATGGTAGAGTGAGCGGAGTAATACCAGGCAAACGCTTATTAAGCTAACAATGTCGTACGATGCACACGACGAGCACCTGCACTTAGTAAACGATAGGTGCTGTCTGTAATGACAGGGAGGCTTGCAGCTGAGCATGAAGTTATCAAAGGTGCTATTTATTAATATTGTCTTCTGTTTACGTGAATGTTATTTATTGAAATTAAACTACTATATACGGATTTTAGAAAAGCAACCGAAACGTCGAGGAATGTGTAACTTAAATATAAATAGTATAATAGTATAAATAATTTTAATAGTTTCAATAATTTAATTAGCTTAAAAATTAGTTAAGTTTAATAGTAATAGTAGTGTAATATAGTAGTTTAATTTCAATGCTATTTATTAATTCGGAAAAACCGCTTTATTTGTGTACTAGATGTGCCCGCGGTTTCACCCGCCTTTTTCGTTACTGCGCCGCCCCCGTGGGTCGTAGCGTGATGTTATATAGCCTATAGTCTTCCTCGATAAATAGGCTATCCAACACTAAAATAATTTTTCAATTCGGACCATTAGTTCCTGAGATTAGCGCGTTCAAACAAACAAAAAAAAAACTCTTCAGCTTTATAATATTAGTATAGATGAAAACAATTTTGTGTTGTCAGGAATCTTAGTCAAAGCAAAAGTCAAAATTCTTTATCTCTATGTAAATGTGCAAACAATTCTTGGACACATCAATTAATTCTAATTGATATTAATAATGCGAATGTGAGTTTGTTTATTTGTTGCTACGCTTCAACATCTTAATTACTCGACCGATCATCATGAAATTTTGCATACACGTTGTCAGGGGTACAGAAAAGGACATAGAGTACTTTTATTCAGAAAATGAATACATACTTGTTTCCGAGCGAAGCGGCGGTTAAAATCTAGTTGCTGAAAAAAACTTGACAGGAAAACAATTGTGAATACCTAACCTAACGGCAGGCCGCTGACATCAAAATAAAAAAATATGTTTATTCATTTAAGTCACAAATACTTATGAACGTCAAAGTTACACTTATTAATGTGAAATTACGTTTACCTGTTCCCGAATTCTGCAATGTAAGGGCGTTGAACCTGTGAGAAGAACAGGCAAGAAACTCACGGTGCTTTTTAATCGCCAAGCTTACAGTATCGTACTTGTTATTAAAAACTTGTTTCACTGCTAGTTATATGTTTTTACTTAGACTAGCGATCGCCTAGTGGTCAAAATTCGACCAAAATTTCTAAGCCTGCTAGTTTGTTTTCTTTTTTCTTTATTACATACAAATAAGGTACTATTTATTGTAATAAAGAAAACTTGTTACTATGGTTACCTATAGGTAACCATGGTTGTGTGCGTGTAGTGTTTTTTCATTAATTTAATGTATTTCTAATGCATATTTTATAAAAATATTAGGATTCGCCTCCTCCTTCTCCATATAAACTTTAACTGTGCCAAGTTTCATACTCCTCCGTCCGCGCAATTTTCGTAAAAAGGGGTACAAAGATTTTGCTTCACATATTAATATATAGATTTAGAACTGTTAGAAGAATGCATTGATAGATTATTCTTGAGCATAGACAAGAACATTCATAATTGTGTTTCCAAGAATTTTATAATAAATTAGTCTCAGACTTTCTATATACCTATGAACAAAACAGCTGTCAATCAATAGTGTACGAATTTTTCTAGTGAAATTAATATTCTTAAACCGAAAATAATTTTGAATAATTATCTTATCGTATACACATATATCTACGCCAGACATAATGATTCAATCATTGGCTCTACCTCTTTATTACGTAGTACATCTAACTTTTTAGAAGACGTTGCACATAAAATAAATTAGAGAGATTTACTGTTGACATGACATAGTTTATTTCGTTAAAGATGGATAGTATCCGCTAGATATCTACAATAGAAATAAAAAAATCTTGTCGATAGAAATGTATCTTTGTTCATTAATTTAAACAATATGATTTAGGTTTGAAAATTTAACAATTTTGACAAATGCTAAAGATGTTTTTATAGAATAATTTAACAATCTACATGATCGATTTTCAAAACAGTTTTAGATTTTAGAGTTTTAATAAGCAATACAGGACGTATAGTTGCCTACTTTCAATGTTACTAATAAAGAATTACACTTTGTTTGCTTGTGGGTTGAGGGTAATCTCCAGAACTATCATACCAATCCAATAATTCTTCCACCAGCTAATATAGACGAGGTTTAACTGCATGCAGCGAACGAAACCACAGGCGGGAGATAAATAATAAATATACAGCCTTACTTATAAAATGTCGCTAACTAATACATAGCCACCTATCAACTGAATAGCTCTCACGCCCTTGATCTATGATTAACTTTTAATTAACAACCCGCCGCTGATACATAACTATTATTCAGCAAATACTCAACATTGAGTAACTTTAATATGTCTTTTCCTGATTTGTCGCTAATGAATACTTAGCTAACTCTTAAATATTTGAGACTGATTTATAAGCAAGCGTGATAGAGCTTACCTTTAGGTCCAGCTCGTTTGAATTCACGTGTCACACTTGATTATAAATATTACTGACTAGTTAATAAGTAAGCCTGCTAAGCCTACTTTAAGGTCCAGCCCGCTTGAATGCACGTGTCATGCGCACGGCGAATGACCTTCGGTAGATGAAGGTTTTGTGTACAAGTGTCGAGGTCTATACGCTTCATAGAGTGCGTGAACACGTGGCATTGCACGTTATGTTGTATATCCATGACAGCCACCATGGTCAGTTGTGAGTTGTCAGAAGCGTCAACTATAAATCTATGGTCAAAGGCATTCTAGTAGTTTGTAAGACTGGCATTTTGCTGGTGATGTATGTACATATGTATGTAGCAGTGTAAAGCGAAAATGTTTATTTTTAAATACGATGTTTTTACGTTGTTATAATTTTCACTAGTAACAAATATTCGCAGACCAACGAATATTTTTGAAGTGAAAACTTCTTTAGCGGCGTTGTGCACTTTTTTGTGATGGGTAAAAAATGTTAAACTCGCGTCAGGACACGACCTGATCGAAAATTCGTAAGACGGAGGGAGAATTGTCATGTTTGTGTACGATAGCGCAATAAATGAATATTGTATTTTACCACATAAATGATAGTACTTTTATACTGATAATTAAAGCAATTCGTGCAAAATTATTCCCTAACCATTCCAAAATATCAAAAATGCACAACGTTAATATTCAAGTTTTCACTTCTGCCGGCACTCCCGGAGTGCAACTCGTTGTTTTTTTATTTAATTGGATATATTGAGGAAATTTTCAGAGTATGCTATAATGTTAACAAATATGTGTCAATCTGCTGTGAAAAGGCCTTGAGCCCAGCAGTGGGCTAGTTCATGTACAGTATTGTTATTATTATTAATTGTCTTTTTAACACTAAGATGCCAAATCTTAGATATTTTTGTTAAGAGTACACACTGAAAAAATTCACTAACTCTTATCGAATAGTATAGGACTATGAGAAGAGCAATTAATCTAGAATTTTAATATAAGTAAATTGACGTCTTTACCTAAAATTTCTTAGCTCAAAAATACGATATTGTGATTTTGGCTCGATCATAATTATTTTCGAAAACACCTCTGAAAAATTACTATTTTTGAAATTACAAGGAAGTTACACTGTCATTATGCTTAGGAATTACTCAAATATATTCGTAACATCAATATTAGTAATTTGCTAGCTCCTTAATGGAAATAAATAACTAAAACCAATCATTTTTAAATAATATTGTAAGTTTTTAACAAATAACTTTTAAGCGCTCTCGATCATTGCGGGCGCATCGCAATTTTAGACCTTATGACCGCTCTTTAACTATTGATACACAATGAGTGTCAATGAGTACAAACAGTTCTAAACGATAATTTTCGCGGTGTCCCCTTAATGTTTAATCAATAATTTTTATTAACATTATTATTTTTAAATTTGAATATTAAATTTGTCTAATTATCCAATGTTACTGCTTTATCTTTAAAACCAATGGCATTGGTTAATTCAAGAAGCGGTTATTTTAGTGAAGTGTAGTTGTATTACTTAATCAAATAAATATAAATTGGTTTGTATGTTTGTCTATTAAGGATAATATTTAACTGTAGTTGCCTTGACATACAAGCCGTTACGTAATACCAGTTTATTTTATTTTAACTGGCCGCTTTATAAATAGTAGGTATCTTATATAGTTTTATGACAATGACGTTACATGTATAAAGAACAATGGCAGAAACTTATATTTAATTTTTTTTAGCGTCTTAAAATTACATTTATACAAAAGCTAATTAACATATATATTATGAATTTTAAAATGAATATCCATTTATGTACAGGCCACACAAAAACTATGTATATAAAAGAAATAAATTGACCTTTTTCAAAATGTATGCAATGTCACTCGGTAAAAAAATGTTATCAGCTACCTAAGATTTTTATATAGAATAATATTATCATCATCCCTATAATTATGTAGTTGAATTAATTATTTATTTATATTTTATTTAGGATACCTACCGCTTATTCAAGTGTGTTTTAAAACATGTACAGAATCTTTTAGTCTTTTATTGATAGTATTACGTTGCAAAAATGGCAACTGTCAAGTGCACTTCCGGTCGATTTATCGTTTCGTTGGGTGTTGTGTTGGTGACTCTTGCGCATCGCTGTAATCGTTCGTGTGTTTTTGCTTCTTATTTTCTAATAACCCGGACTGCTTAAGGACTCTGATTTCACAACTTAACCGAACTGACCACTGTATACGCCTAAGGATTTCGATATTCCTTCTACGTGACATTGTGCTATTCCTCTCGGACTTCGATTTTGCCTTGTAAGTTATTTGATTACCGCTACCGCCATGGGAAGTCGGTATCAGACCCACACGGATTCTGTGTGCAAATTGCAATATATGTGTCAATACTCTTCGCCGATACCATGCTTTGGACCTAGATACGAGAGTTGCCGCATTGCTTGCCAGCTGGGTTTATCCACATATCGTAAGTATACATTATTTACAAACTAGTAGGTAGTTGAAATTATCGATCCACAAGCCAAGTATGTACTTATGTACCATTATACATAAATAAATGCAATGAAATAAAAACAAACCTTTCGGTAGGTATACATTGAAGGGATAGACATAGTTTAAGCTAATTAGTATTTCATGCATTTATACGAGTGGGTGCACAATAAAGTAATTACTGAATCACGATAGACATACTAAGTCCCAGGAGTGGGGTCTAATGGACTATGATCCTATTTGCTAGTAGAAAGTGTTCAAATAAACATAAAAAAAAGTTATAATATCAGTTTATGCTAATGCTATAAATGCTACGTTAGATATGAATAAAAATAGCTATCGAGCTGCCGACTCCTAATCGCAGCTATTTCGTATCACGTATTAGGTATTGCATTTTTCAAGGTTAATTATGAGCCAATACATTACGCCGACGTAATATACCTATTGACAATACAATTTATGTTCAATAAGAACAAATAGATCAGTAACAATTCAGTTTTCTAATGTGACGTAAGACATAACCTATAAAAATTCAAAACCAAAATTCTTTGCTTCCTGACCTCGTCTAATGAAAAAACTTACATATTTAGGCTCAGCAATTGATGCTTAATTTTTTAAGTATTATTTTTTAGTACTTCTTTTGAGTACCAACTAAAATAATGTATGAGAATCTGCCATTGTTCTTTAAAATTAATATCATATTAATTATTCTTTGATATTAAACTACTATATACGGATTTTATCGCGTTGTTTATTTGACACTATTACAAAATTTTACGCAGAATGAACTCAAAGTATCATGAATGAACCACAGCTAGACTTCATGATACTTTGAGCTCATTCTGCGTAAATAGAAACACCCATGATTAAATTATGTTCGGGTACTTTGAAATAACTACACTGGAACATTGAGACAACAGCCATCTTAGTTTCCCCGTGACCATGGTTGCTGAAAAGCAACCGAAACGTCGGGGAAAGTGCAAACACAAATATAAATAGTATAATAGTATAGTAATAGTATAAATAGTTTTAATAGTTTCAATAATTTAATTAGCTTAAAAATTTGTAAAGTTTAATAGTGATTATAGTAGTGTAACAGATTTCAAAATTTTGTAATAAAGTGTCAAATAAACATCGCGATAAAATCCGTATATAGTAGTTTAATTTCAATGAATAACATTCGCGTAAACAGAAGACAATATTATATTTATTCTTACTATTCTTATAAACGAACTAGCTTAGTAAGCTTATGCACGTGTGATTCAGATTAGAAGAACTTGTCAAAATTCAGTGATTCGGTATTTTATTCGAATTCTATATACTTTTTTATAGTCGAACTCTTAGAGTCGACTATTAAACGCGGGTTCGATTTAGGTACAACCTAATTAAATAAAGGTTTGGACTGAATTCAAATTACATTAACTTAAAGTTTGCACATAGATCTGTCCCCGAGCAGGCTGAAGCCGCCGACAAAAGCTATAATCTATACTAATATTATAAAGCTGAATGAAGAGTTTGTTTTTGTTTGAATGCGCTAATCTCAGGAACTACTGATTCGATTTGAAAAATTCTTTTAGTTTTGGATAGCCTATTTATCGGGGAAGGCTATAGGCTATATAACATCACGCTACGACCTACGGGGGCAGCGCAGTAACGATAAACGCGGGTGAAACCGCGGAAACATCTAGTCCTTACTTACTTATTTAATATTATAAATTCGAAAGTAACTCTGTCTGTCTATCTGTCTGTCTATCTGTCTGTCTATCTGTCTGTCTATCTGTCTGTCTGTTATCTTTTCACGGCTAAACCACGCAACCAATTTAGATGAAATTTGGTACAGATATAGTTTAAAACCTGAGGAAGGACATTGGCTACTTTTTATTGATGTAGGTACCACGTGCGAGGAGCCCCGCGCAAAAGCTAGTCTTTACTAATATTATAAATTCGAAAGTAACTCTCTGTCTGTCTGTCTGTTACCTTTTCACGGCTAAACCACTCAACCGATTTAGATGAAATTTGGTACAGATATAATTTAAAACCTGGGGAAGGACATAGGCTTCTTTTTATTGATGTAGGTACCACGCGGGCGGAGCCGCGCGCAAAAGCTAGTCCTTACTAATATTATAAATTCGAAAGTAACTCTGTCTGTCTGTCTGTTTGTTACCTTTTCACGGCTAAACCACTCAACCGATTTAGATGAAATTTGGTACAGATATAGTTTAAAACCTGGGGAAGGACATAGGCTACTTTTATTGATGTAGGTACCACGTAGGCGGAGCCGCGCGCAAAAGCTAGTATTCTATAATAGTGAAATGACTTGCAAGTTTTGTCATCTGACGCATCTATAATATTCATTCATACAAATTTTACTATTGGCGCCTGTTTTATTATACCTATACACAGTACAATCACAATATATTAGCAGTTTATTCTATAAATATAGAAGTTAACATATTGGTGTTTATTTTACACCTTGTTAAGAAACTGTTAGCAGATTTTTTTATACACATACTAGTTTTTGCCCGCGGCTCCGCTCGCGTTAATTTAGAATTTGACAATCAATTCGGGTTGTACTTTGCTTGTAATAATTTAATTCAATCATGATTCGAAAGAATGTGGCGCCATCTATTATCATAAGAACGTTATTGTTGTTTTCCTCGTGAACAGTAATTTTTTTGCGGGGTGAAAGGTAGACTATGTCCGTTTCTGTACACCTGACAATGTATATACAAAATTTCAAGATGATCGGTTCAGTGGTTTAGGCGTGAAGTGGTAACAAACAAACAAACTCATTTTCACTTTTATAATATTAGTTAGGATTAGGATTAGAATGTATTTGTCTCTATAGCCTTGTTATTTTACGGTTGCCAATCAATCCATAGCAGTCCACTGGTGGACATAGGCCTCTCCCATTTTAGCCACAACATCCGGGCTTCCGCCTCCCGCATCCATGGTAGCCATTGTTTTTAATAATAATCGAGGTAGGGTTACTGTTGGCCAGGCTGATGGTAAACGCTTACTGTAGCTTATGTTCGCTTGCAATACCAAGTGTGTCACCTGTGCCTCGCCGAACCTAGAGATAAATGTAATATGGTCAGATAATGACTGCAAGGATGGCGTAGCGGTTTAAGTGTTCGCCTCGCCGAGCGTTGTGGGTTCGATCCCTACACGAAATATTCAGAGAACGGACATAAATAACACTCAGACTCGGAACACTATTTGTGGATCACACAATTTTTGTTCCGTGTGTACATCGAACCCACAACACTTAGCACAGTGGCAGTGGCGAGCCGACCACTTAAACCATTAAGTCATCCGTGCAATCTTATAAGATTGCACTTATAAACGACTAGCTGTTACCTGCGACTTCGTCCGCGTAGATTTTAACTAAAAAGTGTTTGTCTCCGCGGTACCCTATTTTTTTTGTAAAATCATGGTAGCCTAAGTTACTCCTTATAACATTAACTATCTGCCAGTGTCAGTCAAGTCCCGTCAAAATCGGTTCAGCCGTTTCGGAGATTAGCCGGAACAAACAGACAGACAAAAATTTAAAGAATAGATGTTTTCGTATAGGTACCTTATATACTTTCATATGCATTAGATAAAAAGCTGTTCTTTTGACATTACAAACAGACACTTCAATTTTATTTATTTGTATTGATAAAGAGACCTATAGTTAACCTACACTAATAAACGTCAAAGTATAGTGGTTAGTGAGTTCGCTTAAATTACTGAAGTTACATTTAGGTTACTTGTATGTAGGTACCTATGCAGTTTTTATTGTCAGTTAATTATCCCTAGATCAACATGCGTCGTTAAAATGCACATTAAACTGCATTTACAGCTACTGAAATCGTTTTAGTTTTCTACTAACTGCGCCCGCAATTTTATTATGCACCGTGTTGTAACGATTCGAATTTTTACTCATCGTATTACTTGCGTTGTAAAACACCATGTTGGTATTCGAAGTTTAGAAAAGACACAAAACTATTGTTAAAATGGATTTGATGTAGAAAGCATGCACCATGAAAGTTTCTTGTTGTACGAATTTTATTTTTACTTTTTATAATACGATAGCCTAGTGGGAAACCGTTAGACTGCCACGCAGAGGTCTCGAGTTCGAACCCAAGGCGCGCATCTCTGACTTTTCGAAGTTATGTGCGTATTAAATAGTTAATTATCGCTTGCTTTAACGGTGAAGGAAAACATCGTGAGGAAACCTGCATGTCTGAGAGTTCTCCACAATGTTCTCGAAGATATGTGAAGTCTGCCAACCCGCACTAGCCAGCGTGGTGGACTATGGCCTA
Source organism: Catocala sponsa (assembly GCA_963564715.1). Lineage (NCBI taxonomy): Eukaryota > Metazoa > Arthropoda > Insecta > Lepidoptera > Erebidae > Catocala > Catocala sponsa. The sequence goes on along the minus strand of OY751343.1, from coordinate 23,223,037 downwards.
ACCCTTCTCACAGTGAGAAGAGGCCCGTGCCCAGCAGTGGGACAGTTTAATAATAATAATAATAACAGACAGAGTCCATAATGTTAGTAACAATTTTTCTTACGCTATGTTAGTACATAATTATATAAAACAGATTAAGAAACTACCTACTTAACCAAGACTCGAACGAACCCCTTCATTATGTCGGAGTCATACTTTTCAGAAATGACCTTTAGGATGCCATTAGTGCTACTCCTCACTCTTGTAAGTAAGGAAGCCACCCGTTTGCGGACTATAGCATGGAAGCCATCGACTCTCGTTTCTGCAAACATTTTCGAGGCGCTACAAAAGCGGGGCAGGCCTAATACAGAGCTGATATTATTATTATTATTATTATTTTATAAAATGTAATCTCCCGCGCTACCCACCCTTAATCGCGGAAAGCTTTACAAATGTTTCAACAACGGATACCAAGAACACTCTTACTTGGAACAGTTATAAGTACATCGATCAAATCTTTCTCCAGTGTTCCCACAATAATGCGTTAACCACTGCGCCAATGCCCAGCAGTGAACTATAATAATGATTGATTGATAGCAGTATTGCATCCTCCATCAACAGCAACTCCCACTTAATATTCGAGTGTAATGCAACACTGTAGTTCATCATAATACGGCAATCGCGGTGGACGGGCGGCCATGCTTAAGCATTAATGCACCGAGCTGGTTGTGGCCACTTCCTCTGCAATCATTGCAAATAATCGTTATTAGCTCATCGAGTATCAGGCCCGACACTTGAGCAATTTGCAAAAACATTACTTGCTTTTTAGGGTCTTGTAGAAACAACAACATATTATACATACTGAAAAGATTTCGATTGCCTTTATCTTTTAAAGTATACTATTACTAGCGGTCGCCTAGTGCTCGAAATTCGACCAAAGTTTGCGTGTAACATATTGTTGAAATAATTGTCATTATATATTGATATATGTAACCATAGTTACGCGCTTCGACTGCGTGTGTCAATCAAATGCATGGTTGTGTGCGTGTAGTGCTTTTTCAATAATTTAATGTATTTCTAATGCATATGTTATATAAATATTAGGATTCGCCCCTCCTTCTCCATATAAACTTTAACTGTGCCAAATTTCATACTCCTCCGCCCGCGCAATTTTCGTAAAAAGGGGTACAAAGTTTTTGCTTCACGTATTAATATATAGATTAGGGTTTTATAATTTAAAACTACAGAAAAAAATTATCAGCCTTTCAAAATTTTCAGCTTTATATTGCTGATTGTACCTCAAAAGGAAACACGCCGAATTCTTATGACAAAATTTTTGTTTGAGATGTCGTCAATCGCTTTATGGCAGTAAGAAAATACTGAAATGTGTTTATTGGCTGCTTGGTGAAGACTGTATAGGTTATAAACGCTGTGAACTGTTTTAAAAGTATGATGTCTAGTGTCTCTCTAATGTCTAAGTAATAATTCTTGAATCACACGTACGATTGTGGTATATTTGATTTGAAGCCACAATACTTGGGGCTACAGAACTACATGATAAATCACTGCATCATCCGTGCAGACAACTGTATGTATAATAATTAGCATGTAAATGATCCCGTTGTTTTATTGGCACGTGCATATAACGGTGAGATCGTGACTTTAACCTACAAGTAAAAAATGCATACTTTCTTCTATATTGCTGTGACATTTAACCTCTAAGTCGTAAACGTACGCCGTCTCGGGTTTATTATGTCATATCGTGATCTTGATTGAAGCTGACAAGAGGTGTTTTTTGTGCTGAGACTTGTCTCGTCACTATATTTACATATCTACATGACAGACAGCAGCGAGAGACTAGTGGGAAACCGTTAGACTGCAACGCAGAGGTCTCGAGTTCGATCCCAAGGCAACCTCTCAATTTTCGTAGTTATGTGTGTAATGAAAATGTTAATTATCCCTCGTTTTATCGGCGAAGGAAGACATCGTGAGGAAGCCTACACCTCTGAGAGTTAGGTATCTTTAATCTTTTTGAAAAGTCAAAGTCAAAGTCAAAAATAATTTACTCATTTAGGTCACAAAGTAATACTTATGAACGTCAAAGTATATAGGTTAGTGAGTTTACTATGTTACCGAAGCTGCATTTAGGTTAGTTGCTAGGTTCAGGCAAAGGGTTGAGCCTATGAGAAGAAACCTGCAAGAAACTCACGGCCTGAATGAGTGAAGTCTGCCAACGCACTAGGTCAGCATATTGGACTGGCCTAACCTTTCTCATACTGCGAAGAGCTCCGTGCCCAGCAGTAGTACAGTTTAGTTAGTTTAGTTTTTATGATAGACTGATTCGATGGCAACGAAATTTGATCCGAGCGAATACGTACGTTGCGTTTTGTCTTATTTGTATCTGACGCTCTAAGTTTACCGTAGTCGTGCTTAGGATATGTTTCGTGGCTCTCATTTTGAATTGATTTTTAGGTATGTTCAAGACTGTCTGCCATAGGATAACGTTGATGCTTGTATAAAATATAACTTTTTTAATTAATCGAACGATCTGAATAAGAATAATCAGAGGTGGCGCGCAGAAGTGTAAATGTGCACCCTGCGTTTAGCAAATCGCAAATTGTTAGAGATACAGATGCGGAAATAAAATTCATGGGTTGTGCGTATCTTAGTATCCTTTGGAATCCTTTTTTCAACACGTCAACTATCGAGCGGTCATACGTTTGTCCGCAAAAAATTAGTCACAAAAAGAAAACAGACAAACGTATGTCCGCTCGACACTTGACTCGTTAATGAGTCAAGTGTCGAGCGGATATACGTATGTCCGTTTGTGTATTGTTTGCACAATGAATTTTTCATTTTTTTCTGTATTTCCCCTTGACGCTCAAGACGTTAATATGATTATTTATTAATTACTTTATTTGCTGAGTGAAATAAGAGGAAATACAAGCACAAGATTATTTCGAGTAGCGCATATCATTGTCTTCTGCCAATAATGTCAAGTAATACTGGGGCATCTGCGAAACATTTCGGTATCTTCGGCATTTTAATTTCACTCACAAACACGTAAAGACGCCAGTCGTTTGGTTAACTTTAATAAATATAGGAAGCACTGCCACTTTAAACATCGAGCACAATATTGCAAGCCAATACTCAAATTGTAATAATCCACTAGCATTACGAAAAGACGAAATAAAAAAGACAAAAGCAGCGACAACTCTCCATTTTTATGACAACATTTATCGAGTACTTGCTATGATGACACCTTCGTGTTACATTTTGTATAGCACGTGTTATGCCTACAGCATATCTTCTTTATATATATAATTCTTCTGTACGTGTGTTGACAGTGAACTCCTCCTAAACGGCTGGACCGATTTGAATGAAACTTTTTGCGTGTGTTCAAGTGGATTCGAGGATGGTTTAGAACAGTTTTTTTGTCTCTTTTGTGCAGGACGACGTCTGTCGGGACAGCTAGTCTTATATAAAGTTATTATACAGAGTGATTTTGAAATCGTGTAATTCCTTTTAACCTCGCATTCCTCGCATTTCCTCGCAAAGAAATAGGTGATATAGAACAACCCTGACGATATTTCTTTTTTATTAGAATCATGTTTTTGGAGAAATTAATGTACTTACCGATTTTTTTCGTGAAATTGTTTCTAATAGTCATATGTATGTTAACCACCCGACGCAATCATATCTTACTAATTAAAAAAAAAACAAAATAACTGATGTCGAAAATAATAAGGGGCAATAAAAAGGACCGAACGTTATTATTTATGACATTAACTAGTTTTCACCCGCGGCTTCGCTCGCGCAAAAGTAGGTTAGGTAAGGTTAGGTTTGCAACACTTATTTTTTCTGGATGAAAGGTACCCTATGTCCTATTCTGTACCCCTGACAACGTCTATGCAAAATGTCATGTCTATCGGTTGAGTAGTTAAGGCGTGAAACCGTAACAAACAAACTCATTTTCGCATTTATAATATTAGTTAGGATTAGGGTTAGGATTATTGACATGTTTTTTTTTAATTAGTGAAAATTAATTTTGTCTCGGTTAACATATGACTATCTGAAACCATTTCACGAAAAAAACGGTACATTAATTTTCTAAAAAAATAATTCTAATAAAAAAAGATATGGTCTGGGTTATTCTATACCACCAGTAGAATGCGCGGTTAAAAAGAATTACATGATTTCAAAATCATCCTGTATATGTATATACATACATGTATACCAGCTGAGTAAAGAATATCAGAATTTCACTAAACAATGCCATTGAAAAATAGTAAGATAATTGAGTTAATAAGTACCGTAAGATAATTTATGATGTTTAATAACGGCCATAGCCCGGTGATGATAGGTTTACTTACCATTTATACTGTCAATTGGAATATTAATACATTAACCTTGAAAGTTTTTTATTTCGCACTGTTTTGTTTGTCGGATGACTGACTTTAAACTTACTGTTTAAGTAATTACATGGTATGTTTGGTGAAGTGTTGTCCGCGTGAAATACTGGACGGGATTTGTTTTAAACAAGAAGAGGGCTATCTTGCGTATTGGCATTTATACTTCGGATAGGATACTTCGGATATACTTATAGGGATAGCGTTGTAATAATAAAAATTGGGGCAGTCTTTGGAGACTGCCGATAGAAATGAAAACTTTAATCCTTGATCATAAACACTTCTTTATAAACCAAAAATAACGCAAAAATGGAAAGCGGTCGGTGACGATGACGCGAGTTCCATAATTTTTGATCAGCCATGAAGTGCTCAACGCGCCTAAAGAAGTTTTCACTTCAATTTAAATTTTAATGCTTTATTGCTCTCCATATGTAATTACATGTTGTTACAAAAAATAATATAAAAGACCAAATATGGACCCTGTCGGGCACGGCAACATAGATAGAAGAGAAGAAAGGAGGAAGCCAATGGTATAATTTTTAAAATATTGCAACAATAAATAAATTAAAATTAATTAAATGGAAATAAGTAATCAAAAATTTTAGTAAAAAACACGGCTGCTGAGTAAATACTGATTTATTAAGATTAATTACATATTTATATATTGTACAGTCATAATTCTATCGAGTAAAATACAGATAAGTATATACACACCACAGTTTACAGGTGACAGACAGAACCGACTTATTAAATATTTAGCGGATACTTTTCTAGTTTTTTATATTTCCTACTTCTTAGTCCCATCATTGTATTTATGCTTATCTTATAAACATAGAAAGAAACGAAAAGAGAGCGTACTCCTTTTTAAAAGGCCGGCAACGCACTTGTGACTCCTCTGGTGTTGCAGGTGTCCATGGGCGGCGGTGATCGCTTACCATCAGGCGATCCGTCTGCTCGGAAAAAGAAAGCCAAATAGTGTTATAAATGCAAAAATTTGTTAAGATGTTGATATTCAACCACGCATAAACCGTGAAGATCCATTGGAGTACCAAGCAGGGGTATTGAGTTTGATCCTACCTTCTCTAACCTCTACCTTTACGAAGTTATGTGCGGCTTGAATAGTTACGCTCGATTTAACGGTAAACGAAACATTGTACGGAAACCGGCATACCTGAGAGTTCTACATAATGTTGCAATCGCATTCACTACCGCCGTGACCGATGCAAATACAAGACCTAACTGAGGAATGACACCGGGCACCTTATAATCAGTAGCGAGCGTAAACACAATTTCTTTTTTTGAAGTTTATGCTTTAGGCGCATTGAGCACTTCTTGGGTGAACAAAAATTATAGAACTCGCGTCATCGTCACGCTTCCACGCTTTCCATTTTTGAATTATTTTAGAATATTCATAATATCTCAGAAATGGTGCGTCCTACGCAAAAAATAACGAAATTTTGACACCCTTAATAACACCTAACAGAGTATCAGGAACTAGCATTAAAGAAGTGTTTATGATCAAGGATTAAAGATTTTACTTCTATCGGCAGTCCCCAAAGACTGCCCTAATTCTTTTTTTTCTTGTGGTTAGTGGCCAACCTGTTGTTAAGAGACATAAACTAATGCCATGGTATTATAGATCTGTCGTTTCTGAGATCTTATTCTTACGCACGTGTGTATGTCACTGAACTCCTCCTAAACGGCTGGACCGATTTTGATGAAGTTTCTTGTGTGTTATTGTGTGCATCCCTAGATAGTTTAAATTTAAAATTGGACCCGAAAGGTGGCGCAACCATAGGATTGCAAGCCAGTGTTTAGGCAAGACAACATCTATCGGTTCCGTTAGTACTTATATATTAAATCAGTAGAGTTTGTTTGTACATACTAATCTCTGGAACAATCAGACGGTTTATGTATATAATAAAAAGGATTTTAGATGCAAATTATAGGCTATATAACATTGCGAGACACGAGAGTGAAGCAGTAATTAAAAATATGAGTGAAACCGCGCAGGTCGGCTGGTACGATTGTAGAAGTACAACTTTTCTAGTTTTGAATCGGCTACCTTATTTTAGTAAAGTCATGTCTGTTGACAGTACGGTACGGCCACTTCACGTACGGTGCTTTATCTAAACAGGTATCAGAGGACCAGATTACACGACTTTAGAAATTGTCGTATGACCCCACAGAAACTAGGACTATCGTCAAGTAAATAGACGTCTGAAGAAAGTATTAAAAGTTTACAGTTATAACACACTAGATGTTGCCGCGGTTTCACCCGCGTTTATCGTCACTGCACCGCCCCTGTGAGTCGTAGCGTCATGTTATATAGCCTATAGCCTTCCTCGATAAATAGGCTACCCACACTAAAATAATTTTTCAAATCGAACCAGAAGATCCTAAGATTAGGGCGTTCAAACAAACAAACTCTTCAGATTTATAATTTTAGTATAGATTAATATAAACACAGGAGATTTAGTTTACATTAAAACTATTTTGAAGATAAATTGACTTGTTTATAGAAAGGCAACTCCCTTTACAGTTCATTGGATAAGGCATCGGATTTGCAATCGCGAGATCATTAGTTCGAATCCTACCTATTGAATTATCGATGTGAGTACTCCTAACACTGCTTGTGCGATAAGAAATAATTTATAAACCAAATAGACTCCAGTCGAGTCTCCCGTGGACCCCTGGGGGTCCACCTGAACCACTTTGGGAACTAATGGTTTAAAGTAACATTTATTTTAATTTCTAAAACCATCCACGTCTCGCCACCTACAGTTGTAGTGCCCGCGTAAGAGGAAAATAACCGCGACTACTGGACACTGTTCCAGACTCCGTGCTGTAACTAACACTTCAGCAGAAAATACCAGTAACTCCGCTCAGGAATCGAACCAGAGAACTCATTCACAACATTCGCATTGACTACGGCTGCGCCACCGACCAGAACGACTGATATTCGAGCATTATCAAGTGTTTTAGGTGAACCTACATCAAAACCAACTGTAGCTATTTATAACATGTTTTTGCACAAATGATTTCTATCTCTGATAGTTAAATTAGTATAGATAACGATGGGACTGACATCTTATTGTTAAAATAAAAAGCCCTAAAAATAAAAACGGGTTGCACTCCGGGAGTGCCGGCAGAAGTGAAAACTTGAATATTAACGTTGTGCATTTTTGATATTTTGGAATGGTTAGGGAATAATTTTGCACGAATTGCCTTAATTATCAGTATAAAAGTACTATCATTTATGTGGTAAAATACAATATTCATTTATTGCGCTATCGTACACAAACATGACAATTCTCCCTCCGTCTTACGAATTTTCGATCAGGTCACGTGTCCTGAGGCAAGTTTGACAATTTTTACCCATCACAAAAAAAGTGCACAACGCCGCTAAAGAAGTTTTCACTTCAATAAAAAAGATTAAAAATAAAGCTATATCAGCGCATGTAGCTTATAAATTGATTTTAGTCTATAATAAATTATAGACTACATAACTTAATTATATATATCGGTGTTCTAAATAATAATCTATCGATGCATTTCGGCTTTAGAAAGTATATAATACTTCTAGGCTTAACTAGGAATGTCTATAATAACTGTGAATGACATTGGGAGCTTCGTAGATGTAGAGCGTTCATTTTATGGCATTCGAGGCACATCCGTTGTATGTTATGTATGTTTCGAAGACTCGAAACGTGTACGATACTTTGATGGCGTAGTTTAGTGTAACCGACTGCCTAAAGTCGCGGGTTCGGTTCCGGCACAAGTCAAACATTTGTGTGCATGAACATGGATGTTTGCCTTGATCTGGGTGTTTCTATGTATAATATGTATTTACAAAAAGAAAAGTATATATGTATGTTTATCCATTGTCTAGTACCCCATAGTACAAGGTCTGCTTAGTGTGGGCTAGATGATGTTGTGTCTATGTGGTAGAATATTATAAATGCGAAACAAACCCAACGCATATGGGTATGAGCTACTTGAAAAGCCAGACAATGTTTTCAGCTGAACAAAACGGTCCACTTAATACAATATATCGTCTGCCTAGACCGCAAGCGAAGCGAAACGACAGTGATTAAACTCATTAAACCTCTGCGCTCCGTCCGATATTGCGAATTTACATTCTAGACGCAAAAAGATACTTTCGATTAGCGGTCTATTTCGGCTCAGCGTTTATACTTACTATAAACTTAATATGTTTGACTGAACAGTTAGAATATCTTGAAATGTCAGAAATAATTAAAAACGTATTGTGTCTGGGCGCCGCGCCGGTGTGCCGCTGCGACACCTTAAAAGTAGATCATAATCTTTCTTATGTAACAGGCAAACAACTAAATATATATAGACTATTTTTCTTACTTGTCTTTTTCGATAAACAAACATTAAACATTATTTAGAGACGGGTTTCTATCGATATAGAGTCCTCCTTTATATAATACTTGTTTTACCCGCGGCATCGCTCGCGTTAACCTACATTTTGCCGATCCCAAAATTATTAGGGTACAAAAAGGACCCTATAATTCATCCCAAACGTAGGGTTCTTTTCTGTACCCCTAACAACGTGTATCTACACGAACTTTCACGAAGATCGGTCAAGTATTTAAGGCGTAACGCGTAACAAACATACAAAATAACAAACAAACTCATTCGCATTCATAATATTAGTTAGCCAACTCCACTTCCACACGTGGAGTATGACATTTAAGACTCGATGGCGTAGTGGTTAGTGTAACTGACTGCCACGCCTGAGGTCGCGGGTTCGATTCCCGCACAAGTCAAACATTTGTGTGCATGAACATGGATGATTGTCTTGGTCTGGTGTTTATATGTATAAAATGTATGTTTATCCATTGTCTAGTACCCATAGTACAAGCTCTGCTTAGTTTGGGTTAGATGATGTTGTGTGTATGTGGTAGAATATTATTGTTATATTATATTAAGACTAAGTTCGGTCTAGCTAGCGAGATTCATAATTTCTAAGGTCGCCGTCATCGAAATAGATGAAGCCATTTCTTTCTTAAATATATAAGTAAATAAAAATCTATAAATAAGTATGGATTAATCGTGTCTGTCTAGAAATATAGTAGACCGGTTAGACAGGACGTTCCAAAGCCAGGCTGACCATCTAAAAACTGGCAGAGAACTGTATGTAGAAAATAGCAGTAGTGACTTCGTATAACAAATTTTAAGAAGGCTATCTCCAGCAGTGAACTGCCAGAATGTTAATCCTAACTAATGTTATAAAAGCGAAAATGAGTTTGTTTGTTTGTTACCTTTTCACGCCTAAACCACTGAACCGATCATTCTGAAATTTTGAATATATGTTGACAGGTGTGTAGGAGGTTATGAACAAAAACACACGAACAGTTTTTATACTTGTAATATATTTTCCTTTATAATTTTATTCTTACTAGGAAGCTAATACACGTCTTGTCTAGAGCACAGTCTACAACAGAATGAGGCGAGCGAATAATCAATTGACCAAGTGCATAAACTGTCAAATTAAAACCAAACGGATGTGTATAAAACACAGTACAATAAATCAATATAACAACTGTATTAATTTATGCATACACATTAAATAATGCTTAATAAATTCAATAAGGTGTACAGAAACTGACATAGGTTACCTTTAATCCCGAAAAAAATTACTGTTCCCGAGAAAAACAATAATAACGTTCTTATGATAATAGATGGCGCCACGTGTCTTTCTAATCATGATTGATTTATATTATTACAAGCAGAGTACAACCCGAATTGATTGTCAAATTCTAAATTAACGCGAGCGAAGCCGCGGGCAAAAGCTAGTAGTTAATAATATCAAACCTGTATATAAACTGTCCCACTGCTGTGCACGGGCCTCTTCTCAGTGTGAGAAGGGTTAGGCCATAGTCCACCACGCTGGCTTAGAGCGGGTTGGCAGACTTCACATATCTTCGAGAACATGATGGAGGATTCTTAGACATGTAGGTTTCCTCACGATGTTTTCCTATACCGTTAAAGTTAACTAATTAATACGCACATAATTTGCAAAGTCAGAAGTGCCTTGAGATCGGATCCGAGACCTCTGTATAGCAATCTAACGGTCTTCGACTAGGCTATCGATGATACATACAGGTTTAGGTATAGCTAAATAATTTGTCTTGAAATTGCATTTTTAATTAGGATTAAATATAACCACCAAAAATACTGATTGCACAGCTAAATATGCTTACTAAAATATATCATAACGAGCGCCTATACGCCTCAAATCACTTGATTTCCATCTCGGAAGGCTTAGGTTATGTTAGGTTCCTTTTTAAACCCACCCAAAAATAGTGAGGACGTCGACTTAGTTTGATCTCTTTAAAATATTTTAGTAAGCATATTTTGGTGTGCAATTAGTATTTTTGGTGGAACAAAGGCAAATAATTGAGGAACAGTTAAATACTACCCTTTTTAATTGAGCGTCTGTAAAATGATTGCTCCAAGTTCTTGCTTGAACGGTATTTATAGATGCAATTAATTTGTCTAATTGGTTATCAATCGCTTATGTAGGTCTGTGCTTAATACAATGCTGAATAAAATTATAATTCATTTAAAAGATAATCAAGCCATTCTTAGTCTGAGATGAACCTATTATTTCGAAGATTTAACTAATTGCATGGCTGACGCATGAGTAAATTTTTTGTCGAGTCGCTATCAACGTGACTTAGGTAATACAATAGATACAAGTACTGAACTAGGTAATACTCCCCGTACTGGGCATAATTCCTAGGCTGCAAAGGACATCCACACTCGGAACAATTATTTATGGATCAGAAAATTTTTGTGCCGTATGGGGATCGAACCCACAACACTCGGTGCAGTAGCCCAGTTAGACTAGAAACAGAGGTCTTAAATCAGTGACGGCAACGTGCTAGCGGCTTTTTTATTTTGTTGCTGGGGCCCGTTCAAGTATAATGTCAGCAAGGTTTTAGTCATTTTAATTGCTTCTCCCGCTTGGCAGCAAAGTAACCAAAGTTATTACCTCCCCTCCACCTTCCGTCCATCCTATGCCAACGTAAGCATTAATATAATTTCATAAAATTTTAGCTAATCCACCAACAAACTTTCCGCTTTAAAGCATATAGAAATACAGATGCCACATATGTATGTATGTTCAATTCAGAATCCACTGAATTTTACAAAAAGTATGTGAAAAGTAATTTAATAAATATTATTGTCGTAATCGCCATTCAAACTCTCCGATCCCCAATATATCAAAAATGCGCAAAGCATAGCTCCTCTGCCCACCTGTTATTTGTGCTTACGTACAATAAGAACGACCCTATCTCAGAAGAAGAGAATGAATCATGGCTACTTAAAATGCTAATTAACGATGAAATACGACATTTTCCAACCAGTGAGTCGGCAGATCTTAGATATAAACATTGTAACACATTATCACTTAGTAGCTCTTCTATAAGAAAGTTATAGAGGAAAATGTCGTAATCATAAACAATATTTAAAAGTTTTATAATACGCTACTTAGCCGCCATACAAAGTATTTATCTCGTGTTTATGGTTTCAGATTTTATAACTGGTGTTGTCGTAAATACGGTTATGGCGCGAATCAATTTCTTTAGAAATCTCGCAAGGCTGGCTTCTATACGATGTATAATCCTTTTTTATGACCCGTTGCTGTAGTTTTATACATTTGACAGTAATATTAGATCGCATATGAGGAGTATATTTTCAAAACCCGCCAAAACGATATCAGAACAAAAGTAATGTTCAGATTGAATATGAAGCTCCTTCGTTGCTTCTATCGCATAGCACTGATAGTTTTCAACAAAACCTACTAAAGTTCTACTAAATCAGCTCACAAAAGTAGCAGTTTAGTACACACACCGCTAAAATAGTTAATTTATATTATGTCTTAAAATATTTTTTTGAGATTTACCATTATTTGGTGAAAAGTATTTTAGAGGATTTTGAAACTAAACTACTCATACAAGGGTAAACTCCCAACTTGTTCGTACGAGCTTATTACACACTAGTCTTTGCAAAGTGTGGACCAACCCTCCAACAATTTTTGGTTGTACAGGATACTAGGCACGCGGCGTATGAAAAAATCAACGGGTTGCACGCCGAGAGTGCCGGCAGAAGTGAAAACATGAATATTAACGTTGTGCATTTTTGATATTTTGGAATGGTTAGGGAATAATTGTGCACGTATTGCTTTAATTATCAGTATAAAAATACTATCATTTATGTGGTAAAATACAATATTCATTTATTGCGCTATCGTACACAAACATGACAATTCTCCCTCCGTCTTACGAATTTTCGATCAGGTCATGTGTCCTGACGCGAGTTTGACATTTTTTACCCATCACAAAAAAGTGCACAACGCCGCTAAAGAGGTTTTCACTTCAAAAAATGCCTAAAACAGTGATAATTCTTACTATTGATACTTGACTTCTAGGTGGCGTATTAAGATGAAACATGCCCTAGATTTTAAGTTAGACCTTCAGCGATACAACTGTAAAAATCGCATTAATTTTTTGTGCAATCGATTTTGTGTGATGCGCGTACATATATGCAGACTGATAAAAATTCTGCAATCAATGTTTAAGGCGTTCATAGTTCTTATAAAGACACCTTACATTATTTGTCTTAAATACCTCTTATTTATGTATATATAAAGAGTATTTAAGATAACTAGCGATCGCCTAGTGCTCGAAATTCGACCAACTGATATATATTATGTCATGTCATTATACTCGTATATTGATATATGTAACCATAGTTACGCGCTTCGACTGCGTGTGTCAAATGCATGGTTGTGTGTGTGTAGTGTTTTTTTATTAATTTAATGTTTTTATTATACATATTTTTTATAAATATTAGCATTCGTCACTTCTTCTCTGAATAAACTATAAGTGTGCGAAATTTCATACTCCTCCGTCCGCCCAATTTTCGTAAAAAGGGATCCAAAGTTTTCGCTTCACGTATTAATATATAGATACATAAGAGATAGTAATATAAATTTAAGATAATAGCGATAGCTCAGTGGGGAGACCAACAGACTGCATTGCAGAGGGACTTGGGTTCGAACCCACGTCGCGCATCTCTAACTGTCGGAAGTTACATGACTTTTCGAAATGATGTGCGTATTAATTGACAATTATCGCCTGCTCCGTGCCTCAGAGAGCACGTTAAGCCGTCGGTCCCGGCTGCCATGATCATCTATGGCAGTCGTCATTGGGAAGTCAGTGCCCTCTAATATCCTGACACTGGTCTAGCTATAGGGTATTGTTAGCCTTTGGGTTGCGGAGGTCAGATGCCAGTCGCTCCGTGTAAAAACTGATATCCAATCAAATCCGGTTAGACTAGAAAGCCGATCCCAAGTGACTTGGGAATAATAAAGGCTAAGGCGAACAAGACCTCTTATATATGTATATACATTAACGGTATCTTCAGCTACAGTTTTATTACATGTATAGATACTAAGGTGAACATAACCTAGTTGCCATAAGCGGTTAGAAATTTCGATCATTGCAATAACGAATTCTATCAATTATTTACCAAATATAGACTCAAAGAGACAGCGGCAGCCGCTCTCTAATTAAACTTAAAACAAGTTTGTGCACATCTAGGTACTATATGTCACTAGATTTATAGAAATCCAATCAGTAGCTTGGGGCATTTTCTTTCCTCCACTTCTAGTCTAACCGGTCGATACTACACGATTACTAGCCTTGGCTACACGATAGGATATCGGAGGGTCCTTGTCTGTAACTTTATTTTATGACGTAAGTGACGTCACATAGTCACACACACACACACACTGATTTGCCTATGCTATTAGAATATACAATTCGTCATAGTCGCAAAACAAGGACGGATTAGATATTTACTTTCTTATTTTTGACGTGAACAAGCATTGAATATGTAACTAAATAAAAAAGAATATGTATACTCTTTATTATATTTAACTATCTAGATACTGAGTTAAAAAAATACCATTAAACTTCGTTTAAATAATTTTAAAGGCTCTCTGGAATGTTTGTGAATATCGGATCAGTCGTTGATCTACAACTGCGACGAAATGTTAGACTATATTAACTTGTGCAATTGAATATAATCTAGAATAATGAAAACTATCTCTGTTTAACCTGTAAAGTTTCGAAATGCCATTCAAAATTAAAACCTATTGTGTCTGGCTGCCGGTGTGCCGCTGCGACTCCATAAGTCAATAGAAATCGATAGAATTACTATTGGGCATAAAAATTCTTGGCAAAGAAATGCTTGTAAGCTACTACGCGAGAATGACAAGTACACGATAAATCAAATAAAAACCATCATAGGGCGACGAATTTCTATGTTTGTAGAGAGCTAAAAAAGTGGTATCTTACGGTTTCTTAAATGAACATATTCGACGTGGTTCGAACTTGTCCTAGAAGTGGCTGTGCTCATGAATAATCAATGATGTTTGCAGAAAAACAACTGGTTTTATTATAATTGCATTCAATCCTAGCTCTTAGGTCAGTGCTAAATTAAAAATAAACGACATTGAACTTTTTGCTGCATTCTTGTGAATTGTAAACACCAATATATATTTGATTATACTACGACTAGATGTTCCCGCGGTTTCACCCGCGTTTATCGTTACTGCGCCGCCCCCGTGGGTCGTAGCGTGATGTTATATAGCCTAAAGCCTTCCTCGATAAATGGGCTATCCAACACTAAAAGACTTGGAACAACTATTTGTGGATTACGCAATTTTCCTCTCGTCTGGTCCCGTGTGGGGATCGAACCCACAACACTCTTTTATTATCCTTTTGTTAATAACTCCTTATTTTATTTCTCTGTCTAATATCTATTAGATAGAGAGGTATAGTTAGGAGTAGGTAGCTTTGATTCGAAATCGCCTTTCTACCATTATTGTTGACCTAAGAAAAATTGAGAGATTCATAATTTATTTCACACTAGCTTTTGCCCGCGGCTTCGCTCGCGTTAATTTAGAATTTGACAATCAATTCGGGTTGTACTCTGCTTGTAATAATATAATTCAATCATGATTCGAAAGACACGTGGCGCCATCTATTATCATAAGAACTTTATTGTTGATTTCCTCGGGAACAGTAATTTTTTTAGGGATGAAAAGTAGCCTATGTCCGTTTCTGTACACCTGACAACGTATATGCATAATTTCAGAATGATCGGTTCAGTGGTTTAGGCGTGAAAAGGCAACAAACAAACAAACTCATTTTCGCTTTTATAATATTAGTTAGGATTCCAAATAGAATAGTGAGCGAAATTATTTATACGCTAGGAAGTAGGCGTGTTCGCATAATTTTATTCCTTATCGCCACGAGAAAGCGATTAAACATGTTTGTAACGGGAAATTATATCTATTCCACGGTCTATGCGTGAATCACGCAGATTCGCAAACGGTTTTATATTGTTTTAATTTCTTTTGGAGGTAATATATCATATGAAGACTTTTTTTGGAAAACAGTTTAGTTTTTTAAAACAGTTACAAGATGGTAAGAGCTCCAAATGTACATTGTAAAATATACAGATTTGAGTCCAAGATAAGATGCAATCTTTTTATCTCAAAACTAAACTTTAGATAGATGGGGAATATGGTAGAAATAAGTTTTTATATGGAATGCTTTCTAAGAATAACTGAACAGCATGATATTTTTTATAAGAATAAATTCTAAATGGTCGCTAAAACATACCAATTGTTTTAATATTTTTGACGATACTTATCAGTTAGTATACACTGAAATATATTGTGTAATTATTACAAGGTGTCCAAATTTCACAATCAAAAAAAAATTATTTTATCTTCGATACGATACTCCTTTTTCATTAACCTTTATGTATACCAAATCTCCAAACCTGCGCACGTGTTATATGCCTAAAAAGGAGTACATCATTTCCCTTCACGTATTAATTTATAGATTTTTTATTTATTAACTACTAGCTTTTGCACGCGGCTTCGCTCGCGTTAATTTAGAATTTGACAATCAATTCGGGTTGTACTCTGCTTGTGAAAACATAATTCAATCATTATATCAAAGACACGTGGCGCCATCTATTATCATAAGAACTTTATTGTTGATTTCCTCGGGAACAGTAATTTTTTTTGGGATGAAAGGTAGCCTATGTCCGTTTTTGTACACCTGACAATGTATATGCAAAATTTTAGAATGATCGATTCAGTGGTTTAGGCGTGAAAAGGTAACAAACAAACAAACTCATTTTCGCTTTTATAATATTAGTTAGGAAGTTAGGATTAGGATAGGATTAGGATGCCCATCGTCAATGGTACACTGACTTCACAGAGACACACAGGTATTAAAGAAAAGGCCTACATAATAGATACATTAGCATGCCGATCCAAATATACCACATGCCAACATGCATGCTAATTAAGCTAATGGGGCACTAAGTTCCCATGAAAGTAGACATTCTCTAAACATTGTGCCTATTATAGGAGTCGTGGGAGAGACCTTGTGTGCGTCCAATTACACAAACCTAATAAATTGAACTTCCTCTGCATATTAATTACTGTTAAATATTGACCTGTCGTATTAATTATGTAATGTATTCATTTAAGTCGTCTACTTTCGTAGTAGATAATATTCAATTCAATTTGTTTATTGCACTCCATAATGTATACAGGTCTTATAAATTTAGAGAGAACAATTATGGACCCCGTATAATATTTGGGATTAAATATAATGACCATCAAAAATAGTAATTGCGCAGCAAAATATGCTTACTAAAATATATCATAACGAGCATCTATACGCCTCAAATCACTGCATTTCGTCTCGGAAGGGTTAGGTTATGTTAGGTTCCTTTTTAAACCCACCCAAAAATAGTAGCCGCGCGAAGCGGGGCTCCGTCGACTTATTTTGATCTCTTTAAATATATTTTGCTGTGCAATTTGGTGATCATTTATTTGACTGTTATATTTGACTATATCTGGTGATAAGTTAAACATAAGCCATAATATTTCAATAGGTAAGAGCTTTGTTGATACGAATAATAAAACGGACCAAAAGAAGAAAGAAGCTATTTTCATATTTTATATTTTTTAGAAGATATTTTTGTGCAGAAATCGCCTAAATTCATTCGCCTATCTTTGAAATTCTCTCTAGCTTAGGGTAAAACAATTTGAAAAGCAAATATAAATGCCTGCTTGAAATTTAGTTTGATATTTATACATTATTGACGGTGGTAAATATCGTACAACGTTGAATTTAAGTTAGATATTGCTGTGCCCTATCACGTCACACGCAGACGATTGCTTTAGATGTAGGTATGTATGTATGTACGTAACTATTTCTATCATTTCTCAAAATAAAATTATATTTTTTGTTTAATTAATTTGTATAAAATTTTCCTTGATACGCTATACTTCCTGCATATTTGAACTCTTGTCTCTTAGACATAATCTATAGGTACTAATATTATAAAGCTGAAGAGTTTGTTTGTTTGAACGCGCTAATCTCAGGAACTACTGATTCGATTTGAAAAATTCTTTTAGTGTTGGATAGCCTATTTATCGAGGAAGGCTATAGGCTATATAACATTACGCTACGACCCACGGGGGCGGTGCAGTAATGATAAACGCGGGTGAAACCGCGGGAACATCTAGTAAGTAATAAGTAGATATCGTGACTATAATTTAATAAAAGCATAGTATAGTGCTTACAATGTTCATTTCTGCGTTAGATTGCTTGCGGTTCTTACTTGAATAGCCTCTTACTTTGTATAAATATGTATACGCGAATGCTATTTCACCTTTGCATGATCTCAAGGTAGATAGGCAGAGAATGCGTGTATTAGTTCCTACTATATACATCGTGTATTTAAAGATTTATTAAATAACTAAAAAGCTTACTAATATTATAAATTAACTCTGTCTATCTGTCTGTCTATTACCTTTTCACGTCTAAACCGCTCAACCGACTTAGATGAAATTTGGCACAGTTATAGTTTAAAACCTGGGGAAGGACATATGCTACTTTTTATTTATGTAGGTACCACGCGAGCGGAGCCGCGCGCGCAAGCTAGTCAAGATTAAAAACCAATAGCAGATAATATTAGCTTGCAAGTAGGAAGCTAGGCAATTTTACCTGGCTTTAGATATCTATATCTCACTTTATTATTAAAATCTATTTATACTTTTAGTTACCTCACACCATTATTCCAGAATTATAGATCCCTATAATTCTGGAATAGATATTATAATTCTTGAATGGATGGTCAGAAATGTATAATTACACCCACATTTCACCGATGTATGATTTTTGACTAATTTTTTGAACCTCTCCGCATATGTCCAGAATCCTGCCGCTGAGAATTTGTTGACGAAATTATCTAATAACAATTTGCCTGACCTGGGAATCGAATCCAAAACCTCATGTGGTCTCATTTACTGCGTCACCGAAGCAATCACATTCCTGTTACAACAATCATCAATTGTTAATATAAATTAAGATCTCGATCATATCTAAAATAGCCGACCCTTTGATCATATCACCGCATGATGATTGCTACAGATCAATCTGTCGATTATTATTATTATAAAAAGACAATAAAAGATTTTTGATTTCTCTTTAGTTAAAGATTGACACGATATGTCAATTGTAGGCCTATGGTGCCGTCATAGCGATAGGCAAAAGCCCACCTATTATCTTGACACAGGTGGGGGGAATATGGAATACGATACTGCCTACTCTATGGGATGGATTTGTGATGGATTACCACAGACTGTACCCCTTTTACATCAAATACTGACCAGTCAAAGGTACAGTGAATGGAACAGTCGCAAGAGGAAAACCTAGGCGAACGTTTCTCGATCAGATCGGAGGCGTTCTGGATAAAGGCCAGGTTAAGAGCTCCTTGAACCGACGGGCGTGTATAAGGCATGTGATGAAAGTGAATGAAGCCAGAGAAGTGTGTCAGGATCGTAGCAAATGGAAATCCGTAGTCTCTGCCTACCCCTCTGGGAAACAGGCGTGAGTCTATGTATGTATGTATGTATGTAAAAGGTACAGTTAGGGGTAAACCCTAGGTTAACGTACTCAGAAAGTTTAGAAATTTCTGAGTACGTTTACCAAGCTACGTCTTCCCATAATATTGTCTTCTGTTTACGCGAATGTTATTCATTGAAATTAAACTACTATAGTAGTGTAACAGTTTTCAAAATGTTGTAATAAAGTGTCAAATAAACAACGCGATCAAATCCGTATATAGTAGTTTAATTTCAATACGTCTTCCCATTTTTTTTTAATTACGTTTATTTGCGATGCACAGGTTTAAAAATGTAACAAAAAAAATTTAAAAGTGCAGTTCTGTGCCTTGACAATATTGGCGTACAAATATTTACATATTAATAAAAAACTTAAAATAACAAAACTTAATCTAACATATTAGAAGACACCAACATTTTTTTAAATTGTGTCTTTAAGTAAGTCGTCATTCCAACTGCCATTTGCTCATATGCCGAACTTATTTTGTCTCTCTCATAGTAATTAAGCAAGCGTGAAAATAAACATAAATAAAATGTAATTTAGGGTACGATGAGGCTGGCATAAGGTATCTTTACAAACATTCAAATAACGGATACAAAACAGGCCGTCAAAGTAGAGACCTCAACATCGCCTCAGCTGCTATGAGGACGGTGTGGAGGCCACTGCTCTTGGACCACATGACTGCTTACCATCAGGCGGAGTGCGGTCTTTACGAAGAGCAACATTAAAAAATAACAAAGAGCCTAGACTCACAACAATAGACCACCCAATTGTTTGTCCCATATAGGGATCAAATCCACAACACTCAGCAAAGCATTGGCGAGGCGACCACTTAAAACAGTACGCCATCCGTGCACTCAACTCCGAAATGCTATTGAAAATTTCTTGATAGAAAATCGTCTGGTTTAAACAAGAGAGATGTGTAAGCTTCATACCAAGTGGAAATACGTAATCTCTACTTACCCCTCCGGCTAATAGGCGTGAGTGTATCTACGAATTCTTTTAATTTTTTATCCTAAAACTGACAGCTCCTACCTTAGGAGTAATTCCTGTGTCGCGGGCACTTTACAAACATTCAAACAACGGACACAAAGAACACGCAGACTCGGAACAACCATTTGTGGATCACATAAATTTATGTTCCATGTGAGATTCGAACCCGCAATACTTGGCGCACTGGCAATGGCGAGGCGACCACTTAAACCAGCCATCCGTGCAGTCAAAGTCGTGTATGAATATATAATACTAGATATTCCCGCGGTTTCACCCGCGTTTATCGTTACTGCGCCGCCCCCGTGGGTCGTAGCGTGATGTTATATAGCCTATAGCCTTCCTCGATAAATAGGCTATCCAACACTAAAAGAATTTTCCAAATCGAACCAGTAGTTCTTGAGATTAGCGCGATCAAACAAACAAACTCTTCAACTTTATAATATTAGTATAAATGTGTGTGTGACGAATGGGTCACTACTTGAGTGGTAAAACTGTAATGTTACAACATTGTAAGTTCAAACTTTCTCAAAGTTTATCTTCGCACAGTATGTTTCACATAACGACCATTCCTTCACGTATCTGCATACTCAATCTGACGCCATTATTCAAGTCGGCTGAAGTCAGAACTTGTTTAATGGATGCAAGTTACTTTTTACCACATTTCAGAATGACCGTTTGACGGCTTGCGAAAGCGTTCACTTGGCAACAAGCAGTATACGATGTCTTATGGGGTTCAATTCTGGAACGCAACAAATAATCTTATTTTATGACCTACCATATACTCTACTTATCTTATCTTATTTGGGGGCCAGTCAGTGCAGACCGGCGACACTTCGACCCAGTGGGATCTTTTATGTCGACACTCTCCCAATAACGACTGCCATAGATGTTCATGGCAGCCGGGATCGACGGCTTAACGTGCTCTCCGAGGCACGGAGCAGGCGATAATTGTCAATCAATACGCACATAATTTCGAAAAGTCATATAACTTCCGAAAGTCAGAGGTGCGCGACGTGGGTTCGAACCCGAGACCTTTTGCATTGCAGTCTGTTGGTCTCCCCACTGAGCTATCGCTGCTCTTATACTGTACTTACCTACGGCTGTATGTATATAGGAGGAAATCAGAGACATATTACATTCACATTTTGCTAAATATATTTCAATTCACCAGGTCCTAAATGCCATGACAAATCTATCAGACTATTAAGAGTTTCTAATAAATGATAATAACATTTGGCCTGATACGATACCCGTTCATATCAATTTTTACACGATCTGCGAAACTTACACCACAAGATCAACGAGGTAATTTCACATGAATAAAAATAATTAGGTTAAAATAGTTTGAAACAACCACTCTATGTGTATATGATACTCGTTTTTACCCGCGCCTAGGCCCGCGTGAATTCCACGAGATCACGTTTCTGGATAAAAGTATATCCTTTCCCACGGTACAATCTATCTCTTTGCTAAATTGCATCAAAATCGGTTTAGGCATAAAAGCGTAGAGACACACTTGCCCATTTATAATATTAGTATGGTCCTCCTCCCCGCGTCGTATTCCTCATTACTGAGGGTCGTGACTCCCCCGCTGAATCACTTTCTCATTGACTATCTCCCGCCATCTATTCCGGTCTTTTGCTTCGTGGAGTGCTTTGTGGAGATTGGTGTTAAGCGACGATCGGATTTGGTCCGACCATCTCGTTGGACTGCGGCCTCTTGGTCTTTTGCCGTTAACCTTGCCTGTCACCATCAGCTGTTCGATGTTGTGACCGTCTTTGCGGGCAATAATTCCGAAATATTCCAGTATTCTGCGTAGACAGATGGTGGATTAGTATGGTAAAAAATATTATTTATTAAACGCATTTCTAATTAAGTTTTTGTGTGTATAATACAGCTAGCATACTGTGTGTACCTAACACCCCTGATTACCCCTTCGGACATACAGCCGTGAGACTGTATACGAAAAATGAAATGAAAATGAAACATTGTTTATTTACAGCGCTTAACAAATTAGAAAACTTATCAATTTAAAACACCTTATAAAATAAAATAAAGTAATTTGCCAAGCGCTGGCAAAATTAAACAAAAATACTTATGTGGCTTTCACACTAGGCAAGCCTGTATCGTGATATATATTTAGCATATGTACTATGTATATATGAATCATTGTATAACGGCCTCCTTTACTCATTGAGGACAGCAGTTATATAAGTATTAATATGATGTTATTATGACACAGCATTTTATGAACAGGTCACCGCAATGTTACGTAAACTTTTAAGCGCTGTGTGTGCTCATACATCTTCTCTAATATTAGGGCGAGTATGCAGATTCGTTTCTCATAAAAAATGTAATGATTCATAGATAATTTCATTTCATCTTTTGATGGCTGTTCGTTCATTCACCCATTACACTACTCCCGCGGCGGCCTCGATGGCGTAGTGGTTAGTTTAACCGACTGCCACGCCTGAGGTCGTGGGGTCGATATCCAAGTCAAACATTTGTGTGCATAGACATGGATGTTTTTCTTGGTCTGGGTGTTTCTATGAATAATATGTATGTATTTCCAAAAAAAGTATATATATATGTTTATCCATTGTCTAGTACCCAAAGTACAAGCTCTGCTTAGTTTGGGCTAGACGTTGATGTGAGTATGTGACAAAAAAAATCACTTGAATTCACTACTGATATTAGAAATAAAACCTGCATCCGGGCTTTACAAATATTCAAACAACGGATACAACAAACACTTAGACCCGAAATAAATATTTGTGAATCACACAATTTTTGTCCCGTGTGGGATCATCGAACCCACAATACGGTGAGGCAATTACTTAAACCATTATTCTACTATGTGCAGACTATCAATTTATAAGCTAAATTCTTAGTAATTTCAACAAAATCGGCCACGCTACTCCTCATCTTCTTCCTAGCCTTTATTATTCCCAAGTACTTTGGGGTCGGCTTTCTAGTCTAGCCAGATTTGACTGAATATCAGTTTTTACACGGAGCGACTGCCACCTGACATCCGCAACCCGAAGGCTAACGATACCCTAAGGCTAGACCAGTGTCAGGATATTTGAGGGCATTGACTTCCCAATAACGACTGCCAGAGATGTTCATGGCAGCCGCGACCGACGACTTAACGTGCTCTCCGAGGCACGGAGCAGGCGATAATTGTCAATCAATACGCACATAATTTCATATAACTTCCGAAAGTCGGAGGTGCGCGACGTGGGTTCGAACCCGAGAACCTCTGCATTGCAGTCTGTTGGTCTCCCCACTGAGCTATCGCTGCTGTTACACTCTATCCACGCTAGTCCTCATAATTGACTTAATTCCGTATTGACGTATATGATAGCCAATTTACTATTTTATTTTCTATTACTTCCATTTCGTAGAATAGCGTACAGAAACGTATAGACAAAATGTATCTTTACGATTTTAATACACGTATCAATAAATAGCTATTCATTTACCTTTAGCTAGCTTTTCACTCTCTCACAATGTTGATTTGCTCTAAATATTCAACAAAAAACGTATACACAAAAGAAGGCGCTAACAAAGCATTTATTTTCTTTGCATGTTTGTCGAATATTTAATGTAAACACGTGGTGAGCGCCGTCCCATGGGCCGCGACACCGCGTCGTGAGTGTCGCGCGGTGTTGACGGAAGTGGAGTGCTGATGTAACAGCCGATAGCTGGCTGTCTCCCACCCAGCCAAGCTCCCCACTCGTACGTGAGTCATGTATATACAGGCTGTTCTATTGGTAGGCAGCTGGTGCTATGCGACCAAACTGTGGAGGTAGCCTATGTTGTCGCATTTATTCAAAACATTTGTTTTCAACCTCATATTCGAGTTGTACTTTTTAATAAGCGTAAAATAGGATTGCTATACTGTACCAAGGGAGAAATAGCATTTATAGTTTTCTATATATTTTTCGGTAAGTACTTCAGTTAAATTGTGTTTGTTTAACTGAAGCAGTTACTAAAACTATATAGAAAGTTACAAATACCATTAATCTCTTACTACAATATATTTAGTCTATAAATGTAGGCCAAGTGTGTCGTGGCGCGTTTCTATACATTTTATATTTTTCATTCTAAGTTATAAAACGCCGACAATTTGATGTTAATGAAGATATACATTCCAATTAAACTATCGGCGTTATCTTCTAAGATACCTTATTTAGGACACTGTACCATTAACTTATCTATAATCCCTTATATAGAATTTTGTATTTATAGAAATTTATGTAATGATTACTAGAGATATTAAATAATGGTTCTAACAAATATAGCTTTCAAGAAATCAGTAAAAATATGAATTACAAACAAATTTAATTATTCTGTCGGATGTAAAAAAAATTACTTTTTATAAGTTATCCTATACTTGCACTTGACTGATGTTTTATAAATCCACCAAACTAGCAACGAAAGGCATTATTCAAATAATAATAATTAGTTACACACTAAACACATGCAGCTGTTATACATAACGTTCACACACATTCATACCACAAGTAGCACAAGTTGGCGTTCGTCGAACAGCGTCGCCAACGTTCTGTATTGCGTAGATGCACGACCGCCGCCGTGGAGCTATCGGTGCCAGAGTGGGTGCACTACTTCGCCGCGGTACTCTTCCTGGTGTGGCTTGCCTTCGGACGACGAAGAAGCACAGTCAGTCAGTCGGAAACGGAATCATGAGAGAAGTGTATGTAGATTTGGATTATGGGATTATTGTGTTTTGCTGCATATTGTTTTAATTCGTCTACGGACGCCGGTATTCAGACGCAAATCTTCTATTTTTATGTCTGGTTATGATTAAGCTAATAGGTTAATAAATCACTTTTAAGTTATTCTAGTCATTAGGAATTTATATATTGTGTCTTAGAAGAATAATTAAAGCGTTTCAGTTGTCTTGTATGTCGAGAGAGGTATATCTCTATCTGGGTCGTAAGTGAAAATTTAATTTTCTATATTACTTCTATATTCTTTACTACAAATGTGAACTTACTATACTTACTTTAAATTATAGTACAGCAATGAAAAGAAAGTTAAAATATAACTTAAATATTAAAAGAAAGTTTATTTTAAAAATCTAGTTTTTAAGACTGGTTTATTACACTATGCATTTATTTTTATTCCGAACAGCAAAAACCTCTTTACTATGGAAAGTAGTGTCTTAATTTTTTTTTAGCTGTCCCTTACTTATATTATAGATAGGTACAATAAACATGAACCTTCTCAATTCGGTCGTATTATACCGTCGAGTCCTAACAGTAAAACATGCTGTACATAAAATCGTTTACGTCGGAGTCACTGACCGGCGAGCTCGCTCCGAGAACGGAACTATAGTCAGTCGCTCGCCGACCGCGGCCGGGGAATGTAGGTTGTACGAACACTTTGCCAATGTTTCAAAAGTATATTTAAAATATTAAGTAATATATATGACTTATAGAATGTTTCTTTATATAAAATTTATCATAGGTAGAAGAAGTAACGTATTATCTTTAACTTATTTATGTACAAATACATTCTAATTTTGAATCAAAAACTTAGTACTATGAGGAGTTGCTTTTTTCATTTCTAATAGAAATTTTAAAAAAATATAGTATGGTTTTATAATTTCTGCAAAAGAATACAGTTGCCTGAAACAAGGTTATTATGTCAATTTTGTGAGTATAAATGTAATAAAAATCTCAAAAATTGTTATAGCGTTTCGAGTAGATAACAATAAAATTAATATGTATTTATATACTACTTCTAAATGCTATGTTATTATTTCGATACAGAAAACGATTAGCCCGAATTTATACGCCACAACTTGCGATTGGTTTATTTATGCTAACATCGTCGCCTTGCTCGAACCTGTTATCCAATGTTTTAAAATATCGCTTTAATTGTAGCAATTTAAGTAATTAGACGTCTTGATAAATGTTTGTTTGGATTGTAATTAAATTCACGATCGTTAGGCAAAACTCGAAAACAAAACATGTGCAAGATTTCGTAGGTATAAGTTTCATATAAACATAACTATTACATGGCATCGTTTATATAAAAGAGATGTTTTTTATAGTATTTAGGTGGTTAACGAACAAACGACGGGTCTTAATGCATAAAAGTAGTTACACAAACTCACACACAATACAGACTTTAACCAAGTAGTGCTAGAGTTGCCTTGTTTTAATTTCGATAAAGATTCTTTAAGAAGTTTAAATTTAAAAAATTCTGAAGTTCGGTAAACCATTGACATAATGGGATAAACATCCTCGACTTTTATTATTTATGCTTATTGTGTGCCAGTCAAGGTTATTAATAAGTACTTAAGAAGTAGAAGTTAGGTACTTCAGCATCTTAGCCGATAGACGTTCACTGCGGGACATAGACCTTTAACTTAGACACTTGTTAATTCTATACTGCCAGTTCTTTTATCTGAGAAGAAATGTTAGTTTTACATATAAATATACAAAATAATGCAGAATACATCCTTTTACATAATTGTGGCAGAACCTAAAAAAATCTAAATGATAATGTAAGACTGCTTGGTCTGTGAGCCATAGGTTTGTTATGCTATATGTAATTTGTCCACCCCTTTTAAAATACTGGCGCGGGTTAAAATCCGAGTCAATAGATCTTTTTAGCTCAAAACATAAAACAACGCTGGAACGAGGACTTTCTATAAAATGGCTGCTGTCATTCCTTATAAGCGTTGAGGCACAGGCAACAAATATATCAGCCTAACTGGTAAACGCGGAACCTGCCGTATCTGATGGCATTCCGTATACGCACCATAAATAAGGTTTTCCTCCTTCTCATGGGAGTGGCTGTTTGCGGTACTCTGTGGTTATATTTTTTTTAGATTTCACTTCGTAGCTTAGAATTTTTCCCGCCTAAATATATTCTGCGGCATATTGTATAACTTTTATTATATGACGTTGGAATGAATTAAAAATGCGGATATTAAAAGTTTTGACGCCGAAATATATTCTATGCCATACTGTAAAATTTTATTTCATGAGTTTTAGGCGTCGAGCTTAGTTTGATTATCGAACCAATAAACGTAAACGTATTTTTAAACAATTAATAATGTTATTTTGGTTAAATTCACTATGACATTGCAAAAAGACAAGTGCTATTTTTATCTTATGGGAAATACGGATGGATGGCGTAGATTGGTTAAAATGGTAGATATGCTGATGTTGCTGCACGTCTGGATATTTTTATGTCCGTTGTTATACAGCTTATAATGTCCCCTACAACACAGTTGCAAGTACAAGTGTTGATCTCAACAAAATATATAAAAGAGAAGAAAATCAAAGTAACTAGAAAGTCGTATAAAATTTTCCTGTCTTAAATGAAATTTTCTTCCTTGACAGACCTGTTTAGTTCTCCAGCGCCTATCATGCATATCAGAAGAGGTGTTATGTCGAGAAAGTGTATGAATAATCGGGATGGTATGACCACTCCTAAATAAAGCTGAACTTAGAAAGTTGTTAGGATGACATTATACGTGATTTAGTACCGAGTGCGCATGCGCCGTTTTATGGGAACAGGTTCAACGCAAATTAGCGTTATACGAATAGTAACTTTTTCATTTTAACGATACCATACTTACAAACAAAGTTAGCTTTGATTTGTAAGGCTAGGAGAAGTTATATCGTTCGTGGTCATAATATGTCACATAAGAATGTTAGAGTTATGTCCGATTATATTGTACTAGCTTTTGCCCGCGGCTTCGCTCGCGTTAATTTAGAATTTGACAATCAATTCGGGTTGTACTCTGATTGTAATAATATAATTCAATCATGATTCGAAAGACACGTGGCGCCATCTATTATCATAAGAACGTTATTGTTGTTTTCCTCGGGAACAGTAATTTTTTTCGGGATGAAAGGTAGCCTATGTTCGGTTCTGTGGTTTAGGCGTGAAAAAGTAACAAACAAACAAACTCATTTTCGGTTTTATAATATTAGTTAGGAAGTTAGGATTAGGATACTTTATATTATAAAGCTGAAGAGTTTGTTTGTTTGTTTGTTTGAGCGCGCTAATCTCAGGAACTACTGGATCGAATTGAAAATTATTTTAGTGTTGTTAACCTATTTATCTAGGAACGCTATAGGCTATATAACATCACGCTACGACTCACGGGGGAGGCGCAGTAACGATAAATGCGGGTGAAACCGCGGGAAAATCTAGTATTGTATACAGAAACGAAGTAGTTATGTTATAAGCGAAAAGTGAAGATTTAAAAATGACTGATTTGAGACGTTTTCTATCCTTACCAAAACAAAATTGGTTTATCAAAATCATTTGCTGAATAGTAGTTTGAGTAATTGTTCGAATTGTAGCGATCACTTTCAAGTAAGCTCTTTCCATGTCTATTGCGATATTTATTAGTGAAAATTATCAATCCAATTGGATTTATTACTAACAAAGTACTATGTAACATATCTAGTGTAGATATAATATTATTGGTTATATCTGTATTAATATACATTTGCGGCTAGGAAGGCGTAGAGTTTACAGCCTTCTGAAGTTAAAACTGCTTTCGAGAATCCCTGCACTTTTCACTTCAGTATGCATTTTTCATAAGTGCCGCGTTATGTAAAATTCCTGTGTCGCAAGAAACTTTACAAACATTCAAACAACGGGCACTAAGAACGCCCAGACGCGGAACAACTATTAAATCACACAAATTTTGGTCCCGTGTGGGAATCGAACCGACAACACAACATGCAGAGGCAGTGGCAAGGCGACCACGTAAACCATTACGCCATCCGTGCAATCAGTTAATTCCATACATTCAGAATAACGCCGATAACAATGAAAACTTCCCCTGTCCTTGTCTAAGGCTAAAATAACAAGGTAATATTACAATAGCACGGCCAATCGGATATTGCGCACAATGAACTATTGTTGTATAATCTGTGGGCAGCTGTCAAACTCACTTATCGCTTTCCCGCCAAGTGTATTGTTTACAAATACAGTCGTAGTTCCGCTGTTTAGCAACAGATGGCGTTAGTGTGCGAACATAAACGTAATGTAAAATGAAGTAGTAAAACAAAGCAATGATTGAAATTAAAATAATTTATACGGTTTTTATCACTTTGTTTAATCTTAAAACACTATTATTACATAATTTTGAAACTCTTAATCTTGACTTACTTACTTACTTACATTTTGCTTACCTACAACATACATGCTGCTTTTTAAGTACCGTAAAATGGTCCAACTTTGCTCCAAAATTTGCTCCAAATTTAGGAAATTATGAATACTTTTTAAACTATTAGTTATAAAATATAGTCAGAAGTATTTATATACAGAACAACATTATATCTACCACTTTTTTATTGGTAAATTAACATTCTGAAGTATTTTATTATATAATATAAAACAATGAATAAGGAGCAAAGTTACCCATGGACATGGGTATCTTTGCTCCTAAATACAATTGTCAACCAATCTCAACTGTGAAAGTATTAGGATTAGCAAATTTACGCTTTCCTGATTACATATTTCCTAATAACATATTAGGCGATGAAATATATTGGAGCATAATTACCCATGGGGGAGCAAAGTAGCACCAATTTACTGTAGCCAATTTCACTTCTCTAGGGATCAAACTATCTGCCTGCTAAATAACATCAAAATTGTTTCAGTGATTTAGATGTTAATGCGTAAGGAAATGCAAGAGTTACTTTCGGATTTCTTATGAGTATGAATTTATAGTAAATGAATTCATTTATGACAGGCAATAAAAAAAGAAAGTCATTTATAGTAATACTAGTACGTATTGCGCAACGGTACGCATAATTTAATAAAACCAATTATACAATGTTACTAGTAAAGGCAAGATGAAATTCCACACTAAAATTATAAAGATTTATATTTTGTTTGTAATGAATAAACTCAAAAACTACTGAACCGACATTAATAATTATTTTACCATTAGTAAGCTACTTTATCTAGGAGTAATATAGGCTATATAACATTACGCTACGATCCATGGAAACGGAGCAGTGATCACAAACGTTAATGGACAGCTAGTAATATATATCAACAAATCGCGTGAGAGAAAATCATTTTGGTGTAACCTTTATGCAATTGTAACGCGCGGAGAGTTGTACATAAAACATTTTTTTTGCTGAAATCGGCGCAGTTTACCTACATTCCATTTTGGATAGTTACTGCGCTCATAGTCACGCAGACACAGATGATAGATAAAACAGTCAAAATTATAAAGATTATCTATAACTGCATCAATGGTGTAACGGTAGGGTATGTGACTGCTGGCATGAGTTTTCAGGTTCGATGCCGGATCGAGCAAAATGTTTTTTTTTTTTATTGCCATTGGTGGCAGACGAGCAAGTGGCCCACCTGAAGGAAAGTGGTAACAGCTGCTCATGGACTTCAGCAATGTCAGGACACAGCAAAGCCGCTGCCTACCGTGAAAGAAGAACTCTCTTTAAACCTCGTTTGAAGAAGGACATATCATAGCGCTCGGGAAACACCGAAGCTGCAGTTCATTCCAGAGCTGGCACGTACGTGGGAGAAATGATCGCTGAAAGCGTACCGTACCGTGTTCTAGGATTTGTCTGACAATAAATACTCATTAGCAGTAACTCTGAAACTGTTCTCGCCCCGTATTATGTGGTATCTAAAAGTATAGCTGGTGGCAGTAAATGTGAGTGTGACAGATCTCTGCCTACCCCGCCAAAAATATAAGCGTGAGACTGTTTGTATAATCTAATAATAATTGTACTTTAATCGTCGGCCTCGATGGCGTAGTGATTAGTATAATCGACTGCCACGCATGAGGTCGCGGGTTCGATTCCCGCACAAGTCAAACATTTGTGTGCATAAACATGGATGTTTGTCTTGGTCTGGGTGTTTCTATGTTATAATATATATATGAATTTACTAAAATAAATATATAAAAATGAAAAACAAATGAAAAGATTTTTATTTTTGTACCATCATGACATGCATCATTAATTATTATTATAGAATGCGGGTATAACAAAAAAGTAAATAAAAATATGTGACAAAAGATTTTTTTTTAAACAATTGTAACGTATTACCTATATGTGCAGATGCACGTCCCACCTGATGTTTGTTTATCCATTGTCTAGTACCCATAGTACAAGCTCTGCTCAGTTTGGGCTAGATGGTGTTGTGCGTATGTGGTAGAATATTATTATTATTGTTATATCCGGTTTAATGCAGCTTTTCCATCAATTAAAGCTTTCTTACCAATTAAATGATAATCATGTTTCACTTATCCAAAGACCAATCGCCAATAAAAATGCAAAAATCATAGATTCACACGGGTACCACGTAGAACTTTCCGATGGTGAAAATTGCTCGTGCTTGCTCTCACCAAGCGTCGAACCGCGCATAAATCACGGCCAACACCTGTCCGACGACAAATTGCGCTTGCGCACTTGACGTGAATGCTGAGTAGCTTATCTTGTGCGATCCGGTGGAAAGGCTGATGTACAGGTTTTGTGATGGCTTGTTGTGATGTGATCTTGTTGGCTGGATGCTATTATCCTGTCTAGGTATTAGATAACGTTCACGATTGCGTTGGTTTTGAAAATAGAGTCGTTTAAATGTCGTTTTAAATGTCCGTGGGATGAATGTCGTATGGAGTCGGTACCAGAATTTTCATTCATAATAAGATGTGATAATTGTTATTATTGTAATGTATTAGATATCACTGTTTTACTTACTTTTCTGAGTACCTTGGGTTGTTGGTTGACTTTGACGCTCACACGATTGTACATAAAAACATTTTTTCTTAAATATTTGTAATTCCCAAATAAAAATCATCATTTAGTGCGTGATTTATCTTACAAAATAAATATTAATTTAAATTTTACGGTTATAGATTACTTTATAAGGTATCATGCAAATAAAACTCGACAAAACTTAATAAAAAGGTTTTATTGTCACAATGATAGATATTTAAAAATACAAAAATGACAACCATTGACTGACAAAACTAATGTCAAAATCTCTATTATTTCTCTGTTTACGTAGGTAATACCTATGAAATATTTTAAAATGCCCTATCAAGTCGTTACTCACGTTCTTTTCGACATGGACGGCTTAATATTGAACACAGAAGACTTGTACACCACTGCGTTTCAGAACATAGTCTCAAAATACGGCAAAGATTACACTTGGGACTTGAAAGTCAAGCTGATGGGTCTACACTCCCATGAAACAGCTAAAGCGATAATATCTGATTTAGAACTACCGATAAGTTTAGAAGAATTTCAGGATGAGAGTAAAAAACAGTTTGATAATTTATTCCCTGATGCAAAAGTTATGCCAGGAGCAAATAAACTGATAGAACATTTACATAAGAAGAATATCCCTATAGCTCTCGCTACTAGTTCAAGTGTAGAAGATTATAATTTAAAAGTAAATAAGCTTCACAAAAAGCTGTTCTCTCTGTTTCCTATCAAAACTTTTGGGACCTCTGAACCTGACGTGAAAAAAGGAAAACCAAGTCCTGATATATTTTTAGTTACTGCTAAGAAATTTCCTGATAAACCAGCACCGGAAAAGTGCTTGGTTTTTGAAGATTCTGTCAATGGAGTGAAGGCTGCTAGGGCTGGTGGAATGCAGGTCGTTATGGTACCTGATCCAAGAGTTTATGAGAGTTCCAAGTCTGAAGCAACTCTGGTGCTGAAGAGTTTAGAAGATTTTAAACCAGAGTTGTTTGGGCTGCCTCCATTTGCTTAATAGTAAACCGATCATTTTAAATACCTATTTTATGGGTCTCGGCCCGTCCACCCACTGGACTTTACCACTGGTGGGTGGAGGGGTAATTCACGATTACCCCTCAACCCACTATCCTTGTATGAACCGAAGTTGTCGATTAATTAAAATATTCACTATACGAGCGAACAAACGCAAAGCGAATGACGGAAACAGAATTGACAGATAAGTCAAGTGTTGCTAGAATATGAAAATAAATTACCCAACACACTTTACAATCTTGTTATATCTTATCTAGTATCATATAATTTTTACATTAATTCGAATTCAAAATATGAATATAGTAAATAATGAAAAAAAATATCAACGTATTTTCTGATTTCGTTAATAATTTTCTAAATGTGATTTTTTAAACACTTTGTTCCGATTTTTCCCTCTGTTTTTTTACTAGGCAACACAAACAAGCCATTTGGATTGTCCATTTCAGTTACACGTTCTAAACGAAAAGAAAATATTTTAAAATAATTTTTATTATACGTCAATTTCATACGACTGGATAGTAACCAATATTTATTATATATTAAAACAAAACCTTTAATATTTTACTTTGTTTATAAGACGATTTTCCACGTGCAAGCCGAATATGGACGGTCTCCTTTACGTATGAGTCTGCCTATCGTATAAATACGAACGAAAGGTTTTTTATTTGTTACGCCTTAGCTACTCGACCGGTCGTCATGAAAAATAGGACAAAGAGTGCCTTCATTCAGAAAAAGTATTGTAAAATAAACACCAACGCGAGCCAAGCGGCGGGCAAAATCTAGTTATAATATTAAAAAGTTTTGGTTAACTTGCACATTATTGAGTTAGTTCTAAAATTGTCCATCAGATGATGTTGGCGACGCTCCAAATAGCTTTTAAACAGCAGTCAGTTTTAACATTAAAGTTTCATAACTCATTCACACGTAAACCAGAATTTATGTATGTAAGACAAGCTTAAGAATAAGTTGAATACATATAAATGCAAACAGAGGAATTTAAAGCGACAGAACTATAATGGCGCCGCGCCGATACACATGTAAAGCGTGTAATTTGAACGACGAGGATGCTCTGAATAGACATTGTTTTACAAACTCATTACTCATACAAGCGCTTAAGCTTTAGATTCTACAGAAGAAGATCATTTATCTTGTAGATGTTTATTATTTTGTAAATGTTTTGCAACAAAGTTCTTTGAACACAATAAATGCTATTGCATTCAAATATGAGATCAGTTTGAGTTAATACTTTGTCGTCCGCCCAAATTATCGTTTGACTAGTAATTTGTACAGATTCGCCACGTAGGAATATAATAATATTAACCATAAATAAATCTGTTTCAATGCGCCTACTGTCCGTAATGTAATAATTTGGTAATAAATAATATGATAATTTCGTAAATAACAATTCTAACATCTAACTTGAGGAAAATTGAAATTTGGTCGTTTTGGAAATGTTACATTATGTAAATAATCGGCTTTATTTTAAACAATTTATACAATTTAGCTACAGGCCAATTATTTAAAAATGGCGACCACTTTATAACGCTCGTTTCGAAATATTATGTTATTACTATTTTAACTTTACAATAATTATGATTTATACAGTTCTCTCCACGTATTCGTTAGCGCATGCCTGCATAATGCACCACGTAGCCGCTATTCACGAGCGTCGCGTCGGGATGCGCGTGCGCCGCATACACCTGTGCCACCACACTACCGCCCATCTTGCGGTAATTTGTACTGTGTGCCCGGCTTGTGAATTGTACTTGTATTTTTTATGAGCAAGTTAATTAAAATTAACATGGTTTAATGTACTTAGAACTGATAACTATTTAAGAGCAACAGCCTAGGTGCAAAGCTATGTATGGTTTACTTAGTAATCCATTACTAAGTCGAATTGGGATTGCAGACAACATGCACGTTTGCCATTTCTAAATAACCTATCTATACTAATATTATAAAGCTGAAGAGTTTGTTTGTTTGTTTGAACGCGCTAATCTCAGGTACTACTGAAAAATCTTTTGGTGTTGGATAGCCTATTTATCGAGGAAGGCTATATGCTATAGAACATCACGCTACGACCCACGGGGGCAGCGCAGTAACCATAAACGCGAGTGAAACCGCAGGCACATCTAGTGAGTTATAATCATATGCTTATGTTTTAAAAATATTTTTGACGTTAGTAAGACATTGCGAACCTTCGCGCACTGATAAGAAGCCCGTGGTCTGCAGTAGGATAGATTATATGTACACAGAGCTAATCAAAGATGTTGTATATATAATACAATATCTTTGGGGCTGATGTTATTGTAGATAGCGTGAAAACTTTGATGTATGACATGATGATGCTATAGTGCCTAGTGAAACGAATATAGCTGTGGCAACCCGCACTTAACCATCTCAGGGACATATGCCTTAATTATCTAAATTTGGAGAGATGCCGTTTGCCCAGTTGCGGAATAGTTCACAAAATAAGGCCGATGTGATTTAAAAATGGTCTAGAAATAGTTAGCATGTCAATTTATTGGCACTTAAATAATGTTTTTTAGAGGAAGTTCGTTATCGCGTTGTGCACTATTTTCCTTATGTGAATATTGAATATGCATTATCGATGTAAAAGCAAATAATTTATTAACTACACTACCTGGTATTTCCGCGGTACTGCTGCGCAAATTTGAACTTTGTGGTAAAAAGTATCAGGTAAATATAGGTAATTCACACAGGTGTACTTAATTCGTGAAATCGGTAGCCTGCCAATCGCTTCTAAACACAAGCGTGGATAACTAATCGCCATGGGCTGTCGTAAATTAAAAAAGTTATTAAATGAACTTTAGGATATAATATAATCATGAGTTCTCGGGTTCACTTCTAGGGTCGGGCAGTGTAATTGGGATTTTCTGTCATAATCATCTCAGTAGCAGTACAGTGTCGGCAACCGTGTCTGGAAACGTCAATAGACTCGCCTA
The DNA here is from genome assembly GCA_963564715.1 of Catocala sponsa. NCBI lineage: Eukaryota > Metazoa > Arthropoda > Insecta > Lepidoptera > Erebidae > Catocala > Catocala sponsa. Next base: position 23,186,870 of record OY751343.1, on the reverse strand, counting down.
CTATTATGTGGGACCTTAAACTATTTAGGGATATGGGTGTGAGACTATTGTATGTATACTAGAACTATTAAGTAGAGCAGCGATAGCTCAGTGGGGAGACCAACAGACTGCAATGAAGAGGGTCTCGGGTTCGAACCCACGTCGCGCACCTCTGACTTTCGGATGTTATATGACTTTTCGAAATTATGAGCGTATTGATTGACAATTATCGCCTGCTCCGTGCCTCGGAGAGCACGTTAAGCCGTTGGTCCCGGCTACCATGAACATCTATGGCAGTCGTTATTGGGAGAGTGTCGACACAAAAAATCCCACTGGGTCGAAGTGTCGCCGGTCTGCACTGACTGGCTCCCACATAAGATAAGATAAGAACTATTAAGACAATCTAGTTATACATTTATGCATAAACGATATACCTCGTTTGCAATTGACATTGATCTTCATGTACAGAATGACTAATAGCTGCAAACATATCTATATCAATAAACCATAAGAATTACGGTCTGGGACCTATTAACTAATTTATAACTAGCCCTGTAGAAAAATAAACCATATTGACATCCAACAACTGATGCTAATCGAGCTGTAAACAAGCCCATTGTAAACCAGATCTCTATAAATCTATCCATTAACTCTCCCAGTTATCATAGTCATCTATCCAGTTACTCTGTTCGAATGCTAAGAACTTGTGGGAAACTGCCTGTGCAATTTATACAATCAAAATCTTACCATACAACTGACAATTCCAATCTGATCTGAGCACTTTGATATTCATTGCTATGTTTGTATAGACATGACGTGACAACTTTGATAGTCAAGACGCAGAGTATGTTGTTAGGAGAGATGTGATCGTATGTGTCGTTTTTGGAATGGATATGCTATTGATAACAGTTTCAAAGGTTGATTCCATTGTGCCCAATTGGTCACAAATTGGGTTTGAGTTGAACGTGCAAGGTGAAAGGGTTAGTTTAAAGTTTTGTATCTTTTCTTGTAATATAATATATTTGCAACTAATATTGCTTCAGAAATTATCAAGCCATTGAATAGCCTCTTTACAACATGAGCTTGAGAAAGATATTGAATATTTATAATTCCCTCCAGTGTTTAAATAAGCTGCTAAATATAGACCTACTAGCTTTGCGCGCGGCTCCGCCCGCGTGGTACCTACATGATTAAATAGTAGCCTATGTCCTTTCCCAGGTTTTAAACTATATCTGTACCAAATTTCATCTAAATCGGTGTTGAGTGGTTTAGCCGTGAAAAGGTAACAGTCAGACAGAGTTATTTTCCAATTTATAATATTAGTAAGGATTAAAAAGCATAAAGAACCCTTTATAGCTTTCTAACAATATTTATCACCATATCTTATAAATCGGATAAAATTTTGAATAACATCTAAGATAGTATTGTAAAAGTTTCTGAACTAACTTAAGTAAGTACAATTTAATATTATTTTTACAAAATTAGCAAAATTCTACTCAAATAATAACTCTTTATAGGATTTTTTTGGCAATGATGTTTAGGTATCATGTCTGTGTTACAATCTTAGAGCAAGATGATTAAAGATTTGCCTTAATTAAGCTATCATAATTACACTACAAGCAAGAAACATCTCATTACACGAAGCGACAAATAATTTGTCATTGTTTCTCAATATTTATCGATGTTCAACGAAAATCGTTGCATTACGTTTGATCGTTACATACCATAATCATGGTTTTTCATGGCCCATTATGTGCCATCACTTTCGTTGGGTGGAAACCGTGGGAGACTTGGGTCGACAAGAGCTGTGTGTGTTCCCAGTAAAAACGTTTACTTGTAACTCATGGGAAGCTTGCAAAGATTCGTAATACTTATGAGAAGGAGGAAAGTGGAATATGTGTTTGAGTAGGAGGTGGGTGATGACGGGTATTCTTTAGAGTAGTTTCTAGACTCACAGCAAACTAATTATTGGCTAGTATTTAACTGCACAGCACAAACATACTAACTGCACACCAAAATATGCTTACCAAAAATACTAATTGCACACCAAAATATATTTAAAGAGATCAAACTAAGTCGACGGAGCCCCGCTTGGCGAGGCTCCTATTTTTGGGTGGGTTTAAGAAGGAACCTAACATAACCTAACCCTTCCGAGACGGAATGCAGTGATTTGAGGCGTATAGGTGCTCGTTATGATATATTTTAGTAAGCATATTTTGCTGCGCAATTAGTATTTTTGGTGGTCATTATATTTAATCCCCTAATTATTGTAACTTTTTAGAGTTTACGTATAAAATTTAATTATAAATTGGAAAAACAAAAGATGTAATTAATTCTCAGGGGGTTTTCCTTTAGACTCAGGTATTACTTATCAACTGAACCTAGACTCAAATGATTGACTCTTCAACAAACTTTTGTTACAAAGATTATGATATATGAGCAGCGATAGCGTCAGTGGGGAGACCAACAGACTGCAATGCAGAGGGTCTCGAGTTCGAACCCACATCGCGCACCTCTCACTTTCGGAAGTTATATGACTTTTTGAAATTATATGCGTATTGATTGACAATAATTATCGCCTGCTCCGTGCTTCGGAGAGCACGTTATGCCGTTGGTCCCGGCTGCCATGAACATCTATGGCAGTCGTTATTGGGAGACTGTCGACACAAAAGATCCCACTGGGTCGAAGTGTCGCCGGTCTGCACTGACTGGCCCCAAGATAATATAAGATACAAAGAATTTTTTACATACGCACATAGTTTCACTGTCTCCTCTAAGAGCTAGGCTGAGATATATTACTGCTGAACCATGTGCTTAAGACCGTCGTAATAGGGGAAGACTATTCAAAGTAGAAAAGTTTCAATCTCTGAGCTGTTACTTTGGACGATCCAGGAATCCTATATATTATGACGACATAAATCTTCTATACATCTATACAAATAAATAAAATTGAAGTGTCTGTTTGTAATGTCAAAATAACAGCTTTTTATCTAATGCATATGGAAGTATATAAGGTACCTATACGAAAACATCTATTTAAAAAAAAAAGTCTGTTTGCCTGTCTATCTGTCTGTTTGTTCCGGCTAATCTCCGAAATGGCTGAACCGATTTTGACGGGACTTTCATTGGCAGATGGCTGATGTTATAAGGAGTAACTTAGGCTACTTTGATTTTAGAAAAAATAGGGTGTCGCGGCAACAAACACTTTTTAGTTAAAATCTACGCGGACGAAGTCGCAGGTAACAGCTAGTATTATAGTATACCTGTAAAAGAAAATCAAATAATAATAAAATGAGATGGGTGTAAAAACCCAGGATTCAACCTGTTCGTGTTAAATGTAAAAGTAATGAAAAGAAATGACCCTATATCTCAGGGGTCTTTTGACCCACAGGGCCTATATTCAAACTCGATCGAGGTATGACCCCAAAGTGTCTGCACACCAAGTAACAAGTCAATCGGTCCAGTAGTTCCGGAGTTATGCCTGTCACTAACAGACAGACACACAGACCCACATAGTGTTTTCATTAACCTCTTCGAAGAAAACTCAGAGGTTAATAATCATAAGAAAGTTTCCATATTATAAACTATCTTTTGCCCGCGGCTTCGCTCGCGATAATTTAGAATTTGACAATCAATTCGGGTTGTACTCTGCTTGTAATAATATAATTCAATCATGATTCGAAAGACACGTGGCGCCATCTATTATCATAAGAACGTTTTTGTTGTTTTCCTCGGGAACAGTAATTTATTTCGGGATGAAAGGTAGCCTATGTCCGTTTCTGTACACCTGTTAACGTATATGCAAAATATCAGGATGATCGGTTCATTGGTTTAGGCGTGAAAAGGTAACAAACAAACAAACTCATTTTCACTTTTATAATATTAGTTAGGATGCCAACATTTTAGGACAGTGTGCTTAAAAGATAATGAATTCATGGTTAAGTCGAATTAGTGGTTGCACTGAGACGATTATTCGATTCGGTAGCCGCCATGACATGGATAACAACCGAGCCGAATGAATAGCAACTATCTCACGCATATGCGGCAGCCCACACTGGTCTATCGGTTTTTCCACTTGTAATATGTAAATGATATATTAAGATATTAATCTACACTGTAATGTATCGGACGTTGACTGTCACAGAAAAAACAAAACGCCTGTCAACTTTTATCGATAATAAGCAGACGCCCACGGCTTCGATTTCACAGAATATCTTGTAAGTAAAAAATATGGCATCTACTGCTGATGGTAACAGGATCAATGTCCGAGTTACACGAAGTGTTTCTATTTAAAATGACACTAGGGTTAATTCCTGTATCATGAGGGATTTATCTATACAAATAAATAAAATTGAAGTGTCTGTTTGTAATGTCAAAATAACAGCTTTTTATCTAATGCGTATGAAAGTATATAAGGTACCTATACGAAAACATCTATTTTAAAAATATTTGTCTGTCTGTCTATCTGTTTGTTCCGGCTAATCTCCGAAACGGCTGAACCGATTCTGACGGGACCATCACTGGCAGATAGCTGATGTTATAAGGAGTAACTTAGGCTACATTGATTTTAGAAAAAAAATAGGGTTCCGCGGAGACAAACACTTTTTAGTTAAAATCTACGCGGACGAAGTCGCAGGTAACAGCTAGTCTATATCTACTAATATTATAAAGCTGAAGAGTTTGTTTGTTTGAACGCGCTAATCTCAGGAACTACTAGTTCGATTTGAAAATTCGTTTAGTGTTGCATAGCCTATTTATCGAGGAAGACTATAGGCTATATAACATCACGCTACGACCCACGGCGACGGCGCAGTAACGATAAACGCAGGTGAAACCGCGGGCACATCTAGTGATTAAAAACTTTGACAGAAATAACTTACTAATATTAATATTACAATTATGATAGGTCTCAGAGTACGTTACTCTTTGTAACAGCTGAGTAATAGATAGCTGAACATCTTCACGGAACAGTTTTAATTAGATATAAACAAAGAACGGCTTCAACGGCATATAACATAGGTAACAATATATAATTAATTACAATATAAATGATAACAGGATATAATTGTACATTACGTACATTGGACATTACGTTTACAATTAATAACATAAAGATTTATTAACGTTTAGATAGATAGGAATAAAAGAATGACGTAGTGGTTTAAGTCATCGCCTCGCCATTGCGCTGAGTGTTGTGAGTTCGATGTCTACACGCGACAAAACTTTGTGTGATCCACAAAGGAGACCGTCCATATTCGGCTTGCACGTGGACAATCGTTTTATAAACAAAGTAAAATATTGAAAGTTTTGTTTTAATATATAAAAAATATTGGTTTAACATCCAGTAGTATGAAATTGACTTATTTTATTTATAGGTATATTATATCAAAATAAAACACACAGCCTGAAAGCAATAAGACAGTATTACTGCAACTGCATAGTCGGTCGAAGGACTGTTGGTTGCTGTGCTCACATAATGTCTGTAATATGGTACCTAAGCTGGGCAAGATATGAAAATGTCACTCCACCAGCCCAGTTTTTGAAAAATATTTTAATAACTTATGAAGGTGATGGTGACACATGAAAATAAATATTTATTTTAAATAATGTGTTTTATTTTATTATTTAACGAACTTGATACTAAACTTTAAAGAATAATGTTTTCTACTTATGTAGTTTAGGCTACTCAAAATTAATATTACAATATAAAATTGTTCACGCCCAGGCCAGGATCCCATACAAGGTGGTCGGTCTCCTTTAATGGTTGTACCGAGTCAGGGAGTTCTTTGTGTCCGTTGTTTGAATGTTTGCTAAAGTCTTCCGCGATACAGGAATTACGAGAGCGGTCATTTAAAAAAATATATATAAGCAGAATACTGCACATTCTTGTATATTTCTTTTAGCGCTATTTAGTATAGTAGATATGTTTTTCTCTCCCTCAGGAATATTTCAAAAAGGCACGCATTTGCCTGTTGAACTCGGCACTGTTCAAATATTAGTCTCAACCACTTCTTTTAATGTACCTACTGAATGGTCGGCTTACGTATGGTGTAAGGCACGAGACGATCGCTTTAACGACAACAGTCAAATCTTTTATTAGGTATCCTTAATTTATTAGATACATACATACATACATAGATTCACGCCTGTTTCCCAGAGGGGTATGCAGAGACTACGGATTTCCATTTGCTACGATCCTGACACACTTCTCTGGCTTCATTCACTTTCATCACATTCCTCATACACGCCCGTCGGTTCAAGGTGCTCTTAACCTGGCCTTTGTCCAGAACGCCGCCGATCTGATCGAGAAACGTTCGCCTAGGTTTTCCTCTTGCGAAAGTTGTTGTTCCATTCACACTAGCCTTATAAACTTTCTTAGTCAGTCTTTCTTTCTTGACAGGAAAGCTCAATCAAATAATGTTGTTGGTTCACACCGGGACTCGACCCGAGACTTCATGCATCCTATTCGCATTCACTTACCGCTACTCCACCAAAGTAGACACGGCGCGAAATTAAAAACATAAGCGAATATTCATGTTGTCGGAATATGTTGTAGTCTAAGTCCAATGTCTCATCGCTTACACCACACGATACTTGTTAGCGGCCGCCTCTTGGAGACAGGAAATAGCAACCAGGATTGTGTTTGTCGAGTGTGCACTGTGCACCGTGCTGTTTGCACAGACAACACTCGTTGTCATAGTTTTGTTTCTGTTTTACTATTAAAGCCTTTGGTTTTATTATTAAATAATAGTATTAGCCCTGTATTAAACTGTCGGAATGCTAGGCACGGGCCTTTTCTCAGTGTAAGAAGGGTTGGGCCATAATCCACCACCGCGCTGGTCCAGTGCCTAACCTTGAGTGTGAAATGAAACGTATTGTCAAACTAGAATAAGCTGTTGGACCTCCATAAAAAACATTTTTTTTCTAAAATCAAAGTAGTCTTAGTTACTCCTTATAACATCAGCTATGTGCCAGTGAAAGTCCCGTCAAAATCGGTTCAGCCGTTTCGGCGATTACCCGGTACAAACAGACAGACAGACGGACAACAATTTTAAAAATTGATGTTTTCATATGGGTACCTTATATACTTTCATATGCATTAGATAAAAAGCTGTTATTTTGACAGTACAAACAGACACTTCAATTTTATTTATTTGTATAGATGTATAGATGTGTTCACTGCGACACAAGCATCATTCCTAGTACGGTAGTTATATTTTAGAAATGAGTCAATCAAATGATTGTATGAGGAAGGTAGGCATATTCAATACATATCGTAAGCCTTGAACGAATTGGCTACGTCCATCACAATCTTATAACAATTGCGAAGTAGCCGATTCGTCACCCTCGTCCTTTGTGATCTGATTGTGGGCAATTAAGTGTCAGACGGACGGCCAGTTGGACTTATTAGATGACTTTATTAAGTGGGCAATAAGGCGAGATCTACACCGGGTTGGGTTTCACACTGGATTCCTGAAGATTTAGTTGTGTGTCTCGAGGTCAAACGAGGAGCAGAATCGAGAGTTTTTACGGCTTTACTGTAGAGTTCATATGCATATTATCTCACACACATACACACACACACACACATACTCAAACACACATACACACACACGCACACACACGAATTGAATCATACTAAATTTATAACAAGTGCTGTTGGTTAAAATATATATAAAACATTTACTTACAATAATGCTTATTTTTGTTTGTCAACTTCTTTAACTGTACACACATGAAATGGAAGGCGCTGACACCTGTAATACAGTGAATTTCACTAGCACAGGTGCCATCGTTACAAACTAAATCGTGTTTCTCTGGACCAGTTATAAATATTATTGTATGTGTATTTTCATACCTTTACGAAATAAAGTTATTATTATTATTATACTGCTTATTATTATATTATGAAAGTATGTAATACGTAGGAATTTAAACTTAAAAATAGATTTCTATCTGATGTTCTGTGGCTTAGACCATATAAAATTGTTTACATAACACCCAGTTTGCAAACGTCATACGCCTTGACTAATAAAAGGCCACCCTCTTTTTTGTACGTGGAGAAATGGTCCTTATACATACATACCCCCTTGCCACAAGGGGAGGCTAGAGGGTTATGTCGGGCTCTCCCGAGGGACAAGACCTGTCTATAACTGGTCCCGGAAGGTGCTTTCGGACGCTGGAAGGTACAGCGGCTCTGCCTAATATAACCTTGTTGGTTGGTGTAGGCGGAACGCTATATCATAAACTGGACTAGTCATAGAGAAGGGGGTGTCTCCCGAGAGTTCAGGCCTACCGACTAAAACCACCGCGGTATGCCAGCTCGCTGCTTTGTATGGTGGATGGGTCGCTGGAATTAAAACTACATCAGCGACCTATAAAAGGTTACCCTGGCGTAACCCTGGTGTTGTATGCGCGAGTAGGGAAAGGGGTAAGTACCATATGGGATAGGTGCTATGTATACTAATATTGTAAAGCTGAAGAGTTTGTTTTTTGTTTGAACGCGCTAATCTCAGAAACTACTGGTTCGATTTGAAAAATTTTTTTAGTGTTGTACAGCCTATTTATCGAGGAAGGCTATAGGTTTATATAACATCACGCTACGACTCACAGGGGCGGCGCAGTAACGATAAACGCAGGTGAAACCGCGGGGACATCTAATGCCAGATATATTTGGAGGCACTGCGTCATAGATAGCGAGCTGATTAACATCTATTGGGTATATTTGCGGACTCGCTCCTATTAAAAATATCTAAACAGAAAAACTCAATAACACTATCCTGACATCAAACCTGGGACCTCACCATCGCACTTAATCGTAAGCGCTAACTATTGCCACGAAGCCAGAGGGGCAATCGTGAGAACATTTCTGTTTATTATTTAGATATCGGACAACAGAAGCATCATACGAAACAAAGGATTGACAACTACATTGTTTATCTTACAGATATTAGATGTGATTATATAGCCGTCAAATGTTATGCCAATACTATCTCGTACGGTTTCTTGTGTTGTACAAACAATTGTATAAACTGTACTACATAACATCACGGCTTTGTTTCCCCAAAGAGTTCGGCAGCGATGTATTGCACCCACATATTACCAGATATGTTTAGGTTAGTTAGTTTTGATCCACAATTGGTTGTTCCGATTCTAGGCGCTCTTTGTATCCGTTGTTTGGATGTTTAAAGTCCTCCGCGACACAGGAATTATTACCAGTGCGGAGTTGTCTTTTTAAAAAGGAAAGAAAAAGAGACCGCTGTTGCCTACTGAGCGCAGTGCTTGTTCAGCTAGTTAGAGTTATCCTACTTTAAAACCACCGTCTCTTTAAACATTATCATTGCACTAAATGTGCCCGCGGTTTCAATCGTGTTTATGGTTACGGCGCCGCTCCTGTGAGTCGTAGCGTGATGTTATATAGTCTATAGCCTTCCTCGGTAAATAGGCTATTCAACACTAAAAGGATTTTTCAATGCGCACCAGTAATTCCTGAGATTAGCGCGTTCAAACAAACAAACTCTTCAGCTTTATAATATTACTAGCTTTTGCCCGCGGCTTCGCTTGCGTTAATTTAGAATTTGACAATCAATTCCAGTTGTACTCTGCTTGTAATAATAATAATTCAATCATGATTCGAAAGACACGTGGCGCCATCTATTATCATAAGAATGTTATTATTGTTTTCCTCGGGAACAGTAAATTTTTCAAGATGAAAGGTAGCCTATGTCCGTTTCTGTACACCTGCCAACGTACATACAAAATTTCAGAATGATCGGTTCAGTGGTTTAGGCGTGAAAAGGTAATAAACAAACAAACAAACAAACTCATTTTCGCTTTTATAATATTAGTTAGGATAGTATAGATTATCATTGCATAATGCGAGAATAGAGCTATACGTACTGTAACGCGCTCTCTCACTATTGTCATGACAATGCTCTGATAAATTAATGTGAGGCCCTTGGTAACACTTGGGATTATAACCAAGGACCCCATGTTCGCTACTAAACATAAATAATGCGTTATTATCAAATCTAGATAGCAAGCTTTTACCCATGGTTCTCCTTTCACAGTGACATTATCACTAGTCCAGTAATAAATCCTTACCAAGACCAAAACTCTCCGAAATCTCTGATTACAGACTCTATTCTATAAATTTAACAGTCGCTGCCATTTATACAAGTAAATAATGCTCATCTTATCTAAATATCTATATATAAATACGTGAAGCAAAAACTTTGTATCCCTTTTTACGAAAATTGCGCGGGCGGCGGAGTATGAAATTTGGCACAGTTAAAGTTTATATGGAGAAGGAGGGGCCAATCCTAATATTTATATAAAATATGCATTAGAAATGCATAACATTAATGAAAAAGCACTACACGCACACTATCATGCATTTGACATACGCAGTCGAAGCGCGTAACTATGGTTACATATATCAATATATAATGACATATATCAGCAATATCTTACAGGCAAACTTTGGTCGAATTTCGAGCACTAGGCGACCGCTAGTTTGAATAAATAGGGTCTTCATATTCGTGGATTTAACTAACCTAGCGATCGCCAAGTGGTGCCAATTGATTTAAATTTTAAGTTTGATCGTTATTATTATACCGCGGAATTGCAATAAGTTCATATAGATTTCATATGTATATTTATTTATTTTCATGACATACATTTATATATTATTATTTCTTAGCCCACTAAACCATAAACCATATATGCCAACTTTTACGTTTTCCATGAGTCAGAATCGAATGAAACTATTTTATTTTTATTTTGCTATACTGGGAAAATTCCGTATATTATTATCTAAGGAAAGCTAAAGACTACACTAACAGACACCCTACAGCGCACTGACTTTTTAAACATCTGGAAACCTAAAGGCTACATTAATAGGCACCGTATACCGTAGACAAAAGTCTAAAATTGCCTCTACACATTAAACTAAAATGAGATGCAGAACACACTGCGATGAGTAAAACCTATTCCTAGCTCGTGAAACTGTATAATACCTTACAGTTACATTTTACGAGGTAAGGAGTTTCTGTCTCTGAAGTACACTCGTATACATAATTACATACACAAATCAACATAATAATAGCGGTGTCGTTCGTCCCATGTACACTACACCTCAAGCATCTACTTGACACGATTTCACAGCTAATCCGCGCTACGGTCGTCGGTCACGGCACTTACAATTACCTCTAGTTATATCACACATTTTTTACGGTTCAACCGCTCTGTGCTCTAACGATTGTGAGTAGAAATAACTCTTTCAACATTTAAACCTTTGCCATTTTCATCCTTCCTTGTTTATGTTAAGTCAGTCTTGTAATTATGTTTTTGTTCGCGTGTGAATCTTGTGTGTCTTTTTGTTTTGTGTAATGACTGTTCGTGAATTAATCTTCTGTTCCTTTTTGTCGTGTTTTTTCGTCCGTAATTATGGTGTAGGTACTGTGACGTCCGTCGAAAATGTCCGATCGACGTCTCCCTGTCCAATCTTTGCCGCATCGAATTGATTACATAAAAACTAACCTGCCCTACGTTTCTTGCGCATTATTCCCACCTCCGCCGAGATACTTCAGCGATCGTTGACTCACCTGTCTAAGACAAAACATCTGTCATCGACCTTAGCGACCGACGGTCTGACAATACTCTCATATCTTACGTCACAGTATTCACTTGTTACGTCACAAGGTGTAGCCAACACTTTTATGACTTCTTTATGGAGTTATGGCTTTATTTATGTTTGTTGTTCCACCTGTTATTATGACATTATGTACTCAGCGTAACATTTTTCTTAGCAGACATTAAGACGCTATAGTATACGGCGAAGTAAAATATTGTTAATGCATCAATAAATATTATGTTTCGTTTAAATGTTTTCAGTTCCTAATAATTCAGTGTGTATCGACTTACATATTCGACTAATTACGTTATTATAAATAGCATTACGTATTCCAGGACGATGTTCCAATTCCGGTGACATAAAATCACCATCAGCCACACGTGTTTGATGCCAGGATAACCGTGTTTCACGTTCAATTAGGTTACCATATTACGTTTCTTGGTAACATTTCGATCTGTTTTTACAACCTGCTTTAATATATCGCCTAGGTCCACATCAAACATCAAATAAACTCGGTCAATTACGTCATTTGTCCAAACAACCTCATTCCTACTTTCTATTGGGATTTATGAATTTTATATAACTGGTTTTGTACGGAAAGTATGTTTCTTATTACATAAAATAGTTGTTTTTAACGAAGCCGCGTTCGATGGCTTACGTTTCTCTTTAATATGCTATAATTAATCAATCATAACAATTTAGTTTATATTAACGCGATTGCTTCAAATGTTGTGACTGGTTGCTAATTGTTTTTGAATTGCAAACAAATAATTCATTGAAATGTAACAGAGAATAGTTTATTGTTGTCAGCGAGCGAGTGTCGAGTATAAATAAATAAATCACATAAACGGTTGCAGTAAGCGGTCATGAATCGATGTGTATATTGGCGATCATTCATTATGGATGATTTGTCACGTCGTTGGTTGGGTGAAGTGACATTGACTTTCTTATTGTGTGCGTGTGATAGCGGGTCGGCGTGGCGCGGCGCGGCGGCACATGCACGCCGCTCGCCGTGACGCGCGCGCGCATCCACGCTCCGCGACCGCCCGCGCGCCGGGCCCGCGATATGCCCGCAGTGAAAGTATTCAACATATTCGGCGGACAGAAGCCGACCGAGAAGCATACGCCCTCCGCACCCCCCGCACAAGGGGCGCTGCAGAAGTTCTACAGGACTTTTTCAGTCGGTTCGGAACCCTCACCCGAGCACAAGGGCAGTAAAGTGACCGCGATCGCAGCCTGCCTCGAGCGCAAAATCAGTGAACCTGTGAAAAGTAATAGTGATAACGTGCAAAAGTTTGTTTCTAAAGTCAATATTAACGATTCTACTGTGAATACCAAGACTGATTGTTTGACGCCGCGTCGTCACGTGTATGAAAACATAAACATTGCCGCCGATAGCAATGCGGTGCAACAAGGGAAATTACTCGATGAGACTTTAGGATACTCGTCAATTTATGAAAACGTCGCTATAGTGAAGGCAACGAGTGAAGTTAGTGCCGAGTCAAAACTGAACAAGGCTTTGGAATCTTTCGACAAAATATTGTCCGAATTTACGTCGAGTGTGTCGCTCACCTCCGATGGGAAAAGTAGCAAAGCCATTTTTATCCCACCTAAGTTACAAAAATCTAAGACTTGCAGCATTATTGAATCACGCTGTATTTTAAAGAAAAGTAATTCAGACCCCGAAAGTGATAGTAAAACAAGAAATAAAGTAGCGCGCAACAATTCTATAGACAAAACGACGAGTTTGTGGAATCTCGACGACATGAAGGGGAAAGAACTGACAGCGCCGCTGGTGCCACTTACTTCGACACCTAATGATAAGATGAATCCTGACAAATACGCCACGTATAAGATTTCATCAAAAAACACGTCTCGGCCGAACTGCTTCAAAGCCGAAGATCTAAAAAAACTTGATGTAAAAACAAGAATCCTAAAGAAAACTTTGTCTAATCCACCGTCGACACCCGTTCCGGTTATGTCTAAAACGAAGGCGGTGATGAAAAAAGTAGAGAAAAAAGTGAATGACCCAAAGAAAACAAAACCTAAAACATGTACAGATAATGGTTCGTTAAACATAAAAAATAGTTTAGAAAGTAAAGAGCCTCCAAAATCACAAATGCAGAAAGCAAAAAGTGTGTGGGAAATAGGCAATGAATCTTTAATTTCACCCGGATTAGAGAGGACTAAGTCAACTACTTCTATCGCGGGCTCTCCCAGTAAGATCCCGGTGATAAGGAGTCAAATGTCGCACAACAAGTTCAGCAGTACCAGGGCACTTTTTTCTCCCACTCCGGTTGATCTAAGTAATGTAGACCAGGCCAGAGAGTGTGCTCAGAAAAAGAAACCGCTTGCGCCACAACAACGAAAAAGCATCGAAAAACTCGACGGAAACAAACAAATAAGACAAAAGTCACAGCTCAATCTTAAAACCGATGTAAAACGACAAAACGATAAGACAAAAAGAGACTCTATTGACCCTAAAAGATCAATGTTGCCATCAAAATCAAACCTGAAAGATTACTCAGACGAAATAAATGCTGTGCGAGCGAAATTACAACACAGAGTCGTTAACAAAAGAGACATAGTTGTAGCGCCAGAGACCAAACGAAATGAAAATGAACCGGACGTAATTGATTCGACATTATCTCCTGTAAAGTCTATTGTAAAGAAATTGGAACTAAAAACTGCCAGAGAGTTGAAAACCGAATCATCACAGTTCGTAAATTGCAAGGTGATTCCGCCGGTCCACAAGGAGCTATGCGTAGCGAACACCACTTTCCACAACCACTTGAGCACACTCGTGGGTCGACAAGTTAAATATGTCGAGTCGAGGGACGACTCCAAAACGTGCTCGCAAGCTGAGAAGCTCGCTTTGCACAAACAAACTGACGAGAAGATATCCGATACCCACTCAGACTGTAGCGACGACTCGGGTCATGTTTCCAACGACGCGGCGCACGATAACGACCAGGCTTTTGATAACGTGCACGACTTGAGCCCGGTGCACAGCAGCGTCGACGAGGTGGATTTCAAAGTGTTCGACGGCCCCAAGAAGTTCGGGATAGATTTGCCAGAGAATGCAAAGAGCGTGTGTCCCGTGCGGCCCGCGAGGCGCAGCGGGCGCGGCAACGAGGTCGCTAGCGGTACCCGCGCCACCAGCGTTCCGAAAGTGGACGAGCAGGTACGCGACACTGTTAACATATCGATAACAACAAATTACAGGTGCTGTTTATCCGCACTCCCTCGGTACAAACAGGCGACGATTTAGATCGTAAAAGATACTTAATCTAGCTCTGTCCGTGCCGACTAGTTAAACGAGATATGGACTCGAAAGCTGTCCTCACTGCGCAATCCAGACATCAGTATCAATCGCGCGAACGGTCGAAGACCTCTATACGATTTCGTCAACTTACTATATACGTAAAATACGCACGCGTAACTGTAAATGCACCGATGATTTTTATAGGAATGATATTGCACGTTATTAGCATATTCGCTTCAATATATCAAACAACATCGTAATGGGTCGACTCGGAATGAGTTTCAAATAACTAAAACTTTCACATTTATTAACTATAAATTGTCATCGGCACGTTTAGTTTTATTTTTATTTAATATATCTAATATTCATTGGGGCATTAAAATCGAAATTCACGTTCATATAGATGTTGTTAAACGGTCGATGTAGTCTTTAAAGTATTATTGCTACCGATTTCACTATTTCACATCGCCATTAACAAACTAAATTATGCACGAGTAATGCGTCCTGTGTGGTTTTTGATTAATGTTCGTAACGAAAGTAACACGACGAACTCGCAAATTTTGTAGGGTGTTAATAAGCTGACATTATGTAAGCCTTCGACATTCTTCGATTTATTATATTTTATTTGCATATATGGATGATTTAGTGTATTTATGTCCGTTGCGTAATAGTTAACGAAGAACAAACGCATTATTTCGGAAATGTTACCTACGTAATTCTTCAGTTATATAATGTTCAGATTCTGGGACACTTAAGAATGCACTTTATATGGCGGTTATAATTATATCTTGAAAACTTAAGTTATTTATTTGCGGCAGGTGTACCGCAGGGGTCACGTTGGGGCCACATTTATTTACGCTCTTACTTTCACCAAATAGTTGACTCATTATTTTATGTCGTTTGACGCTGTTATATATTTATCTGATGAAGTGCAATACCTGTTCCAGAGACGCTTTTGGTAAGGTATTTAGAGAGTAGTTTGTTTATCTCATAGTGTTGTTATATTAGTAAGTAAACCTGTACCTGTGGACGAGACATCCACTTACCGGATAATGTTCAGGATTGAGATCATTTATCTGAATATAAACTATAGAAAATCCAGCAATAACTTCATGAAATTCTTCTCTTGATCTTTATTTAATTAAATAGTCTCGTGAAATTAATATCTTGCACATAAACTGTACTTACTTCCATACGTAACATCTTATACGGAATGTGCAATTAATCGTCATATAACTTCATCAGGTTAGCGGAAAACGAAACATGTTTCCATTTACCGAAGCTAAACATATATAGTCACAAACATATATACATAGCTAGTCATACTTTTGACTATCTCTCTATTAGCATAATTAGTGTTTAATAATAAGACAACAAAAAACCGATTGAATTCATTCATTTATGGTTGTAGTGTACAAGAAAGTTAAATATGGTAATTTAAAAAGAAACATACTTCAGGTAGTAGTTAGGATAGATTTCTTTTCATATTTTTTTCTGAACGGCCATCAGTTCTACTATAAGACATTTCAAGGTTATCCATTAATTACCGGACACTGTGTATATACAATATCTGTATTATCATTATAAAAATAAAACCTGTTAACGTAAACACCAATCCCGTCTCGCACCAAAAAGTTCAGCAATTTCTTCTTATGCCGTACCTACCATACAACTTTGGAATGGTCTTCCAGCACATGTGTTCCCTCCCTTCTATGACATTGGGTCCTTCAAACGTAGTGTGAAGAAGCATCTGGTCAGACCGGCTTGACACTGGCGACGGCTAGAAGACATCTATCTTCTCCTCAATCACTTTACCGTGTCACTATAATAAAAAAACTTATGCAACCATACATCCTGTAACCAAAATATAGCTGGCGACTGTTTGTGACGTATTATGACATCACATGCCAATTGGTCTGCTATATTTTGGTCCCACTTAACCGGAAACGAACCTAGCCTAGTAGACCCATCGTAAGACACGTAGTCAAGTGCAGGTCGTGTAGACGCTTTGATTATACCCGACGCAGGCATCAAATCTACAGCTTCACGATCGCTTATACTCCACATTTCAAAAACACCAACAAAGAAAACATACGGTAGACAAAGTACATATCATTAGTAACGTTATCTTATGTGGGGGCCAGTCAGTGCAGACCGGCGACACTTCGACCCAATGGGATCTTTTGTGTCGACACTCTTGCAATAACGACCGCCATAGATGTTCATGGCAGCCGCGACCGACGGCTTAACGTGCTCTCCGAGGCACGGAGCAGGCGATAATTGTCAATTAATACGCACATAATTTCGAAAAGTCATATAACTTCCGAAAGTCTGAGGTGCGCGACGTGGGTTTGAACCTGAGACCTCTGCATTGCAGTCTGTTGATCTCCCCGCTGAGCTATCGCTGCTCATTAGTAAAGTTAAAAGCTACACAATTATACACCGGCTCACTAATAACAAAAAATTAAAGTCATTGAACAACTAAACCGATGTCTCCGCATCTCGTTACGCAATTTCACTTCCACCAGGATATGCTTCTTCCGTCATTCGTATGGTATTTCGGCACCATATCATGACAGCTTTCCAACTTGTGAATTCACAAGCATCCCCGTGCCGTTCGTACGTGATGCGTCGCAACCAACAAGTCCACACTTTCGATTGCGACTTTCTCGCGTCACACTGTGGCAGTTAATATTACGTGCAAGTCCAATGTGTACTTTCCTTAGCTTAGAAGGAAAATAGCAACAGTTATGTCAGCCCCTAGAAATTATAAAAGCCTATCTAGTCACCTATTATTCGAATATCGTGAAATTTTGCTAGCATCTTCATTGTATCCGATGATTTTAATTTTAAATATGTCATTTTCATTACTGTGCTGATTCTTGATTCTGAGTGAATCAGCTACAGTAAATTACGGTTCTGAACTTGTGTGACCTTTTGATAGTCTGTCTGTCTGTGACAGTGAATCACTAGTTTCATTCTTTATTAGGCTTTATTGTTAAAATGTTGTCACATACCAAACTAAGATTGTGTTAATATTTGCTTACAACATACCGATAGAAAATACTTATGGTTGTGTAATACTGCCATAGCTCTCTATTTGGTTTATACCTGAATGAACATTAAGCAATGAAAGACAACATTCCATTCAAAACTAGTATTTTTGTCAGTATAATGTCTTCCAGACCGAATTTCGGTCACGGCGGCCAGTCCTAACGGAGACTGGCCAACTACGCAGGAGATATTATAGTGCACAAGTGTGTGCGCAAACAAGTGCACTCTCTGTTCCCTAACTCTCATGATTCGATGGGACGATAATCCGACACGACCGGAAAGATCAGGCGCAGGACCAACGGCTTTACATGCTTTCCGAGGCACGGGGGTGTCTAACACCGCCAACTTCCCAACTCCGGGCTGCCATTCAGATTTATTAACAGAAAAGCTCAATAACTTTTTGTTGGCCCGACCCGGGATTCGAACCCGAGACCTCATGCACAGCAGTCGCATTCACTACCGCTGCGCCACAGAGGCAATTAATGGTAATGGTAATTGCATCATAAGTAATAATTAAATGCAAATAGCCGTATTACTCATCACTTGCGTTCGTTGTAACAACAAGTATTTTAAATTGTGTATAAGAATTGAATTACTAAATATTTACTCTTGTTGAAATACATGAGGCAAAAGGCTCTATCTACAAATGATTGTTACGTTCAAAGGTGTTGCTAAAGCGCAATTGAAAAATAAAAATTCAAAAATTGTGTATTTAGAACGTTTAACAAATTAGAAAACTTATCAATTTAAAACACCTTATAAAATAAAATAAAGTAATTTGCCAAGCGCTGGCAAAATTAAACAAAAATACTTCTGTGGCTTCCACACTAGGCAAGCTTGTATCGTGAAAACCCAAAACAATCACATAATACAAAAAATTATAAGTAAAAACGTTATAATACAAAAATTAATGAGAAATGAAAATCAAGTGTTGCAAGTATTGTAATAATATACATATTAACAGTAAATATGTAATAAGTGTGTATTGTAAAAGAAACAATATGATACATACAATAATTGTAAATATTATATAAATAAATATATAAGGTAGTATGTATACATAAAAAGGATTAAGAAGTTTAGATTTACAACTGATGAAATTTTACTTAAACTAATATGTAATACTTGTAAAGATCTATGATATACAGGAGTTTTTAATGTCTGGTACGAGAGAAGCCAATTCGAAGAAACTCGTTGCCAATGTTGTTGTTTCGTACAAAACTCCAAAGACAACTTAATGCAGTCATATTCGCAATCTACGCAATCTTAACATCAATCCAATCTATGAAAAATCAAACCGTACAACATAATTTCTATCATAAAATTACAAACATAAATCACGTACAGTGATTTCATAACAGGTTCCATTGTATACAAAATGTATATCTTTCACTTCGATTCGAATTCCGTCTGTCTCCGTTTCAATTTATTTGGTCACGTCGACTACTTCGAAAATTGCTTTCAAATTAGATATTAAGTTAGGTGCAGCATGCGCATCACGTCTTACTTTCGCAGCGAAAGCCTTATCCTTGTCAGACGTAAGACGCATCAATGTGACTACTTGTACGGGTAACTGTCGCGTATCTATTGCCTCATGAACTTCATTGCTGAAATTAGATTCAAAGAAAGTTTTTTTTTAAAGTTTGTTTACTTGCGTGATATCCATATCTAATAACTTATTTTTGTAGAATAATGTATTTCTGTCGTATATGCTAAAACACTTAGGATTCTTACATCAAGTAAATAATAAAAAGTTACACATATATTAAAAAACAAATATACTATGTACACAGAGCTAAGGTATAATTAAATAGGATTCTAATAAGCTTCGAATAAGACTGCAAACTGAAACTGATTACATCTACGATAAGGTCTTTACACTTTAAAGATCTATTAAGACTATAAAACATTAATACATTTAGAACTAACAATAGTCGCTGTAACCTTTCCTAACGGCCCACAACTGTCAGTATCAACGGTACTGTTAGTTAAATAGTCAAATATTCACATATTTCATGATCGCGTGTACCCCAAAGTATGTCGAGTCTCGAGTTCCGTAGTTAATCAGTTCTTTCCGTTTGGTTTGGAACTTTATACAGTTTTATTGTTTATTTGTTATTATCAATTCTGCTGCGACTGGACATCCTAATCCTTATCCTAACTAATATTATAAAAGCGAAAATGAGTTTGTTTGTTTGTTACCTTTTCACGCCTAAACCATTGAACCGATCATTCTGAAATTTTGCATATACGTTGTCAGGTGTACAGAAACGGACATAGGCTACCTTTCATCCCAAAAAAAATTATTGTTCCCGAGGAAAACAACAATAACGTTCTTATGATAATAGATGGCGCCACGTGTCTTTCGAATCATGATTGAATTATATTATTACAAGCAGAGTACAACCCGAATTGATTGTCGAATTCTAAATTAAAGCGAGCGAAGCCGCGGGTAAAAGCTAGTGTTATTATAAATTCTAATCTCACGATATTACTGTTTACAGGTATTTACACAACGTGTCATAAGTATTTGTTTTATGTTGATAGAATAAGTGTAAACGTTTTATGTTTTTTAGACGTAATAGTAAATCAAAAATTTTCTGAACCTATCAGAAGATCTGTAAATAAAAATAGATACATGAAACTAAGCAACTTAAATCTAATTGATTGCTGATAATCCCTTGGTTATAATTAAAGAACATGCTTGAATATCAATATCCATACTCAAGCTAATATAAATTACTTTCATTTCGTTTTCTTCTCTTTTTAAAAGACAACTTTCGTACTAAGAATAATTCGTGTCGCGGGAGACTTTACACACATTCAAACAACGGACTCATAGAACACCCATCATCATCATCAGGCTACAATAGTCCACTGCTGGACATAGCCCTCCCCCAAAGAGCGCCATAGCGTCCTGTCTTCAGCTTGCCGCATCCAGCATCTGCCTGCAGTCTTTCGCAGATCGTCATCCCACCTGGTCGGAACAACTATTTGTGGATCATTATTTGTCTCGTGTGGATCGAACCCACAACACTCAGCACAGTGGCATTGGTTAGGCGACCAATTAAACCACTCCGCCATTCGTGCAGTCTTGCCAATAAAGAAATATTGCATATTACGCTTTAATTTTACATTACAAATAATTAACATGTGTTTATTAACCACGTAATTTGTGTTGATACACAAGCCGTAGGTATTCAACAGTATCAATAATATCTTATTACATAACACGATAAATGTGTTGAACAATGAATGAAACGATATTCACACAAAAACTCAATTATTACATGAAGAAGAAATAACTATAAATATTACCGATGCAATTGTTCTGGAATTCAAATAGCCGGTCATTTATTTATACTTGTACGATTTCATGAAAACGTTTATTGTATTCGAATGTTTTTAACTGAATCGAGGTTGTGTAATGTCAATATTATATTTTGTGAAGAATCTCTCAGAATACTTATTCAGAATGCATCGTAGTGAGCTCATTAAATGTCGCATGAATACTTACACAGTTTGCAACCAACATTATTGATGGACAGGCGTTACAGTGGAGCATGATTTATGGATAAATTTGCATTTTCATATTCCTTTTTTGTATCGTTAGGTGTCCATGAGATAAATATAATAAAATTTATTGAGACATTTTTAAAAGACGCTGTCTTTGAAAAAAAGTCTAATCAAATTTTAAATTCTTTCACTTTAATATAATAGTTTTGGCCTCTATGGCGTAGTGGTTAGTGTAACCGACTGCCACGCCTGAGGTCGCGGGTTCGATTCCCGCACAAGTCAAACATTTGTGTGCTTGAACATGGATGTTTGTCTTGGTCTGGGTGTTTCTATGTATAATATGTATGTATTTACAAAAAAAGTATATATGTATGTTTATCCATTGTCTAGTACCCACAGTACAAGCTCTGCTTATTTTGGGCTAGATGGTGTTGTGTGTATGTGGTAGAATATTATTATTATTATTACTTTGATATTATCCTTTAAGCTAATTGTTCATTTGAATACTAACTCAAATGAACCATTAACTCATCTACTAGGTACAGTTATCAATAAATAATCACTAAGTTATTGATAACTCTATCCAGTAGATGACTTCGGCAATTGTGTTTTCATTGGCAATTGATCGTTTTTATAAAAACAACGCCATTAAGGAGTTGATTGACCTTAGAAACTATTAATAGTACTTATAATCTATACACAAGGTACAGTTCAAAAACGTGTATTAGCATTATGTTTCTCACATCACATATCGATTTCACTCTTTTCACCCACAGTAGTTATTTAAAAAGTATATCAATCATTGGATATAATTATATTTGCGTTTCTATTACAACGGGTACAATATACGCAATTAATACGTTCGTCGGTATGTATTGTCTGTCAGACTTTTTTGAGAAAGTCTATTATCAATACAATGCGGTCTTGCTGTATTAATGATTGCTTGTGTAATACCAATATTTTTTTCTTTTTGTGTTTTATATTATACTAGTTTTTGCCCGCGGCTTCGCTCGCGTTAATTTAGAACTTGACAATCAATTCGGGTTGTACTATGCTAGTAATAATATAATTTAATCATGATTCGAAAGACACGTGGCGCCATCTATTATCATAAGAACGGTATTATTGTTTTCCTCGGGAACAGTAATTTTTTTCGGGATGAAAGGTAGCCTATGTCCGTTTCTGTACACCTGCTAACGTATATGCAAAATGTCAGGATGATCGGTTCAGTGGTTTAGGCGTCAAAAGGTAACAAACAAACAAACTCATTTTCGTTTTTATAATATTAGTTAGGATGGCTAAAAATGATTCATTGGTTAGTTAGGAAGGATCATTCTGGTGCTTACTTTTGGGTCATGGACCTCTAAGCTCCTGTGTGGAGGCGTACTTTAACGACTTATTTGATTGCTCTATTACTTCGTCCAGTTCGTGTAATAGATGCTATAAATCTTTTCAGATGTTTTTCGTTTTGTAATTAACTAGCTTTAGCTAGCGGCTTTGCTTTACTACTTAGTACTTTTTTCTGGATGAATACATTATGCACTTTTCTGTACGCCTGAAATTGTGTATGCGATTAGTTAAGGCGTGAAAGCGTAACAAACTCACATTCGCATTTATGATGTTAGTTAGGATTGTTATTTTATTTTGATCTCTATATTTTTTACTATCTTTGTTAGTAGTAGTTTTATCCTACTATTTGTTAAATTATTAGCCTATGAATAGGTTCGATATTGTTTAGAATTCAGATCGGTAAACTAATCACCAGTCTTTTCTTGCTAATATTCAAACTGTTTGTATGCAATTCAGTTCTATGTAATTAATTGATGCTTTGTTCATTCTGCATTTGTAATGTTCAATTCCGTCTTTATAATGAGTATTTTGTTACCCATACATTTTTTGTTTTCACCATGTTAAGGCGAAATTATTAAAATGTTTTGTAAATGTTTTACTCGGAAATGAATTTCCTTAATAATTTTGTAATTTTTGTTTCGATTGCTAAATTATGATTGTGTGTAAGTGCTTGCATGGCGTTAATGTTTAACAAAAGTCAGTAATTTGTAACAAAACCTTGCAATTTATTTCTTAACGGTGTCAGCGGCGAGTGTCAGAACAGGTACCCTGCTGTACGTTGCTGCGAGCTCTTTAATTATATATTATTATGATACTTTCTTTTAGAGCTATCTAGATTTTGATGTTGGAAATATTGGTAGCAGAAGGCATGGGTTTTAACTTGATTTGTTTATTTGACAAAACTGGGATTTGTTCTTAAACATATGTGCATATTAACCCATTCGCTGTCCCTTGATAGATACAATAGAAAATCTATTGTTATGGGTCATATGTGATTCATCGGATAGGGGACCTGTTAAATAATATTACAAATTTGCAAAGAGACGGCATTCTTTCTATTTCTTTTCAAAAAGACATCTATCGCACTAGGCATGTATCCTGTATCGCGGGAGACTTTACAAATACTTGAAAAACGGATAACTGAAAAGAAAACCCAGACTCGGAACAATTATTTGTGGACCACACAAATTTTTGTCCCGTGTGGGCATCGAACCCACAACACTCCGCGCAGTGATAGCGGAAAGGCGACCATTTAAACCACCAACAATGATGTCAAATTCTGTTATCGTGTAGCCTTATAACCAGTTCTAATTTAAATCCTAAAGTAAATAAAGCAATATAGCTAATTATATAAATCGTTAGGAAATGCGTTCTGTGCGTAAGTGTACTCGCTAATGACAAAGTTTGGATATAATTGAGAATCACAGGTGGGCGCACGTGCTTCACGACCAAGTACAATCAAATACAAAAGTGTTAGTGTCGTCGAACCCAAAGAAAAACTTTTGTAAGGTTTTACAAAAAAAATGATTGATTGTGAAACACACCATCTCCTATTGGGTAACGTAACGATGAAAAGGCTTACTCAACCATGGATATAATAAGCGAGTTTTATATCAGTACTAGATGTTCCCGAGGTTTCACCCGCTCAGTCTAGATGTTTCCGAGGTTTCACTAGCTTTTGCCCGCGGCTTTGCTCGCGTTAATTTAGAATTTGACAATCAATAATTCGGGTCGTACTATTATATAAAAAGTATTAAAAAATATTACATAATTCGGTTTACAACATATATTGTGGGAGACTGGTGCCTAAGCTAGGTTCGAGGCCTGTGTTTCAGGATACCAGGTCCTCACCCCTTGAAACAATTTCGTTTTGCGGATTATGTATGATGATAGATTTAATGGGTTAGTATTTCACTGTTCCTCAATTTTTTGCCTTTGTTCCACCAAAAATACTAATTGTGCACCAAAACATACTTACTAAAATATTTGAAAGAGATCAAACTAAGTCGACGGAGCCCCGCCCCACGGGGCTCCTATTTTAGGGTGGATTTAAGAAGGAACCTAACATAATCTAATACTTCCGAGACGGAATGCAGTGATTTGAGGCGTATAGATGTTCGTTATGATATATTTTAGTAAGCATATTTTGCTGCGCAATTACTATTTTTGGTGGTCATAATATTTAATCCCGATTTAATGTAGTAATTTGTTTTGATGAAATAGTATTCACACTCAAAACAAAAATCAAATCAAAATGTTTGCTCTTACGCACTAGTAACAAAGAGATAGTGTACAAATTAAAATAACTGCTGGCCAGCTTGGCGACTACGAATTGCTCTGTTATTCAAATTGTTACTTAATATTCTATGTGAAACTAATAGTGATTAGAATGAGAAAGGAGATCTAGACTTATTATTTAGATTTGTTTTATTCATACTGTCCATTAACTCTGGCTTTACATAATTTGTAGTGATTAATTGGTTGGCTTGAAGTGCGCAATTGAGATACCTACCTGCGGCTTCACGCTGAGATCTATTCCACGGGAGTCCTGTATATAGCCAGGATGAAAAATAGCCTATGTCATTCTATCCAATAATTTATTAGTATCTATGCCAAACGAATTTACGAAAATTCTTTGCTCAGATCCTGCGAGGTAGGAACCCTTACTAATATTATAAACTAGATATTGCACGCGACTGTGCCCGCGTTAATGATAATTTAGCATGTGAAAATATAGGGATATTTAGGGATGATCATAAAGGCTAGTAAGAAATGAAGGATATGGAATCCAATTATATAACATAAGACTTTTGTCTTTGCTGTTCCATTACAGGACAAAGGTCCTTCCACTTTTTCCTACCCTTTATCAATCTGGATTCAATCCTATCTAAAACGTACCTATTCGTAATTCGCAAAACGCGGGATCATACAAATTGCCTGCGACATCTATGCCTAATTGTTGTCGTTATATATTTTTTTTTTGAGCCTTCACCGTTTTTGCTTCCCGCTATTAAGAATCCATTGTCTCGAAACCACAAGTAATACTACTTTCCCCTCGCGAGCTCGCGTTTTTTCGTACGGTGCTTTCAGTGCACGAGACCTAAGACCAGAAGGATTTTTATAGTTATTATAAAAAGAGTCGCATATATCCAAATTAGTTGCATTACACACGCACACAACGTAGTGACGATTCTTAGAATCATACGTGCTGATATGTCGATGGAGTAGATACGGTATCGGCGCTACCGCTAAATTCTTGTGAGACGTGCGGCTAACTCTGTAAGCCTAGTAATGCAGATACTATTAAACGCTCCTTATCGGTGCGGGATGAGATATCAACTATAATGATAATATAGGTCATTAGATTATCTATAGGCGAAAATTTAGTTAAACTAGCAATCGCCTAGTGGTCAAAATTCGACCATAATTGATTTAAATTTTAAATTTGATCGTTATTAAGGTTTTATTGTATATAACTTTACCCTTATAATCACATTTCATTTAGATTTCGCCAAGGTTATACGGGTTAATTTACCTATCTTTTTCAAACAAGTTATTATTTACTTAACATCAATAAAGCGTTTATTATTTCTCTCACATAGAAACATTGACGCAAAAATATAATAAAACATTTGGGGTTCATTTCACAACCTCCAACAGGCCCCAGGTAGCCAACCCCAAAGCACTCTCACCATTCGCACGGAATACCGTTAAGCGAACGGAAAGAGAACCAGCGATATATATATACTCTTTCATTGACAATATTCCTAAGCTTGCTACTTTGTTTTCTTTTTTCTTTATTACATGTACTTAAATAAGCTATATGTAACCATAGTTACGAAGAATTGTACAACGTCAGACGAACAATGTCGATTCAACTGCGTGTGAAATGCATGGTTGTGTGCGTGTAGTGCTTTTTTCATTAATTTAATGTGTTTCTAATGCATATTTTATAAAAATATTAGGAATCGTCACTCCTTCTCCATATAAACTTTAACTGTGCCAAATTTCATACTACTCCGTCCGCGCAATTTTCGTAAAAACGGGTACAAACTTTTTGCTTCACGTATTAATATATAGATATTGGATATATAGAACAAACGTTTTGGTCAGTGCACCGAGAAATGCAGCTGTCATTGAAGAATATAAAAAAATAAAATTATTAATAATTAACTTTTAATTGGTGACTGCAGATAGAAAAAGTAACATTTATCGGTAATCAAAAACAAATGATATCCTTTATAGTTGCAGTAGCACACCGGCGGCTGGAAACAATAGGTTTTCCATTATATCTGGCATTTGATCAATTGAGAGGTTAAATGAAAAAAGGCCGTCTTATGCAACGATCTCATTTTGCATTACCTAGATATTCCCGCGTAGCATCACCTACTCTTCTCTATGAAAAGGTTTAGAGCGGCAAGACAAAAACATACTAAAGAATATATGTATTCATAAAAATCATATTATACTATTTAACGTTTGTTTAGAAATCTACATACAATTTATGGCTTTTTATGACTGTAATAAGCAAATTAACCATGCCATGTATATAACCGGGAAGTTAAGTACCCAGCTTATTATTAATGGCATGATTATTATGCGTTATGCGTTTAACTGCCCGCGTGGAAATCCGCGTGCCGCATGCACAAAAACGTGCAATCAAACTTAATTCTGCTAACATTCTTGTCATTACGAATAACTCTCAAACGACGTAGAAAAACTAACTATAAAATTTAAAACACACTAAATTCTTAAGACATGTTGCAAAGAAAATATTCAAATATGCAATTAGAGTTTTGACAACTTCATAAATGCGGAAGTTAAACGTTTTAAACTTTGTGATGTAAAATTACATTGCAATCGTAATCATAGAGTCTTACGTATTTCTAAAGAATATTGTATGTTCATACAGTGCAACGGTGTCATAATACACAAGTTTGTAAACGTTGTTTGTTACAAAATTACATGGTATTATTAGCTGTGTTGATGAGTTAACTTACATGCGTTCGAGGTGCACACATGTTATCTATACTAATATTTTAAGCTGAAGATTTTGTTTGTTTGTTTGAACGCGCTAATCTCAGAAACTACAGGTTCGATTTGAAAAATTCTTTTAGTATTGGATAGCCCATTTATCGAGGAAGGCTATAGGCTATATAACATCACGCTACGACCCACGGGGGCGGCGCAGTAACTATAAACGCGGCTGAAACCGCGGGCACATCTAGTTATACATAAAAAAGTCTCCTCCGCGTTTCTCTGTCTGTTCGCGATAACTTCAAAAACTACTGAACGGATTTGCATGCGGTTTTCACTGATTGTCTATTGGTGAACACCGCAACAAGTGATTTATGAGGAAAGTTTAGGTGTATAATTTGTTAAGGGTTTGCTCTATCTGTGGGAAGCTGGGGCGGCTCGCTTTGTATACCTAGGTATGTTTTAATACGTTTTCGCGTCATATAATATGGACGTACTACAAATTGTTGTTACATAAAATATGGATTTGTCATTAAAATTAAACTACTAGGTATATAGTACACAAAGATTATATTATAAACTAGCTGTTACCTGCGACTTCGTCCGCGTAGATTTTAACTAAAAAGTGTTTGTCTCCGCGGAACCCTATTTTTTTCTAAAATCATAGTAGCCTAAGTTACTCCTTATAACATCAGCTATCTGCCAGTGAAGGTCCCGTAAGAATCGGTTCAGCCGTTTCGGAGATTAGCCGGAACAAACAGATAGACAGACAGACAAAAAATTTTAAAATAGATGTTTTCGTATAGGTACCTTATATACTTTCATATGCATTAGATAAAAGGCTGTTATTTTGACATTGCAAACAGACACTTCAATTTTATTTATTTGTATAGATAGTATAATAGTATAGTAATAGTATAAATAGTTTTAATAGTTTCAATAATTTAATTAGCTTAAAAATTAGTAAAGTTTAATAGTAGTAGTGTAACAGTTTCTAAATTTTGTAATAAAGTGTCAAATAAACAACGCGATAAAATCCGTATATAGTAGTTTAATTTCAATGAATAACATTCGCGTAAACAGAAGACAATATTATAATGACAAATCTATATCATTTATTTTCAAAATATTATAGATTTGTCATTTGCCCTAACAGTGCAAATGAATAATCAAAGAGAAATGCTAACATGAGTTTATTGGAAGTAATAGAGTCTTTCACTTCTCGATGAATAATTTTTATAAATATTGCTGAATGAAAACTATGAATGTATTTTCTCCGCAAAGGTTTTTTAGGCATTCGTTAGTCATTTTATTATCGATCATTGATTAATATTCAGACTTTCGTTATTCATTGCGTAGACTCCTTTATCAAAACTAAACCTAATTGAGAAGCGGTGTACACTATTCTTTAACTTAAGCTTTACACACAACACAGCAGGGAAATCGAGGATAAAGAAAATGTGTATATGTCGGCGTACACATAGATGTCGAAGAAATGATGGCTTTCTAACAGATGGCTCGTTGTATGAACATTTCTTACTAACTTTCCTGCGTCGTTTTCCCGTAGAAAGCTCACCGGATAACGTGTGAGAATCAATGGGCGTACAGGGTTAGTAGATTTCCTTTGACTTTTCGAATAGAAAGAAGTCAATGTGCGACAAACGGGATAATTGTAGCTTGCTGTAGGTATGTTTTTGTCGTCGTAAACTATGTGCGCTCTTGTGTTATTTAATGCGATACTCTTGACTTTTAAATGCAATGTTTTTTACAAGCTTTTGCCTGCGGCTTCGCTCGCGTTAATTTAGAATTTGACATTCAATCCGGGTTGTACTCTGCTTGTAATAATATAATTCAATCATGATTCTAAAAACACGTGGCGCCATCTATTATCATAAAACGTTATTATTGTTTTCCTCGGGAACAGTAATTTTTTTCGGGATGAAAGGTAGCCTATGTCCGTTTCGGTATACCTGACAACGTATATGCAAAATTTCAGGATGATCGGTTCAGTGGTTTAGGCGTGGAAACGTAACAAACAAACAAACAAACTCATTTTCGCTTTTATAATATTAGTTAGGATTAGGATATCACAGTATAGAAGCAGCTGATAGTAGTTACAATGTTGTTATCAAAGGTTAATAAGTTACGGTAATAAAAAAAATATGTAAAAACTAGCTGTGCCCACGGTTTCACCCGCGTTTATGATTACTGCGCCGCTCCCGTAGGTCGTAGCGTGATGTATCCTATATCCTATAACCTTCCTCGATTAATAAGCTATCCAACAAAAAAAAATTTTCAATTCAAACCATTAGTTCCTGAGATTAGTGCGTTCGAAACAAACAAACAAACTTTACAGCTTTATAATATTAGTATAGATGAATAGTATAAAATAAAGCTTATTGTTGTAATTAGGTTACTATTTTTTATATAATAATTTATGATTCATGTTTAGAGACCGGATTATATACAACATAAAAAGCTTATTTTATGCATGCAAATATGCATGAAAAATACTTGAAATATGCACGAAAATTGGCAGAATATGCGAAATTAAATGATAAATTTTGATGATGATAAAGCTCTTAGAGACCGGATTATATACAACATAAAAAGCTTATTTTATGCATGCAAATATGCATGAAAAATACTTGAAATATGCACGAAAATTGGCAGAATATGCGAAATTAAATGATAAATTTTGATGATGATAAAGCTCTTCTGTCTCTTTCATTTTATTATCGTAATTGCCAAAACAAAAGACGCGCGCGGCTATTGACTCTGCGTTCCGAAATGCGATAAAAGTGTTATTATACTCAATAGCCCTTACATTTTGTGACTATTAAATTTGATCAGATTAGCGATATTATCACTTTTATCGCATTTCGGAACGCAGAGTGAGTGCACTGCACTCGGTAAAATATTGTAAATGTACCAATAATATGCATCGTAACTAGATCTTAGGTAAAATATGCTATTACCGCTGAGGATGGCTGAAATATGCAAATGCATATAATACGGTCCCTATTCATATTATATACTATGGCCTACAATACAGCCTGTTCTCTTACTGAGAACAGGCCCGTGCCCAGCACTCGGGCAGTTTAATACACGGCTGATATTATTATTATTAATATTAGGTACCTGGAAATCAATATCGCCTCCACCTCTTTGAATTTACTCGAATATATATTTTCTATAGTAATAGTTATCTTACTATTAGTATAGTAATCGATACTACGCATAAAAATCAATTAAATCCATCTAAAATCTTTAGCAAGAAACATTCTAAAATAAATGTTTGAATAATCTCACTTTACATCCTCAATTCTCGTTCTTCGTTATTATTATAAAAAATTAAACTTAATTGCGTCTTTTTGTTCGATACGTGTTCGTTGTTTCTGATATGGTTGAGATACAAGTTTAATTTGGTACAATTAACGCAGACCCTGGGATCGGTGACTCAGTAAACTGTGTGTATTCTTCAAGTTTCGGCACGAAACATTCACTTGACTAATGCTGATAGGATCATTAACAGTATTTAGTAAATATGCTTGACTAACTTTGGGTTAGGATTCATTCATATTCATTATTGTTTCAATATATTTTTCTTGAAATACCTTACCTGCTCTGGGAATGTTATACCTGTATTGCGGGGGACTTTAAATGGCGTTGTTTAAATCTATACTAATATTATAAAGCTGAAGAGTTTGTTTGTTTGTTTACTTGAACGCGCTAATCTCAGGAACTACTGGCCCAATTTGAAAAATTCTTTTAGTGTTGGTTAGCCTATTTATCGAGGAAGGCTATAGGCTATATAACATCACGCTACGACCCACGGGGGCGGCGCAGTAACGATAAACGCGTGTGAAACCGCGAGAACATCTAGTGTTTGTATAATACCCCGCGACACAGAAAAAAGGCCAGTGCGAGAATAGACAATGAACTGTCCGAAATGCAAGCATTATTTCAACATTTTCCTTTATTCAAAGTCAAAGTCAAAGTCAAAGTCAAAAATCATTTATTCAGTTAGGTCACAAAGTAACACTTATGAACGTCAAAGTATATAGGTTAGTGAGTTTACTAAGTTACTGAAGCTACATTTAGGTTAGTTGCTAGGTTATTCATAGCATAATTTTCTAATAATAAGTAACTGTATTGTGTAATAGAGTAGTTATCTCACAGTATACGGGTATACCAGTCTGTGTACGGCACAGTTGTTCACGCCACGAACGGCTCGGCCCAGTTGCTGATATGTAACAGCAAATATGATTTGACGGTACGTTTGTTATCTAAACACGCTAACGGTCGGTGTTTACTGTAAACAATGCTATATAACATCGCTCGATAATTTATCTAATACTAGTGTTAGTACTAGGCCAGGTTAAGAGCACCTTGAACCGACGGGCGTGTATGAGGAATGTGATGAAAGTGAATGAAGCCAGAGAAGTGTGTCAGGATCGTAGCAAATGGAAATCCGTAGTCTTTGCCCACCCTTCTGGGAAACAGGCGTGAATCTATGTATGTATGTATGTAGTATTAGTCGGTCTTTACTGTAAACAATCTATACTAATATTATAAAGCTGAAGAGTTTGTTTGTTTGTTTGAACGCCATAATCTCAGGAACTACTAGTCCGAATTGAAATATTCTTTTAGTGTTGGATAGCTCATTTATCGAGGAAAGCTGGAGGCTATATAACATCACGCTATGACCCACGGGAGCGGGGCAGTAACGATAAACGTGGACGAAATCACGGGAACATCTAGTGCTATATAACATCGTTCGATAATTTATCTGATACTAGTATTAGATCGCGGCGTCGCTCGCGAACAGTATTTTTTCTGGATGAAAGATGCCCTACGTGCTTTTCTGTACACCTGACAATGTATAAGCAAAATTTCATGATGATCAATTGAGTAGTTGAGGCATAACAAACAAACTCACATTCGCATTTATTAGTAGAGATGTTGGTAGTAGAGCCAAGCTGGTTACAGCAGGAATGGGCCGGCTCGACCGGGGAAGTACTACCCTCTCACAGAAAGTCGACGTGAAACAACAGTGTTTCACTGCTGTGTTTCGTTCGGTGAATGAGAGCGCCGGAGGCCTAAGCATGAGGTGACGATTCTCGCAGCTTATGAGGGACCTGCAGAGTATCCGTAGAGTCATTGTGTGGATGGCGCGAGTCGACCCGGCGGCCAGGGAGAGCCGTAGAAACGGTGCTCTGCTGGCCGCCCGCGGTATAGTCCAGAGGCCCAACCGAGTCTAACCAACTAGGTTGGCTGCCTTATCATGCCGCGCATAATCTCGAGGTGGTTCGTCGTGCCGGATGGTGACCGGAGGGTGGGTCCCGGCGACCACTTTCGGGAGGGTACGGGGGTCCTTCCGTCCGTCGGATCGGCTATCGCCATACCATACGGTTATATGACAAAACTTGCTCTGCGCCTTGCCCCACTTTGCTGCGAGAATAGCCGCCTCTTTTTTTCACGCTTCCCCTTCCTTTCACTCTATGGCAGTACAAACAAAGCATTGTCGTTCAACAGCAGCCAATCGCCGTAACCCCACTGCTGCTTCCTGTGTCGTGGAGTTTATTAACATCAGAGGACTCCACGCTAACCTTAATGCCGTCCATCACCACCTGGAGACGGCTCGGCCGGCAATGCTTTTTCTAACGGAGACACAAATACGCCGTCCTGCAGACACGAACTACCTGCAATATGCCGGCTACGTGCTAGAGGAGTGTTTCCTCGCGAAAGCCGGGGTATGCTTGTTTGTTAGGGCGGATATTTGCTGTCGCCGTCTACAATGCCTAGAGGACCCTTCCTTCTCTGTCCTTTGGGTACACGTGGATCATGGCTCTTTCAGCCAAATCTACATGTGCCTCTACCGATCCCATTCAGGAGACGCTGAGACAACTCGACTCTTCAATTACCTGAGTCAGGCGGCAGACGACGCGCAGGAGCGGTTTCCGAACGCTGAGTTGGTGTTCTTGGGAGATTTCAATGCCCACCATGAGACCTGGTTGGGTTCTCCCAAAACAGACCACGCGGGACGAACTGCCCATGCGTTCGCTCTCACGCATGACCTGTCTCAACTGGTACTCCAGCCCACCCGGATACCAGATATTGCAGGTCAGGCGCCCTCTCTGCTCGATCTGCTGCTGACGAGTAACCCGAACCGGTACAGTGTGTCGATTCGTGCTCCTTTGGGCACCTCAGACCACTGTCTGGTTTGTGCCACAGCTGTTGTTGTTACGCCCCCACGACCCGAGGAGGCAAGACGACGACTGTGGCACTACTCGTCAGCAGACTGGGATGGAATGCGGGAATACTTCGCATCCATCCCTTGGGCTCAACGCTGCTTTGAGAACAGGGATCCATCAGAGAGCGCTACTGCTGTCGCTGGTGAAATCATCCTGGGTATGGAATATTATATTCCATACAGTGATGTCACGAGCGGCGGCAGGAAAAGGCCCTGGTTCGGGCGTGAATGCGCCGATGCTGTTGAACGCAAACAGACGGCGTATCGCGCTTGGACCAGGGCTCGCACTCTCCACGACCCTAACGTGGATCACCTGAAGGCAGCGTTCAACCAAGCCACAAAGGTCTGCAAGAGGGCATACTTAAGAGCGGATGCCCAGCGCGTCGCACGGTTCGGCCAGGAACTAATGGCGCATCCTACGGGCAGTCGTAGCTATTGGCGCCTGGCCAAAGCCGTGCAGTCCAACTTCTGCCAGACCATGCTGCCTCCTCTGAGGTATCCGAATGGATCACTGGCTCATCGGCCGCAGGAGAAAGCAGATCTGCTTGCAAATCTCTTTGCGGCCAACTCCCGAATCGATGACTGCGGTTCGCAGCCGCCTAATATTGCCAACTGCGGCTACACCATGCCTGATATATGTATCAGGCAACGAACCGTTCGTGCGATACTGCAGTCTCTCGATGTTCGGAAAGCCAGTGGAGCTGACGGCATCCCAGCTGTGGTTCTTAAAAAATGTGCAGCGGAGTTGTCTCCCTCACTTACGCGCCTATACCGGACGTCTTACGTCGCAGGCATTGTGCCTGAGGCTTGGAAGGAAGCGAACGTTCAACCGATTCCCAAAAAGGGGGACCGTTCCGAGCCAAGCAACTATCGACCCATAGCTATCACCTCGGTACTTTCCAAGGTGTTCGAGCGGATTATAAACACCCAAATTGTCCGCTACCTGGAGGATCAATCGTTGATCAATGATCGCCAATACGGCTTTCGGTCTAAACGATCAACGGGTGATCTTCTAGCGTTCGTCACGCACCTCTGGGGTGAGGCTATGGACAAGCACGGCGAGTCTTTGGCTATCAGCCTTGACATAGCCAAAGCTTTCGACAGAGTCTGGCACCGGTCTCTTCTTTCCAAGCTTCCGGCCTATGGCTTGCCCCCTCAACTGTGCACCTGGATTGCAAGTTTCCTGCAGAAGCGTCGTATTCGGGTCCTTTGCGACGGTCGCGCTTCAAAATGTATGCAGGTCAATGCAGGAGTGCCTCAGGGTTCTGTCTTATCCCCTACGCTCTTTCTTCTGCATATCAATGATATGTTGAATCTCGGCAACATACATTGTTATGCGGACGACAGTACCGTGCATGGGCGATATCTCGGACATCCTGGGGCCAAACACGCTGAGGTTGAGGGGAAAAGGCAGAATCTTGTCGTTGAACTTGACCGGACCTTGGACCGCATCTATGAATGGGGTGCCAAGAACTTGGTCGAGTTCAACGCCAAGAAGACCCAGGCATGCGCGTTCTCTACAAAAAAGTCTCCGTTCCTTCCCCTCCCTTCTCTGAAGAACACTCCACTGGTGATACGTGACAGTCTCTCCATCTTAGGTATAGATCTTTGCCGCTCCCTTAATCAGAAAACCTATATCGAGAGCGTCATTAAGCAAGCTTCGCGAAAACTCGGAGTTCTAAACAGGGTGAGGCGGTTCTTCACGCCTGGGCAACTGTGCCTATTGTATAAGGCACAAGTGCGCCCTTGCGTGGAGTACTGTTCTCATCTTTGGGATGGCTCCGCGCAGTACTTGCTGGACGCTCTCGACCGGTTACAGCGGCGGGCTGTCCGTATCATCGGAGATCCAGAGGTCACGAGTTCACTGGAACCTCTGCAACTCCGTAGAGACATTGCCTCATTGGCATGTTTCTACAGAATATACCACGGGAAGTGCTCTGAAGAGTTATTCCACCTTATCCCGCCCTCCCCTTTCCTATCCAGAACAACGCGTGCTGGGCTCAGATGCCATCCTTACACGGTAGAGTCGATTAGAGCGCGTACCAAAAAGTTTGGGTCCTCATATCTCTGCCGAACGACCAAGGCATGGAATTCTCTGCCAAGGCACGTGTTTCCTTCTTCCTTCAATCCTGGGTTCTTTAAGCGGGGCGTGAAAAAGCATCTTCTCAGGCCGTCAAAGTAGAGACCTCAACATCGCCTCGGCTACTATGAGGGCGGTGTGGAGGCCACTGCTCTTAGACCACACGACTGCTTACCATCAGGTGGACTGTGGTCATTTTGACGAGCAAAATAAAAAATAAAAAATTATAATATTACTAGATTTTGCCCGCAACTTCGCTCACAATAATGTGGATTTTATAAATACATTTCTGTCCCTTGGTAACAGTACCCTTTTTCTGGATGAAGGGTATCCTATGTCCTTTTCTGTACCCCTGACAGCTTGTATGCAAAACTTCATGATGATCGGTCGAGTAGTTAAGGCGTAAAAGCGTAACAAACAATCGAGAACATTATGAAGAACTCTTAGACATGCAGGGTTCCTCACGATTAACGATTACCTTCACCGTTTAAGCGAGCGATAATTAACTATTAAATAAGTTTGGAAGACCAGAGGCGGGATCGAGCTCGAGACCTTTGCGTGCCAGTCCAACGATCTCCCAATCCTAACTTCCTAGCTAATATTATAAAAGCGAGAATGAGTTTGTTTGTTACCTTTTCACGCCTAAACCACTGAACCGATCATCCTAAAGTTTTGAATATATGTTGTCAGGTGTACAGAAACGGACATAGGCTACCTTTCATCCGGAAAAAAATTACTGTTCCAGAGGAAAACAATAATAACGTTCATATGATAATAGATGGCGCCACGTGTCTTTCGAATCATGATTGAATTATATTATTATATGTTATTACAAGCAGAGTACAACCCGAATTGATTGTCAAATTCTAAATTAACGCGAGCGAAGCCGCGGTCAAAAGCTAGTGAAAAATAAATTTGACGAAAATAAACGACTGCCTACCTTCTTTTGAGATTGCAGGTCTATGTACCTTATATACTAAATGTAAACAAAGTGCATCACTAAACAATGTGTTTACAACGCAATATTAATTGCAACTCGTAGAAATGAATAAGGTCACTACAGTAATTGTCAATGATTGAATATGAATGAGATGGGCCACTTAAGACTGCGCCGCCGCCTCGCGAAATGTGCCACAACAGGCGGTCACAGCTAAGTGAATAAAATCAACACTTTTTGTTTAATCTATACAAATAAATAAAATTGAAGTGTCTGTTTTTAATGTCAAAATAACAGCTTTTTATCTAATGCATATACATAAGGTACCTATACGAAAACATCTGTTTTTAAAATTTTTGTCTGTCTGTCTGTCTGTTTGTGCCGGGTAATCTCCGAAACGGCTGAACCGATTTTGACGGGTCTTTCACTGGCAGATAGCTGATGTTATAAGAAGTAACTTAGGCTACTGTGATTTTAGAAAAAAAATAGGGTTCCGCGGAGACAAAATCTTTTGAGTTAAAATCTACGCGGACGAAGTCGCAGGTAAGAGCTAGTATAAATATAAAATATACATTTATCATAACAACGAACGTGTTTATAATTACTCCGTGTAAAAAACTTAAAATAATTAATATTTTCGCCTATTAAATAAATTTGCTTAAAAAATGCAAAACCGTAGGCTCGTGTTACGTGATTTTTAGATTATAACAGTAAAAATCTATCCTATTTTACAGCTTAAACGAAACATAAATAGTTATATTACAATTTGTCCGTCCCAAATATTTAAGTTATTGGTTGACAATAAGGAAATCCTCTATACAATTTTACTATAGCGGCCGCGCGCTGATTTGAATATGCGCTGCACGTGCTCTATCATTATCTGTCTTACGCTCGGCGCAGTCTTAAGTATCTGTGTAGTGCTACTTAAGATGTTCAATGAAACTCTAGTCGAGTACCAATAACACAGTCATTCAAACTAGTATTTGATACGTAGAGCCGATAATATACTAGAGATATTTTACGGATAATTCTTTAAACTATTCCGATGGCGCGGCGTTGGTTCGAATCTCGCCTCGTGAATACATTTCTAACACAAGCATTCTAGTTTAGCTTGAAGGGTTAACGAGAATAATAGTAATTTGGCCCCCGCTCCCATAAATGTGGATTAGGTCAGTTAAGGTTAGTGACAGGACCTACTTTTTTTCTGGATAAAAGGTATATCCTTGTCCTGTACCCCTGAGAACGTGTATGTGAAATCTCATAATAATCGGTCAAGTAGTTAAGGCGTGACAAACAAACTCACATTCATATTTACAACTAGATGTTCCCGCGGTTT
Organism: Catocala sponsa; assembly: GCA_963564715.1. NCBI lineage: Eukaryota > Metazoa > Arthropoda > Insecta > Lepidoptera > Erebidae > Catocala > Catocala sponsa. Next base: position 23,148,485 of record OY751343.1, on the reverse strand, counting down.
CACCCGCGTTTATCGTTACTGCGCCGCCCCTGTGGGTCGTAGCGTGATGTTATATGTTATATAGCCTATAGCCTTCCTCGATAAATAGGCTATCCAACACTAAAATAATTTTTCAAATCGAACCAGTAGTTCCTGAGATTAGCGCGTTCAAACAAACAAACAAAAAAATTTTCATCTTTATAATATTAGTATATATATATTAGTTAGGATTAATAAATGATGTTTGACTTTGACTTTTTACATAATTAATCAATACACTCTCGGTACCTAACAGGTGCTACTTTGCCCCAGCCTATTCATTGTATTCATTCTAGTTTATATCTAGGCCACTATGAACGACCTCCACAACAATGACACACAATAAGCTTGTAAATGATCTCGTTCGGACATTGTAGTGCAAATCCGATCTATCAATTGCTTCGAACTCAATTTGAGTGCAGCTATTTTGTATCTGATTTATTAGGTGTAGGTTTAATTTTTATTTCTTTGGTTGTGGGAAAACGGTAGTGCATAGAATCCGTATATATATTCTTTGTTATTAATGTGTTGTCATGAATGTCTCAGTGGTTAAAGTCACCACGCCACTATCCCACCCAGAGTATTGCGAGGAGAATTCTTGTTTATGTTTAAAGTCATTGTGGTTTAAGTGGTTACCTCGTCGCTGTTATGTTTTAGGTTTGATTTCCACAAAATAAAATATCAGCCCAGTTTATGAACTGTTCTACTGCTTGGCAATGGCCTCTTTTCAGCGTTATAAAGATTGGTACATAGTCTATCACCCTGGCCTAGTGCAAGTTGCCAAACTTAACAATGTTTTGGCACATTTTGTAGAATAATAATAATAATAATATTCTATCACACCGCGGTCCCGGTCCCAAAAGCTCCCCGACCCATACACACAACACCATCTAGCCCAAACTAAGCAGAGCTTGTACTATGGATACCTACTAGACAATGGATTAATTACAATTTTTTTTTGTAAATACTCATATTATACATAGAAACACCCAGACCAAGACAAACATCCATATTCATGCACACGAATGTTTAACTTGTGCGGGAATTGAACCCGCGACCTCAGGCGTGGCAGTCGGTTACACTAACCACTACGCCAATGAGTCGTCAATTACGAATGTCGAATTGTCGTCATCGAAAATTCTCAGGATTCCACACGAACTTTTCTTCACCCTTTCTTTTTGATACGGGACAATAATCTGATGATCCACAAATGTTATTCCGATTCTTCATGTTCTGGGTCTGTTATTTCTATATTATACATACAAACATACAATGTTAATGCAGAAATTATTGTAAAAATTCTTTCTGAATTCGCAGGAGTAGTCTTTTCAAAAAAGATAAAATAGGCTATTATATATTTTCTCTTGTCGATACATACTTCAGTACAGATGCCACTGTTAAATGAACAATCTAACAATCACTTCATCGCGAAGCCAATATCATGAACATCGCACTAAATCATAACTTGGAACAAATATCTAAGAAATAGTGGTGTCGGGATTAAAACACAGATCCGGTTTCAACAGACAAGTCTTAAATTCGCAGACATAAACATAAAAAAGGAATTAAGGCTGATTTACACGAGAATATTTTCTCGAAACAAGTCTCGTACTATCTTTTTCTAACTCAGCGAAAAAACAAAGACAGTATGATGCATGCTTCAAGAAAATATCCTCACTTTTGTGGTATACGCAGTATAGATATTTTTTATAACGTATAAGTTAGAATTTATATGTATATATAATAAATTGGATGCAATAACATGTTTTTCTAGTTTCTCATGGAGGCAATGGCTGTCTGGCCTTAGAAATAAACACGTGGGTTTTATATACAGTCAGTTATCGTTAAAAAATCGTTGGTCGTCGACGATGCCACGTTACAGAGGCGAAACTCGTGTCAATGTATTTATGTTGCTATAGATATACTTCAACTTACTAAATATTAACGTCCACGTAAAATTCTACATTGTGACATCAATTTATAATCTTTGAACCAAATTTCAAAGAAAGTATTTGTTTTAGAATCCTCGATGGCGCTAACTTTTGTCATTGGTGGTAATCAGCGGTAGTCGTGGATTTAATTCACGGGTCAGACAAAACACGAAGTCTGTAACTGTGCTCATGATACATGCTTATTCTATTATTTAAGCGATAAAATGTGAATCTATATATTTGTCCCCTACCTATATATTAATACGTGAAGCAAAAACTTTGTACCCCTTTTTTACGAAAATTGCGCGGACGGAGGAGTATGAAATTTAGCACAGTTAAACTTTATATGGAGAAGGAGGTGCGAATCCTAATATATTTGTGAAATATGCATAGAAATACATTAAATTAATAAAAAAAACACTACCCGCACACAACCATGCATTTGACACACGTACTCGAATCGCGTTCGTATTATTTCGGCATTGTTCGTCTGACGTCGTTATTCTTTATAAGTATGGTTACTTATAGATAACCATAGTAACAAGTTTTCTTTATTACAATAAACAGTACCTTATTTATAAGTAATAAAGAAAAAAGAAAACAAACTAGCAAGCTTAGGAGTTTTGGTCGAATTTTGACCACTAGGCGACCGCTAGTATGTATAAAGAAATAAATTGTATCTGCTCTCTGCCGAAGCTAGCACTTACGTATTCTAATATATATACAATATTAAAGTCAAACTTTATATTTTCTTAAAATTATACGAACACTTTAATTTACATACATGAATAATAAATAATTTATTATAATAAAATAAACCAGTAAATAATAATTTTGCATTGGAAAAGCCTGTTTGAGGAGTAGAAATCATACTTGTGCAAGATACTGGATTCGACTACACGTGATATATCTACTCACGCGGGCTACATACATGAGGTAATCGTATGGGTTCCTTGTGTAGGAGACTCATGAGGAACGCTTTTAACACGATGTGTACACTCCACGCAAATACTTCAACTTGTGCATGCTACGACAATAGGATAAATTGATACTTCGCGAATACTTTGGGACATTTGAGCGTGAATGAATCTAACGGCTAATACCTATTACATAAAAAGTGAAGAAAATATCATAACTATACTTTAAGACATTGAGACAATCACCATCTAGGTCAACATGATTGCTAAAAATAACCGTCGCTTCGGAATGATTATGAATATAAAATTATATGATTTATAAATAAACCGTATTTTTTATTTTTATGTATAAAACATATAACTATTTTTAAATTCGTATAAATTAGTTTTTTGTTTTAATATATTACTAGCAACTTAAGTGACAAATTACTGGTATTTATGTTAATTCATCAATCTAATCTAGAATGGTTGTGAGTAGGTTTACACCGGTAGCGCAATAGATAGAATTCGAACCTGCGACCGCTCTTTCAGTCCAATACCTTATCCATTGAGTTGCCACTTCTTTAGAATATCATGTAATTTTTCTACAATACTCCACTTGAAATTGTGCGAATAAAGAATAGTGAGCGATGGCAATACTGTTGCATAAATGTATGACTTTCATTTCGCTAACGCGCCGTGGCACAATCACTGCACATGCGATCACTAAAGAATATAACAAATAATATATTGTTATGTAAGGGGATTGTGTATTTTATTTTATTACCGCTACAGTGGTCATTGCTGACCGCGAACAATAGATTTTCTATTGTTCGCGATCTTGGTGTTAATTGAGAAATATTTTCAAGTACGAGTATTCTGTTAGAAAGAGTAGTTTATATCTTCTCTTTAATATCTAGCTCTCTATTACATATGATCTAAAATCAGTCAGTGTAAAACACCTCAGTCTGCCACTTCGAGGATGTAGGGTTGAGATTATGTATGAAAGACTTTTGAATAGTTTCTAATCTAACTAGATACTAATAAAAATTAGCTGAAATGTCACACACCCTGATTTCTGAAGTGGGTGAACAAAAATCATAGAACTCGCGGCATCGTCACGCTTCCACGCTTTCCATTTTTGAATTATTTTAGAATATTAACAATATCTCAGAAATGGTGCGTCCTACGCCAAAAATAACGAAATTTTGACACCATTAATAACTCATAAGAGTATCAGGAATCCGACACGACCCTTTTTTTTTAAAGAAGTGTTTATGATCAAGGATTAATGTTTTCACTTCTTTCAGCAGTCCCCAAAGACTGCCCAATTTTTTTTAGCTATATTGTAGGTTCCACGTAATAAGAGAAAACTTATTGCCGTTTACCGGGACTCTTCTACAATATATCCAGCAACACTACTCGACCAGGGAATTATAACCAAGATCTCATGACAGACTTAAACATAAGGGCATCTTACACACGAAACCAATAAGGCAGAATTTGATTTTAAATACAGCTGCCATGTTTGCTTATATTTTGATGTACTCAGGTCCTAGATCTCGATATCAGAGTTGATCAAACTCTTGTAGTGTTTTACGTTAGAACATTTTCAGTAGGTACATAAAATTTTTGAAGTGAAAACTTCTTTAGGAGCGTTGTGCGCTTTTTTTGTGATGGGTAAAAAATGTTAAACTCGCGTCAGGACACGTGACCTGATCGAAAATTCGTAAGACGGAGGGAGAATTGTCATGTTTGTGTACGATAGCGCAATAAATGAATATTGTATTTTACCACATAAATGATAGTACTTTTATACTGATAATTAAAGCAATTCGTGCAAAATGATTCCCTAACCATTCCAAAATATCAAAAATGCACAACGTTAATATTCAAGTTTTCACTTCTGCCGGCACTCCCGGAGTGCAACCCGTTGATTTTTACTCTTAAAACGATGTAAGCAATACGTGTGACAAAAATCACAGCTAACGAAATGTAAGTGTAATAGATACAACTTACTTTTAGTTTTCACTTTTTAAAATCACAATTGCCGCACTAGGAATAATTCCTGTCGCGGGGACTTTACAAACATTCAAACAATGGACACAAAGAACACACAGACATAGAACAATTATTTGCGGATCACATATATTTTTGTCCCGTGTGGGGATCGAACCCACAACTCTCGGCGCGACGGTAGTGGCGAGGCGACCAATTAAACCACTACACCATCCGTGCAGTCAAACCTCACCCTTTAGGCTTATATGCAGTAATCTATGTACATATGTATATCGCTGGCTCACTATTACAAGGTTCTATGTTGTTTTTTTTAACTTTGGAGAAATGAGGTTTTAAAATTTGCATATCAGTAAAAATAACTTAAAAAGTAACTTTGAACTATTTGCGATTTAATATTGTGAGATGGTAAGTGCTTCCATCTATTACTATATTAGTCTTAACAAAAAGGAATGACATATAGAACCATGCAATATTCATAACTAATTTTTCTCAAAAATGTAACATAGAACCTTGTAATGTTGGACCAGCGATATATTATCAAAGCAAATAGGATTTTATTTGCTTTGATAATGAATAGAAACGAATAGTAACATTCATGCAGAACAAATTATGATAAGATCTCATGTCAAGCAAGTAAATCGTACATTGTAAAGATGTACTGTACAATGTTAGATGATATTGATACTCGCTATCTGTTCATTTGTTGTGTAAGCAGAGCGATAGGTCCAATAATAGTGAAATTTGATGTAAACTGTAAATATGTCATGTATGTTGTGTATCTATACTAATATTATAAAGCTGAAGAGTTTGTTTGTTTGTTTGTTTGTTTGAACGCGCTAATATCAGGAACTACTGGTTCGAATTGAAAAATTATTTTTGTGTTGGATAGCCTATTTACCGAGGAAGGTAAAATAGGCTATATAACATCACGCTACGGCTCACGGGGGTGGCGCAGTAATCATAAACGCGGGTGAAACCGCGGGCACATCTAGTGTTATGTAACCATTACTAAGTAGTAGCCACGGCTTTGCCCGTGTGAAATATATGGCGTGAGGTTATGTGGTGGAATGAAGTACGAAGAATTGTCTACCAAATATTCTATATGCTTTTTGGCTGATCGGGGATTCGTCAGTAAGGTCATGAATGTCAGTAAGAGTGAACGTACTTGGCTGATGAGGCAATCAAATTAAAAACTGATATCTTAATATATTATATAAATTACGTGTCACGTTGTTTGTCCGGTATGGACTCCTAAACTGCTGAACCGATTTTGATCAAACTTCATAACCATCTGTAATTTGGTAAAGATAGGATAGCTTTTTTTTAAACGGGCAAAGAATATCTGATGTGAAGCAGACGAAGTTGCGCGGGACAGCTAGTTTAGGTATAAAGAGATAAAATTAGTTTGAGGGAAACATTTCTAGTAGTTTAACTACACGTGGCGTAGTGGAAAAGCGGTCAGTTCAATGTTTTCTCCACTCTGAGTGTTGTGGGTTCGAATCCCATACGGGGCTTTATTTGGAAGATTCACCAATTATTGTGCCTAGTCTCGGTGCAGTATGTATCCGCGAATTGTATGTGTGCAAAGTTCTCCGTGACATAGGCATTATACCTAATGCTGGAGAAGTATTTTTAAAAGAAACAATAACGATTAACATAAACTTAATTAACACAATTGAAATGAAACTGCTATATACGGATTTTATCGCGTTGTTTATTTGACAAAATCCGCTGTTCGGATCTACGCATCCGAACAGTTTAGCGCTTTACATGTATTGCATGCACATTTGAGACGCGTTAATTTTATCATTTTATTCGACTTTCTAAGTCAGTTCGCAATCGATAATCGATAAAATTAACGCGTCTCAAATGTGCATGCAATGCACAAATGTAAAGCGCTGAGCTGTTCGGATGCGTAGCTCCGAACATCCGCTATAAAATCCGTATATAGTAGTTTAATTTCAATGAATAACATTCGTGTAAACAGAAGACAATATTGATTAACATAATTTTATATTTTGTTATAGATCATGTTCCGTGGCGGCGTCGTCGGCGAGCTTGATGCGCGTCGCGACGCGGCGCTTGCGCGTGTTCTCGTGCGCTTGCAGGCGCGTGCGCGCGGGCTGCTCGCGCGGCGACGCGCACAGCGCCTGCGCACGCAACACACGGCCGCGCGCTGCGTGCAGCGTAACGTGCGCGCGTTCCTCGCGGTACGCGACTGGCCCTGGTGGCGACTGCTCGTCAGAGTCACGCCACTGCTCGCTGTGCATCGCACCGAACATCGACTTAAACAAGCACAGGTATGTTATATGTTACAGGCACATGTGAATCACGAAGCATGGAATATATTGCTTTTAATAGAGGGTAAAGTAATATTAACTTATCAATTAGACGGCAACTGAACACAGTGGAAAAGGATTGTGTGGGTTGACCTCTCTTGAGATTAAGTGACGGACAGCACTGAGAGCAGCAAGCGCCGCCACCTCCAGTGTCAAATTTGTATCGCATGTCAGTGAGAACTACATACGGTTCTCACTGACAGACATGCTTAGATTATATAGAATACGATAAGCGGGGAGTCTCTAGTAGAAAGCTGTGTGTTCCATGCTCTGTCTAGTAGACTATCTCTAATAATGTACTGCCTCTCATCTCTGCGTTATTCTAAATAAATATCAAAATGCTCATAGTTATACTCTACGTGGGTAGCATTCGTTCATACATATATAGATTCACGCCTGTTTCCCAGAGGGGTAGGCAGAGACTACGGATTTCCATTTGCTACGATCCTGACACACTTTTCTCGCTTCATTCACTTTCATCACATTCCTCATACACGCCCGTCGGTTCAAGGTGCTCTTAACCTGGCCTTTGTCCAGAACGCCTCCGATCTGATCGAGAAACGTTCGCCTAGGTTTTCCTCTTGCGACTGTTCCATTCACACTAACCTTATAAATTTTCTTAGTCAATCTTTCCTCGTCCATTCTTTCTACATGTCCAAACCAGCTTAACATACCCTTTTCTATTCTTGTCACTATATCCACTTTCATGCCGCATCTCTCTCTGATCACACTATTCCTTATTCTATCTTTCAGAGTCACACCACATATGCTTCTCAGCGCTCTCATTTCTACAGCATTTATTCTGCTCTCATGCTTCTTTTGCCATACCCAACTTTCACTTCCATACATAAGTGTGGGCACTAATAGTCCTCTATGAACAGCCAAACGTGCCTTTTCGGATACATTGCGACTGTTCATAAAAGCGCATAGAGCTCCATTCATTTTGTTGCCAGCAATCAATCTCCTTTCAATATCTCCCTCATGTTTACCATCCATTGTAAACAAAGTACCCAAATATACAAACTCTTTCACTTGCTCCACTTTTTCTCCATCAATCATAATATTACACATCGTCACGCACTCTTCCTTTTCAAATACCATTACTTTCGTCTTGCTTACATTTATTTTCATTCCTTTACTCTCAAAAGCACCATGCATAATAGTTACCATCGCCTGCAACTCTTCCGCTGATGACGCAAAAATTACTTGGTCATTTTCATTCGTTCATATAATTAAGAATACTAAAGAAAATTGTGTACTTACTAGTCCGGTATGTGTTGAGTATTTTCTTTGTTAGATAAGTATTGAGTCTGTTTACAAATTATGTAACGTAAGTATATAATCCTATACAACGCAAGAAACTCTACAAAGCCGCCCGCTATCGACTTATTAAGTACGAGAATTACATAAACAGCAGAACATTAAACAAATTTGTAACAGTATTTAGTGAATGAAAACGGACATATTACTGTTACTTGTACTAGAATAATGAATTGTGATTAACATAACTAAAATACTGCATTAAAGGTAAGGAATTACCATTATAGTGCAAGATGAAGCTATTCAAAATCGCACTAATATTTTTCGAGTAATAAATAGTAAGTAAGTATCTCGCTGACGGAACATAACCGAGATGGGTTGAAAAACCCAGGATTCAACCTCTTTGTCTTAAATGTTAAAGTAATGAAAAGAAATGACCTCTATATCTCGGGGGTCTTTTGACCCACAGGGCCCATATTCAAACTTGACCGAGGTATGACCCCAAGGTGTCTGTACGCCAAGTTACAAGTCAATATATTTCTATTTAAAATACATGTGACTTTATGACCTCTATATCTCGGGGGTCTTTTGACCCACAGGGCCCATATTCACACTCGACCGCGGTATGACCACAAGGTGTCTGCACACCAAGTTACAAGTCAATATTTTTCCATTTAAAATTCCATTCCATTCAAAATCAATCGGTCCAGAGGTTCCGGAGTTATGCCTGTCACTAACAAACTGTCACTCACAGACAGACACACAGACCCACATAGTGTTTTCATTAACCTCTTCGAAGAAGACTCAGAGCTTAATAAAAGAATAACATTTCATTCCAATTCATATACCGACAAATCACTATTTATCCTTTCTCCCCCAATTTATGTCCCCATGTTATCAATACACTTGGACAATACACTAAAAGCGCGCGAGTGGTCCAAGCAGACGGTCAAAGGTTATCCAGAGCCCACACAATACGTCAGTTAAACAGATATCCTGCTTCTAATCGTCTTGTATGAAATAGATCGTTGACCCACCGAGATTAATATACCACTGCAAAGCAATATAACAGAAGTTTAAATGCAAACTATACTTGCAATAGTTAAATAACTTAGTAAATGTTTTTTATGGCAAAACTAAAATAGTTAACTTCTAGTTACTAGAAACAACAAAGGTCTAAAGCAAAATAAAAAAAAATTGGTTGTCTGTAATGTCGGTTTACGGACAATAGTTTAACGTGACAACGTCATAACATTTTTTTTTTCCGTAACGTTACAATGAATGTAACGGGACAATGAGCGTAACGGGACAATGAGCGTAACGGGACAATGAGCGTAACGGGACAATGAGCGTAACGGGACAATGAGTCATCCTTTTTCGTGCGTGCAGCCGGCGTTCATCGATTTATTAGATGTTGTCACGTCAAAATAAATTTTATTCAATTTAGGTTACAAGGTAACTTATGAATGTCAAAGTTAAACTAAATTTTTTCTATGAATTTACATTTACTTCCACGTTCAGCAAATCAAGGGTGTAGGGCTCATGAGAAGAACGGGCAAGAAACTCAGGGCCACTCTTTTTAAAATATGATTGGCAGAATGAGGGCGTAATTCACCTCCACTTACCCCTCCAGGAATATAAGCTTAAGACTGTCTGTGACACATGTAATTTCTAAAAATGCTATATGAAGATTTCGATAGGTACCTATACGACTCGTGAAAGCCGTGAGCCAAATCAAATTACATACTCACAATACCCTCTCCACATCAACAAAAACAAATCTATACTAATATTATAAAGCTATAGAGTTTGTTTGTTTGAACGCGCTAATCTCAGGAACTACTGGTTCGATTTGAAAAATTCTTTCAGTGTTAGATAGCCTATTTATCGAGGAAGGCTATAGGCTACATAACATCACGCTACGACCCACAGGGGCGGCGCAGGAACAATAAACGCGGGTAAAACTTATAATAATTTAAAGATGTTTAATTATCCTTTCTTTGAAATTAAACTACTATATACATAACGCGATAAAATCTGTATATAGTAGTTTAATTTCAATTAATAACATTCGCGTAAACAGAAGACAATATTATCCTTTCTTGCCATAACAGATTACTATAATTATTATTTTGGTTATAAACTAGTTTATTAAGGCATTGAATTATTGTTAGATATTAAGATTTAATTTGAAGTTGATTTAAGTCCACTATTGTACTCTGTTTTTAGCCGAATAAATGTTATTATTATTATTCTAATCTTATACAGATAGCAAAGCTTTCACTCCATTAAAAGTATATACATTTCAAAGTTCAACTGCTGCCCTTCCTCTGCACTGTGTATGAAATGCAACAAGTGAATAAATATCAGGAAGAGCACTTGTACCGCGATGCTAACAACATCGTAAATTATTTGAACATGACGTAATAACCATTGTTTTGTAACAATGCTTAGACGTAGTTTAAATACATGTTTCACATTAGAAGTGAGGGCTGTAATTAAATACAGTAAGGTTTTGAAGATTTTGCTCGTTGTTCCTTTGTCTTTATAGACATCACTTCATGTCCATGTTCAATTATAGTTGCCTGACTTAGCCCATTCAATGCGGCGGACGCCGATCGGCGTCTTATTTTTTCATACTCAGATTCGGAGGACGCCGGTCGGCGTCATGTATAGTTGTTTTATATTTTAGTATCTCGATATTATATTAATAAAACAACAAATGTGTTTGGAATTTATTAATGAAATGCCTGATATGAGTAGTTTTTAGATATTTTGTTTTTTTTTATTTTATCAAGTGCGGCTGACGCCGATCGGCGTTCACGTTAAATATGAGCCGATTCTGTCTGGTGAAAGCAAAATTTGTTGCCGCATTGAATGGGTTAATGGTCTTAAATTGTATTTAATATTTGTCTACCTGCATAAATTGTTGTTGATTTTTGCCCATTTGCGCAACAATTTGTGCACACAGTAATTGTTATTCCGAGTTTGAGTTGATTACCAAGGTAGTGGGCCAGCGTGTTGGGCCAAGGACTTAGATCTCTACACGTTGGCCCAACACGCTGGCCTACTACCTTGGCCCAATGTGCACAGCCGCCTTAACTCCTAAGATAGATACAGGTCTGCGTACCTAGTTTAGGTGTTAGATAGTTATTCACCAACTTTTGATCTTGATGTACAACGTGCTGTATTCATGTGCCTTTATTGTGTTGTCTTTTTATGTACTAATAAACAATTATTATTATTATTATACACTAGCTGCCCCGCGCAACTTCGTCTGCTTCACATAAGAGAATTTTCCTCTTTTTTGCAACATTTTTTATTTATGCTCTTCTCCTATTGGTGGTAGCGTGATGTTATATAACCTTCGTCGGTAAATGGGCTATCCAAAGCTGAAAGAATTTTTCAATTCGAATCAGTAGTTCCTGACATTGTCGCGTTCAACCAAACAAACAAACAAACTCTTCAGCTTTATAATATTAGTATAGATATATTCGAATATAATGTCAATTAATGTCAAATCAATTTAGCTCATCGCTAAAACGGCAGAAATGGTCTGTCGTCTAATTATTATAAAATAAATGCTCCCGCGGTTTCACCCGCGTTTATCATTACTGCGTCTCCCACGTGGGTCGTAGCGTGATGTTATATAGCCTATAGCCTTCCTCGATAAATAGGCTATCCAACATTAAAATAATTTTTCAAATCGAACCAGTAGTTCCTGAGATTAGCGCGGTCAAACAAACTCTTCAGCTTTATATATAATTATAGATGTGCCCGCGGTTTCACTTGCGTTTATCGTTACTGCGCCGCCCCCGTGGGTCGTAGCGTGATGTTATATAGCATATAGCCTTCCTCGATAAATAGGCTATCCAACACTAAAGATTTTTTTAAATCGAACCAGTCGTTCCTGAGATTACCGCGTTCAAACAAACAAACAAACTCTTCCGCTTTATAATATTAGTATAGATGGATAATTTCTTCACCGTATTGTAACACAGTTAAATTCATGACATGAAATGAGTTTATACATGTTTTCTTGTTATTTAGAGTAGTAGGAAGCTCTATGGAAATAGGTCAAATAGTTATTTTATGTGTGCGTGCGGTTAGCCGGAACATTCACAATTTTATAGCTGTTCAATGGGTTAGTTTGTAACTGGGCTTATTATTTAAATGTTTTACCCCACAAAACTTGTGATAAATAAAACACATTTATTATAGAGAATTCTGGCACTATGGTTCTAACTTTATGTCACAAAGAACACTTTACAAAAATACAAATACATTATACAAAGTACATCCAGAATGAGAATCATGTATGTATCACTGATAGTGTTATTTATTTATTTACTAGCTTTTCCCGCGGCTTCGCTCGCGTTAATTTAGAATATGACAATCAATTCGGGTTGTACTCTGCCTGTAATAATATAATTCAATCATAATTCGAAAGACACGTGGCGCCATCTGATATCATAAGAAAGTTATTGTTGTTTTCCTCGGGAACAGTAATTTTTTTCGGGATGAAAGGTAGCCTATGTCGGTTTCTGTACACCTGACAACGTGTATGCAAAATTTCAGAATGATCGGTTCAGTGGTTTAGGCGTGAAAAGGTAACAAACAAACAAACAAACTCATTTTCGCTTTTATAATATTAGTTAAAGAAGTAGAAGTAGAAGGAAGTTAGGATTAGGATTTTCTTAGGAAGACCCTGTTGGTTTTCCTAATTCCATTTTACACAAAATCGGTTATAAGCTCATTTCACTCAAATAATTTATTTTCCCGCGTGCGATTCGAACGGACAAAATTAAGTGCAACGGCAGCGGCCAAGGCGATCTCTTGCCCACTGCGCTATCCGTACAATCGACTTTAACATTGAAATTAAACTACTATATACGGATTTTATCGCATTGTTTATTTGACATCGTCATCATCATCAGCCCATGGCCATGGCTGCTCAAAAGCAACCAAAACGTCGGGGAAAGTGTAAACATAAATATAAATAGTATAATAATATAGTAATAGTATAAATAGTTTTAATAGTGTCAATAATTTAATTAGCTTAAAAATTAGTAAAATTTAATAGTAATAGTAGTGTAACAGTTTTCAAAATTATGTAATAAAGTGTCAAATAAACAACGCGATAAAATCCGTATATAATAGTTTAATTTCAATGAATAACATTCGCGTAAACAGACAATATTACGACTTTTATATTTAAAACTTTTTTGTTAAACTCTACGCGGACGAAGTTGCGGTTAAGTGCTAGTACTTATATATTTATAGTACAGGATTACTCTCGGTTACTGACCTAATAAAACTTACTTTTATTATGAACCAAAAAGGATATACTCCTATCACTACAGCATTACTCAACAGCTGAAAGATCAAAGTGAAAATTCACTTTTATTGCGATGCAGTTTACGATCTAGTTTATTGCTATAACGACTAAAACAATTATAACTAAGCTTATTGATTTATTACTATAGTGTTGTTATGTAAAAAGCGGCGGTAGCACTATAGATAAGACATTGCGAGAGAGACTTGCGATCGAGAGGTCTGATCGATGTCTGTACATAGGAGATCATCATCATCATCTCAGCCGAAAGACGTCCACTGTTCTGGCCATGGTCCTAATATACAGGTTATCCCAGAATATGTTAACCAAATTGTAACGGGAGATTCCTTAGGTAAGAACCTTTCAAATATGCAAAGTAAAAAAAAATATGACCGTTGTGTAAAATAAAATCTAAGTTTTAAAAAGTAAGGAATATTTCAGATTTTCAACTACGGGTGCTTTGTTTATGGCTAATTTTTATTTTTTTTATTTAGCACATTTGAAAGTTCCTTATCTAAGGAATCTCCCGTTACAATTTGATTCACATATTCTGGGACATCCTGTATATAATAGGCATACATAGGAGATATTTAAAAAATAATTATGTGTGAATCTTTAAAACAAAATTAAATGCGCTTTACATAGTTACATAACTAATAAATCTGCTGTATATTTTATACTAGATGTTCCCGCGGTTTCACCCGCGTTTATCGTTACTGCGCCGCCCCTGTAGGTTGTAGCGTGATTTTATATATAGCCTATAGCCTTCCTCGATAAATAGGCTATCCAACACTAAAAGAATTCTTCAATTCGAACCAATAGTTCCTGAGATTAGCGCGTTCAAACAAACAAACTCTTCAGCTTTATAATATTAGTATAGATAGACACGCGGCATAGAAGTCAAGTTTTAAAAGAATGGTTTATGTTATGCATTCCTATTTATAAATGAACTAGCTGTGCCCGTGGTCTCACCCGCGTCAGTGGTATTTGGGTTACTGCGCCGCTGCCGTGACACGTAGTGTGATGTTATATAGCCTATGTCCTTCCTAGGGTCTCAGGTTAAGTCCTATCCAAATTTCATCTAAATCGGTTCAGCGGATTGACCGTGAGAAGGTAACACACAGGCAGACCGACAAACAGACAAACAGACAGACAGACAGACAGACAGACTGAGTTACTTTCACATTTATAATATTATATATAAAATATAAATATATTATAGTAAGGAAAAGAACACCGATAGCTCAGTGGGGAGACCAACAGATTGCAATGCAGAGGGTCTCAAGTTCGAACCCACGTCGCGCACCTCTGACTTTCGGAAGTTATATGACTTTTCGAAATTATGTGCGTATTGATTGACAATAAAATTATCGCCTGCTCCGTGCCTCGGAAAGCACGTTAAGCCGTTGGTCCCGGCTGCCATGAACATCTATGGCAGTCGTTATTGGGAGAGTGTCGACACAAAAGATCCCACTGGGTCGAAGTGACGCCGGTCTGCAGTGACTGGCTCCCATATAAGATAAGAAGGAAGTAAGGATATCTACAGATAAGTTTTATGTGCGTAAATCATCTTATTTTCATACGCAAACAAAGATAAGTTTAGAATTATATGGATGTTCCTTGTGTCCGTTATTTGTATGTTTATAAAGTCCCCCGCTAGCCCGCGACACAGAAATTATTCCTAGTGCGGAAGATGTCTTACTAAATGATAAATAAAAGGTAAAATCAAAAAAAATATTAAAAAAAACGTTTATTGACAAAAACAGTTTTAGAACTACAACAGAATAGTGATTGAAGTCTCCTTTTAGGCAAATAATGCCTGTGTTAGGAGACCCCGCTCTTCTATAATAAAACGTACATTAAATTATGATCTATTTGAGCAAACATAATAATAAAAGTAATTTAAGTGAGTACAAACTAGTCCTGTATAAAAAGATTGGTTGTCTGTAAAGTCGGTTTACGGACGATAGTTTAACGTGACAACGTCATAACAAAATTTCTTTTCCGTAACGTTACAATGAGCGTAACGGGACAATGAGCGTAACTGGACAATGAGTCATCCTTTTTCGTGCGTGCAGCCGGCGTTCATCGATTTATTAGACGTTGTCACGTCAAAAAGAAGCTTTAAATATCAAAACACGAGTTACCAGTATCATATATAACATAGCAAATAGCATTCTATACTTACAACGTCCGTTATATCCGACACCACACCAGTGCTCAACCCGACACCGAACTCGCACCCATTCTCCGTACGACACCGGTTTTGTATCCGGAGAACATTAATTGTAGGTATAAGAACTGACACTGATTGATATTATAAAGTGGACAGATTTTATTTTTTGTTTGTTTGTAACGATTTAACTCAAAAACAGATCAACCGATTTTAAAAACTCTTTCACAAGCTATATTATGACCGAGCAAACATAAGCCATTTATTATTTTTTAAAAGTACTGTTACTGTCATAAACTAACGTACTTTTACGTGAGCGAAGCCGCAGGCAAAAGCTAGTCGGTTAATATAGACGTTGCATTGCCGGTGTTATGAGGCTTTTAATGGCTTATGTTTAACTTATCATCAGATATAGTAAAATATAACAGTCAAAAATAGTAAATGATCATCAAATGGCACAGCAAAATATATTTAAAGAGATCAAAATAAGTCGACGGTAAATTTCACAGTAACTCGCGAGCTTAAGCAGCGATAGCTCAAGGGGGAGACCAGCAGACTGCAATGCAGAGGCTCTCGGGTTCGAACCCACGTCGCGCACCTCTGACTTTCGGAAATTATATGATTTTTCGAAATTATGTGCGTTTTGATTGACAATTATTGCCTGCTCCGTGCCTCGGAGAGCACGTTAAGCCGTCGGTCCCGACTGCCATGAACATCTATGGCAGTCGTTATTGGGAAGCCAGTGCCCTCTAATATCCTGACACTGATCTAGTCTTAGGGTATCGTTAGCCTTCGGGTTGCGGGAGGTCAGATGACTGCCATCTGACCTCCCGCAACCCGAAGGCGCTCCGTGTAAAAACTGATATCCAGTCAAATCCGGTTAGATTAGAAAGCCGACCCCAAGTGACTGAGGAATAATAAAGGCTAGGGATAAGAAGTAACTCCCGAGCTTAATATGAAAAGAAAGCAGTTTATAATACAGGATTAAATTAAATTCCTTGCAGCTTTATACGAGTAAAAACAAATATTCTCTAGGCATAATTACCTGAAGGTGTTATATAGATGATATTAGCCGCCGCGGAAATTATCTTGAGCATGCGGAAGCTGCTCAGAGATCAACGACCGTATTATACATTAACATGTTGATTGATTGATTACATCATAAGTTGTAAATTACTTACTGTAATACGCTTTCTTACATTATAAGGAAACAAGACTATGAAATTACTATTAGATATTCCAATCTATGTGTAGAGCATTTTTCTTAGTGTTCGTATTTTATTTAGTAAGCAAATATGGCGGATAGATAGCTTGAGGCACTATATAGAGACTCATCTCTATGTATTATACTAATGTCTTTTCTTTTTGTTATGTATATTTATTACAGAACGAATGAAGGCTTGAAGGGAGTAGTTGAACCGATATCGTTAACTTACAAGAAACCATAGGCTTTCAATAAAGGCTTTTCTGAATGTACAATACCATAAAAATATCAAGCTATTTACAGTAAAGGGTTTGTGAAAAATATTGACATTTGAGGAAATAGTAATTTAAATAGTTAGTTGCAGAAAAGATCAGTTTTTGAAATAAGCTGCAATCAAATCTGTATAAAGTAGTTTAATTTTAATTAATAACATTTGCGTATATGTGAGGCAATATTATAAATGAACGTTTTGTTTAAAAAGGGGCCTGTTACCCGTATACCAGTGATACTTGAAGCTCCGTACTGCTACTGGAAAATACCTAACTGAAAAGCTTAATAATACTTTGCCTGACACGACAAAGTCTTAAGAAAAGGCTTTCGTGATCAGCCAAATGTATTCGAAATTTATTAATTAACATGAGCCTAATAAATCTTCTTATAAAATCAAATCAATTTAATTAGTTACATAATTATTATGTATCAGGATTACGTGGTTTATTAATTACATATAATAAGCATAATTAATTCATATTTTTTTTATTCGGACTAATTAATCGTTACGAAATAGGTAGGTAATTTAAAGAATGCTGTGAATAAATTGCCGCAGCACCCGGTCTTCCGCCTTTCGCATCCAGTCTATACACAATTTTTCTTATTTAGAAAACATGCAACTCATTTTAAAACCATTCAGTTACTGCAAAAATATCTTAATTTATTTGGGTCACAAAGTAACACGTATGAACGCCAAGATTACACTAACTAAACTATTATAATATGAATTTACATTTACCTGCTTGCAGACTATATTCGCCTATATTCTCTAATCAATAGAGATGACAAAAGAAAAAGACAAGACAGATATGAGTGTTTATGGTATTGTCCCTAGCTACTAGTTCGCCATATTTGTTTATATAAGACTCTCTCTCTCTCTCTCTCTCTCTTCCTAGCTATGTATCCCACATGGTGGTGGGGTCAGCTTTCCTTATTTTTCTCCTCCACTTCGCTCTGTCTTCGACATCATCGTCAGTAACATTACATTCCCTCTTGTCCTTTAGCACTACATCTTTCCACCTTGTCTTGGGTCTACCTCCAGGTCTCCGACCGGAGAGGTCAAGCTGTAGTGCCAAATTTCCGACGTAGTCTGGTGGCCTTCTTTTCATGTGACCATACCATCTCAGCCTACTCTCCTGCATCTTGTCGGCGATGTCGTGTACACCGAGGCTTCCTCGCACGTACTCGTTGCGGATTTTATCGAGCCCGGTTACGCCGCACATCCGCCTCAGCATCTTCATTTCAGCAACTTGGATGGTATGCACATATTTGTTTATATAAGACAATTAAGAAAAACGCATACAGAGGAAAATACATACGCACATAATTTGTCCATCGGCATCCAGACGCCGACGTTCAAATACGATGCTTTTATTATTATCTTGATATGGTTTTCTTCTTCTTATCGTGTGGTTAGTGGTCAACCTGTTGTTAGGAGTTGTTCAAGTAGCCCGTAGGCCTCTGACATGGCTTAACGACAGTTGTCAATTTGACAACAACCAGTACCGACTTTTTTACGTTTTTACGATATGGTTAAAATGAAACATGCACAAAATTTTTAATTAGATCTGTCAACTGTGAAAATCTCATACAATTTTGTGCAGTAGTTTTTGCGTGATGCGCATACAAACGATACAGACCGACAAACAAATATGTTTTTATTGGCTTCTATAGATCTAATAAAGACCCCTCATATAATTTATCTTCAATACCTACATATGTAGGTACAGACATCAACTAGTTACAACATAAAAAGGTACAAATATATTAGACTAGCTTTTGCCCGCGGCTTCGCTCGCGTTAATTGAGAATTTGACAATCAATTCGGGTTGTACTCTGCTTGTGATAATATATTAATTCAATCATGATTCGAAAGACACGTGGCTCCATCTATTATCGTAAGAACGTTATTGTTGTTTTCCACGGGAACAGTAAATTTTTTCGGGATGAACGGTAGCCTATGTCCGTTTCTGTACACCTGACTATGTATTTGCAAAATTTCAGATTGATCGGTTCTGTGGTTTAGGCGTGAAAAGGTAACAAACAAACAAACAAACTCATTTTCGCTTTCATAATATTAGTTAGGATTAAGATAGTTAGGAAGTTAGGATTAGGATTAGGATTCGTTGTGTATCCCAAAACAATCAGACATTCATCAGTTACAATTTAATGATATGTGTTAATACGTCACAACTCAAAAATCTGTTCACACCTTATTATTACATTTGTAAATTATAATCGATAAACTAATATATACAAAATGAGCCGCCATTTCGTTTAATATATTCATGGCCTGATTGAAATAGCTCTGTCTATCAAAAATTGACAGACTCGAGTGAAATCGAACATTAATATTTATCGATGTTTTATAGCGAGACTATAAAATTAAATATGAGTGAACAACATCGTTTATTAACGAGTTTATCTAATTAAGAGTTTGTCAGAGAAAACTAATTGCCGCGGTGGCGAAGCGTGTGTTTTTAGTGTAGTAGAGCCTCACTGATTTCAGCATGAATGGGCCGGCTCGACCGGGGAAGGACTACCCTCTCACAAAATATCGACGTAAAATATCAGTATTCCTACTGTTGGGTTTCGTTCGGCGAGTGAGAGTGCCGGAGGCTCAATCACCCCGTTTCCCCCAACCCGCTCCTTCTCCTTCCTACTTCCTTTTTCTGTTCTTCTTTTCCTAAAGGGTCGCATGTGATGCCTCTGGTGTTGCAGGCATCCATAGGCTACGGTGACCACTTACCATCAGATGGGCCGTATACTTGTTTGCCATCTTAGCTGTATAAAAACAAACAAAAATGCTAAATTGAGGCAGTGTTTGAGGACTGCCGATAGAAGTGAAAACTTTATTCCTTGATCATAAACACTTCTTTATAAACCAAAAATAATCCAAAAATAGAAAGCGTTCGGTGACGATGACGCGAGTTCCATGATTTTTGTTCACCCAAGAAGTGATCAACGCGCCTTAAGAAGTTTTCACTTCAAAAAAGCGTAACACACCTGCTTAAACTTGAAAATTAAACTGCATCGAAATTATCAAAATAAAAAGAGTTTTTTGTTTCATAAAGGCAACTCCCGCACCTGAAACAATTCCTGTGTCGCGGGGGACTTTAAACATCAACTTTTGCTTTCTTTTTAATAAAACTAGATACAAAATGTTTAAACATCTACTCACCACTATTCAATACAATAAAAAATCGAAAGCAACCCTTTATTAAAAACTATGCAATTCCAATATCAGTCAGAACTCATTCAAATTACAAGTATATAATAATATAAAGCGCTCATAGCCAGTTGCACTCACTGATCGGTAAACGATAAGCGAGGTTAAGCAACGTTGGGTGCGGTCAGTCTATAGATGGGTGACCGCTTAGTGGTATTTCATCTGAGCGTCTCCGTACTTTGGAGGGCACGTAAAAAGTCGGTCCCGGTTGTTGTCAAATTGACAGCAGTCGTTAAGCCATGTCAGAGGCCTACGGGCGGCTTGAACAATCTTGAGAACAGGTTGGCCACTAACCACACGATAAGAAAAATAAGAATATAAAGATGAACCATGTTACAATAAGTACCTACATAATAAACTTATTACCATCCTAGTACCGAGATTACATTCCCTATAATGAGCATCCTCTCGCCCTCACGTCACAGCATCCTACGACAATCAATCTTTTTCCAGTAATTTCCTGCGTTCCTTTAGTACACTTTTTCTCCTATCATTGCCTGCACCCTATATAAAGTGAGTGGTCTTAACCGCATCGACAGATTGCGACCGTTCGATTCGCGGTAACAGATAATCGTAGTCGATTTCCGTGCGAACGCGTGCCGGCTAGTGTTGTGGAGTCGGGTAGTCGACAATAAGTCGTAATACATCCGATTTAAAAAGAAAATCGCGACTAAACTGGAACGTATTTTGTTTGGTAAAAGGTGGTTGATGTTTAAAGAAACAATAAGTAAACTTGTGCAAGCTTCGTTGAGGCAATTTAGGCCCTCATATAATTTTAATATCATTGTTAGTTTTAGTTTATCTGGTATCAGATGTGTTCAAGAATAGTTTAATTTAATGTAATATTGTTCTACGTTTACGCCATCTTATCTTATCTTATGTGGGGGCCAGTCAGTGCAGACTGGCGACACTTCGACCCAGTGGGATCTTTTGTGTCGACAGTCTCCCAATAACGACTGCCATAGATGTTCATGGCAGCCGGGACCAACGGCTTAACGTGCTTTCCGAGGCACGGAGCAGGCGATTATTGTCAATCAATACGCACATAATTTCGAAAAGTCATATATCTTCCGAAAGTCACAGGTGCGCGACGTGGGTTCGAACCCGAGACCCTCTGCATTGCAGTCTATTGGTCTCCCCACTGAGCTATCGCTGCTCTACACGTTTACGCCATAGTTACACATAGAAATTATATATAGATACTAGTATTTAAGTAAATTTTAATCTTAGTTGTAATGTCTTCGGATACCTCTGTATTTTCATACGTCAATCTTGATATATTTCGATGAAAACAATATGGCGAATACGCGGCACACTAAATACAATCTCGTAGAAAGATTGTTTAGAAAAAAAAGAGTAGGGACGCTGTAACCGTTCGGAAAAGAAAATAGTGGAGGTGGAGGATCTCAGACCATACAATAAAGCTTATGAAAAGAAGATAATGATAATTATAACATGATGATGTCATAAATAATAATATGAACTCTGTATATAAACAGTGTGAGAAGGGTTAGGCCATAGTCCACCATGCTGGTCCAGTGCGGGTTGGCAGATTTCATATATCTTCGAGAACATTATAGCAATCTCTTAGACATGCAGGTGTCCTCATCATGTCTTCCTTCACCGTTAAAGCGAACGATAGTTAACAATTGAATAAGCACATCGCTTCAAAAAGCCAGAGCACCTCTGGCTTTTAGATCGACCTCGAGACAAGAGAGTAAGAGTAATAGAGCCTCGCTGATTTTAGCATGAATGGGTCGGCTCGACCGGGGAAGGACTACCCTCTCACAGAATATCGACGTGAAATAGCAGTATTCCTACTGTTGTGTTTCGTTCGGTGAGTGAGAGTACCGGAGGCCCAATCACTCCTTTAACCCCTTCCCGCTCCTTCTTCCCACTTCCTTTCCTAAAGAGTCAGCAACGCGCAAGTGATGCCTCTGGTGTTGCAGGCATCCATAGGCTACGGTGACCACTTACCATCAGGTGCGCCGTATGCTTGTTTGCCACCTTAGCAGTATAAAAAAAAACATCTGGGTGGCAGTAGAACAGTCTCCCACTAGGCTATTGCTTCTTTTTTTTTTTTTTTTGGCCTCCACATCGCCCCCACAGTAGCCGAGGCGATGTTGAGGTCTCTACTTTGACGGCCTGAGAAGATGCTTTTTCACGCCCCGCTTAAGGGTCCGTTCACACAGACCGGCTCGGAGAGCATCGGCCCGCTTTTTTCTTTTCACACAGACCGGATCGTATACGCTTGGAATTGGCCGGAGCGGAGCCGCCAACTATTTCACCGATCGGCTGCGCGAGCGAGAAAGAGCACGTAATCGGAACCGGTCGGCTCCTCTTATTATTTCACACGAAGCGCGTTCAAACATTCTTAATGACAAAAGAAGTGCACATGCAAAAATAAACCTTACTACAATTACTTAAAACTCTGTTTCCAACGTGATAAAAATCTGCTCTCCTCTCCGAGCCGGTCTGTGTGAACGGACCCTAAAGAAGACAGGATTGAGGAAGAAGGAAACACGTGCCTTGGCAGAGAATTCCATGCCTTGGTCGTTCGGCAGAGATATGAGGACCCAAACTTTTTGGTACGCGCTCTAATCGACTCTACCGTGTAAGGATGGCATCTGAGCCCAGCACGCGTTGTTCTGGATAGGGAAGGGGAGGGCGATTGCTGCTAACGTAACATATTTTTGTTACTGGTCTTAAATTATTTTCGTTACATCTTTACGACTGAAGTTAAGATAAGATAAGACAACATTTTAATACAAATCTCCACAACAAACTTTTTGCAAATATTCACTATTTACATAAATAGGACCATACTGCCACAAACACTTAGTACCATCAAGCTGGGTTCTGGAGACCTTCGGATCCTGCACATTGACCCAGCCGCAATAAGCATCGAAACCGAAACCCGAGGCCGACAATTTATCTGACTCATTGAAGTTTTTCCATTTTTTCAGACGTTTTTCGTTTAGATCTCTCTCGTGTAGGTATTTTGTCAGCTTTTCAATTTTTCCGCTGCAGGCACGTTACAATTTTTCAAATTTGCTGATTCTTCTATGACATTGCATTACACTACTGGAATGGACATCTGCACACACAGCTCAAACACTGACTATTTATCAAACGATAAATATAGTTTTTAATTTATACTCGCGTAGAACAGCATCACGCCAATTACGGTGGCTACTCGACTAGAACGTCTGTGTCGCATCACTACCCAGCACCGAGAGATACCGGCCAATTATGGCGGCCTTCCTTACCGAGAACTTTGACGTAAACTAAGTAATTTTGCCAGCTAAGAATAACGTTTCGACACTATGTTTAATTTAGATTGATTAGTCAATAAACATAATAATAATTATATTATAGATTGTCGACACGTGACATGTGGACTCGGCTATTATTGATAATAATAATCATAATCATTTATTTGCATAAAACATGGTATTTGATGGTGTTACTATATTATATAGGTACATGTTTTGCTAGATTATAGCGTGCAAAATTTTTATTATGGGTACCCGACTATAAATGCTAGAGTGGCCATGAGTTTCTTGCCCGTTCTTCTCATGAGCTCTATACTCTTGCTTTGCTGAACGTGGCAGTAAATGTAAATTCACAGCAAAATTAGTGTAACTTTTTCACATTCATAAGTGTTACCTTGTAACCTGACTTGAATAAATATATTTTTGATTTTGCTAAAACTAATAATCTAAAATGTATTTTTTCATCCAAAAATTCTTGTACGTCATAAAAGTTGGATAAATTTAGCCAAGTATACAATCTTTTCTTAAAAAAGTCGAAGTCTAGCTGCTTAAAGTGATTCGGTACTTTATTATAGACTAAATGCACCCGCGGTTTTACCCGCGTTTATAGTTACTGCGCCGCCCCCGTGGATCGTAGCGTGATGTTATATAGCCTATAATCTTCCTCGATAAATAGGCTATCCAACACTAAAATATTTTTCAATTCGAACCAGTAATTCCTGAGATTAGCGCGTTCAAACAAACAAACTCTTCAGCTTTATAATATTAGTATAGATTAACTCTTTCATTATTTTACCATTTTTTGTGCTGTTTTCTCGTAAAGGTTTTTTTAATGCTATTTATTGATGCTTAAATAATAACAACCAGAGTCAAACATAAAAAACTACTCTATTGTCTGACAATATCTACGAATCCAGTTATAAAACCTTTTTACAATGGTTACCTCAATCTATTTCCGTTCATGGAAATACCATTCACGAATCGGAAATCAAACTCGAACGATTAAATTCACCGGAAAACTACTTTTTTTGTACTTATTAAGTCAACAAGCAGTGGACTAATTCTCATGAATTAGACATTTTTGTATAATAAACCTATATCAAAACTCTAGGACGTCATAAACAAGTAGTTACTTATACTAACTATAAGTAGTACTACTACTATAAGTAGTACTACTACTATAAGTAGTACTACTACTATAAGTAGTGTTTCAAAACAAACCATGATTAAGATCAATTTCAAAAAAAAATATAGGGATTAAATATAATGACCACCAAAAATACTAATTGCACACCAAAATATGCTTACTAAAATATATCATAACGAGCACCTATACGCCTCAAATCACTGCATTCCGTCTCGGAAGGGTTAGGTTATGTTATGTTCCTTCTTAAACCCACCCAAAAATAGGAGGCTCCGTCAACTGAGTTTGATCTCTTTAAATATATTTTGCTGTGCAATTAGTATTTTTTTGCTGTGCAGTTAAATACTAGCCATTTTTAAATTGAAATGTAAGATTTATTTATGACTAGATTTCCCTCGTGGGTTTGCCCACGTGTTATTATTACTGTTCCGCCACCGTAGCTCGTAGTGGTTAGTGTAACCGACTGCCACGCCTGAGGTTCGCGGGTTCGATTCCCGCACAAGTCAAACATTTGTGTGCATAGACATTGATGTTTGTCTTAGTCTGGGTGTTTCTATGTATGTATTTACAAAAAAGAAGTAGGTTTGTATGTTTATCTATTGTCTAGTACCCATAGTACAAGCTCTGCTTAGTTTGAGCTAGATGGTGTTGTGTGTATGTGATATAATATTATTATTATTATTAATTAAAATTGAACCACCAAAATTAAAAAGATTAATTTAAATAATGGTGAATGGCTAATGGTGAAAGAATTACTTTTTTGCTTGTAGTATGACTGTATGATGTTATGAAGCTTCCTTAAGAATTGAACCATCAAAAGCAAAATGATTCATTCAAATTGAATAACCAATGGTGAAATAATTTCAAAATCTGTCCATTAGCTTTTGAGTTTATGCTTTACAAACTTACAAATTACAATACTTTATAATATAAGTGTGTATGTGTGTACATTTCTATACAAAAGTGGACTTCAGGATCCCTGAAGCAAAATATTATTTCGTCTTAGTTCATGGAATGAACTTTCATTCCCATACTGATATCTCCGTTAATAGATTCAGTAACTGTATCATGGGAAGTCAGATATGGTAATGATCACTTATTAACCGATATTAAAGTCGCCCGCGATGCATACGTTGAGGCTTACAGTTAAGTCTGGGGTCCCAGGTTTGATATATGAGCAGGCAAAGTGTTCTTAGACTAGTGTAGCGATTGCGACTACTATGTTTAAGGTCTCGGAATCGCAGTGTTATTTGATTGTTCTCTTAAAATATTCTCAAAGGCTCTGTTCTACATAGAAGAAGAACGTTTTTATAATATAATTCTGTGCCACCTGTGATGAGTGATATAAGTCGAGTTGTACGCTTTTTGTAATTTTTACATAGAAAATAAAAAATATAGGATCTTTTTGATCTAACTCACATTCTTCTATCTACCATAGTTTCGGAGATAGTTTTATGCAAAGCGATATAACAGGCAGGATTTTTGCAAAAAATATCGTGAATATAAAAGATATATTTCAAGTTGTAACTTCTATAAGTAATTGCTGCTCACATTAATTTTAGTGTTTTATGATATAAATGTGATATATATTTATTTGCACATTTATTTTTTTATCTTACACGAAGACAACTTATAAGTGCAATATAATTTAACTATAGTTGTATAATTTATGATGTGCCCGCGGTTTCACCCGCGTTTATGATTACTGCGCCTCCCCTGTCGGTCGTAGCGTTATGTTATATAGCCTATAGCCTTCCTCGATAAATGAGCTATCCAACACAAAAATAATTTTTCAATACGGACCAGTAGTTCCTGAGATTAGCGCGTTCAAACAAACAAACAAACTCTTCAGCTTTATAATATTAGTATAGATTACGTCATTTTAGCATGTATTAGAAATAAAAAAGGTACAACTTACAGGTTTTTCAAGAATTACTCTAGGACTATAATATTGACCACGAAAATGTAAATGAACAGTGAAAGAGAATGTTTTTATCTACAAAAAAGTACTCATGTTTAACCTAGCCCACTTAGAACGGAAATTAGATTTTTTAAAATCTTGTTTTATTCTTTTGTGAAGTGTTAATTTTTGTCATGTACTTTGGCTTGTACACTTTTCTCAGGAGGCACAGAATTATAATTTCTGTGTCGAATATGTCTTTACAGACATTTTCGTCCTCCATAAGAATATGGGAGTCGAACACATAACACTCAGCGCATAATTCCCATATGGAAATTATCATATTTGACTTTGACTGCGTATTTGTGTAAAGATTCCCAGCTCGGAAGTTGTTTTTTAAAAAGAAGAAAAGATATAACAGTTTATCATTCCCATACCAGTAATGTCATTAATGGTATCGGTAACAGCGCTATGACAAGTAATATTCAGTTAATGGCTGCTTATTAGCTGCCATAAACTGAATTAAAGTTAACGGATGGCAGTTACTTACTTGCGGTGTCGATTAAACACCAAACCACCAAATTAAGATGTTAAGCTAATACTTTTAAACGTAGACTGAGCGTACTTCTTGTTCCCAAAATTTCATTCTTTTATCTGAAAACGAATCTTTCTTACACGTACGTGTAAGCTCTGACATGAACTATGTGTGGCGGTGTTTTCTAAGTGCTATGACTTGTCTTTATTTAAACAGTGTTTCAAAAGAATACTGCTATCACGGTATTCAGTGGTTTGGTTTTGGACTTGACTTTGTCGAAATTTATATGCGACGCGGGTTGAAAATTACCATCAGATGAACAGCTAGCTAAAAATTTTGCAAAAATACAGATCAATAAGTAATCTATACTAATTTAATAAAGATGAAGAGTTTCTTTGTTTGAACGTGCTAATCTTGGAAAAAGGATTTTTAAATCCTTTTTCCAATTCACAAAGCAGGTTATCTTATCTAATATTATAAATCTAAGTTTGTTTGTTACACTATCAAGCCTAAACTACTCGATCGATTATCATCAAATTTCAGTCGCATGCTCGTTGTCAGGGGTACAGAAAACGACATAGGATACCTTGTATTAAGAAAAAATCCCTTTACTGAAATAAAGCCAGGAGAAAGTAAGCTATTCAACATCACGGTATTAAATAGACCAGTAATCATAAACGCAGGTAAAACCGCGGGAACAGCTAGTAGGTATAGTACATAGCAACAGTAAGGTGTGTCACAAACGGACATACATAATAGTGTCTATAGCAGTCCATTAGACATAATATAGCGGGATCAGTTGTAATGCAAACGAGTGCAGCCGCGGCGCAAATAGAGCGAGACGCATTGTGAGCAGTACTTGATGCTACGGTTGATCTTGTTCAGTAGCGC
Organism: Catocala sponsa; assembly: GCA_963564715.1. Lineage (NCBI taxonomy): Eukaryota > Metazoa > Arthropoda > Insecta > Lepidoptera > Erebidae > Catocala > Catocala sponsa. The sequence continues at coordinate 23,120,066 of OY751343.1, read as the reverse complement.
GGTGGAAGCATTATACATATACAGAGTGTCCGGTAATTAATGGATAACCTTGAAATGTCTTACAGTAGAACTGATGGCCGTTTAAGTTTCTTGTACACTACGACCATAAATGAATGAATTCCATCGGTTTTTCGTTGCTTTATTATTAAACACTAATTATGCTAATAGATAGACAGTTAAAAGTATGACCAGCCAAGGCAAAGTTTCAGAAAAAAAAAAAACATATTTTTCTGTACGGCCATTGTTACACCAGAGCCGTTGCCGACCCTTTAGGAAAGGAAGAAAAGAAAAGAGAAAATAAATAGTAAATATAATTTAAAAAAAAAAAGAAACTTACAGAAAATCATATATCACTAGGTACCCGATTCAGGAATGAACCCAAGACCTCAGACACAGCAGTCGCATAGACATCCACTGCGCCACCAGCCATTACTTTTTGTGCCACGATTACCGCTCAATATATTTTAAAACTATTTCGGACTTACTGAAGCGATCTCGATGCTGTAGAAATCTGCGATGTATCATTAACAAAGAATTTGTTAATTAGTTCGGTTTCGACTCACGTGTTTCACGACTCAAACACGACGAAATACAGATTCCGGTATTCACTGCAAATATACTTGTAATTAATACGTTTTGTAGAAAATAACAAGAAATTATAGATGTATTTACATGCCCTAGTTGAAGTAAAAACTTCTTTAGTGGCGTTGTGCACTTTTTTTGTGATGGGTAAAAAATTTAAACTCGTTTCAGGACACGTGACCTGATCGAAAATTCGTAAGACGGAGGGAGAATTGTCAAACTCGCGTCAGGACACGTGACTTGATTGAAAATTCGTAAGACGGAGAGAGAATTGTCATGTTTGTGTACGATAGCGCAATAAATGAATATTGTATGTTACCACATAAATGATAGTACTTTTATACTGATAATTAAAGCAATTCGTGCAAAATTATTCCGTAACCATTCCAAAATATCAAAAATGCACAACGTTAATATTCAAGTTTTCACTTCTGCCGGCACTCCCGGAGTGCAACCCGCGCGAGTTTAACATTTTTATATTTTTATGATCTTTTTACGCAGTACGCAGTAACTGCACGAATTGCGCTGGGCGCTGTAGTTTTGGTGGTCATCTCACCGCTACAGACTGCGCAGATTATTGTGGGTTCGATAAAAATGAGACAATGAATTTTTGACCTACAAACAGTTGTGCCCAGATTGGGTGATTTTCATAATATTGTCTTATGTCTTATGTCTTACGCAAATGTTATAAATTGAAATTAAACAAACTTTATACGGATTTTATCGCGTTTTTTATTTTTTTATAAAACACTATTATTACATAATTTTGAAACTTTAAACTACTATTGTTACACACTTTTACTAGTTACTGTTTACTTCAATTTAAGCTATTTAAATTATACAACTATTTAGATTTAATTTTACACTTTCTCTGACGTTTCGGTTGCTTTTCAGCAGCCATGGTCACGGGGAGACTAAGATGGTAGTTGTCTCAATGTTCCAGTGTAGTTATTTCGGACTATTCCGCTTTCGGCACCAATTTTTTCGGCACCTAAGCTATTCCACTTTCAGCACCAATAGGTATTTTTGCTTGGTGCCGAATATGGAATAAAAAAATATATGCAATTTTTTTTTATAATAATCAGTCTGTTTATAATATTTAATGATATACTGATTGATATTTATTACTACTAATCAAATTAACTCTCCCCTCCTTTGTTATTCTCCTTGTTATTCCCACGAGTCAAGATTTTGTGATTGTTTTTCTTTTTTTTTTTATTGCCATTGGTGGCAAACGAGCTAGTGGCCCACCTGATGGAAAGTGGTAACCGCTGCTCATGGACTTCAGCAATGTCAGGACATTCATAATTAGTTGTTTCAAATCTGGATGTTCTTTGTATCCTGTATTTCAATATATATGCTAAATCCTACGCGATACAGAGCTGGTGCCTAATTAGTAGTCATTAAAAAAGAAACTTAAAAACAAAAGTAAATAACAAGAAAAGAAAACATAACAAGAGCAAGAGAAAATAACAATAAAAACAAAGTTACAAAAAAGGGAAAACTAAAAATAAAAATAAAGTAACAAGTACCTAATGAAACATAATAAAAAAAACAATAAAATAAGAAAACATACTATGTAACAAGAAAACAAACAACACATCAAATCAAGAATAGTTTTTATCACGTTTACTTCCTCCAACGAAACCGATCTCGCAATTAGTACCTATTGTGTTAACCAATGAAACGTTAACATCCGGTTCATATCGTAATCTCACAAGATTCTTACAACGTATCTTATAAGATTTAATCGCACTAATCATAGCCATGCATTATTAATTACTAACTACTGCCGTAATCGTATTATCTTATGGACTATGCACACTTTTCCACAGCACATATTAACCGGCGAACACTTCAAAATTAAAAAAAATATATAGTTGGTTTTAATGGTGCCCTTGTATTAACAGATGAAGAAATTGACACATACATATTTAGAGGCACACACACATGCAAGCAAAAATTACTTAGCCTAAAAATGAGAATCGAATCTGTTATCACGATCAGACGCAATAACTAGTGAGATTCATTGAAATTAAAGTACTATATACGGATTTTATCGCGTTGTTTATTTGACACTGTTACAAAATTTTGAAAAACTGTTACACTACTATAATCACTATTAAACTTTACAAATTTTTAAGCTAATTAAATTATTGAAACTTAAAACTATTTATACTATTACTATACTATTATACTATTTAGATTTATTTTTACACTTTCCCCGACTTTCGGTTGCTTTTCAGCAGCCATGGTCACGGGGAGTCTCCCCGTGACCATGGCTGCTGAAAAGCAACCGAAAAATAAATCTAAATAGTATAATAGTATAGTAATAGTATAAATAGTTTTAAGTTTCAATAATTTAATTAGCTTAAAAATTTGTAAAGTTTAATAGTGATTATAGTAGTGTAACAGTTTTTCAAAATTTTGTAATAGTGTCAAATAAACAACGCGATAAAATCCGTATATAGTAGTTTAATTTCAATGAATAACATTCGCGTAAACAGAAGACAATATTAACTAGTGAGATTTTATGTCACGGAACTAATGACAATTTTGTGACATTGTTATCATATGTATGTGTATGCTTTGTATACAATTCAATGTATTTATTTAACTGCCGCACCAGGAATAAATCCTGTATCGCAGGGAACTTTAAAAACAGGCAAACAATGATCACAAGGAACACCTAATTGAAACAACCATTTATGGGCTCTGCAAGAATACCAGCGATGTGGTTATACTACAACATAGCTGAGCTACTACTGTTAAGTCCTACAGACTTAACAGTAGTAGAGCCTCGCTGATTTCAGCATGAACGGGCCGGCTCGACCGGGGAAGGACTACCCTCTCACAGAATATCGACGAGAAATACCAGTATTCCTACTGTTGTGTTTCGTTCGGTGAGTGAGAGTGCCGGAGGCCCAATCACCTCCTTTCCCCCATCCCGCTCTTTCTCCTTCCCACTTCCTTTCCTAAAAGGTCGGCAACGCGCAAGTGATGCTTCTGGTGTTGCAGGCGTCCATAGGCTACGGTGACCACTTACCATCAGGTGGGCCGTATGCTTGTTTGCCACATTAGTAGTAAAAAAAGGCCCTTATTTGTTCTTTTTATATTGGTTGTGTTTCCTGTTACCTTAAAAGAATGTGGAACATATAACATTATTTTTGTTTCATTCTTTTTTAACCACTTAATTTTTCTCCCTTATGATATTCGAACCTAACATTCGGCGTAGTCACAACGGCAAGGCGACCACTTAACGCACCACGTGCACATGCAGTCATGTAGCGAAATTATTCTTCTCCGAACACATAGTCTACAAAGCCCCTAACTCTCACACACGCTCGTCGCTCGCACACCAGTTTTTACTCACATTCTTACATAGCGGAACATTTCCGCATGGCGTAACCGTATGTATGACAGCTCTTAATTGCCTCTATCCGATCACTTATGTGATTAGAAATCAAACCGCACATGTTCGTTGTGCAATGCGCGTAATGCTGCGTATGGGTGTGAGTGAGCCCTTATTTAGTTTATTTTTGTTTTAGGTTAGAAAGTTTGTGGATTGCGATTGATATTTTACGATGTCGTGTTTGCAAGGCATTTCTTGTTTTACCCTTTAAGGCACATGCGGCGAAGGGAACATTACATGTCTTATTTTAATTAAATTGTAATAAAGCAATACCAAATTTATATAAGACATTCCTTGTTATTCTTTTCAAAGAACTTTTTATTAGAAGGGATTATTATAATAAGATTTGGCTATAAGATCGATAATCATTTCCAAAATTTCATTTCAAATAATAAACAATTTATAAACGGGGTCGATACTATTATTATTTCCGATGAAAAAAGAAATCAAATAGAGGTAGAATCAAGGAGGTCCATAAAATATTTCGCTCTATCTTAACGATACAGACAATATATTGCATGTATTCCTAATAATTTAAAACTATTTATAATAATAAAACCTTTACATTTCTGAATAGCGAATCACATTAAACAGATTCACCATAATACAGAAATATGAAGGTATAGTCTGCTCAGCTCTCTTCTGAATGCACACGAAATGTGCATCATTATGCAAAAAAGTCTCAATGTTCACGAAACTAGATCAACTTAACGGTCTAGATAATAAGTAGCTAAATTTATATAAAAAGTTTGATAGTCGTCTAACACTTGGTTTCTGATAGGGATACATCTATCGCAGTAAATAGAAATAAATCATGGAAGCAGTGCTTGCATACTAACCACAGTTTACAATTGACATCACAACTCTACTACTCAAAAAGGAGAATGCGCTGGCTTGTATGGATTCCAGTATCGCTTTATATTGCTATAAATATTTTTTGTGCCAAGATGAAAGTTACCTCATTGTATAGGGTATAATAAATACTTTAAAGAAAAATAAATATGATTTACGAAAAGCTCCGGGATTTTTAGAAAACTCTGAAGGGTGATACTGCTTTAAATTACTGTTGATGGGGCAAGATAGCTATTACCTGTTCTGTTTTACAGTATATTTACTTGCTGTCAATGTCATAAACTCAAACCCATATAATTATACGTTACTATAACGACCTGGCTTAGTTGTATTAAGTCCCGCCTACTTTATGAATGTAGTTTAGTGAAAGCTCACAGGAGCGTTCACTGGTCATTTTGGCACCAACGACTTCCTGTGCAGATTGAGATTGGCAAACAATTTGATCTGCAGAGCCTGTGGTGAACATGACAAGTCCATATCACACCTACTGTGTGAATGTGACGCGTTGGCTGGACTAAGGATGGGTCTGATGGGATTGGCATATCCGAACCCTGAAGACTTCAGGCTTCTCCCTCTGGAGTGTACGCTGCGACTGATGCAGTACATTCATAGGGAGATAGCTAAGGTCGAAGTGTCGCCGGTCTACACTGACTGACCCCCGAATAATATAAGATAAGTTATGTATGTAGTTGCCGCGGTGCTAATTTTTTGTGGTGAGAATACTACCATGTTTTATTATTATTTACTGATCTAACGCAACTTTTATTCACAGACAGTCAAATGCATGTTCAATGCTTTTGACCATCTGTATTAACTTTATTGAGTTGAGCGGCCATTTAGAAATTTCTTTAATTTGAACTGCTTTAAACACCATGTATCTACTGCGACTGTATATGAAACTTTACGTAAACGCCTGAGCTACTCAGCCGATCAGACAGTATGGTAGTGGTACCTTGTATATAATATCAAACCTGTATGTGTGCTGTGCATGGGTCTCTTCTTAGTTTGTGCAAGCGTTAGGCCGTAGTCCACCACGCTATTCCAGTGCGAGTTAGCAGACTTCACTGCTTATATCTTCGAGAACTTTATGGACATGACAGACATGACAGGTTTCCTCGCGATGCTTTCCTTCACAGTTAAAGCGAGCAATAATTAACTATTTAATACGCACATAATCTTGAAATGTTCGAGGTTTGGGATAAAACTCGGAACGTTTCACACTAGGCTAACACTTTTTTTTTTATTAATAGTATGTAGAAGTCCTTTTCTCGTGACTGATGTCTAACCGCAGCATACGACGTCGCGTCACGGCGTTACGCACATCTCGATCGTTCTCGTCCGCTTTCATCACAAGCAACATTGTAGGCGACAAAAAACTGTCAGACGCGAGATAAACTTACGCGCCCACAGTTCCGTACTCAATGACGTGAGGCCGACTCACACTTAGCCGTATTTGTTGTTTTATTGTGAAGTTGCGTGTAACAGCGATAGCCTAGTGGCTTAAATCTTCTTTTACATTTGAAAAATCTTAATTAGTTTTTGAGATATTTGCAAAAACTAAACCTCCTTTTTTTAGTTAATTGTTTATAACTTTTGCAATTTTTGCAAGCGGGACTTCAATTTTTCAAAAATCATCTACATGCCATCCCGAATGGAATGACACATAGTTCATATTTTTCCGAGACTGCTAAAAAAAGTTGACCAAAAAAACACTTGTTGACTAGACTAAAAGGTCCGAGCCTCTATGATTGTGGATAGTTCATATACAGGGCTGATTATTATATTGTACAGCTTATCCTCACACACTAAGTCTGAAGCTAGTATGTAATTGATATATTTTAATATAGGACCAAAGCTTTAAAAACATACATCTTGTGTCTTGTTAGAAGTCCTAGAAGAACGATGCTATTAGTATTTACTTGTCCAGTATTAAACTCACAACAGGTGCAAGGTAACACTTGACTTCAACGCCATCCGAGCTGTCGGCATTGAATAAAATAGTTTATAAACTCATGTAGTTTGTTTTCAAACACGCTAGTAGGATTTCCCGTGGAAATAATTTCAATAACAAACATTTTGGAAAAATGCAATCTTACTGAAATGTTTTATTAACCTATCAAGTTTTGAAATGCGAGACATAATTAAAAACCCATTGGGTCTGGCCGCCGGTGTGCCGCTGCGACTCAATAAGTTAACTAGTGTTAACTCACGGCGTCGCCTGCGTAAATGCACAGGAAGGCATTTATCTATACTAATATTATAAAGTTGAAGAGGTTGTTTGTTTGTTTGAATGCGCTAATCTCAGGAACAAATAGTTCGATTTGAAAAATTACATATCATTTTTGATAATCCTGCATATAGTCTATCTATATGTCAATTTTCATCCAAAAATGTTTAACGTTTTACGCGTAATTTAGTAACAGACATCAAAACATTTTACAACCTTTCATATACCTAGGTATATTAACCCTCATCATCATTATCTCAGCCGGAAGACGTCAACTCTTTGACATAGGCCTCTCTCAAGGTTTCTTCTTACATAGATTCGGTCTTGTGCCACGCACTTCCACTGCCTCCTGCGACTCTTACCAGGTCATCTGTCATATTATCACCACATATTATAAAGCAAAGACCCACGCCGCGTCTGTCTGTCTGACTGTTCGCGTTAAACTAAAAACTACTGAACGGATTTTTATGCGGTTTTCACCAATAGACAGAGTGATTCATGAGGAAGGTTTAGGTGTATAATCTGTTAAGGTTTTGTACAACCCGTGCGAAGCCGGGGCTGGTCGCTACTTAATCCTTACTAATATTATAAATGCGAAAATGAGTTTGTTTGTTTATTTGTTTGTTACGCTTTCATGCCTTAACTACATAACCGATCAACGTGAAATTTTGCATACACGTTTTCAGGGGTACAGAATAGGATATAGGGTACCTTTCATCTAGAAAAAAGAATTGTTGCAAACCTTTTTTTTTTTGGTACCCAGGGAAAATGCTTGATGCACTAAACCTAACCTAACCTACATTTACGCGAGCGAAGCCGCGGGTGAAAACTAGTATAATATAATATAATTACCCTCACCGGACAAAAAATTTTGTGATCCACAAATAGTTTTCCAGTTTTCCCGAGTCTAGGTGTATTTTGTGTCCGTTATTTGAATGTTTGTAAAGTGCTCTGCGACACGGGAATCGTTCCTAGTGTGAAAATAGTCTTTTAAAAACTAAAAATAATTAATTTGATAGGCGTAAGTCGGTATTACCGGGATATCTCCATCTTTTCCCGGGTGTGTCCGACATAACTCCTCCGCCCGTCCCCGCGGAGGGTACGCGCCAATGCATTCCCCCACGTAAAAAAAAAGAAAGGCGTAACAAAAAAATATATCTCATCCACAATACCATAGACAAATTCGGTTTATGTATTTTAATAAAAGTGTTATGGCCTTGATCGTCTGCCGATATCATTAATAAACATATAATGTGTAAGGTGAAGAGTTCATTGGTATAAAAGGTCATTGGCCAACAGATTTTGAAAACATATTGAGTTTTTAAACAATAAAATTAAAAATAACAAGGTCAATCAAAATATCCACAACAAAACTTCACGAGAAAGTTTTACATCTGTGGTTTTAAAAATTATGCAAAATCGATTCTGTTCTACATTCGGCGCCACTTTCGGTTCTGTTCTTAATTATAAATTAATTCATTAATTAAAAATATTACCTGGTTATTTTGACTAGCCTTTAATTTATTCTTGTGGGAGTAAACATGATACAGCGCCATACTTGTATTCCTATAGGATCAACACTACAATATAGTGTAGTGGTTTTGGTGTTTAGACCCCTACCACTGTGTCAAGTGTTTTGAGTTCGATCCTTACAAGGGACAAAAATACGTAAATGTAAGTGTATGCTCCTGTTGACCATACTGCTGCTTTAGAGGCTACCATCAAATTTTATTAAATGCTTGAGTATGTTCAGTAGTAATTCATGGAGAAATGGTTGCAGCACCTTACAGTTATGATTTGTAAACAAAATGTTATTGTAAACTTGGCCATTAAAAGGAGTGGCCATGAGTTTCTTGCCCGTTCTTCTCATGAGCCCTACACCCTTGCTTTGCTGAACGTGGCTGTAAATGTAAATTCACAGAAAAAATGTAGTGTAACTTTGACATTTATAAGTGTTACCTTGTAACCTAACTTGAATAAATTTATTTTTGATTTGATTGATTTACGTGTGCGTGTTCTTTATGTCCGTTGTTTTAATATTTTAAAATCATGCGCGATACAGCCTTGGGCTTTAGTAAGTGAACAGTCTAAATGAAATGCTTAGCAAAGGCATGTATTCTAATTAATTCTAATTTTAAAAACAACATCTCCCGCATTTGGAATAAACCCTATGTCGCACACAGGGGACAGTTAACACCTTCGGCGCCAGTGTATCATTTTTGCACACACTTGTTTATACAATGTGTTTCAAAAATGATACACCGTGCCTGTGAATTCCGTTCGAAATGTATTTGAAACAAAAAGAAAACACCACTAAAAACTAAAATATTTTTTGTATCACAAATGATACACATGGCCCTGGAGATATGAGAACACACAAAAGTATTTGGTAGGCCAGTGTATCATTTTTCATACACATACAGCAAAACCTGAAAAAATGAAGGGAAAAGGAAGAGGGAAGTTTAACACACGTTAATACAACAAATCAAAAAATATAAACAAAAAAAAACAAAAAATACTGTGATTTTGGAAATTATGCTTGGCACCGAACGTGTTAAACATGCAAACAACGGACACAAAGATCACCCAAACTCGGCACATGTGTATAACACAAAAAAAAATGAACAAAATGTAATTAAAATAAAAAAATCTATTAAAAAATTAATTAAGAATTTATTACTTTTTTTCATATTAAATTTTTTGATCGCACCAACACCAATTGGTACAGCAGTCTACTACAACATCCCTGCATTTATTTTATTCCGTCGGGAGATTGAACCTTCAACACTTATCACGTTGTTTATCGTATCTATCATCAAATCTAACTCGCGAAACCTACAGGTGAACCTATAATTCCCGCCAAGAAAACCTACACTTAGCATAAACGCAAAACTTTTACTTCAGACCAAACGGTCGGACGAAAACTCATTATAATGTAAATACACGACAAGCAACCACTTTCCTTTGAAAGCTCCTGCCGGTACCTCTAGCGCAGTAGTTCCCAAAGTGGTCCAGGTAGACCCCAGGGGTCCACGGGAGACTCGCTGGTCTACGTTGACATGACAAAAAATGGGGGTCCACGAAAATTTATTTCGATAATGAAGAACTAACTAACTATGTTGGCTTGACTTTACATATTAATGTAGGTAGATAATATTTTAAAAAGCTACGCCTAAAAAGCGACTGTTACTTGTACTTGAATATTCCATATTCATTACTCGAACCTACCGAGTTTTCAAAATAATATATAGAGAATGCCTAAAAAAAAGGTCAGCCCGCCTACCGTGGCTGGTTCAGTCCCGAGAATTTCTAAAAAAAAGGTTAGCCGGTAGAGATTTGTTAGCTGTAGGGGTCCACCGGAACCAGCTAAATTTTGAAAGTGGTCTTTGAGAAAAATGTCTGGGAACCTCTGGTCTAGCGCAATCATACTATACCTACTATAGTTACTAACATATTAAGTATACAGGTCACCGTTTCTATAATTGCTTACAAATTGATGAGAGGCAGAAAGCGCAGGTTTTCTAACATAACAAGTATGCAACATGCGAATAACGACTCTATTTGATGACTGTTATGGTTGTTTTTTGCAGGATGAACTGGAGACCCTGCGGGCTAAGCTGGACAAAGTGGAAAGTGAACGGTCACACTACAAGAATGAAACGGAACGGCTTGAAACTAAGGTAAGATAACTGTGATATTATCTGCTAGTCTAAGAAAAATGTTGATGTCAAATCATGTTAAAGTTAATTTAAAATATTGATTTAAAGTCATATCAATTTTAATAAAAAAATTGGATGTAAAATCATATCAAATTAAAAGTACCTATTGATGTAAAATCATTCTACTTCTCCCTAGCCTTTATTATTACCAAGTCACTTGGGGTTGGCTTTCTAGTCTAACCGGATTTGACTGGATATCAGTTTTTACACGGAGCGACTGCCATCTGACCTCCGCAGCCCGAAGGCTAACGATACCCTAAGGCTAGACTAGTGTCAGGATATTAGAGGGCACTGACTTCCCAATAACGACTGCCATAGATGCTCATGGCAGCCGGGACCGACGGCTTAACGTGCTCTCCGAGGCACGGAGCAGGCGATAATGTCAGCACATAATTTCGAAAAGTCATATAACTTCCGAAAGTCAGAGGTGCGCGACGTGGGTTCGAACCCGAAACCCTCTGCATTGCAGTCTGTTAGTCTCCCCATTGAGCTATCACTGCAAAATCATATCATTTTAAATATTTTTACATGTGTTTGATAAGGAATGTTTTTTTCCTCGCCAAGCTACACAGTTTGTTGGCGAGAATCCGCTCGTTAACAATATTCTTTATAGTTTTATTATTAAACTAGATGTTCCCGCGGTTTCACCCGCGTTTATCGTTACTGCGCCGCCCCCGTGGGTCGTAGCGTGATGTTATATAGCCTTCCTCGATAAATAGGCTATCCAACACTAAAAGAATTTTTCAAATCAAACCAGTAGTAATCACGCAGAATAAACCAGGAGAAATGTCTGTAATGGATAATTATTTTGCTGCGATGTTATTTTAAAACTGCGATATCTCCTAAGATATTCATTGAAATCGAATGATGTAAACGGCAATTTTGTTTTAAATTAAATACTTGTGATGAATAACGTATTTATTTGGATAAGGATTAATATCATGTTTATAAAAATACCTTCGCAAATAAAGCATTATTTTAGAACAAATTTCGTTAGCATAAAAATGGTTATAGTGAGCCAACCTTAAAAGATAGACATATGCTGTCGCGGACTTTTGTTTAGAACTTTTAAAGAGGAACAATTCTGTCATACATTATTTTTGCGAAACTTTAACTGTTTACGCAGCGCACGCAGCGGAAGCTCTCAAAAGGAAAAAATATCCTCCGATTTTGAAACATTCTTTATTGGTGCTCCGCTCCTATTGATCTTAGCGTGATGATATATAGCCTATAGCCTTCCTCGATAAATGGGCTATCTAACACTGAAAGAATTTTTCAAATCGGACCAGTAGTTCCTGAGATTAGCGCGTTCAAGCAAACAAACAAACTCTTCAGCTTTATAATATTAGTATAGATAAAGCGAAATTCAAGCGTCAACCGCACCGTGGGAATGATATATATATACACTTTGTATACAAAGTGTTACTAAGGTCTAATTATATGTACTAGTGTTCGCCCTTTGGACATTAACGCAGCTACTCCTTAAAACTACTCTATTAAACATAAAAGAGCTCGCTCCGCTACACACATAATGTGTGTAAATGTTGATATAATGTCTAATATTACTATAATGCAAATTAATTATAATATCTTAAGTATACATAATTTTGTGTTTCCACATAATGTATAGTGCGTTATTAACATAATATACACAGTTATAGTCTCATGCAATTGTAAATAGTTAACGCAATAAAAGATCTCTTATCTGTGTAAGAATAGAACAGTTATTTTTTATTGTGCCTATTTAAAAAGTATAAAGCATAAAGGCCAGGTTAAGAGCACCTTAAACCGACGGGCGTGTATGAGGAATGTAATGAAAGTGAATGAAGCCAGAGAAGTTTGCCAGGATCGTAGCAAATGGAAATCCGTAGTCTCTGCCTACCCCTCTGGGAAACAGGCGTGGATCTATGTATGTATGTATGTACTATCGACTCCCGCGACGGATGACCACTCCTAAGGTTAAAATCGCATAGCAGGCCAACACTTGGTACCTGTACTCGTGACACGTCCCTTTCTTCGTTTAAGTTTTTTTACAGTTTACATTTGTTTGCTGATTCTAAGGCGATACAAACTCAACTGGTCAACATGTGCAAGCGAAAAATTTTCTGAAATGGTCATCCGTCGCTGGAGCCGATAGTATGTAAAAAGTATAATAAAAAAATTGATTTAGTCCGTAGTTTTAGCGGTTGGTATCTCTTATTTTTTACATATATAATATAATAAATATATCCCTGAACAGTTAGATACAGTTGTTACATACATTACACTCATATTTCGCTTGTTATGATTTTGGTTCCACGTAACAAGCGTGTCTTGCCATTTACCGGGCGAGTACAGTTCCCGACTTTATTTCAGTTTCCAAGAAAACCTATTATCACTTTACCCGATTCTGGAATCGAACCCAAACCCTCTCGCGCAGCAGTCGCATTCAGTACTGCTGCGCCACTGAGGCAGTTAGCTGCGTTACGTACCCACTTAATAAATATTAATATAGATAAGTATATATAACTCGCTAGCCTAGTATGTGTCCATAATTTGAGTCATCCATTGCCCTCTAACCACCTTTTTTCCAGACATGCTAACATTGAAAATGTTCTAAAACAAAATTAATGAAATCGGTGAAGTCGTTCTTAAGTTATGGCGTGAGTGACCAAGGAAAACAGGGATTCATTTTTATATATAGAGATATAAATATTACAATCAGGCTTGTATTAAACTGTCCCACTGCTGGGCACGGGCCTCTTCTCAGTGTGTGAAGGTTTAGACCATAGTCCACCACGCTGGCCCAGTGCGGTTCGGCTTCACACATATTCGCGAACACTATGTAGAACTTTCAGTCATGACACCGCTACAATTTCGTAGAGACATTGCGTTCCTTAGAGTATTCTATCGCCTCTATCATGGCGAATGCTCCGAAAAGTTATTTGACTTCATCCCATCTTCCCCCTACCGTTTGAGCACCACACGTGCCGGTCTTCGTAGCCACGGATGGACGGTTAGCACAATCACGTCTCGCACCAAACGGTTCAGCAATTTCTTCTTATGCCGTACCATACAACTTTGGAATGGTCTTCCGGCACATGTGTTCCCTCCCTTCTACGACATTGGGTCCTTCAAACATAGTGTTAAGAAGCATCTGGTCAGATCTGCTTGACACTGATGACGACTAGAAGACATATATCTGCTCCTCGTCGTCACTGTCTCTGGACTTTAATTGGGCTTTTCATCAGGTCCGTTACAATATAATAATATAATATAATAATAATAATATTCTACCACATACACACAACACCATCTAGCCCAAACTAAGCAGAGCTTGTACTATGGGTACTAGACAATGGATAAACATACTTGTATACCTTTTTTTTTTGTAAATATATACATATTATACATAGAAATACCCAGACCAAGACAAACATTCATGTTCATGCACACAAATGTTTGACTTGTGCGGGAATCGAACCTCAGGCGTGGCAGTCGGTTACACTAACCACTAAGCCATAGAAAAAAAAATGTAGATTTCCTCTCAGTGATTTCCTTCGCCGTTAAGGCGGCCAATAATTAACTATTTTATACGCACTTCGAAAATTCAGAGGTACGTGCCTTAGGAACGAATTCGAGGCTTTTGTATGGCAGTCCAGCGCTTTGCCACTAGTAGACCATTATTTTCTAACTCTTTGCTATACCCGACTCTGGCTATCCCCAGGCTAGGCTTACAACATTAGACTGAAGAGACAATTGAATATAAATACAGGATACAGATATAAAAATGACAACCAAACCAACCTAGAAAACAAAAATAAGACGTATATGGCTAACCTGGAATTAAAGTGATCTATGTAACATTTTTGGCTAAATCCATCTATAAAATAAGGTTATCATTAAAATACCACTTTAGAATTTATTTGATATTTTAAAATTTTTAATTTCTAAAGTGGTATTTTAATGATAACCTTATTTTGATGACGTAATGACACATAGACCACTTTTGCCCGGATTTATTTATCGTTTTTATGTTCAAAGATGCCATTTTTAGCCAAAAATGTTACATAGACCACTTTAGTTCCAGATTAGCCATATGTAAAATGTCCTTGCGTAATGGTTTAAGTAACGTGTCGGCGACTGATGTGGGTTCGATCCCCCAAACGTGACAAAAAATTGTGTGATCCACAAATGATGTCATGACGGCAAACTTTAACAGATACTAGCCATCTTCACAGGAAATATTGCACTAGTATATACGCAAACACAAAAGTACTCTCTATTCCCTCATTCCCATAGTCGGATGAAACAGCTATCCGACACGATCAAAGAGAGATCAGGTAAAACAAGGAGGTATTACGTGTTTTCCAAGGATATAACATCAACTTCCTAAGGCCTACTATTTGTACTCAGTCTCTTTTATTGTCCGTAGTATATGGTATAATGGCTGCAAAACTTTGTTAATATGAGTTGTAAAATACTGAAATTATATTCAATAGGCGATTTAAAAGAGGGGCCGTGAGTTTCTTGCAGGTTTATTTTCATAGGCCAACCCTTTGTCTGAACCTAGCAACTAGCCTCAGATATAATCCTAACTAATATTATAAAAGCGAAAATGAGTTTGTTTGTTACCTTTTCAAGCCTAAACCACTAAACCGATCATCTTGAAATTTTGCATATATACGTTGACAGGCGTACAGAAACAGACATAGGCTACCTTTCATCCCGAAAATAATTACTGTTCCCGAGGAAAACAATAATAATGTTCTTATGATAATAGATGGCGCCACGTGTCTTTCGAATCATGATTGAATTATATTATTACAAGCAGAGTACGACCCGAATTGATTGTCAAATTCTAAATTAACGCGAGCGAAGCCACGGGCAATAGCTAGTAGCTCCATAAATAGCTTCAGTAACTCACTAACCTGTATATTCTAACGTTCATAAGTGTTACTTTGTGACCTAAATGATTAAAGGTTTTTTTAATTTGACTTGACAGAAAAACAAATAAGTTTTTCTGTGTGTTTTACTCGGTTTCAAGATTTTACGTATACGCACGACTCTAGACCATAGAGGTATCCATGCCATAACAACCTAGTTGCAAGTCACATATAGTTAATGGTCCATAGTATACGACTGTAATATATGACAATAAAGAAACATAAATTAATGTATTTATGTTTTCTCGTCGTGCTTACTGACTTTTGAGGCTATAAGAACACATGTTATGGTAGTTTAAAGGCCTTAGAGGCATGGTCATGTCTCCCAACCAAAGTGCCGTACATCCTAGCCAAGCCAAGAGCGAGCTAGATTTTGATGGTGGAGTAATCGCTATATATCTTTGTCTTCTGCTTTCCTTTTAACTTCAAAACTAACTAAAAGCACCTCTAACGGAAACGTGGATGAACTAATTAAATTATTTGGACAGATACTAAATAATCGGACTTCTCGATATGCGTTGAGAGCGAGACGACCACAATATATTTCATCTCTCTCTTTCGCATACAATATCACCGTGGGATAATACCAGTTAATAAACAATTGCTATACAAAATATTATTCAATTAGTCTCTGAACGAGCACGGTTTAAACATTTTTTCAATGATGTGCAAATAATATATGGATAAAAAGGGCGATCGGTACAGGACTCGTCATGTGGTCCAGTTTTTACTAAAACAGGTTTACTTTATTACAATGAAAAGCGAAGCCTTAAGGCAGACATACACTTTGTAATAATATGATTTAGGTAACCATATTAATTTATCTGGGAGTATTCCGCTTTCGGCACCTATGGTTTCGGCACCTAAGCTATTCCACTTTCAGCACCAAAAAAATACCTATTGGTGCTGAAAGTGGAATAGCTTAGGTGCCGAAACCATAGGTGCCGAAAAAATCAGTGCCGAAAGCGGAATACTCCTTTATCTGTGCCAGGACACACATCTCTGACTTTGCGAAGGTATTTGCATATTAAATATTTAATTATCGGTCGTTGTAACAGTGAACAGTAGGGAACCTGCATCTCTGAGAGTTATCCATAAAGTTTTCGTAGATATGTGGCGTCCGGCATCCCGCACTGGGCCAGCGTTGAGGACTATGGCCTAACCCTTCTCACACTGAGAAGAGTCATGTGCCCAGCTATAGGACAGTTTAATGCAGGGCTGAAATTATCTATACAACTACAAAAATAAATAAAATTGAAGTGTCTGTTTGTAATGTCAAAATAACAGCTTTTTATCTAAAATAGATGTTTTGGTATAGGTACCTACCTATACCAAAACATCTATTTTCAAAAATTTTGTCTGTTTGTTCCGGCTAATCTCCGAAACGGCTGAACCGATTTTGACGGGACTTTCACTGGCAGATAGCTGATGTTATAAGGAGTAACATAGGCTACTTTGATTTTAGAAAAAAAAATAAAGTTCCGCGGAGACCAACACTTTTTAGTTAAAATCTACGCGGACGAAGTCGCAGGTAACAGCTAGTTATAAATAAATTCAGTCAGTAGGATATTATTATGACTCTATATATAATTGTAATTAATTATTTTAACAAGATCATAAGTTATTTGTAATTCTGTAATTAACCCTATTAAGAGCAATATATTTAAGACGTCGTAAGCCTATTTATATTATGCCAACGATCAGTCGCGTCATTTGGCTCGGGTTAACTTTGACCATGGTTTAATGTCTGCAGATTTCATGATATCAAGCGTAAATAATACGCATTACGAATCGCAATAATAATATACCTTATTAAAAAAAAAGAGCTATGGAGAGAGCTATGCTCGGAGTTTCTCTGAAGGATAGGATTCGTAACGAATATATCCGACAGAGAACCAAAGTCATCGACATAGCTCAGAGAATAAGCAAGCTGAAGTGGCAGTGGGCTGGCCATATCGCGCGAAGAACCGACAACCGCTGGGGTAAGCGTGTTCTTGAGTGGAGACCGCGACTCGGCAAACGTAGTGTAGGACGCCCTCCGATCAGGTGGGATGACGATCTGCGAAAGACTGCAGGCAGATGCTGGATGCGGCAAGCTGAAGCCAGGACGCTATGGCGCTCTTTGGGGGAGGGCTATGTCCAGCAGTGGACTATTATAGCCTGATGATGATGATGATGATGATTAAAAAAAAACAACTAAAATGTTTACCATACTCAAACTCAGCATAAGGCTGTAAACGCAGCCTTCCTTATAAGAATATCGCTTAATCTTAGCTATCTCTCAACTAAATAACTTATGAATCAATGTCAATGATTAACCTTTGATCAACGGCCCGTCGCTATTATTTAAATCCTAATCCTAACTAATATTATAAAAGCGAAAATGAGTTTGTTTGATTGTTTGTTTGTTACCTTTTCACGCCTAAACCATTGAACCGATCATCCTGAAATTTTGCATATATGTTGTCAGGTGTACAGAAACGGACATAGGCTACCTTTCATCCCGAAAAAATTACTGTTCCCGAGGAAAACAACAATAACGTTCTTATGATAATAGATGGCGCCACGTGTCTTTCGAATCATGATTGAATTATATTATTACAAGCAGAGTACAACCCGAATTGATTGTCAAATTCTAAATTAACGCGAGCGAAGCCGCGGGCAAAAGCTAGTATTACATAACTAATACTTAACGTTGAGTAAAGTATATACATTTTCTTTTTAATATTCGCTAGTTAATACTTCGTTACCTGTAAAATATTTGAGATTGGTGTATTAGTTAGTAAGAGTATTACGTCTCACGTTATTAAAGTTAAACTACTTTTACATATTTACAAAATTATATAATGTTTTTAAATAAGCGACGCGATAAAATCCGTATAAATAAGTTTAATTTGAATAAGATTGTAAGAAACTAGAGCAACGCATCAGCCAGACTTTTTATATTATATAACTAGCTGTTACCTGCCCTGCGACTTCGTCCGCGTACATTTTAACTAAAAAAAGTTTGTCTCCGCGGAAACCTACTTTTTCTAAAATAAAAGTAGCCTATATTACTCCTTATAACATCAGCTATCTGCCAGTGAAAGTCCCGTCATAATCGGTTCAGCCGTTTCAGAGATTAGCCGGAACAAACAAACACAGAGAGACAAATATTGAAAAAATAGATGTTTTCGTATAGGTACCTTATATACTTTCATATGCATTAGATAAAAAGCTGTTATTTTGACATTACAAACAGACACTTCAATTTTGTTTATTTGTATAGATACTTAGTTAAATTTGTTTGGTTAAGGTAAAGTTGAAGTTGAATTTGTTTATTTTATATATAGTTCAATTTTTTTGGTATAATCACGTGTATGTGTACCCCTTAACATTGTGTCCGTCAGCCAAACGGTCCCACAGTAAAGGACAAGGGCCGCATCCGGCCCGACCGGCCGAGCCGCTTCGTTGCCTTTTTAATAACAAACACCAAATACCTAACATTAGACAAAAAAACATGCGTTTTATTATGCTAAAAGATAAAATGTAATTTAAGACTTAATTTATCTTTCTTTACACATCATAAATCGCGAAAGCATTTATAAAAAGTCACAATCTCAATCGCCAATTCGCGCCAATATGTCACGTTTACTACAAATAAATACAAACCCATAGACTATAAATCCTTCAATATTTTACCTTAACATAGTAAATCAAATCAGCCTCACCGCCGATCGCAATCGAATCAATTAAACACAATTATCTGATCAATAAGTGCGGTAGTCGACAAACAAAACAATAGACTATAATTGTCATGAAGTTCATTCGTGAAGAACGACCCGCCCACCGGTTAGCCGAGTCTCTTACAGCCTGGCACTGGCTCACCTTGACGCAGGATAATGTGTGTAATCCATGTCAGTCTCTATGCGACTCTTGCCTCTTCCAGTGCCTAGCTATAAAAAAAGTATATGTGTCAAACGTCAAATAGAACAAGTACTTTGGCGGGAACCGTGATTTGAAATTGACATTTGTGATTTTCTACTTTTTTTAGAAAGTAAATGTTGCCATAATTAAATAAGTAGTTATCGCTCATACGTGCTGTGTAATATATCGTCTTTCTTATTGACTTGAATGTGATCAATAAAACTGTCCAGTGTTCATTACGTAGAAATAAAAGTCTAACTTTTATTGCAGTTAATAAAATAGGAAAGGTACCTCAACGTCGCATTAGAATATAAAAACACATTAAACCGAGTTTTAATGGACGAATAAAATGCACGTAAGTACGCTGACTTTCATTGGGTACATGTACCTGTTCATTTATATATGACATTTTCTTTTGAAATGTTTTACATCGGAGAATAATCTTCGTTATAGATATAATAAAAAAAAAATAAAGATAATAGGGACGGCATCAACTGACACATCGGCATCAACACAACATCAACAGATGGTATAGTGGTCGCCTCGGCGCTGCCAGTGCGCTGTGTGTTGAAGGTTCGACCCCCATATAGGACAAAAAATTGTGTGATTCACAAATAGTTGTTCTGAATCTAGGTATATTTTGTGTCCGTTGTTTGAATGTTTGTAAAGTCCTCGAGACACAGGAATTAATGCGGGAACTGCATTTTATTGAATAGAAAATGTCAGAATTATAGAATCGAGCACAAGGTACTTAACTACTACTAAAACAATGGCCATCAAAACACTATTATCATCCCATTTTCGATCCATCCCACAACACAGTGCATTAACAAAGACGAAATTACTACTTAGGTATCTGCGCCGTCCGTGTAAGATATTTACAATTGGCAAATCTATACTTATACTAGATGTTCCCGCGTTTTCACCCGTGTTTATCGTTACTGCGCCGCCCCCGTGGGTCGTAGCGTGATGTTATATAGCCTATAGCCTTCCTCTATAAATAGGCTATCCAACACTATAAATAAAAGTTTGTTTGTTTGGTTGAACGCGTTAATCTCAGGAATTGGTTCGAATTGAAAAATTATTTCAGTGTTGGATAGCCCATTTATCGAGGAAGGCTATAGGCCATGTAATATCACGCTACGACCAATAGGAGCAGAGCATAAATGAAAAATGTTGCAAAAACGGGGAAAATTCTCTTATGTGAAGCAGACGAAGTTGCGCGGGTCTAGTTACTAATACATGGCAATAGACTTGCCGCTTATTAAGTATGACATAAACCATATTGGGCAGAATATGAGTGCAATACACCTCTGCTTACTCCATTCGGCACATAAACGTGAGACTATGTAGGTATGTAATATGAACTTATTATTTATAAAAACGTAAAGAATTTATTTTCATAGCATTTTCTGTCGTCCTACTTTCCGGCGCCAGCTGATCTTGATAAATTATCGTAACAAACGTCGGTGTTGCCAAAACAATATTTGTATTACATAAAAAATACAAATTTAATGACAAGTAGGTACGTGTCTGACCTTTATATTTCTTTTTTAAGTCGGCCTCTGCAAAGTTCCTTGACCGCGACGAAATCATAAATATCTACACATCGCTTTGACATTTTATACAAGTGTAATAGTTAATTAATTCTTCATGTGACAAAAAATTTACATGATTTAATAACTACTGATTTTTATATAATACTTACACCTTACATCTCATTTCAAACATTCACGAAATGCCTCAAAATTAATTTATATTAAAATATCTGAAAGTTGTTTTTACTAGACAAGCGCAGTCTAGCTAATAACCCTTACAGTCTATGCTAACGATCGTTGACAGATGAATAAAAGTACCGAGTATTTATGCGATTAGCTGGTACTTTTCCTCGTATATCTTGTGAAAGAGTAATATATAGACCTATCCACAAATAGTCGTTCCAAGTACAGGAATGATCTTTTTGTCCAATGTTTTAATGCTTGTAAAAGGTTCACGCGGACACAGGGCTTGTCATATTTAATGAAAATAAATATCATACATTTTGTGTATAACCTATATACCTATAGCCTATAACCTATATGTGACCTATGTTTTTAAAAGATTATTCATAGACTGGCTGGTTTTAAAACTATGAAACAACACAAATTACAAATCATGAAAACAAAAAAGTCCGATTGCAAAAATCACTTGAAAGAATGGACGCAAAAACACTGCTGATAGTGTTACATTTATTTTTCCTAAATATGTCAAACATTCATCAGTCATTCTCACTACTAAGACGAATCTAATGACACCTCATTTATTAAAATCAAGCCGTTCGACGTGCCAAAGAAATAGACATACATACACTCAAAAACATTACATGGATAAAATCAGTATTGCACTGATGGATTGGATGGTTTTAGTGAGTGCCTTCCCATAGCCAGTGTACTAAGGTTTTTATGGGTTCACACGGGAAAATAAATTGTGAACATCAAATGGTTGATTCTAGTCTGGGTGTTCCTTCTGTCCGTCTGTTGTTTGAATATTTGTACTAATAATAATAATATAATATTCTATCACATACACACAATACCATCTAGCCCAAACTAAGCAAAACTTGTACTATGGGTACTAGACAATGGATAAATAATGATAACCGCGATGTAGGATTCACGACTACTGTGAGAGTAACATTTAAAGGCAGTCTTTGGGGACTGCCGATAGAAGTGAAAACTGTAATCCTTGATCATAAACACTGCCTAATAAACAAAAAAATAAAATAAGGGGCAGGTTTGGACTCCTGATACTCTCTTGGGGATTATTAAGTGGGTCAAAATTTCGTTATTTTTTGCATAGGACGCACCATTTTTGAGATATTGTTAATATTCTAAAATAATTCAAAAATGGAAAGCGTGGAAGTGTGACGAAGAAGAAGCGTGACGATGACGCGAGTTCTATGATTTTTGTTACCCAAGAAGTGCTGAACGTGCCTAAAGAAGGTTTCACTTCAAAAATTGATGGGAACATTATTGCAAGGATGGTTCAATGGTTGAAGTGGTTGCCTTGCCTGCTACTGCGCCAAGTTTTGTGGGTTCCATTTCCAAACGGGACAAAAAATTGTGATCAGCAAATAGATGTACCGAGTCTGGTTGTTTGAATTTTTGTAACGTCACCCGCGACACAGGATTTATCGTTATGCGAGCGTTGCCTTATTAAAAAAGTAAAAAAAAAAGGTAATACAGTAATATCCCGAACTTTCGCGATAGGTGGGACTGAGCGATAACCGCGTAAGTGGAATTCGCGTAAGTCGGGGTATAGATAAGCATATTGGATTTTACAAAAATAAAATCGCGAACTGTCGTTATTGTGATGTAGAAGGCTTCATAAAATCTAAGAAAGTAGTTTGACGACTCAAAGACTCTTTCTCCTGCAATATTGCCTATATTCCTGAACAATAGTGTAGGAGTAAGTCTAAAATCCATATTTGAGAGTTGTGCTATGATCAAATAAAAGATCGACGAGATTTGAAAATCGCGTAACTCTGAGTTCGTGTATGTCGGGGTAGCGTACGTCGAGGTATTACTGTACAATATAAGTTGAGCGAAGGTGTGTGTGTCAAACAGCCATTACATAAAAGCAACTACTGAAAAAATCAACGCTTTTTTATCTCGTTCGTTGCTACTAGAACTTTCTAATGAGTTGTTATTATTGTATTACGATCGCATGTTTCTCGTCATCAATTTGAAGCCGCCATCTTCTATGACAGTTATACATTAATAAATTGGGTTTATGGGTAATCACGTAATATTTTTATGTTGCAAAAGCTTTGGTTGATAACAATTTAATTTCCTAGAGGATTATGCTTTGAAATACATTAACAAAAAATATATTTTGGTTTACTTACTTTATTACGTTGAGATAGGTATAGAGAAGCAAAAGCGAGCGCAATGGGAACTCTCGATTGTGATGTGTCTGGTTCGATTTCTGTGACAGCTATTGTGTTATTTTTATTGCAGTGTTGTTGCATTTTATTGGACGTAAATATAAAGTGCCTCCTTGATCCCGTGGCATGAACTTGCAGCCAATCACGAGATCCCAGCTTTGATTCACGGGTCGTGTAAAGACGATTTGATAAAAATTTCTTACCAGCATTAGAAATGATCCCGATAAATACTAATACGCTCGCCTCCTAATACGTCGAATATAAAATATAGTTGGTGAAATATGTGGTAAATACAACCTTTATATTTGACACTAGATGTTCCCGCGGTTTCACTTGCGTTCATCATAACTGCGCCGCTCCCGTGCGTCGTAGCGTGATGTTATATAGCCTATAGCCTTCCTCGATAAATAGGCTATCTAACACTAAAATATTTTTTCAAATCGAACGAGTAGTTTCTAAGATTAGTGCGTTCAAACAAACTCTTCAGCTTTATAATATTAATTAGTATAGATTACGTGGATAACACCTCGAGTATTCAATATCAGCAGTTGTATTCCAAGTAACTCGACTAACGAGTGTTTTATTTTTTATTTCGATTCTCATCTTTATGTAGGTATCGAGTAGCGTTCCTAGCGGTATTGCAGGAATGCATTCTGCATTCTACTAAGATACAGATAGCAGTAAAACAAACAAACTGTTCAGCTTTATAGTATTAAGTAAAGATATCAAATACTAAACACAGGAAAAACACACTATCGCATTCATAATACTTATTAATATTATGGGCGCCAATATAATCTTTATCAAGCGTCCTTAAATGCTATTTTATAATAAAATAACGGCTATTAAAATAAAGCTTAGTAAATAGTGTCACAAAGTTAAACGCTACATTACAGAAGCGCGAATAACGGTTACTATAAGTTACGTGCGGCCCTAAATCGCATACTAAACTGTTAAATTAGTAATAAACTTGTTTCGCGCCAATAACACAGATCCTTTCATTCGTATTCATACGAAGCCTGAGTCCAATGAGTTTTTGATCTGCTTTACTGCTACCTGTATCTTAGTAGAATGCAGAATGCATTTCTGTAATACCGCTAGGAATGCTACTCGATACCTACACTACCGCTCAAAAGTATTCAGCCACCCTTAAATAGGCTTATTGTAAAAGTTTTAATCAATAAAACAACTTTATATTCATTTTAATTATTTAATAGCAATTTAGACACAATAACAATCATATTTTTATATTTTAGATACAAACGATGAAAGTCAATAAAATAGTTTAAAAAAATGTATTGTTTGTAATATAAAGAAAATTTAGGTGGCTAAATACTTTTGAGCGGTAGTGTAGGTACATAAAGATGAAAATCGAAATAATCCTTACTAATATTATAAATGCGAAAATGAGTTTGTTTGTTTGTTACGCTTTCACGCCTTAACTACTCAACCGATCAACATGAAATTTTGCATACACGTTGTCAGGGGTACAGAATAGGACACAGAGTACCTTTCATCCAGAAAAAATAACTGTTGAAAACCTAACCTAACCTAACCTACATTTACGCGAGCGAAGCCGCGGGTGAAAACTAGTACTTTTATATTTTAAATACAAACGATGAAATTCAATAAAATGGTTTTAAAAAATGTATTGTTTGTAATATACAGAAAAATGTAGGTGGCCAAATACTTTTGAGCGGTCGTGTACATAAAGATAAAAATCGAAATAATTAAAAAATAAAACACTCGTTAGTCGAGTTACTTGGAATACAGCTGCTGATATTGAATACTTGGCGTTATCCACGTAATTAATAAAATCGATATCAGCCCTGTATGTAAATTGTCTCATTGCTGGGCACAGGCTCCTTCTAAATGTGAGAGATATAGAATATTGGTAATAATTGATCCTTATTACGTAATGAAAATTCAAATTCAAATCTTTATTGCTTACGCAATGTCGTGTAGACTTAAATCTATGTGTCAATTAAGAACCCTGTCGGGCACAGCATACCTACTAGTTATAATGAGCATAGCTATCTTTTACCAAATCTCATTCTAAGAAGAGGCCCATATCCAGTATAAGTAATTCAGAATTCATTATAATTCATAATTCATTTATTCGTATGCGAATATGGTTATACATTTGCAGATGTTATGGCTAATACATTTATAGGTTCTCCACATTCCACCATTAGGCATGCAAGATCGAGTACTTTTATTTAGATTAATTAATTATTACATTTCATTCAACATTTTTCATCAAATTCTCCTGCACTTATCATAATTCCTACCACAACTGTAGGCTTTACTAACATTGAAATCACAAAAGTTTATTAAATCTTTGCATAAAATTGTTACAAACATTTTTATGCAATGATTAAATTTCAAGTACGGCTTATAAACATATCTGACCCAATGTGGTTGTTGTATACATCTTTGCCTAGCCCTTTCGACTTTATTATTGCACTGTGCTTTAATCTTACGCAAACGTAAACCTACGGTATGTCAAATAAGACTGTAAGGTATAAATCAATGCCAATAAAAAAAAGTTTTTAATTTAGAATTGTGAGCCGATGTCAACGTCAAGGTCAAATTTAAAAAAAAGTTGGCGAGCAAAGGGATTTTGTATGAATGAGATGAGAGTAATTATTCGGCGCCAAATTGTTCCCTCCTGTTTCATGTTTGTGATAGATAATTTAAATTGTCTATTGTTGCTGGCAAGTTGCTAACAGTGGGGCAGCCATTAAAGAACTACGCTTTACATTATCATTTCTCATGTTTATATAGTTATAATAGAATTTGGTAGAGGTAATGTCCAACAGTTAACTGATTGATTGACAATTATCGCCTGCTCCGTGCCTCGGAAAGCACGTTAAGCCGTTGGTCCCGGCTGCCATGAACATCTATGGCAGTCGTTATTGGGAGAGTGTCGACACAAAAGATCCCACTAGTGGTCGAAGTGTCACCGGTCTGCACATAAAATAAGATAAGATACTTAAGCTAGTATTTTATGTATAGTGTAGTTATTCTTTACCATAATACAAAACAAAATATATATCCAGATTACTGTAATATAAGCAATGATGACAAGAAACTGACAAAGACACATTACCTTTAAACCAAAATCATGATGGAATTCTAAATAACTGATAAAGAAGTACATCTGCGCACTATTGAGCAATTCACAAATGTTTGATGCTACATCGCGATGGTAATCGCCGTTCACATTGGGAATACGAAATCAGGTGTCTTGTAAAGTTTAAAGACCTTTTGTAATACATTACTGTGGCTGTATGTCTGAATTCCGTCGTCTGACGTTGCTACTTTATTTTTAAACAACAGCTGTTGTTTGTTACATACAAGTTTATCAAATCGTTGATGGCGTTTAAACCTTGAGTTGTGTTTAACAAACAACGTAAAATACAATATTTTGTGCTTCAGATGTTTTGGTGAAAATCAAAGAATTGTCGCGAAATTTCTTTGATGTGATGGTTGTCGTAAAGGTGTCATATTTATGGAATATAGATAACATCATCTAGTTACACAAGTAACAAACATGGGTACCATGAGGAGATTAAAAGAAAATGTACATACTTGTGCCCTCTTGTCAAAAAAGAAACTTAAAAGATTTTTTTATACTTATAGTCATTTTGTATAGGAATCCTTGGAAAACGCTACAAAGCAATAAGTAATACACATAAAAAAAAAATATATATTAATAAAGTAAAACATTTTAAATGATTAAGTTATTTTGTTGTAAATCAATTTAGCAGTTTTCCTGTAAAAAGCAAACACACTCACAGGTTTAACTTTCTAATAATATCTATAGAAACTAATGCTTCTACAAAAAGTTCGACAATGCATCCACATCTATAGGTACGAATAGAAAGCAGTGTATTTTAAACCACGAGGGCAAAATTAGGTTAGGTACACAGAAGTGAGTGTGCATGATATTTTCGTCAATAATCGGGCCGTGTCAAACACGTCAACATGCTAATAACATTGTAGTTTTTAATGAAAATTTCTAAAGGCGCGCATGCACGGACCGCTGGACGACGCTCGACGGAGCGCTCGACTGTGAATGACCTAATTTCAATGATTTACGCACTGTTCTCCAAGAATAAGCTTTTGAAATCAATGTTTTGCATTTGTTGGTTGCGCTTAAGCGACGCGCAATTAAGCCGCCTATGAATCATGTTTCAGCAAGGCTAATAGGCATAGCCGAAGAAACGGACTAATTCTATTTGTCCTATCATAGAAACATCTGGAATACAACTCTAAAATAGAATCTATCACTGAGCCAAACATAAAGGAAAAAAGAAACTAATGTTCCGTTTAGAAATATAATATATTTTAAGCGACACCGGATGATATCGATAATGATTCTTTGAAAACATATATTTTATTAAGTGGTTTGTTTTTATAATTGCGAGATTTATGGTTATGAGAGTTATATGCTTGAATATCTGTAACAAATAAAAATCAATTGAGACACAAACGATCCGAGAACTAACTGCCAAAACGATGAAAGCCAAACCTTTTACTTAAATAAATTCTTCATGAAATTGTGCAACGATTTAAACACTCTCATATTTTTATTGAAAGTAAAAATATTTAAGCCGCACCGCATTTATTTCTCCGCAATAAATTGAGTTCCAAACTAATTTTAAAATAACGTTCCATTTCGAAAATCCATGATAAAATGTTCAGTTTGTCTTACGAGATGCGCACGCGACGGTTGAGCGAAAAAAATACGAATAACGAACGAGTTTTAACGAATAAATATCGATAGTGACTTATAACTTGAAAAGTAACATCTTGTGTTGTAAAAAATATGACAATATGATGAATGGAGTGCTGTGTTTGTTCGAACACTTTTAATTACAGAGTTATCGATTTTTTCCCTCCATGAGAGAGCGTGTGACAGTGTTTTGTTGGTCTCGCTAAATTACTTTCTTTATTTACTGGTTGTTATTGTGAATACTATTGAATTTCATGTCTCGTAAGCACTTTTCCTTTTGAGGAACGTGTTGTTATTGGAGGTGTAATTGATTCCTAGTCTTGCAACTATTGTGATATAACTAACAATATTCTTTAAAAAATATATGTCTCTTAAACATTAGTCTTCATACAAAGTGAAATCATCAATTATCTTTAACATTACTAGATTCTACACACGATGCACTGTTTGTTTGTCTTATCTTTTCATACTCGTTTATTCTGAGAACATTTTTAAAACAACGGTGAATTGTGAATTTAATCACTGTTCATAATTTTGCCATACATATTAAAAGCTAATTTAGAATTGTTACGCAACTATCGGCATAGTGTTACTGTGGATTGCATCAAACGGACGCATTGGCAGACGTCGTGGCAGGTTATTTATTTCTTATTGGAACATCTGACCGGCAGCGTTAGAATTGGAACGGGTTAGAGCCCTTTCGGCGCTCGAGTTCGGACTGTCCATCACTAAGAGATTAGTAGTATCTATGTTTTCGTTCAATGCTTGAAAGTTATTTTTATTTTCCAATAGTTGTTCTGTCTTAATACTAAACGCTTTATTTATTTAATTGATGTCATGCTATTCAAAATGCTGTTCAGATTTTGTATCGCACTAGTATTTAGGATGCGTTTCTCTGAAAGTTTTAATCTGTCGATTGTCTCATTAAATGAGTCAATCTTATATTGGTCATAAACTGTTTTATAATCTTATTTTCTTGTTACTGGTTTTCTGGATAGAATAGGTTAATTGCATGCGTCGCTCTGAATTTTAGATAGGTAACGTGTTGTAAAGGAACTTTATATGCGTTTAGAAACTGGAACATTATTCCTAACGCTGTATAAATAATTAGGCGTCTCAATTTTAGTACTCAGACTTAAATATAGGTTATTCGTGATTTCAGTGTGGGTTGCCGAAGCTCCTGTTTCGATGGCTACTTCTTTTTCATTGTCAGTTTTGTTAGGTTGACGTAACCAGGTCGATTGATTTTAGCACTTACAAGAATTCTTGATTTTTATTTATGTACAAAACATGTTTGCAACTATTCTGGAATTTGTACAGCCGTTTTTCTTTTCAATTTTCTTAGCAGAAATATGATTTATTTAGATGAGTCATATTTGTTTTAATTTCGGAAATAATTTGACTTATCCGATTCGTATTTTGTCACACATTTCAGAAAATTGATAGTTGTCACAATTAACCTAGATATTAAATCAAATTCTTACGTAACACAGTATTTCAGTATTTCCGGTATATATTTGTGTTTACAAACGAATGAGCTATAATTTTAACAGATATCTGCTCCAGCGCAGTTTGGCGCACTTGTTGTTTTTGCCAAACGATGCATATTCTGACGCTACATTATTTACATTTACGTATTTATAAAATTTCCTTGCCAACACTCGGTTAGACGCTGCCAACGGTTTACTGTTTCTATGGACGTCAAACGACAGTTAGGCTGTAAACATGTTTTGATTTGTTACATCGGTTTGAAGACTTAAATATCGGGCTTTCTGTGTCCTGGATTGTGCTTGGAAATATGTGGCCTTTGTTTATCTATGAGTTTCTTTTTCGTTCCCTGGAGTTCTTTTCCAGCAATATTTTTGCAAGTGTTAATGTGTTTAGTCTTAGTTGGTCCATTGTTAGGCTGCGTTGATTAAGGCAGTAGATGATGTTAATTGCAAGACTTTCTCAGTCTCGCATTTGCCATCGTCTACTTGGCCTTGAAGGTTTCCCTTTTCGGCCGGTTGATCACGCGCAGACGTCCTGCAGACTGCGGATCTGATCTATTGACATTCATATCGATTGACCTACATATACTCCGACAGCGTTATGTTCATATATTTCACATGTTGTGAGGATCGCAGTTTCGTCTAACAGATTTACGAGTACGTTTGATTAAGGACGTTTGAACGTACCAATGTTGTCATTGGCTCGCTCAAACGACGTAGTCAAACGTCCACTGAATTTTGAAGGTCCAGCGTGTGTCAGCCGCGTGTGCACTTCGACATCTAAGTAAACTAAAATAGTCGAGCGGCCGCGTCGTCGGCCCGGCGACCGAGATAGCCAGGCGCAGTGCGTCCGCGGAGCCGACTCGCGCCGGTTCTATTTCCAACTAATGTTCCGACGCATCCCGTAACGCTCGCGACAATAATACTGCAACTACTACTGTGAAATGGCACTGGACTTTCATCGTTCGCGACACTTCCGTTACAGGAAACGTAAGCGAACAGCCTAAACTATGCCGCACGCGAACGGCGTCACCGACGCCGTCAACGGGATGGGCTCCAACCCGCTGAAGCTTCAAATACCAGAGCAAAATAAGCCAGCCTCGAACGGTGTACTTTCTCCGCCGATCTATGGATCTCAACCGCTCAACGGCAATGGACCACTGTCACCACCCATACTGGATGCTACGCCGAAGAAACCGCCTAAAGCTCCACCGAGCAGGCCGATATTACCAGTGAAGAAGTCAAAGACGCTGCCTATAGATTTCGATGAGAAAGTACCACCGAAGTCACCAGCGTCACTTCTAAACGGCAAAAAACTTTTTGTTTCGAAACCTTTAAAAGAGGTTCACACTTATTCGCAAAACAGTGCTGATAATGGAAAATATTTAGTGAGTCGTTCTCCTAGCCCGTCTTATAGAAGAAGCAGTTCGTTTGCTTCAGTGGAGACGGGTTCCATAGCGGAGCTCGCCCGTCGTCATGTGCCCAGCAGCAGCTCGCTGTTGTCCAGATCTCCAAGTCCACTTTCATACAGCAGTATTCGAAGTTCTGCCAGCCAGTACTCGACATGCAGCAGCAACGGGACCTTCGTACCACTGTCTCGCTCTTCAAGCATCAACTCGACGCTCTACAACAGAACGCCAACACCAAGAAGAATGTATCCTCAAACCTGTGATCGGTCTGATAGCGTAGATTTAAAAGAATTGAGGTCCAAAGAACAAGCTCCTGTTGTTTTTGATGCGAACTTATCATTTATTCTCGGTTGTAACAAGCAACCTCTTCGTCAAAAATTCAAACCAATCGCTGCTCACATGGAAGATGGAACATCTTCCAACTACCTAAGCAACAAGATTGACAACTTTTTGAAGCGAACTGACCATGTTATGGATGAATGGCGAAGATTGGGACACAAAGATGACTCTGACATGTTTGATGGAAAGAAAAGAAGACTCGGTAGATCAAAGTCAGCTACGAATATCATGATTAAGGGTTTCACGCTGTTCAGCCGGAGCGGGAGCAGAGCGAGTAGTATATGCCGGTCCAGCCGCGGCATATCGGAAGATAGAACAACAGTCTCCGAAATGGATGAGGTGACTCAATACTAACGATTACTTTTATTTATCATAGAGTACGAATGTTCTAAAGAGTTCGCGATGCTCGTAAAGATAAGGCTAATACACTATAATAAATTATCGCCGGCTGCTTGGGATAGTTTGTCGATCCACTAGTGGCGCTTGCGACGGCGGCCGGCTCGCTGTTACCTCACATGCGTCGCTTGCCAAAAGATTTTTTTCTCATTGTTGACTACTCACAACGGCTCTAACAAACGCGAGAAATTCTGTCTTGTCCATCAGCGCGATATTTTAACATTGTCACTCAAACTGAACAGGAAGTACGCTCTTTCTCCCAAACGTTGGTGGTTTTTTGTGTGTAGATTGTTTGCGTTTTTGGCATGAGTTAAAGGTTGGTCGTGTTGCGAATTCGCCATTTAGTTACTCGTTGGGCTACTCTCTACCTACTCGCTACGTCAGCAGCGCCAAATTTAACCTGTTATGTATGAAATATTGCCGCGTAGTTAACGGTTCGTAGATGCATTGTATGATATATTATGCGTCAATTACTCCGGGGCCAATTACTCAAATGCGAGATCGATGTTCGCGTTCACCGACCAATCATTTACAGCGATTAAACTGTGGGTGCAGCTATATTGTAATGCGGCGATAATCACACCGTTTGACATTGCGGTAGTGCAGAATTATCTGCTCGGAACGACTAGGAACATTGCAATTACCTACTTTCTAGTAGGTACAGTTAAACGATTTCTCACCATGGAATATTTTAACACCTTTCGCGCTACAGGACAGGAAAGACGGGGTGGTTGGATGTTTGATTAATGCTTTGATCGCGAATAACTGGACTTCATAGCTGTATATGCTTTGAGTAAAGTGGGAACAAGCTATCTGTGGAAATATGAGGATGCCACTACCTAAGCGGTCGTTCTGGCGACGTCTACGGTTGTAATAGTTGCTCCTTTTGTCTACAGTAAAGATAACTTATTCGTACTATATTGTCTTCGTAGGAACTTTACCGTACTTCTGTAATCTAACGATATTTCAGTAATAGCTGCTATATTAGTCCTTGTATAAGATTAAAGAAATATATACATCTTCAGCATATAACAGAAAGGTGAAGTCGAATTTAAAAAATCGTAACGTACAGTCATGTGGCTTAAAAACAAAGAAAATTATTTTTATCAATATTCATAAAATGTTATGTTCGTTTTACATAACAATTTACGAATCCTATTAAAGTACCGTAAGTTCGTAGGTATGCTAATTTCAAGCTGTCTTTTTGTATTTTATATTTTTTATGAACGAAGTTTTCTTTACTGATCTAGATAGCCCATCAATATTGTCAACGTTTTCGCATGCGTTATTCATGTCAGTCAGTTAGAACATATACAACAACCATGAAAATATATTCATGGATTCGAGAAAATTGACTTACTGCAATAACAATTAGCCAAATTCACTATGATTTTCTATATGAAACAATCGACTTTACAATATTATTTTTAGAATTTACGTTATTCATAAACAGTCGGCTTTGCTTATATTTAGAAGAGCAGTTGTTTAGTTAAATGACTAAATTTATTAAGGGTAGTATTTAACTGCACAGCAAAAAAATACTAATTGCGCAGCAAAAAAAGCTAATTGATCAGCAACTCACGGCCAGCAAACTTTAATGAGATCAAACTAAGTCGACGGAGCCCCCCGCATCGCGAGGCTCCTATTTTTGGGTAGGTTTAAAAAAAGGAACCTAACATAACCTAACACTTCCGAGACGGAATGCAGTGATTTGAGGCGTATAGATTCTCGTTATGCTGTGCAATATTTGCTGACCAATTAGTATTTTTGCTGATCATTATATTTAATCCCATTTATTAATAATAATTTGATAAGCTATACGTAAGTACAAGATTCGCTAGTGTCTAAGCTTTTAAATAGGGATTAAATATAATAACCACCAAAAATAGTAATTGCACACCAAAATATGCTTACTAAAATATATCATAACGTGCACCTATACGCCTCAAATCACTGCATTCCGTCTCGGAAGGGTTAGGTTATGTTAGGTTCCTTCTTAAACCCACCCAAAAATAGGAGCCCCGCGAAGCGTGGCTCCGTCGACTTAGTTTTATCTCTTTAAATATATTTTGGTGTGCAATAAATATTTTTGGTAAGCATATTTTGCTGTGCAATTAGTATTTTTTTGCTGTGCAGTTAAATACTACCTGTTGTTTATTTAAATGGCTAAATTTAGTAATAATAAGTTGATTATACGTACAAGATTCGCAAGTCTAAGATTTTAAATATACTAATCTTATCATGTTTATTGCTGTTTTATAAAGTTGATTTGTCCATATATGTACTGTAGCTTCCGTTGACCCTTGTTGCTTCAAGGTACCATACAGAAATAATGATGTATAGAAACCATGATTTCAAAGTATAAATATACTAGCTTTTGCCCGCGGCTTCGCTCGCGTTAATTTAGAATTTGACAATTAATTCGGGTTGTACTCTGCTTGTAATAATATAATTCAATCATCATTCGAAAGACACGTGCCGCCATCTATCATCATAAGAACGTTAAATATTGTTGTTTTCCTCGGAAACAATCAATTTTTTCGGGATGAAAGGTAGCCTATGTCTGTTTTTGTACACCTGACAACGTATATGCAAAATGTTAGGATGATCGGTTCAGTGGTTTAGGCGTGAAAAGGTAACAAACAAACAAACTCATTTTCGCTTTTATAATATTGGTTAGGATTAGGATTATTAATACGAAATGTCGTCATTAGAACCACCACCACACAATTATGTAAAACCCACTACTTTAATATTCAAACTGTATGTATTAATGCGTTTTATTTGTGAGTGTTCGTAATGTTATCCATTTATGAGTTTCTGTCAGAGCCATGATGCGTTATACGCTGAGTATTCATGGCTACCGAAGTGGTGTTAGAGATAACATCAGTCATCGCTTCGACGTTAGAAAGTTGTTGCAATACATGAGACATATTTTTTATTAAAATATGCGGGTATACGCGGCAATGGCGGCGAACGTTATATTTTAAACTAGCTGTTACCTGAAACTTCGTCCGCGTAGATTTTAACTAAAAAGTGTTTGTCTCCGCGGAAATCTATTTTTTTTCTAAAATCAAAGTAGCCTATGTTACTCCTTATAACATCAGCTATCTGCCAGTGAAAATCCCGTCAAAATCGGTTCAACCGTTTCGGAGATTAGCCGCAACAAACAGACAGACTGACAAAAATTTTAAAAATAGATGTTTTCGTGTAGGTATCTTATATACTTTCATATGCATTAGATAAAATGCCGTTATTTTGACATTACAAGCAGACACTTCAATTTTATTTATTTGTATAGACTAGATGTTCCCGCGTTTATCGTCACTACGCCGCCCCCGTGGGTCGTAGCGTGATGTTATATAGCTTATAGCCTTCCTCGATAAATAGCCTATCCAACAGTAAAAGAATTTTCAAATTGAACCAGTTCCTGAGATTAGTGCGGTCAAACAAACAAACAAGCAAACTCTTCAGCTTTATAATATTAGTATAGATGTATTAATTTATAATAATGTTTGGATAATATTGCGTTGCTGGTTTAAGTACGTAATCATTGGTTAGCAGAACGTAGTCGTTTGATGTCTGTTCTGTAAAAGTATCCGTTAGATTTCGGCAAGTATTATTGAAAAAATGTATTGTCAAAGATATAAAGTATTGAAAATTGGTAAAAAAAATCTAACATTTAAAATGATAAGTAACTAATATTACAAGTACTACTTTATTCAATTCACGTATTAATATAGGCAATTAGAACTCATCCGAATACTAATTGACATATCAGTCGAATTTCCATCGTACCTAATTTAAAAACAACCTTATATTTTTTTCTCATTTTTAACTTTCTTCGCTTTATGGACTACCTATACCAAATCTCACACTTCGCCATGCGCGCGATTAAGCATATTGTGCTATAAAAGGGCTATAAACTTTCCTATTCACGTATCAATATAATTGTGTATAAGTTAGGACTTTTTCGGGACGCAAATGAGACTTAAATATGTAATAATAAAAATATATGTATTTAAATTTAATCGAAACATGTATTATTTTTTACAATGATTTATATTAATGATTATATTGTTGTGTACAGCTATCAGAAGTGGGCGGAGAGTTGGCGGAGGAACGCGGGGCGGCCGGCCACGCCACTGAGAGAGCGGACGCCGAGGCTGCTGAGAGACTGCGCGTGGAGAGGGACAACAGAGACCTGCTCGCCAACAACCAAAGACTACAGCAGGTACGTCCTTTCATAATACCAACCCTGTAGGCCTACATGAAATGTAAATGCAACATTTCAGGCCTATTAGAACGATGAAATACATGAAGTAATGGTCTGATCATCCTAAACTCTTCAGTGAAGTGGTCCGAAGCACGGAGTAAAAGCTCCTTTCATAATACCAACCCTGTAGGCCTACATGAAACTTCGAAAAAGCTTTCTTATTTCTATATAAATAGTAATTACACAGTTAATACGTATGCATAACATTATATAAATCTTATTTTATAATAGAGAATATGTATACGTGTAATATTAAATACAATGACAGTATCACTTTTAAGCTTCCTGAATAATAACACTTTATTGTTGCCCTTTGGTGGACAATAAGTAAACATACCGCTCATGGACAAATTACCTTGGCATCGCAGAAAAAATACAGAAACACATCCAAGCTTCCCACAGTAAATCAATTGTTCTTCCATAGGCCTCAGAACGCCTCGAACTTGAGCTCCTGCACTGGCGCTCCGCAGACACGGGTGGCGCTGAACCCTCAGACTCGGAAGGCTCTGAGGCGGACGCTGCGGCCTCTGGCGACAAATACAAGAGGCGGTTCGAACGCGCACACCGGGAGCTGCAGTTACTGCGCGCACAACTGCGCCGCCAGCACGAAGACGACCTCGAACAATTGGTCACTGTTAAGAAGCAGTTGGAAAAGAAGGTCAGTTGTAGTTTAAGAGTTCATTCTTAATCGTAATGTGACTAGAGATCTATAGTCTACTAAATTTTGCTTGCGGGTTAGTCTGGAAATAATCAAATAATCCTTATTTTGGAATGAAACCCTTTGTAATTTTCTGGATTACCTACAACGGGTATGTGAATTTTTAAGATGTGCGGTGGAAAATTAAAAGCTTAGCAAACGAACTCATATTCGCTCGGGCACAGTACTTTTTTCCTGGATGAAAGGTGCACGTATTCATTTCTGTATCCCCGACAACGTGAAATTTCATGATGATCGATGGAGTTAATAAGATAGAAAAAGATGAAAACCAAACAAACTCATAAACATTGAAATTAAACTACTATATACGGATTTTATCGCGTTGTTTATTTAATCCGTATATAGTAGTTTAATTTCAATGAATAACATTCGCGTAAACAGAAGACAATATTAAACTCATATACACCAGTATTTGTATAATCCAATTCAGAAAAATGCTGTTTCTAAGGGATAGTTTGTAATGGTATATTTACTTCCCTAGACAGCGCCGAATTGTGCAATACGATGTAAACGGCTGAAACATTTCGTAGCTAATCTCAAATGTAAACAATTTCAGCCTCAATTTAATTTTAGTATGACGTTTGATGTGCACTTTCAATCACTCTTAATACAATAACTTTCTAAACAAACAAACCTACTTATTCCCAAATATAATGCATGCGAAATACTCGCTGAAAGACTGATTAATTTTTCGTAATTCCTGGTTGGTGCTCGTGAATTTCTGGATTCGATTCCCACAGTAGACTATCAGTTATAAAACTCTTAGTAACATGTCCCTTAGTTCCCAAAGTGGTCCAGGTGGACCCCAAGGGGTCCACGGGAGACCCGACGGGGTCTACGTTGGCGTGACTAAAAAACAGGGGGTTCACAATTCGTAAGTCGTCCACGAAAATTTATTTGCTTTCGATAGTGAAGAAATAAAATGTTGCCTTGACTACACCTAAAAAAAAAGGTCGTAGAGACTAATAATTTTTTTTAATTTTAACCCAATTTAACTTTTTGGTCGTCCGAATATACCGATTTTACTTGGCGGATTAAATTTCTAGCTGCAGGGGGTCCACCGGAACCAGTTAAATTTTGAAAGTGGTCTATGAGAACAAAGTTTGGGTCCCTCTGATCTAGTCTCTCATCTCTTGTTCGGTGGCACGGCGGTGTATACGACTCTTATGCATATAGTCTCGGATTTGACTGCCGAGTCGGACAAAATGTGTTATTGGATTCTTGTATCAAGAAAATCTCATAAGCATCTCAGAGTCCAACCATAACTGAAGAAATAAGACTGTACACTTCAACCTGCCCTTTCAGGGGTATAGGCGTCAGTCTATATATATATATATATATATATATATATATATATATATATAATAATATCAGCCCTGTATTAAACTGTCCCACTGTTGGCACGGGCCTCTTCCCAGTGTGAAAAGGGTTAGGCCATAGTCCTCAACGCTGGCTTAGTGCGGGTTGGCAGACTTCACATACCTTTGAGAACATTATGACACGCAGGTTTCCTCACGATGTTTTCCTTGACCGTTAAAGCGAGCGATAAATAACTATTTAATACGCACATAATTTCGAAAAGTCAGAAATACGCGCCTTTCAATCGAATTGGAGACCTCTGCGTGGCAGTTCAACGGTCTCCTCCTAGGCTATTGCTGCATCCTTATCTTATCTTATCTTGGGGACAGTCAGGGCAGACCGGCGACACTTCAACCTAGTGGGATCTTTTGTGTCGACACTCTCCCAATAACGACTGCCATAGATGTTCATGGCAGCCGGGACCGACGACTTAACGTGCTCTCCGAGGCACGGAGCAGGCGACAATTGTCGATCAATACGCACATCATTTCGAAAAATCATATAAATTTCGAAGTCAGAGGTGCGCGACGTGGGTTCGAACCCGAGACCCTCTGCATTGCAGTCTGTTGGTCTCCCCACTGAGCTATCGCTGCTCATATGCTGCATCCTTAAGATGACTGCCTCACGTTCGGACTGTCCGATCCAATACAAATGGACAAAAATTATTATCGGGCAAGACTGACATGATAGTGTGTATTTTGACGTTCATAAGTGTTACCTTGTGACCTAAGTGAATAAATTCTTTTTGACTTTGACTTTTGACTTTGACTTTTTTATTATTATTGATTTATATTTTTTATTATTATTGATTTATATTTTTTATTATTATTGATTTATATTTTTAGACTATAAGTAATTATGAATTTATTTGACATTGACTGCGTAAGTTTTAAATTTTATTTAATACTAGCTGTTACCTGCGACTTCGTCCGCGTAGATTTTAACTAAAACGTGTTTGTCCCAGCGGAACCCTATTTTTTTTCTAAAATCAGAGTAGCCTAAGTTACTCGTTATAACATCAGCTATCTGCCAGTGGAAGTTCTGTCAAAATCGGTTCAGCCGTTTCAGAGATTAGCCGGAATAAACAGACAGACAAACAGACAAAAATTTTAAAAATATAATTTTTCGTATAGGTACCTTATATACTTTCATATGCAATAGATAAAAAGCTGTTATTTTGACATTACAAACAGACACTTCAATTTTATTTATTTGTATAGATGTATTTAATAATTGTATTTTTTTATATGGAATTTATCTTAAATAAAGTTATTATTATTATTGTTTTGGTTGGTTTAATTTGTTTTTTCTCGAAATAAAATTCGGTATTTAATGAAAACCACGGGTCTAGGCCAAGTGGGGTTCATTTGGGGCATTATTTATTAAAAGGGGCTCGTCCTGCAAAAACTTACGAACTATACGGCAAGTATTGAGTATAGCGGCCTTCTGCATAGTGATGTAAAGGTTGGTGGGTAGCTCTATCTGTCGTAAATAGTGAAGAAGGTGTTTGGGTATGACGCCTGTGCTGGAGAGCACCAGGGGCACAATGTATACTTTGTTCATTTTCCATATTCTACTTATTTCTTCTTTTAATTCTGTATATTTATGTATTTTTTCTGTTATGGTTTTCTGTAAATTGTGTGTATTGGGTACCGCTTATTATTATTATTATTATACATATGTATATAAATAGACAAAATACAAAACAGCTACAATATAAGACGCAATACCATGCAGTACGCCGTAAACACATTTAGATAAACAGCAGTTATACACGTTTACAACATCCTGCAACACTTTGTTTGTCTGTAACTAATGCACCTATGTCTAATAGTATGTACGTCGGCGCGCGGCGTCGGCGGATACATAAGTAGAATTACAGTAATAAGTTCAATGTGAATACTCCCTGTCCCCCACGTTTACGATGACTGCTCCGCTCCCATCGCTCGTAGCGTGATGTTATATAGCCTATGTTGCTTCTGGGTAAAGTAGCTTTTTAACGGTACAAGAATTTTTTAAATCGGTCCATTAGTTTTTGAGTTTATTCATTACAAACGAAAATACAAATCTTTTTCTTCTTCTTTATAATATTAGTATGGACTAGTTAAGGCCGGCCACGCTTTGCTGTTGACTCTGTTTGATATTAATTAATAGGCAAGTTTGTTTTTAATTTTTTAAAAGATATTAGTCAATCGTAGAACGGGAGTTCCGTCTAGGATTAAATCTTCTGTGCCACGGAGTACTTTACAAACGTTCGACGGGCACATACTCGAAAATAACAATTCGTGAATGACACAATTTTTTTTACCGTGTGGGAATCGAACCAACAATACTCGGCACAGCGGCAATGGATATGCGACCACTTAACACACTACGCCATCCATGCTGTCGAAATATACGGTCCCGTGGACTCCGCTTTTTCTCCATATCACGTCTCACTATTTAAAACCAACATTTAAAAAGTGTAACAAGGACACACAACACTCTTTTATTATTCTCCATCATGAATCATATGGTGTAAATAATATTTACATTTCACTTTTATTTCACCCAGTTGCCCGCATACGTCAAAGTTTTTTCTTGAATGATCTTTCAGTGAACGTGCGTAAGCGCAAGTCTTTTGCGTAAATTTCAAATGTATTGTTGTTTCGAAAAACGTGAGTTAGCACACCTGGCTCTGTTCCAGACAAATACGTAAAGAAATGTTAGCATAACACCTTTTTTTGTTAAGTGAAGTTTCATTTTTTTTTGTTGCCTTGCACCTGATCTTGCAAATACAGTACAAGCTCGGAGTTAGGAAGTTGGCGGTGTTAGACACCTCCGTGCCTCGGAAAGCACGTAAAAGCCGTTGGTCCTGCGCCAGATCTCTCTCCGGTTGTGTCGGACTATCCGTCCCATCGAAACATGAGGGTTAGAGAACAGAGAGTGCACTTGTGTTTGCGCACACACTTGTGCACTATAATATCTCCTGCGCAGATGGCCAGTCGCCGTTAAGATTGGCCGCCGTGACCGAAATTCGGTCTGGAGGACATTATTTTATACTTCTTTTTAGTTATTTATTATAGATCACAAAGAAAAATTATTAACTATTAACCTCTTGCCCATGCTTGTATCTTCAATGTCACTACAATCCGCCTATTAAGATTAAACCACCAAGATTATTTAAACTTCTATCATGCATTTTAAAGACTAGTAAAGACTTCAATATCAACATTAGTTAGTTCAAACTTCTATGTTTTTAAGTAAACACGTACAGAGATATTAAATAAGAAATTTCGCGTATCTTGGTCCATTTAAACCAGAGGTTCCCAGGCTTTTTTCCTCATAGACCACTTTCAAAATGTAGCTGTTTCCGGTGAACCCCTTGCAGCTAGATTTCTACCATATTCTAAAAAACCAGATCAAACGAGCTGAACTTTTTTTTAGTAATTCTCTACTGACAAATCGGTAGCTTCGAGACCACTGGTACTGAATATGGAATATGCAAGTTTTTACAAGTACTCGTGGACCCCCGCTTACGAATTGTGGTCCCCCATTTTTTTGTGTGTGTTACGTCTTACGTTACCCCTGGAGGTCCACCTGAGAACTAATGATTTAAATATTTAAAATAATTTACTTTATTTACGAGTACAGGCCAACCATAACATGGACAGAAAGAGCATTCAATTTCACACATTATGAGTCTATTCATTGCACTTCCATCTACCAACTAAGTAACATTTAATATAAAACTGTCTTACACGTAATAACAAAAAGATTTTTATCGCCAGCACAGATTTTATAACGGCTTTTCGTTACCACATAAACAGTTCAACACCGCCCACCGCCATACTTATTTTTATCAAAGAATTTGTCATTGAATCTTAAACATAAATATATTATTTTGTACTGAAAATAACTCTTATGTACTCATTCCATGAATTCTTGAGTATGATGAATAATACAGCCACAATCAAAATGGCGTCCAAATTATGCGCTGTGTGGGTAGTATTTATAATTGCTTTGCAATTTCGCACAGTAAGTCCGATGTGTATATTGTCATTGTATTGGCGCTGGTTAATCGCGCGTTTCGGGTATCTTTGTAACATTTACAAAATGTAAAAGGATGCAGCAAATTAGTTGCGCAAAGTTATTTGCCCGCCAAAAAGCAATACACGACGCAAATGTTACAAAATTTGCGTCGATTATTGCTTGCGATACGAC
The DNA here is from genome assembly GCA_963564715.1 of Catocala sponsa. NCBI lineage: Eukaryota > Metazoa > Arthropoda > Insecta > Lepidoptera > Erebidae > Catocala > Catocala sponsa. Next base: position 23,077,587 of record OY751343.1, on the reverse strand, counting down.
GATTTTTCACAAATATCCTTTTAACTATTGTAAGAGTCCTTAGTAGTTTTTATAGCCTCGTTAGGGTCTGATGTCACCTCTGAGCATTTTTTATTATTATAATTTTATTACGTTGTTATGCTGAACAATTACTAATATTAAATTCTGCGTGGTATGGCAAGCCGTTGTAATTTGTTTGGTGACGACACGAATTAGCTGGCTTGCTCGACAAGTATTACGCGTGTTTAACTAATAGAGATGCAAATATCTTCATAAACTTTCACATATTTAATATATACTAGCCGTCGCACATAGTCGAAATTCGACCATAATTGACTTAAATTTTAAGTTTGATCGTTATTAAGGTTTTATTGTCTATAACTATACCTACCCTTACAATCACATTTCACGGTACCTACTTAAGATATGTAACCATAGTTACGAAGAATTCTACGACATCAGCCAAACAATGCCGAAATACTACGAACGCGATTCGACTGCGTGTGTCAAATAATAATTATTTATTTATTTCAGAAATCTGGTTCCATAGTCAACATATAAAAACCATAACATAAAAAATAAAATTTAAAATCACAATAAGTATATATGTAGTATATAAATTTAAAATCGCAATAAGTATATAATAAATATTATTTCATTCAATTAAATCAAAAATAAATAAATAGGCTAGAATTAATTATTACATTAGTTAAAATAATACATGTCATAAAAATTAAATCAAGATAAGTAAAAATACATGTCATAACATCAGATAAAATAAAAAATAAATAAATAAAACATCAAAACCAATAAATGTATTAATTTCAAACTGTGATGAAATTTATCACAGTTTGAAATTAATAAATACATGGTTGTATGCGTCTAGTGCTTTTTCATTAATTTAATGTATTTCTAATGCATATTTTATATAAATATTAGGATTCGCCCCTCCTTCTCCATATAAACTTTAACTGTGCCAAATTTCATACTCCTCCTTCCGCGCAATTTTCGTAAAAAGGGATACAAAGTTTTTGCTTCACGTAGGTATTAATATATAGATATAAATAAATATATAATGATTTAATTATTTTATAAATAAATAAATCATATTAAAAATGATGTAAATGTTTTATGAAAAATATTATGATAATATTGTCTTCTGTTTACGCGAATGTTATTCATTGAAATTAAACTACTATATACGGATTTTATCGCGTTGTTTATTTGACACTTTATTACAAAATTTTGAAAAACTGTTACACTACTATAATACTATTAAACTTTACTAATTTTTAAGCTAATTAAATTATTGAAATTATTGAATAAAGTGTCAAATAAACAACGCGATAAAATCCGTATATAGTAGTTTAATTTCAATAAATATTACGATGTTTAACTGAATCCTTATTTTATGTCCAATTATTATCAACACACGCGTAATCTCTGTAAAACACTGTAATGTACCAGTTTGGCTTATAAAACCGATAAGAAGAGATTAGTTCAAACATTAAACTTGATTAACACGATCGACACTCGGAGAAAGTAAGACGTTTATTTAAAATTCAAAATGGCGTGCAATAAAATTAGAATAATCACGTTAAGGTATTTTTAGTTAATATCCATGACCTAGACCGTGCGTTGCCGTCGGTAGGGCTGCCAAATATCCACCAAAATACTATTTTACTGTCTTTCTTTCTTTTCGTGTGGTTAGTGGCCAAACTGTTGTCAAGAGTTGTTCAAGCCGCCCGTAGGCTTCTGACATGACTTAACGACTGATGTCAATTTAGCAACAACCGGGAATCGACTTTTACGTGCACTCCGAAGCACGGAATGTTACTGTAGAGTAACCTGAATTATGGACTTTAGTGATTGGTACTGGCGTAAGCATTTACGTAGTCTTGAACAGAGTTATTGAGTCGTAATACAAACGAGCGCCTGACGAAGGTTAGGATACAAAATATGTCCACGGGTAACTTATTCCACGCTCTCCTTTTCTATCCAGAACAATACGTGCTGGGCTAAGGTATTACACGGTAGAGCCGATTATAACGAATACCAATAAGGTTGGCTCCTCATTTCGTTGCCGTACTATTAAAACTTAGAATTCTCTGCACAAAACACGTGTCTTCTTCTGCCTTCGATCCCGAGTTCTTCAAGCGCGTCATGAAAAAGCACTTCTTTAGGCCGTCAAAGTAGACCTAGGCACCAATTCACGGGAGGACGTGGTATGGAGGGGTCAGCTCATTAAATGGTAGACATTTTGAAAGGCAATGATAAATAAAAAGAAAATAAAATTGAATAAAGAATTGTTGTGTTTTTGTTTTCTTAGAAAATTCTGAGTAGCCCTTTAGAATTTTGGTTGGTAGGCAATTGTAGTCACTTTGTGTATGTGGGACGAACACGTATTTAATTAATTACGCCAGCCATGTTTTAATTCTATATGTGGGTGTAATACGCCCTCTTCTTAGATTTATAAGCATGTTGCCTTATCTTCATACCAAATTTCATCATTCGGGCGACATCCAAAACTTTCACATGACTGCACAGAACAACAAATGTCTGCACGGATGGCGGAGTGGTTTAAGTGGTCGCCTCGCCGCTGCCACTGCGCCGAGTGTTGTGGGTTCGAATCCCACACGGGACAAATCTTTGTGTGAGCCAGAAATGGTTGTTTACTCTGGGTGTTCTTTATGTCTGTTGTTTGAATGTTTGTAGAGCCCTTCCTTCAATATTTTGGACACGTTGTTCGAAACGAACACTCCGTGGAACGACTCGTTGTCCAAGGACAGGTGGAGGACAAACGGTCACGCGGTCGATCACCTACGCGTTGGACAGACCTTATCAAAGCTGCGACACAAGCCTCCATGGTACAAAGTTCCAGAGACGCTGAAATCCGCAACAAGTGGAGGCGCATCGCAGGGGCTGTTTTAGCTAATGAAAATGCAGCGTCATCAAACACGAGCACTCTGTCAAGAGTGAACGACTAACGAGAGCCTCCCCGCCACACGGGTTTTATTCCTAGTATAGAAGTTGTCTTTTTTAAAAAGAAGAGAAAGAGATAAATCTTTTATAATATTAACAAGATAATGAAGTGCGACGTATGTATGTAAGACATTGCACTCAAACACAGTCCAAGAATTATTTGCAATACTAACGTCTTATCAAAATATTAATTAATCAAGATAAATCACCATCATTGAACTAACTGATACGATTTCATTAATGATGATAAAATGCATTGCAACATATTCTCTGAATATTTAATGTTATTTTTTTTTTTATTAGTTGTTACGTAGTATCAGGTCTGTATTTCTTAGTAAGACCATTTCGATGGAATCATCGCTATGATATACAAATATAACTTGAGAAAATAATGTTTCTGTAGACTAATAATACATTTTTTATTCTTTAAAACGTTGCGTGTCTTCAACATATTCTTATTAAAATAGGTTCTTAGACAATAAGAGTATCTACCTATTGTCTATTTTATATTTATTTGTCGATTTAAAAATAAAGGTTACGATGCTATGGTGCCATTTTATACGTTTTCGTAATTTATAAGTACAGGTTTTTTTAAACCAGCAATAAGGCAAATTAGCATACAGCCTAGTGGTATAGATCTACGGACATATTTAAAACTATGGGGACTCGCTCTCGCGTTGCCGACCCGAACGACACTTTAATTGGCCTTCTCGAAAGATCCATTGTCAAAATTCCTTTTATCAAGATTTTTAATAAGATATGACACGAAATAATTCGTTTGCTGTATTTGCATAAAGCGTATTGATGATTATGATACAATATCTGATTCGTCATTTTCGAGTTGACTTGTGCACACCTTTACCAAAGTCAGCCAGCGAGCATGACGATCAAAGTTCAAATAAAAAACACCAAGCCTACGATTACGTCAACTGAATCAACACTAAATAGGCCTCAGAAATAGGTATGTGAGACTTTATCTCGAGCGTATCTCTGATCATCCTTGGCACATGTTTCCGATAACTAGATCCCAATATCGCCATTCTTTCTGTTATCGAGTACACGAAATATCGTGTACCTACTTTTTAAAATAAAATTGGTGACGTTTTTAATAGTGCTCAAATAAATAATAGACTTAATAGTAATTGTTTATATAAATATAAATGTAAAGATAAGAAACTATATAGTGAACAAATGTTTAATAAATTATGTATTAATTCAAAATTCAATGTTTTATACGTGTTGTTTAAAGATAAACGTTGTTTTTATGAGCTTGACGATATAACGTTGATGACTTAATTGTGTAGTTAAAGTGAATAATTGGCATCTTGGATTAGTTAAGTGAGATATTTAATGAAATAAAGTGCTTTCGAGTAATTATATTGCGGTAAAAGTGAAGTGTTTAAAATCATCGATGAAATCTTATCGAATAAAAGAGCAACAAAGAATTTCGAGATGGTTTCGAGACTTGTATCAATTCGATAGCGCTATCCCACCCATGATAATATTAGAACGATAAAACTCTCACAACTCTCACATGAAAGTGCAATGTTTATCAAAGAAAAAAAAGCTGAATGAATCGTATATTTAAATAGCACCCGGTTTTCTCGCTTTTTCGCAATATTCCCGCGTAAATAGTGGCAATAACAATTTGTAATTATAATTATTTCATCAGCTTCGTAAAATGGACGAGGAAAGCGAGGTTTGTATTAGAAATATCAAATAATGTTTGTCGTAATAATTCAGCGGGTTTATCGTTATCGAGTGAGGTTGGCGCTCGTCCAAAGCCAGCACGGCTCGAGTTACACTTTGTAATAATACATTGCGTTTTGATTCGGTTATATTAGCAAAGGGAACTTTCCGTTTATTTGTGTTTGTGATTGATTGGAACCGTTTAACATCTTCATAAACGTAAACTAGTAGTGGACCAAGTTACGGCCCTTGTAGCATTCAGTTTTGATGACACACATAATTATGGACAAGGAAATAAGAAAGTGCTTTCTTTATACTATACGGACACATTTACCGGTTATTTATTCATCTTGATGTTTAGATAATTACGGCCCCGAGATATCGAGTTCTCTACATCCTACAGTTAATTGAACAGTGTATCAAAAGCTTTAGTATGTGATTTTTCATTAATGTAGCTATTTCTCTTGTGTTCAGGTACAAGATGCATACGAAGAAGTGGAAGAACAGAGGGCGGTGGCTGCTCAATGGAAGCGCAAGCTGCAGAAACTTACCAATGATATGGCTGATCTGCGCTCACTGCTTGATGAACAGGTAATTAATTTAATTAAGATTATATTTGACATATAGAAATAAGTACTTACAACAAAATATTATTAAATAAAAGACTGCAGACAAGTTTGACTTAACACAAAAATGTTGTGTTATATAATAGGAATTAAATTACCATTTCATTAAGATAACATTTAACATATCATGTATATAATTACTGAATTATATACATGATAAACAATATTTTGTGGATCTCATCTTCAAAATATTGTAATCATCAATGTTGTATCATCTTGTCCAAATTGTATATCATTGTATCGAAAGCTTAGGTTAGATTCTAGTCTTAAGCAATCCTCCATAATGGCTAAATTCACTAAAAATAACCCACCTTTCTTTTGCCAGACCTGTCGCAACAACCTGCTCGAGAAGCGACAGCGCAAGTTTGATAGTGAACTTCAAGCTGCGCAAGAGGAGCTCAAGCGAGAGCGAAGCGCCAAGGAGCGACTGTCGCGGGAACGAGACCAGGCACACGCCGAGAAGTACGCTATCGAACAAAGCCTCTCTGTGAGTATAATTTACATACATTTGTATGTAGTAGTCATGATCTTGTTCCAGAACTGACCAAGCCACACACGGTTTGAACAAATATATTGACGAGGATTTAACAAGTGTCGAATAGTATCCTAAGTTCTATCCCGAAACGTATTCGAGTATGTGCCGTGATTATCTGATTTGAAATTTTATTGCCCAAAATCAGCTCGTAAAATGCTATTTATGTTCGTTGTTAAATTTCAGGCGCCATGTTACTAAATAATTAATACACAAATGGGATAGATTTGTGCATTAATTTTTGAAGAGTTTCAAAATATTGTCAGCTGTATAAAATTTTATATTACCGTTTAGAGTTTTTCTTCTTTTCGAGCTCTGGCTCGGTATACTGAGTACCCACCCTGAGACCCTCAAGGAAAAGGTTGCTCAGTTCGCCCACTACTAAAAACTGTATCTCCTAAAACTTTACTGATTATTATAGTTGATGTATGTATTGCTGCCTGTTTTTAAAATAATATTAATTGATTTAAATCTTTATGTTTGAATCTAATTTTCTTTAATATCTATTTAGGTTTTTGGCTTTTACTCCGATGGCTTCTACTAGTATGGATATTATTTTTGTAGGTGTTTAAGTATATTAAAATTATTATATTGAATAATTAGTTTTCTATCAGTTCGGCAACAAACGAATATACAACCCATTTGATCATAAGCAGTTATCGTAGCTTATAGGCTCCTCCTACAAGGACATGTTTTACAAACATTTTGTCCTATATATGACATTTCTTTTTTGTGTTCTTGCAGGAAGCTCGTATGGAATTGGAGCTGAAAGAAGAGCGATTAGCGGCAGCGACGCGTGAGCTTGAGGAGCGGGGCGGTGGTGGTGACGAGCTGACTGCGCTAAGACGGAACAAGACGGAACTGGAGCGCAGGGTCCGCGACCAGGAGGAGGAGCTGGATGAACTCGCTGGACAGATACAGGTGATTACATGAGTATATTTGGAGAATTTATAGCGAGCATACTTCTTCTGCCATTTAATTGCGCTGAATTTATTCTTCTTTATGACTTGTGAATGAAATTTCTACCAGGACTTCTTCTTCCTCTACCAGAAAAATAAGATGATAACTTGTTGCGATGGGCACATCCTAAGATCTCTAAGATAGATGATTGATTGTTGGTGCAAGTGCATGCATGTGCACTTGACAAATTTACTTGTACATATTTAGTAATTTTATAGATTTTAATTTATTAGTTAGCTGAAAACCAGGCACAACGAAAATGGCAATGTGTCTGTATTCCGAGGTCCGGGTAATGGCTTAGGGATTCATACAAATGATTTATCGTCATGTGACCAACTTAACCTATTAAGTTGCATCGTGAACGACGACCAAACACAATAGATTTTCAATTATGTTTTTCATTCAAAGAATTGACAGTTTAATAATGTTATATTTTTGAGGATATTTTCTTAATATTGTCTTCTGTTTACGCGAATGTTATTCATTGAAATTAAACTACTATATACGGATATTTTCTTTATAGTTATTGGAAAGCTCGAAACTTCGCCTGGAGATGTTGCTGGAACAACAGCGCAAGGAGGCGCGCCTTGAGGCGGCCGCCAGGGACGACGAGATGGAGGAGACCAGGGCCAACGCTGCCAAGAAACTTAAGAGTAAGTACTTATATACACTCATACCCGTTTTCCGAATGGATAGGCAGAAACTTTGAATTTTTGCTTGCTAGAATTGAAGAATCTCTCTTGCTTCATAAACTATTGTAACAATGTTCATTGCTCGTCGAATTAATATTCTCTTGGCTGTGTGTTTCTCTGAAAATCTGATCAGGGAATGTTTGCGTAGGTCTTTCCCTTCTGATTGTCCCATTCTCATATATCTATATGTTTGTACCTTCATCGTCAATATTTTACAGTAGCATGTGTATATTAGTACAGTAGCATGTGTAGATCTTACTAAGTCCTGTAAGCGGCTGCATAGCTGTTACTATATTGTTTATTCGAAGACACCTTCGAAAAAACAACAAACGAGGTCAAAGTCCATGCTCTCTGCCTACACAGGCAGAGAGCATGGACTTTGACCTCCTAGTTAGATAAACTCAATAGCTTCTGCATCCATGCATATCGCTCTTGTTTCATTTCCTTTAACACTTTGCTTATGCATATCACTATGGGATACTCTTAGCGGGTGTTTCTCTGAAATGCATATCATCTGGTCCAGGAATGTTTGCGTAGGTCTTTGCCTTCTGATTGTCCCATTCCAATTCGTCTATATATTTCTATCATCAATCTTTTTCTTTCTTGCTTAAACCATCTTACTACAAGTAAAAGTTACTTGTACAATTATAATCACTAATTCATGTGTGTGGCTGCATACCTGTTTCTAAATTAGTCCGTGGTCGTTTGCAGTGCTGGAGAGTCAGTTGGAGAGCGAGCACTCGGAGCGCAGCCTGCTGCTGCGGGAGCGACACGAGCTGGAGCGGCGCCTCGCCGCGCTCGAGGAGACGGCACGCGCTGAGAACCACGAGCAGGCTCAGCTCGTGCAGAGGCTCAAGAGGTAACTTGCCATTCTCTATAACTAACTTCTACCATTGACTTCCTTCACTGATACACATATGATATAACTCAGGAATATAGATGTTTTCTACTCTCTCTTCAATTTAAGAGCCAAGCTCTTGTCGGTGGAGTCTCTTCCATAATGTCCTATCTTCAGCCAATGTATCAATGTAGATTCTACCTCAAATAGTCATGAAAATTTGATAAAAAGTTTTAAAGGTTATGAAGGTCCATAGGTTGTATACCAGTTAAAGAAAGAGCTAAATGTTTGTGTTTAATTTCAGAGATCTGAAGAGATACCGTGCCTTGCTGCGTGATGCTCAGACGATGCTGGAACAAAAGGAGAAGGAAGGCGGTGCGAAGGCTCAAATCAGACAGTTAAAGAACCAGGTATGATATGAATGAATAAAACTTACGTTTTCATCTTTTTGGCAAGGCGTATGAGGCGTTTATACTGGGGCAAAATTTTGTTAATGTTAGCTATACTTATTAATGTATGGTAGATATGAAAGGAAGAATATTGACAATGTATAGGAACCATAGTGCTTTGATCCCATTTACTTAAGTGTTTATTTAAGGTACACTAATGTTTATATTGAATAGATTACGACGTATATCGTAACTTATTACGTAAATAATGTCTGGATGTTATGACTCAATATGAGTCACATATATAGATTAAGAAAGTGTGAGCCTTGAGATACACCTGCCCAAACTATTTAAGTAATTAAATATATTACACTAGATTATCAAGACTTATGCTTATTTATGCAGACAAAGTGACAACTGTGCAAATGAGACATCCTTGTAAGTAAGGGGTCACAGACCTAACCATCAAGATGCATTTGAAATGCATAAGAAAACTGTGATCAATTGTGTCGAAAGCTTTAAAGAAATCATTGTAGATTTTGCTTTATATTCTATTTCAAAAATATCAGGTACGTACAGTAGTGTAGTCTAATAGGTTTGATTCGATTGAAGTATTGAGTACAGTTCTTGCAACTCACGAAGGCGAGCAGGCTTTACTTGTAGTTGAACGTGTACATGCACAGTGCGGTAGTGTGCGTGTTTGACAGAGCGGTCGGTTGCGAGCGACACTTACACACACATACATATACGCGTTTACCACTAATAAAGCCCACTCGCCTTCGTCAGTTGCAAGAACTATAAGAACTTCTGCTAGATAAGGTATTGATGAGGTAAATTAGGATTTATTTGATTTTCTTTTGCTTTTTTAGAGTTCGAAAAATCTTTTATACAACAGCTTTGTCCGTCCGTTCGTCTGTCTGTTATACAAATTTCAACTCAAAAACCGTAAGAGCTAGAGACTCGCGGTCAACGCCATTCGACTCAGCATAGTCGATATACCCCGAAATGACTATGACTGACCTCAAGATCACGTGATACCATTTTTCAAACTCTAAGATTTACGGCAATTCATTGCCGTTTCTCACTTGTTTTTGTATATAATATATTCTGTATTACGGATAAAATCAAAAATAGTTTTAATTTCTAAGTGAATCTCTTGATTTGTCTCAATGGTGATTTATTAGGGTATATTGAGTTGGAGCACTATCTAATTGATGATTTTTGCCATTTACTAATTAGTTGTTATTCCCCAGGTTGAAGACCTGGAGCTGGCTGTGCGCGCAGCGACCAAAGCGCGACAGACGGCGGAGGCGGAAGCGGCTGAAGCCAACGCGGCGCTGGAAGAGGCGTCACGCGCGCGCGCCGACGCGGCCGAGCGCGCGCTCACCTGCGCAAGAGACGCTGCCGCCGCGCGTGCGCAGCTTGACGACGCCGAAGAAGAAGCTGCCGAAGTACGTGGCGATACTAATGCTTTATCTTTAACTGCTCTTGCAATGTAGTAATAAGTATCAAAAATCTCAGTCCGATAATAATGCCATCTCCCGTTCGAATGTCGCTTCATTTATTGTTACTGTCTAGTATTCGAATACAGTAGATCATTCGAATCATCATCATTATTTGCGCATTTATTGGCCCAAATGTACATCTAACTGAAACAGTCATGACGTATCATGCATTATTAACACACGACTTTTTGCAAATGTCATGATATGACACTACAAAACCCCATATATTTTATCATATCGTCTATAAACGTACTACCATATTACATATATTTTTATTTATTTGATATGACAATTACGTCCACAGACGTTGACGCTTAGGGGCGGAAATGGCTTAGTCTCCGCCTTACGACGGTGTGAAGTTTTGTTTTGGTGCATTATGCACTGCGTATATCTGAGTTGAAAAATGACTAGAAAAGAGTTTACTGTGACACCTACGAACGAATGAAGCCGCGTGATGCGACACGAGATCACGTGCTTCCTAGAAATGTTATGGAAAAGCTACGGCTATCGACGGTTTGCCAAATTACATGAAATAAAGTTCGCCGCCCATAGCCGTAGTGTCACGTAACGATATACCGAGATAACGCCAAAGGCGGTCTGTCCCGGAAAGTGTTAACTTTATAACTAAAACATACATAAAAATTATGATAGCGTTGACTTCTAGACTTTATACCTCTTTTGAAAATGTCGTTTCCACCTAAATTATTAACATTTCACCTTTTCTTATTCGTTCATTTGCATTACATCTTCTAAAAGATATAGAAATTATAATGTATGTACTATTTCAGCTGCTGAAAAAGTACCGGTCAAGCACATCGGCACTTTGTGCGGCTCAGAGCGAGGCACGCGAGGCGTGCGCACGCGCCGACGTAGCGGCTGAAGAAGCCCGCGCCGCGCGCGACAAGCTCGCAGAGCTCAGTGCTAAGCTCGCCAGCGCTGAAGCCGGACACTCGCACGGACACGCCGAGGCGGAGAGACGCCTCGAGTTGAGGAATAAGGTACTAAATACGCCTCAATGAAAGTTACTTGTATTAAAATAGGTTACTTAATTATCAAAAGAAATGGTAATTTATAATACATAATTGTATTTTCAATCATAGCAAATATTTTTTTATTAATATCGAAGATTTGACATATTGTTTGTTGTTTTTAATAAAAATTTATTTAATTAATTTAAATGTCACTTCATCGTACTTATACTGCTAACGATTACATGGCATGTTTTAAAATTTTAATGTCTCGAGTAATATCTTAGTCATTTAATAATGATGTGTTTCTTTGTAGGAGTTGGAATCGAGCCTGGAGCTGGAAGCGACAGCCCGCGCTCGGCTGGAAGGGCAGCTGTCGCGCCTGCGCGAGGCGCACGAGCAGCTCGCCTCGGAGCTGTCGGCAGCGCGCGCGCGCGAGCAGCACACCGCCGACGAAGTGCGCAAGTTCACTAGACAACTGCGGTAAGTGTACACTACACCTCGATTTGAGTAAAATTATGCCTCGATTTGAGTAATAATTTAACTGACTTTAAGTAAATGTCTCGATCTGAGTAACAATTGAACTGAGTTTAAGTAAAATTATGCCTCGATCTGACTAATAAAATTGAACTGCCTTTAGGTTAAATAGCTCGATTTGAGTAATGATTAATGACACGATCTGAGTCGTGAAAACCTTCGAAAATGTTGTTACAATTTCGTAGTTTCTTTGTAAATTTAAAGGAGAATATATATTAATAATATTGTGTTAAAATGTAAAAATTTTCGCAAACTGCTGATAATATAAATTATCAATGTTTTTGATTATTTACCTGCATCATATATTATGTAACGGTGTTACTAGAAGAACAACAAATAAAACATAAAACAGATGGTATTTGTGATTTTCATCCTATATTGAAGTCAGAATATTAATTATATTTTTGTTTGTATCTGTAGGGAACTGAAGGAAGAAAACTCAGGCCTGTGCGCTAAGCTTAGCGAGGCGGCGCGCGCTAAGGCCGCGGCTGAGGCAGCCGCGAGCGCGGCCGCCGCCGAAGCCGCCGCCGCGCGGGACGAGGCACGCCTCGCTGCGAGGCGCGCCACGGCGCTGCAGGAAGCCATCGCTGGCGATCTGTCTAGCCCTGGAGACTCACGCGACACTGACAGGTAACGCCTCCTATCTATACGTTACGTCACATAACCGCCGACTAGCAAAAACTTGGAGCCAAAAAACCTTGTTTTGTGTTCCTGTGATTAGTAAGATTACTAGGCTCAGAGAGCAGAGAGTGTAGTGTGTTATTTTACTTTTCACGTTGGCAGCAAGGTGCCGCATTTTTTAGTTGGCAACACATAGATAACTATAACTGCTTTTCACCAGATGGACCGCAAGTTTTCTTGCCACCTTTACACTTTATAATAGGATTCAATATCCTCACTAATATTATAAATGCGAATGTGAGTTTGTTTGTTTGTAACGCTTTCACGCCTCAACTACTCAACCGATCATCATGAAATTTCGTATACATGTTGTCAGGGACACCTTTCATTCAGAAAAAGTAGTGTTTAGTTTCAGTCACGCGAGCGAATTTTTATAAAAACATATTACTCTAAAGTAAAAGTATCGTATTTTATTTGGTTTATTTGTTTCAGTGACAACGATAGCTACAGCTCAGACGAATCAATTGGCACGTTTCTGGCGAACCATAAACTGAGCCCATCCGCACCATCGCGGAACAGCGTGCATCTCGACACACAAAAGTAAGTAGAACATTATATACCACTCAATAATTGATATTCCCCTCTGTTATTTGTAAATTTTGTAAACTATAGATTAATAACAGTATCTCTTATTTAATCATTCTTGCTATTCCTCCAGGTCCCACACGCCAGAAGGCCGCCAGAGTCGGTCTAGTGTGGGCTCCAGCAAGCAGATGAGTCCAACGAAGGAATCATTCGCATAACAGCAGCCGGCCGGCGCCGGCGCCGGGCTGCTCACCCGCGCGCTGCCCGCGCTCTGCGCCGTGTTCTGCAGCCGACAGCCGCTCAACCCGCACCTTGTCCTTGATTAAAAAGTGACAAACGTCAAAATCAAATTGACAGCTTCATAATTAAATGACACCTGTCAAAGTCAAAAAGTGGCGGGAAGTTGTTGTGTATGAGATAAAGGACTCCTTGTGCTAATGGTATTGTCGTTTTACATTAGGTTTATATAATAAAATGGATACCAGCGATAAAATATTACGTAGTTATCGATGCTTGGAATTAATTGTAACGATGGCTCCTAAAATTAGACTGCTCAGTAAAACAATAATATTACCCTTCGACATCATATACTCGATTATACATTTCAATCCTTCAAGTATTTGTAATAGAAAAGCTTTTGATATAAAATTATTGATGCGATCTTATACGGTTTGATAACAATGTTTAGATAATTCACTGTATTTAGAACAGATGGCGCCGGTGTGCCGGGTAGTGTTGTCACACTCGTGTTTGAAAATGAATGCATTCCAGATTAAAAAGATATCTTTAAAAACTACAGCTTCTGAGTTCCACACCGGCGTCGTTGTAATCTAGGCTTGGACTTTAATTTATTTAATGTAGAATTTTCTTAGGAAATTATTAATGAATAGTCGGTTAGAAAGCGCGCGGCGACCGGCCAGCCAGTCAGTATTTAGACGGCCTAGTGGCATATAACTTACAAAATAATATTAGGTTCTTTGTTATTTAGTTAGCTAACTTGTGTAAATAACTAGATGGCATATACAATTTTATTATTTAATTTGTAATATTCGTGTGATCAGACTGTTATACTATGATTTATTTGTTACAAATGAGTTGTTGCTTTATAGTAGACATGAAACATATCTGTTAGGTGAATAGAAAACATTTTTTTAACTCCTTTCTCGACTGGTTTGTTTTTATTATAATTTTAATATACAATAGATGATTATTCATAAAAATGTACTCCTCATAGTGTATCGTAATGTGTATCTCCATTATTCATTCTATATATACGTACCTATTATATCTATGTGTCTGTAACCACATTATAAAATTGTCTATAATATGTGTACTGTATGATAATGTGATGAAAAGTTACTGCATTCAATACTGGTTGTAAAATGAATTTATTTAATAAAGTAACTGAAATATATTATTTGCTTTATTAGTGTTCAATCCCCGATAGTGTCGACGTGTCATCGAGTTTATTATAAATTATATGCTGGTGGAATTATCGTTGGACCATGGATATTGTCTAGCGATAGGACAGCGGTCTCGCCGCGATATACTGTAGAGATACCGCCTAGATAGAGCTTATTATTAATTTTATTAGCTCTATAAGGGTTCTTCTTTTCAAACTCTAACAGATATAGATGTGTTATTATAGTAAATCACTAAAACGCTAAAAATTATTAAAAAGTAAAATTTGTATGAGATTTTTCAACAAAAGAAATTTGTTTGCAATCATTTTCGTTTTTGATCTATTATCTACAATAGCCACAATGCATAAAAACTTCAAACGTGCAGCGATTATATAATAAACTCTTAAAAGTAACAAAAAACCGGCCATCTGAAGGCTGTTTTTATTTTTTATTTTTATTCATTAGGGGGCAAACGAACAGACGGATCGCCTGATGGTAAGCGATTACCGCCATCCATGGACACCCGCAACACCAGAGGAGTTACAAGTGCGTTGCCGGCTTTTTAAAAAGGAGTACGCTTTGTTCGCACCATTGCATTGCCATACCTTAGCATCGCGTATTGGCCACCACCATAGTATAAAAAAGTAAATCATATTAATAATTAAAAATAATACATAACATTTAATTAGGAATCTGCACCGAGTTTTTAGTCATCATAATACAAAGGTAGCAACCCTACTTGTATGGGACAAGCACGGCCAAAAATCGCTTACACATCTCTTTTTTGTACATAGCACGGTTCTCTTTGTACAATCTTTTACGTATGAAGTATGAATTACATTTAGCTAGACTGGACGAATAAAACAAACATCATAATGACTAAGCTTATTATTATTATATTCCTTCTCTACAAGTTAGAGTTACCTCCACAGAACACTTATACTCAATGTTGCCAATTCTTGTGAAGTCGAGTCGCTAGATTCAATATCAAAAGTTGCCAGAAAGTCGCTAAAAAGTGATTCTGGTCTGATTTTTCGACATTCAGGTAGTGAAATCCTAAAACAAAAAAAAAAAGAAAGGTCAGCCTGCCTACCTGTGGAGCGTCACAGTAGGCCGGCTGACCTTTTCTTTTTAGTCGTTTTCTGCCGAAAACCTGGAGATTTTATAATTTTTCCCATATATATCTCTTCGCATTGTATAATTCGGTGTCAAATTAACAAAAAATGTACTTATTACATGCCCTAAACTTGTTTTCATTTGTACTCCAAAAGTCGCCAGATAAGTCGCAAAAAATTTTTTTGCGACAAATTTTATTTTTTGTCGCTAAGACGTACACCAAAGTCGCCATTTCTAGCGACAAAGTCGCTAAATTGGCAACAGTACTTATACTCAAAGAGGTTACCTCCTATTCTAAAGCAAAATGAAAACTTTGGATACGTTTTAAAACAAATACTACTTAAATATATTTTTACAAATTTATACCTATACCTGTAGCAGATCAATGATTTATATGGTTTATCTTTTATTATTATTCCTTTAATGTATTTTGCTGCCCTATTTTTACGTTTATATTTAAATACATTAGATACATTATTTTATTTCTAAACGACTATTAGATTAGTCATCACTCCAGCATTGATTGACTAGAACATCTCTAAAAATCGATATTGTCATATTAGTATAATCGATAATACCTACATTAAAATATTAAATATTATGTCTTATTAACATTACCAGATTCTTGCCTTAGGCCGTTGGGCTAAATAAAGTTAAATTCAATCTAATATGTACGTGCTGTATTAGACTGAATTCAAGTTAATAATTATATCATTTGATATTATATTAATGTACTGTACACTGCTACAGATCCGTGTAGTACTAAACTGTGGACTGGCTATCGCAACCAAAAAGGTGGATCTATATCATTTTCAACATTTCTGCGCCGCGGGCGGTAGGGACTGTACTTGGAGCTAAAATGAGTAAAGAACGAATTACTCGATTACATGGAAAATCTTCACATAATTTTATGGACCAAAACTGTAAAAACACATTTATTGCTGTTGGACTACGTAGCCAAGGTAAATCAGTTTATCATCGAATTGTCAGAATCCAGAAATAAAATTATTAAAATCCAAATTATTATACAATACTATATTATTATAACAACAAAATCCACATAGTTAAGCACTGTAGATAGTTGTACTATACTATACTATTACGCTCACTATTGAGTCAACACCCGTTTGTAGGATTTACAAAATATTAATCTTAGCTTGACATCAGAAAGTATTTTGCTACAGGCAGCGTTGTATTTGTTACGGCTGATAAGAAACGATGCCTTCTTGAGCTAGTATGATTTAATTTATTTGTATTAAGAAGTAGTAACCTAATATTGGTATGTACACACAGCGACACATCAACCTAGACTGTTTGGACTTTGAACTGAAGTTGAACGCTGCGAATCGTGTGAGAGAGTGCGTTATATTTTTGTTATTTTGTCTCATTCACACTGAACGAGACGCGACGCTCTATCCTTACCATTACATCGATACTACTATGCACTGTCCCTTTCCGACAATTCTGTTTTGTATGTAGCGTAGTTATGCGTATTATAGGGGGTCTAACTTGATGTGTGGCCGTGTGTAATACACAGTAACTATTTGTCATACCATATGGCATACGTTCTACAGTCACCCACAAGTTTTTCTTAGTAAATTGCAAATATTACATAGTTATATTTATTAATATTTACTATCAATCGGTACTATTTAATCATTATTAGTTAGTGAAATCAGAAGATGGTGACAGTAAAGAAATCTGTATAATACAATATAAATAATTTAATCGATTTTAAATTAGACGCTGCCAAATCGATTACCTGTACCTCACTACACTAGTTCATACAATTGTTACGCCCCTTCCGTCGTGTCAAAAGTGCGTTTGCGAATTTTATTATATTTATATAGTATTTTTGCTAATAAATTCGTTTCTTGTTGCATAAAAGTTGATTTCAATATAATATTAACATAACCAGTTAACCAGTTTTATGTAAAAACCAATAGTTTATTTGTATACTGTATCGCAAATGGTCTTGTCATATTTACCAGTTATTTATCGATTTTCTAGGAAGGTGCCACAAAATATTTGATTCCTGCCTTCAAAATATAATAAAATTGGAGTAAAACTTACATAAGGCAGACAAGATGACTGACTCAAAGTATTTTACGACGACGAAGAAAGGGGAGATATTCGAACTCAAGTCGGAGCTCAACAGTGATAAAAAGGAGAAAAAGAAGGAGGCGGTCAAAAAGGTAACTAGTTATATCATCTATATGTAAAACTGATCCTGTAATACTCCAAATATTACCACATTCTTATATGCACAATCATTTTATTCACTCAGACAGAGAGCTTTAAATAAGTTGATGACAAATCATCAGTTCCTTCAAACACTGATCAATTTTATGTAGGTCACAAACTGTTCAAATACAATACATTGTGTTTATATTCCTGCAGAAACATTCAAATTGATAGCACTATTGCATAATCTCCATGTATTATTTTTCTTTAGAGATGTTTGTATAGAAAGGACATTGATATCTTTTGAGTAATTCTATATATTGATTGACCCATTGCAGTCTCCTGTTATGAATATATGCTTATTGTATTAGGCAGTATTAGGTGCAAAATGGTTCAGAATATAGCAAAGGCTCACTATGTAAGCTCTTTTATAAGACTAATACAGCTGGTGATGTTAGTCTGATATATCAACCTATACAGTCATGCATCTATGCATTCTATCATCTCTCTGAACATAGTATATTCTATCAAGAAATTAACTCTTAAAGTAGGAGTTAGTATTTAGCCTATATGTATATAACCTGTCAGCTTCATCATGTCAAGACATGGCTAAGGCATTATGTGTGGATGCTGATGTCTGTATGCTAATAAATGAATCAATACCTTTACTTAACCTATAGAGTCATAGCAGCACACTAGAGGCCCAACACAATAGATTTTTCATTATGTCTGATATAAGACAACAGATCAATATTCATTGTGAACATTTTATTTTCAGGTCATAGCCTCAATGACAGTTGGCAAAGATGTCTCTGCATTATTCCCAGATGTTGTAAACTGCATGCAGACAGACAACTTAGAGCTGAAGAAGCTGGTTTATCTGTATCTGATGAACTATGCTAAATCTCAGCCTGATATGGCTATTATGGCTGTCAATACTTTTGTGAAGGTAGGTGCTCAAATAGTCAACTATGTTTTGAAGTGTGCGAGTGATAGCTGGTTATTCAGAAAATTATGACTAAATAAATGAAATACAGATATATCTAAATCTTAAATATTTTCACTACATATTTTTGATATTATGAGGATTTTGTTTAAAATTTTAATTGCAATCAGCATATCTAATATGATATTTTTTAGGACTCATGTAAATCAGTCATAAAACTCAGCAGAATTTCTCCATTTAAATGTTGGATGTGATTGTTAATTATAGCTACATGTTTTTAACCTGTCAGCTTAACAATAACAAGATGTAATGATAAAATCTGGACACGGGTATCCGTACACTGCTAGACAAATTAAGATAGCATAATTTCCTGAATAACCTTCATAATAATGAATTATTCATGACATTTTTCAATATAATAAATATGCATGGGTTGGAAATTGATTGAATAAAAAGATTGAAATCATTTTAATAGTACTCAGTCCAGTTCTCAAGAATGAGCATGGGATTTCAAATTACTAAGTTATTTAAATAAATATAACTACGTTATGGAATAATTATTAATATTAATAAGAATAATTATCGATAACTACGATTTGTAGTTATTTGTGTGTGTGACATGTATTTTTATCGTTTTTTAATGTCTACTGTACCATATAATGATGGGTGGAAGGATCTACCGACATACCAGCTTGTTAAGGTAAACAAATGATCCAGAAAAACCTAAATCAAATCATCAGTTTGTAGATTTACACATTAAAATGATAATGTAAAGTTTTACAAATCCTTCTTGACAAAAATATTCTCATCAAATTTCTGTCAGACAGTGGTATAGTGGTATGGACATTGTAGATGGTTGAACAACATTTTTAAACAACAGTCTGCTTTTATACTGAATAGATTTTATATTAATCAACTACTGCTGAATGTGAGCTATATAGCTGAATATAGCTATATTGTCCTTCCTCCAAATAGCATTTATCTATATGATAAAAGTCTCGCCATCTCTCTTCTTTTTACCTAACAAGAGCGAGACAGCATGCAATTTATCTTTCGGATAACTTTTACTTGATATTTGTGGGACTGGCCATAATTTTTATTATTAAAATAAATAAATTCTGATACCACAAATTTGAAAATATTGGAGCTGAATTATATTTAATGTGGGGTATAAAGTAATTAGAAATGTTGGCTCAGTACTGTTCTATATTCGTAAATTTAAAGCTTGAGTCTTTCAAAAGTCTCATGTCTTACGTCATATACAAAAGGCGTCTTTTAAAATATTGCTTCGTAAAAAATAGTGCATTGTAATCATCATTCATCCCTAGTTTTTAATATAATAGGGAAGTTTTTTTTTACAACAATTCAATATAGGACATTTAATCTTTACAATAATTGTAAAAACCATTGACTTTAAGGGTCTCTTATACTATGTATACTGTCATTATCCATGGTATTTCAAATGTGTTTTTGTATATTGATTATATCCTTTTGCTCATGTTTAGCAGTAGAAAATTAAATTAAATAAATTAAGAATACAAACAGCAGTTTATTACATAAGCTGGTCAGTTGTCAATGCCACTGACATTAAAGAATATGAACTAAAAAGAACACCATGGCATATTTGGACATTCAAAATTTAAACGGAATGTTATGTCCAAATTAATACAAGTGAAATATATAATGTCTAGCAGAAATTTATTAACATATAGTGTGATTTATACTATGTAAATTAGCACTAAGGAACCCTGGTAACCACCCTGCATGCAATAAGTAGGAAATATATATATTGCATGATAAATTCATCACAAAGAGTAAAATTCTTATAAGATAAGATATCTATCACTTAGCACTACTAATGTGTAAATCTGCATATTCGTCTATTCAGTTTAAAAAAAAAGTAAAGAAATGACGATGAAAACAAAATCCATGGCTCATACTTTATTACTATAGAAGCACATCGGCTATTATTTTATTAATCCCATATTTATAACGTAGCGGAAGCTCTTTAGATTTGTAATCCTTAACCAAATAAGGCTGATATCGGTTTTCCTTGGAAGTGACGACAATTCAAATGGGAATGAGATTCCAAAATGTTCAATTATTAATAAATAAAATAAAAAAATATACCAATTCCTTCTTTTATACAGCCAAATTATTATATTGCTAATTAAACAACCAAAAATAATAAGAAAGTGTGTATAGTATTACCTATCAATTGGCTTCAAAAAATTATTGCCTTGAAAAGAATGAAATTGGGATTGTGTTAAAAAAAACAAGCTAAAGAGTTTCTCCGGCAGCGCTTATAGTAAAATTGCTTCAGTATGATTGATGTGTTGCTTCTCTTTTCTTTTTATACACAATACCGAATGCAAACCACGTTGACACCTTCAGGACTGTGAGGATTCGAACCCGTTGATCAGAGCGCTGGCGGTCAGGACCATGGGTTGCATTCGTGTGGACAAGATCACAGAATATCTTTGTGAACCACTTAGAAAGTGCTTGAAGGACGAGGATCCTTACGTACGGAAGACGGCAGCGGTGTGCGTGGCCAAGTTGTATGATATATCTTCAAGTATGGTGGAGGATCAGGTATGTTATATTTTTTCTGAGTTTGGAATATTTTTTTGCATTAGTACTGCTAGGATGTCGATATTAAAGTTTTATTTTAACACATTGAACATCATGCCGGTCACAAATGTATTATGCAAAGATATTTACAGTATTAGGCATATTGAAAGTCCAAAATATCAATTAATAATAATAGTCTGTATTTAACAATGTTTCTTACAATATAGTTACAATAATTTTATTTTATTATTTGACACTGCTACGTGAAGATTGTCTTGCTGTCCAGCAAATATCAATGATTAAATGCTTATTCTAAACAAATATAACACACAAGTGATTTGAAAGATACATCTAATTTATAGGGCACTAGGCGATCATAATATGCTCATACGTTTATCTTTTACACTCTTGATAGTATACTAATGAGTATGCTTCTGCAGGGTTTCTTGGATCAGCTGAAGGATCTGCTAAGTGACTCCAATCCGATGGTCGTTGCGAACGCAGTCGCCGCTCTGTCAGAGATAAACGAAGCTAGTGTCTCCGGACAACCTCTCGTTGGTGAGTGAACCAGACATACATAGACATTGCGGTCATTTAATCAAATTCCAGAACATCTAAAGGGAATACCGTGGCATACTTAATACCAACCCGAGTTGCACTAGTTACATTGTGAGACAGATTTCCTAAAAATTTGATAAAGTCATCAACACTGAACTGCACTACGAACAAATTTTTAGTTGTTTTGTTAGTTTGACTGCTTCGTGGAACTCGTGGGATAAGTCAGTGCTTATCTTTGTGGGCTCTCGAGAGGTCCCAGGCTCGTCTGCCAAGTCAGCCAAATGCTAATGCTATGGGTTATCTACTAGGAACATCTGGTAATGGATCCTGTACACAACAATATGCACGGCCTATACTTCATGAGACTTCAAAATAAATGGGACTCAATGTGGGTATAATATATTTCTGCCCTCCTCTTTGGACTTATGTTTATAGGCCCTTACCTTTATACGTGAGCCGTAACCGGCTTAAATCGTAACTTAAAACACTGAACCGATCATCCTGAAATTTTGTATATACGTTGACAGGTGTACAGAAACGGACATAGGCTACCTTTCATCCCGAAAAAATTACTGTTCCCGAGGAAAACAATAATAACGTTCTTATGATAATAGATGGCGCCACGTGTCTTTCGAATCATGATTGAATTATATTATTACAAGCAGAGTACAACCCGAATTGATTGTCAAATTATAAATTAACACGAGCGAAGCCGCGGGCAAAAGCTAGTAACTTATAAGTTTGGTAAATTATGAATTTACACATTTAATCATACGTAACTCGAACCATAGTTGCTATCATATTCAATCCAATCCAAGTCCGTATTTACAGAAATGAATGCGCCAACAATCAACAAACTGCTAACAGCTCTGAACGAATGCACTGAATGGGGTCAGGTGTTCATACTGGACGCTCTCTCGAACTACTCGCCGCGGGACGCCAGGGAGGCGCACTCCATTTGCGAGAGAATCACACCCCGGCTAGCTCACGCTAATGCGGCGGTGGTACTATCAGCTGTTAAGGTAAATAGTTTCACTATTATTAGTAACTCTTGTACGTGTGTACCGCAGCGGTAGCTCAGTGGGGAGACCAACAGACTGCAATGCAGAGGGTCTCGGGTTCGAACCCACGTCGCGCACCTCTGACTATCGGAAGTTATATGACTTTTCGAAATTATGTGCGTATTGATTGACAATTATCGCCTGCTCCGTGCCTCGGAGAGCACGTTAAGCCGTCGGTCCCGGCTGCCATGAACATCTATGGCAGTCGTTATTGGGAAGTCAGTGCCCTCTAATATCGTGACACTGGTCTAGCCTTAGGGTATCGTTAGCCTTCGGGTTGCGGAGGTCAGGTGGCAGCCGCTCCGTGTAAAAACTGATATCCAGTCAAATCCGGTTAGACTAGAAAGCCGACCCCAAGTGACTTGGGAATAATAAAGTCGAGAGATACACGTACAAGTCTTCTTCTCCCTAGAAGAAGACTTGTACGTGTATATCTCGACTTTATGAAGTAAGCGGTTATGGATTCTTGTTTGTAAAAGTGTATATGGTTTTACAAGCGTATCAAAAGTATTATTTGGGTATATTACGTTTCTTCTTTAGCAGTATTTTTTGTGTGTTGTGTTATAAATGTACAGAAATAATCAGAATAAAAATAGGCTAGACTGAATTCTCGAACTAAGAAATTGTTAATTCTCGACTCGAGAAATCGGCAAATTCTATACTCAAGAATTTCGTTTATTGCATTTGCAATATTAGGATAGTTAGATTAAAGGTAGTTGATATGGTCGTAGGTGCTGATGAAGCTGATGGAGATGGTGTCAGATGACGCGGAGCTGGTGAGCACGCTGTCGCGCAAGCTCGCGCCGCCGCTGGTGACGCTGCTGAGCGCCGAGCCCGAGGTGCAGTACGTGGCGCTGCGCAACATCAACCTCGTCGTGCAGAAGCGCCCCGACATACTCAAGCACGAGATGAAGGTACCACTACCACTCACACCCATACCCATATCCATTCCCACACCCTCACTTACACTCTTACCCAGATGGACCTGGGTGAGAGTGTGAATGGGTGTGGGTATGGGTATAGATGTGGATATGGATATGGATGTGGATATGGGTATCCACACCCATACCCTTGCCACATTACATATCTTCTTTGGAACTACACAACAAACCAAAACAGAAAAGAACAGCTCATAACACGTTCGAGTTACTGTAAAACATTCTCACGGCGAAAGAACATCGGCCATTTCGAACCTAATAGTGTCTAGAAATAAAATATATTTTAAAATTAAGTTTATAGTGTATTGATTTCATTAACAATTATATTTTATAGAAGTCTTGGAACAAAGAAAAGTATTCGGTTGTAAATATGTTTTTAGAACTCGTGAACGCATCCTTTTTACTCGCTACATTGTTATATAATCTGTGGTCGAAAATACTTCCTTGTTTAGCTACGTTCCATTTTACTTACGCCACATCAATATCACGTGTTTCGTCAAAATCGCGAGGATCAATCAATTCTTTAAAAACTTATCATAAAATAGTGTAAATTATTATGTCAAGAAAAGTTATTTGAAAAAAATATTAGGTATTTGTATCGTTGCAAACATTGGACAAGGATACAACGGAAGGTTTTTGACGTAACGACGCCGACAGTGACATTGGACATGAGCGGGTCTGTCAAATTGCAGTCGGCAACCTTGTGACTCATTCCGGTGTATTACATATTTCCTAGGCCTTTATGAGAAAATCTGTCTTTACAAAATAATTTCTTCATCATAGAGGTACTTGCTTTCATACATTTTATCATTAAACAATAATTCATTGTCAGGTTTTTCCATGTATGAGAAGTGGCCATGGTCCTTTGTGTTAAAGCTTATAATCAGAGGTACAGAATAGGACATAGGGTAAAAACAAAGTTTAATTTCAACAAAGTATTGTTCCTAAGGCATAGAAATGTATTGAGGAAATCTAGATTAACGTGAGTAAAGTCGCGCGCAAAATCCAGTTACAAATTTTACACGGAAAATGTCAACATATCTTTTTTATTACATTGATTACCTAGGCGAACGTTTCTCGATCAGATCGTATGCGTTCTGGACAAAGGCCAGGTTAAGAGCTCCTTGAACCGACGGGCGTGTATGAGGCATGTGATGAAAGTGAATGAAGCCAGAGAAGTGTGTCAGGATCGTAGCAAATGGAAATCCGTAGTCTCTGCCTAACCTTCTGGGAAACAGGCGTGAATTTATGCATGTATGTATGATTAGTGCAATTAGAAATAGACGAAAATTAATAAACAATCAATTCTATTAACGTGTTATATCATATATTCCAATCTGCAGCATGATAAAGCTACGGTTACGTTGCAGGTATTCTTCGTGAAGTACAACGACCCGATCTACGTGAAGTTGGAGAAGCTGGACATAATGATCCGCCTGGCGTCGCAGGCCAACATCGCGCAGGTGCTGGGCGAGCTCAAGGAGTACGCCACGGAGGTGGATGTCGACTTCGTGCGGAAGGCTGTGCGTGCTATCGGCAGGTGTGCCATCAAGGTGAGACCTCGCTATACGATGTGCTAAAGCGTCACGTGAGAAACTGCAATATTAAGCCACGAAAAAATTTACGAAAACATTAACGGAATGGAGACCTTTAATTAAATCAAGAGCCAAAACTTCTTTAGACGTGTTGATGATGACGCGAGTTCTATGATTTTCGTTCACTTCTTGGGTGAATAAAAACCATAGAACTCGCGTCTTCGTCACGCTTCCACGCTTACCGTTTTTGAATTATTTTAGAATATTAACTATATCCTAAAAATGATGCGTCCTACGCAAAAATAACGAAATTTTGACCCCCTTAATAATCCTTAAGAGAGTACCAGTAATCCGACCTGCCCCTTTTTTTTGTTTATGATCAAGGATTAAAGTTTTCACTTCTATCGGCAGTTCCAAAAGACTAACCCACTTTTTTTTAAATGTGCGTTTTTGCAAGCTCGATGTTAGACGCGACTGCACTACCGACGTGGTCTCACTCCTATCTCAAACATTCAAGCTTAGCTGAAAGGTTGATATTGTTAACAAGAATTAATTTACAACCGAAATTACTACCTAGTAATTTTTTTTAAAGAATGTGGAATATGTTTTCGTACCGCTCTTATTTGGTAAACAAGCAATAGGATAGTTGAATCACATTTTTTTTATTATTAAAGTCAAATGACAGAAAAATAATGGATGATACAAACTGACGTAACCGCTACTTGCAGCAGCAACTATCCGAGGTGGATAGCGAGATATCCGCACTACAGCCCCCATTACTAATATAAAAAAAAATTTGATATAGACGCGTGGCATATATAGACGACGACGCGGCTAACGGAGTGCGTTTTCCGCGAGCGTCTTACGCGTAAAAGAACCAAGCCCTTTATCTATCAACTTTTGATTTTAGTTTAAATTTTAACATTCTATCTTCTTTATAGGTGGAACCATCAGCCGAGCGTTGTGTATCGACGCTATTGGAACTGATTCAGACGAAAGTGAACTACGTGGTGCAGGAGGCTATCGTGGTGATCAAGGACATATTCCGCAAGTACCCCAACAAATACGAGAGCATCATCAGCACTCTCTGCGAGAACTTGGATACGCTTGATGAGCCTGAAGCCAGGGCTTCCATGGTAAGGGAAATATGTTTTTCACGTAAATATAGTATGCAGCAGGTCTCCTATGAAAATGGTTATCCGAAACTTCGAAACAAACAATATATTCAGAAAATATCTATCCAAAGGAGTTCGGTATTGTCAACCTTTTTCTATTGCATTAGTTGAGGTGTGCAATCCGATTTTGCATGGTAGATTCCTCACTTCTCAATTATTTTATTACAATAGATTTTCGCCTAGTAACTCTTAAATCGATTCAATATAGAAAATACCTATTGGTGGGTACACACGTACCTACATGCTCGATCTCGAGCAAGTACGAACGTGTGTACCAAGCAACTCTCAAGACAAATGCTCGAACCCAACCAAAATGTTCGGTTCGAACAAGATTCAAACGTCCATTATTCTTGCTCGATGTTCGAAGCAAACCAACCAAACACAACAACGAATCGTCCATTGCTCGAAGAGTTTTAACGCACATTAAACATGTTGTTTGAGCAAGCTTTTTACGTGTAGACGCAAGGTGGAACATGTATGTAGAACAGCTTTGTTCGATGAGACTTGCTCGATGAGCATGTAAGAAAGAAAGAAACAAAGAAATATTTTTTTATTTTGGCACATAAAAGAGCACACCCAAAACATGAAGAAATAAAATAAAATAAAAAATACAAAATAAAAAGCAGAACAATACGTACTTAACTAAAAAAATAAATAAACCAAATACTAATACTAACACTATAACTATTTCATTTAATTTCTGCTAACTGGCAACACCACACCCGTCCCATCAAGTCAAGGCTAGGCTAGTATTGTCAGTGAGCATACAAAGTTTCAAACCAGAAATACAAACAATATTCAATTATATATGTTTGATTGAAATTAAACTACTATATACGGATTTTATCGCGATGTTTATTTGACACTATTACAAAATTTTTTGAAAAACTGTTACACTACTATAATCACTATTAAACTTTACAAAATTTTAAGCGAATTAAATTATTAAAATTTTGTAAAGTTTAATAGTGATTATAGTAGTGTAACAGTTTTTCAAAAAATTTTGTAATAGTGTCAAATAAACATCGCGATAAAATCCGTATATAGTAGTTTAATTTCAATGAATAACATTCGCGTAAACAGAAGACAATATTATATATATGTTAGACTTAAATTGTACGTACGCGTGTACCCACCATATGAAGATGTTGCTTCGGATCTCTTTATCTCAAAGTGACATTACTCACTTGTTCGAACCAGGTCATAGGGACGACCCAACCGTTACTGCAGATATGGATAACATGAACACTCACTGTGCAGATGGCACAGTGGTTAAAGGGGTTGCCTCGCCACTGCCACTGCGCCGAGTGTTGTGGGTTCGATCCCCACATGAGACAAAAAATCCACGAATAGTTGTTCCGGATTTGGATGCTCTTTGTGTCCATTATTTGAATAATTGTGATCTCCTCTCTGACACAGGAACACAAAACAAACAAGACCTGCAAAGAAAACTTAAAAGACTAATATGATGAGATGCTAAAGCTTTTTTATCGTGCTCGTCAAAATGACCACACTCCACCTGATGGTAAGCAGTCGTGTGGTCTAAGAGCAGTGGCCTCCACACCGCCCTCATAGTAGCCGAGGCGATGTTGAGGTCTCTACTTTGACGCCCTGAGAAGGTGCTTTTTCACGCCCCGCTTAAAGGACCCAGGATTGAAGGAAGAAGGAAACACGTGCCTTTTGGGTTTGCGCCTGACCTCTATCCAGTAGTGGTGGATAGCTGTCCCATGCGACTATGAGAGTTAGGGAACAGACAATGTACTCGTGTTTGCGCACACATTTGTGCACTATAATATCTCCTGCGCAGATGGCCAGTCAACGTTAAGATTGGCTGCCGTGACCGAAATTGTTAATAATGATCTCTGTTCTCATAGGTATGGATCGTAGGTGAATACGCTGAGCGTATCGACAACGCTGACGAACTACTCGACTCGTTCCTGGAAGGGTTCCATGATGAAAATGCACAGGTAATTATTTATTAGTCGTTAAATATTAGCTGTAAAATAAATTGAAATGTTACTACTCAGTTGGCGCAATGGTTTAATCTGTCAGTGGTTGGAATGCCTGACACAATTGAAAACCTAATGTGTCTGACCGCCGGTGTGCCCCTGAAACGATAGGTAGTGGTAAAAATATTCCTAGGATAGTAATGTTTATGTAATTTAATTAGAAGACACTTGATACCATAATGTATGAACAATTCACTAATTGGCTACATGCCTCTTTATGGTTTTATTATAATAATATTCAAAGTCACTGCTATGCATATTGTACATATCCGTTTCCAGGTTGGACAAAGTATTATTGAATTCTTTTGATAGGAAACCATAGCTATTGAAATATGTAATCACTGCCTATCCCTTTGGTGATATGGGAGTAAGACTATATGTTTTTAGTCATACCAAGGTCAACTTCCTGCAGCCCTATTTTTTGATAACCTCTGTTGTACTTTACATAAAATTATATTATGTAGGTGTCAGTAGGTAGGCTGTTAGATGTATTAATAGCCCCTCTATCTTTTACAAATCTATACTGCTATTTAAATGCAGATGTAACTGATAATCTGACGTTCATTTACATTTTCATTGTTAAATCAGTCAGACTACAGCTTTCTGAGATTCAGAATCATACAAAATGGAATACTAATGCATTGGGAATTAAAACACTAGATAAATTAACATATTTATTGTAAATACTTGCTATATTATTACACACCTACAATTGTTCATACATATTCTACCAAAAACGCATGCAAAAGAATTCTCTTTTGCATGCGTTTTTGGTAGATTATGGCCAAAAATTGCATACTTTATCTATAACCAAGGCCATTTTTAAATGACTTCGAAAAAGTAGGTAGTTGTCAATTCGCTTGATATTTTTATGTTTGTGATCTCTGAACTCCGACATTACGAACCGAGGGAAATATTTTTTTGTTTGGGAGGGTACATTTTTATTTGGCACCAATTAAATTTGAAGAAAATACCGCCTCTAATAGTGAAAATAGATTTGGAGTCGATTTTATTTTGGTATTTTTTATTTTTATGATTGCTTATTCGCAAAATAAATGATTTGATTTGATTACAATAACTGTTAATTGCCCTAGGTACAACTTCAATTGCTGACGGCTGTAGTGAAACTGTTCTTGAAACGGCCCGCCGACACCCAGGAGCTGGTGCAGCACGTGCTCAGTCTCGCCACACAGGACTCGGACAACCCTGACCTGAGGTTAGTAGCACCGCGACTTTTATATACAATAAATGAGTGAATGAATTTTAAAATGACGCCCGCACCGCGCGCACATTTATCCACCAACCCCGCTGCCTTTCTTCCCTCGTCGCCCGCGAACCGTGGAAGTGTCACATATGAATTTGCCAAGCTGTAGATCATCATCTCAACCAAAAGCGGTCCACTGCTGAACATAGGCATTCCCCAAGGTTTTCTACATATTCCGGTCTTGGGCCACCCGCGTCTACCCGGTTCCCGCGACCCTTACTAGATCGTTAGTCTACCTTGCCTATCCCTACTGCGTCTTCCGGTGCGTGGCCGTCACTCCAGAACCTTTCTTATTAGCTATAGATATATTTGAAAAATCATCACTGTCATATCGCAGGGATCGCGGTTTCATCTACTGGCGGCTGCTGTCGACGGACCCGGCGGCCGCCAAGGAGGTGGTGCTGGCGGACAAGCCGCTGATCTCAGAGGAGACGGACCTGCTGGAGCCCACGCTGCTGGACGAGCTCATCTGCCACATCAGCTCGCTCGCCTCCGTCTACCACAAGCCGCCCACCGCCTTCGTCGAAGGTCAGATATACTATTACTACCAGACGTTACCTATACACCAACTAGGACCAGGGAGGTACTGCTGATCTCGGAGGAGACAGACCTGCTGGGCGAGCTCATCTGGCCTACCATATAGGCAGTTATAGCAGTGGGAAACCATTGGACTGACCTGCAGAGGTCTAAAATTCAATCCCAGGCACACAACTCAGATTTTGCGACGCTATATGTGTATATCTAATTATCGTTCGCTTTAACGGTGAAAGAAATCATCGTGAGGCAACCTCATGTCTTGGGAGTTCTCCATTAAGTACTGGAAGATATGTGAA
Source organism: Catocala sponsa (assembly GCA_963564715.1). Taxonomy (NCBI): domain Eukaryota; kingdom Metazoa; phylum Arthropoda; class Insecta; order Lepidoptera; family Erebidae; genus Catocala; species Catocala sponsa. Next base: position 23,047,091 of record OY751343.1, on the reverse strand, counting down.
GTCTGCAAACCCACACTGGACCAGCGTGGTGGACTATGGCCTAACCCTTCTCACACTGAGAAGAGGCCCGTGCCCAGCAATTGAACAGTTTATTTACCGGGCTGATATTATTACATGAAAATTCCGAAGTTTCGATCCGACTGTTAATAGTGTGAAACACATGTATTCTGAAATTCGTTCTGAATTTCGAGATAATACGAACGTATTCTCTTGATTGTCTTTAAAATGTTCATAAAGTATTCCAAACTGCGAAGTTATGCCGTTTAAAAATAAATAAATCTAAAGAAAAATCATTGTAAGTTTTTTTCGTTCGGCCCGAAGTTTCGGATAGACATTCTTATGTTGGTTTATTAAAGTATAGTATCTATACTAATATTATAAAGCTGAAGAGTTTGTTTGTTTGCTTGAACGCGCTAATCTCAGAAACTACTGATTCGGTTTGAAAAATTATTTTAGTGTTGGATAGCCTATTTATCGAGGAAGGCTATAGGCTATATAACATCACGCTACGGTCCAAGGGGGCGGCGCAGTAGCGATAAACGCGGGTGAAACCGCGGGAACATCTAGTTAATTATTTTGTGTTATTCTTCCAGGTCGCGGTGCTGGTGTTCGTAAGTGCTTACCGGCGCGCGGTGGTTCGGCCCCGGAAGAGACACACGCTCCACAACCTACCGTGATACCTAACCAGGTCAGTTGTTACATACAATAACATATATGTGGTAATTACCTGTTCGGGTTAATTACCTCACAATTTTGTCAAATAGTTGCATTACTAAAACTCTTAAATTCAAAGATTTTTTTAATTCAGCTCTAAAGTGTTCCTAATATGGTAATAGGGGTAGTTGTAAAATCATAGAAAAGGATACGCTTCCGGGCACTATTCGTCAAGGAAGTTTGCACATCTGATGGATAAAGTTGACTCAGCAAACTGTGTGTATATTAAAACAGAACACATTGTAAACCTAGGATAAATTTATCTATGAATAAAGTTTTATCTTATCTTATCTTCTATATGTGGTGTCATTGAAGCTGTGCAACATCTGTTGATGGATTGTGCCCGGTACGAGGCTCGTAGAAGGAGAGTCACTGAAGACTCCAAAATAAATAAGTATGATGTCGGGATATGTCTTAGCATACTTGCAGAGCCGACATCGGAAATGGCGGGAATGCTTATTAAAATTCTTGACATATAAAGCCATTCTGTTTTAAGGACACTGACATACCCATGGGCAAAATGTCTCTTAAAGAAATAGAAAAAAATAACAAGGATACGCGATACAAATTATGACGAAATGGTTATTTAAACGCAGCTGTCCGAGTGAGATAGTGAGACATCCCTACTAATAACTTTATCTTATACCCAAATTAATTATTATTAATTTTGCAACGAATCTTGATACTGTTTGCTTTTTGCTCTTGTGTGTAAGACAAGGTACGAAATACTTAGACAACTACCCTCTTTTTAGTATGTTAGTTATACTAATAGTTCTGCTTTTAAATCGAAATTGAGTGCACGGATGGCGTAGTGGTTGAAGTGGTCGCTTCGCCATAGCCATTACGCGGAGTGTTGTGGGTTCGAATTCCACGCGGGACAAAAATTTGTGTGGTCCACAAATGGTTGTTTCGAGTCAGGGTGTTATTTGTATCCGTTGTTTGAATGTTTGTTAAGTTCGCCGCTTTATAAGAACAATTCATAGTGCGAGAGTTGCCTTTTTAAAAAAGCTTTTATACATTTGGAAGTCAGGCAATTTGAACTCTAATAGTGTGTAAGTTAGAGTTCAAATTGCCTGACTTCTAAATTTCTAGTTTAATTTCTGTTTTATCAAGAGCACGATTTGTATGTCTAAGGATTCTTACTATGTTACTTATACTAAAAGTTATGTATGATATAGTATTGATTATATATTTTGTTTACAGGAGTCGTTGATCGGTGATTTGCTATCGATGGACATCGGCGGGCCTCCCACCGCGGCGCCTGCGCCCGCATCCAACATCGACCTGCTGGCTGGAGGACTCGATGTGCTGGTGAGTACATTCTTCACTATTATGCACAGTTTTTATTGATTCGACCTTTGACGTCGGTATGCGGCGTCCAGAAACAATGTTTATATCTCTGACTTTTGTTCAATTAACGTATGTTTTTATGAACAGTCCGTGAACTTAAAATTATTTATTGTCGGCCTCTATGGCGTAGTGGTTAGTGTAACCGACTGCCACTCCTGAGGTCGCGGGTTCGATTCCCGCACAAGTCAAACATTTGTGTGCATGAACATGAATGTTTGTCTTGGTCTGGGTGTTTCTATGTATAATATGTATGTATTTACAAAAGGAAAAGTATATATGTATGTTTATCCATTGTCTAGTATCCATAGTACAAGCTCTGCTTAGTTTGGGCTAGATGGTGTTGTGTGTATGTGGTAGAATATTATTATTATTATTTACATTTTATAAAAGTTTATCGAATTTTGTAGTATTAGTTCATTAAATTTGGTATAATGGCGATAATACTTTCAAGGCGATAACCGCATTAAGCTTATAAGCGACTTCTAACGTGTTCGGGATTTGCAATACCACCGTATAGTCTGCCAAAAATGTGGTCTACCACCCTTGAGTTGCCCTTTGGTTGAGGTTCACGGAACTTCATGTAACAACAAGGTTGATTTCCCCTTGCAATAATATTATGACAGTGACCATTGCTCTCTTTATCATGCCATGTATTATGTTTACGTCATTCCATGTGTCAAGTTAGAAAAGTCAACCTTAGCGATAATTCATCTCACAGAAACTTTTGTCAAAACTGGTAGACCAGTTTCTTGGCTGACTGTACAGCTGTATTACATTGTGGCACCTCCGCACAGATGAAAAAGTTCCGTCTACATTCAACAGATGGCGTTATATACAATCGCGCTTAACATGACGTCATACAATCCTGAATCGCACAAGTAACATTTACATGGTGACTAAGTATACATACAAGCGCCCGATATCAACCGTCGGGCCGCGGCCCGCCAGGCACAATCACCCAGCCTGATAGGAGGATCCTCCCTTTGTGTTGGAGGGACATCAGACCACGTTCCTCCACAACATATTAAGGCTATGAAATAGACTATGGCTATGTTATGGGTGTTATGTGTTTCCAGTTGGGTGGTGGTCCGGAGCCGGTGCCGGCGGCAGCGACATCAGGCACGACGGGACTGCTGGGAGACATCTTCGGTGTCAGCGCCGCGCCCGCCTCGCACGTGCCGCCCAAACAATGCTGGCTGCCCGCCGACAAGGGGAAAGGTACTACCGCACATACATACCTACACATATACATAACATAGTGTGATCCACACTCCTAAGCTACCTAATCCTATAATATTTCAAATTCCTACTTATAAGTATAAAAGATGAAACCCTGTGCCACGGGCGGCTATAGTATATAAAGACGCCCTGATTAAATAACGTATCAAGGCACAATTCAATCTGTAGAATAAGCTAGAATTTTGAGACTCAAATGCCTCATACAACATATGACACATTCAATTAAAAAATACATATTTTTTGGACGAACCTTAGTGTTATCGATAAAAAATGAAGCAGTTGGTTTATATTTAAATATAAATTTATATAATTATGTTTCCTTCAAATTTTCTGTAATGATTATAGTTGAATTTCGATCATTAGGCCAACACAATAATTGTAAATCAGGTAAAATCTTGTAACTAATATTGTCTTCTGTTTACGCGAATGTTATACATTGAAATTAAACTACTATATACGGATTTTATCGCGTTGTTTATTTGACACTTTATTACATAATTTTGAAAATTGTTACACTACTATTACTATTAAACTTTACTAATTAATAAACAATTATTGTTTATTAATTAGTTACAAGATTTACCTGTGTTATAAGCTCGAGAACGTCCAAATCGTATTCTGTAAAGTACAACCTCGTTAAAATATTATCCTATATTCATTGAGAGAAGACTTTAATTTATTGTAAATTCAAATCGAATGAAGAAAACCGCGCTTGACTGCACAGCTAGAGGTGCTAGTGGGTGGTAAGGTCTACGTTAAAATTTATAGTCACTTTTTTTTTATGCAACTAATGTGGCAAACAAGCATACGGCCCACCTGATGGTAAGTGGTCACAGTAGCCTATGGACTCTGCAACAGCAGAGGCATCACTTGCGCGTTGCCGACCCTTTAGGAAAGGAAGTGGGAAGGAGAAGGAGCGGGATGGGGAAAGGGGGTGATTCGGCCGCCGGCACTCTCACTCACCGAACGAAACAACAGTAGGAATACTGCTATTTCACGTTGATATTCTGTGAGAGGGTATTCCTTCCCCGGTCGAGCCGCCCATTCATGCTGAAATCAGCGAGGCTCTACTACTCTCACTTCAATATTAACCATAGAAACCGACAATTATTACCACCAAATACGGCTTTTGACAGCTGCTGTGACAGAATTGACAGGACCTTACTCGCTAGTGGCGCCGCCTGGTGAGCACAAAAATGAACTTGTTACTGCAACGATGGTATGATTATGGACCTTACAATAAAAAATAAGATTAAGAATCCATTATAAGTTTCTCATATTTTGCGCTATATACAACTACATCTTCTACCTTATCCTTTATTATTCCCAAGTCACTTAGGGTCGGCTTTCTAGTCTAACCGGATTTGACTGGATATCTATTTTTACACTGAGCGACTGCCATCTGACCTCCAGAACCCGAAGGCTAACGATACCCTAAGGCTAGACCAGTGTCAGGATATTAGAGGGCACTGACTTCCCAATAACGACTGCCATAGATGTTCATGGCAGCCGGGACCGACGGCTTAACGTGCTCTCCGAGGCACGGAGCAGGCGATAATTGTCAATCAATACGCACATAATTTCGAAAAGTCATATAACTTCCGAAAGTCAGAGGTGCGAGACGTGGGTTCGAACGCGAGACCCTCTGCATTGCAGTCTGTTGGTCTCCCCACTGAGCTATCGCTGCTTTTTTTTACAACTACATATATAAGCAAATATTATAATTACGTTGTGTATTACAGGCCTGGAGATCTGGGGCACGTTCAGTCGTCAGAACGGTCAGCCGCGCATGGAGATGACGTTCACCAACAAGGCCATGCAAGCCATGAGCGGGTTCGCCATACAACTCAACAAGAACAGGTACCTTTATAAAACTTAGTAATTAGTTCACCGCTTAATGTATTAATTACGTACTGTATTATATTCATCCAGGATTAATTATTTACTTGCTTCGCTCACGTAAAAGTAAATTAGGTTAGGTTTTGCCGATTTGCCGATTGCGGTTTTGTCGAGGAACACCGTGGTAGGTTTAGTCGGTATTACCGGGAGGTCCATTATCATCATTAACATCTCTCTTTTACCCAAGTGAGCCCGACATAAGCCCTATAATCATAAAGTAGGCGTATAGATATTTGCCGTAACTAGGTTATACCTGTTTCGATTGTTTTTGTCAATTCTATCCCTTAGAAATAGTACATTTTCGGCTGAAAATCTACTTTGTCCTTTTCTGTACTCCAGACAACGTGTTTCTGAAATTTCATGATGACCAGTGGAGTAGTTAAAGCGTGAAAGCGTAACAAACAAACAAATTCACATTTATAATATTAGTTAGGATTTATTCGTAGTAGGGAACGGTTACCACTGTTGTAACCGATCATTATTATATTATTAAACAATAACCGCTTATCAACAAGTGTTACTTGGTAACGTTTTGATTTGGGAAGAATTCTTTGCAACGAAAATGATTTATTTATTTATTTTAAGGTACATCTATCTATATATATAAAGGAAGATGTCCTGACTGACTGACTTGGAGACAACGCACAGCCTAAACCACTGGTCGTAGGAACTTGAAATTTGGAGAGCCTGTGTGTTTTAATTTTTAGGGGTGTACTAAGAAAGGATTTTTTGAAATTCCACCCCTAAGGGGGTGAAGTTTATATGAAATTTGCTAATTTCTGGACTTATAAGTATAAAAATAGGTATACAAGTTATTGATTATAATTGAAAATGACCTGTATAGGTAACATGGACAAAACTTCCCTTAAAAAGGTAAAATGGGGGGGGGGGAGGGGGGTAAAGTTTGTATGGAAATTTTCTCATTTTTGGATTTAGAAGTATGAAAATTGGTAAGTGGTAAGTGGAATGGACAAAACTCCCCCCTAGAGGGGTAAAATGGGGGTAAAGTTTGTAATGAAAAATATCTGTGTAGGTGAAATGGATAAAACTCTCCCCTAAAGGGGCGGAAGGGGAGATAAAGTTTGTATGAAAATTTTCTCACTTCTGGACTTAGAAGTATGGAAATAGGTTTATAAGTTCTAAATTACAATTAATAATAAAATATATGATTAAGTATAAAAACACTATAAAATTACTATAAAAAACCTAATAGGTACTTATTATTATATACGAATTTTCGATCAGGTCACGTGTATATAGAGGCTACCTTTCATCCCGAAAAAAATTACTGTTCCCGAGGAAAACAATAATAAAGTTCTTATGATAATAGATGGCGCCACGTGTCTTTCGAATCATGATTTAATTATATTATTACAAGCACAGTACAACCCGAATTGTCGAATTCTAAATTAACGCAAGCGAAGCTGCGGGCAAAAGCTAGTCAACAATATACATATACAAAATCGGTTTACATAAGAAGCTGAAAATAAAAACTTATATGTATATCTATTATAGATGTACACAACATGTTCTGTACAGAATTATAAAGAATAAAAATTAAATATAAATTAAGAACTTAATACAAATTTAACAAGACAATTATTATTTACAAAATAGAAAGAAAAACAAAAAACAACAACAGTCAACGAGATCCAGCACAGCATTTTCTGCACTATCTTTCGCTTAAACATGTGTCTGCAATGATCGAGAGCGCTTAGAAATTGATAAAATCTTAAAATATTATTTAAAAGTGATTGGTTTTAGTTATGGAAATAATGAGCTAGCAAATTACTAATATCGATGTTACAAATATATTTGAGTATTTCCTAAGCATAATGACAGTGTAACTTCCTTGTAATTTCAAAAATAGTAATTTTTCAGAGGTGTTTTCGAAAATAATTATGATCGAGCCAAAATCACAATATCGTGCTTTCGAGCTAAGAAATTCTAGTTAAAAACATCATACATACATACACACATAGATTCACGCCTGTTTCCCAGAGGGGTAGGCAGAGACTACGGATTTCCATTAGCTACGATCCTGACACACTTCTCTGGCTTCATTCACTTTCATCACATTCCTCATACACGCCCGTCGGTTCAAGGAGCTCTTAACCTGGCCTTTATCCAGAACGCAATTTAAAAATAATATAAAGACATCAATTTACCTATATCAAAATTCTAGATTAATTGGTCTTCTCATAGTCCTATACTATTCGATGAAAGTTAGTGCATTTTTTCAGGGTATCCTCTTAACACACAGGCTCGTCGATCTTACTAATCAAAGGCGACTTTCCTACGAAACTATATCGACACGTGAATATTATAATAGCTCCTTACAGTAAATGTGGTGAAACGATTAGTTATCGTCCCACTCGCACTGTTCTCGTTATCGACTAAACTCCGCGCCGCGCGCCTCGGCGATAACATGTGAATTAATCTAATTGCTCAAACAGGGCACAGTTCGCGCTTCGATTAGCAATGTACGTATTTAGAACAAGGAAATGAGTTTAGCCTACTTATCGATGCAATTTATTAGAATTATGGAAAGTTTTATTAGAAATGGGTGGAGAGAAAACTGGTTTGCGATATCGGAATATCTTTATCCAGACATACATACATAAAATATCCCGTTAAACTCTCATTACGGTGAATGCCATCTAAACTCTATTAGTGTTCAATTAGTAATCTATCATCCCTAGAGATGGTGTGTACAAAATGTAGCCTATCGTAGAACACATTTTTCTTTTACTTACTCAGCGTCGGTAAAAATTGTCATCCATGACAAGAAACACGATAATTGTTTTATAGCCCCGATACAACATAACAAAATGTGCTTATATTATTTGTAATCATCATTATTACAGCACCATGCTGATATTAATCTACAAGATAAGGAATATCGACTCACATATTTGGTGGAGCTCATTCGTCGGACTCTGTTGATAGCTTTCTTTTTTCCTCTCTTGTACCGGTTCGCCCGACGTTTTTTATATATATTAAACGTTAGACCTAATGATTTTCGATTACATAAACGTTATATATCAAACAACGTTATACTAATTAAGTTTTAGAATAAATAAATGTTATATGTAAAGAAATTATATCAACAGCTGGTATATCTCACGTTGATTATATCTTATGAACGATAATAAAATGAAATTAGAGCAAACGAGTTTATACGTTATGAGACGCACCCGGTTCGCCTCGTCGGCCCTCTGATTCTCCAACACGAACCAGTCCGTCACGGACCCTCGTCTGGATGTACGCAATCCACGTTTCACACTCAAAACTTTGGACAACTCTTTCATGAAGTCGTCACTGACCTCACTAACTTCATTGACTTGCACAACCAACTGTTGGCGACGACAAATTAGAGAACGATGAACTGTTCCTTTTCTGTTTCAGCGTCAACTTCTTGGACTTATGATTATGTAAAATAATTTGTTTTTTTATTCCAGTTTCGGTGTGTACCCCGCGGGCGGGCTGTGCGTGGGCGCGGTGGGCGCGGGTGCCTCGGCCGAGGCGCCGCTGGCGCTGGCCACCACGGGGCCCGTGCAGCGGATGGACCCGCTCAACAATTTACAGGTACACTCACAACCCATTCTACATGTACATCATTCTTCTTAGTCCTTACTAGTCTTTTTTAGCAAAAGACGTCATTATAAAATCATCCAGTTACTGCTTTTATACAATATCTATACTAATATTATAAAGCTGAAGAGTTTGTTTGTTTATTTGTTTGTTTGGTTGAACGCACTAATCTCAGGAACTACTGGTTCAAATTATAAAAATATTTTAGTGTTGGATAGCCCATTTATCGAGGAAGGCTATAGGCTATATAACATCACGCTACGACCAATAGGAGTAGAGCATCAATGAAAAATGAACGGTTATCCATGCACTACCGGACATCCTGTATATGAAGTTTATACCTCATAATAAAATTAACATTTAACACTTATATTCAATAACGAGCAGCGATAGCTCAGTGGGGAGACCAGCTGACTGCAATGCAAAGGGTCTCGGGTTCGAACCCACATGGCGCACATCTGACTTTCGGAAGTTATATGACTTTTCGAAATTATGTGCGTATTGATTGACAATTATCGCCTGCTCTGTGCCTCAGAAAGCACGTTAAGCCGTTGTTCCCGGCAGCCATGAACATCTATGGCAGTCGTTATTGGGAGAGTGTCGACACAAAAGATCCCACTGGCTCGAAGTGTCGCCGGTCTGCACTGACTGGCCCCCACATAAGATAAGATATATTCAATAACACATCACACTTTCCATTACAGGTGGCGATAAAGAACAACGTAGATGTATTCTACTTCGCCTGCCTCATCCCCGTCCACATTCTCTTCACGGAAGATGGACAACTCGACAAGCGAGTTTTCCTCTCCACTTGGAAGGAGATCCCAGCCGCCAACGAAGTCCAACACTCACTCTCCAACGTTGTCGGAACAGCAGACACCATCGCACAAAAAATGACTTTAAACAACATCTTTACTATTGCTAAACGGAATGTTGAAGGTCAGGATATGCTTTACCAATCTCTTAAACTCACAAATAATATCTGGGTTTTATTAGAATTGAAGTTACAGCCAGGAAATCCTGAAGCGACTCTTAGTTTGAAGTCCCGGACTGTAGAGGTCGCCACTTGTATATTCCAAGCGTACGAAGCCATTATCAAGTCGTAATCTCAGAGAAAAGTATAATATGTATATCTTGGTCTAAAGTATTCCTATGTAAGTTAAAAGACTCGTGTAAATTCCATTTATGATGTATGATTGTGAAACGTTCGCGTTTAGAGATGGGTTGCCAGTTCGATTACGAGTTGATGCAAATATTTTGCAGATTAGACTTTGGGTAAACTTTATCAAACCTTTTTCAGCTAATGAGCGAAATCATATTTTTAAAATTGGGCGTAAATAAAAGTGTTGTGGAGACATAACTCTCTCACTCGCACGCCTGATTCAAAAAGCGGTTACGTCATAATTTGTATCATGTATCTTTTTCTATGCTGAAACTGTCTAAATGTCTACTTTAAATTTTACTTCAAATCAGGAAGCAGTGGCAATACAAAGTTGTATTTTTATATGAAAACCATTTTACGATTCTAGAAAAATATGGTTAGTTTATGGTGGCTTATGTTTCGAATTATATCTTTGTAAAGAAAAGGCTGTCTATAATTTTATTTATAAATACTAAGTTAAAATATGGTCCCCTTTCTGGACGTTATGTTGCCATCTGACACGATACCGACGTGACATCATATTATCACGCTAACTCATATCAAAAAATGTACTCTATAATTCTCTATATGATGTGTGAGCTCACTCTTTTTAACGTGGACACTTTTACAATCTAAGTACGGTATTACATCTATGATTTGAATGATTGAGAATTGTATACTTTAATTTTTTATATATTGTGTGAGCTCACTCTTCTTAGTGTGGACACTTTTCATCTATGATTTAAATGTTTGATAATCTGATCTGTAAATGCGATCGTGGTATGTTCAATAATATAATTATGTATCTTATAGCGATGTTTAGATAAATAAATATGTTGCGTATGTTCAAAGGACACGCTGTATTGTAAGTCGTTATATTAAATAAATTTACGTTATACACACATTATGTAATATTTATTGAGATAAAATATTTTTTCATATGATTTATTTCATGTTTTTTTACCTGCATTGGTGGTGGTTTTAGTTAGGGTTAAGGTGCTATGGTTCGATTCCCGGATCGAGTCAACAAAAAGTTATCAGTTTCAGTAAAGAATTTCTTAATAACAGCCCGGAGTTAGAGACGGCGGCGTTGCACAGAAGACAGAAAGCACAAATTTTATTTTTATTTTGAATACTTATATAATATAATATATTCTACCACATACACACAACACCATCTAGCCCAAACTAAGCAGAGCTTGTACTATGGGTACTAGACAATGGATAAACATACACATATACTTTTTTTTGTAAATACATACATATTATACATAGAAACCAACCCAGACCAAGACAAATATCCATGTTCATTCACACAAATGTTTGACTTGTGCGGGCATCGACACGCGTGACCTCCTCAGGCGACCTCAGGCGTGGCAGTCGGTTACACTAACCACTACGCCATCGAGGCCGACTGTTCTTTGTCCGTCGTTTGAATGTTTGTGTCCCAGCGAATTATTCCTAGTGCAGAAGTTGTCTTACTTTTATTAATAAAGAATAAACAAAACGTTAAGTTCATTTTGGAATTTTGGTTAAAATATATATATTTTTTGTATGTATTCTTTTGCAAATTAATAGTCATTATTGTTTACACTGTCCAATAGGCTGTTTAGCATTATCTCTGGTTTGTGTTCGCCTAGCAACAAGTTGTTTCGTGCGACATCGGTCAGTCTCAGTTCGCAGTTCGCACATACTAGCCTTAGTAATCGCGAGTGATTTTATAATTAGATATGTACTCATTAGTGATCAGTGTGTCGTGGTACTCGTGGTACTCGTGGTACTCGTGGTTTGTGCCTTACTTGTGTATCCACCAAAATTGTTGGCAATTTCAGTGTTTCCAACTATTTGCAATTCTCCAAAAAATCACCAACTTTTGTTTAATTTGTGTCCACATCGAATCGCCAACAGTTTGGGAAACATTTCAGTTGACAACAAGCTGTCTCCACTAGGCAAAATGTCTTCAATGATGATATTATGCAGGCAGCGGCAGTATTTATTATTTTATGTAACATTATTATTTTATGACATATTTCTGTATATAAGTGTTTAATCTATGGTTTTTGTTTGCAACGAATGTTGTCAACTGTAAGCGTATCCGCAGAGGGAATAAATATCTACAACAAGCGTATTCTTGTGATGTTTACCGCCAAAAACGGGAACACGGTTGCCGACATTTGTTTACAATTTTTGTTGTCAAAATTAGGCAATTATAGAAACTTGTCACCAACACGCGTTGACAACAATAAAGTTGTAAACTTATTTGATGTGACAACGTCTAATAAATCGATGAACGCCGGCTGCACGCACGAAAAAGGATGACTCATTGTCCCGTTACGCTCATTGTAACGTTTCCATCAATGTTTTGTTATGACGTTGTCACGTTAAACTATTTACCGTAAACAAACTTTACAGACAACCAATTTTTTTTTCGGTGGCGATTCGACTTTACGGCGTCGCCATTTTGAACTACATCTTATAAGACCATAGACAAAAGGTAAGCTGTCTCTATTATTCTTTTACTATTATAATCTGCATTTATTATTTATTGTTTAAAACATATCCTGCACTATGATATTTTATGTATATATTATGTCGTTACAAACATTAACTAAAAGAAAGAGCTCGAAACGCTCGATATTACTAGGTATTTTAAATACCCACATATTTACTTAGTATGAAAATCAAAACCACGACGCTTGTCGTACGTCTAATGAGAAGTTGACTAATTTAATCACTGCGCTAAGTATGCTTTCGAAAATTAGAATAAATCTGAACAAATAAAAATAGCTCAATTTGTTCTGATTTAAATGACAATTTGATATTATTTTATTTTTGGGTAGATAGGTTTACCAAACCTTGCTCGGTTGTGTGTCTACATTACTAAACAAGTTTTGTAAACTTTATCAGGTATGTGATTAATAAAATTACGATAAATATTACTATATATTTATTCTAATGACTGACTGACATCCTTTATGCTGTTTTATTTTGTCTATGTTTAAAAATAAGATGATTGTAGTCAATTATAAGACGAGCCCCGGCGATCTCGGTCTCTAGGCAAAGTGTCACGTAGGCAGGTAGTCGGCGAGAAGGCGTGAGGCACGATACGCCGGCTTGGGCGTTGGTAGTAATCCGTTGCTTAGCTCGAACAATGTTCTTCAATATAAAATCTAAATCTTGCTTTTTATTATGAACTAGCTGTTACCTGCGACTTCGTCCGCGTATATTTTAACTAAAAAGTGTTTGTCTCTGCGGCACCCAATTTTTTTTCTAAAATCAAAGTAGCCTATGTTACTCCTTATAACATCAGCTATCTGCCAGTGAAAGTTCCGTCAAAATCGGTTCAGCCGTTTCGGAGATTAGCCGGAACAAACAGACAGACAGACAGACAAAACTTAAAAAAATAGATGTTTTCGTATAGGTATATTATATACTTTTATATGCATTAGATAAAAAGATGTTATATTGACATTACAAACAGACACTTCAATTTTATTTATTTGTATAGATTGTAGTTTGTGTCGAGATAAATAGGTATCTTTAGAAATGTCTTGATAAATTTTCGGTACCTATGCCGCCCCTAACACTTTGTAGGTAGGTAGGTATTTACAAAAAGCTAAATGTCTTCAAAAGTCCTTCACATCAAACCACTGGTAAGCCTGTTCTCCCTTAGTATCGTACGTGTATTGTAAGCATTTCGTTTTGAACCACCTGCAAATAAAAGATAGGTTTTAAACAAAGTACCTAAATATTACCGCATCACATCTGATTCTGTTAATCCACAATAGGCATAGGTAGATATGTTGTTCATAGACGTTGTGTTAATTTTTTTATCCTACCATAATAATTATTTATTTCTTCTTTTACTGTTAAGTACACAAGCAGCGATAGCTCAGTGGGGAGACCTACAGACTGCAATGCAGAGGGTCTTGGGTTCGAACCCACGTCGCGCACCTCTGACTTTCGGAGGTTATGATTTATCGAAATTATGTGCGTATTGATTGACAATTATTGCCTGCTGCGTGCCTCGGAGAGCACGTTAAGCCGTCGGTCCCGGCTGCCATGAACATCTGTGGCAGTTGTTATTGGGAAGTCAGCGCTCTCTAATATCCTGACACTGGTCTAGCCTTAGGGTATAGGGTCAGATGGCAGTCGCTCCGTGTAAAAACTGATATCCAGTCAAATCCGGTTAGACTAGAAAGCCGACCCCAAGTGACTTTGGAATAATAAAGGCTAGGGAGAAGAGTGAGTTTGCTGAAGTTACTGAATTTATATTTAAGTTATTTGCTAGGTTCAGGCAAAAGTATATGAGATAACAAGAAACACGATCAAAACGTCCTTAGGTAACCTACCCTACCTCTTTGGGAAAATATAGGCGTGAGTAAGATTTCGTAGTGTATACTGACCCTCCTTTTTGAGTGCAGTTCAATACTGGATAGTCTTTTCTAAAGCACTTTGTCATCAGCGCGTTGAAGTATATGTTGCCAATTAACTTCGCCGTCCTCGTGCTAGCAGACTTTAGACAACCATAAAACTGATCGTCGCAGGGACAACTCAATCTGTGAACATTGAAAATGACGATATTTATATATATTTACAAACGTATTAAAGAAGGTTACATAATTACAAACACAAAACAAAAAATTAAAAGACAACACAAAACACAAATAATTATACTATTAAATATTTACAAAAAAGGTTTAGGCATCGTTTCGAATTCTTCAGCATCGCTGTCAACTGGTAAAGTGCCCAGAAGAATGGCAGCATTGCCCCGATGAATGGCAATGCTGATTCTTTGGGCCAAAAAACGGATCTTTATTATTATATACATTAGCGTGAAAATCGGATGGCGTTGTGCTTTACGTTTTTGCATTAACCAAGAATTTGTTTTATTTATAAATAGTTGTCCCGAGCCTTGCTATTCGTTGTTTTAATGTGTAAAGCCCTCGCGCCCTCTCTTAGCAAGCTTTCAAAATAGATTTAATAACGTTCTGCTTGATATTGGTAGATATATACCTAGTTGTTTCTGCGGTGTTATGTATATAGTACAAGAGTTGTTGTTTTAGTAAAAGTACTTATTGGTAAAATTTGGCAGTTGTTGACATAACATATATTTAAGATTTATAGAGAGTAGAAAATATAGATAGCTCAGTGGGGAGACCAACAGATTGCAATGCAGAGGGTCTCGGGTTCGAACCCACGTCACGCACCTCTGACTTTCGGAAGTTATATGACTTTTCGAAATTATGTGCGTATTGATTGACAATTATCCTTTCGGCAACAATTGACGTACAACACGTGACGCTCAACAAGATCGGCAACGTTACGCAAAAACGCGCGACGTTGCCAGCTTGCTTATTTGTTTCCGTGCAACATGAAGTTGAGCACCAAATGCCGTCAAGTGGAGACGTAAAAAAGCCGCTGAATCTAACACTAGTTCCTCTGGCGACATGTTGCCGACGACTAGTCATACGTGGACAGATAACGTTGCTAAAAAGTTCCGCGTTGCCGTGCAATGTTGTGGAACATGTCACACGTCAAATGTTGCCTAGTGGATACAAGGCTTAAATCAATGCCACTTACACAAACATCAATGCCGATAAGTATTATACCAGTATATATGTATGTTTATCCATTGTCTAGTACCCATAGTACAAGTTCTGCTTAGTTTGGGCTAGATGGTGTTGTGTGTATGTGGTAGAATATTATATTATTATTATATTATTCTTTAATGTAAATAAAAGGTAATATAAATATTGTAATTATATATTAAGATTAGAGCACGATGAGGCTGACATTCCTTTGT
The DNA here is from genome assembly GCA_963564715.1 of Catocala sponsa. Taxonomy (NCBI): domain Eukaryota; kingdom Metazoa; phylum Arthropoda; class Insecta; order Lepidoptera; family Erebidae; genus Catocala; species Catocala sponsa. The sequence goes on along the minus strand of OY751343.1, from coordinate 23,031,348 downwards.
AAGGAAAAAGCCTCCATAAATATTAAAAGGAAAAAAAAATAATTTTAAAACATAAAAGCTGTGCCCTTATATACCTGCTATAAAACATGTTGTTAGTGAGGTTATACTTGGTGTCTCCTCCTGGAATGACGTCAGGGCATTGGTCGTGCTCCCTGCAACACATGTCAGCCTCTCTCTCCGAGCCGAGGTCGTCGTTGTTTTCTGCCACGTTGCCCGGACCGCACCATTTTGTGCCTGGAACAAAAGGCTAGAAAGAATAATAGTTCTCGACATTGAGACGAACGCCATAGTAACCGGCTAGGGCTGCTGTAATGCACTGGAAACGTCGGGAAAGTAGGGCTTAATAGTTTGTTGCTAATTATTCGAAATAGTTACTATCAAAATCAACTGCGAATGTGTTAAAATCCATAGGTAGATACCACGCTGCCGGCAGAGCGAATTTTCCATGTATGATATGCGTGGATGTCCAAATCCAAAATATACCTACTTATACTATTTTGTTAATAATTAAAACGGTGTCAGATTTTTGTAAAATTAATTTGGCATGCCGAAAGAATTAAACCGGAACATTTTAAGCACAGTGCGCAAAAATTAATTCATTTAAACATAATAATACACCTACCTACACTTTGTCAAACGCGGGAATCAATCCTAGGATATTAAAACCTTCAGAAAGAATATTTTATTCACAATCTTACACCACGAGGAATAGCGATTGAGTCATGCAACGATGAATCGATACTATTCGTCATTAAGTCGAGCAAATGTAGGGCGATGCGTGAACACAGTGCTAACTTAACCTTGGCCCTCAAAGTGAACAAGATTGCACAAAAATCATTCAGGTATTGTGATTTCAGCTGTAAGTACATGAGAAGGAAGTGCGCTCAGTTCCGTCCATGAATATTTATTTCCTACTTCAGTTTGGCTCACTGCCAAATAACCTTGTGTTTGGCTGGGTTAGGCTCGAGTCACTTGACTCTATTTGCTGAGCAACCAAGTAACTAATATAGGTACATACTAATAAGGTGCCGTCTGAGAACGGCAGCTTGCAGGCCATTGCTGTAGGATGAATGTGCGAGCGATAACAATAATAATAATAATATTCTATCACATACACACAACACCATCTAGCCCAAACTAAGCAGAGCTTGTACTATGGGTACCTACTAGACAATGGATAAACATACATATATATATACTTTTTTTTGTAAATACATACATATTATACATAGAAACACCCAGACCAAGACAAACATCCATGTCCATGCACACAATGTTTGACTTGTGCGGGAATCGAACCCGCGACCTCAGGCGTGGCAGTCGATTACACTAAGCACTACGCCATAGAGGCCGACAACGATCCCTGTGTCCCGGCCATAGATTATGTGAAGGAACACCTTGGTAGGAGCCGGGACTTTCGACTTTCTCTGGTTGAGCCCGATATTATTATAACCCCTCCGTCCGGCCCACGAACTTCACGCACGACTTATCCTACGATGCACTAGCCGCGTGCGAGTTAAACACTCAAATGCTACATTTTAAGCAGGAAAACTCTTTTTAAACGTGGCTACGCGAGTTACGTGTTAGAATAACTTTTACAAAGCCGTGTTCAGTTTTAATTGCTTTTACGATAGGTACTGAAGTTTTTGTAAATTGATAACAAAAGGATGCCTTTTGTCTCATCGAGTAATCCCTAAACTGCACGGAAACCTCTTATTTACATTAGGTAATAATAAAAAAAGTTGGAAGGAAAAGACGGTAAGGCTTGACGGCATAACCACTGAATACCTTTTAAGGAGTAGGTTACAGTAGGTTTTCAGTTTAAACCTAGAGGCCAAAGGGAAAACCTTCACTTTCCAAACATGGCAGTCAAACATCCTTATATTGTATTTCTGAGTGTTAGGATAGATAGGGTGCCTGAGTAGATAAGTCAATGCAGGCACTTCTGATTTTTTAGTTTCTAATATCTAAACCAACCATCTTATGCTACATTAGATGTGCCCGCGGTTTCACCCGCGTTTATCGTTACTGCGCCGTTCCCGTGGGTCGTAGCGTGATGTTATAAATAGATAAATAGGCTATCTAACACGAAAATATTTTTTCAAATCTAACCAGTAGTTCCTGAGATTAGCGCGTTCAAACAAACAAACAAACTCTTCAGCTTTATAATGTTAGCATAGATTTATCTAGTTAGGTATTCTGAAATATTATACAGTTACAATGTAGGTACCTATAACGTGTGTCCTAGTTCTAAATATTTAATTACCCGGCGCGGCGTCTATAAAAAGTAACGACTCACAAAATAGTTTTATAGACTAGAAAGACCTTTAGTTGCAGGTGGTATATTTGATCGAAGGTTGCAGGTATTAGCTATTAGCAGTAAGTATCTAGATAACTATAGGTACAACTGTACAGTAATTATAGCCTGTTCAGAGCAGTAATGCGTCGAGTATATTCGGTTCGATTTCCTGTTTATGAATCACATCTGTTCATACACTTTATAACTAGGGTTGCCAACCATACTTTATAAAAACATATCCTACTTTATTTTTGGTAATTATACTTTGGCATACAAATAAAAAATATGAAAATACTTTATTTCTAACCTTCACTGTGATGCTTTTACTTACTTTTTTCAGTGATGAATAGTGGCGAGAAGAAAGAAATAGAGCGTCAATAAATTTAACTAAAAACGATTTGTTTATTTATTTAAATTTTAATTTTAATTGTCAAACAAGCTTTGAAAAATTTAAAGATTGCAAAAAATTTTTAGTGTGTGCTAAAAGCACACAAAAATACGTTTAAAAAAATAAAAACATAAAATTTAAAAATACTTTTTTTTCTTCCAAATACTTTATTTTTTTCCTATTCAAACGATTGTATATGATTTTTTTGGCAAAAAAAGTTGGCAACCCTACTTATAACAGAATTCTGATGCTAGTCCGGTCGCTGATGTACTAACATACAATATCGTTGGCTGAGTCACAATTTTGTCTTACATTAACGCGAATACACTATTAATACACTAGATGTTCCCGCGGTTTCACCCGCGTTTATCGTTACTGCGCCGCCCCCGTGGGTCGTAGCGTGATGTTATATAGCCTATAGCCTTCCTCGATAAATAGGCTATCCAACACCAAAATAATTTTTCTAATCGAACCAGTAGTTCCTGAGATTACTGCGTTCAAACAAACAAACACACGGGAAGACTAAGTCAGTTCATTAATGTAAATATTTATAATATACTATACGTATTACACCCATATTTTGTTAGAAAAAGAACACATTTTCAGACCAAGTTCGTATAGCTATAATTGCTATGAATCGCTTGGCTGATAACAACTCTCCGACCCGCGATGCGAACGTCGTGATTGGTAGGTACTTTTGAAAATAGTTGCGCCTCCGGGGCTTGAACTTGGCATCTACAATCCTTAATATAATATTATAAATTTGAAAGTAACTCTGTCTGTCTGTCTGTTACCTTTTCACGGCTAAACCACTCAACCAATTTAGATGAAATTTGGTACAGATATAGTTTAAATCCAGGGGAAGGACATAGGCTACTTTTTATTCATGTAGGTAGCACTAGCTTTTGCGGGCGGCTCCGCCCGCGTGGTACCTACGTCAATAAAAAGTAGCCTATGTCCTTTCCCAGGTTTTAAACTATATCTGTACCAAATTTCATCTAACTCGGTTGAGTGGTTTAGCCGTGAAAAGGTACCAGACAGACAGAGTTACTTTCGAATTTATAATATTAGTAAGGATTAGAGGATTATGGTTGTTTATTATAAGGTTTTTAATAAAGCTGGGACGAACATAAATTTTACCGAATAGGAATATTAGGCCGCATATTCGTCAAATATTTTTCTTAACAACAAATTAATATCCGAACCGCGATGCGAACGTCGCGGTCGTAGTCGATTGTCTTGAAAATAGTTACGCCTCCGGGGCAACTTGGCATTTAAAATACATAATTACGTAGGTACCTAATGAAAGCTAAGTTTATTTTATTTTGCATTAAGAAATGATGGTTGTAAATTATAAGGTTCTTAGTAGACCTAGTCCAAACATAGATTTTACCGAATAGGAATATTAAGCCACATATTCGGTAAATCTTTTACCGAACATTCGGATAATTAGCGCAACATTCAGTTAAACTGCTTAATATGCTCTCTATATCTGGCACTTAGCAGGCATGCGAAAATCTATACTAATATTATAAAGCTGATGAGTTTTTTGTTTGAACGCGCTAATCTCAGGAACTACTGGTCTGAATTGAAAAATTATTTTAGCGTTGTATAGCTCATTTATCGAGGAAAGCTATAGGCTATATAACACCACGCTACGACCCACGGGGGCAGCGCAGTAACGATAAACGCGGGTGAAACCGCGGGCACATCTAGTATAATAATTAATAAGACTAACTCAATCTTTTTTTTCTTCTTTATTGAAATAGGAATTTTTGTCCAAATAGGCACGTCAACTCCATTGTACCTAATTCTAGTTATAGCACAAAATACACTATACTATACTAAATCCCTAATTATTATGCCACATAATTTCCTACAATGTTCAGAGGTAGGATTAGCTAAAATAGATATCACTAATCCAACATCTAACTTATTTAAATTAAATTCCTGAATTAAACATTCTCTTTCGGTTTCGTTCTTAACACACTCCATCAGCAAATGGTCAACGTCCTCGACTGTTCCACATGTGTCACAATTGGATGAACCCGCTTTTCGCATTAGGTAAGCAAACTTTGCCGATGGGTAATGTCAGTGCTAGCTTTATACAGGGTGTCCCAAAACTCAACGTCAAGCCGAAACGGGGTGACAGGATTGATCATAACCATCACGAGAAAAATCTGAAAAAAAATCTATCCCATGCAGTTTGAAAATTATGGGCATTTTAAGAAAAACCTAGAAATTTGATCAAACTGTACCATTTTTCGGTTATTGTGGTTATTATTTTTTATTTTTGTTCATTTGAACTTTAGAAACGTAATCCTAAATAACATTTCTAGAATCCCAATAAAAAATAATGACACAATTGCCTTAAGTTCCCGAGAATTGAGACTATTTGTTAAACTACGAATTTAAAATTTTCAAGATTCGTCGACTTTGACAGGCCCTCCTATAAAAAAAATGTACTAGAGTGCCTTGGCAAGTAGCATTAAAAGTTGGCGCATTTAATCAGAATTCTAAAATGGTACAATACTTGTTAGTTCCATACAATAGAAAAGAGTAAAAAAATTAAAACCTCAAGTAACCCGATTTTTGCTATCAGATTTTACTCAGTTAAAATGTTTTTAATTCGCACAAGCTCTAGGTAGGTTCTTAATTTTAAGGCAAAATGATGAGAGAGATGGATAATGGGTATGTTTGCCATGAGTGAGCGAGACAGATAGTGACGCCACGCATTGAGACGGAGATGCGTCGTTTAAACGAGTGCGAATGAAACAGATAGATGCTATGGCATCTATCTGTTTCATTCGCACTAGTTTCAGCCAAGGAAATGGCTACGCTACCAGTCCGACACCAACCAGTTAGTACGTTTCGCTCATTCGTCTACTGCGCACGTTCGTATTCGCTTGTGTTGATTTAGTACTGACAACTTTGGCTTCTCTTTTTGGACTTGAATCTTTGTGAATTGGACTTGTTGATAACATACCGGCAACTTTGGCTTCTCTCTGGACTTTTGTGTTGGCATCCTTTTTATCTACCATGCCTACGCGCTAGACTTCACAAGAATATGCGAACATGCACCTCATTTATGGGGAATGCAGATGCAACGCAAGTGCTGCCGCTAGACTTTATCGTGAAAGATATCCAAATTTAGAGCGCTACCCGGATCACCGCGTGTTTGTTAATGTGCACCGTTCACTCACAGAGGGCGGCCATTTCCCGAATCAAATACAGGCTGGAGGTAGACCTGTGTTTCCTTTCCAGGAAGAAGTATTGCAAGAGGTCGCACGTGACCGAAGTATTTCCGTACGTGGAATTGAAGAAAGAACGGGAATACCGAAAAGCACTGCTCATCGTATTTTACAAAGAGCCGAAATGCATCCGTTTCACGTACAACGAGTTCAAAGTCTTCTACCTCGAGATTATCAGGAAAGGATTTCTTTTTGTAGAACAATGCTACAGAGGCATAATGAGAATCCCCAATTCATCCAAAAAATTCTCTGGTCAGATGAATCGACATTTAAAAAAGATGGTTACATGAACTTGCACAATTATCACGAGTGGCATGTGGAGAATCCACATTTAATGCGAGAAGATAGATCCCAGTATCGTTTTAAAGTAAACCTGTGGACCGGAATTTTAAACGGTAAAATTATTGGGCCTATTGAACTGCCTGAGAACTTGAATGGAACTAATTACCTACATTTTTTAAGAGAAGATTTACCAACCCTGTTAGAGGACGTACCACTAGCAGATCTTCGCGACATGTGGTTTCAACAAGATGGCTGCCCAGCGCATTTCGCAGTGCAAGTAAGAGATTTCCTTGACCAGGAATATCCGGGAAGGTGGATTGGACGTTCGGGCACTATCTCGTGGCCCGCCCGTTCACCAGATTTAAATCCCCTGGATTTTTTCTATTGGGGAGTTCTCAAAGAAAAAGTTTACTCAAAGCCCATTGAGAACGTAGCCGACCTGCGTGAACGCATTTCTCAAGCAGCTGAGGCGATCAACTCTCGAAGATATGCCCGACTAATAAGTAGATCTTTTTTAAGAAGATGTAGGGCTTGTATTGAGGCTGATGGTAAACAATTTGAACATTTATTGTAATAAAAAACGTTATTTCTCTATCATCTGACTTTTATTCCAACAAACCTAATTATTTTACTAATTTTACTAACTTTTTTTCACTTTGGTAAAAGTGGCGTCACTATCTGTCTCGCTCACTCATGGCGAACATACCCATTATCCATCTCTCTCATCATTTTGTCTTAAAATTAAGAACCTACCTAGAGCTTGTGTGAATTAAAAACATTTTAACTGAGTAAAATGAGATAGCAAAAATCGGGTTACTTGAGGTTTTAATTTTTTTACTCTTTTCTATTGTATGGAACTAACAAGTATTGTACCATTTTAGAATTCTGATTAAATGCGCCAACTTTTAATGCCACTTGCCAAGGCACTCTAGTACATTTTTTTTATAGGAGGGCCTGTCAAAGTCGACGAATCTTGAAAATTTTAAATTCGTAGTTTAACAAATAGTCTCAATTCTCGGAAACTTGAGGCAATTGTGTCATTATTTTTTATTGGGATTCTAGAAATGTTATTTAGGATTACGTTTCCAAAGTTCAAATGAACAAAAATAAAAAAGAATAACCACAATAACCGAAAAATGGTACAGTTTGATCAAATTTCTAGGTTTTTCTTAAAATGCCCATAATTTTTAAACTGCATGGGATAGATCTTTTTTCAGATTTTTCTCGTGATGGTTATGATCAATCCTGTCACCCCGTTTCGGCTTGACGTTGAGTTTTGGGACACCCTGTATATTTCCTACTTAACTTATCATTACACATAAACCAAGGCTTATGTAGAGGCTCATTCTGGATTGCCTTATACCATATTTCCTTTTCTTTGGACAAATTGTCAAAATAATCCCGCCATTTACTAAAACATATACCTTCAAATTTTGAAAGAAATTCCCAATAGTCGGTTCATATGTTATAATATCTCTCCCCATTACCGTTGCTAATTTTGAGATCCTGTCAGCCTCTTCATTACCACTTCCTATGTGTGCTGGAACCCATTGCAATACGCTCGCTGGAACCCATTGCAATGAGTGTGGCAGAGCGCTCGCTCTGCCACACTCATTAAAACGATGAATAAAATTAAGTATGTCGTAGGCTATCGATGCACCTCTGCAATCAGAGGCGCACCGAGCCACGTGTTGAAGAGCACTTTTGCCACTTTTGCTGTCTGTAAAAATTACAACATTATTAAAATCGTTTCAAATGCATAGGACAGATCACTACACATTGCAAGTAATTCCAGTGTCATAATGGTTACATCAGCGACAACCTTAAAACTATCTTTATAATCTAAATTTTGATGATAAAATCCAGCCCCTAGCACATGCACACTTTTTGATCCGTCTGTAAAAATTTGGGTCCAACCATCATATTTCAAAGCTAGTTCAGTAAGTACTTCATTTTTTAATAACAATGGGTAGTATAAATGTTTAGGGTGATTTACACATTTTAAATGACTTTTAATGATGCTTTCAACATGAATAGCAGATACCCATATACCAATTGAGTAGTAGAGCCTCGCTGATTTCAGCATGAATGGGCCGGCTCGACCGGGGAAGGACTACCCTCTCACAGAATGTCGACGTGGAATAGCAGTAGTCCTATTATTTGTCCAGTAACTAGTGCGTAAGGACAAGCTTAAATCCGAAATTATTTTAGTACTAATGTTATTGGAGTATGAAATTCCTCTCAAAACAAATTTGTATGCTAAATGTTGCCTCCTCAAAAACAATGGTGGTATATGTAATTCTCTCTCCATCACGTGGATTGGTGTGCTCTTTATGAAGCCTTCTATTATTCTAAGCGCTTGATTTTGCATTTTATCTAATTTAGAGATGTGAGTTTTAGCACTACAGTGATACAAGAAACTACAATAATCTATTCTACTTCTAACTAAAGATATATAAATTCTGTGACCTCTACTAAACACACAATAATTAGATTTCGTAGGAGACAAGCTTAGTCCTATTTCATCTAGTAGGTTAACAAGGTAGTCTAAAGCATTCTGCATATAGCGCTCACATGATTTGATTTGTTTATCTCTTACATAAATAACAAAATCATCCGCATATTGGGATATTGAAACGTTTTAAAATTGTGTACATATTTTATAGGAAACTAAGTTAAACAGCAGTGGAGAGAGAGGATCACCTTGAGCTAAGCCTCTGTTGGTCCACCTACAGAGATGGGATTCTTTACTTAATGACTTAAGCTTTAAGTGTCTTTCACTCATAAAAGACCACAAATATTGACATAGCTTTGACCCAATATGTAACTCATCTAATATTTTGGTAACCGCATTAATTGAGACATTGTTGTAGGCATTTTCAATGACAAGAAAACATGCCACCGTAGGGATGTTCTCGGTAATGCCTATTTGTATGTAAGAAACCAAACGTTATCGAATCCAAAGTTGAGCGTGCTATTCTAAAACCTACCGTGTGGGGCGCAAAATATGGTTTTGTTCCACATACCACTCTGACCGCTTAAGGATCATAAGATGGAAAATTTTACATAAGCATGAAATCAATGATATGGGTCTCAATTTTATGTCAGTGTTGCAACTGTTATTAATTTTGGGAATAGGCATGATTTGAATAGTCCGCCATTGATGGGGAACAATACCAGAATGAAGTATGTTGTTATATATATGTAGCAAAATAGATTTTCCTGTATTAGGTAAGTTATAAATCATTGAGTATGAGATACCGTCCTCTCCAGGGGTTGTGTCTTTTTTCTTTAAGCAATTAGATAGTTCTTGGTTGGTAAAGTCCGATTCCAAAATATCATTTTTAGATACAAAACTAGACATAATATTAGAGACATAATCTGGGGTTAGGGACTGTAACAACTCATTTTGTTTCTCAAGGGGGGGGTAAGAGTTTTGTTGCGTGTAACCTTTCATCCACCTCATCTGTCGCCACATCTCAGGTACAGAAGTTACTTCATTGATAGAGTAGCAGAAGTTTTGCTTTTTTAATAAGTTTGTGGGATTCTAAAGTCTTACTTACAAGTTTATTTAAATTTTCCAAGGTAGGATTATGTCGAAAGTTAGATAGAGCCAATCTTCGCTATGCAACTACACAACATACTATGTGCGATTTATGTCCCCGACAATTATCTACGCCACCGGCCCAACCGCCGTCCCAGATTGTTTGCGACTGCACCGTGCCGCACCGTGTCGCGTGCGCATTCCCCATTGTGTCGCATGCACGGCGCAATCAATGCCCTAATTCTTGACCTACCCGATTGTGACGTGCTGACTGATAGATTCAACCAAATTATTATATCATGTTTGAAATTTTGTGAAAGACATTGCATCTGAATAATGTTGTATAATCTAATTATTATCTGTATTTAATAGCTTATAATTTTGATATGACTGTTGTAATTTTAATAATAATGATAATTTAATCTATTTAGATCATAAGAGATTAATTAATTACTGTTATTGGTGTATAGCCGTTGTAATTAATAATAATAAATAAATAAATAAATAAATTTGGAAAGCTCTGGACTCCAATAATTTTTAGGTTTAAACTTACCATCTGGTTTCTTACATATTTTAATATATGGGATGTGTTTGTCGGCAGCCAATTGAACTTTATTCGTGAATATGTTATACAACTGTTGAACATTACTTGAGTTAAGAAAATCGTTGTAAAATTCAATATTATCTGAAAAAGTTTGACTGTATGCACACCAATCGACATTTTTAAAGTTACGTTTTTTAACTATATTGACCGACATAGGAACGTTAGCTGAAAATTTAATAATTAAGTGGTCACTCCCTAGATTCTCATTGATCACCTGCCAATTAAATTTAATTGCAATGTCAGAGGAGACAAATGTAACATCAGGCGAGGTTTGTTGAAGATTCCCATTAACTAGTTTGATCCTTGTGGGTTGACCTTTGTTCAGACTAATAAAACCACTATCAAGTGACGCATCCAAATTTGCGTACCTCTCGTATCCACTTTGACCGACCAGTTTGTATGGTGTGCATTGTAGTCGCCTGCTACAATTGTTTTACTTGGCAAAGCTAAAAAAAGATCTATCCAGTCAGACGCTAGAGTTTGCACCGAGGATGGACAATAAATAGAGATAACATATTCGACATCTTTACAGTTGATAAGCTTAACACGACCTCGATGGCGTTGTGGTTAGTGTAACCGACTGCCACGCCTGAGGTCGCGGGTTCGATTCCCGCACAAGTCAAACATTTGTGTGCATGAACATGGATGTTTGTCTTGGTCTGGGTGTTTCTATGTATAATATGTATGTATTTACGAAAAAAAAGTATATATGTATGTGTATCCATTGTCTGGTACCCATAGTACAAGCTCTGCTTAGTTTGGGCTAGATGGTGTTGTGTGAATGTGATGGATTATTATTATTATTATTATATTACTTCTATCCCGGCATTAGTAGAGCTAAGCGGAAATAAATGTGCCTGAATAGCAACTCCACCATAAGAGTTAAACCTGTCATGTCTAAAAACATTGAAACAACCAACATTAACATCAGATTCTGGCTCAAACCATGTTTCACTAATGAGAGCTATGTGTATATTTTCCTGTAATAGCAGATTTGAAAAAGCTGTAAGTTTTGGGCGGAGACTTTGCGAATTCCATTGAAATATATTGAGCTTTATTATTTCATTTAAACTATCCATTGATTGACTATTCATCCCTCCCGAAAACAAATTACTACATACCTCTTAAGTTCCTCATATAGAATTTTCAAAATATCTACAACTACTTCAGACATGATGATATCTTTAATTTTTAACATAATTTTCCAATCTTCTAATCTTACAGCGGCTTGACCATTCCTTGCGACCCTTGTTTTGTCTTTGTTCGACTTACAGATATTTTCTTCTACTGAATGTTCAAAAAGATAATCCTCCCTGCTAATTTTCTCCCTTGTTTTCTTATCAGACTTGGTTTGGTTCTTGTGCCTACAGATATATTTCCACTTGAAACATCCATTTCCTGTTCCTCATCTGTGGACTGAGCTTCCTGACGGTTGATTGATTTCGCTGCTATTGTACTATATAATTCTTTGTCATTGTCATCGTTTGAAAGCGTTGTCAAAGGACAGCTGGTAGTGGTGAAATTTTCAATTACATGACTCTTTTCTGTCTATTTATTTTCCATATAAAGCTGCAGAGCTTTCTTATATGTCACTTGTTTATCACTCATAATAAGTCGTATTTTTCTCTGTCAGAAATACAGGGCATCTCTTGCCTAGTGCCATATGCTTCCCTCTACAGTTAAGGCGGTTAAAGTCTTGGACCTCACAATTGACGTGGTCACCGCCGCACTTAGGGCATAATATATTTTTGGTAGGGCAAATCTTAATTGTGTGACCGAACTGCCAACAACCTGAGCACTGCGTTACGGGAAATACAAAGGACTCCACCTTAAAGCGGCAGCTATAGACGTATATAAATTTAGGTAAAGCATTACTTTGGAAACCCACTCTTACAGACTCACTGCTTATCCACTTTCCTTCTAAGTTTAAACGGTTTAACCTTTTCACTGAACATATTTCGACGTCCCTTTGAATATTTTGGTGAGTTCGTCCTCTGCAATGTCCAGATCCACACCTTTAACAACTCCATAGCATATTGATATTTCATCCATTAATTGGCATCGCAACTCCATGTCCTTGATTCTTTGACATACAATTAATTTGACGGCGTATTCCATTGTTTGGAATTGAATAAGCACTTTATAGGGGCTTTTGTCCTTAATCCTCAATATGTCCTTAATGTTTTCAGCACGAAGTAATTTGGCCATTGCTATTTGTTTGGGCAGCTGATTCAAAGAGGTGACGCACACTTTAGTTGTTTTATTTCCATCACTATTTTCTTTCCCTACCCTCTCATTTGGTGTCAATAATACAGAATCATTTCTATTTAAACCTTTAGGTCTGCCTCTGCTCACCAAAATAAATTCATCCTCGGTACTATGATCATCCTCTCTTTCTTTCTTCTTCTCCCTACTTTGTAAATTCCCTTCAACATTTTTTTCACTTTCCATCACAGCTTCCATCGCACTGATATCACTACGCTGCTTCTCACATTTATCCAAAAGCTCTGAATCACTTAGGTCTTCATCGCTACTATCATCCATTTTAGCAATGTTTATAATATATATAACGTATTCCGCGGGTATTAGAAAATAATAGTAATCGCTCGGAGCAATAAGCACAACGCGTGCGCACAGCGCGAGGTCACGCGCGAACTGTGACTAACTCAATCTTAATGCTAAGAATTTAACTCAATTCAGGGTAATTTATATAATTATAAAATAAATTAAAAGCGAATAAATCATTGCCTTATAATAATTGGAAAACATGTCGGTCGCAGGATGTCAGAAATAATAATAATTGCCTAGAGCAACAGGCACCACTCCACGGTAATGTTATTAACAGTATATATACAGGATGTCATGTCATGTGCACACGGTTGTCCAAATGAAATAGAGATCTGGTTCCAAATAAAATTTTGTCTCACAGTTTCGGCGATATGATTATTTTTTATTTTTAAAGTAATAGGTCGGAAATTTGGACTAATACTGTAAAAATGTTAAACGAATATGGGTGTAGCTGCCATAATTATGTTTTTTATTTTAGTTAACTATTGCTGCATTTCATTAAAATTATTATTTCCTATAGATACCTTGTAAAAAAATTATAACAGGCTATCAAAGTTTCAGAAAGAGCTAAAAACAGAACAAAGTTCGACTTTGCATGATTAAAAAAAATATATTATTTAATTTTTTTACTCTATTTCATTTTTTACTCTATTTCATTTGAACAACCGTGTGCCTAACACTCTGTATATTAAAATTCTGTAGGCTTGTAGGTAATTATTTCAAGGACAGGGCCGAGTTACAATACTGTATAGATATCATTACCCACATTAAAAGATAATAACTTCAAAGAGACGACTGGTATACCAACTCGAGGCTCGCGTTAGGTGCTTGGTCGGGTTTGATGCAGAAAGCAGTGTCGCTAGAGAAAAGCTGTTGTTGTATTTCATTGTTCTTTATCTTAACGATGTGTATTATTGTTTTGACTCTACGGATGGCGTAGTGGTTTAAGTGGAAGCCTCACCGCTGCCGCCGCGCCATGTGCTGTGGGTTCGATCCCAAGACCAACAGACTGCAATGCAGAGGGTCTCGGGTCCAAACCCACGTCGCACACCTCTGACTTTCGGAAGTTATATGACTTTTCGAAATTATGTGCGTATTGATTGACAATTATCGCCTGCTCCGTGCCTCGGAGAGCACGTTAAGCCGTTGGTCCCGGCTGCCATGAACATCTATGGCAGTCGTTATTGAGAAGTCAGTGCCCTCTAATATCCTGACACTGGTCTAGCCTTAGGGTATCGTTAGCCTTCGGGTTGCGGAGTTCAGGTGGCAGCCGCTCCGTGTAAAAACTGATATCCAGTCAAATCGGGTTAGACTAGAAAGCCGACCCCAAGTGACTTGGGAATAATAAAGGCTAGGGGAGAAGAATTAGAGAAGGAATATACCTACTCTGAAAGCGATATTTGAGTGTTGTATCTAAGTATACTAATATTATAAAAAGAACCGATATAATTTTTTGTTTATTTATTTTTTCTACTCAGAAACTAATCAAACGATTTAAAAAATTCTTTCACCATTAGAAAGCTATATTATCGCCGAGTAACATAGGCTATATTTTATTTAAAAAGAAGTACTATTACTAACATAACCTAACCTATATAACGCGAGCGAAGCCGCGTGCAAAAGCTAGCTTTTATATTATTGAGATGGATTGATTACCTTATAAGGCAAGCGAGAAAAATGGTCTATAAATAATTAAGTCTACAATCGCTTGCCATCAGCTGAGAGGTTGTATGAATGTTATACACCTCAGGTTAATCAGAAATAACAATAAACAACGCGTATCAGGAATTCGGTTTTTATTAGATTGTAAATATTTTTTGTTTGAATGTTCCGCGTCATTTAAGTATCGCGAAAACCATTCAACATAGACCTTACTATTTACAATGACGGTTAGGTACCTAATGTCGTAGCGTGGCGCGTAGGTGTCAGCCGCCTGGGGCGGAAGTAAATTTATTTAGGTATTTCAATTTATAAGACTAATATACAGTCATTCTAAATAACTTTTCGGCAAGAACTCTCATCGTTATTGTGTATTGTACATCTACCTATTCTTCTCGTTCGTCATTAAATGGTTCAAATATTTACAAGATATTATTATATTACTTATTGTGAAATTTTGCCGCCCCCTAAAAGTGCCGCCCGGAGCGGGCCGCCCCTGCCGCCTTCACTGCGCTACGCTACTGTAGGTACTAGCTGGATGTATTTTATGAAAAACGATTATATAATTTCATTCTAAGGTTCTATTCAAAAATAGTTATTTGCTCTACTTTGGGTAATCCCCAGAGTACAGAGTGACACATAATAAAATAGTAACCTTGCACTATTATTAATTTAACGAAACGCAACAATAGGTACGTACTGCTATTTTAGTCGTTATTTGGTGAAAGGGTAGTTATTTCTCGGTCGAGTCGATATAAGCATAATGACGGTGAAGTGCCAATACCTTCTAAAGAACTGAATTTTTTCGAGAAATTCACTTTATAATCGTTTTGAATCTAAAGGCGTTATTTAGATTCAAAATGATTAAAAAGTGAATTTCCTGAAAAATGTCAGTTAGGAGGTAGGTATTGGTACTTCACCGTCGATAACTCTCCTTAAAAGTCTATTACTCTCACAATTTGTCTGTTATGTTTAAGACTATGTGGGTCTTTATGTTAGAAATATTGCCGATATGATGGAAATGAGAAATTCTAAACAAAAAATCTTGTCTATTGCTAGATTGCCAGGCACAATTGAAGACCATTGTGTTTATTGCCCGACCGCTGCCTTTCAAAAACAGTTTGTCCGACTCGGGAATCGAACAAACAACAAGTATGTAATCGGAGGCGGATTAATTGTCGGAAGCGCCCTAGGCAAGCACTTTATAAGCATTTAAGTCTTGACACCACCCTTTTCTTACAATTTAATTTAAGTACTTTTATTACCAAGAGACATTTACAATATATAATACATTATAATAACACTAATAAATTAATCTAATATATTTTTACAAACGTATTAATAAAGACAACACTACAATTCGATTAGAATTTCCAAAAACGCCCGCGTAACTGTTATTACGTACTTTTAAGTTTTTACTTCGAACGGGGATCCTCGATAACTGCCTATTCCTTATTATTTATCCTTGCGCGTGCGCCTTTTTTAGCCTCGCGCCCCTAGTTTGCCTTAAAGATAATCTGCCCCTTTATGTAATGAATACCACTATACCAAAGAGGTATATAATATAAAAATATCAGCCCTGTATTAAACTGTTCCACTGCTTAGCACGGGCCACTTCTCGGTGTAAGAATTTAATTGGCAAGTCAGAGGAGTCGTATTTTGGGATAGTGATGTGCGAGTCGAGTTATTTGATTCGAGTAACTCGAATCAAACCGTAAACGAGTCAACTCGGGTTCAGTTTTTAACAACTCGAATCAACTCGGTCGATCAGCCTCGAGTCGAACTGACTCGAGTTCCCCGAGTCCCCTCTTTTTCCCTACAGGAGACACCGATTCGAGTCAACTCGAGTTGCGACTCGTATCAGTAGCCATATCAAATCGAGTAACTCGAGTTTAAAAAAATGCGACTCGTCCCATCACTACTTTGGGATCGAACTCGAGACCCCTGCGTGGCATTCCAACGGTCCGCCACTAAACTATCGCTGTAGAAAAAAATAAATTACTTACCTGGGAATATGAAAGTGATCTGCTTCAATAGAGCGGCTGCTTGGATGTCATCAACTTCGTCATTAAAAATACTTCTGCTCAACATATTAGGGTTAATATCATTCATAATCCAACACGAACATGACTTAAACAACACGACAAAAGCGCACGAAAATATAACTGTGTCCACCATTGTTCTTACTTAAATGACTATTTATAGTTATTTATAACAATTAATAGTTCGTTGAGAATAAGTTAATGGCGACAACGAACTCGATGGATAAATAATGCGGAGAATTAATCTCTATTGTTTATATAGGAAATCGCGTTCTGTTGGAGTGTTGGGTAGAGGTCGCATTTCAGTAGCGCGGGCGGAGCGTTCTTGACGCTAAACCTATAATCACTACATTTTATAAAACAAAGTCCCTCGCCGCGTCTGTCTGTTTTCGAGATAAACTCAAAAACTACTGAACGCATTTTCATGCGGTTTTCACTAATAGACAGAGTGATTCATGAGGAAGGTTTAGGTGTATAATTTGTTAAGGTTTTGTACTACCCGTGCAAAGCCGGGGCAGGTCGCTAGTAGCAAATAAAATAATGCCTAGGTTACGCTGTGTTTCTCGTGAAGTCCAGGTCGGATTGATAAATAAATTGGTAAGGGGTTGAAATTAAACTTTCTTTTAAGTAGGATTTTATCGCGGTTTATTTCTATATTGCGATTTCTTAACTTAAATTAATAATAATTTGATAAGCTATACGTAAGTACAAGATTCGCTAGTGTCTAAGCTTTTAAATAGGGATTAAATATAACGACCACCAAAAATACTAATTGCGCAGCAAAATATGCTTACTAAAATATATCATAACGAGCACCTATACGCCTCAAATCACTGCATTCCGTCTCGGAAGGGTTAGGTTATGTTAGGTTCCTTCTTAAACCCACCCAAAAATAGGGCTCCGTCGACTTAGTATGATCTCTTTAAATATATTTTGCTGTGAAATTAGTATTTTTTTGCTGTGCAGTTAAATACTACCCTTTCTTAACTCACATTTGACTTTGACTTTGCTCGAATAGTTTTAAACTTAATCCGGGTTCTTAATTATGAGCCCGTCGTCCCGGCGCGACGGTCAGGTGAGTGACCCTGCACATAATTAAGGACACCGATTGGGCTCGAAACCAGTCGGGCAAACCCGAATAACTAATGTGAGTTTAACCTTTTATTAGATTAAATTATGATTATCACTCACATAAGCTTCTGTAATGATAAATGTGCCTCGATGTTTCAATTGCTTTTCAGCATGCTCCACCATGTTGTCGGGGAATAAGTAGACTGCTCGGATGGCGTAGTGGTTTAAGTGGTCGCCTCACCGCTACCACTGCGCCGAGTGTTGTGGGTTCGAATCCCACACGGGACAAAACTTTGTGTGATCCACAAATGGTTGTCCCGAGTCTGCGTGTTCTTTGTGTCCGTTGTTTGAATGTTTGTAAAGTGCCCGCGATACAGGAATTATTCCTAGTGCGGTACTTGTCTTAAAACAAGTGAGAAACGGTAATAAATTGCCATAAATCCGAGTTCGAAAAAATGGTTCAAGTAATATGCAAAGGTCACGTGATACCACGCGATATGCTGAGTCGAATGGCGTTGACCGCGAGTTTCTAGCTCTTACGGTTCTTGAGTTGAAAGTTGTATTACAGACAGACGGACGGACGGACAAAGCTGTTGTATAAGAGTTTTTTCGAACTTTAAAAAGGTATAATAGTTGTCAATCTGTAATGTTGCCGTTGTAAGGCAAAATTGTGGTCTCGTTTTCTCGCACGAAATTCTCAGTAGTTCCATGAATGTGCCGGCTCGAGCGGGGAAGGACTACTCTCTCACAGAATATCGACGTGAAATACCAGTATTCCTACTGTTGTGTTTCGTTCGGTGAGTGAGAGTACCGGAGGCCCAATAATCCTCTTTCTCCCTTCCCGCTCCTTCTCCTTCTCACTTCCTTTTTCTCTTCTTCCTTTCTTGTTGGCAACGCGCAAGTGATGCCTCTGGTGTTGCAGGCATCCATAGGCTACGGTAACCACTTACCATCAGTTGGGTCGTATGCAGATTTGCCACCTTAGTTGTATAAAAAAGATTGAGTCTGGTATGATGCCAAGTAGATGGCAATAAGCTCGTCTCCTGTGACGTGGGATATAAAATCATAGTTGGCGAAATGTGTGTAATACACCACCACAGACTATGATATGTAACATGATAGGTGTTTTAATAATGTAACAATTATTTTTCCATTAATTATTTACTTTTATGGCGTGTACGATTTCATGACGCATGCTTACGTCGTAAGCTAATGGATAGTTTAGCATCAGCTTATGAGTATAATTGGAAGCAGGTGGGTCGTGCCGACTCCTGAATTATCTGGTGCTCATCCCAGATTGTTAGGTCAGTTATTGGGTCCTGCTGGGTAAATCTCTGATGTAGTCACAGTTTCAGCGATCCAACCACAGTAGTGAGGAGGCAAACCGTAGAGGTTTTAGTTTAAACATAAAAAACTTTTTAACAAAAAAGAAACCAACTTCCAAAAACTCCCTATTAGCCCTAAAAAGTATAAAATAATACTAAATCGAATCTACTTAATCTTGAAAATCTAACCTATATAACCTAACCTACCTAACCTATAACAAAATTTAACAATTTTTGGAGTCTATTATGTGTGATTGCGTAAACAATGCATATTTATGCGAAAGCAGCGATTGCGTTTGATTTGCTGTCATTTTTTGAAGAGTTCCGTTGTCTGTCTCCGAAACCCATCATCAGATCTATATGAAATTTAAATGGGACCATTTCGGAATAAACCCCTTTCAAATAAAACATAATTTTGCAAACCGTCTATATTTGACGGAGTTATGCCCGACATACATAAAAAAAAAATACAAACATCCGAATTGAGAACCTCCTCCTTTTTTGGAATTCGGTTAAAAAGGCGTATTTCCCCACGTAAAAAAAGGTTTTATTAAGGGCTAGGGCTCTAGAAAAATAATGCATTTGTCGGGGGAGACGACAAAAATTTAAGTACTGGACACAAAGAACACCTCACACAGATTTGGAACAACTATTTGTGGATTATATAAAGTTTTGCTCGGCGAGGGGACCTCTATTATAATATCAGTAATTTCTTAAATTATGACTTTACTGAGTTACAATGTTAATTTTATGATGTTTATGATTACTACGATGCCCCTCGATAAATAGGCTATCCAACACTAAAATAATTTTTCAAATCGAACCAGTAGTTCCTGAGATTAGCGCGTTCAAACAAACAAACAAACTCTTCAACTTTATAATATTAGTATATGTAGATATAGTCTTAAGGCCCCCATATACGGAACGATTTGTCGTTACGATCCGTCGTTTCAAACCGATCGCAACGACGAATCGATGGTGTATGTCCAAATGGTTAACGATTTACTTGATTGAGGACGATATCGTGATCGCAACAGAAACCAATACAATCATGAATATCGTGACGATAGATCGAAGGTGTATGGCTCTTTGCGATCGACGATTCGATTTTGCCTCAGTCTCAGTCTGCCTAAACGAACGATGGCAACGACCAATCGTTTCGTGTGTTGAATGACAATTCGACGCGATGGATCGTAACGATTTTCTTCGGATCCATCGTTACGACGAATCGTTCCGTATATGAGGCCTTTATGTTTACGCGAATGTTATAGGTACATTGAAATTAAACTACTATAAACGCTTATGGTTTTACGCTTACGGTTGAAGTAAGGCTCAACAAATAAAATATGATAAGATAGGTATAAGAATTACCTACCAACTAATTTGCCAGCGTTAGATAGTAGATATGTTTTGAGTATAATGTTGTGCCAAGCAAAGTTGTCACCTTGAATATTTTTAACGGGATTAAATATAATGACCACCAAAAATATTATTTCGCAGCAAAATATGCTTACTAAAATAATATATCATACGCCTCAAATCACTGCATTCCGTCTCGGAACGGTTAGGTTATGTTAGGTTCCTTCTTAAACCCACTCAAAAATAGAATCGAATTATTTTGATCTCTTTAAATATATTTTGCTGTGCAATTTGGTGATCATTTGCTATTTTTGACTGTTATATTTTACTATATCTGGTGATAAGTTAAACATAAGCCATTTTTAATTACTGTCGAATTAAAAAGCCAATATTATTCAGTAACTAGATGTTGCCCACGGTTTGACTCGCGTAAATGTAGGTCAGGTCAGGTTTGGTTAGAGTATTACTTAAGGACTTTTTTCTGGATGAACGGCACCCCATGTCCTTTTCTGTTCGCCTAACAACGTGTAGGTATGCGAAATATGATGATTGGTTGAGTAGTTAAGGCGTGAAAGCGTAACAAATAAACTTACGTTCGCTTTTATAATATTGGAAGGATTAAAACGTTCGTTACTAGTTAACACATTGAGTGGCAGCGACACACCGGCGGCCAGACATAATTTATATAAACACCTTTACAATATCTTAACAGGATATCCCAAAACAATAAGCTACTAGGTATATTTTGACCGCGGCTTCGCTTGCGTAAATTTAGGATATGTCAATTTTCTATATCTCGGGCACAGTTGGTACTTTTTCTGGGTGAAAGGTATCCTAGGTACTTTTCAGTTCCTCTGACGTGTATGCGAAATTGCATGATGATCGGTTGAGTAGTTAACGCGTGAAAGCGTAACAAACAAACAAACATTCACATTCGCATTTGTAATATTAGTTAGGATTTAATATATCTTACACAACAGATATAAACAACCTGACTCTTAGCAAATATCACAAAATATTGTCGCATTTGGGAATCGAACCCACACCCCTTGGCGTAATAGTAAGCATTTAAAACTCTTCGTCATGCGCGCCTTTTTAAGAAATATTAGTATGAATGGCGCGTAAAACCTGGTTTATTTTCCTTATCTTCAAGAGTCCCCTGTGGATACTATCTTGGCACTATTAGCTTATCGTAACGGTAGCAAGGCACTTTGTTATACGAAGATAACTGTAACTGATAACTGCTGCACATGAGGTCTCGCATTCGAGTCCCGGGTCGAGCCAACAAAATCTTATTGGGTTTTTCTCTTAAGAAATATAAATATAGTCTAGTCTACCACTAGTCAGAAAGTGCGTTTCTGGTCAACTTTTTTCAGCAGTCTCGGAAAAATATGAACGAGGTGTCATTGGATTCGAAATGGCATGTAGAATATTTTTGAAAAAAAAACAAGTTTCGCTTGCAAAAATTGTAAAAATAATAAACAATTAACTAAAAAAACCAAGGGGTTTCGTTTTTGCAAATATCTTAAAAACTAATGGAGATTTTTCAAATCTAAAAAAAGATTTAAAAAGAGGAGAAAGTTTCCTAAAAAAATGTCTCGACTCCCGGAATTGTAGGACCAATATTTATAATTTTCCCAGAGTGATGAAAATACGGCCGAAAACGGGTACTCTGGCTTGCGCAAGCCACGCCTACTTCGGACACTTTATCAATAAAAATTATTTAAACGTATTAAATATAAAATTTAAAAAAGCACTTGTTGACTAGACTGTTAGGAAGTTGGCGGTGTTAGACACCCCCGTGCCTTGGAAAGCACGTATAAAGCCGTTGGTTCTGCGCCTGATCTCTCCCCAGTCCCCGGTTGTGTTGGATTGCCGTCGCATCGGATCATGAGTGGTAACAGGGAGTGCACTTGTGTTTATGCACACTCTTGTGCCGATGTCCGATGGCCGTTAAGATTGGCCGACGGTGGCCGGAATTCGGTCTTGAGGAGATTACCTATTATTATTATACAAAAGATATTTACAAAACCATTTTAACCAACACTTTGCACATACAACGTTGGCTTGATACGAAATGACACTTTTATAAAAAACATTTTATAAAAGTGTCATTTGGTTTCAAGTGGCCCTACATTTGACCAATTTCTAACATTCAAACCGCACATCAACAATCTTGTAAATCGCCTGCGGAAATTAATTTACATCTTTAAGACGCTTCGCGACGTAGCTGATAAACAAATCATCAAAAGTATCTACCAAGCTGTTTGTCAGTCATTAACTGATTACTGCATCACTTCTTGGGGTGGAGCAGCAAAGTCACACGTTATTGAAATTGAAAGGGCTCAGCGAGCAATCCTTAAGGTGGGAGCTGGCTTTCCATTCAGACATCCAACGGAAGAACTGTACAAATATTGGGATATCCTAACGGTTCGAAAATCCTTCATACTGCGCACAATCCTCAAACAACATTCGGTGATACGATATGACCCAAATCTTCGGAAAGACAAACGCCGCAAAGATCAGGTATGTGAAAAGCCTAAAATTAATACATCCCTTGCAAGAAAATTCTTCTCCTTCATGGGCCCCTATCTTTATAACAAATTAAATCGTATATTAAATATTTACTCCCTTACCAATAAAAAATGCAAAGTTACTGTCACTAATTATCTAAAAACCCTTAACTATGAAGAAACCGAACGCACGCTGACAATTATGCAATGAGCTCTGTTACCAGTTTTAGTATCGACACCAGTTAGTTCTATTCAACTTACCCTTTGCTTGTTCATAATGCATCTCCATTCTCGCACACACACAACACTGTACAAATACCTTTATCTATTTATTTATTTATTTCTTAATTACTTTTACACATATAACACACTCTGGCAAAAGTCACTAATTATCTTTAAGTTTTTATTTTTAGTTTTCAATGTACCATATGTAAAAACCTACTAAAAGGAAATATGTTTATTTTTATCCTCTTAAACGATAAATAAAAATGTCCAGTACCAGTACAATAACCCCTGAGTTCTAGCGACGGGAGGGCCCCAGAGAACCAGTAATTCAGATTTGTACGCAAATCAGCAGCTGGCTCTGGTCTCTCACAACGTTAGCAATTAAGTGTTACCAAGTGTAAGACCTAAATTTTAATAATGTTGTTGTGAAGAGAGAATAAAGAATTATTATTATTATTATTTTCCGTCTTCTGTTCTCTATTGATTTTATATCTACAGGTCAAATAAATTTAACAAACAATGTCGGCCTCGACGGCATAGTGGTCAGTGTAACCGACTGCCACGCCTGAGGTTGCGGGTTCGATCCCCGCACAAGTCAAACTTTATGTGCATGAACATGGATGTTTGTTTTGGTCTGAGTGTTTCTATGTATAATATGTATGTATGTTTATCCATTGTCTAGTACCCGTAGTACATGCTCTGCTTAGTTGGGGCTAGATGGTGTTGTGTGTATGTGGTAGAATATTATATTATATAAAAGATGTAAGTAATGACCTTTACTGTAGTTTTTGTGATACCTATCTGAATAAAATATTACCATGGAAATCCTCTGTACGCTAATTATCGATTATTTGATTACCGTCAACCCGTATACCTAATTGATCGAGTTATTATTCAGAAAATTTCGGTCATTAACAATTGGAACATAACTTTGAATTTATCTCCATGAAGGACAAATTAATAAGGGCAATTTTTTTATCCACGATTGTTTATATATATGGTTTTCAAAGTTGTTTTTTGTTAGAAGGTAGGTATATCATATTCTGAAAGGTATTGGTATAAATATATTATTTGTAAAGATTTACAACTTAGATTGACTGCATGAATGACGGGCTCAGTCGCAGAATGTCCACTGTGCAAAATGTCCTTTTTGTAAAATGTCCCTTGTTTCCAAATCCTTGGTAACGTTAAAAAAAACGGAGCAAGTCCGCATTACATTTGCGTATGGAGGGCTCCATGGTTATAGATTATGCAGATAGGTATATAGAATATAATATATCTATAGGATTTTGTATGTTATTATTTTTATTGATTGCATTTAATTTTGATAAGTAGGTATTAAATATTGCGAAAATAAATCTTACGTCCGCAATGGCGTAGTGGTTAGTGTAACCGACTACCACGCCTGAGGTCGTGGGTTCGATTCCCGCACAAGTCAAACATTTGTGTGCATGAACATGGATGTTTGTCTTGGTCTGGGTGTTTCTATGTATAATATGTATTTATTTACAAAAAAGAAATATATATTTATGTTTATCCATTCTCTAGTACCCATAGTACAAGCTCTGCTTAGTTTGGGCTAGATGGTGTTGTGTGTATGTGATAGAATATTATTATAATTATTATCTAGCAAACTATTATTACCTAATTATTAATTAATTGTAGTATTTGTGATTGTACGAGCAAACCAGTACATATTAATAGTTACAGTTTTATGCTAATATCGACGAGCAGCGAAACACATAATTATTATCTATACTAATATTACAACTTGATCATAAACACTTCATTAAAAACAAAAAAAAAGAAAGGGGCAGGTCGGATTCTAATTCCTGATACTTTCTTAGGGATTATTAAGGGGGTCAACATTTTGTTATTTTTTGCGTTGGAGGCACCATTTCTGAGAAATTGATATTCTAAAAAAAAAATAAAGCATGGAAGCGTGACGATGACGCGAGTTCTATGATTTTTGTTCACCCAAGAAGTGCTCAACGCGCCTAAAGAAGTTTCACTTCGAAAAGTTAATCTCTCGTGTATCAGATAGAGAATGATAGTGTAAGTCCAGAAAGCTAACCACATATCTATGTAAACGTAGCATTTGGTCAGAAATAAAACAAAGTCATTATTCGAAAACATACTGTAATATATGTATACTTCTTAATTCCTGTTAAATTTATACATCATGGTCCAGACATCTTTTATAAACTTTATATAATATCTATTTACAGAATCAAAAATATTTCCAAACTTTGCTTACATTAACACATCATGCAATTATCTTTATAAAATAACAAAAATAATAAAGTTGAACTTAAAGAGAACATTTCAACCATCGAGAATAAAAAACATGTAAAATGGAGATTCCAAAATAAAGGATACAACCTGGAAAACAGATAACGCATGAAGTTAATAAAAAAAAGAATCATAGAAAGCATAGACCATAAAAAATTTAAAAATCAGTTATTGCTTGGAATGGAACCTCATTTCATAAATAATATCTTTATATTGTCTCAAGACATAAAAAATGTAAATAGTTGAAATTCGAACATTATTTTCATTTAACAACAGTTAAGACCATTCTAGTCTATTTTCACGAGAAATTCTTCGATCTCGAGTTTCTGCCTCATGATTGCAGATAGCACCACCTCCGTACTGCAGACTACATTCAGAGTCTTATCAGACTGCAGTAGATAATACACTAGATGCAAGTCATTCGGTACAGTCAGTACTAGGTAGCTGTACGGTTTCTGGTTGTGCATATCTTGTATAGAAACATAAGACCTCCGATTCTTCTCTACTTTACCTCCACATAACTCTATCATCTCAGTCAAGGCACCTCTTGAAGGCTTCACGCACGGTGTGAGGAAGAAGGTGATACCGTCGAATAGTTTCTTCCTCTGTTCACCGCATAGTAATACTTCTGATATGTCGCATTTGAACATTTTGTTGAAGGTTTCGTCTCGGAGGCCGTGCTTGGCCTCGTCGGCGAACTTGTTGAGTCGCTGGCTGTCGTGCACCCACTCCGGGGAGAGCAGGTGCTTGACAGTGACGAGGCAGCTGACTAGCTTGCACGTGCGCACCAGTTTCTCCATCACGAGGTGCGTCGCTTCAGCCGCGTGGGTGACTACTAAGCCACCGAGTTGCCTGTAAGTAAAACGTTTTCATTAGTATTATTATTAATATCAGCGCTGTATATAAAATGGCCACTGCCATGGGTGTTATGCCATAAGTCCACCACGCAGGTCCAGTGTGGGTTGGCAGACTTTCCGAAGTTTGTCAACCCACATTGGACCAGCGTCTTCGAGAACATTATAGAGCAGACATGCAGGTTTTTTAACAATGTTTTCCTTCATTCATAAAGCGAGCTATAATATACGCTGGCGGGGAGGCGAGGCGAGGCGACACTACAGAGAGAGGCGGGTACGTACCGCACTACCGCGGCGAGCTTGTTGGTGTCGGGGGGCGGCAGCGCGGAGAACAGTACACGTGGTGCGAGGTGCAGCGGCGGCGGGCACGGCGGCGGCGCGGGCGGGAGATGCGGGGGCGGGGAGGCGAGGCGCGCTCGCTTGGCGCGGCGCCCGCCGGCCGCCACGGCCGCAGCCGCCGCCGACCGCTTAGCGCGCTCGTGCGACTCCTGCGTTATGTTGATCGGCATCTTCCACGCATCTACACAGATACAATTACATTTTTCGTTATTAACATCGATTTGAAATGCTACAGAGGCTCAGTCGCAAAAGGATAGATCGCTATCCATTTCTCAGAATGTGCCCCTTTCGAAAAATAGGGAAAGCTTTAGACATTTTGCGAAGATCCGTAGCATTTCAATCGAATTTAATTCGAAGACGAAATAACATCGTAACATGGAAAAACCAACATGCACGCATTAGACTTTCTCTAGGCATTCGATTCACTAATCATAAAATGTTAGTACACAAACATAGTGACGTTGTCATTTGCGATTCATAAGTGAGAGAACATTAAAGCATTGTGAACTAGATCTCAAATATAGCATTTAACATTTGTAATTTCATGTACCCCATTTACTAGAGTAAAGCCGGCGTACCTCAAGGTACTCTTCTCGTGTCTGTTTAAAGGCCAGATTCAGAAATCCCAAGTCTATTATAGTATAATGCTTTACTGTTAATAAAAATGAAACGTTTACTTACTCATCAAATGTGACACTAAACTATAATCCATCCGGAACGGACTTGTCAAGTTGAACTGTTGGTACTTTGCATTCTCAATCTGTAAACAAATAATACTATTATGCAGCATAAATCATGTAATTACATTTAAATTTCTTTAAATTATTTTAGGTCAAACTTTCTTGTTTAAACGGGATCATTTGAAATAAAGTCATAATAATGACTTACCTGTGATAATGCGCTCATGTTCCCTAAGAGTAGATCTGTGAGCCAGGCGGCGGTGACGACAGGAATACCCCACTCTCTAGCCCGACGATACTTGTTGCCCTCGGCGCGCTTGCAGATTAGTACCGTGTTATCCCGGGTCATGTAGGGTGTTAACTGTAATAAAATATAAGAAAGTTAAGTTTAGCTATGAGCACACAAAATATTGGTAGAAACTTCTAGATGTTTATATATTGAATGAGTCATCAAATTATTGACCGCTCCCGCCTGCATTACATACCAATAATTTAATACATATTGCTTAACCCAACAGAAGATGCAGCGAGTACCACGGCGGTGCCACGCCGCACCGCAGCATCGTGTCCGACAGCCAGCGCTTATAGGTAGGTGGGTGAGTGGCAGTAGGCAGTGAGTAGTAAACAGTAACCTTGGCGCCGATGTGCTCGATGCAGAAGGTGACGCGGTCGCGCTCGTCGTCGCGCCAGCCGGAGATGGCGGCGCGGTGGTGGCGCGCGGGGCGGTCGCGCGGCGCGTACATGCTCGGCAGGTGCAGCGCGTGCCACGGCGGCGCCACCCCGCGCCGCAGCATCGCGTCCGACAGCCAGTACGCTGTCACGCAGCGCTTCGCGTCACGAAGCGCCTGATATACACAATAATAATAAATAAACAAAAAAGGGCAGTATTTTATTAGTAAACTACTAAACAAGATTGGCAAAACT
This sequence comes from Catocala sponsa, assembly GCA_963564715.1. Classification (NCBI taxonomy): domain Eukaryota; kingdom Metazoa; phylum Arthropoda; class Insecta; order Lepidoptera; family Erebidae; genus Catocala; species Catocala sponsa. The sequence continues at coordinate 23,003,129 of OY751343.1, read as the reverse complement.
AGCAATTTTATTCTAGATCTTATTTGTCAGCTACGACGAGATACACCAGACTATGTCAAATAAAAATTTGAAAGAAGAATCTTCTTTGATTTCACCTATGCCTTTTGATACACTACCTATTCATATTCTTCCAAATTAATTAGAACTACTACTAACAGGCGACACAAGTTAATGTATTTCGGGAATTATTAACAGGATTTGTATCACATTATCAAAACACATGCCGAGATACTAGCAAACAAAAGTGCCGCTGTTTGGGATACCTCAAGGTAGTATCCTAGGACCTTTGTTATTAGATCCTAGTATTACTATCTTGGACTACAGCTTACGGGTTTGATTTTTAGGGTTCAATTCCGTGCATCGCGACTTATCGCAGTCGCGCACTGCTGATGCGACAATAGCAGTATAGTCAGAATATGAAAATGTATGGCGACGTTTCCGAGGTCTGCGACAGACGCGCGCGGTCGATGGCTGACGTAGACCATGCGTGTCTCAACATGCATAGTATTTTCATGAATTTTACGGAGCAAGCAAGTCTGAGAACGCAGGAGAAAGCTTTTCAACGAGAGAAGCTGAAATTCTAAAGCGGCGACATACATTTTCATACTGACTATTGTCGCATCAGCCGCACGCGATCCATCACGCGCGGCTGCGATCAGTCGCGATGCACGAAATTGAACCTTTACACAACAAAACAGGTCTAACGTGCTGGTAGCCTTAGGCGTTTTAACCTATATTTGGGATGAGATTTTTACGGAGGTGCCTCCTGAACTGCGACCAATCCATGAATTCTAGGTACTGCATTTATTTAGGTGCCTCCTCAACAGTACTATCTAGTATTCATGGATTGGTCGTGATAGATGTAAAACTAATATATCCAGATTACCTGCATGACCACGCCATGTTTCTGCGTCTCGCACAGCACGTGCGTGACGCGCGCGCAGTAGACTGGCTCGAGCTCGCCGCCGCGCCGCTGTATGGCCTCGCCCCAGCGGGACACGCGCTCCGGACCCCATGACTGTGGGTACTCCACCTGGATACATGGACACATTAATTGTTTGTTGTATGGTATACTATTTTGTATCACAACGGTGGCTAACGAGCGTACCGACCGCCTGATGGTAAGCGGTTATCGAAGGCTATGGATGGTTTTAGTATCAGGAGCATCATTGCCTTGTAGACCCTTTAGAAACCTATTTATCACTGTAGCGACAACATTATTACACGTATTCCGATAGAGCACATCTTAAGATAAGTTAAAAATGCACACGCATGCAAATGTATACACTCGCCACACTAGTATATAAGCTTTACTTTTACTGAAATTAAACAGACTATAACACCATCTGAGTCTCGTTATTCCTATTGCCAAAACATAGGCAAACACCTTACGAGTGGCATTTTAGGAAGATTGGTGGGTTACAATTATCTTGCGTATAGTTTTAGGTAGATAGAGAAGTTGATGTGTGACAAGTTGACAACTTACAAATAGTTAACTTACAAAGATGCTCAGCCTATGTATGTTATTATACCAGAACTCTATAAATAATTAAAGCAAATTTGAAAAAAAAGTAAATAATTTGTTAATCTAAGTAACGTTAGAGTAATAATCAGATTTAGTTTTTATTTTAATTATATTACAGACTATAGTTGAAAATCAAAGGCAATTTATGATCTGAATAAACCGTTTAAGTATTACAATAAAATATACTTACTATATGAAACACACAGCCCAACAAAAACAGATCAGGCGGAAGCTTTAAATTCGGATTGTGTCCGTAGAACTGCGCGCGCGCCGGCGGCGGGCGAGCGGGCGGCGCGTACACCTTGTGGTGCGCGTGCGCGTGCGCATGCGCGTGGTGCTGCAGTAATAACCGCGGGGCGGCCGCCGGCGGCGCGGGGCGCGCATGCGCCGCCGTCATGAGCCGCAGCGTGCCGGCCGCCGACGGCTCGTGCTCTGCCCCCCCACTCCCTCCCTGCAGGCGGATGCTCAGCATGTTGGCGAGCGCAGTCTTCGTCTTCGGGTTCACTAGCAGAGCGTTGCCTGCAACACATGTGTTCTCAACTATGTGGGGAGAACGTTCTGATAATTATTCTATCTATTTTTAATATGCATAAATATTAATAAATACATATTCAACAATTTTTTGCTTTATTCGTACCCTAAAATACATATCACCACAAAAATGGACACATTCACAATCAGACTGCGTCAATTGACAGATTATTGAGTCGCAACAGCACACCGGCAACCAGACATTAATTATGTTTAGCATACCAAGACTACCGAAATACCTGTACATTAGGTTGGTGCATTGGGTTAGCATAGTGCTTGTACCATAATTAGTCAAAACCATTGTTATACAAAAGAGAGATCCTTACCCAGCAGTGAGACAGTTTATAAACATATCTAATACTATTCAATGATATAATAATAATATCAACCCTGTATTAAACTGTCCCACTGCTGGACACGGGCCTCTTCTTAGTGTGAGAAGGGTTAGGCCATAGTCCACCACGCTGGCCCAGTACGGGTATATCTTCGAGAACAGTATGGAGAACTCGCAGACATGTAGGTTTTCTTACAATGTTTTCCTTTATTGTTAAAGCGATCGATATATGAAGGGTTAAATAAAAATACTTATAACCTATGTCTTCTTCTCATTATACTTGATAACTTTTGTTAAAACATTGCAAGCGCTTCTCATTTGCACTACGGTGTGTCGTTTATTTACGTCGCTGCTTTCTTTTGCGACCGTAAGTATTTATGCGATAAGAACAAATTTAATATTAATTTGTATTTTTGTATGAAATAATTAAATAATGAATCATAAAAAGAAGTATAATAGGGAATATGCATGTATTTTTTTAATTTTTGACTCGTTTCTACTAGTTATAAAATTACCAAAAATAAATATAACATATCCAAAATATAAACCATTAGACTAAAAAAAATATATTCAAATCACTATCACTGTCGGACGACTTAAACGCTCCATTTTGGCGCGCTTATTCTGTGACGTCAGATTACACACGTTCGATGTCAACAACGAAGTAATTGGTTCACAAAGATACTAAAAGATAAAAAAGTGAGTGATAAAATCAACTTATTACCATAGAAAAGCCCAGAAAACCTTTTCTATACATATAATAAAATCGTAGGAAAGTCAAAACTGTACATTGAATATTTTTTAAAAGAATACTTGAGGCGTGATCTACAATCGATATCGAAGCCAAAAATATAGTTTTTAGAATGTTTGTCTGTTTTTCTGTATTTCTGTATGTATGTCCGGGCTAAACTCAAAAAGTACTGCATGGATTTATTTCAAATTTTGCATGAATATTACTAACAGGTCGGGTCAACATATAGGCTACATATTATCACGCTATCACCTACGGGGGAGGAGCTGTGAATCTTTATTTTTCTTACGCATTCTGTGACAGCGTGTAATCTAACGACGCATATTTAAATGTTGTTTTTGAGTAAGCCATGCTATTATCTAGCTTTGCACTATAAAAACTACGCCATTTAAGTAACTTGGGCAGAGAATTAAATAATAAGAACGGAAAACGGTCTAAGAACAAGAATTTATTTACTATCGGTTCCGTGCTACCATAGTACCATCGGCCATGAAAGTGGTCAACCAATTTTGACAAAAGTTTCTGTATGATCTAATTAACTATCGCTAAGGTTGACACATGGCATGACGTGAATATAATCCTATCCTAACTAATATTATAAAAGCGAAAATGAGTTTGTTTGTTTGTTTGTTACCTTTTCACGCCTAAACCACTGAACCGATCATCCTGAAATTTTGCATATACGTTGACAGGTGTACAGAAACGGACATAGGCTACCTTTCATCCCGAAAAAAAGTACTGGTACCGAGAAAAACAATAACGTTTTTATGATAATAGATGGCGCCACGTGTCTTTCGAATCATGATTAAATTATATTATTACAAGCAGAGTACGACCCGAATTGACTGTCAAATTCTAAATTAACGCGAGCGAAGCCGCGGGCAAAAGCTAGTTATAAATATTGTGTCGTTCCTATGTGCCAAAATAACATAAAAACTGCACCTGACAAAGTATATTTCCTTATGCCCAAAGATGCAAGTATTAGGAAAAAGCGGTGCTAGGCGATGAGAAGAGACAATGTATCGTGTGAGCACTTTGTACTGTTGTGAAGATCATTTTAACATAAGTAAGGACATTGAAATAGTGATAAGATACATAATATAAGAGTCATTTTTGCTATTACCTACACATACTTGTTTTGTTTATAAAACTCGACGAAAACATAACCTAGTTTACGAAAAGTTCGTAAAGATATATTCATTAATTCATAAGTAATACTCTTATGGATAAATACTAAATATATATAATAGATAATGGATAAATATGTCATTTATCCATATTTATCTATAAATGAAAACATGTAACTTATTAGAAATTACTATTATTATATTACAATCTGGATTAGATGCGTAATACTATCATAAAGGCGTCTATTTTAGGAAGATTATCTGATTGTGCTTTAACAAAACCGCATTCAGTCATTGTATTAAGTCTTTCTTCACAAGGATTTAATACTTTAACACAGAAAACTAATAACTTAATATGAAACAACCGCGAAACAATACAATTAATCACCAGAAACCATACAAACAACTTTTTTACAGAAGACGTCGAGTGTAAAATGACGTCACGTTTTGTTCCACCAATAGCGTTGCGTTTTGGAAATTTGCGAGGGAATTTCATAAAAGCCACTTTTTGATGATTAAATTTCACTATTAAATTACGATAAATTTTAAAAATAATTGTTTAGGTATGTTTTTTGAGCAATAAAGATTACCAATAATAATATTTTGTCCATTTTGGCGTCACGTGCATATTGTCTATTAAGTAAGTAGAATTTTATGTTATTCAAAATCTAAAAGCTAACCAAACATAATTTGTATCTCGAGGGTGACATAATCATTGTGATTAAACCCTCTATAATAAATAAAGATAAAAAAAAGAACATAATTTGTAAGCTTTTCAAATCTGATAGAAAACCCCTAGGCATTGTCAAAGAACGGTGAAAAAAGGGCGTACGATACATTATGTGACGTAATCACTATTTCAATGCTTGCGTGCAAGGGATACAACGATATAACCCCACAACTCTTACTTTATATCAAACCGAAATATAAAATTATCACTGTCTCAGTTTTGCAACTAATTCTAATGCTGTTTTCAGAACAAGGTATTTTTAATGCTATTTGCTAGTATATAGTGATAATGTACGAGTCATACATCGTACATACACGCGCGCCTCTTTTACATCAGCATTTTTACGTCGCCTCATATAAATTGTGTAAATCAACACCAGTGCGCGATCATACCGATCACCTTGTTTACAGCAAATAAAGATTAAAAAAAAAAATACTTCATAATCAGCGGTACTCATTTATAGTAATTATCGTATCAAACATATTATCATAAGTTACGTGGTAGTTAAGTGACCAATAAATCGCATCTCATTTTCACTATCAGTGATCTTTCATTTCAAACAACAAAGTCGTGTGCGACCCATTCAGCAGCGCATACAGATAATATAACAAAGAACAAAGTTCCCCGCCGTGCCCATCTGTCTGTTCGCGATAAACTCAAAAACTACTGCACGGATTTCATGCGGTTTGTATACTTGCGTATAAAACAAAGAAATCGAACCTATTATATTTCCGTCATAAGGAGAAAAGATGCATCAGCCAAATAACCAGATAATGCCGCCAGACAGACAGACAGACGGACGGACGGACGGACGGACGGACGGACGGACGTCTGTCTGTCTGGCGGCATTATCTGGTTATTTCTATCACTTATTATTTAGAATTTTATAAATTTGCACATCTGACAAGGTAGGATATGGCCTGGACTCTTGTTAATCTTAAGATCTAATGTACAACCCATGTTCATGCAAATAAATGTTTATGATTATGATAAGAATAAATCAATGTTTACTTTGCTGTTGGTCCGGCGTGGTGGGTGTGAGCAGAGCGGCGTCTACTGGCTGTTCGGCGAGTGGCGCTCCGCCCACCACATGTTGCGTCACTCCTGGCGACACCTGGGGACGAAGGAGCGTAATAAAATAAACATTTGTGTTGAAGAAATACTGTATTATTTATTTATTTAGGAGCACAAAACAATGCAATCAATGATGCATCCCACTACGTTAAAAAAAATCTCCCAAACTAGGCTAGGCAAGTATTTTAGGCAACAAAGATCTCTTCGAAAGCCTTTTTGAGAGGTATTGAGAACTTTTGATAGAAAACCCCAATAAAACCTTTTGTTGGTATGACCAAGGATTCTACACCACGACCACATGCACAGAAGTCGCTTTAACCAGCGGTGCAACCGAGACAGTCAACACGATATGACGTCATTCGACATATATGCACAGTACTGCTCTCCACTAACTAAAAAACGTAGTTATATGGAACACAGAGCAGCGATAGCTCAGTGGGGAGACCAACAGACTGCAATGCACAAGGTCTCGGGTTCGAACCCACGTCGCGCACCTCTGACTTTCGGAAGTTATATGACTTTTTATGTGCGTATTGATTGACAATTATCGCCTGCTCCGTGCCTCGGAGAGCACGTTAAGCCGTTGGTCCCGGCTGCCATGACCATCTATGGCAGTCGTTATTGGGAGAGTGTCGACACAGATCCTACTGGGTCGAAGTGTCGCCGGTCTGCACTGACTGGCCCCCACATAAGATAAGATAAGATATATATGGAACACATACGGTTTAACGTTTTTTTAGTTAGATGACACTTTAACGATGAAGGAAAACATCGTGAAGAAACCTGCATGTCTGAGAGTTCTCCATAATGTTCTTGGAGATATGTAATCTGCCAACCCGGGCTACTATGGCCTAACCCTTCTCCCACTGAGAAGAGGCCCGTGTCCAGCAGTGGGACAGTTTAATACAGAGCTGATATTATTGTTTATCTTATCACAGGTAGAAAAATACCTGTGGTAAGAGAATAGGTCCAACCTCAAGAGGCCCTTCGACAGTTTTAATCTTAAGTGAGATGGAACACCTACGGTGGCACTAGCCGCAGCAGGGTAAGACTATTGCTACGTATGTACTCTAATTCGTCTGGACTATATGGATGGGTGTTTGATGAACCGGTATATTGGTAACTATGGATGGAAAACGGCGTCTGCCCTGAATACGCTAATAGCATCAATCGGATGGGCAGACGGTGACTCGCCAACTCACTAGATAGGGCCTCTGAATAGCCACCATAGGCATACAAGCCAGCAGCAGAGGACAACACCGGTGCGAGCGGCTAGGGGTGTTGAGCGGTGCGGCGCTGGTTTCACCATCATGGATCTCGTGACAACGGAGACCCGGCTCCGTTTTCCCCGTAGTTATGCTCTTGAAAATGACACTTCCACCCCCAAGCATGTAGCTCTAGCGCCCTACCTCTGACCGGCCGACCAAGGCAAGCCAGAGTTGAGAGTCCTACGGGCACTCTTGAAGTTCCACCCCAGCCAACCAGTAAAGGCAAGCCGAGGACGAGGCCCTAACCGACTCTCTGAGGCATTCAGGACCGCACTGTCGCCAGTCACATTCAGCTCACCACAAGCTGCCATGCGGTTTGTGCGCTTTTATTTAAACTGGTGATTGGATCTGGAATCTGGGTTATTGTTTATATCACGAAGTGAAGGTGGTATTTAAAAAGCTAGTGTACTGGTGCCCTCCGATATCGCGTTAGTCTCATGAGGAGAGAACGACTGTCCCAGATTATTATTTTTATTATACTGACCACTTGTTTGTGGTGATGTGCGACGTGGTCCCTTTGCGCCTGCAACTGCTGTAAGCGCTGGTAATGCTGCTGCCGTTGTAGCTGCAGCTGCTGAATTTGCGTCTCCACTCCGCCCCCCGCACCGGGCGAAGCACCGACTGGACTCGCCACACCGGGTGCTCCTACTGCAAGTAAAGAAATGAAGATAGTTAATTTTTTTATGGTTTGGTTAAGGGGTCCGTATTAACGTTCGCACGAGGGGTTCACATGTTAAAAATTACACGGAAGCTATACTACAGATTACACTACCCTAGTACCTACTTGTCTAGAGGTAAGAGAGGCTGGTCAACTGTCATACAGGCTTCTACCTAGTACGGAAACCAGTCTCTCACACAGATTATCATTTCTGGAGTTGTATATCTAGGTTAAAATTGATTTCTCTATTTTCTGTGAAGAATTATTATTATTATTAGTTACGTAAGAGGTCATGAAAGCTAACATTCACGTAAGAGGTAATTAAATTTTTTTTTAAATTTCTATTTCACATACATAAGTACTTATATACAGGGATGGAGGCATCCTTTTAAATATAAAATGATACCTGTAACACAGGTATAATTTTATACTTAAAAGGATACCAAGATAATGAAGGGTAGCATTCACACAAGAGGTAATGATAGTTAACTTTCACGTAAGAGGTAATAAAAGGTAACATTCACACAAGAGGCAATGATAAGTCAAACAATTTTGTGTAACTCTTTCTTTATGTCTAAAAACCAGATGTAATGGTGTCTATTTTTTGCTATTAACTTGTTGTTTAGATGTTTTCTTCTATTATTTACACTTTATCCTGCTATCTGTGGAAACTTTTAATTGGCCTTCTTTTGCTTCCGGCCACGTGGTTCGACCGCATGGTTCGATCAATCGGACTACGTGAACTTTTTTTTCTAGTTGGTTCGTTTTTAGAATCTTACCAGGCGAACTACTAAACCTTAGGACCACGTAGTTCGACTCCATAGTCGAACCACGATGACGAGTTCACCTGGTTCGATTCATTGAATTATAAAGGAATCCCAAGTTTTCATAGTCCGACTACCGACCTCTATGCTATAATAGGTTATCAAATCTCCTTAGAATGTAATAATTCAATTATAGAAAGTAATGTAAGATAAAATAAGAAATAGTGTGATTAGAGAGAGATGCGGCATGAAAGTGGATATACATAGTTACAAGAATAGAAAAGGGTATGTTAAGCTGGTTTGGACATGTAGAAAGAATGGACGAGGAAAGACTGACTAAGAAAGTTTGTTTATAAGGCTAGTGTGAATGGAACAGTCGCAAGAGGAAAACCTAGGCGAACGTTTCTCGACCAGATCGGAGGCGTTCTGGACAAAGGCCAGGTTAAGAGCTCCTTGAACCGACGGGCGTGTATGAGGAATGTGATGAAAGTGAATGAAGCCAGAGAAGTGTGTCAGGATCGTAGCAAATGGAAATCCGTAGTCTCTGCCTACCTCTGGGAAACAGGCGTGAATCTATGTATGTATGTAGAAAGTAATGTCAATGATAGAATCAGATATTTTCCTTTAGCTTACGATACCTATTCAATGTGTATTGAATATAATTATGTCGCAAGAAGAATTATTATATATTCATCGCAAACGCGGAATTGTACTATTATATAATGGTCACCAGTTTTACCGCAATAAATGTTTTAAAAACGGTTCATGTTTGTGGATTTGTCGTAATAAAAAGGTTGAGAAATGTCGTGGATCTATAACTATAAAAGTAAGTGATACCTAAGTGAGTCTATTGTGATAGTCTATGTAAATAAATGTGGTATATGTATAATAATAATAATATAAAATAATGTCCTCTAGACCAAATTTCGGTCACGGCGGCCAATCTTAACGGCGACTGGCCATCGGCGCAGGAGATGTTATAGTGCACAAATGTGTGCGCAAACAAAGTTGCACTCTCTGTTCCTTAACTCTCATGATCCGATGAGACGATTAATCCGACACGACCGAAGAGAGATCAGGCGCAGGATCAAAGGCTTTACGTGCTATCCGAGGCACGGGTGTGTCTAACACCGCCAACTTCCTAACTCCGGGCTCGTATTGAGATTTCTTAACAGGAAAACCCAATAACTTTTTGTTGGCCCGACCCGGGATTCGAACCCAAGACCTCATGCACAGCAGTCGCATTCACTACCGCTGCGCCAGGGAGGCATATTGTGTATATGTATCTTGTGTATATAAACGTATGATTGACAGAAAAACAAGCAATTTTTTCTGACTACTAATATAACTTCATGCGATGTTATTTACGAGTATGCATATTTTTCTTTAACAGGATTCACTGATTACTAATACAAACGATCACTCCTGTGTTCTTGACTTTACTAAAAATGATATCGACAAACAGCTCTATTTGATGAAAAAGGCTGCTTCAGAGAGCTTAGCACCAATGAAAAGTATATATGACGATCACGTAATACCTCTAATAAACTCAGGCATAGATTTAATCATTAAAATACCGACATATAGTTCACTAAAAAGTAGTCTTTTCAATAACCGAAAAAATACACACAATGTACCAAAGTTAATTTTTGAAGACCCTATGCAGGTAGAGGTTTCGCCGGAACTTGAAGAGTTTATATTGGGGGACTATTATCAAGATGAAACGCGCATCATTGCATTTTGTTCCGAAGAAGCGAGAAAAAAGATATCCACAATTAAAGTTTTCTTTGGAGACGGAACATTTCACAGCTGCCCACCGCCATTTCAACAGTCATATGTCATACATGGTGATGTGGGTTCTTCCCTGAATAGCTTAAACGTAGTTCCATTGATTTACGTATTAATGTCTAACCAAAAAACTGAAAGCTATGTAGCATTACTAGAGATGATTTTGATCGCAGTTACCTGGATTCAATGCCATACGATTTATGACCGACTACGAGGCTGCGACAATAAAGGCTATAGAAACAGTTTTGGCACAAGCTGTAGTGAAAGGCTGCTTCTATCATTATGCGAAAGCTCTGTGGAGATATGCGCATAGGTGTAAAATCACGAAAGCTCCAAGCCAGAAGCGAGTTGTAGCTGTGGCCACAATGCTAGCCTTATTACCTTCTCATTTAATAAGAAATGGTTGGCAATATGTCACAGATGATATGTCAACTGACGACACAAACATGTTAAAATTTAAGAAATACATGGAACGGCAGTGGCTAAAGAGTGATGAATTTATCAAAAAGTGGTCCGTATTTTTTATTTTTTTATTTGCTCGTCAAAATGACCACACTCCACCTGATGGTAAGCAGTCGTGTGGTCTAAGAGCAGTGGCCTCCACATCGCCCCCACAGTAGCCGAGGCGATGTTGAGGTCTCTACTTTGACGGCCTGAGAAGATGCTTTTTCACGCCCCGCTTAAAGAACCCAGGATTGAAGGAAGAAGGAAACACGTGCCTTGGCAGAGAATTCCATGCCTTGGTCGTTCGGCAGAGATATGAGGACCCAAACTTTTTGGTACGCGCTCTAATCGACTCTACCGTGTAAGGATGGCATCTAAGCCCAGCACGCGTTGTTCTGGATAGGAATAGGGAAGGGCGGGATAAGGTGGAATAACTCTTCAGAGCACTCCCCGTGGTATATTCTGTAGAAACATGCCAATGAGGCAATGTCTCTACGGAGTTGCAGAGGTTCCAGTGAACTCGTGACCTCTGGATCTCCGATGATACGGACAGCCCGCCTCTGTAACCGGTCGAGAGCGTCCAGCAAGTACTGCGCGGAGCCATCCCAAAGATGAGAACAGTACTCCACGCAAGGGCGCACTTGTGCCTTATACAATAGGCACAGTTGCCCAGGCGTGAAGAACCGCCTCACCCTGTTCAGAACTCCGAGTTTTCGCGAAGCTTCCGACGAACTCCTCCGTACAAATAATTGCTTGGAAGGATGGCATGGACAAATAAACGATCTTGTTGGCAAAAAAACACCAAATTTGATTAAAATTTTGACAGTGTTGAAAAGAGATTCCAATTTTAATGTATTAAAAATGAAAGGTGGACTATTGGAAAAACGACGTAGAGAATCCATCAAACGAGATGAATTAATACTGAAGACCAACATGATGCTTAGTAATAATGATATCGATGAGAGATTATTCTTAGAACGATTAGCTTGGAAGGGGTCACTTTTTGTAGGTAAATAGTTCTTTACATCGGTTTCGATTGTGGCAGTAGGGGTCAGAAATAATAATTATTTTTTTGTTAAATAAAGCTAGAAATATGCTTATCATTGTGTTGTTGTTTTTAGCCCATGTAATTGTAAGCTTACAAGGTTCGACTAGGGTCTATTAATCGAACCTACTGAAAAAAGTTCACAAAGTCCGGTTGATCGAACTATCAGGAGTCTCAACAAACGCATGGTTCGATTAATCGAACCAACTGGAAAAATAAGTTCACGTAGTTCGATTGATCGAACTATCAGGAGTCTCAAGAACACATGGTTCGATTAATCGAACCAACTGGGAAAAAAAGTTCACGTAGTCCGATTGGTCGAACCATGCGGTCGAACTACGTGGCCAGAAGCTTCTTTTTTCGTATCAAATCTGTCTATGATACTAATTTAGCTGTAAGTTTTCCTAAAATTGTAAAATAAAATAAAAATAAAAGTACTCTAGAGGTAACAGGCCACGTTAAGTTTATTGTGTAATCGAATGTGACGTTCCACAGGTAAAGGGACCTTATGGATATGACAATAAGGTCCCTTTTCCCGTGGAACGTAACAAATATATTAATAATGAAAATGGCAAGTATTCATAGGTCAAATTCTATATGTAGTAATTAGTATCTTTGTATGCAAACAACTTTCAAATGTAAAGTCATCGTATGGAGTTTATGGCCTATTGCATGATATATTATATAGGATATTATTTATTTTTGTAAACCTATTTTGTTCGATTATAAGATTATAAGCTAATCCCATACATAATAGGACGTGGATTCCAAAATGAAATTTTTTTTTTCCGGTATATGAGGCAATCGAGCGATTACCACCGCCAATGGACACCCGCAACACCAGAGGAATCACAAGGGCGTTGCCGGCCTTTTAAATTTACCCTCCGCCCTCAGGAGAGGGGTTGAGCCTCCGGTACCCTCACGCTATTTCACGCCGGTTTTCTGTAAGGCCGCGGTATCACTCCGGTCGAGCCAGCCCGTTCGTGCCGAAGCGTGGCTCTCCCACTAGCTGACTGTGGATGTAATACGTACGTTCCCTCTTCGGAAATAGAAGCGAGACTATAATATAATATTCTATCACATACAACACCATCTAGCCCAAAGTGGTCCAGGTGGACCCCCAGATATCACAAAAATGGAGTTCACAATTCGTAAGCGGGGGTCCATGAAAATGTATTTGCTTTCGATAGTGAAGAACTAAAATGTTGGCTTGACTTCACCAACTGTTCGACAAGCTCAGCGACTGTTACTTGTAAAAACTTGCATATTGCATATTCAGTAAAAAAAAAGGTCAGCCCGTAGAGATTTGATCAAATTGCATGAACTTGTTTAGCTACAGGAGGTCCACCAGAACCAGCTAAATTTTGAAAGTGGTCTATGTTAAGAAAAGGCTGGGAACCTCTGATCTAGCCCAAACTGAGCAGAGCTTGTACTATGGGTACTATACTAGACAATGGATAAACATACATACTTTTTTTTTGTAAATACATACATATTATACATAGAAACTTACTATGTATGTATTCTGTTTGTAACTTTCTATCATAAACGTATTGACTAAGAAGGAGAAATACAATCAGACTTATAAAAATATATTGAACAAGCTTTCGCCCGCGGCTTCGCTCGCGTAAAAGTAGGTAAGGTTAGGTTAGAAAAAAAATGGTTTATGTTACTCGGTATAATATAGCTTTCTAATGATGTAAGAATTTTTAAAATCTGTTGAATAGTTTTTGAGTTAAATCATTACAAACAAACAAAAAATCTGATCTTTCCTCTTTCCGTGGGTGTAATTCAGTTTCGCCTACCACTTTGGGAGATAGAAGCATAAGACTATATATGTATGCTTTTTAAACTTTCTGTAAAACCCGTACCGACTAAGAAGGACAAAAGTCAGTCTTATCAAAATTAATAATGTCTTTTCAACTTACTTTCTTTTCCTTGCAAATCCATCACCAACAAGAGAACTAGGTATTGAAACAATCACTTGATATGTCGTAAGTCTTATAACGAGTACTCGTACACTATATAAATGAAATACTAAAAGTTTTGCGCTAGATAACCCATTGAAATTATAATGCGGTACGGATACGTCCATCATTATACGAGCGGAATCATTTAAATACCAAAAATTCTAACGTTACGATTCTCTGATCAATATTCCTGGAAAAGGTCACTATTGGTGGGGATTTTCCATTGATTTAATTATTATTTATGTAAAATCTTAATCTACATAGTCTCCTAAAGGGGTTGGCAGAAATGTATTACGTACACAAGACATTAAAATCTCTGAAGCCACTGAAATGTTATCTATACTAATATTATAAAGCTGAAGAGTTTGTTTGAACGCGCTAATCTCAGGAACTACTGGTTCGATTTGAAAAATTATTTTAGTGTTGGATAGCCTATTTATCGAGGAAGGCTATAGGCTATATAACATCACGCTACGACCCACGGGGGCGGCGCAGTAATGATAATCGCGGGTGAAACCGCAGGAACATCTAGTACACAAATATAAGTAATATTTGTATACTAGACGTTCCCGCGGTTTTACCCGCGTACCGCGATGCACTACAACGCCGCGGCAGCCGCAACAGCATCCTGAAGGCGTTGTTTTATTTGCATCCGCAAAACTATAGTTGATGTATTGATTTGACATTTTATATAACGTTGCATATTACTTTCATATACTATTCATACCCAAGTTCAAATAAGAACGCTCAAGTAAAAATCCTAATCCTTACTAATATTATAAATGCGAAAATGAGTTTGTTTGTTTGTTACGCTCTCACGCCTTAACTACTCAACTGATCAACATGAAATTTTGTATACACGTTGTCAGGGGTACAGAATAGGACATAGGGTACCTTTCATCCAGAAAAAAGAACTGTTGCAAACCTAAACTAACCTACATTTACGCGAGCGAAGCTGCGGGTGAAAACTAGTTAAGATTATAAATGCGAATGTCAGTGTGTTTGTATGTTACGCTTTAACGACCCCACGCTCAAATACTCGACCGATCATCATGAAATTTTGGCATACACGTTGTCAGGGGAACAGAGGACATAGGGAAGTGATGGATTTGCAAGGAAAAGAAAGTAACTCAAAAAGAACATAAAGAAAGAAATTTTATAATGTAAAATTGCTTACAAATTCAAAGAAAATTAGAATTTTATTTTGATTTTATAATTTTGTTTTATTGCCTAAAGTAATGATATTGTCACAAATTACCTACAAAATAATAAAAAAAAAAAATGTTTTTACATACATACATACATACATAGATTCACGCCTGTTTCCCAGAGGGGTAGGCAGAGACTACGGATTTCCATTTGCTACGATCCTGACACACTTCTCTGGCTTCATTCACTTTCATAACATTCCTCATACGCGCCCGTCGGTTCAAGGAGCTCTTAACCTGGCCTCTGTCCAGGACGCCTCTGATCTGGTCGAGAAACGTTCGCATAGGTTTTCCTTTTGCGACTGTTCCATTCACACTAGCCTTATAAACTTTCTTAGTCAGTCTTTCCTCGTCCATTCTTTCTACATGTCCAAACCAGCTTAACATACCCTTGTTAAATTAAATTGTTTTTAAACCCTGATATATGCCATAGGTCTTTTAGGTTACGCGCGACCGCTGCCGATACAAATGACCGCGCGCCCGCGTGAAGGTTAAATGATTTCATCGAGCGAAGCCGCAGGAAAAATCTAGTTATCTATATGTAAGATCACTCACCAGGCGACTGTGGTGGCGGTGCCGGCGCAGCAGCGGGGACAGGCGCCGCACGCGCTCCTTGTTGCTGAAGCCATTGCACCTGTGCGCGCATATAAAAAATACTTTAATAATATATAAGGTTCTTGAATTCCAACACGATGGTGCAAAAGTATTGTAGAGACAACATTACTACCTTTTTTACCTACGAACAAAAGAAGGAAAGACTTAGTTTGTGAAAGCTTCCAAACTAAGCATGCTTACATGAAGAAATTTTTCTTATTCTTAGGGCCTTTTTTGTACAATAAACTAAATAAGTTATTAGATATATATAGCATTAATCATAATCAATGTCACATAGTTTTAACGAAGTACCTAAAAATGCTTACGTATTCAGATACAGAGAAATTGCTAGTAGTTGTAAAATAATTTCTTATTTTTAAAGCAATTTTTCATTTATAATTGTTATTGTTTATAAATATTTTAATTGTAGGTATACTTAACTACCTATATACATATGTTTGCAGTACATGTATAAATGTTAAATGTTTTTTGTAGACCCTTACTTTATTAACAGTAGAATATCAATGTAATATTAGAAACAGCCTGAAACACAGGTCTCTGACCTAGTTCAGGTAATAAAATGTAAAAACAGACTTTATAAACAAGACTTTTTGTGTCCAATTTTTAAATTGTAAAATGTTTTCCTTTAGATTAAATATAGTTTTAATGTGAATTTAATTCAATAAGTAGCCTGTAATGTGTTTTGTAAAGATTTATTGAATAAAAATTTATTATTAACTTAAGTTAGTTTAGTCTTGGTCTGGGTGTTTCTATGTATAATATGTATGTATTTACAAAAAATAAGTATATATGTATGTTTATCCATTGTCTAGTATCCATAGTACAAACTCTGCTTAGTTTGGGCTAGATGGTGATGTATGTGATAGAATATCATTATTATTATTATTATTATTGTCTTAGTAGGAAAAGTTGTAACATTTCACGTTTTTGTGACATCAAGTAAATTCAATATACCACATCTTAGTAATAAGTTTCACTCAAAAAATTACACTCAGGCAGAGATAAGTGGGCTTAAATATGCGGAGCCCCCTTTCGCGCGGGGCCCGTAGCAATTGCTACTCTTGCTACGTGGTTAAGCCGGCACTGTATATACCTAGTTGTTTCTGCGGTGTTATTTATAGTACAAGAGTTGTTGTTTTAGTAAAAATACTTATTGGTAAAATTTGGCAGTTGCTGACATAACATATATTTAAGACTAGCTGTGACCTGCGACTTCGTCCGCGTAGATTTTAACTAAAAAGTGTTTGTCGCCGCGGAACCCAACTATATTTCTCTGCCCAAGTTACTTAAATGGCGTAGTTTTTATAGTGCAAAGCTAGATAATAGCATGGTTTACTCAAAAACAACATTTAAATATGCGTCGTTAGATTACACGCTGTCACAGAATGCGTAATAAAAATAAAGATTCACAGCTCCTCCCCCGTAGGTGATAGCGTGATAATATGTAGCCTATATGTTGACCCGACCTGTTAGTAATATTCATGCAAAATTTAAAGTAAATCCATGCAGTACTTTTTGAGTTTAGCCCGGACATACATACAGACAAACAGACAAAAATTCTAAAAACTATATTTTTGGCTTCGATATCGATTGTACATCACGCCCCAAGCATTCTTTTAAAAAAAATTCAATGTACAATTTTGACTTTCCTACGATTTTATTATATGTATAGATTATGGCGCAGGACAGAGGCAAATGGAGACGGATAGTATATGATCACGATCCTCATTAGTGACGGAACGACAAAGAAGAAGGTTCTTAAAAACAACACGCGCACTAAGAATAACCCTTGTATCGCCGGGCTTTACAAACTTTCAAATAACGGAAAACACCCAGGCACAGAACAAACATTTGTAGATCACAACAATATTTGTCTCGTGTGGAGATCGAACCCACAACACGCGGTGAGGCGGCATTAGCCCCGTGCAGCCATTAGCACATTGTATGCCATGTGGCAGACAATAGAAAATGTATTGTTCCCGGTCATTAATGACCGTCATTGCGTTTAATATGTTAATCACGTGACCCTGGACTTATTTCTAGCTGGTGTTATTTAGTAAACAAACAATTATAAAATCATTTAGTTAATAGACAATACACAGATCTCTATGTTTTGTCTCTAGCTACTTGAACGCGATATTTGTTTAATAAATAGTATATCCCAAACGGATCCACCTGGACCACTTTGGGAACTAATGATCTAACCCAAGATTATTTTTATTTTGTTTATTTGGAACAACAAACAATTACACAGTAGGTAATACATAATATATGTAGTAATCTTAAACTAACAACTGCGTAATCGACTACGTTATTCACAGAATACATTATGCGTAAAAGGATATCCTTTCGGAGTTTAGGGCACAGTTCTAGATTCTGTGCTGCCATTCATAATTTCTAGACAGAAACCAAATCACACTTTGGCCGTCTAGGGAATCGAACGCGTCTATCATGCACAGCAGTCGCATTCAGTACTGCTGCGCCACAAGCAGTCAGTCAACTATAAAGAGAGAACAAAGATCGTGTTTAATATCTCACCTGTTGCTGTTGAGCCAGTCCTGGAGCGAGCTGGCTACGGATGAAAGTGACACTTTGAGCTCCCGCCGACGTGGGTGCACCCGGCGACCCAGCTACTACGCCTGGCTGAGAACGATACTAGATTAATATATACGTAACCACACGTTTATATCTCTGAAGAGGTCAGCTGAGATGTAATACACTAACATTTAGCCAGCTATGGTTTTAGGTCCCACATTATAACGAGCCAGACCAACAGACTGCAATGCAGAGGGTCTCGGGTTCGAACCCACGTAGCGCACCTTTGACATTCGGAAGTTATATGACTTTTCGAAATATGTGCGTATTGATTGAAAATTATCGCCTGCTCCGTGCCTCGGAGAGCACGTTAAGCCGTCGGTCCCGGCTGCCATGAACATCTATGGCAGTCGTTATTGGGAATTCAGTGCCCTCTAATATCCTGACACTGATCTAGCCTTAGGGTATCGTTAGACTAGAAAGCCGACTCCAAGTGACTTGGGAATAATAAAGGCTAGGGAGAAGACTATAACGAGCCAGATTCCACGCCAGTGGATTCGAAAGAGGGCACTTTACACAATTTTATCGCCTAATGAAGCGTTCGGGATTCGGTGGCATGTGGAAGTAATAGGATGACTCGTCCCAGACACAGGTCAACGTGACCTTTGGGCCAGTGGCCTTGACCTTAGCGACCTTAGGGACTAGCCAAGACCTTAGACACCTACCTTAACTTTAGTGCTACCGAACTTGACTTTCGGTGTACCAACCTTGTCCTTCGGTTCACTGACCTTGACCTTCGGTTTAACAACCGTGGCAGTAGGGTCGTTGAACTTGGCCTTCGGGGTAACAGACCTTGACCTTTAGGTCAACGACCTTGACCTTCAAAAGCAATAGGCGTGTGTCTGCGCGTCCAGGTCGATCAGCATGTAAGTTAGGAGGCTGGTACCTGCTGCTGTGCGATGGCGGCGGCGCGCTGCAGCGACAGCTGGCGGCGCTTCTGCAGCTGCGCCACAAACACAGCGCGCTCCTGTGGCTTCATCTGCTGCAGCTGCGCGTGAGTCTGCGCGTCCAGGTGGATCAGTTGCCGCCCGCCACCCGACCACGTCACCTGCACCATACGACTTCATCAACTACATTTATTTGTAACACATAGCTTACTACAACATGGTATAATAATTGACAAAACAAGATAAAAATAAAATAGAACATATTGAGACAGTCCAGCAAAGATTTGTTAGATTTCTATGTTATCGTCACAAGATGACATTCCACTCAGACTATCTTAGTATGTGCATGAGGAATCATCTATTACCTTTGAAAGATAAATGTGTTTGTTATAGGCAATATTATAGGCAACATTTTTACTAAAAATATTAATTATTATAAGAAAGTCATTGACATTCCCAAGCTGTAATTTGCTTTACTGTGCAGAGTAGTTCCTATAATTATATTCCTATACCTCATGCTTACTGTAAATACAGGCAGAACAGCTATATAGTGCGAGCAAACAGGAAGCTCAATAGATTATGCAACATGTGCAATATAGATTCAAATCAAATCAAAATTCTTTATTTGCTAAATACAGGTTAGAGATGATGGTACATAAAGCAAAATAGGCCACTGTATTTTACCGTAACTGGCATGCAAGTGTTACACTTAATTATTTAAATTAACAATAAATAAATAATTGATCAAAAATATGTTCAAAAAAATTCATTCATTTTCTAGCAGTATGGTGTTGATACGAAAAAGTTGTTACCTTTCTAATGATTTGGTCACTTATTGAAACCATACAAGTATTTTGTCATTTCACTTGTTTAATCATCGCTGGAAACTTGTAATAGGCATGATGACAGTGTTAAAAATAAGTGGTTCTAATTAGTCCATCTTTTAGATTAGCTAAAAAATTCTGGACACCTATTTTTTGTTTTAACAATATAATAAAAAAATACTAAGATATAACACACTAAAGTTCGGGAGTGGGGACTTGTGACGTCAATGTCTTATAAAATTTGTACCGAATAGTGATGTAACATGAAATTTAAATGTATTGTATCTTCGTTGTTATTGGTTTGTTGGAGAAAAAAAAATTTCATTTTTTTTTACTGAATGGCCATCAGTTCTACTATAAGACATTTCAAGATTATCAATTAATTACCGGACACCTTGTATATGCCCGATTTTTTGTTGTTACTTAATTAATCTTTAGCAATACAAAGTTACTTTAAAGACTTATTTGGTTTAAAGGCTGAATGAATACTGTCATCTCTCAGTGCTCTTGCTAATCTGTCAGATATATTAGAATCAGAATCAGAATTTTAATAATAATATAATATAATAATTTTTTTGCCAATAAGTTAGCAATTACTTTGTTCCTTTTCAGATGGCTTAAAAAGCGATATTGCTATATTGTTGCGTTGCCTTGTAATTATTTATCTATTAAGTTTTATTGAGCTATATCAGACGTAACCAGACTTTTTTTCTCATAGACCATTTTCAAAATTTTGCTGGTTCCGATGGACCCCCTGCAGCTAAACAAGTTTATGCAAGTAAAAAATTTTATCAAATCTCTACAGGTTGATCTTTTTTTAGAAATTCTAGGAACTTAACCTACCACGGTAAGCGGACTGACCTTTTTTTTTAGTAATTTTCTACCGAAAAATCGAAAAACCACTGGTACTGAATATGGAATATGCAAGTTTTTACAAGTAACAGTCGGTGAAATCAAGCCAACAATTTAGTTCTTCACTATCGAAAGCAATTTTCGTGTACCCCTGCTTATGAATTGTGCACACCCATTTTTTTGACACGCCAACGTAGACCCCCGTCGAGTCTCTCGTGTACCCCTGGGGTCCACCTGGACCACTTTGGGAACTAATGAGCTATATGATTAATTTATATACGAGTATATGGCATAATATACTAGCATATGGTATATACAACTCTATACTTAATGTAACATTTAATAACCTGTGAATCATACTATAAAATGCAGCTAGTTTATGTTGTCAGAGATAACATGATGATGACACATTTGAGACTGTATCGACGGATTTGCATGCTGTTTTGGATGGACATTATTTAATTCCAACATATTTTTTATATAACTTAAGACAATCTTTATTAGGAATATTCGTCTTTCTTGAATTTGTTAATTCATTACAAACTCCACTATAAATATAGATTTTTCTTTAATTAAAGTATTCAAATACTTTGATAAATTATATGCCAAAGCATTAATATTTTAAACTATTAGGCGGACAGGTACTTAACCCTTATGAATTTTCGGTAAACTGTAAACTAAAAAGCAAAGGGCAGATGCCCTTTTCTTCGGGTTCATTAGTATAAACCTTTTAATCAAATTAGAATTAAGTGTAAAAAGTTTATTACATGACCATGACATCATGATGATGAAAGTTTTAATTGTGTGTGTTGCATTCTTCCTAGAGAGGTTATTGAGCCTAGGATAAAATGAAAGTTTACAGGAATGGTTGTCAATATAATCTGTTTTGTATATCTTTTATCTATTAATTCTTACAACTTCCTATTTTATATTAGGTATTTTCAAAATTAAAAGGCCGGCAATGCATTTGTAACTCCTCTGGTGTTGTCCATGGGCGGCGGTATTCGCTTACCATCAGGCGGTCCGTCTACTCTTTTGCCGCCTACACCATGAAAAAAAACCTAAACTATGTGAAACATTTAAGTTACTTACCCTAGGCCCAACTGTTCCTGGCTGTGCGATTTGTTGCCTCTGCAAGTATTGTTGCTGTTGCCAGGACACATTTTGGCCTCCCTGCACAATTTGCTGCCCACCCGGAGACACAATCTGTTGTGCACCACCATGTGTAATAATCTGCTGAATACTGCCACCTGCTGTCAACTGACCTCCAGCCTGTGGAGACTGTGGCATCTGTGTCAAAACCTGTTGAGTTTGCCCACCAACTTGACCCAATATTTGTTGACCAGACTGAGTCACAATTTGCTGTGGTGACTGCGCTATTACCACTTGATGTTGCTGTCCTTGTTGTGTAATCATATGCTGACCACCTTGTGATAAAACTTGCTGTGTGCCCTGGGTAATAATCTGTTGACCACCCTGGTTTACTAGCTGCCCTCCTTGATGCACAATCTGACTTTGAGATACAATTTGTTGACCTCCTTGCAAAGTCACTTGTTGATTTCCATGCACCAATATTTGCTGCTGGCCGGTATGTTGGTTTATTAAGACTTGTTGGGATGCCTGCACTATTTGTTGTTGGCCAGAATTGCCAAGGAGCTGTTGCTTTTGGAATAGTATTTGGTGGTGTGTCTGATTGAGAGATTGGCCTTGTTGGCCAATCGGCTGTTGAAGTATTTGCTGGGGTGCCTGTTGTATAGTGTGTTGAGGACTCAACTGTGGTTGTTGATTGTTTATCAAAGCCTGTTGTTGCGTTTGCATAATCTGTTGCTGCAGTATAACTTGATTTTGTGGAGTCCTTGACTGTACTAAAGGATTTCTTATAATTTGATGTTGGCCTTGGACATTTTGCACCATCTGGAGATTCTGTTGTCTCCAAGCACCTTGTACTGGCACATTGGTGTTCTGCTGAGATTGTATGGTTTGTTGTACAGACTGTATTTGTTGGCCTAATACTGTTTGTTGGTTGGAATTGCCAACAAGTTGGTTTAATTGCACTCCTTGGCCGGTCTGGCCTTGAGATGAAGTGACAAGTCCTTGGCTGACAACACCCATATTAATGTTCTGCTGTTGATTAGTAATTGATTGAACAGTTTGTTGTTGAATAAGATTTTGATTCTGAGAAGGCAGTTGTTGTCCTGTAGATATCAACTGCTGGTTAATCACTTGAGGCTGGCCTAAGTTTTGACTGAGTTTAGCATTCTGAAGATTCTGCGTAGACTGAGCAAGTTGTTGTGCTATATTCTGAACTGCTTGGGAAGCACTTTGCTGGCTCAAACTTAAGCTCTGCTTCATAGCCATATTTTGTTGTTGTTGCAAATTGTTAGCACTTTGACTCAGCATTTGACTAATATTTTCAATGTGTTGTTGAGCTGAGCTCATAGTGGTTGGAGGGTTAATGTTCTGTTGTAAATGATGCTGGCTGCTTTGGATATGTTGTTGTAATTGACCGGACATCTGAGACATTTGTGGAACAGAAACATTAGGCTGGAATCCAGATTGATTTTGTTGATTGCCAAGCTTGTTTTGTTGCAGCATTTGCATCTTCAGTTGATGTTGTTGCAACAACTTTTGTTGTTGTATCTGTATTGCTGTGAGTCCATGTGGTTGTTGTTGGCTCTGGTTATAATTCTGTTGCTGTTGCTGCTGTTGTTGTTGCTGTTGTTGCTGCTGTTGTTGTTGTTGTTGTTGTTGTTGCTGCTGCTGTTGTTGTTGTTGGATATTTAGTTGTTGGTTTTGCAGTCCTTGGATATTTGCCTGTGAAACTATAGTGTTCTGTTGACCAAACTTCTGTAAAAGTGATGAATTACCTTGGTTACCCTGTAACTGTACATTCTGTGTAACAATGCCTTGTGGTATAGACTTGCTCATGATACCAGATGTGGGAATGGATGTTGATGTATACCCCATTGAACTTATAGGTGTAGAAGGAACAGACGGACTTGAACTAGCTGGAGGATGATTCCAAGGCATCCTCTGCTTTAATTTGTCCAACAGAGCCTGTGTACTGTCATCCTTATTTTCAGCCATGTTTTGTGTGGGCACTTCGTTTTTAGCAATACCTTCCTCAAAATCGAATCCTGTGATAGCACTAATACGGTCCATTGCTTTCGGAGGAGGTTGAGGCACTACTAACAGCTTCGGATGAAATATTTCCGTCACTGCCTGTATTCTAGCCCTAATACTCTCTAGCACCCAGTCCGGAGTAACTATTTTCAACTTAGATGAGGGAAGTGTATGCGCTGCAGAATATTTCTTGCCGGCAGCTGAACCACAGATCAGGTGAGTACACTGAGAGTCCAAGTTCAACTTAACTTTGCCACCATGATACGTGATAAGTGCAAACAAGGTTTTTGCATCGCAAGCACTCACTTTAGATATGCAGCAAACTATGTTAGTAAATATCTTATTCTTGTGAGGGATGTAGGGCTTCGGGTTGGCCAACTTCTTGAGGCGCGCACACGCAAGCACCCAGTGCTCAGTCACAGCAGGGATCTGGTAGATGTCCTGGGCTTCATCCAAGTCTGTGTCCTCAGCATCTTGACCGCAGATTAGATGCGTGACATAGTCAGAGAAGTATTTCGTACTTTCCGCACCGCCTGACTGGAGTAACAGCAAGATCTGCAATATACATACCTTCTTCAATAATTTTGTTCATAAACAACACTATTTCATTGATACACATTAGAGAAAATAGGCGGAAAACAAACCCTTTCCGAGACATCGCCAGACACATAATATTTGACATCCTTAAAAATTGGCTCTTGCAAAGTTAAAGAATCTAAATCGTCAACAATCGTTACCATTTTCTGTTATACAACAACTGTAAAAAACATTCGATTTACAAATTAATTACACATTTTTGTAATATTTTTCAACAAAACGCCGAAATCAAGCAACGACGTCCATGATTAATGTTACAAGTAGGAAAAAAATTCACAATAAACAATAAAATTATATAAAATAAATTGAATATGGTATATTTTGTATGAAAACAATTATATTAATTTATCAATAAATAATTACCGTTTCTCAAACTTATTCATTCCTTAAATTACGTTTGAGACCTTTTCTTTTGAATGGTATAATTTTATTTACTTTTAGGTTTGACCGCGGTATTGGTTTTACATTTTTGTACATTTGCAACTCCTAATAAAGGCGTTTAGTTTTTGCTAGCTTTCATAATATTGTGATTACTCGGAGTGATTTAGATTGATGACATATACAGATCGCGCAATCTATGATGGCCGGACTGAACATAGCGTCTCTGAATTGTTGCGCATATACATTCGCTAACAGGCATCCCGCCCCCGCCCCCTGTCACCAAAGAGACCTAAAACTTGTAACTGCGACGCCACTCGCGCAATGTTCAGACCGGTCATCATACAGTGCGCGATCTGTACCTACCTATAATACTCTATGTTGATGACTTACTCTATGTTGATGACTCAATAAGATTCCACAGAGTAGTTTTTATAAGATTCGGTGGTCTAACTAAGCGTTTGCTATTGATGTTTGTAATAATCTAAATATTATTTATAGAAATAAATACTACTTAAACGTAAATTTTAAAGAGTCCCTGTGTACAGTTGGCTGTGATAGATAATAGTATTCGTCATTGTGCCACATCAACAATATGGTTGTCTGAAGTTGAACATTTTTCTCGTGCCTCAACTATTCACAATGGTAGTGGAGTCTACAAGTCTCATGGTATACAACAAAAGTAATAGATTTTATTGTAATAGTTGGATAACTATGAAAACTTAAATATATGATAAAAGAAAAGTACTAAAAGAACGCCATATCAATCTATATTAGTCAGGTAAAGATTGGGACATGATCGCCGATTTTTTGGTTTTGCTCGAAAAACTGACAACACACCGATTGCCAGCAGTTAAAAACGATAATAGTTGATTACAACAAATAAATACAAAACGAGTATCTCTGTCCCTGCTACCTCCACATAATTAAAAAATAAAACCTATCCTACCTATTAAAAGGGACCCTAACTAAATGAGTTAGAGTGCTGTAATGCATGTAACAAAATAACTTATTAGTTGAGTTGTTTTCCCTAGTATATACGCAATCGTCGACCTCGATGGCGTAGTGGTCAGTGTAACCGACTGCCATGCCTGAGGTCGCGGGTTCGATTCCCGCACAAATCAAACATTTGTGTGCATGAATATAGATGTTTGTCTCGGTCTAGGTGTTTCTATTTATAATATGTACTTATGTATTTGCAAAAAAAAGATTATGTATGTTTATCCTTTGTCTAGCACCCATAGTACAAGCTCTGCTTAGTTTGGGCTAGGTGGTGTTTTGTGTAGGTATGTGATTAAAATATTATTATAATGTTTAGGGTGCAAATCGGGCGCAGCTACTGCGATAAACAAGAAGCACCCGAGCGCCATTTTAAAAATGGTGATACATACAAGCTTTTTAAGTTATAGATATTTACGACAGATCATATCTATAGACTGGCTAAATGTGTGGCATAGTGTGATGGTGTAATGAAACTCCAGAGCTCTCATAATTTTTAATTTTTTTTTATACAACTAAGTTGGCAAACAAGCATACGGCCCACCTGATGGTAAGTGGTCACCGTAGCCTATGGACGCCAGCAACACCAGAGGCATCACTTACGCGTTGCCGACCCTTTAGGAAAGGAAGTGGGACGGAGAAGGAGCGGGATAGAGGAAAGGGGGTGATTGGGCCTCCAGCACTCTCACTCACCGAACGAAACAGAACAGTAGGAATACTGGTATTTCACGTCGATATTCTGTGAGAGGGTAGTCCTTCTGCGGTCGAGCCGGCCCATTCATGCTGAAATCAGCGAAGCTCTACTACGCTTATATAAATATAGCTCTGGTGGCCTCTCTCTGTCCGGTTGACCTGGGAAGCCAGTTACAGTCGTGCGAATGCTCTTGAAGTTACTCCGCAGCAGTCAACCAGTAAAGGCAAGTCGGAGACAAGGCTGTAAACCACTTTCTGAGATATCCGGGATTGCTGTATCTCCATTCACATTCAGCTCGCTCCAAGACGCATTGTGGTTTGCGTTTATATCACACTAGATGTTCCCGCGGTTTCACCCGCGTTTATCGTCACTGCTCCGCCCCCGTGGGTTGTAGCGTGATGTTATATATAGCCTATAGCCTTCCTCGATAAATAGGCTATCCAACACTAAAATAATTTTTCAATTCGAACCAGTAGTTCCTGAGATTAACGCGTTCAAACAAAAAAACTCTTCAGTTTTATAATATAAGTATAGATTTATGATTATTAAATGTCTACCACGGTATCACACACTTATCACATACCATATATTTTATATTTTAAATGTATTTTTTATATAATATGTAGGTATATTTAAAATTAAAAATGTATAGTAAAGATTTAAATAAAGATAATAATAATAATAATCATTTATTTAACTTAAATTGGTACAAATGGATACAAAGCTTAATTTATGTTACATCGTAAAGGTAATTTATAAGTATAGACACGAAAAGTATTATAGGTAATTGTTTAGGTCAAAAAAATATAGTTTGTCATCAATCATTATGTCTTAATGTGCAGTCATAGATTTGGCGGTGAGGTCACCGCAATATTTTAATATGAGTTTGTTTTGACTAAAGATACACGCCGTCACTGAAGCGTCGTGTCCTGACGCACCAGTGAGGCCTCGGCTTTAAGGTGGCACTACGCTTTTAATCATGAAACAATTCCAAAGATATTGTATATTATCCTTATGGCGGCTGTACACACTCGCCGAGACACCCCGAGACAGGCCGAGAGCGAGAATGTACATGGTGCTCTCGTCTTGTCTCGCTCTCTCGCGCCTAGCCTCGGTCGGCCTCGGTCGCTTGTATTTTGCGCCCCAGTGTGTAATTTTGGCTTAGTTGTGGCCATGTATACTTTAATTGTTCATTCGAAACATCTTGTAATAGTAATCAATTGGTAAAAGTTCCTACAGTAAAATTATGTATCCTTGTAAAGAAATAAATCTTTTTTGGTAGAGGTCTTTGACCTTTAAGAAATCTTAATATTTTTTTTCTCCTAAAATATAACTGGTTCTGTATTTTTTAGTATCTTAAATAACGTAACATTGGACTATCTATTCATATAATAAATTTAAGAAATGTAGCTTTAATAGTTTACCAAATATTACAGATATTCAAATTTTCACTTTTTATTTATTTCTAATTTACCCCTGTTAGTTGCGCATTTTATTCTTTGTAATAAATATGTACAATATTGTTACATACTATGTCCTAAAAAAATACACACAGCAATTGAAGGGGTAGGGAGAAAAAGCGTTTCTAAATATTTTATATATTTCTATGGAAATAGGGTTGTCCAAATTCAACAATAAAAAAATTATAATTTGTTGATGTCATCATCATCGCAATATAACAACATTTCGTCTGATGCTAATACGATGTTCATATCGTCGTTATCGTCAGCGTCACATTCAAATTCCTTAATAGTACTACTATCAACCAAATGTTATTTCAGTGACGGGTCATCGTGAATGAGTACGTTATCCGTTGTTGCTTTTAAAAGGTGCAGTACTTTTGCTGGTATTATAAAACGATTCCTTTGTTTTTGTCTATTACTAATTGACATAGTCGACAAAAGAGGATCAGATGACTCTAAAGCTCGGTGAAACTAGTCAAGGACAGTTGTTTGACGGTTGAATTTGCGAGTGTGATGCTCTCGATCGTAACGCCAAAATTTGTTGCGTGATTCACCGGCTCGTTCTGAGAGCATCCCAATAGGTATAGAAAATGAATCTAGAATTGCCGCACCATGCGAAGGCATCTATCACGCAAGTTAAGTTTAATATTGATATATACGTATATAAATGAGAGTTTTAGCCAGTCAAAACTGTTACCGCTTTTGCCACGTGAAGGTACTTCCAGCTTATGTTATTATTGTGTCGTCTTTTACATTTTAGGTACCTAGATAAAAATTTCTGTTATAAATTTCGTATACAATCTGTTAATTTTATGAATAACACTCGATAAGGTACATTTATTAGAAAATTGTGAGGTTACACCTTCTGTCTGTTATATAAGAAACTAGTGACCGCCCGTGGCTTTACCCGCGTGAACCACGATTTCACGCTCCTAATCCACAAGAACAATTCATTTTTCAGGTTAAAAAGTAGCCTATGTACTATTCCAGGTATCCCAATACATGGAGTTCATAGAATTTTAGTTCTGCAACGTTATATCACAAATTTCAACATAGTCAAAGAGGGTGTACCTACCTATATTAAAAAAAGAAAATTTATTTTAACTGTAATTATCTTAATTTTATTTTAATGTTGTGAATTTTATACGGAAATATCGTCTATTTCTTTAAAATGTTGTGAGTGATTTAGTGAATGTGATATAATGATTTAATTTATGTAATATATCTACCATTATTTACGATGTTATTGAGGAGCAGAATAATCTAACATGATATTTAAAGAGTCATAGAAAAGTTAGTGACAGTCCTAGACAAAAATTGTAAAAATCATATCTCACCACCCCTTTATTTTTTTTAGCTGATATTTTATATTCAAATGTGTTATTATTATGTTAACACTTTCCATTAAAAAAAAAATGCGTAAATATAAAAACGGTGCCACAAAACATTATTTTCGTTTTTGGTAAAAATGTTAATTGTGTCTTAATTAACGGTGTTTTTTATGTAGTTTTTGGCAAGGTTATAGCTTAAGGTTATAGCTTATAGGTTAAGCACTTTTATCATGAGAAGATATTTGACTTATTCGTAAATCATGTGCCTCAAAAAAGATATTGCATTTCTATGGTTTCTATGGGGTTTTCTCGATAATCGCCACAATTTCGAAACTAGTTAAAAAATAAATATCGGTGTCTTTGTCGAACCTCTAAAATAGTAACAGCTACCAAATAAACACAAAAACTATACATGGCCACAACTAAGCTAAAATCACACACTGTGGCGCCCGAGTCGAAGGATCTCGTTGGAGTACTATCAAGTGGAACCATTTTATATAATTACTAGTAATATAGGTATACACACATTAACTTACCGTGTTTGTTCTTAAGTTTAAATATATATCTAGGTACCTGTTTCTATTGCGGTGCATAGTAACCATCCACCACCTTCATCGCCATGTGTTAAGAATTTTCTTTTTGTAGTAAATTTGTAAGAAATTATAATAGCTCACAGCAGAAAGACAAACAGCAGCAGCAATTTCTACTTCCATTACAGCGGGAATCTTCAGTACAAATGAAAAAACGAGTGTGTACTGGTATGCTCTCGTCGAGAGCCTCATCGCCCGAGGCTCTCGGCGAGTGTGTACAGCCGCCATAGAATATCTTTCAATAAATCCTTCATACTGAGTCGACACCGCACGACTAACGTCTACCATCGGTGTTGCAAACATCAATAAATTACATTGACCGTTTATCAGACGGCTCGTATCTTTGGTCACCACTTACATAGCAAGAAAACAACACAGGTATCAATTATAATTAAATCCAAATAATATCGTCCCAAAAAAGAAGCAACAATAAACGAAATAGTGATTTATGACTACATTAATAACACGACATTTTGTTTTATGTTATACTAGCTTTTGCCCGCGGCTTCGCTCGCGTTAATTTAGAATTTGAGAATCAATTCGGGTTGTACTCTGCTTGTAATAATATAATTAAATCATGATTCGAAAGAAACGTGGCGCCATCTATTATCATAAGAACGTTTTTGTTGTTTTCCTCGGGAACAGTAATTTATTTCAGGATGAATGATAGCCTATGTTCGTTTCTGTACACCTGACTACCTATATGCAAAATTTCAGGATGATCGGTTCAGTGGTTTAGGCGTGAAAAGGTAACAAATAAACAAACTCATTTTCGCTTTTATAATATTACTAGTTTTCACCCGCGGCTTCGCTCGCGTAAATGTAGGTTAGGTTAGGTTTGCAACAGTTCTTTTTTCTGGATGAAAGGTACCCTATGTCCTATTCTGTACCCCTGACAACGTGTATGCAAAATTTCATGTTGATCGGTTGAGTAGTTAAGGCGTGAAAGCGTAACAAACAAACAAACTCATTTTCGCATTTATAATATTAGCAAGGATTATAGTTAGGAAGTTAGGATTAGGATTATGAAGTTAGGACAAGGAAAACCGTAATATCCTTACAGGTAATAAGTACTAATTATTTATGATTTTTTGTCATATTTCACATAACGGTTACCGCTGCTGTTTTTTTTTAATCATCAAAATATTTTATTTATTTTTACATATAAAACGGTTCCTTTAGTGTTTAAATTGAGGAACTCAGACTTTTAACAACACGTAACATAAATAGCATCACCCCTATATCTCCGAAAGGGTAGGCAGATGTTTATAGTACCTACACCCACACTTAGACAACTATGTTAGAGCTAGATATTTATCAACACAAAATGAGTTTTAAAACTTTGGATACAATCAAAATACCAAATATCTAATTGTTTAGTCGTCTTTTAGTCCGCTATACTGATGATACAACGCTTCTGGCCGCAGATGAAGCGGAAATGTGTACTTTGCTTGAAAGAATGGAACGATTTAGCGATGATTTGGGTCTGACTATCAATAAGTCTAAGACCAAGATTATGGTGATAGACAGAACGAATAGCTTACAACTTACTGGCACACTCAAATTGCAAATAGTCTAGGACTTCGATTACCTTGGATCCACCATCACAAATTACGGCTCCTGTGAACCAGACGTGAGAAGGAGAATTGGAATGGCTAAGAGTGCCATGTCTCAGCTGCATAGAACTTGGAGGGACCGCAATATATCCCTCAAGACGAAGATGAAACTTGTACACACGTTTGTCTTCTCCATTTTCTTTGATGGGGCTGAGACTTGAACTTTAAGATCTGCTGACCGTAAACGCATTGACGCTTTCGAGATGTGGTGTTGGAGGAAAATGCTACGGATCAAATGGATAGCATTCTGTACCAACGCATCCATACTTGCCAAGCTAAAAATCAAAACGAGGCTCTCAACCATCTGCCTCAAGCGTATTCTTTTATTTATTTATTAAGGATCTCCAACAAAGAATATACACAAAATTGCACAGACAAATGGACATTAGTTTTGTATAGTGTACTCCTTTACTTATAGGAGACCACAGCATGCACATACATATAACAACAAAGCATAAAATAGAAAAATTTAAAATTAATTAATTAAAATAAGCCACACGTTAGGAATTAACTTAACAAAAGAAATAAACAATGTGAAAATTAATGAAAAACTTAAATAACCCGTTCTAAGTGTGTTTTATATTTTGGTAAGGGTTGACTAATATCAATATCGTGAGACTTTGATAAATTATTGTATTGCCTACAAAGCCTTGGTACAGCAGCGTAATGACCCAGGTTGGTTTTTGAGAATGGAACATCCAATAGATTATAATTACTTTTTCTTGGAATTCGGTTAGGTATTTTTATGTGTAAGGCGCCTAACAGTTCACAGTCCGTGATGCCGTTCAGAATTTTATGCAGAAATATGACATCTAGTTTCAATCTGCGGCTTGCTAATTTATAATGTTTTTAGTTTATAATGTTTTAACCTTAATGTGTAGTTTGAAATTAGTTTTGCTAAACGGTCTCCGTAACATAGGTGGTAGAGGAAACGCCTCTGCACGCTCTCTAAACGCTTTGTATATACGTCATAATGTGGATTCCATACGACTGAGCCATACTCTAGAATCGGGCGTATAAGTGAGTTAAACAGCTTTATTTTTGTTAATGAATTTTTGAAGCCCTTGCAGTTTCGCAAGACAAAGCCAAGTATTTTAAAACCTCTTGCAACGGTATGTAATATATGAACATCGAATTTGAGGGCACTGTCTAGTTGAACTCCTAAATCACGAATGACATGAATCTTGTTTAGTTGGACTCCTTCTATGTTGTAGCTATTATTTTTTAATTGTTTGTTGCGGGTGAACTGTATGTAGTGACATTTACTTGTGTTTAACAGCATTTTATTATCTTTACACCAGTTTGATAGTCTGTTTATATCATTCTGTAGCATTTGAACATCTGTATCTGTTCTTGAGTACTTCGGTCACATTGCCAGAAAAGACGGAGACGATCTCGAAAAACTAGTGGTCACTGGCAAAGTGGAAGGAAAAAGAGCGAGGGGCCGCAGCCCGATGCGTTGGTCCAACCAAATTCACACCACACTCGACTCCACTGTCTACGATGCTCTCCTAGTGGCCGGAGATAGATCAAGACGGCGTAACATCTTGAGAAGATTAATGGATGGAGGAGGTCACGACCCTCAGACATGATGAATACGACTGACGGAGGAGTCTTCTAATAAGTCTGAAAAGAAGTAATTAAGTAATTACAATGGTTTAGTCTTCAACTAAGTCTGACTTACCGTTTGACTTAGTTGAAGACCAACTAAGTCTGAATAGGTGATTAAATGATTTGCAATATCGCGCAATAATGCCCATTATGGACTACATTCACATAATTCTGATAAGTAAGCTGATTTGTTGATTAGTTGTGCTATGAGTTCTAAGAAATATTTTTGACGATTATACATTTTCATTAGCACATCTTTTAAAACTCTTATTATTGCTTCGGCGGGTAGCAATCAAGCTTAGTTTGTTGCATGGATAAATATCCTTAGCACTTTTCCGAATGGCAGCCTACAATCCGAATATTGGATTTTCCCTCAAACTGGAGTAGCGCGACTGTATAAGATTTATGTCTGCACAGATGGCATAGTGGTTAAATGGTCGCCTCTGTACCGAGTGGTCTAGATTCGATTCCCCACGGGACAACAATTTGTGTGATCCACGAGTGGTTGTCATGAGTCTGAGTGTTCTTTGTGTCCGTTGTTTGAATGATTTTCAAGTTTCCCGATTATTGATCCTAAGGGAGTTATCTTTGTAGTACAAAAAAGAAATGAAATAATAAAGGAGTTGTTATTAAAAAAAAATAGTTCAAAAGGATTCGTACCAACTTGATAAAAACGTCCTGTCGTTATTATAATTTTGTGTGACTTTGTCTTTGATTTTGTAATAGCTAATAATAATTAGTAGTTAAAATGCGCCCCTTTATAACAATAAATCTTAATTAAATTTGCCTAAGCTAAATGCTTTCTCTTTTCGCCTTAGTAAATACCGATCTGACACACAAGCGACAACAATGCGGACAAACCGCGGACAGCAAATTCACGTTTTGTATTGCTCATCCATTTTATACAAGACAGTTCTCCGTTCGCGTCCATGGAAGAAAGACGCCTTGTTAAAAATTAAACGCAAAATGATAAATGTGCGAACTTAAAAAAAAACAATGGAAAAAGTTAAAATAGTGTGTTTTTGTGTTCTAGTTCTATGTTTAAATTTCGTGAGTGGCCAGTACGTGCAGTCACCGTGCCCGGGGGTGTTTGACTATGAAAGTGATGGCGCCGATATCTTTGGTAAAATTGTTCTAAGACCAAGTGCGCCGGTATCACAGTTAGTTGTGAGAATTAATTTTACAGTAGCGACTCAACTATTTAATGTAAGTATTTTGAAAATACGTAGTAAGTTAAGTTAACGAATATCAGTTAACGTCGCGTGGGGGAAAGTTATACATTAAACCTGTAAAGATAGCATATTAGATATCTATATTAGTTTGAAAACAGAACTTTATTTTTTTTTATTTCTAAAGGCAACGATTTTCTTATATTACTAGATAAATATGTTCTGTAAAAGATTATTTACTAGAAAAATAAACTATACTTAGGTACGTTAAGTGCAAACTGAAAATATATATTTTTTTGCATGTAGGTTAGCACATAATTATCATAATATGATAATTATATTATAATATATATTAAGAACTCGAGTAATGATTGGATGTACTTGCTATTCCATTTAGCTCGACTTCTCGGATATTTTTACCGTCCATAGTTTAACTGCAAATATATTGATCCGTCAACTCTTAAAATACCAAATATACCTAATTAATAATATATTAAGTCTGGTAAGCGGTGTGCCGCTGCGATCCAATAGGTTAAACGCCCATGTTCTTAAACAAAAACGAAATATTTATACCTCGGAGTTACTAGTTTTTTTGAATAATCACATCACAAAAAAAACAAAAAAAAGTCTGCTTAGTTTGGGCTGGATGGTATTGTGTGTATGTGATAGAATATAAAGAAAATAAAGAATGTTGCCAACTTATCAGCACAGAATATATAGCATTGTTTTTTTTTACGTGGTGATTGCTGTGACGCATGACGGGCGGAGGGGTTATGTCGGGGTCACCCGGGGTAAGATAGAAAATCTCGAGTCCTACCGACTAAACCTACCACGGTGTTCCTTCACACGGTCTATGGCCGGGGTGCAGGAATCGCTTGCGCATTCATCCTGGATATTTAATCCATAGATTATAGCTTAGAGCCTAAATAATTTTTCTGCTTCCATCTTAACTCATTATAAATGCGAATGTGAGTTCGTTATGGTCTTACGTCATAACTACTCGATCGATCATCATGAAATTTCGCATACACATTGTCAGCTTTACAGAAAAGGACAAAGGTATCTTTCATCCAGAAAAAGTTCTGTTCCTAAGCGAAGCCGGGTGCAAAAGCTAGTATTTTTATGCATGGATAAAATCTATATACCTACCTACCTATTTTTAAAAACAAACTATTTACTTATAGTTATAGTTTCTATGTATAATATGTAAGTATTTACAAAAAAGAAGGATATATATGTATGTAAGTTTATCCATTGTCTAGTACCCATAGTACAAGCTATGCTTAGTTTCGGCTAGATGGTGTTGTGTGTATGTGGTAGAATATAGGATATTATATAGAACTAGCTTTTGCGCGCGGCTCCGCCCGCGTGGTAACTATATCAATAAAAAGTAGCCTATGTCCTTCCCCAGGTTTTAAACTATATCTGTACCAAATTTCATCTAAATCGGTTGAGTGGTTTAGCCGTGAAAAGGTAACATACAGACAGATAGACAGACAGAGTTACTTTCAAATTTATAATAAAAGGAAGTAAGGATATAGTTAAGTAAGGATATAGTTAAATATGCAACAAAATTCAATAGCTTCGTGCGAAACTCGAAGGTGTGAATTTATTGATATAACTAAAGATATTATAGCTATTTAAATGTGATTCATATAAATACATGTTGTTAATGATACTTATACATAATGACATCATTGATACGTACGGTGAAATAAACATGTTTTAAATCATTCACCTTTGAAATGTTAGTTTGTTGCCGAAATCGCAAGCAGCTGTCAACTTGTTTACAAATATTGAATGTCGTATGTATACTATCTATACTAATATAATAAAGCTGAAGAGTTTGTTTGTTTGTTTGAACGCGCTAATCTCAGGAACTAATGGTTCGATTTGAAAAATTCTTTTAGTGTTGGATAGCCTATTTATAATATTTGCCATTGATTTATTATTGTAGTAGTTGTTTGAATTTGAGTAGTAGAGCCTCGCTGATTTTAGCATGAATGGGCCGGCTCGACCGGGAAAGGACTACCCTCACACAGAATATCGACGTGGAATAGCAATAGTCCTACTGTTGTGTTTCGTTCGGTGAGTGAGAGTACCGGAGGCCCAATCACCCTCTTTCCCCCATCCCGCTCCCTTTCCTTCCCACGTCCTTTCCTAAAGGGTCGGCAACGCTCAAGTGATGCCTCTGGTGTTGCAGGCGTCCATAGGCTACGGTGACCACTTACCATCAGGTGGGCCGTATGCTTGTCTGCCACCAGAGTTGTATAAAAAAAAAAATTTCGGCGTGTCTATGGTTGCTATAACGGACACAAAATAAAGAACTTGAACTTGAAATACATTTCGGGTATGACTGATGAAGGTGTTTATTAAAACCAGTAACAAAATTAATGCCGTAGAATTATATGTTCCCCAGTGTAATCATAGTTGGCGAATGATAAGACGTATAGTACCTACTCGGCTACCTAACCCTTCGGGTATAAAGCCGTATAGTCATTTAAGAATTGAAAAAAGTTACAAAGCAGTTAAGTATCGATTGCTAATAGCTGGAGATTTAGCTTAAATTATAAAAGGTATCTTTAAAAATTACATACATACATACGTAGATTCATGCCTGTTTCCCAGAGGGGTAGCCAGAGACTACGGATTTCCATTTGCTACGATCCTGACACACTTCTCTGGCTTCATTCACTTTCATCACATTCCTCATACACGCCCGTCGCGTCGGTTCAAGGTGCTCTGAACCTGGCCTTTGTCCAGAACGCCTTCGATCTGATCGAGAAACGTTCGCCTAAGTGTTCTTCTTGCGACTGTCCCATTCACACTAGCCTTATAAACTTTCTTAGTCAGTATTTCTTTATTTTAAAAATGATTAGTCCTTAAAACTGCTAGTTAAAAAGCAATGCTAATGTAATGTATTAATTTACTAGAGTTTGCTCACGGCTTCACTCGCGCTAATCTAGATATTGTCAATAAATTGCCACCACTTAGAAAAAGTACATTTTTCTAAATGAAAGGTACCGTACCTATGTCATTTTCTGTACCCCTGACAGCGTGTATGTGAAATTTCACGATGATCGGTCTGGTAGGCGTGCAAGCGTAACAAACAAACAAACAAACTCACATTCACATTAATTATAATATTAGTAAGGAATACTATCTTTAACCTTTTGACCGCCACAGCATAAAAGTAGCGTCGTGCCCCCTACGCCAGGCGATGATTAATGTAGATTTAAATAATAGGTTAAAGGAACACAACGAACATATTTTTTTATGTTTATTTTGAACTGTAAAATAGTCGTATTTTCGACGTGCCATGCCGTCGCGGGCGTCGTGAGCACGGTTTAATTTGACGGGAATGGACGTCCGTGGCGGTCAAAAGGTTAATATGAGCACATGAGTACAACTGCGTATTTTTTGGCAGTCGTTTATTTTAACATAAGACAAGATTTTTCCTTACGTTATAAAAATGTTCGAGAAGCTTTCTATAACTTAAATTTTTTTTAAGTTTAAAATTTTTTGGCTTATCATCACAAGTACCGTTAGGCACTTAACATAGCCCATTACAGTTACAGGCAGGCTTTACAGCCGTCGCAAACCGTGACCCTTCTGGGCACAGGAACGGGTTCCTAATTAAACCTGTCTCTACCCAATTAAAGAATTCCTACCGCTTTGCAAAACCACGTCAATTTAGGGAGTTATGTAATTAGGGTGTCAAATAAAACGAGTTTTCATTTTAGTTGTTTGTGTTTGTCTGGGTTCCGGCTGTTGAAGAATTAAAAAAATCTCTATAATATTATTAAGTTATTATTGTTATTATATTTAGTTTTTTATAGTCAGTAGTATATGGCATAATGGCTGTAACACCTTGTTAATCCGAGTTGTAAAATACTGAAATTATATGTATTTAATTGGCGATTTAAAAGAGCGGCCGTGAGTTTCTTGCAGGTTTCTTCGCATAGACTCAACCCTTTGCCTGAACCTAGCAATTAACCTAAATGTAGCTTCAGTAACTTAGTAAACTCACTAATCTATATACTTTGACGTTCATAAGTGTTAATTTGTGACCTAAATGAATAAATGATTTTTGACTTTGACTTTGACTAAATCAGCTAATCTAACTACTACTTTTGTTAGACTTTGAGAATGAACAATATTTTGAAAATCTCTCCCAATATAACAGCCATGGCTTTTTAGTGGGACTTGGGAGACTGTTGAACTGCCACGCAGAGGCTTCACGATCCATCCCAAGGCACGGATCTCTGACTTTTTAAAGCTCTGTATGAAATGGTTAATTATTGCATGCTTTAACGATGAAAGAAAACATCGTAAGGAAATTTGCATGTCTGAGAGGTTTCCATAATCTTCTCTAATATACATAAACATATGTTTTTTTTTACAACTAAGGTGGCAAACAAGCATACGGTCCACCTGATGGTAAGTGCTCACCGTAGCCTATGGACGCCTGCAACACCAGAGGCATCACTTGCGCGTTGCCGACCCTTTAGGAAAAATGGAAATGGGAAGGAGAAGGAGCGGGAAGGGGGAAAGAGGGTGATTGGGCCTCAATCACCAAACGAAACAACAGTAGGAATACTGGTATTTCACGTCGATATTCTGTGAGAGGGTAGTCCTTCCCTGGTCGAGTCGGCCCATTCATGCTGAAATCAGCGAGGCTCTACTACTCATAAAACATACATATGTGATGACTGACAATACGCAACGACCCAGCGTGGTAGACTAAGGTCTAACCTTTCTAATACTGAGAAGAGGTCCGTGCCCAGTAGTGGGGCAGTTTATAAACACATATATGATTATAATATTATAATTCTAAATATTAATAATGTACAAAACCTAATGTCGCTGATAGCACATACTTAGTCGACCAATAGTAGTTGTATAAGTATCTATCAGCTGTTGGTTTTCAGTCTAGTAAATCATTACATTGTGCACATCATGTATAATCGCTCCTTAATTTAATTTAATTTAGTAATTACGTGTGGTACCCATAACACAAGTTAAATCTTACCATGGGTACTAGAGTTAACCATAACACTTTTTCGTTCATGTAATTCTTATTATTATTTAAGGATATAGGGTACATAATCAAAGTGTAAATATTGTAAAACCTTTTGCAAAAAAAACATTATTATTATTATCTTTGTGATTTAAGAAAAAGCAAAATAATGTGTTTTTGGTTAGACAGTCACGTGCCGTTACAGGCAGGATAAGTATCACAATTTAAAGGGCGCCAGCGCGATAAATTATGTAGCTTTTACTGAAAGTTTATAAAATATGGCTTTCAGATAACTAAATACTTTCGAGAGATTTACTAAAAACATTAAACTTAAGCACCTTGAAAGCTTTTATGCATAATACGATTAATATATAGATTTAGATTATATAATGTAAGCAATTACATTATTCGTTATCTGTCTTAATACCATCTTTTCGTCTTAATTATAAAGAGAGATTCTGTCTGGATTAAATAGTTACAGTTCTTATCAGGGTTTATAACCTTTCGAGGTTCTTGAAAGTACTGTTTTATAATTAAATGCAGCAAGATCGTACGTATTACAAGCAAGAATATTTGGAGGCAGTGCCGGATTAAGCAAGCGCGGGGCCCGTAGCAAATTCTTTCGGGTAAGAGCGCTTGCATACGTCAGACTTTTTGTAGAGCTGATTATTGGGCCGACTGAAATTCTACACATTTATACGAGCGACTTTTGGTAGAAATTGTGCGTTTACCGTATGAAATTCGGTGTTTTATTTACGCCAAGGAAATAGTCGGTTACCGATTGTCTGACGTGGATTGCTTAGTAGGAAAAGTTGTAACATTTCACGTTTTTGTGACATCAAGTAAATTCAATATACCACATCTTAAGTAATAAGTAAGGTTCACTCAAAAAATTACGCTCAGGCAGAGATGAGTGGGTTTAAATATGCGAGGCCTCCTTTCGCGCGGGGCCCGTAGCAATTGCTACTCTTGCTACGTGGTTAGTCCGGCACTGTTTGAAGGGAGTATTTTCTATCTCTGTTAGATTTGACAGTACTTGTTAAAATAAAATTATAGCATTGAGTGAGCAGCCAATGTTTTAAGTACGAATTCTCATGTCTGTCCAAGCATTTAGCCAAATACCCTCTATATTAGGAATGTATTGTGAAATGTTTTTAAAGAGGACTTAATAAGTACAACACAGATTATAAACACAGCATTGAACTTTGTGTAATATGTGCGTAATACACAAATTTCAAACGTAATAGTCAGAAGAAGAATGCCTATGCTATTCCAGTGTCTTCCATCGTCATAAATCAATCTCAAACAGTTAAGAGGCAGCTAAGTATTAAGTTGCGTCTAATCAGACAAACATCGCGTGAACATTACTCAAAGTTGACTGCTAGTTTGGTCAAAAATTTATCATTGATTATTGACTTGAGAGCTATTCAGTTGAAAAGTAGCTAAGTATTAGTTAGTGATATTTTTATTAAAAAAAAATGGAAGTCGTGGCTGTGAAATCTCCAGTAAATTAAGTTTTCTTAATCAAAATGGCACGGATATTTACATTTTTTTGCCAGTGACTCGAACTATTGTCTTTTTACATCACTTTTTATCTTCACGATGCATCTTGTGCAACGCTTTGAATAAGATATTGTAAATTAACGTGGGATACAGTAAGGCTTGGCCCTTACTCGCAAATACTTGAGATATATCCTCGCGCATACTTGGATACATTCCATGAGTTATTTTAGCGATGTATGTTTAATTTTCACTTTGCAAACAGTGCAAAGATTGAACTTAAAAGCTGGACTCTCTTAACCTATCAAGTTTGGGAATAATCAAAATGGCCGCCGGTATGTCGTTGCGACTCGTAAGATTAACTGTACTTTTTTTTTTGCATAAATGGCATTGAATAGGCAATATAAAAAATTTACTAAAATATGAAATTTTAATATCACAATAAAACACAGGATGCTGAAATCGCAATATTTACGGTATGTTGCTATCGAGGTTCTTATA
This sequence comes from Catocala sponsa, assembly GCA_963564715.1. NCBI lineage: Eukaryota > Metazoa > Arthropoda > Insecta > Lepidoptera > Erebidae > Catocala > Catocala sponsa. The sequence goes on along the minus strand of OY751343.1, from coordinate 22,961,547 downwards.
CCAATAGTAAAATAATTTATAAAATAGGTCAACGTTCTTAAAAACTGTCGAGCCATCAATTTTAGCTATGTAGACACTCGCATGAAAGCCAAGATGCCGCCGGCGCTACGTGCTTTATTAGACACTGACTAAAAGACATTATTAAAGCAAAACAATCCTAATCCTAACTAATATTAAAAGCAAAAATGAGTTTGTTTGTTTGTTACCTTTTCACGCCTAAACCACTGGATTGATCATTCTGAAATTTTGCATATACGTTGTCAGGTGTACAGAAACGGAGATAGGCTACTTTTCATTCCAAAAAAAATTACTGTTCCCGAGAAAAACAACAATAACGTTCTTATGATAATAGATGGCGCCACGTGTCATTAGAATCATGACTGAATTATATTATATCAAGCAGAGTAACAACGCGAATTGATTGTCAAATTATTAATTAACGAGAGCGAAGCCGCGGGCAAAAGCTAGTAAAAATAATAATTTAAATAAATATGTATGAATGCACGTAATTGGCTTACGTTCATACATAGTTTCACGACTACATTATATCCCCGAACAGATAGTCAAAGGTATATTACTCTCATTTCTCGTTACCTATGTTTTTACGTTCCATATACTTAATACAAGGCGAACCTGTCGCTGCTGTAATTCAGGCAGTTATCTTTTTTATACAACTGAGGTGGCAAACAGGCATACGGTCCACCTGATGGTAAGTGGTCACCGTAGCCTATTGACGCCTGCAACACCAGAGGCATCACATCACTTGCGCGTTGCCGACCCTTTAGGAAAGGAAGTGGGAAGGAGAAGGAGAGGGATGGGGGAGAGGGGGTGATTGGGCCTCCGACACTCTCACTCACCGAACGAGACACAACAGTAGAAATATTGATATTTCACGTCGATATTCTGTGAGTGGGTAGTCCTTCCCCGGTCGGGCCGGCCCATTCATTCTGAAATCAGCGAGACTCTACTACTCTGAACTCTACTTCCAGACTCCGAGTTGCTACAGAGAAATTCTGGGCAGAAAACTCAATAACTTCCAATCCTCAATCAAATCCGAGATCTTTCTTTTCTTTAAAGACATCTCCTGCAGTAGGAATATTTTTCCTGTATCGTGAGGATCTTTATAAACATTCAAACAACAGAAACAACAAAACCCAGACTGGAAACAACTGTTGGTGGATCACACAAATTTTTGTCCCGTGTGGAGATCGAAGTCAAACATGTGTATCTATCTAGCGGAGCCACTCGAGTTAGACCGAAAAAACTAATGGCAATGCTTTGTTTGTTCAATGTACCTCACGAATTTATTAACAAGATCCAATGTACCTCAATTATTATGGTAGAAATTACAATAAATCGCCTCACCCATCCAGCAGGGCCCTCGGTTGTATTACGCTCGGAATACATCAAAATAATACTGATCGTAACTTGTGCCAATGTACCTCTCGATTCATGTATTAACTCTTAGGCATCTTTAACAGAACAGGAGAAATTAAACAAGAAAATTTTGTCTGCTTAGCAGGGCCCTTTGTAATTTGAATTCATACGTGTAAGAAAAGCATACCGTTGTTATGTATTACCAATGAAGGCGTTAAGGCATGAAACAAACTTACATTCATATTTATAATATTAATTTGGACACTCATTTTGACTTTTGTTTGGTTTTAATAAACCTAGATCGAATTTGCCACGAACGCGTCGATGTCTTTTGTTCTCTCGCTCTGTTACGTACTAATTATAGCACTGTTTCACTTGCCCGCGTTCCACCTTCCTTGGCCGAATCGTTTATTAATGAATTCTACCGAAGTCTTTATAAGTAGCGTTCAATTCAACATACGCCGCTCTGTCTAATAATAATGAAAGTTAATTATTCAATGAATGCTAGTTTTTCCTCGCGGTTTCGTTCGCGTAAAAGTAGTTTAAGTTATGTCAGTAACAGTACTTTTTTAGAATAAAATATAGCCTATGTTACTCGGTGATAATTAGGGGTCGGAATAGGTAGAGCTTTTAAGTACAAATGACGTCAAATATGCTACTACGAAATCTTAATATGGATATGCCTTTTTTTAATCCCGGAATTGATTTAGTATTCTAAATTTGTTTACCTTCTTTGGGCACAAAACATTTATTTTCATTCGAAAAAACATAATTAAGAAATAATTTATTTATACAAATATATAAAAGTGATTGGTTCCTGCATTGAAAAGTTATGATAATATATTTTAATTTTTTAGTTAATGATGTGGACGATGAACCTTTAGGTTCCACCTGTGTTTCTAACATAGTTGAAATAGATTCTGATTGATTTGTTATTTCATTTCATTTCATTAATATGTAGATACTGTTTAATAAAAAAATATATACTTAGAGTTAAGTATGTTTCATTTTTGCACATAAAAGAGAAAATAATTAAACTTTATCAAGCCGCCAGGCGGCGAGTACTAATATTCCGTCAAGCGCCATTTGCCGGCGTGTTACGTGCTACTTAGTTTGTGTTTAACACAGGAAAAAAGAGTTTTATAAGATAATAATATCAATCCCGGAAGTTTGAGAAAACAATTTTATTAATCCCCAATACCGGGTTTAAAAGGCATATCCATGTTAAGATTTCGTAGGTAGTTTTACGTCATTTGGTACTTAAAAACTCTACCTATTCCGACCCCTAGTGATAATATAGCTTTCTAACGGTGAAAGAATTTTCAAAATCGATGGAGTAGTTTTGAGTTAAATCCTTACAAACAGACAAACGGAAAATCAAATCTTTCCTCTGTATAATATTAGTATAGATGAGTGAACCCGGCTTCGCACGATTTTCCGTCTCGCAACTAACTAATTGTAATTGTGGTGCGATATTTTAAATCTAGGATTAGGGATAAAGTATATTTGTACACTTATAAATAACGAGATTTACTAAAAATATATAGGATTTGTGTTCTAGTTTATAATTAATAAACTCCGCAACTACTGGATCGATTTTAAATTTCTTTCACCATTAGAAAGATATTTTGCGGGTTCGATTCCCGCACAAGTCAAACATTTGTGTGTATGAACATGGATGTTTGTCTTGGTCTGGATGTTTCTATGTATAATATGTATGTATTTACAAAAAAAGAAGTATATATGTATGTTTATCCATTGTCTAGTACCCATATTACAAGCTCTGCTTAGTTTTGACTAGATGGTGTTGTGTGTATATGATAGAATATTATTATATTATTTTATCCAGAAGTAAGACAGGCTATATAACATCACGCTATGAGCCACGGGAGCGGTAAGCATAAACGTAGGTGAAACCACGGGGAACAGACAACTAATAATTTATTTGATTTAAAGGGCAATTTTACGTTTAATTTCTAAGGTAATTAGCATATTTATTTGTGAATTGCTGAATTTATAAAATAGTTTGACAAATTACCATAAGGTAATTTTAATTAATAATAAGGCACTCTTAAGAGATAGACATATGCCATTACAGACATTTCTCTAGATGTATTAAAACTGAGATGTAATCACCTAAAAATCAATTATTTTAACGACTCAATAACGAAACATAAAATTTTCTGGACTGCATGAAAACGTTATTAGAATAGATCTGTGAAAATTCTTCTGAATTATAGGAAAACTCTTTCAAAATCTGCTACATGGCTTAGAAGTAAGCGGAGAAACAGAAATGATGAAGAATCAGCTAGCGACTTTGTTTCATACTAGTTATTCCGAGATTGTTATTGAAATTAACAAATTCTTAAATTAACAAATTCTTAAATTAACAAATTCTTAAATAGGTGTTCTTTGTTTTTTTCTTGCTTTATGAAGTAAAACATTCGTTCGGACCGAATTTCTTTGAATAAATCCCATCAATATCAGTTAGTGGTCAAATAAAATTAAGTGTTATATTTATTAAGAAAACAAACGAAGACGATGCCGCCACATTACCACATTGAAAAAGAGCAAGTTTTGTAACAGTTCGTTGACCAAGGAAGGTCATTGGAGACATTTGATGCGAAATTTTAAAGAGTGCAACACTAATTAACTTCTTTGGGCCAATTTAACACCTGCCACTTTGTTTTTAGTGCACTATAAACTTGATTATTGAAATCCTTTCTAATACCGCCTTTAAAAAGTTTATAGTTTGTCCAGACAAGGTAATAAACAGATTAAAAAAAGGAAAAGTGACAAACCAACTGTGTTGCTCTTGTTATATTTTGCTGTTTTATTAATTTTATGTCACACCATCTTTGTCCGGGTTGAACATAATATATACATAGGTCGTATCGATCTAAACAAAAAACTAGTACCTTTTAAATTGGGAAAATAAATAAATAGAAAATGATATTTTCGATTTGTAAAACATGATTAATGCAATACAATTTATATAATACTAGCTTTTGCCCGCGGCTCCGCTCGCGTTAATTTAGAATTTGACAATAAATTCGGGTTGTACTCTGCTTATAATAATATAATTCAATCATGATTCGAAAGAAACGTGGCGCCATCTATTATCATAAGAACGTTTTTGTTGTTTTCCTCGGGATCAGTAATTTCTTTCGGAATGAAAGGTAACTTATGTTCGTTTCTGTACACCTAACAAGGTATATGCAAAACTTCAGGATGATCGGTTCAGTGGTTTAGGCGTGAAAAGGTAACAAACAAACAAACAAACTCATTTTCGCTTTTATAATATTAGTTAGGAAGTTAGGATTAGGACTAGGATTAGGATAGGATTAGGATATTATATTTATACATGATGTTGAAGCAACACGTAGCGGCAACATGTCCTGCAATAATGCAGTTCAGGAGATTACCTATCACACAAACTTATTAAATAATAAAAATAAATATCGGAAAAAATATAGATTAGTTTTAGCCCAGAACGCAAACGGATGAGTTAAGCCTATGCGAATCTAATACGTGGATAACGGATTTGGATAAAAATTGGTAAACAGATCTAGCAATTTTCATCTAAATCCGTTCAGCGGTTTACGCATAATTGAAAAACAAGTCTCCAAACATCATCACATACTGTCACATTTATAGTATTAGTCGGGCAATATTTTGTTTATCTCCCGCACCTTTGATGCGTTACAAGTGATCCAAAGACCTTATAAATCATAACATTTTATTATAATAACTCACCGAATCATTTAAATGACCAAATATTGATATAATCAACATTAAACCTTTTTCAATTATATGTGGAGTCATCGTTGGCTCTTCTCAAGTACCGAACCCGGATAATTAGCTTCAAAATCTGCCGAATAGGTATCAGATGATCCGTATAAATTGGCAAGATCATCTCTCGAAGTTGATGCAAAGCAGCAATTCCATAAATGAAAATAAAATCCTTAATCTATACTAATATCATAAAGCTGAAGAGTTTGTTTGTTTGTTTGAACTTGCTAATCTCAGGAAATACTGGTTCGATTTGAAAAATTCTTTTAGTGTTGGATATATAACATCCCGCTACTACCTACGGGGGCGGCGCAGTAACGATAAACGCGGGTGAAACTCACATCTAGTAATATTATAAATGCGAATGTGAGTTTGTTACGCTTTCACGCCTTAACTACTCGACCAATCATCTTATATTGACAAACTACTATGCATGGTAAAGCTTATTTAAAGAATATGGAGTTAGTTACTTGATTTATAATGGGGTTAAATATAATGACTACATGCTTACTAAAATACATCATAACGAGTACCTATACGCCTCAAATCATTCCGTCTCGGGAGGGTTGGGTTATGTTAGGTTCCTTCTTAAACCCACCTAAAAATAGGAGCCAAAATTAGTTTGATCTGTTTAAATATATTTTGATGTGCAATTAGTATTTTTGGTGGTCATTATATTTAATCCCTTTAAAAATTCTTTGATATTGAACTTAATCATAGTTTGTTTTAAAACACTACTTATTGGCTCCGTCAACTTAGTTTGATCTCTTTAAATATATTTTGCTGTGCAATTTGGTGATCATTTACTATTTTTGACTGTTATATTTTACTATATCTGGTGATAAGTTAAACATAAGCGATAAATAATCATACTAGCTTCACTCGGCAACACTAGTACTTTATTTTTAAATAAAAGGTATCATAACATAAGTCCTTTTCTATTCCCCTGGTAAGGTGGATGCGAAATTTTATGATGCTCGGTCGAATAGTTAAGGCGCGAAAACGTAACAAGCAAACAAACAAATTCACATTCGCATTCATAATATTAGTTTGGATTACTCAACAATATTTTTGAGCATCCAAAGTGGCGGCAATATCAACACAAGAGAAAGGATAAATGCTTCTTTCCTCGTTTGCTTTATTGATTGCCCTGCTGGGTGCAAGACAGCAGTAATGACAGAGGTCAAAGTTTATTTTTTACCTTTTTTATTTGGGGTTTTTGCTCCAACAAGAGGTCGGAGTACTGTTAAGTTTGCTAAGGCAGTATTGACAGGTGATTCAAATTTGAATTTGGTTGCGGTTGTTTTTTTATCATGTGTTGCCATGTCAAAATAATATGAAATGTTCTTTAAAGAGTATTGTGGACGATTAATCATACGAAGGTAAAACTGATTCATATATTTTCGCAGAATTAAATATAATTCAGAGACCAAAAGTTTGTTTAACGTCATGTTATATTTAGCAAACAAATAAACTTTTGGTTTGTACGGAATTCGCTGTAGCTATTGACTTATTTAATTATCCTTGCAGTTATTTAAATATGACTTTCAATAGCGCTTACACCATACGCAGGAATATCTATACAAATAAATAAAATTGAAGTGTCTGTTTGTAAAGTCAAAATAACAGCTTTTTATCTAATGCATATGAAAGTATACGAAAACATCTATTTTTAAAATTTTTGTCTGTCTGTCTGTTTGTTCCGGCTAATCTCCGAAACGGCTGAACCGATTTTGACGGGACTTTCACTGGCAGAATATTCTATCACATACACACAACACCATCTAACCCAAACTAAGCAGAGCTTGTACTATGGGTACTAGACAATGGATAAACATACATATATACTTTTTTATTTGTAAACACATATATTGTACATAGAAACACCCAGACCAAGACAAACATCCATGTTCATGCACACAAATGTTTGACTTGCGTGGGAATCGAACCCGCGACCTCAGGCGTGGCAGTCGGTTACATTAACCACTACGCCATCGAGGCCGGCAAGGAAAGTGTTAATATAAATAGTTTAATCATTTAAAATAATAGTATTTTTATAGTAGTACCTAGTAGATTAATAGCTTTGTAAAAGTAATGTCTGACAAATAAACAACGCGATTAAATAATAAAATAGTTTAATTTTAATGTATACATTCACGAAAACTAAATATTAAGTAGTCTAGTAAGACTAAAGGCCCCATATACGCAACGATTCGTCGTAACGATGGATCTGAAGAAAATCGTTACGATCTATCGCGTCGAATTGTCACTCAACACACGAAACGATTGGTCATTGCGATCGTTCGTTTAAGCTGGCCGCATACATACGTTTTCCGTATTCGATTTCCTACGAAATCTCGATTCGTAATTCCGTGAGACTAGCGCACACGTTAGTTTTTTTTCATTTGGAATGTATACTGTCAGTACGAATAGTGATAGCGTAGTGAACGCACGTCGATGGAGGACGATGATTTATTAGCAATTGCATTTCAATAGTAAACAATTATAACAATATTTAACAGTTATTAACAATAATAAAACAACATTAAATAAAACAAACATATTTAAACGAAATTATGTGAATAGTATGAACTATACCTCTTTAAATACGTGCTCCCAGGCCAAATCTATACTAATATAATAAAGCTGAAGAGTTTGTTTGTTTGTTTGAACGCGTTAATCTCAGGAACTACCGGTCCGAATTGAAAAATTCTTTTAGTGTTGGATAGCCTATTTATCGAGGAAGGCTATAGGCTATATAACACCACGCTTCGACCCAAGGGGGCGGCGCAGTAACGATAAACGCGGCTGAAACCGCGGGAACATCTAGTCTTTTATATCTCTGTTGTGGTAGTCCTTGTCATGTATATTCCACAAGCAAGGGTATTTTTCAATAGACAATATTAATGTTTCTACCTCACACATTATAACTATCGTTTACGTACGTACAATGCGCGCGGCGCGGGCGCGGTTCCGAATGAGAGTTTCCAAACGTGTGCGCCGACACAAACAAAATGTATGCAAGGGCTGCATTCCGTATGACGTCATTAGGTTTATTCCGAATGGTTTCTCCGAACGCACGGGTTTGCATTCGAAACGTACATACGGAATCTTTTCCGTTCGGAGAGAAAGCGGACGTGTGCGGCAGTTAGTGTATTTTATATTGATTCCATGCATTCGGAGCTCCGAATGTGGAAAACAAATTCGGAAATCGAATACGGGAAACGTATGTATGCGGCCAGCCTTAGGCAGACTGAGACTGAGGCAAAAATCGAATCGTCGATCGCAAAGAGCCATACACCTTCGATCTATCGTCACGATATTCAAGATTGCATTGGTTTCTGCTGCGATCACGATATCGTCCTCGATCAAGTAAATTTTTAACGATTTGGACATACACCATCGATTCGTCGTTGCGATCGGTCTGAAACGACGGATCGTAACGACAAGTCGTTCCGTATGTGGGGGCCTTAAGGTTATATAATATCCGTACAAACTACCATGTCACATATTTAGGCTTGTGTTGAGGAAATTAAATGGATTGTTTTCCCCTAACACCTACGTATTTTTACGAGACTTATGACGTCACAAAGGTTATACGTCACACCGTGTTTTCCGTGGCAAACTGCTGATATTTCTTTTCCTAGTGACCGATGACCAGTTAACGAAACATGTACCGGTTTGTAAGTTATGCATCTTGTTTATATTTCATATTTACATGTCATAATTATTTCTTTGACTTGTTTAATGCGATGTGGACTTTTTATAAGTAGCTACTTAGATACTTTTTTGTATTTTTTGTGGTAATGGTTACAGTTCATGGAATTTATGTTATGTTAAGCTTAGTTTGCCAGCAATTTCGTAAACGTGGTCCTCGGAGTTCCTGCGACAAAATTTACGAGTCTCAAACTTTGCACTATCAATCTAACTTATAAAAATATGGCTAATTATTACTTTGCTACCTCTCAACCTATAGCTCTCAAGTTCCTGTTTAATAATTAACATTTAATCAACGGTTCGCTGTTATTTAACTATTATTCAACTAGTCTAAGTTGTCACCAAAGTTACAAAAATATGAAATCCGCTTAAGAATAAGTTAAATGGGTTTTGTGTAATCCCAGAAGAAACAGACATTGCTCTATAAATAGTCAGACGCTGTCTAAAAAAATTTAAGATAGTTTCTATGAAAACTCAAACGGAAATACCATGTGGTTTTACTGGTGAAAAGTTCAAAGAGGATTGAGTTTCTTATAAGACTGTTGTTGTTCTCCAGGCACTCCTTTGAATTACTAACCTGTACTAAACATACAGTAATAGCTACGTCTAATAGTAACTAACTTGTTTAGTAATCTTGCCGCTTTACTCAAAGACAAGAAAACTATTACATAATACATGGAGAGCATGCATCTTATGACACATACGAATACATATTATAAAAACTACCAACAAACTACTGTTAAACCTCTTATTGAATCTAAAGGAACGTTTAATCACATTGTAGAAACATAATTTTTAAACTAGAAGCTCAATATTCAAATTAAAAACCAATGAATGTACGATAACTATGATTAAAATCTTCGAGACCTCATATCTTGTAATTAAATCCCAAACAGCCAATTACAATTTACTATAAAAACCATTTAGTTTTTTTAGGGTTCCGTACTTAAAAAAGGAAAAAACGGAACCTTTATAGGATCATTTCGTTGTCCGTCCGTCCGTCCGTCTGTCTGTCTGTCAAGACCCTTTATATCGGGAACGCGTGAAGGTATCGAGTTGAAATTAAAACGATATACAATACTCAGGTCTACAGTCTCTTGAAGCTGTGAAAAAATCAAACTTCTAACTTCTTCCGTTTATGCCGCAAAAAACGTATATTTCGACACTCTTAGGGAATCAAAATTTTGACCTAGAACTATGAAATTTGGTAAGTAATACCGTCTTATACTACAAGTATAGGAAAAAAATCTGAAAACTATACATTTGTAATTAAATCATAAGAAACAGGGTCTTTATGCAAGGACAAAAATGTTTTATAATGTGTACCTTCATTTGTACGGAATCCTCGGTGGGCGAATCCGACTCGCAGTTGTCCGGTTTTTTTTCTGTTAACGTTTAGTTTTCCTCGTGTGGTCTTCATTAGAGCAATATTGTTATTAAACGTGTTGTGACTTGTGATTAAAAACCTGTGCACCTGTTTGAAGGAGATCGTCTGTCAAAAATATTAAAACATTGGTGGTTTATGGTTTATGGTATAGAAGACGTATTATTGTTTTACGTTTACGCGATTGTTACATATTGAAAAGAAGAAAAGCAGACGCATTATAAATTTGTTTCTAATAATAAAATTTAATAATATCGATTCACGCTTGCAAATCGAGAAAGAGAAATGGAAGGGGCGTAGATGTGTATTATATCCACATTAAGCCAAATATATTTTTTACATACATACCTAGATTCACGCCTGTTTCCCAGAGGGGTAGGCAGAGACTACGGATTTCCATTTGCTACGATCCTGACACACTACTCTGGCTTCATTAACTTTCATCACATTCCTCATACACACCCGTCGGTTCAAGGAGCTCTTAACCTGGCCTTTGTCCAGAACGCCTCCGATCTGATCGAGAAACGTTCGCCTAGGTTTTCCTCTTGCGACTGTTCCATTCACACTAGCCTTATAAACTTTCTTAGTCAGTGTTTCCTCGTCCATTCTTTCTACATGTCCAAACCAGCTTAACATACCCTTTTCTATTTTTGTCACTATATCCTCTTTCATGCCGCATCTCTCTCTAATTACACTATTAGTTATTCTATCTTTCAGAGTCACACTACATATGCTTCTCAGCGCTCTCATTTCTACAGCATTTATTCTGCTCTCATGCTTCTTTTGCCATACCCAACTTTCACTTCCATACATAAGTGTGGGCACTAATAGTCCTCTATGAACAGCCAAACGTGCCTTTTCGGATACATTTCGACAGTTCATAAAAGCGCGTAGAGCTCCATTCACTTTGTTGCCAGCAATCGTTCTCCTTACAATGTCTCCCTCATGTTTACCATCCCTTGTAAACAAAGTACCCAAATATACAAACTCTTTCACTTGCTCCACTTTTTCTCCATCAATCATAATATTTACACATCGTCACGCACTCTTCCTTTTTAAATACCATTACTTTCGTCTTGCTTACATTTATTTTCATTCCTATATTTTTTTTTAATGTCTTTAATTGGGGAAGAACCCTTGTCGCCTGCCAATTTCAATCGCTCTTCACAGCAATTATTATTTCTCTTTTTGTGTCTATGCATAAGATAAATTTTTTAATTAACCTTTATTTTAAAATGTTGACACATGTTATATGTTTATTGCCTGGCCCGGACATTAGAGTCGGAATCTTACGATCGATACTAAAAATATAAACGTAATCATATGACATTGGACTAATATAGCCGTTTAATGATTATGATTTAGGGTACTTTTATAGACGCTTATTTTTTATAACGCTTCACCAATTCTTTTTTATTTTACACTAGCTTTTGCCCGCGGCTCTGCTCGCGATAATTTAGAATTTGACAATCAATTCGGGTTGTACTCTGCTTGTAATAATGTAATTCAATCATGATTCGAAAGACACGTGGCGCCATCTATTATCATCAGAATGTTATTGTTGTTTTCCTCGGGACCAGTAATTTTTTTCGGGATTAAAGGTAGCCTATATCCGTTTCTGTACACCTGACAATGTATATGCAAAATTTCAGAATGATCGGTTCAGTGGTTTAGGCGTTAAAAGGTAACAAACAAACAAACTCATTTTCGCTTTTATAATATTAGTTAGGTATTATATTTTTTAAATACCTACTTTTGAATACCTCTCGTAACTTAGTAGCTTATATTATAAATGCGAATGTGAGTTTGTTTGTTACGCCTTAACTACTCGACTGATCGTAATGAATTTTCGCATACATGTTGTCAACAAAAAAGGACATAGGGTACTTATGATCCCGGGAATTATTATAAATTTTGCAAAGGATATAGCAATATCCTTTGCAAAATTTATTACCCAATTAAATTATTCGGATATAAAAGTATTCATATTTAATTTTAGTAACTAGCTGTTACCTGCGACTTCGTCCGCGTAGATTTTAACTAAAAAGTGTTTGTCTCCGCGGAACCCTTTTTTTTCTAAAATCAAAGTAGCCTAAGTTACTCCTTATAACACCAGCTATCTGCCAGTGAAAGTCCCGTCAAAATCGGTTCAATTGTTTCGGAGATTACCCGGAACAAACAGACAGACAGACAAAAATTTTTAAAATATATGTTTTTGTATAGGTACCTTATATACTTTCATATGCATTAGATAAAAAGCTGTTATTTTAACATTACAAACAGACACTTCAATATTTATTTGTATAGATTCATTATTATATAATAAAAATTATTACATAATCACACTTGTTCTTTAAATTTGGCTCTGAAATGTTGCATCAAATTAACTTATACAAAAAGACAAAAATTATGTCAACGACCTGTTTTAAAACCTGCTGCTTCCTACGGTATGTGATGCCAATCTTCACATGTCAGTACAAAAAATATAATACATCATAATATGTAACTAATGATGACTTTCCGAACCAGGATTGTACCTGTGCACTCACTGGTGTTTTAAGTCATAGGCTACTCATAGCAGACGATTACTTGTTGGACCAGCTTTAATTTTATATTCTATATATTATATTCTATCACATACACACAACACCATCTAGCCCAAACTAAGCAGAGCTTGTACTATGGGTACTAGACAATGGATAAACATACATATATACTTTTCTTTTTTGTAAATACATACATATTATACATAGAAATACCCAGACCAAGACAAACATCCATGTTCATGCACACAAATGTTTGCCTTGTGCGGGAATCGAACCCGCGACCTCAGGCGTGGCAGTCGGTTACACTAACCACTACGCCATCGAGGCCGACTAATCTTATGTCCCTATTATTTATTATTTATCTGTTTTCATTTACATATATTTATCTCTATGGATATGACAATTCTATCGTATCTTATCTTAAAAGGCTTACAGGCTTTAAAAAATTATAGCAAAACGTTTTCTATAGATCTATTGACTGCACGGAAGGTTTAAGTGGTCGCCTAGCCACTCACCACGCGCCGAGTGTTGTGGGTTCGAATCCCACACAGGACACATATTTGTGTGATCCATAAATGGTTGTTCTGAGTCTGAATGTTCTTTGTGTCCGTTTTTGAATTTTTGTAAAGTCCCCTGCGATAAGGAATTATTCCTAAAACAAAAAAAAATATATATATATATGTAGGTATCTGTCGCCTACGGCCCTAACGAAATATCTAACTACCTATTAGATAAATAATGTACCAGTACATAATATTGTCTTACATTTACGCGAATGGTATATAGTAACTTCGTATGACTTTAGCCCTGAGGGGTGACATTGGCCCATAATTGGAAGAAGCTGTTTTACTGATAGTTTATAGTGCTATCTATTGATTTCCACGTGTTCTTTTTCGGCAAAAAGTATGATAATACATTAAATTATTAAATTGATAAAAAGTACTGGTATCGTTTTTCTATTTAAAATTGTATTTAACGCGCCAATTACTATGGTAGGTGGCTTCTAGACGCCAAAAAGAAAAATAAAAAGATAGTTACCTTACAGAGCGAGTTATTCAAAGTTGTATCATCTTTTTTACAGATGTATTTAATAGCTTGGATAAATCTCCACAGTAATTTCTTACTATTACTGTAAAAAGGAAAGTAAGCCTTCACGATCTCACACATATGTCACAGCGTAGACGGAGAAAACTATTCTCCGTCTACGTGTCACAGGCACATAATATCACACATATATACTAGTACTTTATCTCTTAGCCATTTTCTCTCTCTCTACGACTAATCCAGTTTATGATATAGCGTTCTCCTTCTTTTTTTTTTCGTGGGTATACGCGCCTTATGCATTCCTCCTCGCCACAAGGGGAAGCGAGAGAGTTATGTCAAGCTCTCCTGAGTTCTCCTGGTTTCTTTGAAAATATTACTATGACAACATACATAATACAATGGAATTGTCAAGTAATTACCTACAACTGAAATACTTATTAATTCAATGCATAACAGACACTCATGGATCTAAAGGAGGCAGATGTCTATTAGTTGCACATACTTTTTGTTTTTTTGGTCCCACTTAACCAGTGCCGGATTAAGCAAGCGCGGGGCCCGAAGCAAATTCTTTCGGATAAGAGTGCTTGCATACGTCAGACTTTTTGTAGAGCTGATTATTATTGGGCCGACTGAAATTCTACACATTTATACGAGCGACTTTTAGTAGAACTCGTGCGTTTATCGTATGAAATTCGGTGTTTTATATACGCTAAGGAAATAGTCGGTTACCGATTGTCTGACGTGGATTGTCTTAGTAGGAAAAGTTGTAACATTTCACGTTTTTGTGACATCAAGTAAATTCAATATAAGTGCCACATCTTAAGTAATAAGTTTCATTCAAAAAATTACGCTCAGGCAGAGTTGAGTGGGTTTAAATATGCGGGGCCCCCTTTCGCGCGGGGCCCGTAGCAAGTGCTCCTCTTGCTACGTGGTTAATCCGACACTGCACTTAAACAGAGAAGATGCTTACTGGTGTCTGCCGACCATTTCCAAACTCTTTGTTGCTAATGACATTCGCTAAAAAACTAAATAACATTTTGCGTGAGCGGAGATTCCGTTGAAACGAAACATAAAATAAAAAATAAATGGAAGTACCCATATAGGTACCAAGTACCAATCCCTTTTAATTTGCATAAGCATTATGACTTTCTTTAAAGTTTTGATCTTTATGCGACAGACAACTAAATTTCAAAATTATATTAGCTCAAATATTTACAGTAGAAATACATTATAGTTAGTCTTTTTTTTTCCGTGTGGTTAGTGGCCAACCTGTTATCAAGAGTTGTTCAAGCCACCCGTAGGCCCCTGACATGGCTTAACGACTGCTATCAATTTGACAACAACCGGGATCGACTTTTTACGAGCCCTCCGAAGCACGGAGACGCTCAGATGAAATACCACTAAGCGGTCACCCATTTATAGACTGTCCGCACCCAACGTTGCTTAACCTCGCTAATCGTTTATCGATAAGTGAGTGTAAATGGCTATGAGCGCAAAAAAAGAAAAATTGTTAGTCGTTGTTTGTTAATTGTATCGCGATTAAAAAGCTTATCCTACGAGTAAGTAGTAATATTATAAATCAACAAATTAAAAGACTTTTTAATACAAAAATGTTACTATGATATAAGCGAATATTTAAACGATAAATTTTAATAATTTAAATTGTGTAAGTAGGTACATTTTAGAAAATAACTTTTATACTTACTTTATAATAAATTAATAATAAACTATAATAAATAAATAATACGTTGAGTAAGTAAATAAATATCTACTAAGCTCTAAAATTTATTTCAATATGATATAAGATAATAGAATGTTCGTTCTTCTCTCCTAATTTTGCCGTGCCCGACGGGGTCCATAATTGTTCTCTCTACATTTATAAGACCTGTATATACATTATGGAGTGCAATAAACGAATTGAGTTGAATTAAATGCGAATGTAAGTTTGTTTGTTACGCTCTCGCGCCTTAACTGCTCGACCGATCATTATGAAATTTCGCATACACGTCAGGGCTACAGAAAAGGACATAGGGTACGTTCGAAGGACGTTTCCGAGAGGTGGCTAGTAATATTAGAAACTAGTTGACCCGCGCAACTACGTCTGCTTCATATAAGAGAATTTGCCGCGTTTTTGCAAGAATTTTCATTGCTGCTCCGCTCCTATTGGTCCATCACGCTATGGTGATGTTAAATAGCCTATAGCCTTCCTCGATAAATGGGCTATCCAATACTACAAGAATTTTTTAATTCGAACCAGTAGTTCCTGAGATTAGCGCGTTCAAACAAACAAACTCTTCAGCTTTATAATATTAATATAGATGTGAGTGTTAGTGAAATGTTTGAAGGTTTGAATGTTTGTTTTTCGCGAGTAAATTTGTGAAAAAATGTTGAATAGATTTGAATGAATATTGGCACGCAGAAAGACTGTGTTCTACATTAACACAATATATTTGTAATGGTTTTTATCCCGATATGCATTTTAGGGGATTCACGCAGGCGAAAATGCGGGTCAAAGCTATTATTTTAAATCTACAAGGTTGTGAAGATGTTAGGATGTCTCATATTAAATCACTCGTTTACCGATGCCCTGGTTTGGTTAAACCATAGCACATAAACAGTATATATCCTTTTCTTTGGGTTAACACATAGGACTTTTTATCCCGGGATGCCATCCCGACGATTCAACGGTGCTGTAAGTGATTTCTCGTTTTCATACTAGACTAATAGCGAGGCTTGACAGACGTTAAATTATTCCATGCACTGTGCGTTGCGTGTGTGGATAAGGTCACCACATTGGTCTTGTCCTGAATCATCTATTTATGTAAGTTTTGGACCTTTTTGTATAGTGCTGAAAAAGGCGTCTGTAAACAAACCTACATAGCACCCACATAGGTCCCACCTATTGGCTTCTACCAGGAAGAATTCCAGATTCCGAGCTGCGAATAAGATACTCTAGTCAAAAAAAAAATCTTTACACTTTGCAAAGCCCGGCAAGCAAACCCCAGACCTCATGCACAGCCGTCGTATTCATTACCGCCGCGCCATCATAGCAGTGCATAAAAATATTCAAGACAATTTTTATTCTTCAAAAGCGTGCAGTACGTAGCATTTATAATTTAGGACCACGAGTTTCCCTGAAAGATCGATTTAAAGAAATTGGCATACTTACTGTTGCGTCGCAATATATATTTGCTAACATTATGTTTATTAAACATAACATTTACTTATATAATAAGAATAGTGATATCCATAACGTAAACACTAGAAATAAGCATAAGTTAGTAGGCCCATATCATCGTTTACATAAAGTTCACAATACATTTGCGGGACTCGGTATACGTTTTTTTAATAAATTACCTATTACTATAATTAATTTACCATTGTTTAAATTTAAAAACGCCGTTAAAAAACAACTTATTCGGAAGGGTTATTATTCAGTCAACGACTACTTAAATGACAAAAACTCATGGAGCTAGTTGCTTGTTGCATACAGGATTCAAAGATCTGTATTACTTATAAGTCAATTTAAGCCTTTGCATAGTCACAAAGTGTAAGTGTATGCGCCATCATGCCATCTTACTGTCTATTTTAGATTTATATTAAATAATATATCTTAGCTCAAATTATTTCCTCTCTATAATATTATTAAGTTATTATTGTTATTATCTTTAGTTTTTTATAGTCAGTAGTATATGGCATAATGGCTGTAACACCTTGTTAATCTGAGTTGTAAAATACTGAAATTATATTTAACTGGCGATTTAAAAGAGTGGCCGTGAGTTTCTTGCAGGTTTCTTCTCATAGGCTCTACCCTTTGCTTGAACCTAGCAACTAACCTAAATGTAGCTTCAGTAACTTAGTAAACTCACTAACCTATATACTTTGACGTTCATAAGTGTTACTTTGTGACCTAAATGAATAAATGATTTTTGACTTTGACTTTGACTTGACTATTTTAAGAAAGTATAAAGTCATGCAAAAATGTTCACGAATTTACTCTGCCTGCACTTGATATAATAATAATTGCAAATTACGCACATACTTTAAGCTAAAATTAGCCGATAATGTTCAACGAAATCAGGCTTTTTATAAGGAGTTTTCAGTTATGCGTGTGGTGACCCTAGCCCAGGATAAAAATGGAAAACCTGTTCCTCTGGTCCGCGTAATTTATTAACGATGAGATGCAATTTTTGCCTAATTATAGGGACCAAAACAGGGCTGACAAGTGTAGTGACAAAGTCCACTGCACCTGTTCAAAAATATTATACTTTTAAGTTTAATAAATATATATAGCGAATATATAGCGATAGCTCAGTGGAGAGACCAACAGACTGCAATGCAGAGGCTCTCGAGTTCGAAACCACGTCGCGCACCTCTGACTTTCGGAAGTTATGACTTTTCGAAATTATGTATGTATTGATTGACAATTATCGCCGGCTCCGTGCCTCGGAGAGCAGGAGTAATAAAGGCTAGGGAGAAGAATAATATCCACCTTTCCCAAGGCTAACAAAACGCGTATAGCATTTTTAACAGAATAGTTTTTTTTATCAGCACTTATTACTTAATTTTATAGCTGTTTGCTTGTAAGTACAAATTATCTTGATTTGGATTATGAATAAAATACTTACCTACGGTTCTTGTACAAGTACAATCGTAAGATTGGAATGGTATTCTCGGTACAACGATTTCAGTCAAATAGTACAATTCATTTTTCTGTAGTAAGCGATTGCTCGTATATTTAAAAATTGGTTATTTTCAAATCACTAGCTATAGTGTGTAAAATAAACCCCGTCCGATCCTTAAAGGTGTTATACAGTAGCTTATTATGAGTACCTACGTAAGGGACATCCTTTTATAAAAATCGTTCATAAAATTACCCCAGTAAATTTAATTTATTTAAAATAATATGTTAATAGATTATCCATGGCTACACCGACAACTTATTAATCATACTACCTAGGTATCATTAAAGTTCATAAAGGTTCGCCGATGCCGCGCCTACGTACCGATTTAGAAAAATGCCACGAAAAGTTCGCCACACCCCGCATCTTTGTCAAGTTTAATGGAGTGTTGCTAGACTGTGCGAAATTTCAGTAATTTAAGGGTAAAAATGCTGTTCAATACTGTACTTAAAAATATTATAAAGACGTTTTACGATGATATAGTTTTTTTTTTTTTTCGTAGCATTGTTAAGAGAGAAACAAGCTCTTAATGGATTGGACAGGGTTTTTTATACATACATATGAGCCTTTTCTTATTTATGCTAAAGATCTTAGAGTTTTGTATTTGTTTATAAGCTGTAGCATCCTAGTTACGACTTCAACGCATTCAATAAAGGAAGTAGAAGTAATAATGTTTTTGTAGACTAATAGGGTAGTTGACAATTTTTTATTTCGTGCATTATTTTATACACAAGAGTAAATAGCAATTAAATAGAATCTTTTTGTTTAAACAGTATCAAAATTGGTTGCAAAATAATAATATTAATATTTTAAATTTGGATATAAGAAAAAAGTCAGGTTGTAGTATGATATCTCGCTATCTCCTTTGGACAGTTGCATTTAAATATCGGTTACGTCATAGTTTGTATTGTGCCATCTTTTTCTGTTGTACAATAACCACCTGTTATCAGATTTGAGACGCTTGTATGTTATTTATTTTTGAGTAGAGTTCAACAATTTAACGTTTGGGTAATGTATCCAATTGACTTAAATGATAAAAAGATATGAATCAACTAACCTATTAACAACTGACATTGAGGCTAGCAGACGTACTGCAACATACATACAAAAAAATAAAAGTTGTATGATATCACGAAGCCAGTATGTTCTGGCTAAACTTAAGGTGTGGTGACGATGTTTTGTTAATCCCACAGTAAATATTTTCCGGTAGACATTTACGATGCCTGTTAAAAATGTATCTGATATTAGTTGACCCAGTACGGTTCCTTAACTTCCCAGTCAATGACAAAAATAATCTCAACAAAATTTTATGCTTTACGCGTTCTTGTTAAAAACGATAAATTTCAATTTTTATTAATAATAAGCTTATTTTATAGCGATGAATGACAAGCTTATATTATTATTGTCATGTTGGCTCCATTGGTGAATCACAACCTAATGTCAAAATAAAATCGGCAAATGTTGCTAATCTAATTTAAATTTAGTGGTGTTTGATAGCGCATATCTTTTTAATAAGTGTCAAGTAATAAGGGTTTGTTGGGATCATATATTTTTATTTATCAAAATATAATAAAATAACAATCTGATATTATACATCGATATAATCGATTTAATTTAGTGTGAAATAATCGATCGATTTATGGTATCACATATTTGATATTTTGATGTATAAATTTTTACAGATATAATTTTTTTACGGTCTCTGATTCGTTGTCTAACACATTAAGTAAAAACTTATGTTTATTAAGTCAATTTAATTAATATTTATATATCCTTCTTATTACTTTATATTATTATTAGTATTTTAAGCAGATTAAACGGTTTATGCACTAAACGGAAAATTCAAATCAGTTTATGTATATTTTAAATTAAGTTTATTTCTAAAAGACATTCGGCACATATGAGGATTCAACAGACGTTTAAACAACTGGCACACTAAAATCTGACTCAAAACAATGATTTACGGGTCACAAAATTGTTTGTTTCATGTGAGGACTCAGTGCATTGGCAAAGTGACCCTTAAATTATTATATCACTCGAACATTATTATTATAATAATACTTAATGACATAAAGTAATGTTATTATTGCCCTGCCCTAAGTTTTTATTATACATCTGCAGGAAATAAGCTATTATAAAAAGAGCCTCGCTGATTTCAGCATGAATGGGCCGGTTCGACCGGGGAAGGACTACCCTCTCACAGAATATCGACGTGAAATACGAAATAATTCCTACTATTGTGTTTCGTTCGGTGAGTGAGAGTGCCGGAGGCCTAATCACCCCCTTCCCCCCATCCCGCTCCTTCTCCTTCCAACTTCCTTTCTAAAGGGTCGGCAACGCGCAACTGATGCCTTTAGTGTCGCAGGCTTCCATAGGCTACGGTGACCACTTACCATCAGGAGGGCCGCATGCTTGTTTGCCACCTTAAATGAATAAAAAAAAATTTTTATCCGATTTAAAAAGGAGATGTATTCATCTGAATTAAGTGACTATGTAGATAATTTGTTTGCAAATATCTCGGAAACTATTGATCTTATTTCGATGTGGTTTTCATTAACCGAATGTACTTTATTTGGAAAGGTTATTATTTCAAAAGCACTAACATTTGTCCCCTACAACGTTCACTAATATTCTAGATAAGATAGTTTGTCAATATATCAGAACGTTTGTTGTTTAATCGCGAATATCTACTGTATACATTTGGGTAAAATTAAAAAAACACCTAGGATAATGACCCACTTTTCTTTGTTACTATAATGAGTTCCCGGGAAATAACGTGTCAATTGACTCCTAATTAATTCGATTCAATTAGTTGTTTAGTTAATAGTATATTTTATATTTTGTGTTTTTGATATTTTGTAATGTTATAATTTTTTAAGTAAGTATGACTTTTGTCGAATATTTATTACTAGCTTTCGCCGACGGCTGCGCTCGCTCTGGAACAGTACTTTTCCTAGATGAGGGGTACTCTATGTTCTTTCCTGTATTCCTCGAAACCTATAGGTACGTGAAATTTCATGATGATCGGTAAGGTGTTAAGGTTTGGAAGCTTAACTAACAAACTCACATGCACATTTAAAATATGAGTTGGGATTTTGAGCTACCTCCGTTTCAATCTTTAAACGAAATACTTGTTGTCAACCCTGCAAAGCTACTTTAAATTACAAATTCGATAATATACTTATGATCAGTATTCTAAGTATAATCTTGCAAATGCACTTCATGTAAATAAACTTCGTGCAAATAAATTTAATACCGAGTAATAACATACTGCGACGATGATGCATATTTCAAACAACACATAAGTACACACAACCACACACAAAGACACACGCATAACCTCATACACATACACACGCACAAGCTTATTAATATGTTAAGTGATATGATATTGAAATAGCATGTACCTACTGTATTTTGGTAATAGCTTGGTCGTTATTACAATGTAATTTTGTGTGAGTACTTATCGACAACGCTAGTACTTAATAACACAAATTATTTAAAACAAATACAATAAAAAATAATAAGCAATCCTAATCCTAATCCTAACTTCCTATCCTAACTTATATTGTAAAAACGAAAATGAGTTTGTTTGTTTGTTACCTTTTCACGCCTAAACCACTGAACCGATCATCCTTAAATTTTGCATATACCTACGTTGACTCCTAAACGGTTGGACCGATTTTGATGACATTTTTTGTGTGTGTTCAAGAGGATTCGAGAATGGTTTAGATTTGATTCTTTTTGTTTTTTGAAGTGAAAACTTCTTTAGCGGCGTTGTGCCCTTTTTTGTGATGGGTAAAAAATATTAAACTCGCGTCAGGACACGTGACCTGATCGAAAATTGGTAAGACGGAGGAAGAATTGTCAAACTCGCGTCAGGACACGTGACCTGATCGAAAATTCGTAAGACGGAGGGAGAATTGTCATGTTTGTGTACGATAGCGTAATAAATGAATATTGTATTTTACCACATAAATGATAGTACTTTTATACTGATAATTAAAGCAATTCGTGCAAAATTATGCCCTAACCATTCCAAAATATCAAAAATGCACAACGTTAATATTCAAGTTTTCACTTCTGCCGGCACGCCCTGGAGTGCAACCCGTTGTTTTTTTTTTCGTGTGTTTTTTTCGACAAAGTCTGTCGGGGCAGCTAGTTTATCTATAAGATAAAAGTCTCGCCATCTTTCTTCTTTAAACTAACATGAGTGATACAGCATGCGATTTATCTTTCGGATATCTTATCTTATGTGGGGGCCAGTCAGTGCAGACCGGCGACACTTCGACCCAGTGGGATCTTTTGTGTCGACACTCTCCCAATAACGACTGCCATAGGATGTTCATGGCAGCCGGGACCGAAGGCTTAACGTGCTCTCCGAGGCTCGGAGCTGGCGATAATTGTCAATCAATACGCACATAATTCCGAAAAGTCATATAACTTCCGAAAGTCAGAGGTGCGCGACGTGGGTTCGAACCCGAGACCCTCTGCATTGCAGTCTGTTGGTCTCCCCACTGGAAATCCTTAGTCTCTGCCTACCCCTCTACGAAACAGGCGTGATATATAAATTGGTATCTTCATATTATGTGCCTAAAACCACAAATCATAGACAACTAATGTTTTATTCATAACAGTATGCGACTAGTTAGGTATATTAAGTGCACATCTCAATTATCTGTGAGCACTTATTGTTATCGGTGTCGGTTATGCTGTGTGAATATTAAATACGTAGGTATAGCTCTTTACCTATTGCTATTGTCGCTTTGTAAAACGTCTGATTATAAAAGACTTCTTCTATGTCGATACAAAAGATCCCACTGGGTCGAGGTGTCGCCGGTCTGCACTGAATGGCCCACACATAAGATAGCAGCTAAAATAAATAATTTCGCGGGATCCTGGTGTCTTTTCTATGGAAACCTTAGGTTCCGCAAAATCTACTTTAGGAATCGCTGGTCCAGGCAATCATGTGTTTACTTAAGTATTACTTTCAGAATTATGTCGGCCGCATCGATGCGGAGAATAGCAACCGTCTGCTACAGAAATACAACCAAGGGTCGCCGGCGCAGTACCGAGTACACTTCCCCGTAACCACACCGCTACCCAAACTCACTGCCCTCACAGTCAATGGTGATTTAGTATGTTATGGACCTGCAGGTAAGAAGATTTTTTCCCTAGCTTTTGTAAGTCTAGTGTATTTTGTGTTTGTTAGGTACTAAGCTAGAAATGATATGATTAAGAGCTTATACGCCTCGCGCGGCGAATCGAGTTTAGGTAGATATTTGTAGAACCGCGGCAACCCGCGCACCGCCAATGCGAAACCCAGGCCCACAATGACGATGTCGCATGGAATAAAGATCTTGATCCATTTTGCCATTCATGAAAAGTTAATTATTTTCAATGCAAATGCATTTAAAGGTATCAAATGAAACTAGTTATTACTTGTTTAGTAGGAGGATGTTTCTCAGAATAACAACGATTTTTTATAATTTATCTGGCGCAGTTTTTATTATCTGATACTTCTGATAGAATTAAGTTGTAATTTTCATTTAATTAACTGTCACGTTTTCAAATATACATATTATTATATTGTGTTATTACGTAAAAGGCATGCAAATCTAGTAATAACATAATTATTCAAATCTAGTAATAAAATAAATAATAAAACAAGTTATTCATCGTTAGTCCAGTAAGTTAAGAAAATAAAACACATAAATATCAAATATATTTTTTTTAAATTAAATTTGGAGTTGTAAGGTAAAGATATCACGGTCGCACTATAACTGCACTCAACGCTAAAGTTCACTAGAGGTCACACACGGAGCTCCAAGCGATACGTCCACTCCTTGAAGGGCTTCGCAGCGTACTGATTTGCAACGTTTTACGCGCGTGGTTTTATAGTTATTTTAAAATACATGTCTTGAATAAAATTAAACTAATAAGACCTAATGATGTGAAGGTTTTTGTTAAAGAATATATTCTTCTATATACAAAATCTTTATTTTGAAAAAACAAGCAAGATTTATTGTAAACATAATGATTTTAGCAGCAGCTTTTTGTCGTAAATTTCACTTTGATTATAGTATGATGGTTTACATTTGGGTCTAAATTTAAAAAATACTGCCTAGTTATTTTTGCTAAGGATCTGTACAATCATAAAAAATAGTTTGTTTATAAAATTTACAAGTAATTTCGAATATGTGAAGCTTTAAAAATAGCTCAGTCAGGAAAAAATAGAAAACACTGTTTGTTTATATGGCCATATGTCACAAATATTTTCATAATATATGTTCGGGCCAATTAGCCTTCACACTTTACACTTTATGGTATTGGTAGAGTTGTAATGGAGTACGAAAGGAAAGAAAGCCGAAAGTTAGACACTGTATATTACTTAAGTTAGTTTAAAATTATTACAATGTAAACAACGGTGGCTTATCTTTCCTTGATAGTGTGTTGTAGATATAAGTTAATAATGTACTCGTTATTACTTGGTTAATAGCTTATTAATATAAAAGGTGTTGCGAAATACTTTATGACGCATGTTAGTATTGGACGTAGGTGCTGCGTCGGCACCGTTGGTAATGTACGGTAATGAACTCGTGACCCGTACATATTGGCAACCCCAAAAGGACAAAAGAAAATATAAGTTACTATCAAGAAAAGATAAGTCAGTACAAAGCAAAGAAATATCACTTAATCAAAGTTAAATGCGACGTTGTCCATCGCCGCTGTTGTTGTTGCTGGTGACGCCTGTCGCGGCTGCTTGGATGCCCTCCGCGTAGCTTCCTCGGGATGCTGGGACGCTAATTCAATGTCCTCATGTTGGAGTTCTTCTGTCTGTTTCTTCTTTTCTTTACAGAATACCAATCGCTTTCTTAGGAGCCACGTAACGACTGCGATAACAACTATTCCTAATAACGTGTAACACACTATATACTGGTGTAGGTCGTGTGAAGAAATCGGCTCAGGTAGGACTTCATGTTCTCTTTGTAAGAGTAATCTTCTATCGATTTCTGCCGTATCTTCTTCAGATTTGTGACGTAGTATTGCCCATGGTTCATTGAGGTAACTTAGTTTCACAATATTATTCACCGTAGAGTTCAAAACAGGGATGTCAAGCTGGTAGTTCATCTTGATCTTACTATTGTATTTGTTGTGCGAATAGATGGTGAAATCTTGGAATTGTAATATACATCCTTGCGCTAAGTTAACTATGCCAGTCGAGGTTATAGTATATGACGTCACTTCACTGTCACATATTGTACGCAAAGTACATGTTCCACAGCAAACCGCCAGCCAGCTGTTAAGTTGTTTTAGCGCGACCCACGAGTCGACGCACACCGTTTCTACAGTGGCACACGGTGTACTTGTATGATGACTTAGCAGTTTCGCCTCGCAGGGAGCGTTGATATGGTTCAAATTGTACACTGGCATGTTTTTGCTGTACATGTATACTCCAGACTTCAATTCAATACACTGTTTTACGTCTTCCTCGGTTAAAGATATGTAGGTGTTCTGCTGAAAATTTACAGCGATGTACTGCGCTCGTATCTGTACGGTAGTTACGCTTGTGTTTTTTCTTACAGGCAGTGGATAGGCTCTGTATAGAAGGAATTCGTTGTCAGAAGTCAAGGGTATGTGCACTTCGAAGAGAAAGTAGTCTGTAGTTACGCGTGCTTTCATGTAGAGCAGCTTGTAGATATCCTTAATATCTTCTCTGACGTTTTCTATCGGCAACGTTATAGACTTCGGGAGTTTACCGGAGATGGTATTCAGTTGTTCGGTCAATTCTACCGGAGTCAGAAGGTGAACATCCACATGCCCTTTATAGACATTAGTTAGAGTATTGAAGAGCATTTCTTGCATTGACTTCAAATTTCGTAATAACAAGAATGTAGCCAAAGAAGCGGAGTTAAAGTAGCTTGTGGCCATCATGATCTCCATGGCTGATTTCACACTGACAAAGTTTTCATTGGTTTCATTCATAAATTTGTCAATCATCTGAACCTGCCGGTTAATGTTATCTTCTGTTTTCTTCAACACCTTGTTCTCTAATTCTACAATAGACGTCTGGTTCTTCATAAGCTCGAGTAAGTAGTTCTCGTTGACTTGAACAGCCGCAATATCCCTCTGGTATTTTTCTGCAAAGTTCTGGTCTAGAATACCGAAGAGTTCGTTTGCGACGTAGCCGATTCCGTTGACCAAGCCTCGCCTTTTACGCTCCGACAGATGTGTTTTCGGTGCCAACAGTATACTATTGTAGTGGCGTATCATATCCATCTCGTGTGATAGTTGCACTAGAGTCGGTTTGCAGTATCTTTCATCGGTGTTTGTACAAAACTTTGTCAAACTCATTAGATAGTTTTCTACTCGTTGTACGTTGTCCCAGTAATTACTTAAATTATAATACATAATTCAATTCCACTCATCGTGAATAAATCGCATTTTGCCGAGTGTGTCATAATATATCGGGCGCTCAGGTTCCAAACTTGTAATATGAGCTCGCACCGCCTTGTTATTGTTAGTACCACGTGCGCTTGTTATCAATATAAACATTGTAATAAGTGTTGTAAACAATGTTGAGAAGCATTTCTTTCCGGTAGTTTTTTCCTTTGATATCCGTTGTTTGTCGGAGGTTGGCGGGTCCGGTTTGTTAGCCATGGGTTCAGTATTTGTTTCTCTTTCAGGTTCCAAAAGGGGTAGTGGTGATAATTTTATTATAGGTCGTTTAATGATACCAGCTTGTGTCTTTATAGTGGTAACTCGTACAAGACCGTCAGAACCAGGATGGACATCCAGGATGCGTCCCAAGGCCCATTTTCCTGGTGGCAAATTGTTGTCTTTAACCAACACCACGTCACCCACTTTGACGTTCTTTGTTTGTTTGTTCCATTTGCTACGTCGTTGTAATTGTAATAAATATTCATTAGACCAGGATTTCCAAAATTGTTGCAACATGTTTTCAGTAAGCTGCCATCGACGGCGTATGTCTATCGTTCTAATGTCACTGTAATCAGAAAGTGGTAGCGACATCACAGGGCTGCCAGTAAGGAAGTGTCCCGGGGTTAAACAATTGTAGAATTCTTCTGGGTCTTCTGTCACGGGACACAATGGTCTAGAATTCATACAAGCCTCAATATTTGTAAGCAGCGTGGCAAACTCTTCGTAAGTAAGTTTTTGCTCTCCCAATACGCGACGAAGGTGGTACTTCATGGATTTGACAGCAGCTTCCCATAATCCACCCGCGCTTGGCCACACAGGGGCGTTAAAATGCCACTCTACTTCCAGCTTCCCAATTTCAGTAAAGAACTCTGGCGACAGGGCTTGTTGGAAGTATTCGTACTCATTTCGCAGCATCTTCGCAGCTCCAATGAAGTTTGTGCCACAGTCAGAGTAGACATGTTTGGGTGTGCCGCGTCGCGCACACATCCGTTGGAAAGCGGCGAGGAAGTTTTCAGTGCTCAGATCTGACACGAGCTCGATATGCACAGCCTTTGTTGCCATACATACGAATATTGCTATGTACCCCTTTGAAGTTTTTACCCCTCTTCCCTTGTTAACCTTGACCTGTACGTGACCGGTAAAGTCAACTCCGGTATGTGTAAAGGGTCGAGATGGTGTAGTCCTTTGGTAAGGCAGGTCACCCATGAGTTGGTAATTTGCTGTAGGCTTATGACGATGGCACTGGATACAATGGCGTAATCGCGCCTTGACTGCTCTGTTACCGCCGACTATCCAGTAACGCTGCCTAATGTAGGCTAAAGTTAGTCGCGCGCCTCCATGCAGCATTGTAGAGTGCGCTTGCTCAATAAGTAACTGTGTAAATCGCCCTCCTTTTGGCAGAATAACAGGATTTTTCATACTGTATGACAAGTTTGAGTTATTGAGACGTCCGCCAACTCGAA
The DNA here is from genome assembly GCA_963564715.1 of Catocala sponsa. Taxonomy (NCBI): domain Eukaryota; kingdom Metazoa; phylum Arthropoda; class Insecta; order Lepidoptera; family Erebidae; genus Catocala; species Catocala sponsa. Next base: position 22,933,100 of record OY751343.1, on the reverse strand, counting down.
TAATTCCAACTTTGTCCAAAAAAGGGTTGAGTTTGTAGATGGAGCTTCTTTTTGGCACAGGTTCCTTTCTCATTAGTAGATTGTATTGGGCTTGCAATTCAGTTTGTTGTACGCGTTTTATTATAATGTCCTTAGCCGTGGTCAGTTCGCTAGTAGTTAGGTATGTGGCATCTAATTTCTTGCCGATGCGTGCATTTGTACCGAAGCGCAACGCCCAGGCGACGACTCGTGGTACCCGGTGCAATGAACTACATTTATGTAATAATTCCATAATTATGTGTTCATCGTGATTTGTAGCTAGGGTTGTCACCGGTTGAAGTTTGATTCCAACGTTGGTTGTAAATAAACACACTGGAATTTTTTGAACTTCTTGTTTTTCTAACGTTTGTAAAAAATCAGGACCATTCCACCATAGATTAAAGTTACGTAGTTTTGTAGGATACAACCCTCGGGAAGCGCAATCTGCTGGGTTTTGATCAGATTTCACGTAGGCCCAGTTTTCAGGAACGATGCTTCGTTTTATCTTAGTGACTCTGTTTGCTACATATTTATCCCATCTGGATACGTCTCCTTGTAGCCACGCGAGTACCACTTGAGAGTCACACCACGCTTGTGTCGTTATTTCGTGGCTTGCATATGCTTTTTTTATTTTCTCTATCAGTTGTGCGAGCAGTAGCGCACCGCAAAGTTCCAATCTCGGCAGTGTAGTTTTTTGGGCTAACGGGGCAACCCTAGTCTTAGCGGCTAGCAAAGTTATAGTTGGCGTCCTATGTTCGTTTATAACACGACTATATACTACACACGCGTAAGCTTTCTCGCTCGAATCACAGAAACCCAGGAGCTGTATGTTTTGCTGCGTTCCTGCAAGCCACCGTTTGAGTTTGATGTTATTCACCTCAGGGAGATCACTTCGCAGTTTGAACCACTCTTCTTGTATATCGCTGGACAGAGCTTTGTCCCATCCGACTTTGCTAGTCCAAACCTTTTGGAATAGCAGTTTTGCTGCTACAGTCACGGGTGACAGCCATCCAAGCGGGTCGTATAGCTTTGATATATGAGACAAAAGGTTTCTCTTAGTTAGTTGTTTGTTTTTGTATTCAAAAATCCAGTTGAAGGTAAATGTGTCAGTGCTTGGGTTCCATCCGAGACCGAGTGTCTTCCTAGACTCCTCATGCTTGAAATTAAAGCTGTTTTTGTTTGAAATTTGATCTACAGACAAGTCCGCTAGTAACGCAGGGTGATTGGCCGACCACTTGCGTAGATTCATACCGCCGCCTCTTAGTAAGTTTATCAGCGACGCTTGAAGTTGTTTAGCTTCAGGAATAGAGTTATGGCCGCTGATAAGGTCATCTACGTACATATCTTTCTGTAGCACATCAGCTGCTTCCGGGTACATACTATTGTCATCTATGGCTAGTTGCTTCAGAGTTCTCATAGCAAGCCATGGAGCACATTTCATCCCATAGGTTACGGTACAAAGTTTGAATTCCCGTAGCCTTTCGTTCGGTGAGTCACGCCATATTATTCTTTGCAGATTCTGTTGTTTTTCGGCGAGCCCAATACAGCGGTACATTTTCTCTATATCCGCGGTGTAGGCATATCTGTACGTTCTCCATTTCAGAATTAGGGTTTGGATATCTTTTTGTAGATTAGGACCCTTTACTTGCAGTTGATTGACACTGTAACCACTCGTTGTTTTTTGTGAGGCGTTGAAGACAACTCTCAGTTTTGTTGTTGCGGCGTGTTCACGCAGTACGCCGTGATGGGGTAGGTAGAAGTGCGGATGTCTGCTTGATGCGCGAGCCACCGGTTTCATGTGGTGTAATTCTATATACTCCTTTATGAAACTTCGGTACATATCTGCAAGTTTATTGTTTTTCTCGAGTCGTTTTTCAAGCTGTAGGAATTGTGAGACAGCAATAGATCTCGACTGTCCCATCTTTTGTTCATAATTAGGACTGAGAGGCATCTTCACGATATAACGTCCTTCGGACGCTCTTTTTACTGTCTTGACATAGTACTCTTCGCACTGGTCGTCCTTGTGGATGTCCTGAGTATCCTGAATGATATCTTCGTTCTCCCAGAACTTAGTCATCTCACTCATGTCAAATAACGTCACGTGACAATTGAATGTTGGTAGTTTGCCACAAAGAATCCATCCTAGGTGTGTTTGTTGCGCAATGGGGGATTGCTGTTCACCTTTCAGAACCCCGTCCATTATGATGTCAGCATACACGTCCGCCCCAAGCAAGATGTCTATAGGACGTGACACATTATAATCAGCATCACCTAGCTTTAAGTTTTCCAGATGTGGCCAGTTGGTTTTCTCAAACGTAGCACTGGGTAAGTTGTTGGTTAGTTTGTTCAAAATCAACGCTTCAGTTCTGAATATAAAATTGGAGTGTAAGGATTGGCACGTCAGTTGGATTCTTCCTTTACAGTTGCCGGACAGTTCGCCTATTCCTGATATAGTAGCATTCATTTTCTTCCTAGGTAATCTCAATAACTGCGCAGCATTTTCTGTGATTAGGTTAACTTGCGAGCCTTGATCTAGTAACGCTCTAAGTGTAATGAAAGTACCATTACGAGTTTGTAGTTTTAGTTGAACCGTTGTTAAGAGGACCTCCATATCCTTTGTTGACAAATGGTGATTCGATTGACTTGATGTTGATGGTCGCACACTTGATTTATTAGGTTCGTATTTAGTTGTAGTTTTCTTTTCAGAATTGTGCAATAATGAATGGTGATTCATATTGCATTCCTTGCATGTTTTGTTAGATATGCATTCTTTGTCGCCGTGGCTGTATAAACAGTTTTTGCATAGTTGTAATTTCTTGACTGTGTTGTTTCGTTGCCATACGTCTAATGCAATGAACTTTGGACATTGCATCAACACGTGACTTCCATCGCAGAAAGGGCATTGTCCGTAAGTGGCATGATATGTCTTTACAGGTGATTTGTTATAGTTGTAAGTTAATTTCTTCGTCAAGTTTTCCTTGTTACTGGACTTGCAGAAAGCTGTCCGTTGCTGGACATCAAAGTCTTTCTTGGGACGTCTCATTGTCTCATATGCCAAAAACTTGCTTTCTAGAAAGAATAAGAAATCACTCAAGGCTGGCACTTCTCTAGGATCTTGAAGGTCTTTCACGTAATCGTTATACGTAGTGTTGTCTAGTTTTTGCGACATTAGGAAAACGATCATTGGACCCCATGTAGACACATCCATACCGATGTTAGACAATCCACTTAAGCATTCATTTATGACGTCATGCATTTTCTTTAGGTTATAGGCGTCAACTTGCTGAATAGTCGGCAGGTGTACCATAGTACGCATATAAGATAGAAATTGCTGGCGCCGATTGTCATAGCGTTGGCTCAGTATATCCCAGCAAGAGTCATAGTTGTTAGCGCTAATGGGCAGATGTTGAACCAATCTTTCGGCTTCCCCTTTTAGCTTGGTTTTAAGGTGCTGCATTTTCTGAGCCTTGTTTATAGTCGGGTTATTGTGGACGGCCTCTGTAAAAAGATTTTTGAAGGAAATCCAGTGATTATAATTTCCTGAGAACACGGGTATTTCAATCCTCGGGGCAGACTTCTGGTAATGCGCCATTGACCATATCTTGCTGTTTAGTTGCTTACGCATTTCATCGTATTTATTTTCAATGTCAATAAACATGATGTAGTAGTTTTCCTGAGAACCTCTAAGTAAGCTATCAAGCTCCCAGTGCAGCTTTTCAATACTCTCCCATTTCGATTTCAGGATGCTGAGATTGTCTTCTAGCTCCCATTTCTCGTTGGTAGTTGAAATACAGATTTTAGACATTGCGCGATTTATGGCCTTAAAATTACGCTCCTGTTTGCTCAGTAAAAGTTTCACATTCGTGTCTACTTCGTCGTCCAATGGGTCCGCCAAATCAAACTTGACAGAATCTTGTTCTTCAGTAAGTTGTTTTAATAAGTCCATGATATTACGTTTAGTTGATTCATACATGGCTTTAGTTTTACTGTAGATGTCTTCTGTAAAGTAGTTGATGTCTTTGTTTTCGATTTCCACAAGAAGAGTCGAATGTTGGTTTTCGAAGTCCGCCCATAGTAAATCGAGGGATGTAATCCGCTTGTTCAGGTATTCTTGAGTTTTTCTGGACGCGCTGTCCTTCTTGTAGTTAGCACACAAGGATTTGATGTTTTCAAAGCAAGCTTGCTGTTTCTGCATCCTGCTCATGTTGCACGATTACTCACAGTTATAGTTAAGTTGATGTTGTTCTGAGACTACTCCCAGTAGTACTCGACGATAGTTCTTGAGTTTGCTGATTCTTCCCAATCCTTGACGTTCGTAAAAGAGTTGTTATATTCACGTACGCCGGGCCGGAATGAACACTAGGTATATTTAGTGCGCCTGCACCTTAGTTACGATATTAATGCACCTTCTCAATTCACTGGTGAAACCCGCTTGTGGGAGGCCAGCAAACCGATTGCTATCGTAACCGAGATACAAACACAAAAAAAATACCTCGCTTTCTCGAAGGACCATTAAATGTTCGGGCCAATTAGCCTTCACACTTTACACTTTATGGTATTGGTAGAGTTGTAATGGAGTACGAAAGGAAAGAAAGCCGAAAGTTAGACACTGTATATTACTTAAGTTAGTTTAAAGTTATTACAATGTAAACAACGGTGGCTTATCTTTCCTTGATAGTGTGTTGTAGATATAAGTTAATAATGTACTCGTTATTACTTGGTTAATAGCTTATTAATATAAAAGGTGTTGCGAAATACTTTATGACGCATGTTAGTATTGGACGTAGGTGCTGCGTCGACACCGTTGGTAATGTACGGTAATGAACTCGTGACCCGTACAATATACAAAATCTCTCCTCTTCTATAAGTATAGAATAAAATATTTCCTATAATAATATGTAATTCACAGTTTCGTAAGATATATTGTTACAGAGATGGCATGCTTTGAAAAGTACGCATTTTGTGTCAAAAGACCAAAATCGGCGTTAACGCCCTTAAGTTTTGGAATTCTGTTTTCCTCTACTGTTTGATAGCCGGCTTTCAACGATGAATACCGGTTTGTACGATATTTACTTTCGCTGTCTCGAGTGAGGTGTGACTGTGACTCCCTTGGCCCGCGTTTACTGGTATATAAAAGAGTAAGGTAAGATTTATTTCATTATTTGTCTCACATAACAAGTTACATAAGAGAAACAAGTTTCTTATTATTATAGAAATCCTTGTGTATGATAACTGATAAGGTAAAAACCCTTTATTACCACACTCACGCACACACACACACACTATTTTAACTCACACACACATAAGAGAAACAATATGCTTTAATAAATAATAATAATAAAATATGTTTATTTTTCTCACCACAATATTTCAGATATTTACAAACATTATGCTTAGTAAGTAATACAGTTTCTCAAAAACAATATTGTGGAGGACTGGTGCCTAAGCTAGGTAAAAACCTGTGTTATAGGTCACCAGGTCTCCGCTCCGAGTTACAGTTCTGGCTAATAATTACGTACTAGAGCTAAAGCAATATAATAACAGTAATTTTGTGGTAAGTGTTTTATAAAAGTTGAATAATTGAATAAGTGCGTGTTTCTGTGTGCGTGTGCGTGTGCGCGTGCATGTGTGTGTGTGTGTGTGTGTGTGTGTGTGTGTGTGTGTGTGTGTGTGTGTGTGTGTGTATCAATGAGACTATGAGTTAATGATGAGGACCTTTTCGGTATCATCATATGACATCTTTTGTAGCCAACTTGTAAGTTTAATTTTTAATTTATGTTTAGTCAAGGTGTATATGTCAAGTAATCGATTGATTTTATTATATACTCGTGCGCTTTGAGCTATGAAGTGACGGCTTGCGAAAGAAGTACGACATTGTACGGGTTTACAGACAGCCTGACCTTTACGTCTATTTGTGATGTTTTTGTCAAGGGGGAGTAAAGAGTGGCGGCGTAGTAATGTTCTCAAAATAAATAATTGACGCACTGTGAGTACTTCCGACTCAGAGTAAAGTTGTGCAGTGGGATAGTTTCTGCGGTTGAACTGCATAACTTTCAGGATTGCTCTCTGAGCTCTTTCAGCTTTGATTAATATAGTCTTGCAAGTTCCTCCCCATGCAGGAATGCAATATGTGATTACAGAGACACAGAGACTCTGATAAACGAGGCTTAATGTTGCACAGTCAGCTGAGTGTCTGAGTTCTTTAAAAATATAAATTAGTTTTCTAATTCGCGCACTTACTGCTTCGATGTGGGGGCGCCAGGTTAGGTGTTCATCAATAATTACTCCAAGATACTTGATATTCGGGACCAAAGAGAGGATGAGGCAATCGCAGACGTTGATGTCTGAATCTATATTATTAAGGCACGTATGCGCTCTTATAGTAGTATATTCTTTTATGGGTGAGCTTGTGTGAGGAAGTGAAAACCTGACGATTTTGGTTTTCTCAATATTGAGTGTCGACATGTTTGCTGAAAGCCATGCCATCACTCGGCGAAGAGACTCTTCTGTTCTACGTCTGGCCTCATCCCAGCTGGCGTCATAAATAATAAGTGCTGTATCATCAGCGTAGGTGAAGACGTCACAGTTTGGTATTGGTAAACAGCACAGCTCATTAATATAAATAAGAAAGAGCGTAGGCCCCAATACGCTTCCTTGTGGAACTCCGAAATTGATGTTCATATCATCACTAAACAGTGAATCGATTTTTATACATTGTGTGCGGTTTAACAGATAGTCTGAAAAGATTTTCAGTGATAGACCGCGAATTCCAATGCTTTCCATCTTTGCTATCAGTGTAGGGATGAACACGGAATCAAATGCTTTGGATAAATCAAGAAAGACTCCAAAGCACTTGAGTTCTCGATCCATTTTGCTAACGATAGCGTTAGTGAGGCCCAAAACCGCATCCTCGGTAGACATTCCCTGCCTAAAACCGTATTGGTTGTTAGCAATTATTTTATGTTTCGCAAGATATGAAGTGAGACAGTTGTTAAGAATCTTTTCTAGGATTTTTGACAGGGAACTGAGTACCGAGATCGGTCTGTAGTTAGTGACGTGGGCTCTTTCTCCAGACTTATAGATCGGATGAACGACAGCCCTCTTAAAGGCATTTGGGAATGTGCCAGTGTTGATCGCTCGATTACAAATGTGCGTTATAGGGATAGCTAAAGCGGAACTGGATTGTTTGAGGATTCTAACGGGTATATTGTCACGTCCAGTCGCGCTGTCACTACGAAGATTAATTATAAGTCTCTGCACCTGCATATTGTCGACCGGCATGATGACGAGGGAATTGCACGGGGAGGGTTCAGCTTGGCATCGAACATACGGCCCGGATGGAGATTTAATTTTAGAAGCCAAGCTCTCTCCAATATTCACAAAGAAGCTGTTTACCTGATTTAGTGAGAGTTGTGTATCGGCAGAATTTAGAAGAAGCATACTAGAGGACTGTGGATAAGAGTTAGAATTAGTGATGGCTTTTATAGCTTTCCATGTGGCCTTTACATTGTTTTTTGCCTTAATTAACTCATTTTTTTCATGTGATCGTTTAAGTTTTTTAAGAAGGCTATTAAGATAGTTACGGTATCTAATATATGTTGTTTTAAGGATAGTGTTATCGGGAGATGACTTTGATTTTTTGTGAAGATTGTCCCGGTTTCTGATACAGCGAACTAAACCCGGGGTCATCCACGGTTTGATTATTCGGCACTTTCTAGGGACCCGGATTGTATACCTATGTTTTAGGATAGTATTTTGAATAATAGAAATAAGAAGATCTGCAGCATGGTTACAGTCTAATTCATCGAGGACTGGCATAAAGTCTATGCTGTCTATTTCCTTTTTAATGTCTGCGTAATTGTAACGGATTGCGTTAAGAGGTTGCAAAGTGGTTCTTTTCTTTATTTTCAAGCAAAGTATTACTGGCAGATGGTCGGTAATATTACTTTCTAAGACTATTACAGTAGCGGGACATTTAGTTTTCAATAGTACATGGTCTAAACAGTTACCTGATCTTGTTGGTAGCACGTGAGCAGGTAGCAAACCTAATGAAGCGCAAAGGGTGAGGTAAGTATCTGAATGGCGGTCGTGATTGTTAGGTTTTATGTCGATGTTGATATCACCAATCAGGGCTATATTAGCAAAGTGCTTTAGTTTGGCTACTAAGTTATCCAAACCATGATAAAAATTTTCAAGCTCATGATATGATGGGGAACGATAGACGCATATAATCGCTGTATTACCTATAGAGGACACAAGGCAGTTTGAGTCACAAAGGGGAGGCTCAAGGTATGTGTTTTTAAGTGTGGACTTCGTGTATATCACAACTCCATCGTTCTGTGTTTTATTGTTTGTAGTTGCGTCAAAAGAATAGCCTTGCAGATTAGGTAGAGGGCCTGACACCTTAAGCCAGCATTCTGTTAGTAAAATAACATCAAATTCAATTTTGGTGGTTGTCAACATTGTAATGAACTGATCAAAATTCTTTTTTAAACTTCTTATATTGATATGAATTATTTTTAAATATTGGATTGGATGCTTAATAAAAACTGAGCATCGTTCTGGTGTAGATAAGTGCGAACAAGCTATGGAAATGTTGTCAATTTCATTACATATGGAGGTGTTGTGATTAGCCATTTTTATCTATGAAAATAGAATGTGTAACAGCTACTAACGATTTCAGGGAGTAAAATTTTGTATTTATTTGCAGCGAGAGGAGACTAGCTATTGTATTGTCACCACCAACAACAATTACAAAGCTCACAACGAGGTATATGTGTTTGTTTGCGTGAATGGGTCTGTGAATGTATGTATGTATCAAAATAGTTACATTATGTATTAAGTTTTCAAACCATAAAAAGCTAATAAAAGTTACATTAAAAGAAATAAAAGATAAAATTGAGATGTAAATGCATGCATACAGGAAAACACAGAATATATGAAAAAGCGAGAATAGTCATTGTTGTTCTGATATCATAGTAAGACATTTCTCTGATTTTATATGAAATGGTTTTTCACCTGGATTTTTGCGCAAAAGAATTCGTCCGTTTGAATACCAACTGGAATAATTGTAGACCTTAGCGAACTTGCGGGTTTCGTACAGTAGCTTTTTCACTTTGAGGGGTAGATGTTCGTCAACATAGATGGGCTGTTTAACACCATCAATACCAATAATCTGAGTATTTATTTTATCGTTTAGTGAGTGCTCTTTATTATATTGTCGAACTTTTGTCAGTAAGTCATTTCGCGTGTTTACGCAACAAAATTCAGCAACAATTGGTCTACATAAACCAGGTTTACCAGGTATGCGATATATGTCTCGGAAAGCGTCGGCTTGAATATCCATATTTACTGCTTTTCCCACTCTTGATACAATGGAGATGAAATCTGCTGGCTTTTCTATTTCTCTGTTCGGGACATTACGAATCTCTGTCGTAGCCTGGCGGGATTGAAAGTATAGAGCCTGAATTTGTTTCTGCAACCGGGATATATTTTCTGCATTTTCCGATTTCTCCTTTTCCAATTTTACTACTTTGCCATTGATGTCTTCATATTGTTTGTTGATGAAAATCATACTGCGCTCAATTTCTGAGTTAGTTGCCTGGATTGAGTGGCATTGCTTCTTCAGATCCGAGACGTCGCTGGCTAGCTTAGATAGAGTGGCCTCTTGATCAGCTTTCCAGGTTGTTAGTAACTGATCGTGCTCAGCCTTCCATTTCGACAGCATTTCTAGAAGCTCACATTTGAAATTATTTAGCGCAGACATTGTTATTGGGTCTATTTGTTTGATTGAGAATTAGTATAAAACTGTATCCTTGTCCAGAGTCTGGAGAGGTTGGTATTTTGTCACACAGGGTGTCCTAGTATAGATACCAGTCTCTCACATAGTTAATTTGATACACTAATGTATTAATTAAATATACTATACAATAATCTGTAATTTCTGTGTGAGAGAACAAATAAATAATTTATTATTATTATTATGCAGAAATTGTCTTTAAAGTTATAAGTTGATTTATACAGATGTATTTGGGGTAATGAGTATTAATAATTATCTATTTAAACTACGTATAAATATCCAGTTGCATTTAATTATTTATTACACTTGTCAAAAGTTTAAATGGTGCCTAAAAGACTAGGGAAATGTGTTTGACATAAAATTAATTCCAACCATGCGTAAATGTCTTGCAATGAGGGCTATCGCGCTTGGACTCTAACCGCTGGAGGTGCTAGTGGATGGTAAGGTCTAGACGTCAAACCTTATAGTCACTTCAACAGTAACCATAGAAACCGTCAATTATTACGGCGAAATACGGCTTTTGACAGCAGCTGCGACAGTGTTGACAGGACCTTACTCGCTAGTGACGCCGCCTGGTGAGCACAAAAACGATAGCCCCCATTGATAAACTGCTACTAAGAATTTCCTAACTCAAAACATTAAATAACAGATTTCCCCATCAGATTTTGCATACTAAAAATTCAGTTAGAAAAATATGTTGGTTATTTCAAAAGTTGACTATAATTTGAAAACAATGAACGAGTATGGTAGCCGCCGGCGCATGAGTTTAAGTGCCTACTACGTCTCGCTGAAAGTTGCGCATTCGAAGCCTACGCGGGACAAAGATTGTGAGATCCACAAATAGTGGCCTGACCTAATATACTTTGCGACCGTTGTTTCCATATTTATAAAAGTCTCCTGCGCCACAGCTACTCCTGTGGTAACAGTCTGAGTAGTAGAGCCTCGCTGATTTCAGCATGAATGGGCCGGCTCGACCGGGGAAGGACTACCCTCTCACAGAATATCGACGTGAAATAACAGTATTCCTACTGTTGTGTTTCGTTCGGTGAGTGAGAGTGCCGGAGGCCCAGTCACCCTCTTTCCCCCTTTCCGTTCCTTCTCCTTCCCACTTCCTTTCCTAAAGGGTCGGCAACGCGCAAGTGATGCCTCTGGTGTCGCAGGCGTCCATAGGCTACGGTGACCACTTACCATCAGGTGGGCCGTATGCTAGTTTGCCAGCATAGCTGTATAAAAAAAAACATCGTGTTTCGGAAATGGTCTTTACAAAATTGTAAATGTAAATAGCCTAGCAGATGTTAAACACCCACATAATCAAGAATGACCCAAAACTGTCGGACAAACAAAAATGTATGTCGCACGGGGGATACCCACTATCTATGATAAACACGTCATGGGTAATACGACACACCCTGTAAATGCGTACTCTCTCTCACTTAAAAATTATACCTGTCGTAAAACACTAGCGCCAATATTTTATTTTATACCTATTTTAAACTGGCGTTCAGTCTTTGAGCATTTGACCTGATGATAAATAATGGATAGATTGATGATGAAGTACGCTCTAAAAATAGATTATTTATTACTTGACAGGTCCACTCAATCTGTGTGGTTCTTTCCTCAAAAGACCATTTAAGACACCAATCTGCATAGTCTTCACATGATCTGACCAAGATTATGTCTGGACTTTAAAAGAGACTGTGACCTCTGAGTTTGTTTCGGCCTTTCTTCTCAGAGTAGTCAGATAAGAAACGCCGGCCTCATCTAGTTTTCAAAATATGATTGACATGTAAAAGTGTTTCTACAAACCTTCTTACAGAAATAAATCTTTATTATTATTATATTATTATTATTATTATAATGTTTGAAGACAGTCAGTATTATACCAAGCTGGCATTAGACGCTAGCAAGAATATCTTTTTTTGTAAATAGATTAAAAATAGCTTTTTCAGAATTCTATATTTCAAGCTCATGCTTCTAAAACATAAGCATTATAAAAAAAAATTACTTGAAACAAAAATCTTGATATTTTTTTATGAAATAGTAAGATGTTGTATTTACAAAAATATGCTTTATGATGATTCTGTTTTATTCATACTTTATCACCATTTCAATCAATCAATAATAAACAATTGATTTATGCTAACATGGGTAGATATTAAAATATAAAGGTGTTACAATCATTTTAAAAAGGTATCTCTATATTCTAGATTTAATAATAATGTATCAGGACCTTTTCTAAAAATCAGAAGAGTTAGACCATAGTCACTATTTAATACGCACATGATTACGAAAAGTCAGGCTTGCCTTGTGATCGAACTCGAGACCTCTTTGGGGCAGTCCAACCGAATAAAAAAAGTGAAAATTGTTACATTAATAAAGTTCATGGATTATATTGTATATAATTTGAAGCTCTTCTTCTCTTTTAAAAGTTCTTTCCACTTATCCGCGCGTTGCCTTACAACTTTCGATAAAAACTAAATCTTTGCTCTGTACCCAAAATGGAAAACCACAAAGTGTTATATTGAGATTTCACCAGTATTTAATCGGTGAGACGATCGTTAACTTTTTCCTTAAACATTGGTCGCCATTCATACATGCATGAGTGTTGGTTTTCCCTCAATTTTATGTAACAGCTAACAGTTCTTTGACCATTTAGAATACGAATTATGAGTCATAGATAATATTTTGCAACTAATTAGGATAATTACGGTTTTGGGCAGTCCACTTAGGTGCCGTCCATTAATCACGTGATGTTTTTTAGCATTTTTCAAACCCCCTCTCCCCTTTGGTGATACGTGGTGAGGCTTAAGACTAACTTCCCCCCCCCCCCTCCTCCACCCAAAATATCTATACAAATAAATACAATTGAAGTGTCTGTTTATAATGTCAGATTAACAGCTTCTTACTAAATGTATATGAAAGTATATACGGTACTTATATCAAAAAAACATTTTTGTTCTGTTTCAATGTGTTTGTTCCGGCTAATCTCTGAATGGCTGGACCGATTTTGACGGGAATTTCACTGGCAGATAGCTAATGTTATAAGGAGTAATTTAGGACACTATTATTATTCTATCACTATTACTATTCTTATTTCAGGAAAAAATGGGGTTCTTGAAAAAAATTCGGTAACAGCTAGTCTACAATACAAAAGCGCAGCGGTAGGTTATGCAACTTTGCTGCGCTGCATGAGATCTCGGATTCTATTTCCGGGTCGAGCAAAGCTTTATTGGGTTTAAACAATTGCCAATATGTTCTTAGTCTCAGCACGGGGTTTGCAACTGAGCCCGCTAAGCGACAATAGGCTCGCGCCTTATTACCTTCGTGTGACTTAAAACATAATTGGCAAAAGGTGAATGTAAGGCACTTCAGGCTATACTTTTGATGATAAAAGCGTGAAACTATATACGTTTATATACGTTTAGAGCAGCGATAGCTCAGTGGGGAGACCAACAGACTGCAATGCAGAGGGTCTCGGGTTCGAACCCACGTCCCGCACCTCTGACTTTCGGAAGTTATATGACTTTTTGAAATTATGTGCGTATTGATTGACAATAATTATCGCCTGCTCCGTGCCTCGGAGAGCACGTTAAGCCGTTGGTCCCGGCTGCCATGAACATCTATGGCAGTCGTTATTGGGAGAGTGTCGACAGAAAAGATCCCACTGGGTCGAAGTGTCGCCGGTCTGCACTGACTGGCCCCCACATAAGATAAGATATACGTTATGTACCACACCTCTACATACTAAGATTCTACTACAGAGACTGTCATCATTTCCAGACGTGCCACGACCAAATCAGTACGTGACGACCCTCAGCCTTCAGCACACATCGTACCTCCAGGCAGGAACGCCGGTATACGGCTTCCTACCCCCGCACCAGAACAGCCCTGACCTGACTGACCTGGTGGAACAGCTAGGAGACGATGCTCAGGTCTTCACGTTCAATAAAATCGACAACAACCCTAATTGGAGTCACGGTAAGTGTTACAAGTTACGATTGTTACTGAAAACTAATGAATGATTTGACAATCCAGTTGTTTAATGCGCATTCGAATGATCATTTATTTGTTGTCGTTATGCAACATTGTAATAATTAGCTATTCAAATGCATTTCGCGCCTATCGCGATAGCTGCTTTCGTATCTAAAGTAGGTAATCAAATGTATCTTTAATATGAACTTAAATGTAAATCGACCTGTATAACTACTATGTATATTTCATCCATGATTTTGGTTTAAAACTTAGAAAGAGTAAAGAAATACATTCGAATAATAAATAATAAATTCCAATTACGTTATTTTAATTAGTAATTGTTTTATTTATAGAAGTTGCGAACTAATATTATAAGTAAATAAGCAATGGTTAAATACAAAAAAATATGCAGCTTCCGTGCTTCGGAGGGCACGTAAAAAGTCGGTCCCGGTTGTTGTCAAATTGACAGCAGTCGTTAAGCCATGTCAAAGGCCTACGGGCGGCTTGAACAACTCTTGACAACAGGTTGGCCACTAATCACAGGAAAAGAAAAGAAAGAAGCACTTACCTATGTAATTTTCAACTAATTCTAGAAACTAAGTCATATTTGATGATTAAATTAAAATAACATCAGTAACCACAAAAACTTTTATAACAGAAATCAATGCGCAACCATTACAATATTCAAACATCCATTACTGATACGTCCCTAACTCATGTATCATGCCAGTGTCAATTTGCACATCCATCACAGATACAAAAGATACCCCTATATTTAATGACTATAAGTTACTCAGTTGTTAGGTACTCCAGACCGAATTTTGGTTACGGCAGCCAATATTTTTTTTTATACAATTATGGTGGCAAACAAGCGTATGGCCCACCTGATGGTAAGTGGTCACCGTAGCCTATGGACGCCTGCGACACCAGAGGCATCACTTACGCGTTGCCGACCTTTTAGGAAACGAAGTGGGAAGGAGAAGAAGCGGGAAGGGGGAAAGAGGATGATTGGGCCTCCGACACTCTCACTCACCGAACGAAACACAACAGTAGGAATACTGGTATTTCACGTCGATATTCTGTGAGATGGTAACCTTCCCCGGTCGAGCCGGCCCATTCATGCTGATATCAGCGATCATTCACCACTGCTGCCATCGAACCAACCATTAATCACTTGTATATAACACGTACTCATGTCATCCATAATCAGATCACTGTCCAAAATAATTACAGGATATTCCCCCTACTACATAGTGAATACTTCACGACCCTCGCAGTCAACACAGCCGGTATACCAGCAACCAAGTAGGCCGATCCATGAGACACTTCCCATAAGACCTTCGAGACCGGTGTACACCAACCAGGACCAGTTTGACCAGGGTTATGACGACAGAACAGAGCAGAGGCCGATAAATAACAGGCATCAGACCATGCCTGTGTTCCAACCGCCTGTGAGAGACCCAAGGCCTCCAATGCCTCAGGAAGACATATATTATCCTCAGGAACATACCACTCAAGCTCCAAGGCCTGTTTTTACTCCACGGTAAGCTAACACATATATACTGAAATTTTTTAGTCCATGCGTGCTTTTTAAGGTATCGTAAAATGGTCGTACTTTGCTCCAAAATTTGCTCCAAATTCAGGAAATTATGAATATTTTTTAAATTATTAATTATAAAATATAGTCAGAAGTATTTATGTAAAGAACATTTTATCTACCGCATTTTTATTGGTAAATCAACATTATGAAGTTGTTCGGGGTTGGGGTGAGATAAAGATAAACTAAGATAAAAGATAATAAATTCGCTATATTTAAAGACCACAATAAAATAATAAAGATCAAATTAATTAAAGAATGAGGATGACTGAAAATAATGAAAGGTAAGAGATTTGAGTAACGCGCGCGGTATGACGACTAACGATGAACTAGTTCATTATTGCTGCGTAAAGTGCAATAAAATTAATGATTTAAAATATACACATGTTGTATTTTATTATATATATAAAACAATGAATAAGGAGCAAAGTTATCCATTGACGTGGGTATCTTTGCTTCTAGATACAATTGTCAACCAATCTCAACTGTGAAAGTATTAGGAGCAAATTTACGCTTTCCTGATTACATATTTCCTAATAAAATATTAGGCGATAAAACAGAGGAGCATAATTACCCATAGGGGCGCAAAGTAGGACCATTTTACTGTACGGGGTTGTACAACGCTGCCAACTTCGTAAGGCCGGACTTTAATTGAGCATTTCTTGGCTTAAAAAGCATATAAATTGGTATTACATACAACAGTATCTTTCACTATCGTTTCACTATTAAACCAGTAGCGCAGGCTGACAGAAAACTCAGAATCCATCATTTTTATAGATCTAGGATCAGAGAACAACGATAAAACAATGTAACATTGACACGAAATTAGGCAAGCCTGTATTTTAGAAGCCAATAGAAAATATTCCGTTGAATAAACCTAACTTCCTAACTATAATCCATACTAATATTATAAATGCGAAAATGAGTTTGTTTGTTTGTTTGTTACGCTTTCACGTCTTAACTACTCAACCGATCAACATGAAATTTTGCATACACGTTGTCAGGGGTACAGAATAGGACATAGGGTACCTTTCATCTAGAAAAAAACTGTTGCAAACCTAACCTCACCTAACTTACATTTACGCGTGCGAAGCCGCGGCTGAAAACTAGTATTATTATAAAAGCGAAAATGAGTTTGTTTGTTTGTTACCTTTTCACGCCTTAACCACTGAACCGATCATCCTGAAATTTTGCATATACGTTGTCAGGTGTACAGAAATGGACATAGGCTACATTTCATCCCGAAAAAAATTACTGTTCCCGAGGAAAACAATAATAACGTTCTTATAGATGGCGCCACGTTTCTTTCGAATCATGATTGAATTATATTATATCAAGCAGAGTACAACCCGAATTGATTGTTAAATTCTAAATTAACGCGAGTGAAGCCGCGGGCAAAAGTTAGTTTAATAATAATTCAAAATAAACTTCAGCACTTAATAAGGTAAAATAATTAGCAAAAGTAAACAAAGAAATAAAACAAACAAGATGAAAATAAGTTTCAATATATGTGGTATGAAGTGTGTATGATGATGATTGTGGGTGTGGGTGTATTGAGGTGTAGGTTTGTTGTATGGATTTATTTGTGCGGTGTGTTTGTGCGAGGTGGGTAGAGATTGAGGTGTAATGGTGTGCAAAACTATTTTACAACCTTAATTACATCTTAAATGTCACTAAAGTTAAGGTTTTTAGTAATACTATTCTTGAAAATGTTATTTCAGGCCGTTGCCACATCAGCCTTCAGCTACGTCGAACAACCAGTGCGGCGTAGTCGCCGGCGGTAACGAGAAGATTCCTCTCATCTACAACGGGAATCCCTATGCCAGGGGCGATCTGCCCTGGCTGGTGGCCATCTACAAGAGTAAAGGACATAGCATCAGCTTTATTTGTGGAGGAACTCTAGTCTCTAACAGACATGTTGTTACTGGTGAGTGTATCTGAAGTATTCTAATGAACGTTCACCTCAATATTGCGAACTTGAATCACGATTTAATCACGAATTACGAAATAAATAAACAAACAAACAAACGAACAAACGAACAAACAAACAAATAAATTAATAAATTTAAAAAAATATAAATAAATAAATATGCTATTGGACTTGTAGTCGCGCTACTTGCTATTTCGTTTTTTTATTATTTTTTTTCACTCCACTTTTGTCGTTGTATTTGCTTTTCTGTTTCCGTCATTTCTGATATTTTTTATATTTATATTTAAATTTTATTCTTTCTAAATTTTTCTGGTTTTTGCTTTAATCTATCTCTATAACGTTTAATTTTTTCTGCCGGAGTAAGTGGCATTTTCTTGTACTGTCAAATATAAACAGAGCCTTATAATTCCCTTTTTGTTACTTACATTTTCCACTTATACGTTACCACATCAAAGTAACGAATCTAGTGTTTAGTTTTTCAACACCGATAGTTTAATGGTAACGTTTACTTTTGTGCAACAAATTTGAGATTAAATATTTTACTTACTTAATTTGACTAAATAAGTATAAAATATTGTCAATTTACCGAGAAACACTGGTAACAAAAGCGGGAACAAAATGCGTATGAAAAACTAAAACCGTCTACACCACACGCTAGACCGCCTGAAAATGGCTGTTCATTTAATATGCCGACACGAAATGACAGGTAAAGAATTGCTCTATAGAAATAACGGTACTAAATTGGTAGCATTGCACTATAACACGATTAAAATTAGTTACAAAAAGGGAAATTCGTTTGCGGAACTTTTTTTGGGACAAGTTTAAAGTTGTTTTATTTAAAATATAAATTATTTGTTTTAATATTTAAGTCATGCTGCGTAATCTCTTACAATTCAAAATAAATTGAGTGCAAAATTTTGGTATAGTTACCTTAAATAAATATGAAATAATTGAGTTTGAAGTTACGAATTTTAGAATGGGACATGCAAATTTCCATACATTGGTATTTAAGATGATTTTTATTTAAGCATTTTTTTATGTAAAAATAATTCATACACGATATTTAATTATTTATTGTGGAAATGAAATTGTATATTTGATTTTAATAAAAACATTATCACGAAATTATAAAGTACAAAAAGAATATTAGCTGTCTATTTTGTGGGACAAGCAAAAAGTGGGTATTGGCAAAAAAAAGTAGAAATGCTCACATAACTTTCCGTTATCTTACAGCTGCCCACTGCATGCGGCTGCGCTCACGGCTGACGTCGATCAAGGACATTGTGGTGAAAGTGGGAGTATACAACCTGCACGACTGGAGCGACGATATTACTGTCACCAGGAAACTCATGGCCGCCTCCATACACGAGGGATACAATGCTACCACACTTGAAAGTTAGTTCAGTATTACTATCAGTATATAACTTACAGAATTATCATTGCAGTTAAAGAAGTAAATAAGCAATAATTCGCCAAATTATAAGAGTTTTAATAGCTCTCGATGCATCTAGGCATGTTTTATATATCGGACTAGATGTTCCCGCGGTTTATCGTTACTACGCCGCCCCCGTGGGTCGTAGCGTGATGTTATATAGCCTATAGCCTTCCTCGATAAATAGGCTTCCAACACTAAAATAATTTTTCAAATCGCACCAGTAGTTCCTGAGATAAGCGCGTTCAAACAAACAAACAAACTCTTCAGCTTTATAATATTAGTATAGATAATACAATAACGCCATAGATTTTTTAAAAGTGCCTCTATTGGGAACGTCAATTAGTTACTTAAATTAAAGCAAGACATGTAAGACGAAAGAAGCAAGAAAAACAAAAGTCGTAAATTGAGAGACGATAGTCAAAAGACGAAAGACGTTAGAGAAAGAGTTAAGAGCCAAGAACGAAAAATAAAAAGTGGCCCCAAAAATGTCTGACTTGCTGCTTGACTGCTTACATACCTTACGAGTCTTACGACTCATAAACAATATACGTATAATATATATGTCTTTGAATCTTTCCTCAAATAAAATGTTTCTCTATGAAATTGACATTTATTAAATAATTAATAAAACTCAACTTCAAAATACTTAGGTAATAAAGACAATTATTTAAAAAAAATAATGTTTGAATGTAATCTCTGGATATAAGAAAAAGATCCAATTTTTTTTACGTGGAGAATTTTTTTTTTATACAACTAAGTTGGCAAACAAACATAGGGGACACCTGATGGTAAGTGGTTACCGTAGCCTATGGACGCCTGCAACACCAGAGGGATTCGTGATTCGGCCTCCTCACTCACCGAACGAAACACAACAGTAGGAATACTGCTATTTCACGTCGATATTCTGTGAGAGGGTAGTCCTTCCCTGGTCGAGCCGGCCCATTCATGTTGAAATCAGCAAGGCTCTACTGCTCCGTATGCATACCCCCTCGCCACAAGGGGAGGCGAGAGGGCAATGTCGGGCTCTCCCGAAACTTACGGGCCTACCGACTAAAACCACTGCGGTGTGCCAACTCGCTGCTTTGTAAGGTGGTTGGGTCCCTGGAACTTAACTACATCAGCGACCCACCCAGCAGGGCCCAATGCAGAAAAGGAGAAGGTCTGCGGACGTCAACTCCTGGGCGACGCCCCGGCACGACCTGACCTGATCTAACCTTCCCCTGCTAACAAAGCCGCAGTTCCAATCTAGTGTTAAAATCGTCTGTAAAATAATAAATGTAATTTCCAGATGACATCTTAGTGTTCACGCTGGACAAACGAGTGGAGTTCAACATGTACATTCGCCCGGCTTGTTTGTGGGATGGCAACACTGATCTCACACGGATCGTAGGCGCTTCCGGCGTTGTAAGTATATTTCTATATGGCAATCTTAAAATACTACATACATTGACGTAGGTTAGTCATAGGCGCATGGTGTAGCAATTTTCCACGATACGCATGACAGTTCTCAAAGATATGTAAAGTTTGCTAATCTGTGCTGGATTATGACCTGGAGCCCCTCACATTGATTAGAGCTGCGCATGAGCATGCTCAGCTTTGGGACAGCTTATAAATAGGGCTGATATTGCACATGCCAGTAGGCACTAATTTACCGTTTTGATGTCATGTGGCTGCAGTAGATGCAGTACGGCAAAACAAGTATTTTGGAAAATGTCAGAAATGCTTCTTCTACGATTGCTAACTCTTGCTTTCTTTCTTCTCTTTATTTTTTCTCTCACTTTAAGCCATGGCAATTAGTATGGCAATCATAAAAATACAATGTTTATCGGACGACTTCTTTTCCTATTGATAGTTGAAGTAAGTCGACAAATGTCAGAAATGCTACAGCGACCTCGTGGTCGCTGTAGCGTTTCTGACATTTTCCAAAATACTAGTTTTGCCAGTTTTCCAGTTTTGCCTTCAGGCCGAAATTCGACCTGGAGGACAGTTTTGTTAGTTCCATGATATATAACTGCTACTATAGTAGTTACCATACATTTATATGTAAAAATTAATGAGTCCCTAAATTATATGAACATTTAATGAATTAGATAAGCACAACCGCATTTTCAAAGCATAGTAATGCCCGTATCTATTGAGTCGCAGTGGCACACCTATGGCGAACCACAATACCTACATTTTTAATTGTCTGATATTCTAAGACTTGACAGATTAATTGAGCACTGGTTGTTTGTGGCAGGTGGCTGGGTGGGGCGAGCATGGCGGCGGCACAATGTCGGGCGAGCCGCACCTCGTGCGCGTGCCCATCGTCAGCACCGCCGTGTGCCGCGCCAGCAAACCACAGTTCCACTGGCTCACTTCTACCAACACCCTCTGCGCAGGTACCTTACCACTGTGTAGGAACGTGGTGTGATGTTCCTCCAACCAGGCTAGGTGATCGTGTCTGGCGATCCGCGGCCCCAAATGAGGATATCGTGATCTTGTATATACTTAGCCGCTATGTAAACTTCATTTGCGTGATTCCTGATTGTAGGGCGAGCGTAATTATAAGCGCCTATTGTGTACAGCGCCATCTGTTGTCTGTCGTCAAAACATCTTTGTCTAGGTGGTGTCGCTATACCACTATTCTAATCCTAATCAATATTGTAAATGCGAATGTGAGTTTGTTTATTTGTAACATTTTCACGCCTTAACTCGACCGATCATATGCAAAATTTCGCATACCTGTTGTCAGGGGACCAGAAAAGGACATAAGATACCTTTCGTCCAGAAAAAGGTTCTGTTTCCGAGGGATTATTGTCACAAAGCTATAGGCAAAATCTAGTGCACTATAACCTTTCCTTTTGTATTATGTAGTTTACTAGCTTTTGCCTGCGGCTTCGCTCGCGTTCATTTAGAATTTGACAATCAATTCGGGTTGTACTCTGCTTGTAATAATATAATTCAATCATGATTCGAAAGACACGTGGCGCCATCTATTATCATAAGAACGTTAGTTGTTTTCCTCGGGAACAGTATTTTTTTCAGGATTAAAGGTAGCCTATGCCCGTTTTTGTACACTTGACAACGTATATGCAAAATTTCAGGATGATCGGTTCAGTGGTTTAGGCGTGAAATGGTAACAAACAAACAAACTCAGTTTCGCTTTTATAATATTAGTTAGGATTAGTAATAATTTAGGCAACAATTTGTAACAAAACTTTGCTAAACCATTGCTGAAATCCCTTGAAATGGAAACCAAACCGAACCCCTCCAACTAAGCTAAAATGTTTGAGTTACGAATGGGTTTACGCCGGTAGTGCAATGCTGCTAATCGCTAAATGAAAGCCTACCAAAGCAAACCCCTCCAACTAAGCTAACTACTAACCAAACCGAACCCCTCCAACTAAGCTAAAATGTTTGAGTTACGAATGGTTTTACGTCGGTAGTGCAATGCTGCTAATCGCTAAATGAAAGCCTACCAAAGCAAACCACTCCAACTAAGCTAACTACTAACCAAACCAAACCCCTCCAACTAAGCTAAAATGTTTGAGTTACGAATGGGTTTACGCCGGTAGTGCAATGCTGCTAATCGCTAAATGATACCTATAAGTCTTCATATCACTTAGGGGCTTTTAAGTTAGCGGACAGCAGAATAGTCCACCCATTGCACGACTGAGGTTAACCTTCGGAGCTCCAGCATTCGGACCTCTCGATAAAGTGTTCGCGTGTGAAATCTCTCAACTCATAATATGCTAGGATGGTAAGTGTGAGTAGTACGCGGGTATTTTCCAGTATGAGAGGGGTAACAACTCTCTTACACTAGAAAAGACCCGCGCTCAGTAATAGTAGATACTGTTAATAAACAAAGCTAATATTATTGTATTTGAAATCCGTGGACTAGTAATCAAAACAAAATTAATAAATTCATTTATATCACAAAATAACACTCATGTACGTCAAAATTACATTGACCACATGCATCTGTATCATATATCTGTATTTTAAAATATTTAATATTACTAGTTGTTTGAAAGGATTATTATTAACCCCTCCAGGGAAACTAGAATACTTTCACGTCTTAAACTCTGTCCGAGCTAATGTTATATTTTTGCATTTTCCAGGTGATCGCAACGGCGCAGGTCCTTGCAGTGGGGACTCCGGTGGCGGCCTCTATCTACTTGACAACGGCAAATGGAGGCTTCGCGGCGTAGTCTCCGTGTCCCTCCGACCTCAAAATGGCGACGCGACATGCAATCTCGACGAGTACATTATATTTACGGACACAGCACAATATTTGACGTGGATTAAAAATATCATATCCAGTCATTATTTCGATTTATAAAATAAATGTGTTTTAAGACTGTGACTTACTCGTTATTTTGTATTTTGAAGTTATGTTATCGGAACCACTTCTGTTTGCTCATATATGACTCACGGCTTTGCTTTTGGTCTTGTTTTTATAGTAAAATATTTTAGTTTCATTGTTTAATTTTTGGCCAAAGCTACCCGACAACCCGAGGAAAGGCGAGATAACTGATAGACTTGCTTCAACTATCAATAGGAAAAGAAGTCGTCCGATAAACATTGTATATTTATGATTGCCATACTAATTGCCATGGCTTAAAGTGAGAGAAAAATTAAAGAGAAGAAAGAAAGCAAGAGTTAGCAATCGTAGAAAAACCAACGTAATTTGGTAAATACTCAATTTTAAAAATTAGATAATTTTTATAGACGAATTAAATAATATATGAAAGCGAATATTCTCATGAAACCTTAAAATATGAGACTAATTTGCGCGGTTGCCGTTTAGAGCAGGCCACATAGCGTAAACGCTGTAAATTATTTTGGAATTATTAAGCAAATATTTGTGCTTGCAACATCTTTTCTGCTCTCTTATTTCATATAGTCATAATTAATTGTTGTGTAAATGTTATTAAAAATATGTGCTACTTTAGCATTATAAGTGCCTTAAGTAATAGACTGGATAATAATTAAATTATAAAGTACACGTAGTTTTTTATTACACTTACCTAAAACTACTTTATAATTAAAATTAACTAATGTTACTTTTATTTTTCCAGCACCTTACTATGTAACTATTAGGTCAAAAGTGTGGAGGAACAGGGTGTTGTAGTAAAACACGCAAGTTGGTTAAATACTGATTTATTTTTACAACCCACATCTCCTCCCTTCATACGAAACAACAAACAAACAAAAAAGATACTATCATAAATTTATAAATAAAGATGTTTTTCACCTGCAGGAGACATTATTTTATTTACTAGTCAGACTATACATTAACAAAAAATAAAGCTACTATAACAGACAACAGAATTGGATTATTATTAGGTTGTTGTTACATTTAGAATGATCACGCACAGCTTTATCCCTACTGGAAATAATTACATAATGTGTAAATAGCAAGTGTAAAATTCTTCTATAGATTAATCAGACTAATTTACAGTATTCATAGTAAGCATAGGTATCTAACTGACATAACAACCAAATTAATCATGATTATTCAAAAACAAATCTTTTCAGCATTCGTGCAGTTCTTTCGTTAGACCTCGTTATAGGAACCGCGGGTGGCGACGGTGACCCATCCGTGCTAGAAGTGGGACTTTCAAATGTATCACTGACATCCAAACTTGGAGTTTTGGCTGCAGCTTGTATTTAAACCTGGGTCGAAGCCAAGTCCTTGACCGAAACTACTTCCCCTTGTGTCTTCGCTGTTCTTTGTCTACGTCTACGAATACCTGAACCCATAACGACAGTTTGAGTTATATCATTACCAGCAATAGAATTGACATTCGACCGCCTTGAAAAATGACCTACATTCGCTATAGGCGAAGTCGTGCGCACAACTAACTGACTACGAGTACGCCGAAAATGACTGCCGTGCTCATCCTCCACAATATATGAGCGAGGTTGAGATTGTTGATCAATGTTGCCTTATCACCTGATAACAGATTCTCAATTGATTTTGCCGACCTATCATAGTGTTTTTTTATATTTTCTCTGTTTGCCATTACTGCTTTATAATTCTTATCATTATCTACTTTCTCATTTAACAATTTTAAATTGACTGGCAATTTAGTGTTTAAACGCCTACCCATTAGAATTTGTGCAGGCGAATCTAACCCGTTACGTGGTGTAACCCTAAAATTTAATAAAGACATACAAAAGTCCTGTCCTGAGTCTACACATTTTTTTAACAATTTCTTAACAGTTTGAACTGTCCTCTCACTTTTACCATTTGACTGTGGGTAATGCGGCGATGACGTCTCATGCCGTATTTCCCAGTCACGCATAAATTTCTTAAATTCTTGTGAACTATAAGCAGGGCCGTTATCAGTTACTAACTCCGCCGGTATGCCGTGACGGGCAAATTGTTCTTTCATAAAATTTATTACAAGTTTAGAGCTTACGCTCGCCAACTGGCCAACTTCTACATAATTAGAAAAGTAATCCACTAAAACAATATAGCTTTTCTTTTTATATTCAAATGTGTCAGAGGCTAATTTATGCCAGGGCAGCGAGGGGACTTGATGCTGCAGCAAGGGCTGGCGGCGTGGGCGGGGCGCGTGCAGCGCGCACGCCTCGCAGTGGCACACTGCGCGCTCTACGTCCTCGCACAATCCTAGCCAAAACATCACCACGCGCGCGCGCCTCTTGCACCGTTCAATTCCTAAATGACCTTCGTGAACCCGCAACAACATATTATGTCGTAAGGCACAGGGAATGAACACGCGTTCACCTTTCAAAATTATTCCATCAACATAATGAAGTTCTTCCCGATACGGCCAGAAAACTTTCATACTATCATGCACATCGCGCCTACTATTGGGCCAGCCATTTGTTATGTATCTAAGTAATAATCTACAGTCAGAGTCCGTCTCTGTTTCTTTCTTAATTGCCTCCATTTTTGTATCACTATATGGCATGTTTTTTTTTTGAGTTCAACAATTTATTTTCATTAAGATACTGATAGCTTAATACCGGAATGTTTAATCGACCTCCTCGATGGTAGGTCCAGCGCCGCCACCGGGTGCCGCGCTTCCGGCTCCGGGAGCGCCGCCGGGGAAGCCAGGCATGCCACCGGGCATACCACCGGGCATGCCACCAGCGCCCTGGTACATCTTCGTGATGATCGGGTTGCAGTTTTCAATCATAAAACACGTTTGCACCTCAACTTCAGCAGAAATCTGGTCATTCATCTTTTCATTCAAAGGAGCCCGAGACAATGTATCTGCTATATACATATTTTCCCGGAGTATATACTACCTTAAAATCATACCCTTGCACTCTCATCATCATCCTTTGCAAGCGGGCTGGAACTGAGACTAACGGTTTGTAAATAAAGCTTCCAGTGGCTTGTGGTCACTATGTACAGTGACGTTAGACCTTCCGTAAATGTACTGCCTGAACCGTTCAAGTCCGAACACAATGGCCAACATCTCCTTTTTGATTTGCGCATACCTTGTCTGAGTATCGGTGAGTGTGAGCGAGGCGAACTCCACCGGGCGGCCGTCCTGCAGTAGCACGGCGCCCAGCGCCACGCTGGACGCGTCCACTGACACTACCACCGGCGCGCTCTCGCTGTACAGCGCCAGCATGGGCGCGCACACCAACCTACTCTTTAGACTATCCACAGCCTTGGAGTGTTGTGAATGCCACATCCATTCGGATTCTTTCTTTAATAACGCCCTTAACACATTCACACTCTGAATAGTTTTGAATAAGCTTTGCTAAATAATTAACCATACCTAGAAATCTTTCCAATGCCTTCCTGTCAGTCGGATAAGGCATTTCCATTATAGCTTTGATTTTTGAGTCATCCGGTCTCATGCCATTAGCATGAAACTTATGCCCTAGATATGTAATTTCGGATAACCCAAATTTACATTTTTCCTTATTAAACTTTATGCCAATTTGCCTAGCCCGTTATAAAAGACACTCTAATCTATGATCATGCTCCTCCGTAGTACGTTCCCACACGATGACGTCATCGATGAAGGACTCCACACCGTCTAAATCTTCCAAATGCCGCCTGAGTCTCGCATGAAAAACTTCAGGTGCACAGTTTATACCATACGGTAGGCGTAAAAATTGATACCGACCAATCGGTGTACTAAAAGTGCAAAGATCGGCACTAGCATCATCGATCTGCACCATCCAAAATCCACAACGTGCATCTAACACGCTAAATACGGTAGTACCGTGCAATTGCGCTGCCAGCTCGGGCATTGTCGGCAGTGTATACTGCGCACGCCGCACCGCGCGGTTCAAAGGTCGAGGGTCTAAACAAACACGAATGCTGCCATCTTTTTTCGCAACTAAAACAATTGCATTAACCCAGTCAGTCGGGTGTGTGACATTCCTAACTACACCCAACCCTTCCATTCTACGTAACTCGTCCATCAATTTGCCCTTAAGTCCTAAAGGAATTTTCCTAGTAGGGCACACAACAGGCTGTATATTTTTATCTACGACAACACTGTATTTACCTGGCAATTTGCCAAGTCCTTTAAACAAATCGGCAAATTAATCAATATTTATGGCATGTATCTGACTAATTAACCCTAAAGTAATACAGCCTTCCAAACCAAGCACATTCTGACAGTTGAAATCGGCAACAACAAATAACAAAATATAATGATTTTCATTAAAAACAAAAGTTAACTTATCAGTGCCTATAATAGGTAACCGGTTCCCTGTAAACGAATGTACGCGCTTTGTGAAGGGCATAAGGTTGGTAATCGATAAACCCAAATTGACATAATCTGTTTTAGAAATAACATTTATCATTGACCCAGTATCTATTTTTAATGAAATATTTTTTTCATTGCATTTTATCACTTCAACCCATTCATTAGACGACTTACACAGTTTTTTGTTACCTACGATTGTATGGACGTAGAACATGTCTTTATTGGAGCTGTCATCACTATCACTGCTCGCGGTTTCGACACTTAAATTTAACACTTTGCGAATTACTTTCTTACGCTCACACACTCGCGAAAAATGACCTTTTTTATCACAAACGTAACACGAAGCGTTACGTGCCGGACACAGCTCGCCGCCGACACACCGCCCGCTGCCGCATTGTCGACAAGCGCTTCGTTGCGCCCGCGCCATTCTAGCACCTCGGGCGCTGCCGCCCGCGCCGGCGCCGCCCCTTGCACCGTTTCCGTCAACTGCATTCACTTGCACAGTTTCTGAAGCGCCGTCAATGTATTTGCTTTCCTCCTTAGACATCTCAGCCGCTTGACAGATTTGTATGGCCTTCGCTAATGATAATTCATCAGTGCGAAGTAATCGATCTCTCACTGTATTGTTGATGACCGCATACGATTCTGTCTCGTAACAAGCTTTCGTGCAAATCATTGAACTCACAATGCTGACTCGCTAGCCTCAACGCGGTCACATATTGATCGATATTTTTACCTTCTTCTTGATTCCGCGTAAAGAATTTAAAACGCCTCACTGTGACATTCGGTTTCACATCGAAA
Source organism: Catocala sponsa (assembly GCA_963564715.1). Classification (NCBI taxonomy): domain Eukaryota; kingdom Metazoa; phylum Arthropoda; class Insecta; order Lepidoptera; family Erebidae; genus Catocala; species Catocala sponsa. The sequence continues at coordinate 22,904,855 of OY751343.1, read as the reverse complement.
TAATTGTCGAATTTGTTTAGAAGACAATTGATATCATCTTCACTTTCTCCAACGTCAAAGTTAAATGTCGTAAACGCCTCGTAACCGGCCAATCCAATGAGATTAAGCCTGAATTTCTTTCGACTCTTTGCTCACTCCAGATGCTTTAAGAAACACTTCGAACAACTTCCGCCATTTGCGCCACGCTTCGAATCGTGCAGCCGGACCGCCGTCGAGTGATAACTCACCCGGAGGACGTGCGTGTTCCATAATTTACGTATAACCACAACGCACTCTTGTACTTATACGCGATTTAAATCGGTTCTAGTCTGTATTAACACTTAAAATAGTTAATAACGACACACCGCTGTCACCATGTAGTAAAACACACGCAAGTTGGTTAAATACTGATTTATTTTTATACACCCTCAACTACAATCATATTGGTTTGAGACATACCCACATAAATATACTACAGGTGTGATGTTCCTCCAACACAAAAGGAGGATCCTCCGACCAGGCTGAGTGATCGTGCCTGGCGGGCCGCCGCCTGACTGTTGATGTCGGGAACTTGTATATATTATACTTATTCGCTTTGTAAATGTTACTTGTGCGATTTAGGATTGTATGACGTCATTTGCGCTTATTGTGGGTAGCTATATTGTTGATCACATAATTTTTTATCTCATGCGGAGATCGAACCTATAACACTCGGCGCAGTGTTAGTGGCGAGGCGACCACTTGAACCACTGCGCCATCCGTGCAGTCATTGCGGTAGTCAGCAGTGGTCTCGAACCTACCAATATTTCGGTATTTCTACCGATTTGGCGCTTGTGCTACCGAAATATAACGATTTTCTATGAGTTTTTTTATGTAAGGAAATTATACCGATTTTACCAATTTTCAAAAATCCAAGTTGGCATCCCTATTTTTATCTTTTACGGGGATTCCGTACTGCTTAAACATCGATTGACTGGTAAACGATATATTTTGGGCAATACTGTTGTGTCTAAAAACTTACCATTTAGGGGATTCCTGTTGATTTAAGTATGTAGGTATACCGGTACGTCCGGCGATTTATTATCTTGAAGTCGAGTCCCGCCACATCGAATCGCCACCGCGTCTATTTCAAAAACGTCCGCTTTTATTCCCGCCTCATTGAATCGTTAAAAAACGTATATTTTATTACCGCCACGTCTCGTTGCACAACAAGTCTGCTAAAGCCACCTGCTACAAGAATATCCAATGACAAACATTACCTACCGAGTTGGTAACACCAGTCACCAATATTATTTAAAAATGACAAGCACAAATGTCAAAACTAGAATACCTATAAACCTTGTACCAGTTTTCAATCAAAACTGTCACTTTTCGCGCCTTGTCAGTTGTCAGTACAGATACAATGCGGAGCGGAGTACATGCGGAGTAAATAACAATAAAAATAATTAAATAAAGCAATTATAAACAGTCATAATATTATAATGACCTGGAATAAATTACTATGCAACTTTCGAGAGCTTCAATTAAAGGGATCATTGTCAGGTGGTCAGAGCTTTCGGTAAGTAAATAATTGTATTACAACAACGATACATAACACAACATACCTATTTTGTTTATTTACCTAAATTCAGTGTTATCAAGTCACTCAACTTATTCATCTACGCATTTCAGATGGATACAAGATAAAGAAAATGATGAATGGATCGGTGTTTACTCTAAAACCGTTTGGAAATTAAAAGAAAACGATGATTGTTTACAGTACCAAGTTATTGGTTCCCTACTCGATAAACATTCTGATACTAAAATCAACAATAAGAAAAGCGACAAAGTGAAAGCTGTAGAGTTTAACAAGATATTAGAACGTTACTTTAGATTGGATATGAATCTAGGCAAGCATTATAAAGAATGGGCGGAGAAAGATGAGCTTTTTAAAAGTGCTTGTGAACAATTCTATGGCATACGTATGTTACGTCAGGAACCTGTAGAGAACCTATTTTCGTTTATTTGCAGCCAGAACAACCACATATCAAGGTAATTTTATTTTATGGACCTAGATATATATAATTGAGGAGTCGTTTCAAAACCCACCAAAACAATATCAGAACAAAAATAATGTTCTGATTGAATATGAAGCTCCTTTGTTGCTTCTATCGCATAGCACTGATAGTTTTCAACAAAAACCACTCAAATTCTATTAAATCAGCTCACAAAGGTAGCAGTTTGTTGCAAACACTGCTAAAATAGTCCATTTATATTATGTCTTAAATGGTTTTATGAGATTTACCATTATTTTGTTTAAAGTATTTTAGAGGATTTTGAAACTAAATTACTCAATTACCGCTTTATAAGCAGGTCTTTCCAAACTTCTCTATTGTGTATAACCTTCTTGCTTGTCTTATTTAGTCAATGAACAATTACTGTTCTGGTAATTGTCTTATAGTATAATAAAAACAAAGTAACAAGATTGGCTATGGCCTAACCTTTGGCTTACACTGAGAAGAGGCTCATCAGTACAACAGTTTAGTACAGGGCTGATTATTTTATTAAGATGGATTTTACTTAATTTAGTGTTAATGTCTCGTTTAAATAGACCTGTATTTTAACCTGGCTGCTGTCAAGATAATATAGATTTATTTCTTTTGCCCTAGAATATCAACTATGGTAGAAAAGCTATGCTCACATTACGGTGAAAAGATATGTGAATATGAAGGCAACACATACTATGCATTTCCTGAGGTTGAAAAGCTATGTCAGCCAAAGGTAAGGTAATATTATTTAGGTACTTATCTTATCTTATGTGAGGGCCAGTCAGTGTAGACCGGCGACACTTCGACCCAGTGGGATCTTTTGTGGCGACATTTGACTGTTAATTACCAAAGTGTTGCAAATTTAGTCTTCACATCTCAAGGATAATTCTCGGGTTAGTCTACATGTTTCTGCGTTTATCTGTCAAGAATGCTACTGATAGCAGCATGGAGTATGGAACTAGGCCCGATTAATGGTAATAGGTTCACCCCCTATTACATAGGTTCTAATAATGTCATTGTAATAAACCCCTGCCTTCTCTTTGGGATACAGATGTGATGTACCTATGTATCAAATCTAAAATTTGCTATCACTTCTTTCATAATGAATATGTTTTAGGTAGAAGCAGAGTTAAGAGACCTAGGTTTTGGATACAGAGCAAAATTCATTCAGAAGTCGGCTTCACAAATTGTGGAATGGGGTGGTCTTGAGTGGTTTGATACCTTGCAGAACATGAAGTACAAAGAAGCAAAGGCAGAGCTTATGAATTTACATGGAATTGGGCCAAAGGTAAATTCTTCAATATAATTGTATCTTACCTTTTTGTGTATTTTTTTGTTAAATCATTCAGGAATTACTTAAGGACTAGAGGGGTCATTGCTATACTTATTGTGGAATAATATATTATACTTATTTTTGCTGACAAGTGGCCCTCCCCCTTGTCAGTAAAAATATAGGGGTTACAAAGGACTACATTCTTGGTTACCTAATACTTGAAAAGCCCCATTGGATCATGCCTCTCTGCAGTGTGTTATTATGTTATGCAGTTGCATTCTGTTGCAACTGCTTGTAGTCTTAAGTTTTAGTCATGCAATTAGAGCAAGCAATTTCAATAGGTCGCTATCGCATGCATAAAAATTATTATTTTTAAAAAGCGTCGTGTGAATTGAGAATTCTTGCGAGACGACCACTAAGCCAATACAATATTTGCATTTTTGTATGAAAATGATGAAATAATTAACAAAAAAGTGGTAGAACAAAGTTGTTAAGTATGGTATAAATAAGTCCTACGAAAAGATTATTAGAATTTTTCAATTAACCCATATGTTTTTATATTACAGGTTGCAGACTGCATATGCCTCATGTCTCTAAATCACCTAGAGGCACTACCAGTAGATACTCACGTCTATCAAATAGCAGCACAGAACTATTTGCCACATTTAAGAGGAAAGAAAAATGTTACAGAGAAAATGTACACTGAGATAGGAGACCATTTTAGAAGTCTGTATGGTGATATGGCGGGTTGGGCGCATACAGTAAGTACTTTATTACAGATCTGTGACTGCACCTTTGGGTAAACGTCAGAGCCCCTGGACCAAATATGGAGATACAATAATACCAAAATGTAATACCTTTTTGCTACTATTTGATACATAAATAATTAATAAACAAAATGTTAAAAGAATGTGGCTAGACCTTCTGATGGCTTAGGCGCAAAATGTCTATTTCGCAAAATGTCAACCGTGCGCAAAATGTCTCTTTCTCATAATATCTCTTTCGCAGAATGTCACTTTCGCAAAATGCCTCTTTCGCAAAATGCCTCTTTCGCAAAATGTCGCGTTCTTATAATGCCTCTTTCGCAAAATGTCGCGTTCTTATAATGTCTCTTTCGCATAATGTCGCGATCGTAACTTACGCCCGTTTCTAGAAAAATGCCCAAAAATATTTGATAATTTTTAGAATGTATGTCTGTCTGTCTGTATGTTGCTAAAGATCTCGAAAATGGGGCAATGGATTTCAATAAAACTTACATTATCAAAATATGTTTCGTTATTTTGATACTCATGGGTGACTTTATATTTTATATATTATTATTCCAGGTGTTATTTTGTGCGGATCTAAAGAAATTCCAGAACAACGACGAATCTGAAAACGACACCAACAAACCTAAGAAGAAAAGGAAAAAAGTGCAATAAAATGATCAGTATCAGTCAAAAACTACATTTTGTTTTATTTATAAAGCGCTTACCATCAGATTACATATATAAAAGTATAAAAAGATAACTTAGATATAGACAATTTAGTGAATTTTCTTATAACATATATAATTTTGGTGACAGTTCACTTACGTCTAAGACTAACACAACCTGGAATGGTAGACGATAATATTCTTTTAGAAAGACCAATGATACACATATCACAATTTAAGAGATAAATAATATTGCACATTAATACTAACTTACATATAATTTGTGAGATTATTTGATGAGTTTAAATGCATTTTGATGCGATGATAAAAATAGTTGTGCAAACTATTGTATAGAAGATCATAAATATATTAGCACAAGTCTTGATAGTCGCCTATGAGTAATTTTACATTTATTTTTAAATAATTCAGAAATATTGATTAACTAACCAGGGCCAGCATTACCATATGGCGAACTGAGCTGGTGCTCTAGGCGCCTGTGACACCTCGATGGTATAAATAAATTAATATATGAGGCGTATAGGATCAAAAGCAGCAAAAGTCCTAACTACATTTATTGTAACCACCTATTATTTAATACTAGCTTTTGCGCGCGGCTCCGCCCGCGTGGTACCTACATCAATAAAAAGTAGCCCATGTCCTTCCCCAGGTTTTAAATTATATCTGTACCAAATTTCATCCAAATCGGTTGAGTGGTTTAGTCGTGAAAAGGTAACAGACAGACAGAGTTACTTTCGAATTTATAATATTAGTAAGGATTGCAGTAGGTTGGCGACTTAATATTGTAATAAGTTGGGCGACATTAATTAAAAAACAAAAAAATATAAATCATTCTTCATGCTAAATTCAAAACATATAGAACATCTTTGCTATGACACCCATAGGACGATGTTTTTATCTCCTTAAAATTTTACAGATAGCATATCTGTAAGGCTGCATATAAATGCATTGTATTAAGTTATAAAAATAGGAACATCAGGGATGTTGTATGGTTACATTAAGATTTAGATGTGATGTTGAAATATGATTACATAAAACGAATTTTGTTCGATAAATTTTCTCTCCGATTTTTGATTGCAGGTGACCATATAATAATTAGTCAAAATGCATCCGTGACAAGTGGACTATAATTTATAAAAGTAAAACCCATATAGGTATCTGTAACATCCCTGACTAACATAATAATATACGTTTTTGCAATGTTAATATAAATATATACTTAATACTAAACAATATAATGTAAACTAAATAAATAAAAGAAATAACATCAGTCTAATTTAATAGCACTCATAAATAATAATTATACTGACTATTAGTAGCAGAATTATTCTGTCTTACCCAAAGATTTAAATCATAGACAACGCACTTAGATCACACGAAAAAGTGTCCACGCTAAAAAGAGTGAGCTCACACATTAGGTAGAGAACGATAGTGTACAATTTATTTTCAATAAGAGTGAGCTTGACACACGTCCAGATTTTGGCGGGAGGTCGCGATTTTTAAATCAAAATCAAATGTCCCTCGCGGGACAGGCTCAGTCCCGCTTTTCGGGGATCTGTTTTTGATTTTTTTTATTCAGAAGACGAATAAAACTCAACTATTTAACGATAGGGTAAATCTGATTTAAAATATCATATTGTTATTAAAATACATTGTCTATGGCTATTTTTGCTATCTATTGTCACGTAAACGTAATTTGAATTCAAATAAAAAGATAAATATTTAGAAACTTTTGATTATATACGTTTTTTTACTATGTCCCGCTTTCGACAAAAGAATCCCGCTTTTTTCACTCAAAAAATTCCAAAATCCCGACATGGCAAAACAATAATCTGCCAACGCTGGCTTGATAATACATCATACTTATTATATTTATAAATCAGATTTCAGATGCCGTGTTGGCGTTGTATCAGATGACAACTTAACGCCTAGAAAGTTGACTATATTTAGTAGGGCGCATTTATGGTTTAAATTGGTAAATATTGCCAGAATAATTATTGATAAACTTGAGATACTGTTTGTTCAGTTGCACATCAACAAGATATTTATAGGTAATGTTCATTTTAACCGGCTAACCAAGTGATTACTCATACCTATAGGTATCATATTATTATATTATAGAAATAAATGGATAAATTCGCCGAATGAATGAAATGAATAAACGATGGATGAGAAATTTTGTTTAATTTTCCTTTAAAGATTCTACTTACTGTATCGTTAGATACATTAGAATTAAATGTGTAATACTTTTCGTCTATTTACCTATGGATCTATGCATGTATTTCGTATTTACAGTTAACGACATAAGCTGGTAAACATTAGGTAAGTAAATCAATTTGTTTTACGAATGAAAAATGTCAGATTACCTTTCTATAGTAATAAATTGTGATTAAAATAACAATCATATAACTATTACCTCTGTAAAAGATTAGGAATTATCGTTACTGTAAATGATAAAACGATTCAAAGTCGAATAAATGTTTACCTACATTAAGATATATATTTTTTTTGTTTTTTAGATTGTTTTCGTCAATCTAGTATAGACGTTTCATCTAGTACAGACTACAGAGGTTCCCAGATCTTTTTTTCTCATAGACCACTTTCAAAATTTAGCTGGTTCCGGTGGACCCCCTGCACGGGTGAACGTTCCGGTGGACCCCCTGCACGGAATGATCTTTATTTATTTTTTATTAATTCTCTACCGTAATAATAGAAGTAATCAGTAGATGCGAGACATTTTTACAAGTAATAATCGCTCAGTCACTGAGCTTCTTAAAATATTATGTGCCTACATTGATAGGTGAAGTCAAGCCAATATTTTAGTTCGTCACTATCGAAAGCAAATTAATTTTCTTCTGGACCCCTGCCTACGAATTGTGGACCCCATATTTTTGTCACGCCAACGTAGACCCCCATCGAGTATCCAGTGGGCCCCTGGGGGTCCATCTGGACCACTTTGGGAACCAATGATCTTGTAGTACATATTACCTAAATGAATGTTTATCGACTTATGACGCTGTCTATACGATAATTATAGTAGGCTTACAGTATAATGAGCAGACACCTTTATCCTGAAACATCATTTCAAACCGATATTTTTTTAAATTATACATTGTCAACAAATAATACAGTGCTAATAAATATTAAAGTCACTTATCACCATAGTAAATCTGTGGGCAGTTCTCTATGAGCGCTTGTAGTGCTCGTATTTCGAACGCGAGGTCAGTAATGGCGGGCGGAGTGGCGACCAATGTTGGCGCGAAAACTGTGCTTAGGTTATGTGCGCTCATCTTGTTTAGATCAGCTTGTTGAGATACCCTGAGGAACAAAACTTATAAAGAATATGTAATAATATAATAATGTTATTATTTACGAAATAATGATAGTAGTACAGAATGAAAATTATACATAGTAGGTTTTACAACAATTTTACGTACAATCCTGTGGGTGAAGTTCTGTTACCCTTGATAGGTTAGTTATTAACCTGTAGTAAGGATTAACAGTCCTCTTCCCTGCGGTATGTATTATAATTACAATTACAATTATTCTCTAAAGTATAACCAATTAACCATGAAATTACAATTCAAACTACAATAAAAAGTTTAACATTTAAGATAACTCCATAAAGCATATAAATTGAAATGGATTTTAACGGCACCACCCAGTTGAAGCCGTACTGTGTATTAAGCCCACTAAGTAACATTTCAGTTAATTCATAGCAGAGGGGCAAAGTAGTAATACTGTGAGTGGGATAGAGGTAACGTCAATGGCTCAAAGACTATGAGCTGTAATTATTAAGACTTCCCCCTTCAGACTTATCGCCAGGGATATGGCCTACATAAAACGACGAAGTTATCCGCGACCACACATAAAAAAATATATATATACGGTCGAATTGGACGTACTTTCTGAAAAACGTTCCAACCCACACTCGGGTCAAAATCGAGTTATTATTAGCAAATTAGTCACACGGTTACTATTTACTAGCTGGAACAATGTGGTAGCTCTACTATCACTCTAAATATGAAATCATGACTTAGTAGCCCAACCAACCTACATGTATGAAGAAGCACTACGGTATTGAACTTCAATCACGATTATCTCAAAATGTTAACTTTGTGGGTTGGAACGTTTTTCAGAAAGTACGTCCAATTGAGAAACCTCCTCCTTTTTTAAAGTCGATTAAAAATCCTAGAATTTAAACTTGAATCTCAACTTTCGGGGACGCCAGCCAATTTTGTGATGCATTAAGCTATATATTTTTGTCACCCAGTCGTTTAAAAATTGAAATGAAATGAGATTTACTAAACACAAATAAGTAAGAATAAGTAATTATTGAACACTGGAACCCAATGTAAGTTCTAATTTGTGTTATGGGTTCCAGACCACGGTAGCAGTACGTAGCAGTATATAAAAAGCAGTACTTACTTGTGTAAATGCTGCACCATGTACTGCAAGCAGTTGAAGTGCGCCGGCGGCAGCGTGTCTAAGCATTCTCGTAGCGACACTATCTGCTGTTCAGGCGTCTTCATCTCTGTAATATAAACGATTTTTATCAAGTACTAGATGTTCCCGCAGTTTCACACGCGTTTATCGTTACTGCACCGCCCCCGTAGGTCGTAGCGTGATGTTATCCTTGATAAATAGGCTATCCAACACTAAAAGAATTTTTCAAATGAAACCAGTAGTTTCTGAGATTAGCGCGTTCAAACAAATAAATTCTTCAGCTTTATAATATTAGTATAGATATACCAATAACACTAGCATACGACACGAGAATCGAACTGAGGACGACAGATCTGGTGCCAATATAAGCTGCGGAAAAATCAATTATTTATTTTAATTAGAATTATTTACGATATCCTAATAATATGAGACCGTTGCGACACATAGATTCCGACTTCGGTCCTCTGACTTTCAAAATATGTGCGTAGGTATAGTTAATTACCCTCGCTTTAACAGTGAAGGAAAATATTGTGAGGAAACCTGCATGTCTAAGTTCTCCATAATGTTCTCGAAGATATGTGAAGTTTGTCAACTTGCACAGGGTCAGCGTTGTGGACTACGGCCTAACCACATTAAGAAGATGCCCGTGCCCAGCAGTGGGACAGCTTATATACAGGGCTGATATTATTACATTAATATGTGTATATCTTACGTATAGCCAACACCAGCTTGGGATGAACTTCGTAAGTGATGAGAGGAACAGGCAGGAGTCTCAGGTACAGCTTTAGGGTCCCAGCCACCACGTTGATGTTGCTATACACGCTTAAATCTGTAGCTTCACCATCTGTCAACAAAACAATGTGTTTTATTCGATTATTCGAATAAAATTACAATTATTTCAAATGCATTCGAATAACTATCGATAGTTGACTCGAATTTTTGTTTATTGTTAAAAATTAATATACACAGTAATATATCGTATACCTAATGACTGCAACACCTTATACGTGTATAAGTTGGAAAGTACTGAAATTATAATTTAATGGCGATTTAAATGGGCTTATGTTTGTTAACCTCTACTATGAATGCATTCAGAAACGAGATGGGTGTAAAAACCCAGGATTCAATCTATGTAAAAGTAATTAAAAGAAATGACCCCTATATCTCGGGGGTCTTCTGATCCACAGGACCCATATTCAAACTCGACCGAGGTATGACCCCAAGGTATCTGCACACCAATTTACAAGTCAATCGGGCCAGTGGTTCCGGAGTTATACCTATCACTAACATAAATCTGTCACTAACACACAGACCGTCATAAAGTGATTTCATTAACCTCTTCGAAGAAGACTCCGAGGTTAATAAGTCTATTTTCCAACATACTAGCACACAAAATATTTAGTTAATACAAACCTTTATCAAACGCCAATTTCAACGCCTCAATCTCGTCAGCAAAACCTGAGACCCGGTATATCCCTTCAGAATCCATGCCCCTACTCTCAATTTCGTTCACGCACTTCTTCACAACAAAAGGCAATGTACTGGAGTGAGCATTGAGTAGGGTAGTTAAGTCTATACCGAAGACACCTCGGAGTTTCTTCAAGTCTGGAACGCAATGGTTCGGCACCCGCTCTGAACATTTCGTATGAGCGATGAAACCGCAGTCTGAAAAATGATCCATTATTGATTATTCAGACCAATTTAAATAAGTAGTTTTGTAGTTGAATGTTATATGTGCGGTTATGCCTGTGGCGAATAAATACTGACTATTTATAAATAGTGCATAGTTATGTTGACTAATGATTTAATATACCTACCGACTAATAACATTACTACAGTCATCTTCAATAAGATGTATACGGAACAAGGTCCTTTTAAAATGTCTATATTTATTTTATAATATTGTTTTACGTATACGCGATGTATTATTTTATACGGATTGTTTATTTGAAACTATTTATCTATACCAGAGGTTCCGCTGAGCTTCTCGAACAGTCGGTGAAATCAAGCCAACATTTTAGTTCTTCACTATCGAAAGCAAATAAGTTTTCGTGGACCTTGCTTACGAATTGGGCACCCACATTTTTTTGTCACTACAACGTAGACCCCCGTCGAGTCTCCCGTGGATTCCTGGGGGTCCACCTGGACCACTTTGGGAACTAATGATCTATACTTACTAATATTATAAAGAGGAAAGATTTGATTTTTTGGTTGTTTGTTTGCAAGTAGTTAAATCAAAAACGACTCAACCGATTTTAAAAATCCTTTCACCTTTCGGAAGCTATATTATCACCGAGTAACAGTGCATTTTATTTTGTTTATAGAACTGTTAATAATCTAACCTACTTTTACGTGAGCAAAGCTGCGGAGAAAAGCTTGTTTTAGATAATTTTTATAACTATTGTTATTATCACTTTCTCCGTAGTTTCGGTTGCTTTTCAGCAGCATTGTCTCGAAGTGTAGTTATTTAAAAGTAGGTACCCGAACTAATCGAATTATTGAAATTTTTAATTTCAAAATACCTAACCTAAATGTGGTGTTTGTTTAATAAACCGCGATAAAATATTTCAATTATTCAATAAATATCTAATGCATTCAATATATCAAAGTATTGTAGGTATTCTTCTATAATATTTACCTACTATAAATTACAGTTTTATACATCGTTTTCGATTATTAGAGGCATTAAAAGCTTTTAAACATCCAAGTTTACAAAGTTTTGGGAATTATGTTCATTTAATATAGATAAGTTACATTAAATATCATGTTTAGCCATTTATTAAAAGTTTCAATCATTAAACCATGAACACGTCACTATACAATTATAATTTAAAACAGTTAGGGAATCGTACGAAGTAAAATGCCTTTACTGGTGTACCAATACACCTTAAGTCATATAAAAAAAAGAAAAACTAGTTTACTATAAATATCGATCAAATATACCATAGATGCATGATCGTCGCTCGAAAACCGGCCCCAACAAAACTGTGCATAAATCAGTCGTATGAGCTATATTATGCACCTGTCCCACTCACTCTTGCGTGCGCTGCCCGTAAGCGAGAGCGAATCGACACCACTACTACGGTGGAGACCGTACCATATACTTAGTACGCTTGCGTATCGCGAGTAACACACTTAGGACGCTTTACATTGACGCGTTTTAACTAAACGATTACAAAATGTTTCTCAGTGGGCGTTCAATGGTTATTCCGGTTTATTTCCTGGATTGCATAATAAATGCAGACACTTATAAGTAAGTAGTACTGGTCAGTGCCACATATTGACGCGGTTTTTGTATGAGAATGTGCATCTATGGTATATTTGATCGAAGACTATAAAGCATTATCTTTACCTTCACATTTGACACCTTGAGCAGTGAATCCCCAAAGGAAATTGGCGCACAACTCACACCAGTTCAAACCTTTAAACGTATGAACTTTAAAACTATGCGACTTCGAATATTTCATCACTAAAGGATTGTCTTCTATGGAAGGTGTGAGATCGAAGGGTGGTTTCTTCATGGAGTCCACCTCGGTTTCAGACTTGGTATCAGCTTTTGTGATTATTGGACTCGATTTAAGTGATGGCCTGAAAATTAGTAAGCATTATTATTTTGATTAGCCTGTGCTTCTTTGATATAGCGATAGCCTAGTGGAAAAGCGTTGGGCTGCCACGCAGAGGTCTCGAGTTCGACCTCAAGGCACGCACCTCTAACATTACGAAGTTATGTGCGTTTTTTTTTTATACAACTAAGGTGGCAAACAGGCATACGGGCCATCTGATGGTAAGTGGTCACCGTAGCCTATGGACGCCTGCAACACCAGAGGCATCACTTGCGCGTTGCCGACCCTTTAGGAAAGGAAGTGGGAAGGAGAAGGAGTGAGAAGAGGGAAAGGGGGTGATTGGGCCTCCGACACTCTTACTCACCGGACGAAACACAACTGTAGGAATACTGTTATTTCACGTCGATACTCGTGAGAGGGTAGTCCTTCCCCGGTCGAGCCGGCCCATTCATGCTGAAGTCAGCGAGGCTCTACTACTCCTTAATTAGTTAATTATCGCTTGTTTTAACGGTGAAGGAAAATGCGTGTCTGACAGTCCTGAATAATGTTCTCAAAGATATGTAAAGTCTGCCAACCCGCACTGGGCCAGCTTGGTGCACTATGGCGTAACCCTTCTCACGCGGAGAAGAGCCCCGTGCCCAGCAGAGCATTATATACAGGCCGGATATTATACAGGCTGGATATTATATAGACTGATTGGTAAATTACTGGACATGTTAAAGGAATTCAGTACTCGATTCCAGAATATTTAAAAAAAAATAGGTACTTAAAATTTGACCTAGTTATCCAATAAAACAACTTAATGTGCGTACACTCTTGCGCATATACCAAAGCTAAACAAAACCTCCGCCGCCGCCCCCAGCTACCGCACCCCGCACAATTCCGAATTTGCATCCCCGCCCGTCCTTTTACCGCTCGTACTTATGACTGCACAGATGGCGGAGTGGTATAAGTGGTTGCCTTACCACTGCCACTGCGTCAAGTGTTGTGGGTTCGATCCCCACATAGAACAAAAAATTCGTATGATTTACAAATTGTTGTTTCGATACAGGAATCATTCTAAGTGCGGGAGATCTTTATTCAAAATAATAATCTATACTAATATTATAAAGCTGAACAGTTTGTTTGTTTGTTTGAACGCGCTAATCTCAGGAACTGCCTGTTCGACTTGAAAAATTATTTTAGTGTTGGATAGCCTATTTATCGAGGAAGGCTATAGGCTATATAACATCACGCTACGACAAATAGGAGCGGAGCAGCAATGAAAAATGTTGCAAAAACGGGGAAGACAGACGAAGTTGAGCGGGACAGCTAGTGTTTAAAATAAGTGGAGTCTCACTAGGTGATTAACGTAGGGCTTAGTGTAAAATGTGTCAGATGAATGATGAATGTCTGAAACTGATTTTCATAGTTGTTCGCACCTGAAACCTTGTGTTGTATTTTAGGGATGTAGGAGTCCTGTAGGCGATTGGATATAGGATAGAGAGGGACCTTATCTATCCTATATCCACCAAACGATAAGTCTTGCAGGTTTACTGTTTAATTTTATTTGTTACCACAATTAACAAATAAAGAAATATCTCTCCTTTCTATTTAGAAGGTATATAGTACGGCTATGTACTTACTGATGCATTTGTGACAATGTATTCAATTTCCGTTTGTTCAGCGTTACATAGGGGCTCTCAGGATAGTTCGCCTTGGAGTTGATCATCTCGAATATATGATGTGCCTTCAGCTCCATGTGACATGTGACCAGACCGTCTGCCACCAGGTCATATATCGTCTCATACTGTTTACCACCGATGTAGTGTGTGCCATCATAATATAATTTGTAGTGATGGATTTTGTCATCAAATCTGGAAAAGTAATATATAATTTTAATAAATAATTTGGTAAGAGGTGTATGACCTTTTTTTTTACGTGTGGGAATGCTTTGACGCTTACCTCTCCGCGGGGCGACGGAGAAAAGATACCTCGGTAATACCGACTAAGCCTACCACGGTGTTCCTCGACATAACCATAGACGGCGAGGCCGCGCGAATCGCTTTCACATGCAATCGCGACCCCGCCATGGTTTCGGCCCGCCGCCGCCGAGTGAAACGGCAGGCCACTACGCAAAAACTAAAGTCCTTCCTCCACCATACAACTGACAAAGACACGACACAGAGGCGCACGTAGGAACACGCATGCCGCAATGTTCCAGTGTAGTTTTTTCAAAGTACCCGAACATAATTTAATCATTCCTTTGTTTATTAATTACATCACCATGGAACATTAAATAATCTTGTTTGACCACAATAAATATTGGAACTTGCTTGCTCTTATAAGCGAAAATGAGTTTGTTTGTTACCTTTTCACGCCTAAACAACTGAACCGATCATCTTGAAATTTTGCATATACGTTGTCAGGTGTACAGAAACGGACATAGGATACCTTTCATCCCGAAAAAAAATACTGTTCCCCAGAAAAACAACAATTACATTCTTATTGATATACATGATAATAGATGGCACCAAAATAAATTAAATAATGATATCATTATTATATTTGTATTTGATCATAGTACAGGAAAACCACATCATAAATTAAGTTGTTTTCACTACAATTATTTATTTATTGAACTATATGAAGCAGAAATGATTACTTATAAATATTTTGTATTATGTATGCAAAGTGTACTATATTGGCAAGTTAGCAAAATAAAGAAGTGGTTCTCTTCCTTAGATGACTTTATAATGACTTTATAAATAATTTATTCATTTAGGTCACAAAGTAACACTTATGAGCATCAAAATATATAGGTTACTGAGTTTACTAAGTTACTGAAGCTACATTTAGATTAGTTGCTACGTTCATGCAAAGGATTGAGCCTATGAGAAGAAACCTGCAAGAAACTCACGGCCACCCTTTTCAATCGCCAATTAAATATAATTTCAGTATTTTACAACTCACATTAACAGGGTGTTGCAGCCATTATGTCATATACTACTGACTATAAAAAACTAAAGATAATAACAATAATAACTTAATAATATTATAGAGATGAAGTAATTTGAGCTAAGGTATATTTTTTTAATATAAATCTAAAATAGACAGTAGCATGGCATGATGGCGCATACACTTACACTAAGTATTATATACACACACTATAAACATGAGAATCTTATGTATACTAATATTATAAAGCTAAAGAATTTGTTTGTTTGAATGCGCTAATCTCAGGAATTACTGGTTCGATTTGAAAAATTCTTTTAGTGTTGGATAGCCTATTTATCGAGGAAGGCTATAGGCATGCTACGACCCACGGCGTCGGCGCAGTAACGATAAACGCGGGTGAAACCGTGGGAACATTTATATACAATCGCAAAATTATTTAACCTATTGAATTGCAACGGCACACTATCAGCCAGAAACAATAGGTTTTTATTATGTCTGGTAGTCTAAAACTTGACAGATTGAAAGAAGCCATCCTTTGTCAAGTAATTGTTGTCATATATATTTTATAGTTTCAAATGCATTTTAATATTATAATTTATCTACAGATAATTGAATAATTTTTTATTGGGGTATATGCATAGCCTATGGTACAAATAATCATGTGGAAATAACTAAAATATAATTACTTCAGTGTCAACGTGTAGAAATCGTTGCTGTGACTGCCTTTTCTGATTAAATAAGCACCGTTCGGTTCAGGCTCCAGAACAAGTGTAGCTTCTTTATGATTCATGATACCGTGGTATTCTCGTCCGTAGAACTCCGGTCTTTCATTTAGATCATAACAAGTCACTCGCTTCGGTTTAGGAGCTTCCATCTGTATCCGATACACTGTAAAAAACATTACAAAAAGCTCCAAAATATGTTCGCGAAAATAAGTCTCAAGAATATTTCTAAAACAACTTACGTTCAGGTTTCCAAATATTTTTGAGATTCTCCATTATGACTATCGATGTTCCTCCACTGTTATTTTACTTTGCTTTATTTAGTTGCACCTTTGTAATTTAGAGATTATAAAATCATCGCGGAAATATGAGTAATTAGAAATCGGAACGTAAACAAAACTTTCGTTATTAGCTGTCAACTGTGAAAATGGCATTGACACTTGCAATGGATTAAAATCTTGCATTCTCGATAAACTTACTTTTTTGAAGACTCATGCGCAATGCCACTGTATTTATTAAAATAAATTATAATTTTCTTTATTCAACAGTAAACGGTACAGTTAACGTGTAATAGTTATATTTTAACCTATTACGGTTTCATATTTCATATAACACAGCGGTGAAGCGAAGTAAATACGGAGTTCCATATATATTTCTTTTATTGTTTAGGAGGCAAACGAACAGACTGATCGCCTGATGGTAAGCGATTACCGTCGCCCATGGACACCCGCAACAATGTGTAAAAAATACTAATAATAAACTAAAGCCGCAAAGCAGCTAGCTGCATAAGGCATGCGCTCTGGATTTGAAACTGCTCGCAGCACTTTTAATTCTAACTTGCTATGGTCGACCGATCAGAGGAGAAGGCTACCAGAATTATATACTCGCAGGTAAAAATGTGAGATCTTATCTGCCCAAGCGTTTGTCAACCCTTAACCTAATCACTACATATTATAAAACATAGTCAACCACCGCGTCTGTTCGCGATAAACTCAAAAACTATTATACAGATTTTCATGCACTTTTCACCAATATCTGCCTATTGGTGAAAAGTGATTCATGAGGAAGGGTTATGTGTATAATTTGTAAAGGTTTTCTACTACCTGTGCGAACGGGGCGGGTCGCTAGTATCTAATAATTTATTCGATTGAAGTTAAAAGTGTTACTGTTGGCAGATATGTACATCTAACCAGTCATACTTACGGTCGAAATGTACACTAATAATATAAAGTGAAATGATTTGTACTTTAGTATTCAAAATATTTAAAAATAAGTGGACCGATATTAAAATTGTTTACTCTAGTAAAAAGCTACTTTATCCAAAAGTAATATAAACTATTTAACATTACGCCTCGACCTACGGGAGCGGTGCAGTAATTATCAACGAGGGTCAATGCGGGGGGGGGGGTGGGGGATAGCTCGTTGATTAGATTTATTATCAACAAGCTATCCCCCGCATTGATCCCTACAGATTTAAGATTTAAAAATGTGTCATCTGTAAAATATCTTAAGCTAACTGAAGATGTTGGATTAGATTTAGTTATTATTAATAATTGCGATGGATAGTTGCGATCTTCAGTAAACTAAAAATTTTAATTGCCTTGACATTTCCAGGTTTAAGAGGAGGATCCAGTATACTAAGCTCTTTTAAATCTTAAGGAGTCAAGATGTATACCTATATGTACACACAGCGACACATCAACCTAGACTGTTTGGACTTTGAACTATTAGAAGTTGAACGCTGCGAATCGTGCGAGAGAGTGCGTTATATTTTTTTTATTTTGCCTCATTTGCGCTGAACGGGACGCAACATTCTATCCTTACCATTATATCGACAACACTATGCAGCGTCGCTTTCCAACAAATTCTCTATTTTGTATGTAGCGTAGTTATGCGTATATAGGGTGTGTACGTGCATGGTATCACATTTTATACCCGAAAGGGTAAGAACAGGTGAATTAAACCCAAATTTCACGAACCTATTGCCGTCGACTGGGCACTGTTACAAGCCTGCCACTGAGAATTTCGTACTAGACAACAAATAACACTTTAGTATACCCGGGAATTGAACCCGAGACCAACAGACAGCAGTCGCATTTAACTACTACAGCGACACCGAGGCAGTCAGTATATAAATTCAATCAGTAACCATAATAAATACCTTCGACTTTGTTCATATTACTTTAAACATAATCCTTTAACGTGGTTCAAACTATTTCTATATTAAATGGGATTAAATATAATGATCAGCAAAAATACTAATTGTGCAGCAAAATATGCTTACTAAAATATATCATAACGAGCACCTATACGCCTCAAATCACTGCATTCCGTCTCGGAAGGGTTAGGTTATGTTAGGTTCCTTCTTAAACCCACCCAAAAATAGGAGCCCCGCTAAGCGGGGCTCCATCGACTTAGTTTGATCTCTTTAAATATATTTTGGTGTGCAATTAGTATTTTGGTAAGCATATTTTGCTGTGCAATTAGTATTTTTTTGCTGCGCAATTAGTATTTTTTGCTGTGCAGTTAAATACTACCCATATTAAATTTCATCAATATCCGTTCATCGGTTTGGGTTTGATTGAGTAACAAACATCCAAACGACCAAGCATCCAAACAGCCACAATTATAACACTATCTGGATATCCATCAATCAACCAGCCATGAATCAGCAGTCCAATGATGGACATAGGTTAAATGATTTAGTTATGCTTCGTTGTATTTTCACGACTTTTTCTCGTCGCCTACAAAATGAGACAGAAATACAATAAATAAAGAAGCGGCATTTGTATTATTTATTTTTTCAGCATATGTCATTGGTACATTGTTAGAGATTTATCCATTATAGTGTTTTGCCATAATTCATTAGTATATAAGTAATATACAACTCTTTATATTAAATAATGCACACATTAATGCACGGTTAATATACATAATTTATATTATCTCATAGTTATAAATAACCGTACAAGTAGTTACACATGTGATAAAAGATATGAGTACAGATTCATAACAATATATAAACAAGTGAACAACTTCGAACTGTGTTAGAAATAACACTAGAATATCCTTTATTAATGATAGAAAAACTTCAAATTACGGGTTATACATATTATATAGATATGTAGCAGTGCTTAGCTAAAACATTGGAACGCGGGCGCACGCATGATTATGTACAAACAGTTAATATATATATGCAGTTATACATCATACTGGACTATCAGTGGGTTATATACTTTATGTGTGATTAACACTAGGAATCGCAAGCTAAATCTGGATTTATACGTGAAAAGTTTCAAATACACGAGAACGAGAACTTTGTTGGATAGATACGAAGCAATATAAAGGACTTAATAGAGAATCCCTTGTACGAAGTGAGCAATCTCGAAGTAGCCTACATTCCAAGCGACCTTACCGCTCAATATGTACAACAACAATTATAGAACATTTATAAATTATTTAGATCCTTCAACGTCGCTATGTAGGTGCATCCTCGTAGGTACCTACGTTATATAATATATATGTATATATAGGTTAGGTCGGTTGGTATCATCTTCAATAGTTACATATAAGTATTTATTTAAAAATATGAAACATCGAATACGTTTCATAAATATATTGTTTATTGAACACGCATGCACGTGTATATAATTACAATGAAGTATATTAATTTTAACGAACTCTATATAACTTCTAAAAGTAATAATATTTCATGCAAGCAGTCTTTTGTCGGTTTGACACGACATTAGCATTTACTGTTACTCGCTTTCTCCACAAACAGTTTGTTAGGTTGTAAGTCGAGAAATAAATCACGGTCTATTAACAGTTTTGTTTAAAATCCATATCAAAATGGTTTGTGATTCTCTCAAATAAAATTGTTAGTGTCATTTAAAAACCGCAGGTCTTAAATATTGACACAAATTATTGTTGACGGGCACAAAGTTCGCTTTACAAATATATTTCATACATCAAAATACACATTTGCACATTAACTGCACAATGATAAAGCTGGCGAAGACGCTTTGAAAGAAAATAGATAAGAATCAGTAAATATTAATGAAACAGATACTTCAATACATCTCCAGTTACTTTAGGTGACAAAATGACGCAGTACACTTTAGTAAGTAGGTTTTATATTACGAATGATTAAGATGGTATCACGTCTACTATCACAGAATATTATTATTTCAAGAACAATCAGAGAATCAGGCATATAAATTTAATGCGCTTACACAAATTGTTTCTTATATAATTATCGTTAATATTTAAGTTTATTGAGTTTCTGCAGTAATTGGATATTACACAAGGATATTGGCAAATCTCAGTAGGCACCTATACTTACATTTTCCCAAGATTTACATGTTAATTAACTGTCGTACTGTACGTAAATATAAGTTATTTGACATTATAAACAGATTTAAGATACACAAATAACTTTTATGTTTTTATAGTATGCATTTTTTTACACTGGGTAGCGACTTATCTAGATGACATGATTTCTTAAGGTTGGTAAACTGGTAAACGAAGTTCGATTTTGACAATAGAAAATGTAACATGAGTAGGATTAATGGGATAATTTCGTTTATAGGCAATCGTTACGGATACTTTTGATTCAATTGTTTGGTCAATGGGACGGTTGCAGCAGCATACTGGATACAGAGTACACCATTCAGTGCTTGCATAAATTATTAAGAGTCATTAAATTAATTTTTATACCTTTGTAGTATACCAGTGTCACTTTTTATTATCTATTACTTCTTACATTGAAACTATACGAAATAAAAATTTTGAATTCTACTATTTGAGGGTAGTTACTCACAGCTAGCGATCGAAAACGTAACGTAGAAAATCACAACAATTCTATGTCATGAGGATTGTGTATTAATAACTCTATCATAAGTTTACGGTTTTGTACCTACACATGTAAGAAATAATGCAGGTCCAATAAAGTTTAAACAATTCACTCGATATCATAATCTCATCATAATCATCAATCTAACCTAACAGATGGACGCGAGTCCGAGATATAGAAAGCATCAGATTACACGACTAACCGGGTGTTCAGGTGTTCAAACTCCAACCGTGGATGCTATCGAGACAGCATAATACTCGAATATTCACTAGACTGTGCGTTTATTGAAATCTTACTATGTACAACATCTTCTAAGTGCGGTATCCTCATACCGACGCGTCGAGCGGCCTAAAATAGAAAATTTTCATATACAACCCGGCCGAGTTCCACAAAGATCCGCAGCAGGATCAGACGACACGCGGCCGCAGCGATGCTTGGCGGCGAGCCGCCCGCCGCCGGCGGCCGCGCCCGCGCCTAACCGCGGGGGCGCGGGGGCCGCCCCGCCGGCATTATTTCCCACCGAGGCCGAACTTCATGAAGATCAGCTCCTTCCCTTTGCTGAGGATGTCGCCGCCGGGTGCAGTCATCTCGGAGAATTTCTGCATGAGATTGGGCTGCGTGGCTGGTGTGGACTGCGCGGGCACGGGCTGTGACACAGGTGCCGGCACTACGGCGGGGCCTGCGCGGCGTGCAGGGGAGGCCGGGGTCGGAGCGCCCACTGCGGGTGTCGACATGCCAACCCCCGTGTTCACCGCGGCCGTCCCCGGCGACTGCACCGGAGTGCTCGCGTTACCAACGTTCGTGCGCGCGATCGTGCTCGGTGGCTGCGCGATCCCCGCGCCTCTCGCCCTCGCCTGTCACATCAAGCTGATATCACTACATATAACCACTGAGATCTCATATATTTTATCTGTTTTAAAAATAATAATAAGACAATCAACAAGGATTTTGAACACGTGAGATAAATTTTAATATATTACATTAATAATTTGTTTATTGTTAAAACAGATAAAATGAATATATCAAGCGTTTATCAATAATTTAAAAGATGATAGAAATCATTAATAAAATGTTTCAAGCTGGTTATCACCATGATTTGGGAGGGATCTAGCTTTTGAAAGTTATTACAAATGTAGGCATAGGTAATAGAAATTGATATCAATTAATCAGTCATTAATTAATTAATTTAAAGTTTAAGATAATAATCTAATATATAGACAATATTAAAACCACAACTTACATAGTTACTAAGTCACTCGGTGTATTTCATGCTATACAATATTGGTTGACAAAGTATTATTATTCAGGAAAAAAACACAGTACACACATCAATCAGACAGTATAAAACTGTGCAATAAAGAACATGCATCGCCATAAATAAAGCAAGTGGCTATTAAAATGAAAATTTACGATCAGGACGTCGCATTCACATTGTTAGACATATCAATAGGGTATCGTCAAGTACAGTCACAGAAGCCTACAGTAGTAAAAGTGGGTACAGTTTCATTCAAGGACATCATGCGTTGGTAAACTACAACAAAAAGCTTGAATAAGAAATGGACTATTCGATTACGATAACGATGTAATCTAAAGCTCATAGAATCCGTATACAGTGTATTGCATATGTCGATGACATCATCACGTAATCGCGTAGTAAAGGAGCACATTCACAGGCCTCAGAGTAGTACATTATGGTGAATGGGTTTATGGTATCTGATGTGAGTGAAGTACGCCAGTGTATGTTCTGTACTAGTCTCTGTATGATCTGGTCCAGTATGCGATGATAGCTAATGATGTGTACATAATATTATGGTAACTAAGACCGTATGTCCGCATTGGTTTAGCGGACCGAGTGACCGCGGGCGAACACACTACCAGATGCACTCGTCGGTAGTACACTGAGCGCAGTAATGAAACGCAAGATAAGTTAATATAGAAAAAGAAATAAAATGAAGAAAAGGAAACAGTGAAAATAATAAAATCTAGAGATAATGAAGTGACAGTCGAACAAAAAACGTCTAGTATCGTTGCATAGTATATTTGAAAGTATTCTTGTGGGTCGATTACAAACGGTATTTTTACCTGAGAATTCGCCTGTTCTGGATTACTGGCGCATGTGTTGTGGTCTAACTGAGAAGGGGGAAGAGGGCAGGCATCTAGCAAACAGACAATACACACAACATATATAGTGACCACAGACAACCACTTGAATCTTGGATCACACCTCACGCGCACCTCGTGGGTTCTGTGCGAGATTATGTTGCGTGTATTTGTACGAGCAGCCTACCCGCTGTGCCCGACTAAATGCCAGGAGTGTTATATACCATGTGACAAACAAAACATAACAATAGGACAGACAGTTGGATAGATGAAAATAAAATAACGTATCTTCGTCAACGTAACGCGGTTAACATATCGTGCCTTCGACTTGTGTGGGTTGATATAAATACCTACATAATTATTACATAATCATAGTTATTGCAAGTCAATTTTGTATTGAATCAGAACCTCCCGAACGATGTTTGTGACTGTGTAATCCAAGATAGTGTTCATTAGCAAAGTGTACACCAAGAGTCTTTGTGCTCCGTAGATTGCAACCGGACTCGCATTCGAACATTCCGTTTTACCGTCACTGACTGTACAATTAGCAAATCGAAGGGGCATTCGAGTGCCCAATCACATTATCGACTGTTCTTTAACAATAAATTAAAGCAAGAAATGTATAGTAAAAGAGACAAAGACAATGAGGCAAAACGGAACACAAAATCTAAAACACAAACTCGCTGAGCGAGTCCCGTCGCAATCGCAAGTGTACAGGAAAGATGATAGAGGGTACCAGAGCGAAATAGCTAGCGTCTCTCAGTAGTCACATAGCAAGTCCAAGGTGCAAACATGAAACACTCAAAGCTCTCGGTGAACGGTACCGACACGCGTCGTCACCGAACTTACCTAAACATAGGGAGGTCGGCTCGACGATCTCTTTCGAAGCATTCGTCATAGCTATAACGGCACTAAGGTTGACAAATGCTCATCAGAGATTGACTAAAACGTTAGTAAGACCGATCAACATCGATAATAACACAAACTAACAAACCAATGCCTGTGCTCAATGATCTATTTAGTGAGGCTAAGGAAATAATCTGCTCACCGAAATCAACGAGCCGACCGACCCGGCTTAGTAATAAAAAATGTAGGAGTGAAGAGGAAAGTGGATATTAGATTTCGAGGTTTTAAAGTCAGGAGTCGGGCGTTTTGTTTTGGGGTGTGATGGTGTCTCACCTGGCTTCCTATGGTGGTTGCGAGGCGTGGGCGCGACGTTGTCCCGTGGGGGAGGGGGCGGGCCGCGGGCGCCCGGGCCAGGCATGGCTGGCGCCGGCGCGCCGCCCGCCACCCCGCGCCCACGCCCCGCACCGCGTCCCCCCGCACCTGCCACCCCCACACCAGCTACGCCAGCCACGCCTGAATACAACAGATACCGCTCGACATCTCATTTTATGAAGCTTGTGTCGAATGGAACCCTAGAGGAATGATACTTGATTTGTCCAAATTAATCATGGGTACTAATTGTACCGATATGTAAATTTTTAACATATAATGTCTTTCTTTTCCAGCTAGTAACTTAAACAATGGGTTTATCAATATAGTGTGCCAGAATACGTTGCAATTCCACCAAAAAGAATGGTTAATGTTCAGCCTATTTAAAAGTATTATGTAAATTGACTACACACACCTTGACTGCTTTGTCCAGCAGGTGGGTACTGATCGTTGGCGTCAGTGAGGAAATTGCTGGGCACCAGGCCGCGGACACCTTCGATTTCAGCCATGTAGAAGCCATCATCGTCCATGTCTCCATAGACGTGGATGATCTGACCCGTCTGGAAGGTCAGCTCCGCCTGGACATAACGACCCTGACATAATTTTCAGTAACTATTGGAAAAGTTTACAACACAAATTATAGACTAAGAATAGGGGTAAGACAGTGGAAGGAATTGTAAGAATTTAGAATAAGAGAAGGTAAAATTGAACGCATTGTTCTAGATGAGTGATGGAAAGGCAATACGACAAAAGAAGCGAGAAAAACAAGTATGTGTTCGGTCATGTTGTTAATAGATTTCCGCGATGAAATGTACAACTTGAAGGTACTAATAACATTTACGTAACGGTCGTGTAGCAAAGTTAAAATTATCACTCATCTAGAACTATGCTTGAAAAGTTGATTAAAAAAATTCGTATTTTAGTCAAAAGTTAAAGTTAAAAAATATTTAACAAGCAAGAGTTGAGGGGAATGCGTTTTCGTTACATAAATATGTATTACAAAGCCTAGGTAATATGTGATTTAATATTACTCAAAATTTTGAGTTTTCCATATAATTGAGTAATTGTAATATTTATGTAATTTATATGCTAAGGAAAAAAGTCCACTTAAGTACATGTTGGTTTATTTGTAGACGTGTAATAGACTTCATGCTCTAAATACGGAAACAAGTATTAACATATAACTTGTTTCTTACTTAATAATGCATTCAGAAATCAAACATTATAATGTCTGATTTCTTGCGAGTAATTGGTTTTTACACGCAAGCATTAGTCTGGCAGAAACAAATATACAATTGTAAAAGAGCAAGAGTCGAACTCACTCTTTTAAGACAGATGTTAAAATACGAGGCGAGTATAAGAAGCAGAGTTATAGAAAGATAAATTCAAGAAGTTTGAGATGCTTTAGATAGATAAAAGATAAATTCAAGAAGTTTGAGATGCTTTAGATAGATAAAAGATAAATTCAAGAAGTTTGAGATGCTTTAGATAGATAAAAGATAAATTCAAGAAGTTTGAGATGCTTTAGATAGATAAAAGATAAATTCAAGAAGTTTGAGATGCTTTAGATAGATAAAAGATAAATTCAAGAAGTTTGAGATGCTTTAGATAGATAAAAGATAAATTCAAGAAGTTTGAGATGCTTTAGATAGATAAAAGATAAATTCAAGAAGTTTGAGATGCTTTAGATAGATAAAAGATAAATTCAAGAAGTTTGAGATGCTTTAGATAGATAAAAGATAAATTCAAGAAGTTTGAGATGCTTTAGATAGATAAAAGATAAATTCAAGAAGTTTGAGATGCTTTAGATAGATAAAAGATAAATTCAAGAAGTTTGAGATGCTTTAGATAGATAAAAGATAAATTCAAGAAGTTTGAGATGCTTTAGATAGATAAAAGATAAATTCAAGAAGTTTGAGATGCTTTAGATAGATAAAAGATAAATTCAAGAAGTTTGAGATGCTTTAGATAGATAAAAGATAAATTCAAGAAGTTTGAGATATACGTGTGAGCTTAATTTGTTAGTAGGCAGACAAGAAAATTTCAAAATAGCGTAGGTTTATAGCTTGGGTCCTGTGACAGATATCATCCGTATCACGCCCATTAAACCCCGTATTTTATGATGGTATAAAATGTCAAAACCAATATTATACTTTATTCTTAAAATTGCACCAATAGTGACGTTCCTTGCGTCCTCTTAATCGTACTGCAAAAACCGAGCGGGAGTATGAAATAATCTCTATTCCTATTTTTTCTATCTCTATTTTTTCGAATGCGGACGTCAATGAGAATAATATCATTAATCGATAATTTTTAATCGAATATGATTAACATAGTGCCAACCCTCGAAATTAGTGTCATAGGACCCATGCTATATTTTAAGGAGTAATTAATTAAAGAAGAGGTAAGAAAGCTCAGATACTTACATCCGCGTCGACGTTGGGGCTAAGTTCTTGGGGATCGTAGTCATACAGAGCGACCATTCTCCTGACAGGCTGGTTGGCGTAGGCATCGGCCCAGCGCTCTCGCTTGGCTGCTTGCCCCGCGGCTTCTTGCTCTGTGACCTCTATCACCATGTTATGGGGCACGTAGCCCCTACGGCCTCTGCACTCGCCCCAGTAAAAACCGTCGGCGTCTTTGTCACCCCATACCTAGAAATAAAATAGGATTTTGAATCTTATGTTTATACATATGGGCAAAAAGGTTAGTCCTAGCTTGGAACTAGAGAGAGCGTTTTTAGAGTTTTCTTTTTTTTTTTTACAATCAACGTGGCAAACAAGCATACGGCCCACCTGATGGTAAGTGGTCACCGTAGCTTATGGACGCCTGCAATACCAGAGGCAACACTTCTAGGACGAATGCTTTGATAAATAATCATTATGTGTAAATCTAGGCCATATTCTATCTGTGTGCCAAGTTTCAGGCATCGGTGTATGGTTTACGAAAGAGCGAGTAAACAATTTCTAAACATCTTCACAAATTTTCAAATTTAATATATTAGTTGTATTAATTAATCTAAAAGTGGACAGTAATATAAGTTGCTTGACTTATTTTTGTTTTCGGGGTGAATGATCCTGATTCACACAAAGATCGTAGAAGCCAATAATTTGAGGATTTGAATTGGTCTTGCTCAAGTTGGGAAACGAAAGTAATATAGATTCTAAACAAAAATATCAAATCAAACTCTTAAATATTTATTATTACTTACAAAATACGATAAAACTGAAATGCAATATTTTAAGAAAAACTCAGCTATAAGCTAGAGGTAAAGATTTTGATTGGACATGAATCTTGTGAATGTGAGTCCAAAGAAGATGCCCTCAACTCATGTTCGGGTGTACTTTTTACCTTTGTATTGGAAGCATTTTATAGAAATTTAAAAGTCAATAATATTTACCTTGACAGTGTCACCTTCACTGAAGGGCAGTTCTTCATCACAACTTTCAGGGTTGGGGCTCATGGTAGTGGGATCGTAGTCGAACAAGGCGAGGAAGTAGCGGCTCTTCTTTGACTGAGGGTGTTGTTGCGCGTGCCTGGCACCTGGCGGGGGCCCGCGGGGACCTTGTTGTGGAGCCCCGCGGGCCGTGTACTGCATGCTGCCGCCCTGCTGACCCTGTTGCTGTAGCAAGAACATTTACATTTAATACATCTTGAGAGATTCTAGCGGCAAATCTATTGGGTACGGCATGGTTGTATATAATATTGTCTGCACGGATGGTGTAGTCGTTTAAGTGGTCGCCTCGCCACTGCGCCGAGTGCTGTGACTTCGATCCCCAGACGGGACAAACCTTCGTGTGCTCCACAAATGGTTGTTCCGAGTCTGCGTGTTGTTTGTGTCCGTTGTTTGACTGTTTGTGAAGTCCGTGACAGAGGAATTATACATAGTGCGGCAGTTGTCTTTTTTAAAAAACATAACTGATATAATAAAAATATGCTATATCTAACTTAAATATTAAGAAAATCTAGTAACCGTCATTGTTTTCTCCGAAATGTTCAGTTATTCCAAAATGGTTTTTATTTTGAATTCCCAGCAGCACGTCATTATTAATTTAATAAGGATTCCAGGTGATCCGATATATAGATTGAAATTGCGTTTGGTAATAACTAACACCAGATTAATCGAAAAACCGTTTCTTAATTTGTTTTTAATTAACACATTAAATGCCGGTCATAAATTACCGCTAACAATAAATTTTCTATTGTGTCTGCTATATTATGGCATTGAATGTGTTAATAGGTACACTCTTGTTAAAATCTAGTTAAATGACTTCTTTTACATTCATAAAGGACTTGCTGTAGAATAATATGTAATATAGTCGTAATAGTATAGTTTATATTAGTGAGGCTTACAACTTGATGAGGGTTAGGAGGGCGGCCGCGCTCGTGGTGGTTCCTCGGCGGCGGGTTCTGGTAGTGCTGCGGCGCGCCGGGATAGGGCGCCGGCGCGTTACTTGGGAACTGGCCGGCTGGTGGATATGGGGGTGGCTGCGTGCCATGGTAGGCTGGTGTACTCGGGTACGGCTGACCCGATGGCTGCTGCGACGCTGCCGCTGCTTGGGACGGTTGCTGCTGACGTCCGTACGAACCAACACATTAATAAGGTTAGATTTTCCATCACAAAGCCAACAGCAATCGATCAAGCTCATAGCCATTATCCTCATTGGCGTTGCGTTTCAAAGCAATAAATATTACCTTCTCCTCGGATGATAAGATAAAACAAGACATTCCGTTGTAGCACTAGACAACCCCCATGCACAACGAAAGCTAGCGTGCAGCGCTTACACTTCGAACCACATCATTCATAGCAGATATAATCATAAACAGACGGTTCCAAATGTGCTTGTCACAAGTTTAACAAAACATACATTTAAATTCAACTCGTAAAATCTTTAACGGAAAAATCGTATCGTTAACCGATGTCCCCTCGTTTAACTTATACCTTATCTATAAACATAGAGACACTTAAGTGTGGAAAGTGTGTGAGAGGAGTGAGTGTACGGCATTGATACGCGTCGAAGCCAAGACAGCATGCAGGAACAACCATACAAACACGCGCGGACATGCTCGAGTGTCGGGTCTGTATCGAGTGCTCTGTGGGGCCTGTCGTCGCCTATCTAACTGCCGCTGCGGGGCGTCGGGGCGTGCGTGTGTCGGTCGGACGCGGCCGCGCCGTGTCGGGTGTGTGGACATCGAAGACGGTACAGTAAGTGAAGATGACAACACAGAAACACCGAGAAGTGGAAACTCGTGGCTGGGAGCTCGAATAGAATGAAGAGAAAGAGAGCAATAGTGAGTAGTGCTAGCACATGGAGAGCACATCGATGACAGCTAGGAGAGATCGCAGACCTGCGGGCGGCGACGCGACGCCTCCTCGTCCTCGCTACCCAGCTCCGCCGCGCCCTCTTTAGTGATTTCGATGGCCGGTATCCCCGATTGCTAATACCACATGGTCATTCAATATTTTAGCTTAGTACACAGATGTTTATACGAGACATAACATAGTGAGATAATGGTCGTGCCATGAGCGATGTTGATGACGTAAGGTGCTCGCTTATTGACTGACGTGATATTGCTCCATACATAGTGCCGGTACCTTCTCTCGATGCTATCCAATTACTTTTTGAAGCAGTTCAAGTACACAATACGGATAGTATTAAGCGGATAAGTAGAAGCTGTTTTAAAGTGAGTTGCAAAATACTTTATAGAGTTCAGAGACATTGCTTTTCAGGTATTTAGAGCAAGTGAAGCCTGTACAGAAAAGCTGAAGTGGAAATGTAGAAGTTCACTGCCGTGGAAGCATTCGGCTTTTTGTTTTATTCTAGCGACTGCTTGAATATCTTTACCGCGATTTCTTCCAGGATTGTTTAGTAGATGATGTGTCAATGTTCATGAGTGATGTTTTCATGTATGGGGTCGTGAATAGTCATGAAAATCTTCACAAACGCAAAAACTGATAGATGTTACCACACCTAAGTAAAAGTATGCGGTGGTTTGAATAAACAATTAATACACGAACCCTTGCTATTGAAACTATAGTTTAAATTGTAAGGTAGTCACTATCTATCGTCATTATAGCTGCTAAAATAAGTTTTAGTCCAAGTACCTAGTTTTCTTTATAAAATATAGATATGCACTTATCTAATTATACTTGTTTTCTACAAATTATTCTCTTCTACTTTCAGATAAATATAAAAGCATACTCAAAGTAAATATTGTCTTCATATGCTGATTATATGGCTACAATATTATGTATTATGACACTATTTGTATATACGGGCACACTGTGTAAATATAATAAAAAATACAAATAATAAAAGAAACAATAAATATGTTACATAACTAAGAACAAAAAAATAACGCTTTCAAAAACTAAAATCAAAATTCATAGAACGCTAAAAAAAATCAGTCGTGTGTAAACTTCAGAATGAAATAAATTATGATAATAAATATGAAAAGACGTGTTAAAATTCCTTACCGAAGGGGTTATTTTGTCGAATATACTCTTTAGGAGGCCTGTGCCGAATCCACTCGTGGGCTATGGAAAGGTGTATAACAGTTATGTGAGAGAGCGAGGTTAGGTTATACTAAGTGGCATGATCACAACTCATGGGCGGTATTGTCTGTGTCACAAAGTACAAGCTCTTTATCTGTTCTAAGTTGTATCTGTAAGGTGTCGTGCGTTGTCGGGTATCGGCCAGTAGCACTAGAGACTACGGATCTAGTCGCAAGCAGTATGCATTTAATTTTGAACGATCGAGCCGAGTGCATAGCTAAAGTCGATGGCGCGGTGGTCGTGTGATACCGTCGGCAGAGAACTAAATACTGGACATTTAGAAGATGCCAGCGACAGAACCACAGGAGATAGTATAAAGAGTGCAGTTTGCAACACCGATATCACGTGACGAACTGTCTGTATACACGAACTAGTCGATATGCAAGACACTGATCATGATTGACAATTAGATCTTTAAGTAAGTCACGATTTTGTTACAACAGACTGTTCGCCACGCAAGAAGAGAGCATATGACACTGATCGTTATAATGATAGCTAAGAAGACACAGACGAAGAAAATTATCAGATATAAAATAAAAATATAAAGCTCATATTAAATACTGAATCAACATCTTAAACAAATAAACTGGCAAAATGAAACTTGACTTTACACACAAAATGTACAACATTGATTCGCAAACGAAATATAGACAAAGTACTATGGCGATCAACACTTAATCAAACATTAAACTTATTATACTTTAATCTGACAGAAGTTTCAAAATTCCAATTATGATAGCAAAATAAATGTTCATGAACAGTTGTGAAGGTACAGAAATAAAATTGAGTCAACAGTTGTTTTTTAGTTAAAGCCAATTTGTTTGGGACAACGACTCCAATTGTCAGACATAGCTAGAAATATAATATCAACAATTTAAAGGGGTCAATATAAAAAACAGTAAAACAAGAAGTGTTTGGTCACCTGAGCAGCATGTTGGTCGTGGCGATTGACGCTAGATGGAAATATCTCCTTATCGGAAAGATTTTCATCGTGTTCTATCACTTGCTGTTGCTGTTGGTAAGGCTGGGGTCGCTGTATCCCAGGGCCCCTGTAGCCAGGAGGCCCTGGTTGATTGGGCCCCGGCATAGGCCCTCGTGGCATTCGAGATGCTACGCCGCGCAGCACCGCAGGCGGTATCGGCGTGGGTGCACTGTCACTTGACTGACTGTCCCGCGATTTTGTACGTACCTGTAAAAAACAATATTAAATCGCAATAAAATACGCCACCATCGATCATCACAAAGAATTCTACGTAGTGACGTGTCAGTAGTCACGACAGTAACGAATATTTTGCTAACATAGCGTTCACATAGCCAAATCAAGCTCCATACAGCTATACTTACGGTGACACATTTAGGATTGAGGCCGATCAGTTTGCCAATGTCGATGAGGGCGTGGTCACCCGTTGGGGAATCCACGTCGGTCACCTTCTTGCCGTCAGCGTACACTGCGTACCCAGTGACGGGGCCCGAGGCGGGCGGACGTAGTACCGGCTGCCAAGTCACCAGCAGGGTGCCGTCTTGGGGTCCCGCTTCCACCTGCGACACCGCACCAATCACCACCAACAATCCAGCCGAACATTTGTGAGCAAGCCAATTGGGTTTCGACATTTTAATAACATATGGGCCAACGTCGAACTAAGCCACACTGAGGGAGGAGCTGACATCGCAGATGAGGGTCGCTAAGCTAACAACAAGGTGAGCGTTAGGATTATGTTAAATAATTTTCCTGGAGCTGGATTTATGGTTGCGATTGACGCGACTTCCTCGAGACGTGCTGTGTGCTTTGAGGTTGTGAATTATTTGAAAGGAATAGGGGTGTATCAGTCGGTCTTTGTGAGTAATTATATAATATCGTCACACATGTTGTGGAGCGTTGGAAAGCTACCTCGTGCGTGCTAAAAACGCCTTTATTGTTACTGACTTAAAAAGCATGTTACTTGTTTTTACGCTAATACTTTGTTATTTTCCACTATCCACTGTGTGAATGTAATATTTGTAATCCTGACTAAGTACATTTATTACATCAGCGAGCAAGGAATGTGAGTGTAAAATGTAGAAGTTTAGTTCCAAAAAGCATGCTCAATTCACGTCATGCTGTTTGTTGGGTTTTTAGCATTCACGTACCATGATTTCATTAGGCGGATCTGGCAACCCCTTGGGAAGAGTTCTGAAGTCCGTGTAAGCTCCTGGAGCTTCTTCAATTGGTATTCCTGATGGAGGCCCAGCTCTTAAGTGCTTAGCCCTTACGGTTACCCGATACTGAGTGCTAGGTGACAAACCCGTGATAGTGTGACGGTACACTCCTGGCTTCACCGTCCGAACCTGGAATGTAAAATAAATGACGCACATATTCCTCTTGAGAACCAAAATCTATGTAAGTTCAAAGAGCTTACTTCAACGTTGTTTACACAGACGACATGCTGGTGGTTGGAGTTGGCGGGAAGCCAAGAGATTACTGCCTGAGAACAGGTTACTCCACTGGCTCTGACACAAGTCGGACCCATATTGGCTGTATCTCTACCAATCACCATTGTGCAAGCTGCGTCCCTCGACGTACGGCGTGACGCCGTCACTGACCGCACGCTGATACGATGCGGCTTTGGAGAAAGAAGAAAATTTAAAATTGATGACACATTATACTATGTAATATCACGAATATGACAGCGAATGTACAAAAACTAAAAAAGCAAAAATGATAGACGACCAACTAAATGGATTTGTGCTCACTGACAGTATGTAGAAGTGGAATCTAAAGAAACACTTAAATAAGCAGCTAATTAGTATCTAAAATTGGCTCACCCGATTAGAGTCTACGCCTTCGACCAGAGCTCGTGTGCGCTCGGTCGCCTTGACAGTGGTCTTGAGGACTCCATCCACGTATACATGGTAGCTCTCGATGTTGGCTTGCTGGACGCCCTCCGGCGCGGTCCACCCGATAAGCACCGACTTGTTCAGCTGCCTCTCCAGTGTGAGCTGCCGCGGCGCGGGCACTAGCGACGAGAAAAACAGCTCGGCTGTTCAGGTCCGAGGACAGATCGCGAGGAGTGCAGCCAGGCAGGCGAAGTGCGTGAGTAATGCGAAGAAGCGTGCAGCGAAGTCCAAGGGAACGGGAAGGGGAGGGACGTAAAGGTTCAACTATAGAACTATTTCTAGATAAATGATCTTAACGATAACCGTCCCAGGTTGTTTGTGTAGCATCTTGTAAGTATTCGTTTATGCAAAGCATCATGATTTAGGCTACTATGGTAGTTCACGAGGAGTGCTCAATGCGTTTGGAACAGGCATGCGAAAGATAAAATTTATTTTAATGACGTAAAATGTTTAAAAAATTATGTTTACTAAATCTCTTACTACTGAATTAAATTGAATGTACTAGATATTCTCATGAGTCTCTAATTAAAATACTAATTAATATGAAATATAATGACTAATATCTGTTCGATTCATCGTTAACTTCAGAACACGTCTACGTTCTGTTCTATTGTTCTAGTGTACTTGTATGAGAGGTGTAGGAGTATGGTGTGATAGCTCACCATTGTCATCATCTTCAGGACCTTCACTGAGCTCTGCAACTTCACTCAGGCGAGCCACGTCACGGCTTAGAGAGATCTCACTAACTGCTGTTGTAGCAGATTCATCAGCATCTCGTAAAGTTGCAACAACCGCCTGTGGGATAACATTTATGTTTAAGACACTATCAATGCTAATTTATGAAAAAAATGTTTTTAATATTTAATTTATTTGATTTGAGCCAATTGAGGAAACATAAGAGAATAAAACAAAAATATAGATCCTTTATAGTTAAAGGTTGAATCAGTCTATAGAAATAACGTCGTCCAGGATTGTCCAAAATAAGGAATTTTTTGGTACGTACTCTAGCATTTACCTGATGGAACTCCAACAGGTCATCCCCAACCAATCTTTGTACGAAATTAGCAGGGACTAGGCCTCGGCGACCGTCTAATAACTCAGCGTCAAGCATCGCCGCGTTGGGGTCGGGTGGACCCCACACTAACAAATAATCACCAGCGCAGATAGACAGCTCTCCTTCTGCAGTTTCAATTCTAAAATAACATCAAATATAACATGAATGTGTTTTTAAGGAATCTTTTAATATATATTTAGGTGTATACTTACTCAGGTGGGTCGTAGGAAAATCGTGCGATGTACACGCAACAACGACCTTTGCCGGGTATATCCAACATGTCAACTTGTCCCTCCGTCGGCGCACCGCCGTTCATATAATGCGAATTTCGACCTAAAACATTCTCAACATTATAGGAAAGTTCGTTCCCATAAAAAATATGAAACGAAATGCAATTTCACTCACCGTCTATATCCAATCCGGAATTAGGCATAATCCTCGATAGAGCTCTCGGGTTCCGATCATGGCTGTAACTCGTGTCTATTAAGCCTCCTAGTCTATCAGTTCCAAATTGGCTATCTAATCCTAAACTCCACGAGGGCTGGTGCGGCGTGACCGGGGTCGCCACCCTACCCACACCAGATGTCGTCGTCGGATATCTACCGAGTCCGAGATCTATTTCATCTAGAGGTTTTAGTTTTATGTTCATAGGATTCGTTCCTAGACCGCTGGACAGCAGAGGATTTGTATACGTCCCAGTACCAGTTCCGTAAGCATTCGTGCCAGTCAGACTAGTGTTCAGACCTCCTAGTTGCGTACCACCAGTCAAATTCGAGAGGGCATTTCCCAGTCCGCTGGTTAGAGTCGATTGCATTCCTCCAAGGGTGCTCGTCAGTCCACCTGATAAACTCGTTTGCGGGTTATTCAAGCAACCGGTAAGGCCAGACCCCGCTAAAGTTCCCGTCATGCCGGATCCACTGAGTCCTCCGCTCAAGTTCATATTACCCGGCACCATGTTGTTACCGATATTCTGTAGGTTACTCTGCAGTCCGGCTAACGTATTAGATATTTGTCCGATGTTGTTCACAAGCGGAGCCGTGACCGGGTTGGTGAATGTGACTTGGTGAGTGTTCGACAGCCCGTATGAGCTGGTGGAGTAAGCGGACACGGGGTTGGCATACGAGGTGGGGTTGTGCGCGCTCATGGAGTAGGCCACCGAGTTGGAGCTGGGCGCTGTGAACTGTCCTGTGGCGTGAAGCGAGGACAGGGTGGGCATGGTGTTGCTCTGGCAGATGGCCACGTGGCCGGACGTACTCGTGTACGAGTGCGGCAGCGGCGAGGGCGTCGGGGAGTGGAACTCTCCTAGAGCCTGGTTGGATCCGCTTGTTTGGATACCTGCGAAACCAGTGATGTCTGAGATATTCCTATCGGGGTAATACCCGTGTCGACTCCTGTTAATGGGGATATTACCATGCGTGGTGGAGCGCGGGTGCTCTAGTTCGGCGAGGATGCGGTTGTCCTGCTCGATCTTAGCCATGATGCGCTCGATCTCAGAGGCTGGCTGTGCGGACTGCGTGGACCACGTGGTGCCACCGCCGGACGCGCCGCGTGCTCGCAGAGCTGACGACAGTTCCAGTTGAAGTTCTTCACAACGTACGGTTTCTAGCGCCGCCTACGAACATTTAATCAATACTATATCATTTTAGTACTTCAATCTGTATCTACGACTGGTGCTATACGATTAAATTATGGGTGCACATTTTCGACAAGTATATTTTATTCAATTTTACATTGCATGCAAAAACTTCTAAGTTACTACGACATTTATTTGCTGGTCTGAGTATCCACCTTTTTCTCAAGTTCTCTGGCCCTGGACTGTAGTTGTTCGACGTTGTGCGCGTCGATGGGCGAGCGCTGAGCTGAGCGGAGTTGAGCGAGTGCGTCGGCGTGCGCGCGCTCGGCATCTGCGCGTGCGCGCTCCGCATCGCGCAAACGCCGCGACAATGCGTCCGTGTCACACATGCCGCCACCGCCGTATGCGCTCATTTTCTGCAACAAACCACGTTCTTCTTTACATTTCTGTTCTGTTCTGTTCAAAAGACTGTAGCTAATGCTATAGCTTACTAATGATTCTAACTACACGTAAGCACGATAAGATATTGTCGATTGCATATATATCGATAAATGAGTTTGCCGATAACTTCTCAGCACTATATCTACATGTGATTGTAGATAGGCAAGGCGAAATTTGTAGTTTATGTAAATATCATAAAACTAATTTTACAAGCTCGAATAAATGCAGTTTTTATCTCCTCCAGGTAGCACCAAACCTAATACGTATTATCAAGCAATAATTATTATAAGCGATGACTTCAAATGGGCAACTGGCCAAAACTACAAAATATATTCTGTTTCAAATTACCGTTTCATGCGATCATGCTATAACTGATCAGTTAACAGACAAACAACGGGTGACGCCGGAATAAACCATTATAGATATTTATCGATATATCGTTAAATTTGATTCGATGTGTCTGCCCTTCACTAGTTTGACGTCACTTGATAAAATGAATACATAGCTTTTTGTTGTAGATAATTACAACAGTTTTTTACTAAGTGGTTAAAGGGAAGAGATAATCATGATACACGGTCGATCGGAGCAAATTAGCCTTTGCCCACGGATTCGTACGAGTGAACTATGGTTTGGCTGCAACATAGAATTTGATAAAATAAGGGTTAAGTTACAAGTTCAACCTCAAGCTACCAAAATTTGAACTATTTCATTTCATATTTTTAATTCAAATGCTTTCTAATTAGTAGATCTCCATTAGTAATTTAGTAACATCTCTAATGTACAGACTTCTTACAGTTTTATATACATTTATACATTCCATTTTTGTTTAGTAGAGCCTCGCTGATTTCAGCATGAATGGGTCGGCTCGACCGGGGAAGGACTACCCTCTCACAGAATATCGACGTGGAATAGCAGTAGGCCTACTGTTGTGTTTCGTTCGGTGAGTGAGAGTACCGGAGGCCCAATCACCCCCTTTCCCCCATCCCGCTCCCTTTCCTTCCCACGTCCTTTCCTAAAGGATCGGCAACGCGCAAGTGATGCCTCTGGTGTTGCAGGCGTCCATAGGCTACGGTGACCACTTACCATCGGGTGGGCCGTATGCTAGTTTGCCATATTAGTTGTACAAAAACAAAAACGTACATTGTGTGCATGAAAATGGATGTTTGTCCTTGATCTGGGTGTTCCAACACCATCTAGCCCAAAGTAAGCAGAGCTTGTACTATGGGTACCTACTAGACAATGGATAAACGTACATATATACTTTCTTCTTAAATACATACATATTATACATAGAAACACCCAGACCACGACAAACGTCCATGTTCACGTACACAAATGTTTGACCTCAAGTGTGGCAGTCGGTTTCACTAACCACTACGCCATCGAGGCCGCCCGTTATGTAGGTATGTTTACAAAAAGAAGTATATATTATGTATGTTTATCCATTGTCTAGTACCCATTAGGTCCCACGTAAAAGGCGACATCAGAAAAACGACAATAGCCGTTTTACTGTCACTATTTTAGTCTCCACTGTTGCGGACAATTTCTTCACAGAAAAATCCAGTGGCCGATCCAGAAATCGGGGTTGTAAGTGTAAGATTTAATAATATTGCTATTATTATCACTATTTGTGTCAAAGCTGTCATTTCTTAGTTGCAGTTATCACGGCATAGATACACAATGAAAGACAATACTACCCTATAAGCGTCCGTACTGATTCTGTCAGCGATGCTTCGATCGGGAGAGAGAGCTATTCTGTAAGTCTATCGAATTCACTTCTGAATCTACAATGTGTCTCTATTATATCAATTCGAAATCAAATGTCCCTTGTAAACTTCTACACAAAATCCTAATTCTAATCCTATCTTCCTAACAATAATATTATAAAAGCGAAAATGAGTTTCTTTGTTTGTTACCTTTTCACGCCTAAACCACTGAACCGATCATTCTGAAATTTTGCATATACATTGTCAGGTGTACAGAAACGGACATAGACTACCTTTCATCCCGAAAAAGTTACTATTCCCGAGGAAAACAACAATAACGTTCTTATGATAATACATGGCAAGTATCTTTCGAATCATGATTGAATTATATTATTACAAGCAGAGTACAATCCGAATTGATTGTAAAATTCTAAATTAACGCTAGCGGAGCCGCGGGCAAAAGCTAGTCTTTTATAAACCTTGCGATATACTACTTCCCTACACAAGGTGCTAATGTCGAAGTTTTTCAGTAGCAAACCTATACTGATGAACGGATGTGAAACTTGGACACTCATACAAAAAGAGACTCACACAATTGAGAACCAGAAGAAAGATCTTACAGATGATTTAAGGCCCCGTGCAGAGACTGATGGAAGCTAGCGGATCTGCAACAATGCTGAAATACAAGATCTTGTAACGCACCGACTTCGCTGGCATGATCACGTTGAAAGAATGGGAGAGGATTGCGGAAATAAGAGAGCCTATCTGGGCCGACCGACAGAGCGGCCTCCTATCGGCCATCCTAGATATCGCTGCAGTGATACCGTGGAAGCGGATTTGCGAGAGCTTCAAGCCAACGACGGGCAGAAAACAATCAAAGACGCTGGCGCTCTCTGACATGGCTCGCATAAGGCATAGCAAAGAAAATCCAAACGAATATCGACAAAATTGTTTCATATTATTTATCCAATTACAGATACGTGGGACACTCAGAAAGTTTTGTGCGTCTCGATGGTGGAACATTACTGAATGCGACTGCTTTGCATTAAATCTCGGATTCGATCAACGGGACCCTGGTCGATCTTCGCAAGGCTTTTTTTGTTAATAACTTCGAAGTGGGATATCTATAGTCTGGTACTTTGACCGGCAATAAGTTCGCCAACAACACATGTAGGTATTCTAAATACATACAAGTCTGGCGAAGTGTGGGTGTAACACTTTGGTATTTTAAACCTATCCTTAAGGTTATATTTATTGCAGGTTTAACATAAAGGTTATAAGGCCAACGGTAGTTTAAATAAAATGAACTATAAACTTAAAAGTCTTTTATATTATTAACATCTTTAGCTGGATTTTTTTTTCTGACCTTTTAGTATGGTCATGCGGTTCTCTTACACGCTTATCACAAAAAACGTGAACTTCACTCGTTATATCTTGCCAGCTTTGTTTAGGTACCCCATCTTTATTAAGTACGTACAATTTGAGACCCCGTCTTATTAACCTATTGAGTCGCACAAATAATTGTTCCGAGTCTGGGAGTTCTTGGTTGGAATTATTGTAAAGTCCCCCGCGATACACGGATTAACCTACTGAGTCGCAGCGGTACACCGGTGTCCAGACACAATACATTTTTAATTATGCCTGGTATTCTAAGATTTGACAGATTAAAAACATATATTATACTAATACACATACGCAGCATGTATGGGCGGCATACTAGGAACATCAGTACTTTCTAGAATGACAGGCGAAAGACTCAATAATTCTAGAAAACATAGGGATAATGACGTCATGTCAAGACAAATGTGGCGAAAAGTAACGTAAATATAGTGATTCTTACCGCATTAGCATAAGATTGAAATTCGCCTTGCATTAAAGCTGTTTACACGTTTTAATAAGATTCTTATTTTCGTTCTACTGCACCCCCGGGACAATTTATGTGAACTAGGAATCCGAATCCGTCTTACGAATTTTCGATCAGGTCACGTGTCCTGACGCGAGTTTGACATTTTTTACCCATCACAAAAAAGTGCACAGCGCCGCTAAAGAAGTTTTCACTTAAAAATAGACTCCTGTGTACTGGTGGGTAGACATAGATTGCATTTTGCTAAGATCTAACACATATCTTTTGTTTAATTCACTTTTATTATATTCTTTATTCGTCGCTTGAATATCTTCGGAATGGTCGTAAAACATTCGCTTTTAAGAAATTATGATCTCCAAAATGTTGTTTGAGTCTAGGTGTTCTTCGTGTTCGTTATTTGAATGTTTCTTTTCTTTTAAAAACCCAAAAATTTAAAGAAGGAATGGGTTCCATTCTTCCCCCAATCCCAAAGCATTTTATGTCATTCTATCCTAAAATCATCTATACTATATTATTGTCTTACGTTTACGCAAATGTTATACGTTGAATTTAAACAAATTTACAAGGATCTCGGTTTATTTCAAAACACTACTTTAAGATATTTTGAAACTATTAAACTATTTAAATTAACACTTTCCTTAATTTCGTTTGCTTTTCAGCATCCATGGTCACGGGAAGACTTGATGGTGTTGAGATGATGGAAGTCTCATTGTTTTGAAGTGCAGCAATTTCAAAGTACCCGAACATAATTCAATTCTTTGGTGAAATTGAAACACCAGCAATTAAACACTTTAATAGTTTTAAAATATCTAAAAGTAATATTTTACTGAAAACCCACTACGCATCCCTAAAAACCGTAATAACTAGTACCAATACCATTACATGTAGTTATCAAAGTACCAACAGAACCGTAATACAGCCAGCTAACAAAATATTTAAAAACGAAACAGCCAATTACAAAATCAATACATCGAAAGCTAAATCGAATATTCTGGGTCGATTCTACTCGTTTCCATCAGGTCATGTATCGATTAGTTCAAGACCTATTACAAGTGGTCGTTGCTACGCTGAACGTATAAAATTATAATAACATTTGGAGCCAAGAGGTTGTCTATGCGACCTTGGGGTTATGTAAAGTTGTCTAGATCCCATCG
Organism: Catocala sponsa; assembly: GCA_963564715.1. Taxonomy (NCBI): domain Eukaryota; kingdom Metazoa; phylum Arthropoda; class Insecta; order Lepidoptera; family Erebidae; genus Catocala; species Catocala sponsa. The sequence continues at coordinate 22,863,090 of OY751343.1, read as the reverse complement.
TTGTCTGTGGAAAGGGTGAGATCATGATTCGGAATATTCTGGCGCGTATTTTTATGGTGGCTTTTATGTTAGTGTAACTTCACGACTGTGTATCGTGTGAGGGTTAGACAGAGATGGATAAAATGAAAAGTATGTATATTGTTTAATCGCCATACGTTACATTAGGTTCAATTCAATTCAATTCGTTTATTGCACTCCATAATGTATATACAGGTCTTATAAATGTAGAGAGAGCAATTATGGACCCCGTCGGGCACGGCAAAATTAGGAGAGAAGAACGAACATTCTATTATCTTATATCATATTGAAATAAATTTTTGAGCTTAGTAGATATTTATTTACTTACTCAACGTATTATTTATTTATTATAATTTATTATAGTTTATTATTAATTTATTATAAAGTAAGTATAAAATTTATTTTCTAAAATGTACCTTTGTTCCCGTTGGGCAACACCAGTTAGTGTCACACTGTTACACAATTGGAAAAAAAAAACTCGAAATGTAACACTGTAAATCATTGCAACGTTTTTTTTTCTCAATAATTTACACAATAATCTTTGTATGTAACAGGGTTACATATCTGGACGATATATCCCAAAAAGTTCCAGAACTTTATTGTTTAGGTGAAAATTAAATAAAACCATTCTAATCCAAAATCAACATCTTTTAATAAAATTGTTTATGGGTTAGGCGAATTCTACACATTGTTCTATTCCTCAGTTCGATGGTAGAACTAATGGCTCCTATTTCTGGGAGGGTTTACAAAAGAGAACCTAACACAACCTACCGCTTCCGAGTTGGAATCGTAATTATCGGGATAATCACAATATTAGTTAATCGTTACATTTTGTTGAAGGCGTATTTCAACAATGATTTTATTACAAAGATGTGTTACTTAACTAGAATACAAGATTCTGTTATGTTGCAGTGTTACCAATAAGAAAAAAAAAACGTTGCAATAAATTACAGTGTTACATACTTTTCGGGAATATTTTTCCAATTGAGTAACAGTAAGATACAAACTGGTATTACCCAACGGGAACATGCGATTAGGTTTATGCGAATATTATAACTACATTGAAATTAAACTACTCTATATAGATTTTATCGCGTTCTTTATTTTAAATACACTCGTATTAGATAATTTTTAAATTATTTAACTACTAGTGTTAAATTTTATTATTATTTTAATCTATAGATTTACGTTTGAGGTTTCGGTTGCTTTTCAGCAGTCATGGTGAAGGAGTCAACCACCATCTTAGGGTTCTCTAGTAATAGTTTCAAAATGATGTAATAGGAGTGTTTATAAAAAATTCGCCATAGGTCTGGTCTAAGAACAAATAGGAAGAAAAATATTTACATGATCGAAATGATTACGATAGACTTGAATTATTATTTTCTGACACTGTAATAATAATAATAATCTAGATTTAGCTCGCGAGGTTGTCGACATGTGGGATGTGGATTCGGCAATAATTGTGCCGATAGTCATATCTGTCAATGGTCTAATAGCCAAGAGCCTCGATCACCATCTAAAGAGGCTCGCGTTAGGTGCTTGGATCAAGGGTTGATGCAGAAGGCAGTGCTATTAGATACGGCACGCATTGTGAGGAGGTTCCTATCTCTGGAATCCTAACCACCGGCAGCTTGGACCCTGTTCCCGATGCCGGTGGGGTACCATATATTTTATATTTTTAAATGTATTTTTTATATTTTGTATATTTAAAAATAAAAAATGTATTGATAAGTTTTAAATAAAGAGTGTAATAATAATAATATTCTATCACATACACACAACACCATCTAGCCAAAACTAAGCAGAGCTTGCACTATGGATACTAGACAATGGATAAACATATCTAGGTACATATATACTTTTTTTTTGTAAATACATACATATTATACATAGAAACACCCAGACCAAGACAAACATCCATGTTCATGCACACAAATGTTTGACTTGTGCGGGCATCGAACCCGCGACCGTCGTGGCAGTCGGTTACCCTAACCACTACGCCATCGAGGCCGCCTTCACTTTTACATAAATAATGTCAGCGCTGTATATAAACTGTTCCACTGCTGGGCAAAGACCTTCTCTCACTGTGAGAATTGTTAGACCATAGTCCACCACGCTGGCCCAGTGCAGGTTGGCAGACTTCACATATCTTTGAGAACATTATGAAGAACTCTCAGGCATGCAGGTTTCCTTACGATGTTAACTATTTATTGTTTACTAGAGTTACTGTTTACTGTAAAGTTGCAATATAAGAATAAGTAACTGTTGATTTTAATATTATGTAACACCATTGTATACACAGTTTTATGCAATAAATATATGTCTATGTCTATTACGCATATCACGTCGAAATATCGGATATGTAGGTATGCTGGGATGAACTTGAGACCTCTGCGTGTAGCCAGGCGATTAACACACGGCACCGCGCATCGCCCCGATAGGCGGTGAAGCGGATCTCATGTCGCATTGGCCTCTACTAAATTCGTTGATGCCTAACACACGTACACCGCCCGAACGCGCGGTCGAGCGGTGCTCTTTCGCTTTACCGCCACCGCCCTCCGCGAAGGTGCGCGGTGCCGTGTGATAATCGCCTCAGACGGTTCCCCATATAATGGACTTACACTTAGAGAGGATAAGCAGAGGGGAATTATATCCATCACTATAATACGTGACACACGCAAGTCAACATATTTATGTAAAGTCAAATTGTGTTAAGTTTGAAAGGATAACAGGTCATACCCATCTCTCCTTGCTGCCTTATGCAGGTCATTCGTGTTGTAGCTTGAGTCTCGCGCGGTAGCTACGCGTTCTGATGAATTGTCAATAAGCTTTTAGTTTTTTGTATTTTACGTATTATTACCAGACCAGACCATTAATAAAAAAACAAATAATTATATAAAGGTAATATTTACATAACCAGTTTAAGCGTCGTAAAATTCTTTAGATGTGAACCAGTATCTTATCTTATGTTATGTGTGGGGGCCAGTCAGTGCAGACCGGCGACACTTCGACCCAGTGGGATCTTTTGTGTCGGCCCCAAGATTTAACCCTTAGCTATCTCCTTATGAATGTACTGCATAAGCCGCAGTGTACAATTCAGAGGGAGAAGCCTGAAGTCTTCAGGGCTTGGATATGCCACCCCCATCAGACCCGTCCTCAGTCCAGCCAACGCGTCGCATTCACACAATAGGTGCGATATGGACTCGTGTGAACCAGTAACGTGCCTAAAAGGCTGGCACCATTTAATTTTTTTACTAGCTATTACCTGCGACTTCGTGCGCGTAGATTTTAACTAAAAAGTGTTTGTCTCCGCGGAACCCTATTTTTTTCTAAAATCAAAGTAGCCTATGTTACTCCTTATAACATCAGATATCTGCCAGTGAAAGTCCCGTCAAAATCGGTTTAGCTGTTTCAGAGATTAGCCGGAACAAACAGACATACAGACAGACAAAAATTTTAAAAATAGATGTTTTCGTATAGGTACCTTATATACTTTCATAAGCATTAGATAAAAAGCTGTTATTTTGACATTACAAACAGACACTTCAATTTTATTTATTTGTATAGATAAATGACACCTTCGCACTAGGAATACAACCTGTGTCGCGAGGATCTTTACGAACATTCAAAAAATGGCCACAAATAACACCCAGACTTAGAACTATCATTTGTGGACCACACAAATGTTCCGTGTGGTGGTGATGAACCCACAACACTCGACGCAGAGTCAATGGCGGAAAACCACACAAAACACTACGCCATTTATCTTGTGCCGAAAGACACAGGCAGGCCAAATTAAAAAAATAAAATTATAACATGAAAATAACATTCGTCATGTTTTTAAATATGTCTATCGCTTACCAGTCTCGCTGGTTATTTTATAATATAAACGAAATATACTCAACATACCATAGTACTGGAATATCCCAGAAGCTTTAGATAAATAATTTGTCAACTATGACTATACCCCACGGAATAGAGGCCAAGCTTATTATAGTCCCCTGGCATTGTGCCTAATTCCGTGCTACTATGAGATTTACTGGGAGATAAAAATATAATTCCCGATCAATGATTTGACCTCTATACTACACGATCTGCAATTGTGATATTGCTGTTGCCACTGGAGCTACAAAGCTGATCTATGCACCAGTAGAGGTCCACTGGTACATAGATCAGCAGGACAACCTCTGGTAGGTACCAGGGGTTGTCCTGTCCAAACGTACAAAAAGCCCTAGTACCCGACTCCTACCGGATCCGATTGTCAATCTATCCAAGAATTCACTCAAACTCAAATAATCCCAATGTTTTTGTCAAAACCATCTCAGCCGTTTATAAATTGTCTCGGTATCGCAACGGTATTTAAAGCGATTGCTGGAAAAGAACTCGGGATCGAATAAAAAAGTGACAGCGCTAGGTTTTACTATCAAGAAAAAAGGAGTAAAATATTTTTTAGGATATCTCCCCACTTGGAAGAAATCCTGTATCGCGAAGGAGTTCACAAACATTCAAACAACGGACACCAAGAACTTCGAGACGCGAAACAACTATTTGGAATACAATTTTTATTTGTCCCGCATGTGATTCGAACTCACAACACTTGGCATATTAATGGAGATGCACGTAAACCGTTACGCCTTCTGTACAGTGAAGTGAACTTGGCGGATGGTAATAGAATCACCTCCTAACGTAGGACCCAAAAACTAAACTTGACGAAATGTGGATGCAATACCTCTGACTAGCCATTTGGAGATATACCTAGGCGTTAGACTATGTACGTAGCCTTTGATTGAAACGAAGCTCATCACATCCTATGACACCCACGTTAAAAGGACTACGACCCCCACAGACGAACGTCTCCTAGTTCAGTATTTACGCATACGGAGTGAACGCCTACCCTAAGGCTATATATTCGACCGCCGCCGCCCAGTCTCGTGCCATAAGACGGCAAAGTGCGCTGACCTGATTCGACTCTCACCCTCCCCACTACCCCCCTAACACCCCCTTGAGCCGTCGCAGACTCCTTGGCAGCAAAATTGGGCGCATCGGTCTCACGTATAACATTGTAGATCTTATTAATGTAAGACCTTCTGGTTTTTATTGTGCGTTGTGTAATCGTTTTAATAGACGTTTTTATTGTTCTGTTTAATCGGGTTTTGGTTGAAAGTGAATAGGAATAGGGGGTAAGTTGAGAGTAGCGTGTTTGTGGAGGTAAATAAAGGCTAATGGTGAAGGGGAACTACATAATAGCGCATGACTTACCATGACTTGAAAAATGCAATATGGCGGATTGGAGCTTTACACCGAAACTAATGATGATCGTATTATTTTATGTATATGCAGGGTATTTGACACACTATTTTTTATTATTTGAGTGAAATAATTACGTATCCCATACTCTAAAATACAATAACTTTTATTTATTTTTAAATTTGTTTTTACAAACGTTTTAAATATGGTACCTAGTAGGGGTTTGTTTAAAATCACTAACGTTATGACGTAACTGCTATTTAAATGCAGACGTGCGACGGGGATAGTGAGATATCCCCACTACACTCCAACTTTTACTCGTACCTAAATATAAAATATAACTCCAAATTTTGCAACAAATTTTGAACCCGATCATACAAAAAGGGATGCTTTTGATTGCTATTTACTCTTATGTGTAAAATTTTATGTAATTTAATCGTTGGAATTCCAGTCATAATTGAAAACCTATTGTGTCTGGCCGCCGGCGTGCCGTTGCGACTCAATAGGTTAAATAGCTATAATTTTACCATTCTGTTTTAAAAAGACAAGTCCCGCACTAGTTAATACTATAGCAAAGTAAAGCAATGGACACAAACGTACACACAGATTCGGAATAATTAATGGTGTACCACACAAATGTTTGTCCCATACAGGAATCGAACCCAAAGCACTAGAGGTGACACTGTAACCATTGCTCATTGGATTAGGGAAAACTAAACACGACCAGATCCCATGACAAAATTTAAGCTTATATTCTACTAGCTTATGCCCGCGGCTTCGCTCGCGTTAATTTAGAATTTGACATTCAATTCGGGTCGTACTCTGCTTGTAATAATATAATTCAATCATGATTCGAAAGACACGTGGCGCCATCTATTATCATAAGAACGTTATTATTGTTTTCCTCGGGAACAGTATTTTTTTTCGGGATGAAAGGTAGCCTATGTTCGTTTCTGTACACCTGTCAACGTATATGCAAAATTTCAGGACGATCGGTTCAGTGGTTTAGCCGTGACAAACAAACAAACTCATATTCGCTTTTATAATATTAGATAGGATTAGGATCATACATAGGTATTCTACATTGATAAGTTTAGAACTTTCTGTATTCAGGTACTGTGTTCCTAATATATTATGTACTGTATTTTAGGATCATAATGTATTGGTGTTTTTTACAATATTTTAACAAAAAAATATTTTTACTTTCTTATTAGAACTATTGTTATTCCGTGTTTAATTTCTTTTTTAATTTATCATGTATGTTTGTTTTTAATCGTAAGTGTTGTATACAAATGTAAAGGCACTTCACTTTGTACCATTCTCTAACTGTTTTAAATTATAAATTGTATAGTGATGTGTCGATGGTGTAACTTTAAATAAATAAATCATGAGGTACCTGATTGGATTGTTACTTTTTTCTTCTTGATTAAACTCTCGTAGCAGCACGAAGTCTAATGTCTATAGTTAAATATAAGTAACCTGCAGTAAAGTCACCTTCCACACTTTAAACGCGTGACTTAGTAGTTACGTTAAGTTACGAGATTGCAGTTGTAACTGATCTCCTGCAATACAAGGAAACTTGTTATGTCTCCCCTGAGACGTGTAAAGTTAAAGCATGTTGGGGACTGCAGATACATAGGTACTGTAATAAATATATCTAGCTGATCCGAGCAACTTAGTCTGCTTCACATAAGATAATTTTCCCCGTTATTGCAACATTTTTCATTGATGCTCCACTCCTATTAGTCGTAGCGTGATGTTATATAGCCTATAGCCTTTTTCCCCGTTATTGCAATATTTTTCATTGATGCTCCGCTCCTATTAGTCGTAGCGTGATGTTATATAGCCTATAGCCTTCCTCGATAAATGAGATATACAACGCTAAAATAATTTTTCAATTCGAACCAGTAGTTCCTGAGATAAGCGCGTTCAACCAACCAAACAAACTCTTCAGCTTTATAATATTAGTATAGATAATATCAGCTCTGTATCTCTGTTCAACGGTTTCGCACTAGGCTATCGCTGCTTCAGAGGTCTCGAATTCGATCACAAGACTCATAGCCAGTTGCACTCACTGATCGGTAAACGATTAGCGAGGTTAAGCAAAGTTGGGTGTTGGTCAGTCTATAGATGGGTGACCGCTTAGTGGTATTTCATCTAAGCGTCTCCGTGCTTCGGAGGGAAAGTCGGTCCCGGTTGTTGTCAAATTGACAGCAGTCGTTAAGCCATGTCAAAGGCCTACGGGCGGCTTGAACAACTCTTGACAACAGGTTGGCCACTAACCATTCAAAAGAAAGAAAGAGACAAGGCGCATATCTCTGACTTTTCGAAGTTATGTGCGTATAAAATAGTTAATTATCGCTCGCTTTAACGATGAAGGTAAAACATCGTGAAGAAACCTGCATGACTGAGAGTTTTCCATAATGTTCTCCAAGATATATGAAGTCTGGCAACTCGCAACTGGGCCAGCGTGGTGGACTATGGCTTAATCCTTCTCACACTGAGAAGAGTCCACCATGCTGGCTTAGAGGGGGTTGGTAGACGTTATGTATCTTTGAGATGATTATGGAATACTCTTAGACATACAGGTTTCCTCACGATGTTATTTAACCATTAAAGCCAAATGCACTACGTGCTGCGATACTAAGTTTAATCTTACGACCGTTTTAAACTTGACAAGATGACACTCGGATTCAGAAACACTAATCAACGACGTGTTAAAATCAATCTCCTATCAAGTAATTTAATTTGCTGCTGCTTAATCAGTCAGGCAATTACAGCAGTTAACACGCGTTTAACTGTCTATTAAGAAATCCTAATCCTAACTATAATATTATAAATATGAAAGTGAGTTTGTTTGTTTGTTACGCTTGCACGCGTTTATTACTCGATCGATCATCATAAAATTTCGCATACATGCTGTCAGGGGTGAATAAAGGACATAGCGTACCTTTCAACCAGAAAAAGTACTGTTGCTTATCTAACCTATGCACCTAAACCTTCATTTAATAATAAATCTATACTCAAGAGTTTTTTGTTTGTTTGTTTGTTTGAACGCGCTAATCTCAGGAACTGCTGGTTCGATTTGAAAAATTCTTTTAATGTTGGATAGCCTATTTATCGAGGAAGGCTATAGGCTATATAACATCACGCTTAGACCCACGGGGGCGGCGCAGTAACGATAAACGCGGGTGAAATTGCAGCAACATCTAGTATCATATATACAAGTGATATATTTCAATTATAGTTGTTTCGACTGTACAAAACACCATTTATTTTCACGGCTACCCTCACCGACGACCTTTGGGGACTTCAAACGATTCTTCCACTACACTGGGCGGTGTATCAATGATACTACGTAATAAAGGGATCCCAACGTGTCGCGTTGTGCACAACTTCACCAAGATCATTATGTGGATCATATGTTGATCTTTGTACCTATCAACACCTAAACATGGTTTATTGCCGTTTTAAGTGGTCGTCGTTTTTAGAGGTCATCGCTTCGCAATTGTCGCCGCGCCGAGTGGATTCGATCACCACACGGGACTAAAGTTTGTGTGATCTACGAAAAAGTTGTTTCGTCTATGGGTGTCCTTCATAAAGGCTGCCCGCAATACAGGAATTTTCCAAGAGCTGGAAACGTAAATAAAATTTAAAAAAAAAACAACGGGTTGCACTCCGGGAGTGCCGGCAGAAGTGAAAACTTGAATATTAACGTTGTGCATTTTTGATATTTTGGAATGGTTAGGGAATAATTTTGCATGAATTGCTTTAATTATCAGTATAAAAGTACTATCATTTATGTGGTAAAATGCAATATCCATTTATTGTGCTATCGTACACAAACATGACAATTCTCCCTCCGTCTTACGAATTTTCGATCAGGTCACGTGTTCTGACGCGAGTTTAACATTTTTTACCCACCACAGAAAAGTGCACAACGCCGCTAAAGAAGTTTTTACTTCAAAAATCTTTAAAAAAGATCTATTAATTTTTGTCGTGCCCAACAGGGTACCTACATTCTAATGCTCTTATGTTAATTATATAACTCTACCTACACATGGCGTGCAATATATTATTGAAATATAAATATAATAAAGTCGAAGACTTCTTTGAAATTAAACTGCTATATACGGATTTTACCGAGTTGTTTATTTGACACTTTATTACAACATTTAGAAATGGTTACACTACTATTACTATTAAACTTTACTAATTTTTAAGCTAATTAAATTATTAAAACTATTTATACTATTACTATCTTATCTTATACACTTCGACTCAGTGGGATCTTTTGTGTCGACACTCTCCCAATAACGACTGCCATAGATGTTCATAGCAGCCGGAACCGACGGCTTAACGTGCTCTCCGAGGCACGGAGCAGGCGATAATTGTCAATCAATACGCACATAATTTCGAAAAGTCATATAACTTCCGAAAATCAGAGATGCGCGACGTTGGTTCGAACCCGAGACCCTCTGCATTGCAGTCTATTGGTTTCCCCACTGAGCTATCGCTGCTCTTCAATACTCTAATCTAATCATAATCTAGTATAGTACTATTACTATACTATTATACTATTTATGTTTATGTTTACACTTTCCCCGACGTTATAACAACGCGATAAAATCCGTATATAGTAGTTTAATTTCAGTGAATAACATTCGCGTAAACAGAAGACAATATTATATTGAAGAGTCCTGTTTATTCCTCTGTAACTTTGTTTTTTATTTATTAAAAAAGAGAGAACTGGCGCACTAGTTATATAATTCCTGAGTCGTGGGGAACTTTACAAACATTGAAACAACGAGTACAAAAAGCCCAGACTCGGAACAAACATTTGATGATCACTAACATTTTTGTCGTGTCTCAAATCCACAAAATTAAGCTTAGCTGTAATGGCGAGGCAATCGTTCTCTGTCATGTAAGTGTAATGAGTGAGCTCACCCTTCTTAGTATAGACATCTTTTCGTGGGACTTAAGTACGTTGAAAGCACATCTATGATTTCGAGCGAGAGTTGAGCGTGGCCTACATACATTTTCAAAAATACTATGTGTCCTCAGTATCTACTAACGACCCTTTCAACATTATATACGTATATTCACGCCTGTGTATATTAAAAGGGATAAGCACAGGTTTTTCTTGTCATCTATGTTTGTGAGATCCACGTAATATATCTTTGCCGACTATCAGTTTTGGAGACTCCGTGGCTATAAAGAATTTATTTACGGAAAGCCCGATAACACTTCGCCCTACAGGAAAGTGAAGCAGCCCGGACACAATATGAATTTTGGTTACAAAAAATATACTATATAGCAATTACATACACTCATAAATGACTAGTATTCTTGTTAAATCTCCATGTAAGCCAAAATGCTTCTTTAGGGAGTGGGTTTAAGTCGGTAATGCAATGAATGGGATTAAAACCCGGGACTCTCGCAAGTCGATGCCTTAAGGCCTGTTCAAACCTAAGCGGTATTCGCTACCGTCTGCGGTAAAGAAAACCGAGTGGGTATGCGGTAATATTACTGTTCACATCAAAGCTGATTTCGCTATCCTTGTGGGTAGAGTTGATACTAAATACCTGAACGTAACCCGCACGGCAGGCACTTCTACCCACAGCGGCAGCGAATACCGCTCAGGTCGCTCTAGCTGCGGAACTTGATACTAAATACCTGAGCGAAACCCGCGCGGTATATACTTCTACCCACAGCGGCAGCGAATACCACTCAGGTATGAATAGGCCTTTATTCATTGTGCTAACACCGCTTACCTTGCCGAAAACAAACCAGTTAACATGCAATCAAAAACATACCTAAGCCGCGGCGTCAACAAACCCGATTATATTCACCAAATACCCAAAGGCTCACAAGAACTCACAACTCTTTCTTTTAGCACAATTACAATTCTACATCTACGATAAAGATTTAAAATTCAAACGGCATAGCACGACGGGGCCATAACTTGTAATATTCCCATCGGGTTGGCAAACTAGTGCCAACTTCACTGCCAAGTACGGAGCAGCGATACGAAAGCGTGCCGCAAAATTATGTTTTTAACTACTGCAATTACGGGTCCAGATAAAATTCATGGTAATTTAACGTTACAGAAGCTATGTGCGGCCGCTACTGAATGTTTTAGTTTTAATATATTTGTAGGTTCTGAACGCCAGTTTGTGCACGTGAAATTTGTAGTAGGTTCCTTTTTTTTATATACTTTTAAGGTGGCAAACAAGCATACGGCCCACCTGATGGTAAGTGGTCACCGTAGCCTATGGACGCCTGCAACACCAGAGACATCACTTGCGCGTTGCCGGCCCTTTAGGAATAAAAGGAAGTGGGAAGGAGAAGGAACGGGAAGGGGAAAAGAGAGTGATTGGGCCTCCGGCACTCTCACTCACAGAACAAAACACAACAGTAGGAATACTGCTATTTCGCGTCGATATTCTGTGAGAGGGTAGTCCTTCCCCGGTCCAGCCGGCCCATTCATGCTGAAATCAGCGAGACTCTATATTTACCTTTCTTAATATGCGTATCAAGATGATACATGCACCAGATTTTAGGTTAAACCTCCAGCAACACATCTGTGAAAACTGCAATCAATTTGATGTGATGACGTGATGCACGCATAAACATACAGACAGGCAGACGAAAATTCTACCACCTTTCATTCAACTTACATAAATATTTTAAAATATCTTCTGTGTAAAATACGGTAATTTGTTTTGTATGCAAGTACGCAAAGCGAGACGACCTTACTCTGATTAGACGCTTAGTCCTCAAGGACATAATTATGCACGTTATGGCAATGAAAGCAAGCAGTGTCGGTCTCTGTGTTCGATTATAATTTAAAACAGAGTTCAAGAGTCCAGAAGCTTTCTTAACCAATGGAGTCGCAGTGGCAAACCGGCCGCGGCAGCCAGACACAATAAGTTTTCAATTATGTCTGACATTCCAACAATTGAAACGTTGAAGCGAATCGATTACTGCGTTCGATATATATATATATATATATACATATTGTATGGAGAGCATGCTACTGATGCTTAAAGTAATAGTCCTGCTTTAACTCTTGATGAATACTGTGGCTGCTATATAACCGTATTTGTCAAATTCAGCATCGCTTTGCTTTGACACTGGCAACATACTCGATTTCACAAAGCCATTTAACAGAAAAAGAAAACTTTTTATTTTAAAACTGAACTTCATAAATCAGCCAGCGACCTTAAAGGAGTCAAGACATTTTAAATCAAATTTAAAAATCGAATGATTGAAATGTCAAACGTAAGATAGTGATTGCCATGTCTAGACGAAATCTCGTTTACCAAAACTTCTCATTTGACTGGCAGTACTTTGAACGTATATTATTTGTTTAACAAGATAATATATAATTACATACACATAGATATTACGTGACATAAAAGACGAAAACTCAAAATGGCTAATTTCAATCGTCTAAGATATTAGAACTCAACAGTTTTTATATTCTGTTTAATTTTTCAGAATAATCTCAACCTTTAGTTGGCACGGAGTCTAGACTAGAGTTGGCAGACTACACATATCTCATTTAATTTCTTTTTTTAATTTTTTTTTAAATATTTTATCACAAACACACAACACCATCTAGCCCAAACTAAGCAGAGCTTGTACTAGACAATGGATAAATATATACAGACATATATAATTTTCTTTTGTAAATACATACACATATTAGTTATAGATAGACACATCCAGACCAAGACAAACATCCATGTTCATGCACACAAATGTTTGACTTGTGCGCGAATCGAAACCGGGGCCTTGGGTGTGACAGTCGGTTACACTAACCATTACGCCATCGAGGCCGTCGACATAATCTCCGAGAACATTATGGAGAACTCTCAGACATGTAAGTGCCCACATGATAATTTCACTTCACCGTTAAAGCAAGCGGTAATTAACTATTGAATTCGCACATAACTATGAAACTCAAAGGCGTATGATAGACGTCGAGACCTCTGCGTGGCAGTCCAACGGTCTCCCAATAGGCTATCACTGCTACAGTTATATATAAGTACTAGCTGTTACCTGCGACTTCGTCCGCGTAGATTTTAACTAAAAAGTGTTTGTCTCCGCAGAAACAAATTTTTTTTCTAAAATCAAAGTAGCCTAAGTTACTCATTATAACATCAGCTATCAGCCAGTGAAAGTCCCGTCAAAATCGGTTCAGCCGTTTCGGAGATTAGCCGGAACAAACAGACAGAAAGACAAACAAAAAAAAAATTTTTTTCTTATCGTACCGTGTATACTTTCATACATATAAGGTAGGTACCTATAAGCACCTGCATTTTTTATTTTTTTTATTAGGTAAAAAGCTGTTATTTTGACATTACAAACAGACTTCAATTTTATTTATTTGTATGTATGTATGTATTGTATGTATGTATGTATGTATTGTATGTATTGTATATCTGTATTTATGTATAGATGTCTAGATACCTAATAGAAAAGGGTATGTTTAGCTGGTTTGGGCATGTAGAAAGAATGGACGAGGAAAGACTGACTAAGAAAGTTTATAAGGCTAGTGTGAATGGAACAGTCGCAAGAGGAAAACCTAGGCGAACGTTTCTCGATCAGAACGTAGGCGTTCTGGACAAAGGCCAGGTTAAGAGCTCCATGAACCGACGGGCGTGTATGAGAAATGTGATGAAAGTGAATGAAGCCAGAGAAGTGTGTCAGGATCGTAGCAAATGGAAATCTGTAGTCTCTGCCTAACTATGGGAAACAGGCGTGAATCTATGTATGTATGTATGTATATAATATACTCGAATAATAACTGCTACGATAAGGATATATTAATATAGAACTACGTGAATATAGATTTAATAATAACGTGCAATTTCGGAAGCAGATCTGCACAAAGCGAATGATAATAGAATGGGACATTACTATTCTAGGAATTGTTCTGACGCAATTATCTTATAAAGGTCAAATGTGTGAGTTACACGTGTTGTTTGATTCCTATATCGGTTTTATTGGAGTTAATTGATTCGGTGTATTAAATATAGGGAGGTTTTGTTTTTTACGTAGCAACATTATGAATGACGTGTCATACTTAGAGTGTTGACAACCTAAAATTGTAAAGACGTAAGAAGCTTTTCTCCTTCTTATTCGCACACTAGAATTTGTACAATTCTAGGAACTAGCGGTCGCCTAGTGCTCGAAATTCGACCAAAGTTTGCCTGTATAGCAATATCTTGCTGATATGTCATCATATATTGATATATGTAACCATAGTTACGCGCTTCGACTGCGTGTGTCAAATGCATGGTTGTGTGCATTAGTGTTTTTTCATTAATTTAATGTATTTACAATGCATATTTTATAAAAATATTAAGATTCGCCTCTCCTTCTCCATATAAACTTTAAATGTGCCAAATTTCATACTCCTCCGTCCGCGCAATTTTCGTTAAAAGGGGTACAAAGTTTTTGCGTCACGTATCAATATATATAGATAGATATGGTTTTAAAATAAAACCATTCAAACAATGGATACAATCAGCAACCAGACCCGGTACAACTATTTTCGGATCACCATTTTTTTATCACGTGTGGTGTTCGAACCTACTACACGCGGCGCGGCAGCAATGGCGAGATGATCACTTAAGCTAGTATGCCACCCGTGCATTCAAATTCATTATTAAATTGCTTGTACGACGAGTTGATTCATTAGTGTAATGGATGGGTTTCGAACCCACGACCGCAAGTCCCATACCGTCTGCCGGGGCTCCAGGATGAATGCGCGAGTCATCCCTGCGCCCCGGCCTTAGATTGTGAGAAGGAACACCGTGGTAGGTTTAGTCGGTATTACCGGGATATCTCCATCTTTTCCCGGGTGAGTCCGACATAACCCCTCCGCCCACCCCCGCGGAGAGGTATGCGCCAATGCATTTACCCACGTAAAAAAAAACACCGCCTCTAAACAATATTTCTACCACACAGTGTTGCCACTAATATTATTTTCAAAGTACTACTATATACTACTATATACAGTCAAATGCACTTTTCGGACATATTCCTACTGTACGTCTTAACTTTATTTATTTATTATTTGTCTGAGGATTACTTTGACAGGCAATTAGTCTGAGTTCAGTTAGTCTGCAAGACTTGGCAGCCACATCAGGCTGTAGCTTCCGTGTAACCAAGCTTATCTTATAAATCTTATATGCGTGTGTTTGTAATTAAATTCCTCCTGAACGGCTGGACCGATTTTGATTTGTGTGTTCAAGTGGATTCGAGAATGGTTACGATTTGTTTCCTTTTTTTTAATTTTTGTTTTTTTTTGTGTGCAGGACAACGTCTGCCGGGATAGCTAGTAGGTATATTATAAAACAAATTCCTACGCTGATTCTATCAGTCTGTCTATTCGCGATAAACTTAAGACGCATGAACGGATTTTCATGTGGTTTTCACCAATAGAGAGAGAGTCATTAATGAGCAAGGTTTAGGTGTATAATATGTTAAGGTCTTCTACTATCCATACGAAGCCAGGGCGAGTTACTAGTATAATAATAATAATAATAATATTAGACCTGTATTAAACTGTCCCACAGCTGGGCAACGGTCTTTTCTCAGTGTGAGAAGGGTTAGGCTATTGTCCGTCAAGAAAGCCTAGGGAGACAGTCAGTCTCCAAGGCAGAGGTCTCGAGTTCGAGGCGCACATCACTAAAATTTCAGAGATACGAGTATGTGCGTATTAAATAGTTAATTATCGCTTTCTTTAACGGTGAAGGAAAACATCGTGAGAAACCTGCATGTCTGAGAGTTCTCCATAATGTTCTCGGAGATAGGTGTAGTCTGCCAACTTTATATTACTTTAAATAAAAGACTTTTCATATTGTAAAGGTCACCTTAATGTCACAATGTCCTCCAGACCTAATTACGTTCAATCTAAAAGGAGGCTAGATTGCGCTGGAAATATTATAGTGCACAAGTGTGTGTATAAACACAAGTGCACTCTCTATTCCTCTAATCAAATACAGACGGCTATACGATACGATTGGAATGAGATCAGACACAAGACTAACAATTTAGGTTGATTTGCGAGGCATTGGGAATAAAAATCCATCTTCTTAACTTTATATTGACTTCTTCTCCCTAGCCTTTATTATTCCCAAGTCACTTGGGTTCGGCTTTCTAGTCTAACCGGATTTGACTGGATATCAGTTTTTACACGGAGCGACTGCCATCTGACCTCCGCAACCCGAAGGCTAACGATATTCTAAGGCTAGACCAGTGTCAGGATATTAGAGGGCACTGACTTCCCAATAACGACTGCCATAGATGTTCATGGCAGCTGGGACCGACGGCTTAACATGCTCTCCGAGGCACGGAGCAGGCGATAATTGTCAATCAATACGCACATAATTTCGAAAAGTCATATAACTTCCGAAAGTCAGAGGTGCGCGACGTGAGTTCGAACCCGAGACCCTCTGCATTGCAGTCTGTTGGTCTCCCCACTGAGCTATATATTGACTGAACCTGGAAATTGATCTCGATATCTTTCGATCTGCAGTCATATACATACGTCAGTGTACTGGCGAGGTATACCAAAAAGATCAGGTTGATCAACAAAAAGTTAAATAATGAGGACCCTAAAATATAACAAGAGAAATGGAAATGAATGTAGTACATCTATGCTTACCCTTTTGATAACATACCGAAGTGTCTCTGATTTAAATATACATTTATATCATTAACTAGATGTGCCCGCGGTTTCACCCGCGTTTATGATAACTGCGCCGCCCCCAGTGGGTGGTAGCGTGATGTTATATAACCTATAACCTTCCTCGATAAGTTAGCTATCCAACAAAAAAATATATTTTTAATTCGAACCAGTAGTTCCTAAGATTAGCGCGTTCAAACAAACAAAAAACAAACTCTTCAGCTTTATAATATTAGTATAGATAAGTACTTACGGTCGCTCATAAGTACTTATTATTTCTATGGTATTTCGTTTATTACGTCATATGAATACGCCTTTTGTAGCGAAAGCATTTCTTCCAACCGCAAATAGTTAAAGAAAGCTAGAAAATTGTGTCTAAGCATTCTTTATTAAAAGGAAAGTCTGAATAAAATGTTTTGTACATTCGCAACTGTGTTGAATCCCCTAACAGCTGGAATCCAGAAACAATGGCAAAAGAACTTCCCACTGCGCCGATGGCGTAGAGATTTATACACCACGTTATTGCCAATGCGCCGAGTGTTGTAAGTCCTATTTGGTCCTCCGCGACACGGATTCCTTGTGCGAGGGTTGTCTTATTTTTACAAAGAAAGTATTCAAGGACCCAAGACATGCACTTTAAGACTGAAGAAATATCAAACTACTTCTATAGTTTGGTACTCCTTCCTGTGACATTATGTGGCTATGAGCTTCTTCTTGTAGCTACTTAAACTTATGCTGTGAGGAGAGACTGATCCCAGTAAACTATACAGAGGAGCTATACTATCAGCAGGTGGATCAGTAATCACTTAAGCTTGTGTTAGCAGAGCCAGAACTCTTGTTTTCAGTCAGCCGATGACGCGAGGTATATATGCCCAATGACATTAAGAATCTGCCCAGAATACAATTGAAAAAGACACCTAGCAGCCTACTAATCAAAAAATGGTATTACATACATACATAGATCCACGTCTGATTACCAGAGGGGTAGGCAGAGACTACGGATTTCCATTTGCTACGATCCTGACACACTCCCTGGCTTCATTCACTTTCATCACATTCCTCATACCCGCTCGCCGGTTTAAGGTGCTCTTAAACTGGCCTTTGTCCAGAACGTCGCTGATCTGGTTAAGAAACGTTCGCCTCGGTCTACCTCTTACGACTGTTCCATTCACACTACCATATTCACATACCATACACACCAGAAGAATAAGAAAGAAAAAATAAGCCACACACAGTAGAAGAATTTTTAAATTATACTTTGTGATATTTGTAACATAATGAAATATAATGTGATATATGAATTAATTAATTGTATTATTATATAAGTTTTAATATTAATTTTAACACCTAATTAATTTAATGTATATTTCAATGTTTCATATTGTCATAATTTCTTATTTTTGTTAATAATTCTGTTCGGGAGTTTTTATTTATTCAACTGGCAACACAGCCAACCGTCATTTTAAAATAATGGGGTTATTGTGGAGGGGAAAAATAACTCGTTCTCTCGGCGAAAGATCGCTCAGCAGTATGGAACTAGCATTCAACTGAGTAAGACGTTCTCAATAGTCCGTGTAATTGCTGTGAGTTTGGTAATATAGTCACATAATATGTTAGACGATTGAGTTTCATTATATGTTTGTATTTATATTGTATTTGTATGTCTTAATGGCAAAACATAATGGAATATTTATTTATTTAAGACCTTCATTATTTGTATTTACCGAAGTTTAACAAATAGATGATACTGATTCTGGTCACTAGCAATATCACAATTATGTTAGTTCGTAATAAAAAACATGATATTTTCCAAATAAACCAGCCACTAGTACAATTAAATATAATGCTGATATGCAAATGAATAGAGCAGTTTAGACAACTGCTCTATTGTGATTGTTTATAAGTCGATGAAAATGTATCCTCGTACACGAATAATCTTGTCATTAATAACAAAACACAAATTACTGTGTCTAACCATTTTTGCTTCACATTTGCATTTGTGACAATAATGCGGGTGAGAATGGACGTTTTTAGGTACGGATGCATTTACTAAAGTTCATCAAGCTGTTGGGTTACACCGTCTTAGTTTCCAAAGAAATAGACTAAATATTTTGTCATTTATCCAAAAAGGCTGTACCTTCCCGAACAAAGTTGGATAAAAACAAACCCAAACTGGTCGACATAGAATTTGAATTTGATAACCTTATCTAACGGCAAATCTCTTCAACATTGCCTTTTACGCGGAAAACTTGCCCATTTACCCATATAAAGGTTTTAAACCTTACATTTAAATCCAAACCGCAATACAACATGGCTATAGTTAATCAATGTCTATGCATTTCCCGCCTCGATGTTCAATAATTCATAAATCGGTTTGAAATCCAGTCGATAATAGAGGCTAGATGATCCGACCGCATTCAGCGGATGTCTGCGGGGTGTCTTTGCCCCAATCCATCAATACAAACGTAGACACTAATGGCTCTCGATCTATGTACATTGGGGAATAATAGCTTTTTATCTCATATATACATAGATTAGTCTTGTATATCTAATGGTAGATAGATTTAATATAACATGTACTCAATATTTTGACTGGTTGACATAATATTTAAGCTCATACAATTGGCCCTAACCGCATGTTTTAAATATAGAATCAACGACACAATTTATGGTTAATATTTTATTTTTTGTTTGTTTTACAAATTTGGAACATTAAAAAATAGGTAAGTATTTCTACATATAGTGCACCATAAAAGTGATTATGTCTAGACGTGAACACAGCATGCATAAAAGTTCTGCTATCTCTACAAAATTAGATATATAAATAAAATACAGTAAACCTACATGTTCATAAAAAAACATATCTCCCAATTAGGTGTCCAATACTTTATAAATTTTTTAATGAGGCTAAAGAATCGTGACGAATTTCCAAATCCATGTCACTGCGAATATAATTTGATGAGATAATTATACGGTAAATGGAAGACCAAAATTAGTATTTAATAGTGCTTTTTAATGAAAACTAGATCAATCGCTTCGATGGCGTAGTGGTTAGTGTAACCGGCTGCCACGCCTTAGGTCGCGGGTTCGTTTCCCGCACAAGTCATGGGCCCATGTGCACACAAATGTTTGACTTGTGCGGGAAACATCAATAACAATATGTTTGTCTGGGTGTTTCTATGTATAATATGTATGTACTTACAAAAAAAAAAGTATATAAGGAATGTTTATCCATTGTGTCTAGTACCCATAGTACAAGCTCTGCTTAGTTTGGGGTGAAAAAACAAGATAAAAAAACCAACAAAGAAAATATATACCAGGATAATTGTAAGATCAATGGAATTTCTTACCAGAGGTCTCCATTCACAGACATCTCTCCCATTTCCTCGTTAGTTATGTACACTTATTCGTATTTGTACCGGCTCAAGAATCGATTCCTTAATACGTTTTACAATAGCATTTTATTTTAAACTCGTTTGAAACTATACTAAATATATAGATATTTAAAAAATTGAATGCAGTATGTACGGTTTACGTACACTTAGGTATATTATTTACTTTAGCTGATTTCGCAAATCGGTCGATTATTTTCCGTCGCCATAATTAATTTGATTCAGTGTGCACTTTAACTACCTAACGAACATACGTACCTATGTGAGAATCACTCTATATCATATTATATTGTATTTACGTAACTGGTGAATAATAACTTTGCTATACTACGAGTAGAGGTTTCTTTTACCAGCACACTCGAAACTACATAACTTAAAAACTATCAGTAGTGTACAGTTTACTACACTCTGTACACAATACGTTTTTGATATACGCTAAACCTTATAAGCAAACCGATTTGTGAAATCGTAATAGTGTAGGCAAAATGCATGTCTAAAGTTAACAAAACTTTTTTTAAAGATGTGTAAAGGATATCGACCATTGTTTGGCTAGTGTCTGTGACGAAATCCTCTTTATATTAAAAGAGAGGAAGTACAAAACAGTGAAATAGTTTATTAACATGGCAGACATTATTATAAAATATTACCGCAACTATATAAAAAGCAAGGCCTTCGTAGAGTTTGGCACTGTATCAAAATTGCTATTAGCAAAAAAAGTCTCAGGATCGACTCCTTAATTAAAAATAGTACTTATTTACAATTAAAAAGAAAACGATATCGACCTAGTTTATAGGATTTCATAACTGACATCTCAGTATGTAGTGTCTTATCTATGACTGACATTTTATCTCATATGACGTGGTTTTACAGGCTAGCGTAAGAGCTCTATCTCCTTGTAGTCAAATTCTGTATAATCTAGAATCAGTGACAATTTCACAGAATTTATAAAATACTAGATGTTCCCGCGGTTTCACCCGCGTTTATCATTACTGCGCCGCCCCCGTGGGTCGTAGCGTGATGTTATATAGCCTATAGCCTTCCTCGATAAATAGGCTATCGAACACTAAAGGAATTTTTCAAATCGAACCAGTAGTAATCACGCAGAATAAACCAGGAGAAACATCGTTTGTACTATGTCTGTAATGGGTAATTATTTTGCAGCAATGTTATTTTAAAACTGCGATATCTCCTAAGATATTCATTAAAATCGAATGATTTAAAGGGCAATTTTGTTTTAAATTAAATACTTGTGACGAATAACGTATTTATTTGGATAAGGATTAATATCATGTTTATAATAATACCTTCGCAAATAATGCATTATTTTAGAACAAATTTGGTTAGCATAAAAATAGTTATAGTGAGCCAACCTTAAAAGATAGACATATGCTGTCGCGGACTTTTTTTTAGAACTTTTAAAGAGGAACAATTCTGTCATACATGATTTTTGCGAAACTTTAACTGTTTACGCAGCGCACGCAGCGGAAGCTCTCAAAAGGAAAAAATACCCTCCGATTTTGAAACATTCTTCATTGGTGCTCCGCTCTTATTGATCTTAGCGTGATGGTATATAGCCTATAGCCTTCCTCGATAAATGGGCTACCTAACACTGAAAGAATTTTTCAAATCGGACCAGTAGTTCCTGAGATTAGCGCGTTCAAGCAAACAAACAAACAAACAAACCCTTCAGCTTTATAATATTAGTATGGATATAACAATTATTTCGTTGAAGTGACGAAGCTGCCTACGCTGGTCATCGTCAATCACTAGGCATTTTTATTTTTGTCAAAGTCCCTGACAGATAACCCGAGTCAGATCTTCGTATGTGCATACAGCTTAATTATTTAATCGTTCTTACGCACTTTTTAAACGGTAGTGCTTTTAAACTAAATAACACGTCAAAAGAAATGAAATAGTATATGCGTAAGGTCAATAGTGTATTTGTCAAGAGACATAATTAATTTTTATTTAACTCTACAAAAGAAGTTGCATTCATCATCATCATCATCATCATCAGGCTATAATAGTCCACTGCTGGACATAGCCCTCCCCCAAAGAGCGCCATAGCGCCCTGTCTTCAGCTTGCCGCATCCAGCAACTGCCTGCAGTCTTTCGCAGATCGTCATCCCACCTGGTCATTCAAATCTAGTCAAATATTATAAAGCTGAAGAATTTGTTTGTTTGTTTGAACGCGCTAATCTCAGGCACTGCTAGTCCGAATTGAAAAATCTTGTAGTGTTGGATAGCCCATTTATCGAGGAAGACTATAGGCTATATAACATCACGCTACGACTAATAGGAGCGGAGCAGCAATGAAAAATGTTGCAAAAACGGGGCAAATTCTCTTATGTGAAGCAGACGTTCGGGTCAGCTAGTAAATGATAAAATATACGAGAATAACGCTGTTTCAATATTGGAAAGTATCATAAACATATGCATACAGTAAAATAATTAATAACAGCATCAAATAAGCATATAGTACCAGATATTCTGAATAATAACAAACAGGACCGCTATCTTCAAAATATTTGTAGCCCTTTGTCTCTATGACATTTTTTTATCCGTTCTGAACTGCAGCTATAAGCCCATCGATTAATGCCGTTCACGTAAACGACGCTGTTCGCGCAGTGCAGTATCACTTTAAAAGAGATAAAATCTAGATCAAACTTTACCAATATTGCTAAAGCAGCACTGAAAACACCGCTTTTTGGCACCAAGCTTGCGGCAAAAAGTACCGTATCACCAATAACCCACTAACATGTAGTGTTGCTATATAAGAATATTCCAACTAGAGAACTTTGCCTCCGTATTATTACTCACGGAAAACAAATACGTAAAACGAAAGCTCTATTCAGTAAACTAGGGATATAACACAATTTTTTGTCATTTCGCGCTTACTGAAGCATAGTAACATTGTAGCGTGCTGTTCGCCTGAATATTTGAAAGAACACCGCGCTCACGCGGCACCAGCGGACGATTTTATATTGTATATTGTGCTTTGATTCTAATTTTATGTGACCACCCTGATAAGCTTGAATAAATAACGTTTTATATTTCCTATATTTTGTATTTTATCGAATGTTTTTTTCTATTAGATTTGTTTTTATATTTTGTTGGAATGAAATGCACGCTAGATGAAATAAAAGTAGTATTTATTGAAATCCAAAGACAATAAGATATAAGTTTTAAAGATGAAATATTTAAAGCAATGACAGACTTTTAATACAGCAAAGGTTCAAACTTATCGTAGAGTGCTCTGGCTATTCGAGTCTTAAGATAAATTATGTCTATGTCGCAGGCAATTTGTATGATTCCGCGTTTTACAAACGGCGTCGTCCGTTTAAAAACGCTCGTTGATTGTTATAGTAGGCTGACCGTCGACGGAGCCCCGCTTTTGATTTGAGGGCGTATAGGTGCTCGTTATGCTGTTGAATTGTCTATCTAACGTTGTGGCATATTATAAAGTGACAAGGCAATTTACAGTTTGCCTTCGGCATATTTTAAAACAGCCAGCGTTTTTAAACGGACGACGCCGTTTGTAAAACGCGGAATCATACAAATTGGCTGCGACATCTCTATGATGATACGATAAATCTGTCACCTTTCTGTATATTAATCTACATTAATGTTATGAAGAGTAAAGATATGTATTTTTGTATGTTTATTTTTAATGAATAAAATCAATACTAACGGATGGATTTCAAAAATTATTTCACCATTAGGAAGCTACTTTATCCAGAAGTATCGTAGGCATAGCAATCATAAACGTGGCTAAACCAGCGCGGGACAGCTAGTTCTTTATTAAGTTTAAGAAACCACTTGAGGTATGCCACACTCTTAAAAAGAGGAGACACCAATACATAACCAGATGTGTGTGTAATACGATAAGCTTATAATCTCTTTGCGAGTACTCGTGCCAAACTATGGGACAGTTATCACAGAGCTGATTTTGGAAAGATTAAATTAACTATTATACCGAGTTGTGGTTACATAATATAAATTATCCTCGTCTACGGTACGAGCCTCTTCTCAGTGTGAGAAGGGTAAGGCCATAGTCCACCACGCTGGCCCAGTGCGGGTTGGCAGACTTCACATAATCTTTAAGAACTTTATGGAAAACTCTCAGACATGCCGCTTACCTCATAATGTTTTTCCTTTACTGTTAAAGTGAAAAGGCGCTCATAGCCAGTTGCACTCATTGATCGATAAACGATTAGCGAGGTTAAGCAACGTTGGGTGCGGTCAGTCTATAGATGGGTGACCGCTTAGTGGTATTTCATCTGAGCGTCTCCGTGCTTCGGAGGGCACGTAGAAAGTCGGTCCCGGTGGTTGTCAAATTAACAGCAGTCGTTAAGCCATGTCAGAGGCCTGCGGGCGGCTTGAACAACTCTTGACAACAGGTTGGCCACTAACCACATGAAAAGAAGAAAAGAAGAAGAAAGTGAAAAATTTACTATTTGATCCGTACATAACTTTGAAAAGTCAGAAGTGGATCTTGAGCCCTTTGCGTGGTATTCAACGGTCTTCCATTAGGCTATTGCTGCTTGTAGTTGTGGTTACATGATATAACAAATTCTCCTATTTAACGAAAGTAAGTTTCGGCTTATTACAGTGTTATCTCGATACTAATGGAGCTGATAAGTACGTAATCAGTTAATCCCTGGATGATAAAATATTCCATTAGATTCAGTATGGTGCCTCGCATCAAAATAATAGTTATGGATATTGTTTTTTGACACAAAGTACATTTTACTTAGTGATCCAATTGAGTCGCAGCTGGTAAGGTATTCAATCATGTCTGGCATTCTAACAATTGACAGATTAATCTATACTAATATTATAAAGCTGAAGAGTTTGTTTGTTTGTTTGGTTGAACGCGCTAATCTCAGGAACTACTGGTTCGAATTGAAAAATTATTTTAGTGTTGGATAGCCCATTTATCGAGGAAGGCTATAGGCTATATAACATCACACTATGACTAATAGGAGCGGTGCATCAATGAAAAATGTTACAAAAACGTGGAAAATTCTGTTATGTGAAGCATACGAAGCTGCGCGGGTCAGCTAGTTATCAATATTTTGATAGTTTCGCTTATCAGATAAAATGTATTTAACATAACTGGTATGTAGCTTCTGTCAAATTTATTTTTTAACTAAAAACTGTTTGTTTTCGCGGCACCCTATTTTTTTCTAAAATAAATTAGCCTAAGTTACTCCTTATAACATCAGCTATCTGCGAGTGAAAGTCCCGTCAAAATCGGTTCATTCGTTTCGGAGATTAGCCGGAACAAACAGACAGACAGACAAAAATTTTAAAAATAGATTTTTTCGTATGGGTACCTTATATACTTTCATATGCATTAGATAAAAAGCTGTTATTTTGACATTACAAACAGACACTTCAATTTTATTTATTTGTATAGATAATACTCCTTTAGATGTTATTCCTGTATCGCGGGGGACTTAACAAACATACAAACAACGAACACACAAAACATGCAGTCTCAGAAAAACTATTTATGCCAAAAACTAATGTACATAAATGTGCCGTCTGGGATTCGAAGCCGCAATACACAACGTAGTGCCTAGTGGCATACCAAGACCACCACTTCAGCCTCTATGCTACCCATCATATCTTGTCTTAGTGAACATATCGGAAGATAGCTTATTAATATCTGCGTTAATCCAGTCCACATTCCTGTCATCTATCATGTCGAACGATAGCCACCTTTGCCGCTCAGAACGTAATTGCTATGATCGTAGCTGAGCAAAGAAAATCTTTGAAGTTTAACTTATCACGAGATATAGTAAAATATAACAGTCAAAAATAGTAAATGATCACCAAATTGCACAGCAAAATATATTTAAAGAGATCAAAATAAGTCGACGGAGCCCTCAGAGGCTCCTGTTTTTGGGTAGGTTTAAGAAGGAACCTAACACTAACCTAACCCTTCCGAGACGGAATGCAGTGATTTGAGGCGTATAGGTGCTCGTTATGATATATTTTAGTAAGCATATTTTGTTACGCAATTACTATTTTTGGTGGTCATTATATTCAATCCCTTTTTATAATAATACCAGCCCTGTATTAAACTGACCCACTGCTGGTCAAAGGCCTCTTCTAAGTGTGAGAAGGTTTAGGCCATAGTCCACCATGCTGGCCCAGTGAGTGATGGCAATTGGCATTTATGGTCAAACACAAAGTTCTTCTAAGGAGTCTCCGATTCGTAATAATAAAGTATCCATGGACGATATAACTATAAATTTTATCGCAACAAATTGATCAAGTTTTAGACAGATTCTTTATGTGTATGCTGTATGGATATAATGTAGGATAGTGGCTTGGTGCCAAGTCTGAACAATTGGGGGGCGTGGCGAACGCTAGGTGCTACGGAACCGACTCTGTATGAATAAACAACTTTAAAGCTAACACGATTAGCTAGGCTGAAAGGCTTTCGTACTCTACGTTTGCTTAGACTGCCGTTCAACATATTTATTTATCGGTCTTCAGAGCATTGACTTTAGTATACCTAGTAGTATCGACTAACTTGACTCGACTACAATCGACGAAATACGTAAAATATATTCTTAAGATATGAAATCTATTGTCACATGTTTCGATGCAGATTGCACAACGATCCTTATTAATCTGCCGTTATTCTGATAGCAAGTATAATAGCTTCTTACAAGTAATGTTGAAATCGAAGATTGTAAAGTATTGACAGAATATAGCGACGAAACTATTATCCATTGAGATTCATCTTCTAATGTACTCGTACATGTAATATGCACATTGCATATTATTTTATCTTAATATTAGTGATAAAAAACTCGTTTAATGTAAGTATAACATTATGTTTTCAATAAATCCAAGTCAGTGCGCGTGTCATTAAAATGTGTGGCGCTCTGTAATTGTATCGGTACTCGTATCAATAAGGACCTTATCGATATTTCAAGAACGTAGATATGTAGTTTACGACACTTGTGTACATCCTACACCGAAAGGTCAACATAAATGCCAACTTCATCAAGTATAGAAAGCATCCAAAAACAATAAGAAGATTGATCAATAAAGCCCCCATGAGCCAGGCTATGTTGACAGGCACGTATGTCCTGTGCCACAGTGTCCCCCAGACTATGTACGCACCACAAGCGGTCGTTATTTTCACATTTACCCAAACTCAAACCTTCCATTTACTGAGAGAGGAAATACAAAAACAATTTTCATTCGCTCCGGATAACGATCCGATCGATAAACGCGAAACTCGAATGCGATTACCATTAACAAGTTGAGCGTTTATGATCGCTTTGTTATCGATGCTGGCGATGCCGTGCGGGCTCCTGGCGGGGCTCGCACGGCGCTCGTGGAACATGGAGGCTGGTGTACTCACAGTGCAGTCGGGTGGTCGCGCCTCACATCAGCTCCGAGGCACACAGCACGCGGACAGTTCGTGTAACAACAGATGCACCTCGTCGTGGCCACTGCGCGCTCAACTTGCGTAACATTTATATAACGAGACACCACCGCGGTACTACAGCGCTCGGTCAGAGGCGGGCGCGCGCTCCCCGTGAGAGCCTCGCTCCTGCCATGTTGGTCGCGGGCGCGGGTGGGCGCCGGAGCCCGGGGTCACTCGAGCGCGGGCACGAGCGGGCTTTTGTGTAAGAATCGGAATGTGACGGCGGTCGCTACGTTCGGTGGGAAAATAAAAAAGTGTGAATGTGTCGGGCGGAGCGGGCGGCCGGCTGAGAGAGGCACATGCCGCTCGATAGTGACGCGCGTGCGCGAGGCGCGGCGCCCGTGACGTCAGCCGCGCCTGCGCGGTGCCGCCGCCCGCGCGCCTCAATGGGCCGCCGCTCGCCGCTCACCCAACTTCATTATTTGGCTATCACTCACTCAGACGATGTCTATAACCTAATGAAGGTTTTGACACCGACCAATTAATATCGGCAGACGTTCTGCTTCACATTCAACAGCCGGTGCTATGACGTATGTTAATTGCCCGCGGTCGTGTCATGCGGGTTTGCAGCGCATTGTTGTTTGATGTTAGAAAAATTGGTCAATAGGCTGCTTACGTACGACGTGAAACGTCTGAAGCTTTTGGTAGATGGCGCTTACGTCGATTAGTGGCTGGTCTTAGATAGAATATGTTCCTGACTCTTCGCCAATGAGAGAGTGTGGTATAAAAATAGCTGTTGTTTGATAACAATCGCTCTAATTTCCTTCCAGATCATTAGATTTCTCTTGAATCATTACTGAATTCGTCTACGCCTCTACGGCGTAGACTTTTCGTAGAGAGCGTTTAAGTCTTTGTTATAAGAGCACTAAGACGCTTTCAAACCATGCTGTTAATTCAACCGTTTAATTCCATTCAACTTTGGTATTATTGTATTCAATGCAACAATTGTTGCATCTTTCTTTTATTGGTGGTGGGCTATTAAATGATTTTAAACAGTTTTTGAGTTACCGATAACCTGTACAAATCTTATTGAACCTATAGTCAAGGCAAATGCTTGTTTAAGCGATTGGTTTATGTCGGTAGTGATATGAGTGACAATGGAACTCACGACTTCATGCTCGCAAGTCATTAAGTTACCATCTCTTCTAATTTGGTACTTTATAAAAACAAAATACGTCACATACGTTTTTACATACAAACTAAGGTTCTGTTCTGCTTTTATGATTTACGAATCACTTTTATTATTTCGTGTTGCATGATTTATGTTACGACAAACAGGTATTAATGACTGCACGGATGGCGTAGTGGTTTAAGTGGTTGCCTCGCCACTACCACTGCGATGAGTGGTGTGGGTTCGAATCCCAATCGAAACAAAACTTTGTGTGATCCACAAATGTTTGTGCCGAGTCTGAGTGTGCTTTGTGTCCGCTATTTGAATGTTTGTAAAGTCCCCCGCGACACAGCTAATTCCTAGTGCGGGAGCAGTCTTATAAAAAGAAAGCATCGCTTCATGTTTGATAAGTACATCGTAAAAATATAACACCTCCCATACCATTTTACACACAAAGTGAGATTCTGTTTTGATATGTAGAATTCACAAACTGAAAACAAACTTAATCACTTTTATAATTTAGCATTGCATAATTAATATTACCGCAAACGGGTATTAATGCGATCATGCTCAGTATTTATATACTTTTTGAAAGGCTAGAAGTTTCGGCCTTATTGCACTGGCCGTGGTCACAAGCAGACTGGCGCGGCGATGTCAGGCTTCCGTTTGTGAGGTTGATGTTTTTTAATCTACCTGCACATTTTTGTTTTCTCCATGTGCCCTTAAATACTAACTGTGTATTCTGAGACTTAGCCGGCTGCAGATCAAAGAGAGGTTATGTTATTGTAATTAGTGGATTCCACGTCGCAGATAGTTTGAAGCCCTCTTCCCGATTGAAAATCTTGTGCTTACGTATTTCAAACGCTTCACACACAATTCTAAGATAGTATTGACAATCTGTGGACAGAACTTGTGGGCGAAGATACTCAATCCAGTGATTAGCCCGTGCTTCAACTAAATGCTCTGCTATTGCTGACTTATTTGTCTGACGGATTTCACTGAGTTTTCCGTCAATAAAAACCTTATTTTTATTATCTGTTAGCCGCGATTGCATTTATAATGTCTTGTTTTATAATAGCTTGTGTATAGAAATTAAACTACTTATTTTTGATATTACACAATTTGTATACTATGGACTATTTAATTTAAGATTTAATATTTATATTAATATTTTCACGTTCTGTTTGTTTTACAGACGCCTGGGAATACTAAGATGGCGAACGTCTCAATGTCTTGAAGTTTAGTTATTCTTAAGTACCCCAACTTTTTTTAAATCTATATATTAATAGGCAAAGGCAAAACAGTTCAGTCCAATTTTCTCCTGTTTGTCAGCTGGTTTTCTTTACTTTTTTTTTAGTTTAGAATCTATTGATGTGTGTCATCAACATCATCTTCATGTCAGCCAAAAGACGTCCACTGCTGGACATAGACCTCCCCCAAGGTTTTCCACAAAGACCGGTCTTGGGCCACCCACATCCAACCGCTTCCCGCGACCTTTATCAGGTCGTCGGTCCACCTTGTGGGAGGCCTACCCCTGCTGTGTTGCCCGCAAATAAAAATACTTATTTTTTAAAAAGTATAAGGATGAGGAAACTCTCGTTTACTAGACATATTTACAGTGACCGTGCTACTACTGAGAGCTCTTCACATCAGGCATCGCAACCCGTAGTCCATTAAACTTATGCTACAAGACCAATAGAAGGGAAACAGAACCTGTATTATAATGGTTTAGGCCATTGGACTTGCGATTAAGAAGTTGGGCGGTTGGATCCCACTCATAGCAGTACTGACGTGAAGCCACTCTAACAGAAACATATTATATAGAATCGAATTAAGCGTTGCTTGACGGAAATCCATTGTAATACAACGAGATGGGTGTAAAAACCCAGGATTCAACCTCCTCGTCTAAAATGTAAAAGTAATGAAAAGAAATGACCCCTATATCTCGGGGATATTTTGACCCATAGTGTCAATATTCAAATTCAACTGAGGTATGACCCCAAGGTTTCTGCACACCATGTTACAAGTCAATCGGTCCAGTGGTTCCGGAGTTATGCCTGTCACTAACACACAGACCGTCACAAAGTGTTTTCATTAACCTCTTCGAAGAAGACTCAGAGGTAAATAACTGCCGAGTCCTCTACCTATCACGAACCTTCAGATTGCCCACATGCAATAGAAAAACTTTGACAATACTGAACCC
Source organism: Catocala sponsa (assembly GCA_963564715.1). Taxonomy (NCBI): domain Eukaryota; kingdom Metazoa; phylum Arthropoda; class Insecta; order Lepidoptera; family Erebidae; genus Catocala; species Catocala sponsa. The sequence goes on along the minus strand of OY751343.1, from coordinate 22,831,959 downwards.
TTCTGATAAGGCACAGCAGCGACATAAGTTCCGGGCGTACTCCAAATATGCGTCGACATGTGTTTCGGCTCTGCGGAAAAGCCAGATTTGGAACAATTATTTGTGGAACATGTCCCATGTGGGGGAGCCTACAGTGAGTGGCAATTGCGAGGCGTCCAGTACGTCAAAAATCTATTTTAGATAACGTCAACACAAGAATACTTACGGCCTCCGTAGATTCAAATTCATCGCTTTTCTCGTCTGCCACATTCCCAACTACATCAGTACCACTTTTAAGATTGTCTTCGTTAACCTCAACATAAAACACATCTATTTCTCTTTTAAAATCACCCTGGTTATCACTTTTAGCATTCCAGCTACTAGGCACAGTGTCCGTGTCAGAAACACTCGCTAATTTACACAGTTTTAAACAATATAACATTGATAGAATTTTGTTAATAGCATTTGTGAATATATTTCTCACAGAAACCATAAACGATTTCATGATTGTGAATATGTCTACTATGGAGCTATGATGAGACTTAATTAAATAAAATATATTGATTTATCAATCATTGATAAGTTATTCATATTGTTTCGAAACTTATCACTCGTTATCCTACCGTATTCATTTCCTACCTATATCCTAACTAATATTATAAACGCGAACGTGAGTTTGTTTGTTACGCATTCAAGCCTTAACTACTCGACCGATCATCATGAAATTTCGCATACCTACACGTTGTCAGAGGTATAAAAAAGGACATAAGTGAAGGGTATAGTTTCAAAATCCTCTAAAATACTTTTCACAAAATAATGGTAAATCTCAAAAAACCATTTAAAAAGACATAATATAAATGGACTATTTTAGCGGTGTTTGCAACAAACTGCTACTTTTGTGAGCTGATTTAATAGAATTAGAGTGGGTTTTGTTGAAAACTATCAGTGCAATGCGATAGAAGCAACGAACGAGCTTCATATTCAAACGGAACATTATTTTTGTTCTGATATTGTTTTGGCGGGTTTTGAAACTATACTCCTCAAGTTACTTTTCATCCAAAAAAGTAGTGTAACTCAGGGATAATTATTGACATAATCTACATTAACGCGAGCGATGCCGCGGGCAAAAACTTGTATATTATGTAATAAATGTGGCAGTTTATGGGGTGTTTGATTGTTAAATAAATAAATACTATAACACAACGACGTCAAAAATATTAGACAGATTTAGATGAAACTCCTATATGCACACAGGTAGGCTGTATCCCTCATTAACTCAGCTTCTTTATGGCCGGGACTCCACCAAAGCGGAGACGAGACGAGCGGAGAGGAGATGTTTTTTAAGCAACTAATAGAATTGTGTTATTGACACATCTCTCCGCTCAGCTTCAGTGGAGTTCGCTGTGCGGAGATGTGTAATATTCGTATGGCGCGATGGAAGCGGAGATGTAAGCGGCGTGCAGTGAGCGATGTCACTCAACGCCTCGCACCCGAGCTGAAGAACCTCTCTTCTCGCACAGCACACAGCACACCGCACACATCTCCGCTTTGGTGGAGTCCCGGCCTTATCACTGGGTTTCCGTGGGATTACGTTAATTTACGCGAACGATGTCGCGAGCATTTCATTCATTCGTTTTAAAAGACATCTCCTATACTAGAATTAATCATAATTAAAAAGCTTTTGTGCCTGGCCACCGGTGTGCCGCTGCGACTCAATAGGTTAACCCGTGTATCGCGGGGAAGTTTACAATTATTTAAACATAGAATACCCATACACGGGCAAACTGTTTGGGCACACATCATTTTTACTCCTGTGGGTATCGAACTCGGAACACTCGGCGCGTATCAAGTAGCCAGGCAATCAGTTACACCACTACGCCATCAATAGTTATTTGTAATGTACGCCGAGCTTATGAGTTCATATAAAGCATTAGTTCCCAAAGAGGTCCAGGTGGACCCCAGGGGTCCACGGGAGACTTGACGCGGGTCTACGTTGGCGTGACGAAAAAATAGAGGGTGCACAATTGGTAAGTGGGGTCCACGAAAATTCGAAAATTTATTTGCTTTCGATAGTGGAGAACTAAAATGTTGGCTTGACTTCACCAAAATAGAGAATTACTAAAAAAGAAAAAAAGGTTAATCTATAGAGATTTGATCAATTTTTTTACTTGCATGAACTTGTTTAGCGACAAGGGGTCCACCGGAACCAGCTAAATTTTGAAAGTGGTCTGTGAGAAAAAAAGTCTGGGTACCTCTGATATAAAGGTATAATCATCAGTTTAAAGTCAAGTCGGCCGCTGCGGTTGCAACCTGGTAAAATAGGGAATCAGGGAGCCTCACAAAGCACAGTGTGAATGTGGTGATACCAATCAAACCATGTCACATCTGTTGAAATGCCCAAATTGTCCCTGCAGGTGCACCATGTAGGACTTGATGGACGCAACTGCTGATGCGATTGCCGTGGCTACACATTGTGTAGGACATATTTAAATAATTGTACCATCGACTCGAGAAGAAGATCGGTTTAAACACTAAGCTATTTTGGAGAAATCAAATAAAAGTTTAACTTGTGTTTTTTTTTTAATAAATGCTAGACTGCTTTAGTTGCGTAACGGTCGTGAATGCAACTGCTCTGCATGAGGTCTCGGTTTCGAATAGTCGCGCTGGATTATTGATGTTTTCTGTCTAGTAATTCTCACTAGAAGTTTTGTAAAGTCCAGCAATAGGCTCGTACCTTATTGCCCGCTTTTTACACAGATGAGGTCAAAATAAAAACAATTGTCATTGATTCATAAATGACAATTAGATTAAACGTAAACAGATATATATAAAAAAAATGCTTTCCTGAGAAAAATAAAACCGATATAGATAGTAGATTATATTTATTTGACTATTTACAATATTATATATCTACACAAATATAACGATTTGGCTTGTTACAGATTGTATAAATTTTAACAATAATAGACAACTTTATGTAAAAATAAACATTTAAAGATTGCAAAAATTTAAAATGACAATATAAACCACTTTTCAAAGTAAGCGTAATTTAAACTTAGCATAGATATATTAGGATGCCTTAATATGTACAAAGCTAAAAATATAATAGAATGGTAACTTTTTGAAAGTCCCGACCTCTTTCGTATAAATGTATAAAAATATTATTTATTTATCTACAGTCTAAACACGCGGGACCCACCGCAGGGTATGCCTCAATATAAAATTTAAATATCCCATTATAAAAATACATTCAGGACTATAATACTAATTTGAGCAACGAAACTTTGAAATATAATTAAAAATAAGTTTACATATCAAGGAAAATATCACTTATGTACTAACAATAAAATATTAAAATCAAAATACGTTAATGTTAAAAATAAAATCATAATGCATAAACATGTCAAATACAAAATAGAAAAGCGACAGGACAAAACGTACATACAGAACCGTTTGATAAAAACTTTGGGCTTGTGACCGCAACAAATCTTTTATAACGAGATAAAGTTCGGTAACCTCAAGCCAGCTTGGGGCTCTAATATACAAGGTAAAGATTAAAAAGTCATGAAAATTACAAAGTATAACTGCACAAGTTCCCCTAATTAACATTTTAAGACTATAGAAGAGCACGGAGAAAACACAGAAAGAATCTTCCTAAAATTCTGTTCAGATATGGATCATATTCGCTGCCGATATGCCGACGATAGGAACAGCGAAAATAATCAAACGATATATTTAGATAAACTTTCGCTGCCTGCGCGAAACTGCCAAACAACATGTGATACGTTATGATGTATTAGAAACTACGATATATGTACGTAAGAACACACATGCCACCTTTCTATCTAAGCTATGGCAAGTGATGGCCATTTAACACATTCTCTAGTTGCCTTTTAAGTGAGTCTATTTGATGCGACCGTAATGAAAGCAACGAAAATTAGATACATCTCGCGCCTTCACTCAAACTGATTTATATGATAACGTAGGCTATCGGTACGTACAGCTAGTTGTATTGTATTTTACATAGCGCTTTGTATCTTGATATCGCCCTTGACTCTCACATGTCAGTGTACATTTTGCTTGTTTAAAAATCATCTAATTATAATATTTACAGCACGTGTTTCGACCCACTAACATTGAAAATATCGCCTAAAATTTTGATTTTGTTAGCAACGGCGGCAGCAAATATTTCTTTAATTATGAACAGACCTTACAGAATCCAAAAAAAAGTTCCCTTACTCACATTTGCCCTGAAGAACATTTTGGTAATATTAAGGTGTCATTAATGCCCGTATCTACATTCCAAAACAAATCATTTACTTACAAACATCAAAAAGCCTAAGTCAAAACCACGATACATTTTATTTTGATCGGACATTTACGAGTTACGGTCTCACATCAGTGCCTTGCAGCATGCCATTGGTAATTTAGCTTAAAAATTATTGCTGGTCATGATGTTATAAGGCCTTTTGCTGTTCATAACTAAAACAAATGTTGGTATATAGGCACCAGGCGTAAGACGAAAAGAAACTCAGGTCCCTAGCGCGTCATCAACAAATGTAGCTCAATCAATATCTAGACTCTTGAAACTACTCGTGAAACTGGCAAACACACCTTTGCTCGGCTTCTTAATCCTTTTCTTCTCATCAGCTTTGAAAATTTCAGTCTCAATCAACCAATCTCTATAGTTCTCCTCCATGTTCTTTCGTTGTTCTTCATGAAGCTGCTTGACTGGCGGCAGGGGACCGCCAAAGTCTTCTGGCAAGAGTTCCTTATCGACAACAGATTCTGGGCCTTCGGAGGAGAAATTGAGGAGGTTCAGAAGGTTGGAGTGGATGAGTGGCTTGACGAGGCACATGACTTGGTTAATGAAGGACACTGTATGGACCACGTGGATTTTCTTGAGACGTGCCGGGTGCGCGTTCTGAAAGGTTGAGATTAGATTAGTTACTAATATGAACCGAAGGGTAATTGTTTCAAAGGTATTTTCTTAATATAATATGTCTTGTAACTTTCGACAGATGTTACTTAGAATGATTATTATCGACTAATAACCGGAATAAACACATCTCTGACAACTTAACAGACAAACAGATGTATACCGTTCTCGCTTAAGCTTTTGTCTAGAAAGATTCAATATATTAAATAAAGAAAAAGTTTCGTGTTGTTTAAACCTGGAGCGGCTTGACTGCTGAAGTACTTCCACCCTACAGCAGATTGTTACCAGAAACCGTAACTTTGTTTTGTATTGCGGTGAGTACAGTTTCGAACGCTTCTCAAGAGGAGGACTTTGATCAGAGAGACGAATAAGCTGTATTCCTTGCTGTTGTAGCTTAGTAACTATTTATTAATAGATCGGAAGATCGCGACTGATTTTTCTACAGTTGCAAACATCCATAGACTACAGCAATCGCTTACCATCGGACAGGCCATATACAGTTTTTACGACTTGCAATAATGTTAATTATAAACGAGATATATAACACAATCCACGAAGATCTACCTCGACAAATCTTGTTGTCACTTTGCCTAAGCTCATCATAGTCCTGCGAGGAAATGAACCTCTGTTTGGGCATCTTAGGTGATGCTTTTAATCATCTATCGTATAGTAGAACTATGTGTTTATCTGTAAGAGCAGAGACAGCTCAGTGGGGAGACCAACAGACTGCAATGCAGAGGGTCTCGGGTTCGAACCCACGTCGCGCATTTCTGACTTTCGGAAGTTATATGACTTTTCGAAATTATGTGTGTATTGATTGACAATTATCGCCTGCTCCGTGCCTCGGCAAGCACGTTAAGCCGTCGGTCCCGGCTGCCATGAACATCTATGACAGTCGTTATTGGGAGAGTGTCGACACAAAAGATCCCACTGGGTCGAACTGTCGTCGGTCTGCACTGACTGGCCCCCACATAAGATAAGATAAGATAAGTTTATCTGTAAGAGCATTGTTACAATCATTAGTAAAATGTTTATGAGCTTGAGCTTACCTGAATGTAATGCATGAATGCTCTCAACGCTGGCAGCGTCACCCTGGTCAAGTGTCCCAGACTGCAGCCCTTCATGTCGAAGATGACGATGTACCCCTCAGCCTGACCCAGGTCCTCGGACAGCTTCATGTCGTTGAACATGCAGAACACGCGCACTGCATCGGCAAAGTTCAGCTTGCTATAGTCGTACTCAGAGAGCCTGTATAGCAAGACGTTGAAGCCTTCTGGAGTCTTGTTGGGAAGGGCCACCATATGCCTGGGGAGAAAAGTATGATTTTATAAAACTGAAGGTGATATTTACATTGAAATATGTTCGAAAAGCTGACAATGATTGCACGATCGGCATAGTGGATGCATTCTCTCGTGTGTTTTATGTACACACGAGAGTTCATAAGCGTCAAGGACTTTCCTTTCACTTTATTTTGCCGGACACTCGACGGGTCGCCTCGCCATAGCCACTGTGCTGAGTGTTGTGGATCCACAAATAATTGTTTTGAGTGTGGGTATTCTTTGTGTCCGTTGTTTGAATGTTTGTAAAGATCCCTGTGGCACAGGATTTATTCCCAGTGCAGAAGTTGCCTTTTTAAAGTAATTGAACTGAATTGGATAATTTTCTTGGGGGGCCTATTTCGGTGGGCTGCGTTAGTTTGTATACTGCGACTGCTATAATTATAATAATAATAATATTCTACCACATACACACAAAATAACCTCATAGCCAGTTGCACTCACTGATCGGTAAACGATTAGCGAGGTTAAGCAACGTTGGGTGCGGCCAGTCTATAGATAGGTTACCGCTTAATGGTATTTCATCTGAGCGTCTCCGTGCTTCGGAGGGCACGTAAAAAGTCGGTCCCGGTTGTTGTCAAATTGATAGCAGTCGTTAAGCCATGTCAGAGGCCTACGGGCGGCTTGAACAACTCTTAATAACAGGTTGACCACTAACCACACGAAAAGAAGAACTAGACAATGGATAAACATACATATATAGGTACTTTTTACTTTTGTAAATACATACATATTATACATAGAAACACCCAGACCAAGACAAACATCCATGTTTATGCACACAAATATTTGACTTGTGCGGGAATCGAACCCGCGACCTCAGGCGTGGCAGTCGGTTACACTCACCACTACGCCATCGAAGTAGGCGTTACTTGGCGGAATTCCACTGTAATATGCCATGTCCATCACAATATCGAACTCCTTTGGAGAGGATCTATACAGAGCAGTTCGGTGTTGTCAACCTTTTTTCTATTGCAATAGTTAGAGTGGCCAATCCGAGGGTGTGTGACGGGTTCCTCTTCCCAATAATTTTATTTTAAACCCAAAAAACCCTTGCTGCAGGGAATCGAATCCGGTATCTCATTTTCGCACGCAAACATAAGCTCAAACTTCTGACACTAGACCAACCATCTATTAAGTATACTATTACACGTTCTTCAGTTTCACATTGCGTTCTAAAATTAACTCATTCGCACACTACATTGCAAATTGCGGGGAAAGTGGACGTTGACTCATATCTTGTATTAAAGCGATTAACATTTTAGCACGGCCCTCGTTACGTCGAATTATAATTAATGCGTGAAATTAATTAAAGACGACATAGTTACTTGATATGTTGAAACGGCAATTGTTAGATTTACAACGTACTAGCTTTTTCTTATGGCAAAAATACCAGCGATAGCCTAGTGGGAAACCGTTGGACTGTTACGCAGAGGTGTCGAGTTCGATCTCAAGGCACGCATCTGTGACTTTCCGAAGTTATGTACGTATTAAATAGTTAATTATCGCTCGGTACGGTGAAGAAAAACACCATGAGGAAACCTGCATGTCTGAGAGTTCTCCATAATGTTCATGAAAGATCTGTGAAGTCTGCCAATGCGCACTAGGCCAGCGTGGTGGAACCTAACCCTTGTCACACTGAGAAGCCTAACCCTTGTCACACTAAGAAGAGGCCTACGCCCAGCAGTAGGACAGTTTAATACAGGGCTGATATTATTATAATGCGTGGAAGCTATCTTCTTAAAAAGAACAAAATATGTGTGGTCTACTCACGTGATATCCAAAATGGCCTTGTTCTTTGGCGCGAGGGGATCTCTATTACTGAACAGATCAGCTCCGCCGGTAGCGCGCAGGGTGAAGTAGTGCTCAATAGTCTCCTTCGTCTCCGGCAGCTTGAAGTAGTTGGAATGAAGGAATAGGAATATGTACTCGTCGGATATGTGCGGCAAGTGGGGCTGGCTCTTCATCCTGGAAAGAGAGCGAGAGGTCATTTAAATATTATACACAGGGTGCCAAATTTACTTAAAACATTTAAACTACTTTATACGGATTTTATATAGTCTCCTTGTGATCATGGCTGCTGAAAAGCAACTGAAACGTCGGGTAAAGTGTGTACGGGCAAATCACCCGTACATCGCGGTGTCAGCATTATGCCGACACCTGCCATTTGTTTACTTTAGACATAATTATATATAATCAATTTAGTACCGAACAAGCATCGTACTCAATCGGTTGACCTAGCAAGTGTGTCATTGACTGTAACACATATCATATCATATAGCAATAATATAGTATTATATTTTAACATTACTTTGGTAGAGATAATAAAAGTTATAATTTCCTCCAGACCGAATTTCGGTCACGGCGGCCAATCTTAACGGAGACTGGCCATCTGCGCAGGAGATATTATAGTGCACAAGCGTGTGCGCAAACACAAGTGCACTCTCTGTTCCCTAACCCTCAAGATCCGATGGGACGGTAATCTGACACGACCGGAGAGAGATCAGGCGCAGGACCAACGGCTTTACGTGCTTTCCGAGGCACGGGGGTGTCTAACACCGCCAACTTCCTAACTCCGGGCTGCTATTGAGATTTAAACCCAATAACTTTTTGTTGGCCCGACCCGGGATTCGAACCCGAGACCTCATGCACAGCAGTCGCATTCACTACCGCTGCGCCACGAACTTATCTCTATCATTTCATCATCCTTGGTGTATGGACCATTCATCATATTTGTCCGTACAAAGTGTAAATTTGAGGCTAATAATTTCAAAATTATCTAAAAGTAGTAGGTATGTATTTTGCAAATTAACTGCGATAAAATGCTATGTATAAAGTATTTTAATTTCAATGTATAACATTCGCGTAAACCTAAGACAATCTGAAATATATAATGAACTATGATTAGAAAAGGAAATAAAATAGTAGGTAGGTACTAATAATAATTTAATATTCAGACCAAATTTCAGTCACGGCAGCAAATCTCATCAGAAACTGGCCATCAGCGCAGGAGATATTACAGTACACAAGTGTGTGCGCAAATAATTGCACTCTCTATTACTTTACGCTCATAATCCAATAGGATGGTAATCTGCCAAGACATGATAGAGATCAGACAAAAGACCAACGTCTTTATATACTATTCTAGGCAAATCAATGTGTTATACCAGTTACTTCCTAACTCCGGGCTGGTAATGAGAATTTCTTGGCAAAAATCCTAACGAATGTAAGTTTGTTTGTTTCTTTGTTTATGTATGCTTTCACGCGTAAACTACTCGACCGATCATCATGAAATTCGCATACATCATCAGGGGTACAGAAAAGGATATAGGATACCTTTCATCCAGAAAAAAGTACTTCTACATTTTGTTTTTGCCTGGCGTAATGCTCCTTGTGCATTTTTTTTTTTTTTTTTTATTTTGCTCTTCAAAATGACCACACTCCACCTGATGGTAAGCAGTCGTGTGGTCTAAGAGCAGTGGCCTCCACATCGCCCCCACAGTAGCCGAGGCGATGTTGAGGTCTCTACTTTGACGGCCTGAGAAGATGCTTTTTCACGCCCCGCTTAAAGAACCCAGGATTGAAGGAAGAAGGAAACACGTGCCTTGGCAGAGAATTCCATGCCTTGGTCGTTCGGCAGAGATATGAGGACCCAAACTTTTTGGTACGCGCTCTAATCGACTCTACCGTGTAAGGATGGCATCTGAGCCCAGCACGCGTTGTTCTGGATAGGAAAGGGGAGGGCGGGATAAGGTGGAATAACTCTTCAGAGCACTCCCCGTGGTATATTCTGTAGAAACATGCCAATGAGGCAATGTCTCTACGGAGTTGCAGAGGTTCCAGTGAACTCGTGACCTCTGGATCTCCGATGATACGGACAGCCCGCCTCTGTAACCGGTCGAGAGCGTCCAGCAAGTACTGCGCGGAGCCATCCCAAAGATGAGAACAGTACTCCACGCAAGGGCGCACTTGTGCCTTATACAATAGGCACAGTTGCCCAGGCGTGAAGAACCGCCTCACCCTGTTCAGAACTCCGAGTTTTCACGAAGCTTGCTTAATGACGCTCTCGATATAGGTTTTCTGGTTAAGGGAGCTGCAAAGATCCATACCTAAGATGGAGAGACTGTCATGTATCACCAGTGGAGTGTTCTTCAGAGAAGGGAGGGGAAGGAACGGAGACTTTTTTGTTGAGAACGCGCATGCCTGGGTCTTCTTGGCGTTGAACTCGACCAAGTTCTTGGCACCCCATTCATAGATGCGGTCCAAGGTCTGGTCAAGTTCAACGACAAGATTCTGCCTTTTCCCCTCAACCTCAGCCTGTTTGGCCCCAGGATGTCCGAGATATCGCCCATGCACAGTACTGTCGTCCGCATAACAATGTATGTTGCCGAGATTCAACATATCATTGACATGCAGAAGAAAGAGCGTAGGGGATAAGACAGAACCCTGAGGCACTCCTGCATTGACCTGCATAAATTTGGAAGCGCGACCGTTGCAAAGGACCCGAATACGACGCTTCTGCAGGAAACTTGCAATCCAGGTGCACAGTTGAGGGGGCAAGCCATAGGCCGGAAGCTTGGAAAGAAGAGACCGGTGCCAGACTCTGTCGAAAGCTTTGGCTATGTCAAGGCTGATAGCCAAAGACTCGCCGTGCTTGTCCATAGCCTCACCCCAGAGGTGCGTGACGAACGCTAGAAGATCACCCGTTGATCGTTTAGACCGAAAGCCGTATTGGCGATCATTGATCAACGATTGATCCTCCAGGTTGCGGATAATTTGGGTGTTTATAATCCGCTCGAACACCTTGGAAAGCACCGAGGTGATAGCTATGGGTCGATAGTTGCTTGGCTCGGAACGGTCCCCCTTTTTGGGAATCGGTTGAACGTTCGCTTCCTTCCAAGCCTCAGGCACAATGTCTGCGACGTAAGACGTCCGGTATAGGCGCGTAAGTGTGGGAGACAACTCCGTTGCACATTTTTTAAGAACCACAGCTGGGATGCCGTCAGGTCCACTGGCTTTCCGAACATCGAGAGACTGCAGTATCGCACGAACGGTTCGTTGCCTGGTACATATATCAGGCATGGTGTAGCCGCAGTTGGCAATGTTAGGCGGCTGCGAACCGCAGTCATCGATTCGGGAGTTGGCCGCAAAGAGATTTGCAAGCAGATCTGCTTTCTCCTGCGGCCGATGAGCCAGTGATCCATTCGGATACCTCAGAGGGGGCAGCATGGTCTGGCAGAAGTTGGACTGCACGGCTTTGGCCAGGCGCCAATAGCTACGACTGCCCGTAGGATGCGCCATTAGTTCCTGGCCGAACCGTGCGACGCGCTGGGCATCCGCTCTTAAGTATGCCCTCTTGCAGACCTTTGTGGCTTGGTTGAACGCTGCCTTCAGGTGATCCACGTTAGGGTCGTGGAGAGTGCGAGCCCTGGTCCAAGCGCGATACGCTGTCTGCTTGCGTTCAACAGCATCGGCGCATTCACGCCCGAACCAGGGCCTTTTCCTGCCGCCGCTCGTGACATCACTGTATGGAATATAATATTCCATACCCAGGATGATTTCACCAGCGACAGCAGTAGCGCTCTCTGATAGATCCCTGTTCTCAAAGCAGCGTTGAGCCCAAGGGATGGATGCGAAGTATTCCCGCATTCCATCCCAGTCTACTGACGAGTAGTGCCACAGCATACACCCTTCACCAAAAAGGGAGGCAAGAGGGTTATGTCGGGCTCTCCCGAGACTTCGGGCCTACTGAATAAACCCATTTTAACTAACCTAATCTAACCTAACCTACATTTACTCGTAAGTGAGCGAAGCCACGAGCAAAATCTATTACGTAATGACATGTTGGCCCGGCCTAATGCACAAATTATCGGATTCAGTACCGCTGTGCCTACGAGCTAATAGTTAGCCTATGGCCGAAATTGGACCGTGATCCATTTTTATTTTATTTTATACAACTGCAGGCGCACTCCGATACAAACTTTAACTAAGCCAAAAAAATTAGGGCAGAATTTGGGGACTGCCGATAGAAGTGAAAACTTTAATCCTTGATCATAAACGAAGATAACGAACGAAGAAAAAGAAGGGGCGAGTCGGATTCCTGATATTTTCTTAGAGTTTCTTAAGGGGGTCAAAATTTCGTTATTTTATCGTAGGACGCACCATTTCTGAGATATTGTTAATATTCTAAAATAATTCAATTCAAAATTGGAAAGCGTGGAAGCGTGACGATGACGCGAGTTCTATGATTTTTGTTCACCCAAGAAGTGCTCAACGCGCCTAAAGAAGTTTTCACTTCAATAAAAAAAGTTTCCACGCAAATTCGCATTAAAAAAAATCTCTTCACATATAAAGTCAACTGCGATACAGAACTTGTTCCCTATTCCGGGAGTAGTATTTATAAAGAGAGAAAAAAGTTATATGTGAATATGCAAATTCCACCTGTGCACAATCAAGTTATATTCAGATAGAAGACAGAACGATACCCAACATCTAATTAATAAAACCCAAAGTTATAACATATTCTCTGGTTAGACTAGTCAAAATAATACCTAATAAGTAGATGGCGTTTATCCACTAACTGTCTAGCCTTCACTATGAAAAAGAACTTCATATACTCTCCGTGGTACTGAGCGTCTTTCAGTCACCCATCCGCAAATTAAATGTTTGATCTACAGAGTGTAAGACCCCATAGTTGGCAATTATTTGGTGACAACACATTAGCAATGGCGGGGTGAGCTCTGAAACTACCTACGTCATCCATTCCAACAAAGATCATATCCGAATTATTAGGTCAGTAGCAATTTATATAAATCTATTGAGTAGCAGCTCTCGCAGTGACCAAGTGCGGCCATACACAATAGGTTTTTAATTATTCAAGAACTAGCTTTTGCGCGCGGTTCCACCCGCGTGGTGCCTACATGAATATAAAGTAGCCTATATCCTTCCCCAGGTTTTAAACTATATCTGTATCAAATTTCATTTAAATCGGTCGAATGGTTTAGTCGTGAAAAGGTAACAGACAGACAGACAGATAGACAGACAGAGTTACTTTCGAATTTATAATATTACTAACTTTTGCGCGCGGCTCCGCCCGCGTGGTACCTACATCAATAAAAAGTAGCCTATGTCCTTCCCCAGGTTTTAAACTATATCTGTACAAAATGTCATCTAAATCGGTTGAGTGGTTTAGCCGTGATAAGGTGACAGACAGACAGACAGATAGACAGACAGAGTTACTTTCGAATTTATAATATTAGTAAGGACTACTAAGGATTGGCAGGTAAAAGTAGTTTTTATTCGCTATATCACTGGTATTTTGAGAAGAGCCTATGTCGTTTCCCAGAGTTCAAACTATCTTTAGGACAAATTTCGTCCATATACGCTCAGCAGTTAAGACACATAATAATATGTATATGCATAGGAAATACACAAAGTTCCTTTCAACTTAACAATAGGTATTAGTATAGATTTAAATAGTTGCTAAGCTAAATGGTACTTAATAATATAAGTACATTACAAAAACTTTTGCAACGACAGCAAAACAATGAAACTAAAACCATGAACCATTAGTAAACAAGTGAAATAGGGCCGCCATTACAAAATCGCATTGTCGTAAAAATTCGAGGGCACTGACATGCTCGTATTCAGCCTAGTTATAAGAATCGATTGCGAATCGATTACAAGACCAGTTTGTAGATAAGACAAAACTAGTTTATGAAACGGAATTCGAGATGCTTAAGACTTTGTAGATTATGTGAATGACTGTGAATTATTTACCCGTGAAAGCTGCGAAAGATGACCCAGTGTTTATATACTTACGTCATAATGTTGTGAATTTTAATGAATGGTGATCACTATTATCGCTGACGATGATTTTAAAAACAATAAATTTATTAGGTATTCGTTTAGTAATTAAATAATAATGTAAATAAATAAGTTATTTATTTTTATTATTATATTTTAATTAATATATTAGTTAATTGAATTGTTTACATTCATTTTTATTTTTATGGAAGTAAAGATTTTCAACTTTGACTTTAATTTAAATGTGTGCTTTTAATTTAATTGTTCTTAAATTATATATGCTAATAAATAATAGGGGTTAAAGTATGAAGTTACCGTTGTATAGTATTAAATACTTTGAATTAACATAAAACCTCTATGGTGAGAGATTTTCGAGTGAAGCTTTTTTCAAATGATACCTATAAGATTCTTCTTATAAAAAAAGTGCAACATTCGATTTTTGAAAAAAAATTTTTTTTAATTTGTCTTAGACGGGAAATATGGATACTTCAGAAATCCGAGTCATTTTTGAATACGAGTTCCAACGCGGAACTAATGCGACAGAAACGGCTCGCAATATCAACGCTGCATTTGGAGAGGAGACTGCACACATCGTGCGTTTTTGGTTTAAAACGCTTGCGTTATGAAACTTCGACTTGAAGAACGAACCACGGAAGACAGCCTAGACAGGTGAATAACGCTGAATTGAAGGAGATGGTAGAAGCCGATCCGAGTCAAACTACCCAGGAATTAGCGGCATGATTTAACGTACTCTACCTACAACATTGGCTCATTTACATCAAATCAATATGATAAAAAAATTGAAAAATAGGTGCCTCATGATTTGACTGATCTGCAGAAAGAAATGCGTGTTGAAACTTGTGTTGCCTTGTTGAATCGGTACAGAAATGAAGGAATATTGGATCGAATTGTGACATGTGACGAAAAGTGGATTCTTTACGATAACCGTAAGCGAAAAATGCAATGGCTGACCCCAGGTCAAACGCCGCAACAGTGCCCTAAAGCAAAGCTTACCAATAAAAAGGTAATGGTAACTGTTTGGTGGTCTTTTTATTGTGTTATTCAGTATAGCTTTCTCAGATCTGGTCAAGCAATAACAGCAGATGTTTACTGTGCCGAACTTCGAACAATTATGGCGAAACTGGCAGTGAAACAGCCGCGACTCGTGAATCAATCTTCACCATTATTGCTTCATGATAACGCAAGACCTCACACTGCACGAGAAACCGTTGTAACTCTACAGGAGCTGCAGTTAGGAACCATACGTCATCCTCCGTACTCGCCAGACCTTGCTCCAACGGACTACCACTTTTTGCGAGATTTGGACAATTTTCTACGTGATAAAAAGTTTTCTTCCCAGAAGGCAGTACAAAATGTGTTCACACAGTTTGTCGAATCTAAATCTCCGGTGTCCTATCGTAAAGGCATAATTGAACTTCCATTTAGATGGCAGCAATGTATAGATAATGAGAATAAATATTTCGATTAAATAAATATGGTACATCTTAGAAAAAAACGAGTTTCAATTTTTCAGTTCAAATCGGCAATTTCATACTTTTTCCCCTAATGTTTATAAACTGACCTACTGAAGGACAAGGTTATTTTTTAGTATGAGAATGATTGAGCGACACAAGAACATTAAAAAGAGTTCCCAGACGTATAGATTACCTTACAATCTTAATAGAAATCAAATAATATATTTTTTAATAATACTTTCCATTCATCCGCAAAAATATCAACTTCTGGGTTAAAGTCGAAGAGAGCGTTAAGCTGCTTTACTGACCGAGGTATGGGTGAGTTACAGCGTGCCACAGTAGGTACGGCAAAGCTTAAAGCTTAATTTTTAATTAAGGCGTGAAAGCAAAACAAACAAATTCACATTTGCATTTATAATATTAGTTGGGTAGCTTGTTTAGAGACTCCTTAAATAGAACTCTATACTTGATACTACAGTAAAATGGTCCTACTTTGCTCCCCTATGGGTAATTATGCTCCAATATGTTTTATCGCCTAAAATGTTATTAGGAAATATGTAATCAGGAACGCGTAAATTTACTCCTAATACTTTCACAGTTGAGATTGGTTGAAAATTGTATCTAGGAGCAAAGATACCCACGTCAATGGGTAACTTTGCTCCTTATTCATTGTTTTATATCTTTATATATATAATTCTTCTGTACGTGTGTTGACAGTGAACTCCTCCTAAACGGCTGGACCGATTTGAATGAAACTTTTTGTGTTTGTTCAAGTGGATTCGAGGATGGTTTAGATATGCTTTTTTTTGTTTTTTCTTTTGTACAAGACACCGTCTGTCGGGACAGCTAGTATATAATAAAATACTTCATAATGTTGATTTACCAATAAAAATGTAGTAGATAAAATCTTCTTTATATAAATACTTCTGACTATATTTTATAATTAATAGTTTTAAAAATATTTATAACTAGCTTATGCGCGCGGCTTCACCCGCGTGGTACCTACATCAATAAAAGGTAGCCTATGTCCTTCCCCAGGTTTTAAACTATATCTTTACCAAATTTCATCTAAATCGGTTATGTGGTTTAGCCGTGAAAAGGTAACAGACAGACAGACAGATAGACAGACAGAGTTACTTTCGCATTTATAATATTAAGTAAGGAGTAAGGATTTCCTGGATTTGGAGCAAATTTTGGAGCAAAGTAGGACCATTTTACGGTACTTATTCTATTGACTAAAATAAACATATCATAATGTATTCACATACTGACATGTACTCGCCAATCTGTCTGGTATTCATAGCTTTTGGCAAACATACAGACATTACAATATACTATAGCAGTCTTCAGTACAACGACCCGAGCTCGATCGTCTATCGTATTTATTAGAAGAAAACGAAATGTAGGCAAACTTTTATTATGTTCAATCCAGCTATATTTTTGTTAGACATGGCGCCATTATTCCAGCTATAAAGTATTAAGTTAACAGGACGGGCGCCATCTTGGAAATACCGAATATAATAAATATATTAGCAGTCATGTTTTTTAATAATAATCGTTAGAAAAAGTAGTTTCACTAATTATTGTAGTAGGGCATTTCTTGAAAGACAATCTCAATACATTCGAGCTGACGGGAGAATCGAAAGCAGTGCCAAAAGTGCAGTACACGTTGCCACAGAAGCACACGACTGCCTCGATGGCGTAGTGGTTAGTGTAACCGACTGCCACGCCTGAGATCGCGGGTTCGATTCCCGCACAAGTCTAACATTTGTGTGCTTGAACATGGATGTTTGTCTTGGTTTGGGTGTTTCTATGTATAATATGTATGCATTTACAAAAAAAAAAAAAAGTATATATGTATGTTTATCCATTGTCTAGTACCCATAGTACAAGCTCTGCTTAGTTTGGGCTAGATGGTGTTGTGTGTATGTGGTAGAATATAACTTATAAGTTATAACATGGGTACAGAAAAGAACACAGGGTACATTTCATTGACAAACTCTACATTAAAGGGAGTGAAGCCGCGGGAAAAGTCTAGTATAAGACTATATAACTACTACGAGACATATTATAATTTCTATCTACTTTTATAGAAACTTTGAAGGCGAAGATTTTCGCCCAAAGTTCTAAAAAACTTTACACATAAAATCTGACTTAAGCTCGCCTCATAGGCATTCAATAAGTCTATTTGGCAAACCTCAATCACTGTAAAATAATTTACAGAAATATATTCGGGGCCTCCTAGCACAAGTATTTAATATACTTAAAAGAAGACCCCTATGTAAGATAAATTGTAGTAGTATAAGATACCGAAATAAACTATATTTTTTTTTTATATAGTTTCACGATTATAAACCTACAGATAGTGCCTAGTGCCTACCTTTTCGGGATTATCACATTTTATCGTCTATGGGTACAGTTTTTTTAAAGACATCTCCTGCAATGGAAATAACTTTTGTGTCGAGGGAGACTTCACAAACATTCAAACAACAGACACAAGGAACACCTAGACTTAGAACAACTATTTGTAAATTACACAATGTTTTATCCCGCCTGGAGATCGAACCCTCACCCTCACTCGCAGTGGTGAGGCGACTACATAACAAACATTATACAATATATATAACAATGTAGCTTCAGTAACTTAGTAAACTCACTAACCTATATACTTTGACGTTCATAAGTGTTACTTTGTGACCTAAATGAATAAATGATTTTTGACTTTGACTTTGACTATTATCCTCTACCTGGCACACTTTCAGATCCCGTGTTACTACAAAAAATTAGAGTAATCCAATCACATTTTTATTTATTTGAGGTCGCGGGTTCGATTACCGCACAAGTCAAACATTTGTGTGCATGAACATGGATGTTTGTCTTGGTCTGGGTGTTTCTATGTATAATATGTATGTATTTACAAAAAAAAAGTATATATGTATGTTTATCCATTGTCTAGTACCCATCGTACAAGCTCTGCTTAGTTTGGGCTAGATGGTGTTGTGTGTATGTGATAGAATATTATATTATTATTATTATATTATTTATTTATTTCTCTATGTACTACATTACACATTTTTATAATTGGCAGCGGCTTCCGCACTAAGCTCGAGGCTTGTATCGCGGTAACCACACGTTATACATTAGTCGCTTAACATCTAGAATATGCAGACATCGGTTTGGAAACAAATAAAATGTACAAAACTAACAAAAATTAAATTTCTAACAAAATAACGTTCGAACGAAGTGAACATAAATTAACATAACAATTTTGGAAATAAAAAGGGAAATACAGTTGTATGTGATGAAAATGTGTGGGGTTTTATATGTGTGTGTGTGTGTAAAATAACGTTCGAACGAAGTGAACATAAATTAACATAACAATTTTGGAAATAAAAAGGGAAATACAGTTGTATGTGATGAAAATGTGTGGGGTTTTATGTGTGTGTGTGTGTGTGTGTGTGTGTGTGTGTGTGTGTGTGTGTGTGTGTGTGTGTGTGTGTGTGTGTGTGTGTGTGTGTGTGTGTGTGTGTGTGTGTGTGTGTGTGTGAGTGTGTGTTTGTAACCCTAAAGTTCAAACCCAAGACCTCATACACAGCAGTCGTAATCACTCTGCCACTGAGGCAATTAGTTAATAGTTCACCTCAATCAGTCAAATAACTTAGAATAATATCTACCTACATATTTCAGTTCAACTATCAGTACCACTCTTTTAACTCGGGCCTCTCGCTCGAACATGCCAAGGGCGCATTTCCTATAGAACTAGGTTAGCTGATCTAGGTCACAGGTTTCGCTCCACATTCCAGGATACAAAGGACCTCACTATTACCATATTATTAAGAGCTGCTCACGATCGGGCGCGTGGAACTATCTCCTAAGATATTTATAAATAATACTAGAACTCTATTACTTAGGTTTGGATGGAAAGGTATTTTGTATGTCACTTTTTATATAAGTAGTAAAACGACTTCGTCCGGTTTAATCCTAATCCTAACTTCCTAACTATTAGCCTGAAAAAAATTACTGTTCCCGAGGAAAACAATAATAACGTTCTTATGATAATAGATGACGCCATGTGTCTTTCGAATCATGATTGAATTGCAGACAATTGATGACAAGCAGAGTACAACCCGAATTGATTGTCAAATTCTAAATTAACGCGAGCGAAGCCGCGGGCAAAAGCTAGTATAATAATAATAATAATATCAACCCTGTATTAAACTGTCCCACTGCTGAGCACGGGCCTCTTCTCAGTGTGAGATGTCCACCACGCTATCTCAATGTGGATTGTCAGACTTCACATATCTTCGAGAAAATTATGGAGTATTCTTAGACGTACAGGTTTACTCACGGTGTTTTCCTTCACCGTTAAAGAAAGCGATAATTAACTATTTAATACGCACATAATTTAAGAAAAGTCAGAGTGGCGTGCCTTGGGATCGAACTCGAGACCTCTGCGTGGCAGTCCAACGGTATCCCACTAGGCTATCGCTGCTATCCCGGGTTGCTCATAATATATTTAGCAAACAATAAATATTTTAATATTTTATATTTTTGGAATGATAGTGCGCTATATTTTACATTTTATAAATCAACTAAACTAATAACAGGAATAAATTTTGACAGTTAATAATGTCCTCCAGACCGAATTTCGGTCACGGCGGCCAATCTTAACGAAAACTGGCCAACTACGCAGGAGATATTATAGTGCACAAGCGTGTGCACAAACACAAGTGCACTCTATGTTCCCTAACCCTCAAGATCCGATGGGACGGTAATACGACACGACCGATCCGATCCGTTAAGATTGCCCGCAAATCCGATCTGGAGGACATCATACTGCAGAAACACAATCTATACTCATTTTATAAAGCTGAAGAGTTTGTTTGTTTGTTTGAACGAGATAATTTCAGGAACTACTGGCTCGAATAGAAAAATCTTTTTTGTTGGATAACTTATTTATCGAGGAAGGTTATAGGCTATATAACATCACGCTACGACCAACGGGGGCGGCGCAGTAATCATACACGCGGGTGAAACCGCGGGCACATCTAGTGCAAGAATATTTGGCGAGGATCTTCTGTAAGAAATACTTTAGAAGTCATAAAGCTCCATATTAGAACTGAATGAATTCTACTATGTTCTCCCTGTCTTATATTGGTTGGCTGAAATGTTTCTTTTTTTAATTTTAATTTTGCTCCTCAATATGCCCACACTCCACCTGATGGTAAGCAGTCGTGTGGTCTAAGAGCAGTGGCCTCCACGCCGCCCTTCTAGCAGCCGAGGCGATGTTGAGGTCTCTACTTTGACGGCCTGAGAAGGTGCTTTTTTACGCCCCGCTTAAAGAACCCAGGATTGAAGGAAGAAGGAAACACGTGCCTTGGCAGAGAATTCCATGCCTTGATCGTTTGGCAGAGGTATGAGGACCCAAAGTTATTGGTACGCGCTCTAATCGACTCTACCGTGTAAGGATAGCATCTGAGCCCAGCACGCGTTGTTCTGGATTAGAAAGGGGAGGGCGGGATAAGGTGGAATAACTCTTCAGAGCACTCCCCGTGGTATATTCTGTAGAAACATGCCAATGAGGCAATGTCCCTACGGAGTTCTATACGAGTACGGAGTTTCTTACAGGTATTGTCTCATAGGCTCAACCTTTTGCCTGACCCAACTAACCTAAATGTAAATTCAATAACTTTACTAAACTCTCTTACTCATAAACTTTAACATTCACAAGTGTTACTTTGTGACCTAAATGAATGCATGTTTTTTGATTGATTTGGAGTCAGTACTCACCAAGTAAGTAAGGCGCTCATAGCCAGTTGCACTCACTGACCGGTAAACGATTAGCGAGGTTAAGCAACGTTGGGTGCTGTCAGTCTATAGATGGGTGACCGCTTAGTGGTATTTCATCTGAGCGTCTCCGTGCTTCGGAGGACACGTAAAAAGTCGGTCCTGGTTGTTGTCAAACTGACAGCAGTCGTTAAGCCATGTCAAAGGTCTACGGGCGGCTTGAACAACTCTTGTCAACAGGTTTGGCCACTAACCACACGAAAAGAAGAAGAAGAAGACGTACTCACCATTCTCTAATTTGTTGGATTTCTTCGTCATGACCCTCGGGTAAAGGTTTGAGCCCGCGCAGAAACGGGTGCAGGAACTTAGTCGCTGACATCGTCGAACACGCTTCCACACTCTGTAACAATCAAATACTTGTTTTAATTTGTGGGTAAAATACTTCTATCTGTTATAGAAGACTGCTTTGGGCAACGGTAGAGAAAGTCAGTGCTGAGTATGATGTCTTGGTTTAGATTTTTAGTAGAGCAAAGTGTTTATCAAATTCAATATTCATGTGTTTAGGCCATCTACGTTTATTATATACTAGCTGTGACCTGCTACTTTGTCCGCGTAGATTTTAACTAAAAAGTGTTTGTCGTCGCGGAACCCAACTATATTTCTCTGCCCAAGTTACTTAAATGGCGTAGTTTTTATAGTGTAAAGCTAGATAACAGCATGGCTTACTCAAAAACAACATTTAAATATGCGTCGTTAGCTTACACGCTGTCACAGAATGCATAAGAAAAATAAAGATTCACAGCTCCTCCCCCGTAGGTGATAGCGTGATAATATGTAGCCTATATGTTGACCCGAACTGTTAGTAATATTCATGCAAAATTTGAAGTAAATCCATGCAGTACTTTTTGAGTTTAGCCCGGACATACATACAGACAAACAGACAAAAATTCTAAAAACTATATTTTTGGCTTCAATATCGATTATAGATCACGCCCCAAGTATTCTTTTAAAAAAATATTCAATGTACAGTTTTGACTTTCCTACGATTTTATTATATGTATAGATTATAGGGATTGGATACTTGTTCGATGTATAGCTTGTTGGTTACCACTGTAAGTGCAGTAAGAAATTAATCATAAATAAATAACAAACACTATTTATTTAAAAGATGCACAATTTAGTCTGTGGCTTACAATCAGGCTATAAAATTGCAGCAATTAATTTAAAAAGCCGTATATATAACTACAGATTACATATAACAAAGAAGAAAAACAAATAAATAGACTGCATCAATCAATTACGCGGTAAATCCGTAGTTACATATAAATCAGTTTTAAAACAATTCAACGGTAAGATATCATTATAAGCATCCTGTAGCGGAGCGAGCTAATTGTTAATATTGGTAAAAAAACTTAACACTTAACAACTGGTTACTAAATGGTAAATTAATATTAAAAGTGGTAAATTAAATGGTAAACTTAATGGTTTAATGGTAGTTGAGCTCGGTCGCTGCTCGATTGCGAACTGACTTAGAAAGTCGAATAGAATGATAAAATTAACGCGTCTCAAATGTGCATGCAATGCACAAATGTAAAGCGCTGAGCTGTTCGGATGCGGAGCTCCGAACACATCCTGTGTCGAAGGTTTTCCCATTTTCGTGCATTGCATTCGTAATAATTAAGTGGATTATTTGAAACTGTTTCTAATTAATTATCAGTTGTAAAACAAGGTTTACTAAAGGAAAGAGATAATTATTCACTTGTCTTTAGGTAAGCCTTGTAGGAAGCTGTAAATTTATAACAGGTATTAGCTGATTATTAGCATAAGGAATATTTTTTAGGGTTCGGTACCCAAAGAGTAAAACGGGACCCTATTACTAAGACTTCGCTGTCCGTCTGTCTGTCCGTCTGTCACCAGGCTGTATCTCATGAACCGTGATAGTTAGACAGTTGAAATTTTCACAGATCATGTATTCCTGTTACCGCTATAACAACAAATACTAAAAAACAGAATAAAATAAATATTTAAGGTGGCTCCCATATAACAAACGTGATTCTTTTGCCCTTTTTATAGATAATAGAGCGCGAGGCCGACTCGCACTTGGTTTTTATGTACAATTTAGCATATCTACATAGTTTTACACCTATATTTCCGAAAGAGTAGATAAGGTGTTGTTTTTGCTGTCAGAAAATCTTAATGAGCACGGAGTTTGGCTGTTCACTGTGCTGTTATTCTCAGCAAACAATCTGGCATTATAGTAATAGTTAGGACCTTTAGTTTTTCTTAGATTATTGAAATGAAAACTTCTTTAGGCGCGTTGAGCACTTCTTGGGTGAACAAAAATCTAGAACTCACGTCATCGTCACGCTTCCACGCTTTCTATTTTTGAATTATTTTAGAACATTAACAATATATCAAAGATGGTGCGTCCTACGCAAAAATTACGAAATTTTGACCCCCTTAATAACTCCTAAGAGAGTATCAGGAATCCGAC
Source organism: Catocala sponsa (assembly GCA_963564715.1). NCBI lineage: Eukaryota > Metazoa > Arthropoda > Insecta > Lepidoptera > Erebidae > Catocala > Catocala sponsa. The sequence continues at coordinate 22,808,142 of OY751343.1, read as the reverse complement.
CCGTCCCTTTTTTTTTCTGTTTATATAGAAGTGTTTATGATCAAGAATTAAAGTTTTCACTTCAATTGGCAGTCCCCAAAGACAGCCCCAATTTTTTATTATGTTTTTTAAACGTATTTAACGTAGGTTATGACTAATAGAATTAAGAATGCGTCTTGCGGTTAAACAATTACGTTGGGCATTTTAAAACTTATAATATATTATCTAAGTTACTATTGAAAAGGAAATAAATAACAAAAAAGAGGAGACATTATAATGTGATGTTCTTAAGAATTTCTTGACAGAAAATCCGATAACAAAACCCAAGATTGAACCAGAGTCCTCATGCACAAGCAATCGCATCTATATCGGATTCTATTGACGCGTCGGACAAAATATTATAGGTATTTTAAATTTGAAAATTCAATAGCATATGAACCCAATAAACGGCAATAGACCCTATTACGTGAGGTCTAGAACCAATAACCTAACGAAATGTAGAAGATATACACTACTGGCTATCCCATCGTGGGAATAGGCGTTAAAGTATTTAAACATATATACATATGTATATCTGTATATCGCTTATATACAGACGAACAATAACAAATTTATATATTATATTATTAAATAGTGTAATTGGCGCAAGTCGTTCTATTTGATGTAAATCCTAATCTATACAAATAAATAAAATTGCAGTGTCTATTTGCAATGTCAAAATAACAGCTTTTCATCTAATGCATATGAAAGTATATAAGGTACCTATACGAAAACATATATTTTTTTAATTTCTGTCTGTCTGTCTGTTTGTTCCGGCTAATCTCCGAAACGGCTAAACCGATTTTGACGGAACTTTCACTGGCAGATAGCTGATGTTATAAGGAGTAACTTAGGCTACTTTGATTTTAGAAAAAAAATAGGTTTCCGCAGTGACAAACTTTGTAGTTAAAATCTACGCGGACGAAGTCGCAGGTAACAGCTAGTCCTAACTAATATTATAAAAGCGAAAATAAGTTTGTTCGTTTGTTACCTTTTCCCGCCTAAACCACTGAACCAATCATCCTGAAATTTTGCATATACGTTGTCAGGTGTACAGAAACGGACATAAGCTACCTTTCATCCCGAAAAAATTACTGTTCCCGATGAAAACAACAATAGCGTTCTTATGATAATAGATGGCGCCACGTGTCTTTCGAATCATGATTGAATTATATTATTTGATTGTCAAATTGATTGTCAAATTCTAAATTAACGCGAGCGAAGCCGCGGGCAAAAGCTAGTACAATATAATCGGACATAACTCTAACATTATTATGTGACATATTATGACCACGAACGATATAAACTTCTCCTAGCCTTACAAATCAAAGCTAACTTTGTTTGTAAGTATGGTATCGTTAAAATGAAGAAGAAATTCTAAATTAATGCGAGCGAAGCCGCGGGCTTCACTCGCATTATTTTGAATTTGACAAAAGTAAAAGCTAGTAAATAAATAAATAACGAATAGGATGTAACTTAACATTTTCTGTACATCATTATAATATGTATATAAATTATAAAACACGGTAAAACCTGACATCCGTTTACAGATACATTATTAAAGAAATCATCGTCGTTGAATAACAGATTACAGGGTTTTATACTCTATAGTAAATGATATACAGCCTTTTTTATAGTCATATTTATTTCATCTTTAGGTTGATTTAATTTCGGTATTTCCTAATGGATTTTATCATTACGTATCATCAAAAAGTACAAATAAATGAATTCTTATTCTTATTCTAAAAATAGTTGATACTTATTTATATCAGCTGAAGTCAAAGTATAACTTATTTGTTCATTTAGGTCACAAACTAACACTTACGAACATAATAATATTCTATAACCACATACGCACAACACTATCTAGCCCAAACTAAACAGAGCTTGTACTATGGATACTAGACAATGGATAAACATACATATATACCTTTTTTTTTGTAAATACATACATATTATAGAAACGCCCAGACCAAGACAAACATCCATGTTCATGCACACAAATGTTTGACTTGTGCGGGAATTGAACCCGCAACCTCATGCGTGGCAGTCGGTTACACTAACCACTACGCCATCGAGGCCGACAAATAATATTTTCTTACATTTACGCGAATGTTATATTTATAACATTTTATTTTTCAGCATTGCCGAAAAGCAACCGATACGTCGGGGAACGAGTAAATCTCAATATTTTTTAAATTATTAATTAATTATTATGATACTCAATATTTTTAAAATTATTAATTCATTATTATGATTCTCAATATTTTTAAAATTATTAATAAATTATTATGAATCTCAATATTTTTAAAATTAGCTCAGGCGAAAACACAAGTGCACATTCTGTCTGTTACTTAACTCTCATTATCCAATGGGACGGCAATCCGACCAACGGAGAGAAATCAGGCGCTGGTCCAACAGCTTAACGTGCTTGGCGAAGCACGGAGGTATGTAACACCGGCATCTCCCTAACTCTGAGCTACTATTGACATTTTCTTGGCAAGAAAACCCACCACCTTTTTGTTGGCCCAGCCCAGCGTACAAAAAAGGTAAGATTTGTTTGTTTGTATTCTATCAACTTGAAAACTACTAAACCGATTTGATTTATTCTTTCACCATTAGAAAACTACTTTATCCAGAAGTATATATATATGGTTATATATATGCGATATATATGACTACGGGAGCGGAGTCGTAAAACGTGGATGAAACAATTATTCCAACTAATATTATAAATGCGAATGTGAATTCTTGGTTTGTTTGTTACACTTTAACATCTTAACTACTCGACTAATCATCATGAAATTTCGCACACACGTTGTCAGGGTTACAGATAGGGTTGCCACCTTTATTTTGAACGAATAGAGTATATTTACTATCTAAGGTAAAAAAAAATAAAGTACAGGATCTGAAAATAAAGTATTAATAATTTAACCAGCTTATTAGTTGCCATATTTTTGTTGATGCTAGTAACATCTAAGAAATATTTATTATCAAGGAACGTCTTAATCGGATCTTTACAATATTATGTCTATATTAAGATAGATAAACAATTGTTTTAATTCAATTTAGGGAACCTATTTGCTTTTAGTAAACAATTAAATAAAACCTATGAAAGTCGACATAGATAAAATGAAGTATTTTTGCGTACTTTATTTTCCTATTTCTAACTATATTAATATTATAAAAGCGAAAATGAGTTTGTTTGTTTGTTACCTTTTCACGCCTAAACCACTGAACCGATCATCCTGAAATTTTGCATATACGTTGTCAGGTGTACAGAAACGGACATAGGCTACCTTTTATCCCGAAAAAAATTACTGCTCCCGAGAAAAATAACAATAACGTTCTTATGATAATAGATGGCGCCACGTGTCTTTAGAATCATGATTGAATTTTATTATTACAAGCAGAGTACAACCCGAATTAATAATAATAACGTACTTATAAAGTACGGTTGGCAACCCTAGTTACAGAATAGGACATAACCTACCTTTCATCCAGAAAAAGTACTGTTCCTGAAGGGATAGCTGGTAAGTTATAAATTAACAGTACAATCGTAAATTGAATTCTTGATTAAGTTTTCTAGAAGATTCTACCGGATTAGTAGGCACACTCCAATAATCCTACGCGCACGCATTTTCCAACTGACCCGAAAAATTGGCGCACCAGTTTCAATCGCAATAGCAACCAGTTATTGCACTATTGGATGCATCAGGTCATGTTACGGCACTGCTTAACAGTGCGTGCTGAAAGCGGTCTAACTGCTTATGTCATGGCATTCGTTAATGAGGATAATTAGGAGAAATTTGGATGCGTACGCAATCATTGTTTGGAAGGTAACTGAAATTCGCTGTTACGACTGTAAAAAAATCCACGATTGAACTATTTATTTTGTTGGTTGCCCTCCCAGCTGCCTGATTTGGAGTATGAAAATCTGGGGTACCTTAAGTCTAATGCCTTATTCAAAAAACCGTTACTGAAAATTTTCTGTGTATAATAATATGACCAAAATCTTGTTATTTTGACCATCTTGCAGGCTATGTTTGTTGGCAAGAACACCTGTAGTTTATACCTCCTGCGCAAGCAGCATAGAAATATTTTTAACCCATGCACTGCAAGCGATGCGCCTGGGCTTTATGTTATTTACAAAAACGCACAAACGCATTGCTGGTGGAATAGAAATAGAAGGTGACAGGTAGACGCCTGGAGCTCATAATATTACAAGGCTCTAAAGACTATGGCAACCCATAAATATTCGTTTCACACGTTGGTCAAAATTTGAAGTCATGATTTTGCCAAGTCTCTGTGCCCGTCATTCGAATGCTTGTCCTCGCGTGTCTTATGCACACATGGTGTTCATAAGCGCGAAGGACGTTCGTTTCACTTTTTTTGCTAACATTCAACGGGTTAAATGAAAAACTCAGACAATTTAGTATATACATACTAACTGCTCGTTCATCAATCCTTGAACATCAAGCACGCACAATTGTATTTACATTATGCCATAAGCAAGTGAATGGCAGTGATATAGGCCTAATCTAAGTTTTTACAAGGACGACGAGACTATTTGTTCGACTTTGAGAGCACTGGTTTTATGAGTGGTATTTTGTTGGTAGAATTAATGTATTTGATCCACGTATTATCAGAGCACATTCTACAGAATATACCACGGGGAGTGCTCTGAAGAGTTATTCCACCTTATCCCGCCCTCCCCTTTCCTATCCAGAACAACGCGTGCTGGGTTCAGATGCCATCCTTACACGGTAGAGTCGATTAGAACGCGTACCAAAAAGTTTGGGTCCTCATATCTCTGCCGAACGACCAAGGCATGGAATTCTCTGCCAAGGCACGTGTTTCCTTCTTCCTTCAATCCTGGGACCCTGGAATCTTTAAGCTGAGCGTGAAAAAGCATCTTCTCAGGCCGTCAAAGTAGAGACCTCAACATCGCCTCGGCTACTGTGGGGGCGATGTGGAGGCCACTGCTCTTAGACCACACGACTGCTTACCATCAGGTGGAGTGTGGTCAATTTGACGAGCAAAATAAAAAAAAAAAAAAAAAGCACATTTTCATAACCCAAAAGACTATACAGGATTATATATGTAGTATTATGTATGTAGTAGAGTCTCGCTGATTTCAGCATGAATGGGCCGGCTCGACCGGGGAAGGACTACCCTCTCACAGAATATCGACGTGCAATAGCAGTATTCCTACTGTTATGTTTCGTTCGGTGAGTGAGAGTGCCAGACGCCCAATCACCCTCTTCCCCCTTCCCGCTCCTTTTCCTTTTCACTTCCTTTTTCTCCCTTTCCTAAAGGGTCGGCAGCGCGCAAGTGATGCTTTTGGTGTTGCAGGCGTCCATAGGCTACGGTGACCACTTACCATCAGGTGGACCGTATGCTTGTTTGCCACATAAGTAGTATAAAAAAAAACGTTATAATAAAGGAACCATGACAGAATTTGACCGGAAATGACCGATTAATAAAATTTTTAGAATTGTGTACACCCTACTAAAAAAAAATATTGTATAAAGATTTCTCTTGGTTGATTGTTTATATATATATGTATATACTTTATAATAATAATATCAGCCCTGTATATAAATTGTCCCACTGCTAGGCACGTGCCTCTTTTCCGTATGGGAAGGGTTAGGCAATAGTCTACCACGCTGGCGCAGTACGTTGGCGAACTTTACATGTCTTTGAGAACATTATGGAGAACTCTCAGCCATGCAAATTCACCCAGGATGTCTCTTTTTTCAACAATAATTGACTATCACAAATCTTTACTACCCTTAATTATAACCGCAACTTTATGTTCCATGCTATCTCATCTCGCACGAATGATAGGCTAACAACACGCACTAGAAAATACGTAGTAACTAATTAGCGTACCTACATGATTCGTATATCCTACATACGCCATGTAATTTCACCGAGCACAAATAGTTTCAGAAACACAGCGTTTTCTCCTTTCATTTAAAAAGTTAATCAGTTCAAAATCATTTTTTTTTTCTACACACAACACCATCTAGCCCAAACTAAGCAGAGCTTGTACTATGGATACTAGACAATGGATAAACATAAATATACATATATATATTTTTTTTGTAGATACCTACATATTATACATAGAAACACCCAGACCAAGACAAACATCCATGTCCATGCACACAAATGTTTGACTTGTGCGGGAATCGAACCCGCGACCTCAAGCGCGGCAGTCGGTTACACCAACCACTATGCCATCGAGGCCAACAAAAGCTATCTAGCTTACTATAATTGCTTTGCTTTTAATGGTTCTACTCAACGGACGTTGTCTTTAGCTAAAGTAGGCTTGCCAGCTCTAGCTACCGGGTCTAGTTGTAAATCTTAACCATCTCATTGCCGGAAGCCCAATCACCCTCTTTCCTCCTTCCCTTCTCCTTCCCACTTCCTTTCCTAAAGGGTTGGCAACGCGCAAGTGATGCCTCTGGTGTTGCAGGCGTCCATAGGCTACGGTGACCACTTACCATCAGGTGGACCGTATGCTTGTTTGCCACCTTAGTAGTATAAAAAATAATTAGTAATCTAGGAACAAAGCATTTCATCAAACGTGAAGAGTTATAGGTATGTATAAAGATTATACCTATATTTTGCCTAAGACTAATCCCGTAGACCACAGTTCGCGTTGTCGATCGGAGGCCAAACGAGGCCGTAACCCAATGGATAAGGCATGAAACTTGCACTCGAGATTGTTTTTTGTTGATTGGCAAGCATATTAGCTTAGTTGGAGTATTAACAAAGATACCAGCAAACCAAATGTAAGGCATCTTTAAAAGAACGAGAAAACGTATACATTGATCATACGACGAACCATGACCCCGCTTCTCTCAAAAAAACTAGTTCATAATTCAAATTAATATCTAAATTGCCTTTTTACCGATTATGTGTGCTTGAAGCTCGAACAAAAACAAACAATAAAACCGACATGAAAAAACAGAGGATTCGGTTTTTAAACTCCTCATTATTTGACCTGAGTACGTCATTTTCGAGTATCTTTAATGTAACGGACACGATTTTGTTAATGTTGTATTTCTTTCTCCTGTTTACCATAGGTACTGCTGCTTTAGAGGCTACCATCAAATTTTATTAAATGTTTGAGTATGTTCAGTAGTAATTCATGGAGAAATGGTTGCAGCACCTTACAGTTATGATTTGTAAACAAAATTTTATTGTAAACTTGGCGATAAAAAAGAGTGGCCATGAGTTTCTTGCCCGTTCTTCTCATGAGCCCTACACCCTTGCTTTGCTGAACGTGGCAGTAAATGTAAATTCACAGAAAAAATGTAGTGTAGCTTTGACATTCATAAGTGTTACCTTGTAACGTAACTTGAATAAATTTATTTTAGATTTTTTTATTTCGGTACATAGAATTTGAGACATGGGTTTAACATAATATCGTCTTACGTATACGCAAATGTTACCTATTCGTTGAAATTAAACTACTTATATGTATTTTATCGTGTTGTTTGATGAACATTTTATTACATAATCTTGTAACTATTGCACTACTGCTATTGAACTTTATTACTTTTTAAGCTATTTATTTATACTATTTCTATTTAAGTTGACACTTGCCCCCATGAAGGGATTGAATAACCGAAAAGATTTTGGTTAAATAGGTTATAGGTATGACGTCATACCTTTAAATTTCGATTCCTTAAAGTAATGGTATCTTTATATTTTCGGTATTATAATATTTCGGTATCATTCTTTTTTCAGATATCTAAATTGTAAAATAAAGGTTTTCTTTTCATTAGTCGACCGCAATGGTAGGTACTTGATCAAAAGTTTACTAAAATGTTAACCACGTTACGTTTACGTTTTGCCTGTGTCTACGTCATCGCGAGTGCGCTTTGTTCAAAACACTACTATGTAGATTGTCACCAAGATGTATAAAAGTAAGTAATTACATACTTCTTATGTTTTACCGATGACTTTGAAATCTCTTAACGTGATACGTAATTTTTTCGGTACCTAAATGGTTTCGGTTAAGGTACTAGTAATATAAAGGTATAATGGTACCGTAAAAAATACAGGTATTCTTCTTTTCTTAGCGGTATCGTAACCGTAATTCTCAACCGTTTTGGCTCAACCTTTAAACCAATGCTGTATCGTAATTTTATACCGCTACCATACCTTTATACCTTTACCGCTTTTAATCCCTGCCCCCATGTTTTGGTTGCTTTTCAGCAGCCATGTTCACGGGGAGACTAAGATGGTAGTTGTGAAATGCAGTTATTTTAAAGTACCCGAACATGATTTAATCATTAGTGTTTTTATTTACGCAGATCGAGCTTAAATATCATTATTTTCTTTATATATGGTTTTATTAAAAAAAAAAAACATATCAAACCTATTGTACATATACAAGAACATAACTAATTCAAAAAAAGCTATTGAGGAAGTCGATGCTGAGTCGACGGCGTTAGCCGGTAAAATGCTGACATTATTTCCGAGGTAGGATAACTCAAAGCATTTTGTAAAATTCCTACATCCAACCTATTAATACCAAACTTTCTCATTATCGACTCCCTCTCGACCTCGCTTCTGACACACTCCATCAGCAAATGTTGCACATCTTCAACCCTTCCACAAGTCAGGCAATTCTGCAAATTGACTTTTTTCATCAGATATGCAAACCTTGCCGACGGATAGTGGCCAGAGCGAAGTCTAAAAGCCAATTTTAATATAAATCTATTTAACCTAGAGTTTACAAACCAAGGCACACGAAGAGGCTCACACTGTATGGTTTTATACCATACGCCCTTTTCCTTACTTCGCTCATCAAAAAATTCCTTCCAAATGTGATGACAAATGGCTTTATATTTTGGTATCATTTCAGAGTGTTAAAATATCATGAAGTTGCTGCTGCTTCTTGGGTTTGACTATTTGAATTACTGGATCCCAAGCTGGTGGTACATTTCAACCATCTTCTCTATTGAAATAAGGATCTCTTTTTATTTCAATAGCCTCGCGAAGTATCCTTGGTAGGAATCGGTGCTCTTTAGCGAGTATCTATGGTTTGTCAAATCTCAGATAGTGGTTGGTCCCCTGTTTGAACTAAACTCCCAATTTGAACATGTACATATTCAAATTGTTTAAAATTAGGTAATAAAGTGTTAAATAAACAACGCGATAAAATCCGTATAAAGTAATTACATTTCAACATGGGTTTAACGTTACATCAAGTTCGTTGTTTGTGTCTAGCGCTTGGCGATCCTTAAAATGCTTGTAGAGTAATTACTATGGTCTGAGCTTTACAAAATAACTAGCTGTTACCTGCGACTTCGTCCGCGTAGATTTTAACCAAAAAAATGTTTGTCTCCGCGGAACCCTATTTTTTTTCTAAAACCAAGGTAGCCTATGTTACTCCTTATAACATCAGCTATCTGTCAGTGAAAGTCCCGTCAAAATCGGTTCAGCCGTTTCGGAGATTAGCCGGAACAAACAGACAGACAGACAAACGAAAATTTTAAAAATAGATGGTTTCGTATACGCACCTTATATACTTTCATATGCATTAGATAAAAAGCTATTATTTTGACATTAGAAACAGACACTTCAATTTTATTTATTTGTATAGAATAGATTGTATCTGTAGTTAAACCAAATTAAACATTAATTGGGTAGATTAGCGATCTCATGCAGGTATTGAGATCATAAGCATAACGTTAACCCCTATACATTAATTGCGTTTTACACAGGAAATGACAGCCTGATTGTTTAGATATCAAGGCACCCATTGTTCGATTCTGAAAGATATCATTAACAAACATTATTCCGGATTTAAAAACTATATAATCTATACTAATATTATAAAGCTGAAGAATTTGTTTGAACTCGCTAATCTCAGGAACTACTGGTTCGATTTGAAAAATTCTTTTAGTGTTGGATAGCCTATAGGCTATATAACATCACGCTACGACCCACGGGGGCGGCGCAGTAACGATAAACGCGGGTGAAACTGCGGGCACATCTAGTGTATAATATGTATGACGTATATATTTACAAAAAAAAATGTATGTATGTTTATCCATTGTCTCGTATCCATAGTACAAGCTCTGCTTAGTTTGGGCTAGATGGTGTTGTGTATATGTGATAGAATATTACAGAATATTAAATGCGAATTTGAGATTGTTTGTTTATTTCGCTTTCGCGCCTAAACCCTTCGACCGATCACTATGAGATTTCGCATAAACTTTGTCAGGTGTACAGAGAGACTTTTATTGGTTGAAAGGTACCCTCTATCCTATACATAGGGTACCTTTCATCTAGTAAAAGTATTTTGAAATTAAACTACTATATACGGATTTTATCGCGTTGTTTATTTGACACTTTATTACAAAATTTAGAAACTATTACACTACTATTACTATTAAACTTTACTAATTTTCAAGGTAATTAAATTATTGTAACTATTAAAACTATTTATACTATTACTATACTATTATACTATTTATATTTATGTTTACAAATAAACAACGCGATAAAATCCGTATATAGTAGTTTAATTTCAATGAATAACATTCGCGTAAACAGAAGACAATATTATATATAGTTCTGTTACTAACCTTTTTTTTAACGTCACGTAATGCGTTTACGCACCGTCCACGCCCGGGCTGGGCGCGCGTGTGTGGGACTCGAGCCAGAGAGGCCGGCCTCATACCCACTAAACCCCTGACGACGTTACCCAGTACCTAGTGCCGGTGCCACGGGATTCGCGCTAGCATTAACTGCGACACCGACAGGTCTTGGCCCGCCGCACTAGGCCTAACTTATATTTACGCGAGCGAAGTTGCGGGCAAAATCTAGTGATAAATTGAAAAGGTTCTTTCGAAGACGCCTTCCGCACTATGCCTAAATTCTACATCGTGGTGGATTGCACAAACATAACAAAGGATACCCAGACTTGGAACAGCCATTCGTCTGAGCGATCCGACCGTTTCGGCCATGTGACTGCTTCGACTCCTAGTCGGCTTGACGACGCTGATGCGCCTGAAGATGACTTCTTCCTTCAATCCTGGGTTCTTTAAGCGGGGCGTGAAAAAGCATCTTCTCAGGCCGTCAAAGTAGAGACCTCAACATCGCCTCGGCTACTGTGGGGCGATGCGGAGGCCACTGCTCTTAGACCACACGACTGCTTACCATCAGGTGGAGTGTGGTCATTTTGACGAGCAAAATAAAAAAAATAAAAAAAACCTTATATAGCACTCACTGATCGGTAAACGATTAGCGAGGTTAAGCAACGTTGGGTGCAATCAGTCTATAGATGGGTGACCGCTTAGTGGTTTTTCATCTGAGCGTCTCCGTGCTTCGGAGGGCACGTAAAAAGTCGGTCCCGGTTGTTGTCAAATTGACAGCAGTCGTTAAGCCATGTCAGAGGCCTGCGGGCGGCTTGAACAACTCTTGACAACAGGTTGGCCACTAACCACACGAAAAACAAGAAAGAAAAGAAAAAGAAGCCGATTTTTGCGTCAAACTCTCTGGAACAGTATGGGCACGACAGCATGTCGGATACATAATTATAATTTATGGCAACGGATGGACGGGCCTTTAATTCATCGTGCTTAGTATCGAGTTCAGCTTTACGCTGCTCCTCAAACTCGCGGGTTTGACGTCTCACATCGCGCATCATACACAAACCCGAGTGGGGATTGTCATAGCACATAACGCGTGGCGTATGCCGTGGAGACCACTTAGAATACTCTGCCATCCTTAGTGTATTATTACCACGACCGGCATCAGTTTGGCTGTGTAAACTCCTGACATTGGTGAGATCCATGAGCAGCAGTTGCCACTTACCATAGGGTGAGCAGCTAGCTCGGCTGCCACTACGGGCAATAAAAAAAGAACATTAGCGCTGCTAAATTTTTGTCGTCATTAAATTCTATATTTTAAGACTTAGTTCGAAGGTTCGAAGATTTGTTATGTCAAATCAAACGTTCTAACAAAAAAAAAACAACGGATTGCACTCCGGGAGTGCCGGCAGAAGTGAAAACTTGAATATTAACGTTGTGCATTTTTGATATTTTGGAATGGTTAGGGAATAATTTTGCACGAATTGCTTTAATTGTCAGTATAAAAGTACTATCATTTTTGTGGTAAAATACAATATTCATTTATTGCGCTATCGTACACAAACATGACAATTCTCCCTCCGTCTTACGAATTTTGGATCAGGTCACGTGTCCTGACGCGAGTTTAACATTTTTTACCCGTCACAAAAAAGTGCACAACGGCGCTAAAGAAGTTTTCACTTAAAAAATGATAAATACTTTGTACTTATTAATTCAATCGCAGTATTTACGTTCTATTTAAAGTCAGAACTTAGTTTTTATTCTGCTGCAGAACATCTCGAACATCAGAATAATTAACCTATGTGCTCTCATTAATGGCAAGTAAAAAATCTTAACGAGATAATTAGAAAAAATAACACAAAGAATCTAAAATAATATACAGCGTAGTAGCAACTCAATACTAATTAGGGGCAATTTAAAGATAATTAGCAAAGCATAGGTACCTACTTGCCATTCAAATTTAGAATATACTTTTGACAGTTTTGAGCAAAAAGCATATAGCTCTTTGCAAATTATTTTTTAACTATAAATAAAGTTGCCAATTACAATAAAAATAATGACGTGTTCAATTTTCTCATTGCTGCATTTTTTATTCTGCTTTATAGGTATTACTTGCACAATCTCGTAATGTTTGAAACACGCTTTCTAAGGTAGAAAGTGACGCGTAGAAAGCCGGTACTGGGAGCGTTCTCATTCATAGATATTTACAATAATGTAGTAAAATTACTGACAGTATATCACCAGTTCACGACATAGCATTACGCTTGCAATCCATTAAGGGGTGACTTGAAGTCTGCACGGATGGCGTAGTGGTTTAAGTGGTCGCCTCGCCACTGCCGCTGCGCTGAGTGTTGTGGGTTCGAATCCCACACGGGACCAAACTGTGTGTGATCCACAAATAGTTGTTTCGAGTCTAGGTGTTCTTTGTGTCCATTGTTTGAATGTTTGTAAAGTACCCCGCGATACAGGAATTACTTCTAGAGCGGCAGTTGTTTAAAAAAATACTAACATCCTATCTTATCTTATGTGGGGGCCAGTCAGTGCAGACCGGCGACACTTCGACCCGGTGGGATCTCTTGTATCGACACTCTCCCAATAACGACTGCCATAGATGTTCATGGCAGCCGGAACCGACGGCTTAACATGCTCTCCGAGACACGGAGCAGGCGATAATTGTCAATCAATACGCACATAATTTCGAAAAGTCATATAACTTCCGAAAGTCAGAGGTGCGTGACGTGGGTTCGAACCCGAGACCCTCTGCATTGCCATCTGTAGGTCTCCCCACTGAGCTATCGCTGCTCTACTACCATCCTAACTAATATTATAAATGCGAATGTAAGTTTGAGACTACTAGGAATTGTCAGACAGGCCAAGGAATTAAACTACTTCTTCTACTTGATCACGTTATTTATTTTAAAAAAACTACTACGAATGCATAATTTTAAAACTATTAAACTACTACTAAACTTTACTAATATTTACACTATTTAATTTATTAAAACTATTTAGATTTATTTTTACACTTTCCCCGACGTTTCGGTTGCTTTTCAGCAGCCATGGTCACTGGGAGACCATGTTAACCACCGTTTTAAAATAAACAACGCAATATAAGCTGTATAAAATAGTTTAATTCCAATGTATAACATTCGCATAAAACAAGACAGTATAGGTAAATAACCCTATGCCCAACCTAGGTTTATTGTGACCCATCAGTATAACCCGTACAAGACGTCTTCGCTCGTGCTAGGTTTATTGTGACCCATCAGTATAACCCGTACAAGACGTCTTCGCTCGTGAATCGAACCAAACTAAAAAAGAGCGGGGCGTATGATATAATGAATGAGTAACGATATCTAAATTTAATTATAACTAGCTTTTGCCCGCAGCTTCACTCGCGTTAATTTAGAATTTGACAATCGTACTCTGCTTGTAATAATATAATTCAATCATGATTCGAAAGACACGTGGCGCCATCTATTATCATAAGAATGTAATTGTTGTTTTCTTCGGGAACAGTAATTTTTTTCAGGATAAAAGGTAGCCTATGTCCGTTTCTGTACACCTGACTTACGTATACGTGTGCTCAACGCGCCTAACTTCTTTAGGCGCGTTGAGCACTTCTTGGGTGAACAAAAATCATGGAACTCCCATCATCGTCACGCTTCCACGCTTTATTTTTTTTTAGAATATTAACAATAACTCAGAAATGGTGCGTCCTACGCAAAAAATAACGAAATTTTGACCCCCTTAATGACATTACACCCTAACAGAGTATCAGGGACTAGCATCCGACCCGACCCTATATTTTTCTTTTTTTGGTTTATAAAGAAGTGTTTATGATCAAGGATTAAAGTTTTCACTTCTATCGGCAGTCCCCAAAGACTGCCCCAATTTTTTTATTTACCTTATACGACGTTCTAACCCTCTTCGAAGTTTTATGAATATGGCCGTAAGAGAACAAAAGTATTTTGTACAATTCAATATGCTGTTCTCCCAATATGTGTCGAGAATGTATCAACAATTCTTGTATTCTCAACGATCAGCCCGTACTTTCGTACGGGACGCGTAAAGCAGCAACTAACGGCCCGGTCACGACTTCGGTCTTAGGGCCTGGCCACAGTCTCTGGCGGTGTGGGGCGCGGTGCGGCGAGAGGCGCGGCGGGCGGCGTGATTTGCGGTGGTATGCCACAGCTATACTAGTAGCGACCACGGCGGCGTCAGCGGTGGACGTATTTAGCGAACGGCTAAACTATTAAAATGCCTCTATCAAAAGTGCTACGGTATTAAAAAAAATAGGTAATGAATATTTACCACTACTAACAGGAATTTGTTTTATATCGTCCCACATTTTTTTTACAACATGCCTATATTTATGATGTGGATGTTTTGACATCCATATTGCTGGTCTACTCAGTATTTCACTAATAAATAATTGTTCCATATCCATTATTTTTATAAGTTTAACGCGCGGCAGAAACAAAATTATTTATTTCAATCGTGCGATGCCTGATGCATCCACCGATGCCGCCGCGCGCGCCGCGCCGCTCTGAGCTGTGGCCGCCTCGATACTTGCTAGTACATTTGTTTCACTCGCACGCCGCTCTTGGCTGTGGCCAGGGGGTTAGCAGCGAGCGGCGCGGCGAGCGGGGCGGCGGAGCGTTGTGCGCGCCACGTACCCTGAGTAGCGGTTAGCGGCAGCGGCCCTCCTACACCGCTGTCCGCGCCGCTCTTTGTCGCGGCGCTGTAGCGATTCGCTCGGAGAAAACCGCGCGCGTTTTCGCTATGAGCGGCGTCTCGTGGCGTGCTTCAAACATTTTAATACATTTGATCTTACAGCTCGCCGCCCTCGCTAAGCTGCCGCTCACAGCGGCGAGGTCGTGAACGGGCCATAAGAGCAATGAAGCTTGCGTTGATATGAAGTACCGCTAACCGCAGTACGTGTGTTTACGGTACGCGAATACGTAACAGTTACGATACGATTACGCGGCAGCCGAAGTTACGGTACATATTATACATACTTGTAGTAGGGCCGACCAGCGGCGGAATTTTAGCAAAAGTAATAGAAGGTATATTGCTTGGCATCAGTGGTGAATGCGACTGTTGTACATGGTGTGTTGGGTTGGAATCCCGGGTTGGCCCAAGAAAAATTTATAAGTAAAGTTTAACAGTAGTAGTTCAATCATGTAATAATATTGGTTTTTAAAATAAACAACTTGTCAAAAACCGTCTAAAGTACATAGTTTAATTTCAAAACGTTATTGGATTTTCTGACATGAGTGACAAAGTTGATTGTGATCATAATCTGTGCCTTGCATTAGAAATGCATTGTGTATCGGGTTCGATTGCCAGCTTGGACGAAGCGTGATTGATTTCAGAAAAACCTTATAGGCCGCACATTGTTCTTAAATTAGAGGAAGACCCATGAAAACGTGGACATGACGGCATGCAATGCTTCTGAAAATTCAAAAGATGACATCAAGGACAGGGCGAATTGGAATGAGAAAATAAAGTCGAGAGAGAGAGCAGCACGGAGTTGAAAATGTGTCTAGTAGATGGTAATTTTCCGTCATAAGGAAAAAGCCTATTCGGAAAAAAAAAAATTTTTTTTTAATAATCTGCCATATGCGTCGTTTGTTACTAATTCCAAATTTAGAGTAGTAGAGCCTCGCTGATTTCAGCATAAATGGGCCGGCTCGACCGGGGAAGGACTACCCTTTTACAGAATTTCGACGTGAAATAGCAGTATTCCTACTGTTATGTTTCGTTCGGTGAGTGAAAGTGCCGGAGACCCAATCACCCTCTTTCCCCCTTCCTACTCCTCCTTCCCCTCCCTTTCCTAAAGAGTTGGCAACGCGCAAGTGATGACTCTGGTGTTGCTGGCGTCCATAGGCTACGGTGACCACTTACCATCAGGTGGGCCGTATGGTTGTTTGCCAACATAGTCGTATAAAAAAAAATTTTTAAATGTAAAAATCTTAAATAAATTTTGAAATTAAATCTTACATAGGTATGTTTTGTGCCTTATGACGGCAGTAATAGGCTCACCCCCTATTATGGTAGTCTCCTCTGCTCACCCTGTCATATATGTATGTATAATGAAGGGTATACATGCACGTTACGTACATATATAATGAATATACCTGTGCTTAACATTCCAAAGCATTGTGTCAAAGGTGCGCCAACTATTTTTTACGTAGCCGTTTTCCCACGAGTTTCAACGCGACACTTCAATTGCATTTGAACTTTAATATGCTACGATTACATTGTGCCTACTTCCTTTTATAATGGAAATATAATGTGGCGTTCGGTGCGGAGTTCTTCTATGGTTATGATATTACCTTTTTATAGCTTTTATTTGGGTTAACTTCCTTTAGCCTACCCAAGTTCAGCGGTGGTGATCATGGAAATCTTCGAGTTTTGACACTTTTAAAGTTCCGGGCAAAGGCTCCACCTTCAAACTTTATAACAATGCATAATATTTCTAGCTTACCTAATAACTGACTGCACGGATGGCGCAGCGGTCGCCTTGCTACTGCCACTGCGACAAGTATTGTGGGTTCGAATCCCACACGGGACAAAAATTTGTGTGACTCGTAAATGGTTGTTTCGAATCTGCGTGTTTTTCGTGAGCGTTTTTCAAATGTTGCTAAAGTCTCCACACAGGAATAAGTCCTGGTTGTCCGAGAGATGTCTTTTTAAACACATACACCAAGACAAACATCAGGCTACCCGGTGAGACTACTAGAATTATAGGTGTTTAACTCCAATCTAGCTACATTTTGGGAGAATAGTAATAGGCATATTAAATATTACAATTTTCTTTTTGTCTTAGACTATAGTGTACCATTGTTGGGCTAAGATCTCTCCTACGTTTCTCCAACGGTCCCTATTTAAAGCTTCGATCTAGAGATCATCGTGCCAGCGTTCTCTCGGCCTACTCCGACAACGACGTCTGTTCGGTGTCCACCCAATTGTTATAAATGACCACTTCCACTGATATAAAACTTCAAACTCTAATTTCTATTAATAAGAATAACATTTTAACATAATTTTGGTTTTTTGTTCTGAGAATAACTTGAATTAGATTCGAATTTTATACAAGTTATTCTGATTCTGGGTACCAGTCCGAACCGTTACTTATTACCGGTACTTATTTAATAAGCCAGCTTTTAGACAATTAATAAATTTTATCAATTATGTCTAAATTACGTTCTATTACTAAAGTTGTCGGCTTCGATCGCGTAGTGGTCCGTGTAACCGACTGCCACGCCTGAGGTCGCGGGTTCGATTCCCGCACAAGTCAAACATTTGTGTGCATGAACATGGATGTTTGTCTTGGTCTGGGTGTTTCTATGTATAATATGTACGTATTTACAAAAAAAACATATATATATACATATATATGTACGTTTATCTATTGTCTAGTACCCATGCGATAGTACAAGCTCTGCTTAGTTTGGGCTAGATGGCGTTGTGTGTATGTGGTGATAGAATATTATATTATAGAATATTAGGTAAAATTGCGAATGGTAATTTGTTTTTTACGCTTTCACGCCTTAACTACTCGACCGATCATCATGAAATTTCGCATACAAGCTGTCAGGAGAACAGAAAAGGACACCGGAGTACCCTTTATTCAGAAAAAAATACTGGTACTTATCTAACCTAAGCTACATTTAAGCGAGTCTAGTAATATATTACAGGAAAACTCAATAGTTTAGCCACACTCGAGAATCAAACACATCTCACGATTGCAGGTAAACTTAAGCGCTTTAAGCTACGGAACCAAGAATACAATTTAGAAATCGTCCTTTTCATCTATGGCTGCTCAAAGTTGTAATTAGCGGTAGTGAGATTGCGGTTATAATCTGCTGACGGCAGAACTCACAGGCTAATAACTATTCCACACAACCTTTGACTTGTAATGTACGTTTATGTCGCGAGCGAAGAGAAAGCTTGACGTTTCGCGAAACAATTCTAGGGACTAATGAAAACAATCTTGGTACTCAAGTGGAAGAATCATTGCATGTACTAGGTACACGGGACTACGGGAGGCCCAATCATCCACTTACCCCCTTCCCGCTCCTTCTCCTTCCCACTGCCTTTCCTAAACGTTCGGCAACGCGCTAGTTATGCCTCTGGTGTTGCAGACGTCCATAGGCTACGGTGACCACTTACTATCAGGTGGGCCGTATGCTAGTTTGCCACTTAAGTTGAATAAAAATAAAAACGCAGCTCGGCTCAGTGGCAAGGCGACCACGGAAGCCACTACGTCATCCGTGCAGTCAATTGCCGTCCCATCGGATCATGAGAGTTATGTAACAGAGAGTGCACCTGTGTACATATATATCTCCTGCGCAGATGACCAGCCTCCGTTAAGATTGGCCGCCGTGATCGAAATTCGGTCTGAAAGACCGTTTTACTTATCCTCAATGGAATAGTTTAGTTTCAAAATCCTCTAAAATATTTTCCACAATATAATGATAAATCTCAAAAAACCATTTAAGACATAAATGGACTATTTTAGCGGTACTGCTACTTTTGTGAGTTGATTTAATAGAATTTGAGTGGGTTTTGTTGAAAACTATCAGTGCTATGCGATAGAAGCAACGAAGGAGCTTCATATTCAATCGGAACATTATTTTTGTTCTGATATCGTTTTGGTGGGTTATGAAACTACACTCCTCAATTCTCAGTTTACACATACGTACATAACAGATGGATGGCGTAGTACAGTTTTCCCGACCCAGGAATCGAACTCACTTGATACCCATTCATGGAAGTGTGCGCGCTTTCACTCTCAAAACACGCAAACCTATATACTACATGTCTGTATCCTTAACCGATTACGCAAAAAGGAGATTATTTAACAAGGCCGCCATATTTCAAGTCATCAGTTTCCTTTGTTTAATATAAAATTAATTATAGAAGTCATTATATACTAGCAGACTGGTTTAATTACCATAATTGAGGAAAACGGTACTGATAAGCGTTTATACATAGATACCTACAATACAGCCTACCTGACCTTATGACCCAGGGGTATAATAAGCGTTATAAATTTACGAATGAAGCCAGAGAAGTGTGTCAGGATCGTAGCAAATGGAAATCCGTAGACTCTGCCTACCCCTCTGGGAAACAGGCGTGAATCTATGTATGTATGTATAGATTTACCTTTTTTTTAAATACAGTTCCTGTGCATGGCAAAATCCCTGTGACATAACGTGATTCCCATTTTATACTAGAACTAGATGTTCCCGCGGTTTCATCCGCGTTTATCGTTACTGCGCCGCCCCCGTGGACCGTAGCGTGATGTTATATAGCCTATAGCTTTCCTCGATAAATAGGCTATCCAACACTAAAAGAATTTTTCAAATCGAACCAGTAGTTTCTGAGATTAGCGCGTTCCAACAAACAAACAAATTCTTCAGCTTTATAATATTAGTATAGATTTGCCCGCGATTTCACTCGCGTAAATGTAGCTTAGATTAGATTAGTACCTAACACTACTTTTTCATGGGGTACCCTATATCTTTTTCTATTCACGTGACAACTTGTATGCGAAATTTCATAATGATCGGTTGAGTACTTAAGGCGTGTAAACAAACAAACAACCACACATACGCATACATATAATTAGTTAGGAAGTTAGAAATAAGATTACGGCTAGCTGTTCTCCAAGCTTAAACCCACTTTTATGATTACTGCTTAACTCTCATGGCTCTTAGCGCGATATAATCTATATATATAGAGGAAGATGTCCTAACTGACTGACTTAGAGACAACGCACAGCCTAAACCGCTGGTCGTAGGAACTTGAAATTTGGAGAGCATGTGTGTTTTAATTTGTAGGGGTGTACTAAGAAAGGATTTTTTGAAATTCCACCCGTAAGGGGGTGAAATAGGGGGAAAAGTTTGTAACGAAATTTTCTCATTTCTGGTCTTAGCAGTATGAAAATTGGTACATAAGTTTTCGATTATAATTGAAAAATATCTGTGTAGGTGAAATGGATAAAACTCTCCCCTAAAGGGGCGGTAGGGGGGATAAAGTTTGTATGAAAATTTTCTCACTTCTGAACGAGTACGACCCGAATTGATTGTCAAATTGTACCAAAGCCGCGAGCAAAAGCTAGTTATGTATATAGCTGTAAACTTTTTTAAGAATTGGGTTATAAAATGTAAATATCTCAAATTCAACTGGTTGTTCCCGAGAAAAGCGTGTTCGAACAAAATAACAAACATATTCTTTAAGTTTTCAGCTTTATTATATTACTAGCTTTTGCCCGCGGCTTCGCTCGCGTTAACTTAGAATTTGACAATCAATTCGGGTTGTACTCTTCTTGTATAATAATATAATTCAATCATGATTCGAAAGACACGTGGCGCCATCTATTATCATAAGAATGTTATTATTGTTTTCCTCGGGAACAGTAATTTTTTTCGGGATGAAAGGTAGCCTATGTCCGTTTCTGTACACCGTATATGCCAAATTTCAGGATGATAAGTTCAGTGGTTTAGGCGTGAAAAGATAACAAACAAACTAATTTTCGCTTTTATAATATTAGTTAAGATAACAAATTCATATTCAAATCTTTAATTCTTTCACAATGTTGTGTATATTGAATACGGCTGTTCATTACTGTTCCCAAAATTGGACAAAAATGCCGATCATTAAGTTGTATAATGACAAAAGATACTCGAATTTCGTAATTGCGAAACAAGTCATACCGGCTCATTGGAAATAAAACCGGCCAATGTAATCACTCTTAAAATGGTAAGCATTATTACCGATAATGATATTTTACATAAAAGAAAAAGCAAAATATATGCTATTAAAGCTCGCAAAGTATAGACTCAAAAACGGACCAACTGAAGTTAATAGTTACTATGCAACTGTACCACAAGTTTTAGAAGTCCCATATACATATATGCGACATATTATATGAGTCTCGTTTTAATAGTTTTCGATTAATCTTACCAAGTAATTCGCCTAATTTTGTAGCCCCATGACAGTTGCAACACCCCGGACTAATATCGCTGTTGGCACTCCGAGGGAATACGTGGAAAAGGTGCTGTAAACGCTCTACTTTATCAACTAATGCACACGCGATACCGATATTAGTCGAATTCTATTTGTTTTTTTAATAGTAAATAGGCTTGTGTTTAACCACAATGTCACCAGAGCCATTTTAGTTCTAAGCTAATAGTTTTATATTTGTCAAATGGGAACTGACTTTCAATTTATGTTCATACTAGCTTTTGCCCGCGGTTTCGCTCGCGTTAATTTAGAATGACAATCAGTTCGGGTTGTACTCTGCTTGTAATAATATAATTCAAATCATGATTCGAAAGAAACGTGGCGCCATCTGTTATCATAAGAACGTTTAAGTTGTTTTCCTCGGGAACAGTAATTTTTTCGGGATGAAAGCTAGCCTATGTCCGTTTCTGTACACCTGACAAGGTATATGCAAAATTTCAGGATGATCGGTTCAGTGGTTTAGGCGTGAAAAGGTAACAAACAAACTCATTTTCGCTTTTATAATATTAGTTAGGAAGTTAGGATTAGGATTTGTTACGCACTAGGAATAATTCATGTGTCGCTGGGGTCTATACAAATATTCAAACAAGAGCCGCAAAGAACACCCAGACTTGGATCAACCTTTCATGGATTCGAAAATTAGGGTGATACATCAAACCCACAACACCAGCGCCTGTGGCGAAGCGACCATTTAAACCATCACGCAATCCGTGGAGTCCAAAAGTAGAATTCGTAAAAGCAGACCACGTAAAAGTGGCACCACTTATTTTTAACGCGATACCTGAAGATATAATAAAATCACCGTACTTACAATAAATTTTGCCCTGCACTAAAAAAATGGCTGATTGAAGAAAGGTTTTATTCTGTGAATGAATTTCTAAAAAAATTTGCCTCCCGATCTTATCATTTTAGAAATACATTATGTTAAGTAACAACTATTAAATTGTGTAAATCAAACCCAGAATTCTATAAATTGTAGTCGTTCAATATTTGCATGCTATTGTAATATGGCGAAATGTGTTCTGTGGTCTTTGTTATTTTTGTCATCTTTGTATCCACCACATTTTATGCAAATAAATTTATTATTATTAGAATCCATATCTGAGCTAGAATAGACACAGTTTCAGTGGATCAGGTGGTTGACCCAGACAATAATATAATTATCCCGACTACACACATTGTGCAGCAGTTTAAGTAGTGACCTTGGCACTGCCAATGACCTGATTTGTCCTCATTAA
Source organism: Catocala sponsa (assembly GCA_963564715.1). Classification (NCBI taxonomy): domain Eukaryota; kingdom Metazoa; phylum Arthropoda; class Insecta; order Lepidoptera; family Erebidae; genus Catocala; species Catocala sponsa. Next base: position 22,785,224 of record OY751343.1, on the reverse strand, counting down.
TAGTCGATTTTAACAATAGATTGCTTTAAGTATTGCTATTATATACATGGTGATTTTGAAATCGTTTAATTCCTTTTAACCTCGCATTTTACTGGTGGTAAGAATAGAAAAACTGTGACCATATTTTTTATACTAGAATTATTTTTCCGAAAAATTAATGAGCCGTTTTTTTTTCGTGAAATAGTTTCAGATAGTCATATGTTAACCACCCGAGGCAGTTTAAATTGATTACTAATTTAAAAAAAATTACATATTAATAATTAATGTCGTAAATAATAAGGGGCGGTCCTTTTTATTGCTTCTTACTATTTACGACATCAGATATTGTTTTGTTATTTCTTTTTAATTAGAAAAATATTATAATATTGTGTCGGGTGGTTAAGATATGACTATCTGAAACTATTTTACGAAAAAAAACTGTACATTAATTTATCCAAAAACAACATTCTAATAAAAAAAATATGGTCAGGTTTATTCTATATCACCAGTAGAATGCGTGGTTAAAAGGAATTACACTATTTCAAAACCATTGTGTATAAACAATCAATAATTAGTACATTGAAATTACGATTGCCTCAGTGGCGTAATGATTGCGAATGATGTGCATGTGGTTTCAGTTCGAATCACAAGTCAAGCTAATGGTCACTAGGTTTTTCTGTCAAGAAATTCGAAGGAGCATCAAACAAGAAACAAGAAGCTCGTTCTCGGCGAATGTGAATCCTGAACCACTGCCATCTCATTTAGCATTAAGTGAATCTACATAAATATGTATACCAAATTACGATACATAATTCGAATACATACGAATCACTTGACTAATCGAATGCTTAATCGAACATCCTAACTGATATTATAAGTGCGAATGTGAGTTTGTTTGTTTGTTACGCTTTCGCGCCTTAACTACTCGACCGATCGTCATGAAATTTCGCGTACACATTGTCAGGGGTACAGAAACTACCTTTCATCCAGAAAAACATACTGTTCCCAAACGAGCGAAGCCACGGGTAATAGCTATATATACTAATATTATAAAGCTGATGAGTTTTGTTTGATCGCGCTAATATCAGGAACTACTGGTTCGATTTGAAAAATTATTTTAGTGTTGGATAGCCTATTTATCAAGGAAGGCTATAAACTATATAACATCACGCTACGACCCACGGGGGCGGCGCAGTAACGATAAACGCGGGTGAAACCGCGAGAAGATCTAGTTCACTAATAAAAATGCTTTGAATAAAGACAATTTCTAAATATTAAACCTAAGTACCAAGAACATGCTAAGCAACAAGCTGCAATCTCTGCATAATTACAATCCACAACTGTAGTCAAGATAATTATATACTTGAATATTCCTAGCGCGTATGTGATATATGGCTATATAGCCGTTAAGTATATAACTGTGTCACCAACACTAGATATTTACATTTACACATAATTATTATCTCGTTACGCAAGAACATTTAAATTAGATGTTTGTTCCGCATTTGCCCCTACATTACGTCCCACATTCCAAAATGTTCCTCATACGCTCCTCTTTTTAAATTATTCCTTTTTCGTCCTACATTTTTGAGCATATGGTTAGTAAAACAAAACATGGTTAAAATTTATTTTAAATCTTTTCGTTGTCGGGCTTGTGATGTCATGCAATCGTAAGGCCAAACTTTCGACGAGAGATCAACGAGGTATTTTAAATTATTTTTCAATTGACGGTACAACAAAAGCCTCCATACAAAAAACAGGGACAGAAAAGGAACATAATTTGGGACTAAATAGGAATTAAATTAAGAAATTAATATTTATCTAAATTTAGGGGCATATAAGGAGCAATTTTTGGGACGTATGCGTAATTTTACGTTTGGGACGAAACATTAGGGTCGAATGTGGAACAAACCAAATTAGACTACTATATTTACTGTTTCCACTTTAATTTAGTAACCACCGGTTTCTGCTTGCAGCTTTGTTGCCGTGAATCTTACAGTAATTGGAACGTTATTACCAACTTTCACGCCGAATCATTCGATTTGTCCTTCGATTCGACTAAAGGGCGAGTATTACTTCGAAACGGTATATAATATTCTTAGCTATGATTCAAGAATCTGTTTGCGAAATATTGTATGCGACTTTAATGCACAAGGGTCTAGATTTCAAATCCCAGGTTGGACCAACAAACTATTACTGTATTTTTCTGATAACAAACTCTTATTAGCAGCTACTGCCTCCGTGGCTCAGCGGTAGTGAATGCGACTGCTGTGCATGGGGTCTCGGGTTCGAAACCCGGGTCGGGCCAACAAAAAGTTATTAGGTTTTTCTGTTAAGAAAGCTCAATAGCAGCCCGGAGTTAGGAAGTTGGCGATGTTAGACGCCCCCGTGCCTCGGAAAGCACGTAAAGCCGTTGGTTCTCCGCCTGATCTCTCTCCGGTCGTGTCGGATTACCGTCCCATCGGATCATGAGAGTTAGGGAACAGAGAATGCACTTGTATTTGCGTACACACTTGTGCACTATAATATCTCCTGCGCAGTTGGCCAGTCTCCGTTAAGACCGGCCGCCGTGACCGAAATTCGGTCTGGAGGACATTATTATTATTAGCAGCTCAGAGTTAGAGGAAGTTGGCAGTGATAGCCACCTATGTGCCTCGAAAATCATGTGTTTCTTTTATTTTTTTATTGAGTTAAATGTATGTATGTTACTGCCTACCTTACTACCAGCGTTGTGGATATACTGCAACATTGCTGACGCAGGACCTTATTTGTTCCTAAACATGGTTGTGTCTCCTGTAACCTTGTAAGCGTGGAACAAATAAAATTATTTTCTTTCTTTCTTTCTTTTTTTTCTAAAGCCGATAGTTTAGCTGATCCCTCTCCGGCCGTGTCGGATTGTCGTCGAATCGAATTATGAGAGTTACGGAACAGAGTGCAGTCTGATAAAATCAAAATTTGATAAACGGTTTTTCTTTCTTTCTTCTTTCTTTCTTTATATCCTGTTACTTGAACAGTATAAGAACATGGTTACCCTCACTTAGTAGTTGTTTTTGTGTCAGGGTGTTTTAAATCTTTTAGTTTAACTTATATGATTGGCAACGTACAATATATCTATACTAATATTGTAAAGCTGAAGAGTTTGCTTGTTTCTTTGTTTGAACGCACTAATCTCAGTAACTACTGGTTCGAATTGACAAATTATTTTTGTGTTGGATAGCCTATTTATCGAGGAAGGCTATAGGCTATATAACATCACGCTACGACCCACGTGGGCGGTGCAGTAACCATAAACGCGGGTAAAACCGCGTGCACAGCTAGTAATATTATAAAGAGGAAAGATTTGATTTTTATGTGTTTGTAAGGATTTAAATCAAAAACTACACAACCGATTTAAAAAAATCTTTTACCAGTAGGAAGCTACATTATTACCGAGTAACATAGACTATATTTTTTTTTTTTAAAGTACTGCTACTAACAAACCTTACCTAGTTTTACGCGAGCGAAGCCGTGGACAAGAGCTAGTCGAATATAAACTTAAACTAGTAGCCCTTTAACATGAGACGGGAAGGAAGCCTATTATTATTTTCTTATAAATAATAAGTGCGAATGGGCCCATCGAAGATTCTGTGGGACACATAATGGCGTCATTGTGTGGTCCCCACAAACGTAGGGGACCGAATCCAGGTGGACGCACCTGGTGATTTATTATTTAATAGCTGTCCCCCACTTTATATTTATAACAATATATCTATACTTATATTATAAAGCTGAAGAGTTTGTTTGTTTGTTGGAACGCGCTTATCTCAGGAACTACTAGTTCGAATTGAAAAATTGTTTTAGTGTTGGGTAGCCCATTTATCGAGGAAGGCTATAGGCTATATAACATCACGCTACAATCAAGAGGAGCGGTGCAGCAATGAAAAATGTTGCGGAAACAGAGAAAATTCTCATATATGAAGCAGACGAAGTTGCGCTTGACAGTTAGTTTCTTGATAAAGAAGCTTTCTAATAGTGAAATAATGATTACTATCAGTTCAGTAGTAGCAGAGTATGTGAGTATGTAATCAATTAAATCGCCATTTTTAGTTATGGTACCCATAACTGGACTGCATGGATGGCTTAATGGTTTTAGTGGTCGCCTCGCCACTGCCACTGCGTCGAGTGTTGTGGGTTCGAGTCCCACACGGGACACAACTGTGTGTGATCCACAAATAGTTGTTCCAAGTCTGGGTGTTCTTTGTGTCCGTTGTTTGAATGTTTGTGAAGAACCTCGCGACATTTCACACAAGATTTCTTCCCAGGGCGAAAGTTGTCTTTAAAAAAAAACTATAGGTACCTACATAAATAAGCCATATTGAGGCATAAGCCGCAAACCAACAGTAATCCAGAGAGGTAACCTCATTTTCATTACATATTCGGTTCGATGCCCGCACAAGTCAAACATTTTGTGCGCATGAACATGGATGTTTGTCTTGGTCTGGATGTTTCTATGTATAATATGTATGTATTTACAATAAAAAAGAATATATGTATGTTTATCCATTGTCTAATACCCATAGTACAAGCTCTGCTTAGTTTGAGCTAGATGGTGTTGTGTGTATGTGGTAGAATATTATTATTATATTATTATATGTACCTACTTTTCTGTTTCTTTGTGTACTGTAAAAAATTCGTGTAATAATGTGGACTTACTTATCTTTTGAAAATAAATAAATACTTACTTACTTACATATCCTTACTTAATATTATAAATTTGAAAGTAACTCTGTCTGTCTATCTGTCTGTCTGTCTGTTACCTTTTCACGGCTAAACCACTCAATCGATTTAGATGAAATTTGGTACCGATATAGTTTAAAACCTGGGGAAGGACATAGGCTACTTTTTATTGATGTAGGTACCACGCGGGCGGAGCCGCGCGCAAAAGCTAGTAATATTATAAAATCGAAAGTAACTCTGTCTGTCTATCTGTCTGTCTGTCTGTTACCTTTTCACGGCTAAACCACTCAACCGATTTAAATGAAATTTGATACAGATATAGTTTAAAACCTGGGGAAGGATATAGGCTACTTTATATTCATGTAGGCACCACGCGGGTGGAACCGCGCGCAAAAGCTAGTTCTTGATAAATATATAATGACGCTTGTATACATAATAAGATGAAGGATAATTTAATGGTGTAATATGCGCTAGTAATATGCAGTTGTGGCTTAATTATACATCCATCTATACAAGTCTATGTATTTTTATACTTATTATATACTATATATGAGCTCACGACTTCGTTTGCAATTATTATTGGTATATCTATGGTTATATTATTGGCCCACATACCGATACAAATCTACACCCATATTATAAACGGGAACGAATCCTAATCCTAAGTTATATTGTAAATAAAAAGTTTGTTTGTTTGTTTGTTACGCTTTCACGCCTTAACTACTCGAACAATTTCATGAAATTTCGCATAATTGTCGGCCTCGATGGTGTAGTGGTTAGTGTAACCGACTGCCACGCCTGTGGTCGCGGGTTCGATTCCCGCACAAGTCAAACATTGACACAAATGTTTGAATTGTGCGGGAATCGAACTTGCGACCTCAAGCGTGGCAGTCGGTTACACTAACCACTACGCCATCGAGGCCGAAATAAAAATAGCAAACAATTAATTTGAGATATATCCTAAAACATAATAATACTTGAATTACTATTTGATTGATATCACAGTACTTGTATTACTATTGCATTACTATAAACATGTAGGTAAGACAAGTAAATTCTGCAGACATCATATACCTATACACGCACCACATAACTTATATGAACAAAATCGTATTACATAACCTAAACAATGGAATTCGAGAAATCAGTAGGTATCTCATACAAAATTACACACGTAATCTTACGTCTTAAATAAACTAATATTACCGACATTCAGTGAAAGTGTGTAATTATTTGAATAAGGTACGACGCAACATCAAACTTCAAGTCCATTCATAGAAAAATCAACTTCATGTAACACAGGATATAGGATATTAGTACTTCCGAAACAAGTATAAGGCCCATATTCCTTTGGACTACTTTGGCGGGATTGACTTCTCATATAAATCGTAAAGGTAGGCATAAAAATGCAATTGATAGAAGTCAATAGTTCAATTAGGTAAGGTACTATACCTTATACCTCAAACTTCAAGTCCATTCATAGAAAAATCAACTTCATGCATCACAGGATATAGGATATTAGTACTTCCGAAACAAGCATAAGGCCTATATTCCTTTGGACTACGTTGGCGGGATTGACCTCTCATATATCGTAAAGGTAAAATTGCATTTGATAGAAGTCAATAGTTCAATTAAGTAGGTACTTATTGAGCACGTTGCCAGCTATCTACAAAGCCGAACCGACTCCTCAACAGATAGCATAACGGTACACAAGCATACTTTTATCATACAATTTCTACAAATCTAACTGGACAACATTTTTGCTATGTCAACAAAACTGAAAAATGTCGATGCCGGTTAAAAAACCACACTTCTAAATTATGTAATGGTTTCCCATGAAAAAATACAGTGAATTAAATTTATTAAATAATTTAAATACTTACTTTTATAAATCCTTATTATGATAAGATAACAAAAACACGAGCGCGGCAAAAAGTTAGGTTCACAATGATTGTTATCGGAGCACAGCGCACGTGTTTGCTCACTGACACACTAAACGACACTGGCCACTTCGCTCCACACCTCCAACCTCGTTAAACAGCCGGAATAAAAAGTTAACTTTCTAAATTCGAATTTGCGAATCCACTGCGCGAACAGGTGGGGCACTGTTCCACCGACCCAGTGATCACTATCTATTATAGTACGTCAGACCATCGCGTGTACTACGCCTGCGACCATGAGAAAGGGGTTTTATTGTCTATAGTACCTACAATAGAGGTCGTAAGTTCATGTTTTTCTTTCATCACACATGCAACCTTGATTGTCTAATTTGTCTATGCTGTTTGTCAAGTGCAATCGAAAATAAAAGATGGTAGATGTCCTAATTAACCTGTCAATTGTTGAAATGCCTGACCTATTGTGTCTGACCGCCAGTGTGCCGTTGCGACTCAATAAGTTAATACTGCCGTCATAAGGAAAAATGACGTATCTATTTTTGGTCTTTAAATTGTTTTTTACGTATTTGGAATCAGTAAAAAAATACTATTTTCCATATGACGGCAGAATAGCTATGATAAGTTATTTGTATAATTTCAAATTATCACACAATTAATTATCTGGGAAACAGGCGTGAATCTATGTATGTATTATTAAATTAAAATGTCAAAACTAAATTATTGTTAAAAGTTTTTGTTCTATATTTGTACGCCTCAGAGGCTAAACATGACTGTCATTGACATTTAATTTAACAACTTGCATGCAAATACTCTTGCTTGTATACTCATGTTATAACAAATAAAATTATCTTTATCTGTAATTATATATTGTGTTATTAGAAGTATAATTACTTCCCTCTTTGTCTTTATTTGGTTTCTTTCACCAAGACGAGAATATATTTTAATTATTTGTATATGACAAATCGCGGGAATAACACATTACAAACATAATATAACTGCATAAATATTCAATATAAACGAGTTAAGATTTCTCGATTCTTAGCGACATGTTCGAACCTCATTTGATTCCCAGTTCTTGCAGATGGTACCAAAATGTACAGATTTATTAAAAAGGTGAAATTTAATAAACATAAACCAATTGAATTTGCTAAAATAGTCACGGTAGCTACATTCTAAAATCTCTTTTTAACCGACATCAGAAACAAGGAGGAAATTCTCAATACGGTTGGTTTTAAGTGTGTGTTACGTCATAACTTCGTCACATTTTCAAGGTTTTGTGTTCTTCGTAGCTTAGCAAAACTAAAAAGATAGTATTTCTTTCTTTCCTTTTAGTTTTTTTTTTTTTTGCTCGTCAAAATTACGACACTCATAGCAGCCAAGGCGATGTTGGCGATGTAGTTATTTTGAAGTCGACTTATGTGTTTTATTAAAAAGTTGATATAATATTGCTGAACAGTTTTAGTTACGTTATCATTCTTAAATATGACAACTCCTCACTGTACACGATTTATGTACAGTCAGTGACAAAAATGCATACCTATATTAAACATTTGCTAAATTTAGAATTGTTCTAACATAGTCAAAAAAAAAAGAGCAGCGATAGCTCAGTTGGGAGACCAATAGACCGCTATTCAGAGGGTTTCGGGTTCGAACCCACGTCGCGCACCTCTGATTTTCGTAAGTTATATGACTTTTCAAAATTATGTGCATATTGATTGACAATTATCGCCTGCTCCGTGCCTCGGAAAGCACGTTAAGCCGGCTTAACGGAGAGCACCTCCGTTAAGCCGTTGGTCCCGGCTGCCATGAAATCTATGGCAGTCGTTATTGGGAGAGTGACGACACAAAAGATCCCACTGGGTCGAAATGTCGCCAGTCTGCACTGACTGGCCCCCCACATATGATAAGATAAAACGTAGTCAAAAAACAATTCATTTAAAGATAATTCAAAACTCAAAGGCCCAATAATTATAATACGAAAATTACCTACGATGATTTAGAACACTAAAATTATCGCAGAACATGCATGGGAGTGATTCAGAAAGAAACCCCTTGACATCCGTTTGACACAATTTTTCGGACAACATGTTTGGTCTTTTGTTGTCAATATCCGATGCAGCAAAACCATTGTATATTACAAGTTCAATGTTTCCGCAGTAACTCATGTTTTATAAAAATGTTGAGGTCACGATGCTGTTGACATACCTATATCTGTGTCTCTGTGTGTGTTGATAAATACCCTTAAACAAAACTAGCTATGAAAAAAAGTCTTCGAATATTATATAATGTTTAACTATTTATGTCGACGAGTGTTCCATTCACCGTTGTTTTCGCAGTTTGTATAGAAGTCGTCGGTCGCTAATGGATGCACTAATGATTGCCACCGCTACTCGTCATGATCGCTTCGGACTACGCCATCATGGCACACGATCTATAACAGTAACGGATTAAAAAAGAGTAACAATTTTAAAAAAATAGCTCACTGGGAGACTGTTGAACTGCCACGCAGAGGTCTCGAGTTCGAACCCAAGGCGCGCATCTCTGTTTTTTCGAAGTTATGTGCGTATTAAATAGTTAATTATCACTCGCTCTAAGGGTGAGGAAAATCATCGTGAGGAAACCTGCATGTCTGAGAATTCTCCATAATGATATCGAAGATAAGTCTGCCAACCCGCACTGGGCCAGCGTAGTGGACTATGACCTCACCCTTCTCAGGTTTAATACAGGGCTGCTTTTGTACCAGTTGCCATGTCCTTAGCGCCCAGCTTATATATAGCCAGTAAATTTAACTAAATTTAAAAAAAAATGAGAAATAATTAATTATGAGAAGGCAGTGAATAATACTGCAAATCATCGCTAGGTATAACATCATTAATAATAATAATATTCTATCACATACACACAACACCATCTATCCCAAACTAAGCAGAGTTTGTACTATGGGTACTAGACAATGGATAAACATACATATATACTTTTTTTTTGTAAATACATACATATTATACATAGAAACACCCAGACCAAGACAAATTATCCATGTTCATGCACACAAATGTTTGACTTGTGCGGGAATCGAACCCGCGACCTCATGCGTGGCAGTCGGTTACACTAACCACTACGCCATCGAGGCCGACAATTTCTGAAATAATATAATTTTGGATTAATCACAACGCAATTAAATAAAGAAAACAAACTAGCTATTATAAACGAAGTTTTTTGTTGTATAAATACATGTCAGGCGGGATGGTCACACACGCATGGTGGTATTTGTCGCATAAAACAAAAAATTTAACAAAGAAAAACCGACTTCATTATAGAATATTCTAAAACAATAAATGCACTAAAAAGTTAAAAAATAATTGCGTATTCTTGTGAATAATTAAATTATCGTTTTTTTTAAGTCGGTTGAAAACCAACTTAAACGGTTTAAAGTTTGATAAAAAAAAATAATATGTTGTCGTAAACTCATGCAAGGATTCATCTATTTAGCCTACAGGTCAGCCGCCAGTCCTATCTAGTACTATAAATGCGAATGTGAATTTGTTTGCTTGTTTGTTACGCTCACACACCTTAACTACTCGACTGATAATCATGAAAGTTTGCATATACTGTCAGCAACACAAAAAAGGACATACTTTTTCTGGATGAAAAGTATTTCAACCAGGAAAAATACTGATCTCGAGGGATAAAAATTGACATAACCTGCATTTAATATACTTTTATATCTAGTAGGTACATAAAGCAGGTCCGAGCAGACCTAAATGGAGATGGCGAGATGACTTGGACGTCTTCGAAAGGGACTGGCAAGGAGTGTTTTCGGATAGAGTGGTTTGGAAGTCCAAGGGAGAGGCTTTTGTCTAGCAGTGGGACATAACAAAATGCTAAGGAAAAAAAATGCCTCATTCAGGGAGGGACCAAAACTGCTGAAAATCGATTAATGCCGATGCTTGCGTATCCAGTCCATATTAATCGCAACATATAAAATTTGCCATAACTCATCAATAAGCCGGCGACCAGACTTACTTATTTGTTTAGCTTAATGACATAATGACAATTCCCACACTAGGAATCATCATCGACATTGACCTTCTCCCTAGCCTTTATTATTCCCAAGTCATATGGGATCGGCTTTCTAGTCTAACCGGATTTGACTGGATATCAGTTTTTACATGGAGCGACTGCCATCTGACCTCCGTAACCCGAAGACTAACGATACCCTAAGGCTAGACCAGTATCAGAATATTAGAGGGCACTGACTTCCCAATAACGACTGCCATAGATGTTCATGACAGCCGAGACCGACGGCTTAACGTACTCTCCGAGGCACAGAGCAGGCGATAATTGTCAATCAATACGCACATAATTTTGAAAAGTCATATAACTTCCGAAAGTAAGAGGTGCGCGACGTGGGATCGAACCCGAGACGCTCTGCATTGCAGTCTGTTAGTCACACCAATCATCATCATCATCGACATTTTAAACATTTAAACAACATGGAGGACAGAGAATAAAGGCTATTAATATCCTTTATTATCAGACAATTACTCTGAAAGATAGAATAAGGAATAATGTGATTAGATAGAGATGCGGCATGAAAATGGATATAGTAACAAGAATAGAAAAGGCAGAAGAAAAAGAATAAAAAAATCTAGTTTGGGCATGTAGAAAGAATGGATGAGAAAAGACTGCCTAAGAAAGGTTATAAGGCTAGTGTGAATGGAACAGTCGCAAGAGGCAGACCTCGGCGAACGTTTCTTGATCAGATCGGAGACGTTCTAGACAAAGGTCAGGTTATGAGCACTTTTAACCGGCGAGCGTGTATGAGGAAAGTGAATGAAGCCAGAGAACTGTGTCAGGATCGTAGCAAATGGCAATCCGTAGTCTCTGCCTACCCCTCTAGGAAACAGGCGTGAATCTAAGTGTGTATGTATTATTAAACAATGTACAATATAATACGTTACCCAGTGGCCCTACACTAAGCAAGACTGTCTTGCCCGTTGCGATTACAATGTTCACTAAATTTTCCCCACGTTGATCTAAATTTTGTAAATACATTTCTATCCTAGTCCTATTTGCTTTCTTCTTCCTTATTCTATTTTCCTTTTCCTCGGGAACAGTATATTTTTACTGAATGAAAATACCCTATGTCCATTTCTGTATCCCTGACAACGTGTATTTGAAATGATAATCGATCGAGTATTTAAGGTGTGAAAAAAGAGCAGCGATAGCTCAGTGAGGAGACTAACAGTCTGCAATGCAGAGGGTCTCGGATTCGAATCCACGTCGCGCACCACTGACTTTCGGAAGTTATATGACTTTTCGAAATTATGTGCGTATTGATCGACAATTATCGCCTGCTCAGTGCCTCGGAGAGCACGTTAAGCCGTCGGTCCCGGCTGTCGTGAACATCCTATGGCAGTCGTTATTGGGAGAGTGTCGACACAAAAGATCCCACTGGGTCGAAGTCGCCGGTCTGCACTGACTGGCCTCCACATAAGATAAGATAAGATAAGGTGTGAAAACGTAACAAACAAAATCACATTCGCATTTATAAGATCAATTAGGCTTTTAGTTACTGGATTCATGTCTAATACTACAGCTTCATCCCTATCTTTAAAAATATTGCAAGCAATATTAAATACGTAACAAATGCATAAAACAAAACAATCAAATATTTATTTGCTTTCAATTTCCTTATCACCGTTATTTGCAATATAATTCTGTGGAACAATTTAGTTTGCCTTCACCCAACACTATGTTGGGTCTGATAAAGTTATATTTAGTTTTCCATCTTCAGTACATTCTAATTAAATGTATAATGCCTGGTATACCTGGACAACTAACTGTGCGTAAGTGTAAGTACTTAAATTAATCTCAATTTTAAAGTCACGAATAATATTTCCTTCTAGTGAAATAGTTCATTTATGTTTGATTGTTATTTTAGAACGGGCTTAAGGGCTAATTTGAGAAACACAGGCTAGAGTGGATGGCCCTTAGGGGTCTGGAACACTCAAAGAAATTCATTGCAAACGGAGCCACAGGCTTCACCCGGAAGTTCTGCGGGTATAGCAAGAGCCAAATGCGCCTGCTCACAGGAGCGTTCACTGGCCATTTTGGCACCAACGACTTCCTGTGCAGATTGAAATTGACACACGATTCGATCTGCAGAGCCTGTGGTGAACAGGACGAGTCCATATCGCACCTACTGTGTGAATGCGACGCGTTGGCTGGACTTAGGATGGGTCTGATGGGATTGGCATATCCAAACCCTGAAGACTTCAGGCTTTTCCCTCTGAATTGTACACTGCGGCTTATGCGGTACATTCATAAGGAGATAGCTAATGGATAAATCTTGGGGCCGACACAAAAGATCCCACTGGGTCAAAGTGTCGCCGGTCTGTACTGACTGGCCCCCACACACAAGATAAGATAAGGGCTAATTTTAATTATAGTTTAATGTATTAACTATTTTTGCTTACTTGTCTTATTTAGTAAACAAACAAACTTATTACATTAAGTCTTAGTTCTCATTAAATTAGTCCAAGTTTGGACTTGTTTGGGCTAATGTAATTAGGGATTAAATATAATGACCACCAAAAATACCAATTGCGCAGCAAAATATGCTTACTAAAATATATCATAACGAGCACCTATACGACTCAAATCACTGCATTCCGTCTCGGAAGGGTTGGGTTACGTTAAGTTCCTTCTTAAACCCACCCAAAAATAGGAGCCCCGTGAAGCGTCCTTCGACTTAGTTTGATCTCTTTAAATATATATTGCTGTGCAATTAGTAATTTTTTGCTGGTAATAATTAGACGTTATAAATGTTTCTAATTTTGTTTGATTAAAGAAATCTTTATCTTATCTTATACATATTTTAACTCGCAACTTCGCTCGCTCAGGAACAGGACTTTTTTTAGATGACAGGTACCGTATGTCCTTTTTTGTACCTCTGACAACGTCTACGCGAAATTTCATGATGAAAACCAACTTGTATTCCCATTTATAATATTAGGAAGTAAGGATTATAAAACCATTAATTTACTGCTTTCTGACCATATTTGTTTTGTAATAAATACAGATGACAAAAATTAAAACTATAAATATAGAAGAGTCTCAATATATTGTCTTTAGCTTTAGCTACCGGTACGCCATATTTGATCACTAAACAAGACAAGTAACAACAATTACTACATATATAGAGAAGAGTTTAATTGTCATTTTGAATTCATCTCATTTACTGAGGACGTTCTTGAGTAGATATTACGTAACTCCCAGCACCGGAGGCCCAATCACCGCCCTTTCCCCCATCCCGCTCCCTTTCCTTCCCACGTCCTTTCCTAAAGGGTCGGCAACGCGCAAGTGATGCCTCTGGTGTTGCAGGCGTCTATAGGCTACGGTGACCACTTACTATCAGGTAGGCCGTATGCTTGTTTGCCACGTTAGTTGTATAAAAAAAAAAAATTTTAATTGCAGTCGACAGAAAACTCATGGAAAGAAAACGACAAGATACAATGGAGATGTGCCGCATATTTACCGAAGAAAACGAAAAGCTAGAGAAAATTACTGAACTAAACAAGAGCAAGGAAGGAACGAAAGATTATAAAAGAATTAAAAGAGAATTAGGACTGCATGCTATTAACCCAGCTCTTAATCTAGAGGACGCGCAGAGAGTGGAGAATATCGTGGATAAGATGTATGAAGACCTGTTGGAACAAGGAGAGAAGGTTACGTATCGACGAGGCAATGTGTCAGCTTTCATGGTCAATAGTAATGTAAGTAGAAAACAGGGTAATGTAATTCGATAATATTTTTGCTTTCTGTCAAGTTTAAAAATACCAGTCATTAAAAAAATATTGTATCTGACCAGTAGTTTGCGTCTGCGATTCAATAGGTTAATAATAATTATAAATCTGAATATGAGAACTTCTATAAATACTTTTATTAATATGAAAAGTATATATGCATTTTTTTAATTTTTGTATTTTCTGCTTATATGTACTTTGTCTTTTTGAGAATCTGTCCTTTTGAGAATCTGTCTTTTTGAAAATCTGTCCTTATAAGGACGTTAAGGATCAGAACAGGCCTTGCCTACTGTAGAATGTTTTTGGCCAAACCATAGACTATTTTTTTACTTTTTATTAAGTATTATTTCATTTGGCACATAAATATATTATTGTTTCTCTTATCACAGGTATTTTTCTAACATATTACATTAGTAAAATACCCAGCCCTTTGGCAAGCTCTCATGGAGATATAGGTCCAGCGTGCAGAGACCTCTTGAGAGATATAAAGTAGGATAGAACACCTACGGCGGCACTAGCCGCAGCAGGCATAAGACTATTGCTAAATTAGTATTTTTCTGTAACTACTTAGTTATTTGTTAAAAATTACTCGTCACGAAATTTAAATACCAGGCCCATTAATTATTCGGTTAGAATCGAGCTGATTTTGAATATAAATATGCCTTAGTATAAAAATTTCGGGTTAGTCCCAGTCGCCACCCGCAGAATGCCTCCTCCGGTGGCGAACGGGACATTTTCCAAAAAAAATATCCCATTTGCCACCGGCGGTAACGCCTCCAATGGTGAATGGGGTTCTTTATGGGATTAAATATAATGACCACCAAAAACAGTAATTGCGCAGCGAAATATGCTTACTAAAATATATCATAACGAGCACCTATCTATATAATGGGATATTTTTCTTGGAAAATGTCCCATTCGCCACCGGAGGGGGCAATGCTGGAGGTGGCGAATGGGACTAACCCAAAATTTCAGCAGAAAGACGTCCACTACTGGACTATAGGCCTCCCCCAAGGTTTTCCACACAGACCGGTCGGGAATTGGTTGAAGCCCCAAGGCTTCAACCAATTCCCGCGACCCTTACTAGGTCGTTAGTCCACCTTGTGGAGGCCGTGCCTCTGCTGCATATGGCTTATCTACCTCAGTCTATTGCCTTTATGCTTTCTATACTAACTTATCAAGACTCATTTGGAGTGGTGTTATGATTACGAGAAACCGTAGCGACCGAACTGTACTGAGATATTGGATTACTTAACAGGATGTTATGTTGATGTTAGATTAAGGAAATCAACATCAAAATAGAGTAACTAGAACAAGTTTCAAAAATTAAATATTACGTGATGTAATTTCAAAGTTATATCAAGTAATTGAAAATACCACGCAACGTTGAATTTTCTTTCAACACTTCAGACATTGTCACGTAAAAATATCTATGACCAGTCGAAAATATTCTTAGTCTGTGCCTAAAAGCATGTAAATTAGGCGCAAGTCCCACAGAAATGGCGTCTGGCTCTGGCGTGGAGTAGATATTTTGCTATCCTTTTCTTATTTCAAATAAATCCTAATCCTATCCTAACTAATATTATAAAAGCGAAAATGTGTTTGTTTGTTTGTTATCTTTTGACGCCTAAATCACTGAACCGATCATACTGAAATTTTGCTTATACGTTTTCAGGTGTACAGAAACGGATATAGGCTACCTTTCATCCCGAAAAAAAATACTGCTCCCGAGGAAAACAACAAAAACGTTCGTATGATAATAGATGGCGCCACGTGTCTTTCGAATCATGATTGAATTATATTATTACAAGCAGGGTACGACCCGAATTGATTGTCAAATTCTAAATTAACGCGAGCGGAGCCGCGGGCAAAACTAGTAAAATATACGTGCACGACGTGAAATTGCATGCACGCCAGACACCAGGCTTGTGTCCTTACATGAATCCGTTTCTTTTTCATAAAACTACTAGCTTTTACACGCAGTTTCGCATTTGTAGGTTACGTCAATTTCTACCCCTTCGGAAATTATACTTTTTCCTGGATGAAAGCTACCTTATATCCTTTTCTGTAACCCTGGCAGCGTGAATGCGAAACTTCATTGTTGTCGAGTAGATAAGACGTGAAAGCGTAACAAACAACCTCACATACGCATTTTAATATTAGTTAGGATTGCCAGTATCTTTATGAAGTGACTAGCTGACCCGGCAGACCTTGTCCTGTCTTAGACGAACTGTCAAACTCGACAAGTTCAAATAGTCGTTAGATTTTCTGAATTTATCTAATTTTCTGTCCTTTTTTAAACTTCCGTAAGAACATTCTACATAATTTAAGAAAGCTTAAAAAAAAAGATGAATTATATTATTAAAATCGTTCGCAAATTATGGTGTTGCCAAGAGAAACAATGAAATATTTTTTTTAAAAATTGGTTGTCTGTAAAGTCGGTTTACGGACGATAGTTCAATCATAACAAAATTTCTTTCCCGTAACGTTACAATAAGCGTAACGGGACAATGAGCGTAACGGGACAATGAGTCATCCTTTTTCGTGCATGCAGCCGGCGTTCATCGATTTATTAGACGTTGTCACGTCAAGAATATGTAGGTATATGTAGGCGACGCAGTCCTCGACATTTATCATACTCCAGAAAATCCTACAATAAACAACAGCTTTACTACACCGTATAATATTATTTACAATTGCCAGAAATCCACAATAAAATCTGGAAGGAAATTCAACTTCGCGCCAGCATTTTTGGGCGGAGCGTCCCCTGCAGTGCCTAGTAGCCCGACGTTGCCGGCCGCGATTACTGGCAAGACTCCACGATTCAAGCACGGCATTGTACCCTACTTCATCGATTCGAAGACTTATGGTATATATTTTAAAAATAACATTTTATTTTATTTTACAATTTTAGTTAAACTTACAGCTAAATTAGTATCATAGACTGATTTGATACGAAAGAAGAAGGCCAATTAAAAGTTTTCACAGATAACAAGACAAAGTGTTAAATTAAATAATAGAAGAAGACATTTAAACAACAAGATAATAGCAAAAAATTGACACCATTATGCAGTGGTCCGACCGCCGGCGAGAAAACGACAACTATCGGCGATTTTCTCTCTCAAGAAACACACAAATAATATACATTCCGTGTAAACGAAAGAGATGCATATATTAAAAGTTGCTCGCTGACTGTTCACACTGCCGACGACGACTCGCTTCACTTGTTTTGTTGCTGAGCAACAAGCGCTTTCAAAAATAAACTCGCTCAGCGATACTCGTTCAGCGATGCTCGCTCGTCGCCGCGCGCAGGTCTGCACAGGACTGAGCGACCGCGGGCGAGTGGCGCGAGTAAGCGCTCGTCGCACTTGCACACTCGCTTATAGCCCGGCGACAAAACTATCGAAACTACACACTCGCTTCTCGCTGATCGTCAACTCGTTTATAGTTTCTAGTTTTACTCGTTTCTCGTTCATCGTTGGCGGTCGGACCATTGCCTTCCATGTGGTTTTTAGACATAAAGAAAGAGTTACAGAAACTTTTTTTGAGTTGGCTATTACTATAAGTAAACAAGTCTATATCAACACTCTGGCATGCCGATGCCGTGCTGAACATTCGACTCGCTCGAATTAAAAATGAATGTTGCCTGTAGGTTGTACTAGCTATTGGTGTATGTAGGTAGTAGGTGTGATTTGCGCAGGAATGCAGATGGCACGCGCAGCCCTTTTTTCAGTATAGTTGTCTGCACAAGACTGTGATATGTGAGGTGATACGACATTTTATAATAATATGAGACAATATAACACAACTTATCTTATCTTATCTTATGTGGAGGGCAGACTGCCATAGACGTTCATGGCAGCCGGGACCAACGGCTTAACGTGCTCTCCGAGGCACGGAGCAGGCGATAATTGTCAATCAATACGCACATAACTTCGAAAAGTCATATAACTTCCGAAAGTCAGAGGTGCGCGACGTGGGTTCGAACTCGAGACCCTCTGTATTACAGTCTGTTGGTCTCCCGACTGAACTATCGCTGCTCTTACACACAACTTAATACCTACATAGTTTCTAAACATTGAAAGCCGTGCCAAATAATATTGTGTCGCTAACTGATTTAAGTTCACAGACTGTTTGAATCGCAAGTGCATGATATTTTTGTGTATAAATGTGAAGGTTAATATTCGTAATAAAATAATTGTTTAAAATTGGATTTTAATTTAGTCTGTGTCATAAATATCACGAATGGTAAATGGTATCCTACATTGAGTTAGACCTGAAAGTGAACATAAATTGCATAAGTTCACATTTGACGTAGGTATTTATCAGCTTAGATGGAAACTCTATTCTAAACATGTAAAATGAATACGAAAATATATATTATATTTTACGAAAATTGGCAAGTTTTATCACACAATTTTTGTCCCGTGGGGGATTCGAACCCACAGCACTCGGCGAAGTGGCAGTGGGCGAGGTGACCACCTAAACCACTACACCATCCGTGCAGTTAACATCTAGTTTTAATATAATGTCTATAATAAACTTGTTATGAATTAATTCCAGACATCCATTTAGCCGAGATAATAATGAAGGCGTTCGATTACTTTGAGAAGGCGACTTGTATCCGCCTACAACGGCTGCGAGAGAGGCCCACGGACCGGGAGTCACTGCAGAAGGTGGAATGGTTGTACATCACAAACCCGACCGGCATCAAGCAGTGTGTCCATAGCAATGATCGAGCTGAAATTAAAGGCGTCCAGGTAAGCCATTCTATATATAACTAGATATAGCCCGCGGCTCCGCTCGCATAAATGTAGGTTATGTAAATTTTCTATCTATCTACATATATGAACAATAATTTTGCTGGGTGAAGGGTACACTGTCCTTTTCTGTGACCCTAGCAACGTGTATACGAAATTAAATGATAATTGGTTAAGTAGTTAAGGCTTGTAAGCGTGAAAAACAAATAAACAAAAAAACTCACATTCGTATTTTTTTAATATAAGCTAGGATTAACTACATTTAACTTTTGAAATTAAACTACTATATACGGATTTTATCGCGTTGTTTATTTGACACTTTATTACATAATTTAGAAAACTGTTACATTACTATTAAACTTTACTAATTTTTAAGCTAATTAAATTATTGAAAATTATTGATTAGCTTAAAAATTATAGCACAGGCATAGATTTAAATAGATTAAATTTAAAAAAATGATTTCATATAATCATCGGAGGTAAGTTGTTGTGTATTAATATTTACATGAATTTCGTAACACACATATTATTATACAGTGTGACTGGTTAAACATTATACATAGTTAAGGACATCATAATTTATGGTCAGACGTAACGTATAAAAAAGAAATAAAAATAACATCTTTATAACCTGTAAAGAAAACCTTTATGAAAATTTGTATGAAATATCCATAAAATGTGGACACAGCTGTCGAGGCCTTTGATAAGAAAAGGATGGGCGGGGGTATAAATTCGGGAGAGTGCGGGGTGCGGTAGCTGGGGGCGGGGACGGAGGTTTTTTTTACGCTTTGGTATATGCGCAAGAGTGTCCGCACATTAAGTTTTTATTGGACAACTAGGTCAAATTTTAAGTACCTATTTTTTTAGATATTCGGGTCCAGAATCGAGTACTGAATACCCTGCTTTAATATGTTCAGTCTTTTACCAATTAGCCTGTATATATATGCCTTTTCCAAAATGATTATTAGAATTATTTTTTAATACATAAAATTAATAAAAGTAGAAATGTTTGTATTATGCAAATAGCAAAACATTTTTTCATTTCACTTAGTCTTTCTTTCTTTACGTAATTATAAAGGAACTAAAGAAATATAAAATACTCTTACATCCTAACGTCCTAGCTAAAATTATAAATTCGAGTGTGAGTTTGTTTGTTACGCTATCATGCCTTAACTACTCAACCGATCATCGTGAAATTTCGCTTACACGTTGTCAGGATTACAGAAAAGGACATAGGATACATTGCCAGGAAAACGCGAGCTAAGCCGCGGGCTAATACTAGTAAACTATATGGTAACTATAAATAAATGACTTCTACCACAGATGATAGTCCTCGGTTACGACTGCATGTCTTTAGGTGACATAACCCATGAGATGATGCACGTGCTCGGCTTCTCTCATGAACACATCAGACCTGACAGAGACCAGTACATCACCATCCTGTGGGACAACATCAAACCTGGTAACCAATCCTACTAATATTGGATGGATGGATGGATGTTATTTGTTACTCTTTCACGCCAAAACTACTGAACCGATTGCTATGAAACTTGGTATGGAGATAGTTGAAGACCTGGATTAACACTTAGGCTACTTTTATCCCGATTTTCCCACGGCATCAGGGCTTGTGCGGGTGGAACCGCGGGGCGCAACTGGTACCCTCTATTTTAAGAAACTTATGTGAAACATTCAGATTTATGCAGTGCGCATCAAATCCGTAAACCTAAAGAAAGTTTTTAAGTAAGGTCATCCTAAGGTTCACCTGGTAAATGATGTAGGTATATTAACTGCCTAGCTGTTGGTACAGAGGCTTTCTTTAGTATCTCATGGTCTGTGCTTTTGTTTCTCTTATTCAGACTAACAAATAATAATTGAAGAAATAATTCACCACAACTGTACTGTCTGGGGCTACTGATAAGTCATAAACAGAAGTCACTGTCAGAATTCGACTATAATAATAATAATAATCATTTATTTCAGATTCATCCTAAGATTACATCCATATTTGTTAGTAAAATTGCGAGCTTACAAACTAATGTTAGTAATAAATAATGGAATTAACTAAACACTAGTGGCAGGTCCGGGTGGACTCCGCGACGATAGTAGCAAATCACTAAACGACTGCGTGCAGTCGTATCCAGCGAGCCAGTATCGAAGAGTCCCACCGGTCCGCCAACGCGCGCAGGATGGTGTTGGGACTGTCGCGCGTGCGGCGCATGATAGATGCGCACCGTTTGCGCATGATGGCCGCAAAGCCGTCTGTGTCAGCCGCCGCGAACATCGCGGAGGCGCTGCAGCAGCGCGGCAGCCCCATCATCACCCGGAACGTGTCGTGTCGTATAGTGTCGTTATAATGGTTTAAGTTATCACTCCGCTGCTACTAAAGAGCTGACTGTAGGTTTGATCCCTATACGATCCATACAACACGTAGGTTGTTTCAAAGTATGTGAGGCTTCATAAATTCACACATAATAATAATAAATGCCTAATCGTGGCTATTCAGGGGGCATGGTGGACGGTGGCTCGCCAAATAGTGAGTTGGCGAGTCACCGTCTGTCCATTCGATTGATGCTATTAGAGTATTCAGGGCAGACGCCGTTTTATCATCTATAGTTACCAATATACCAGTCCATCAAACACCCATACCCATAGCCCATATATTAGAATCCATACGTAGCAATAGTCCTACGCCTGCTGCGGCTAGTGCCGCTGTAGGTGTTCCATCCCACGTTTGATTAAAACTCTCGAAGGGCCTCTTCACGTTGGACCCATGTCTCCGTGTAAGCCTCCCAAAGGGCCGGGTATTTTCCTAACGTTGTCACGTAATCGACTCGCGACGCACGGCTGCGTGCGCGGCGAGCGAGACGGTGGCATCACTAGTCCCCCTCCGAGCGGCGGCGGCCTATATATAGTGGATCGCGTCCTGGGGCAGTCTTCTTCCTTCCGCTGAGCTGCACATCAAGTTAAGTGGTTCTTCCTAATAAGAACCACGTAGGAAGCCTTTGAGAACCTCGCCCTGATTTCTATTAATTGTATAGCTTGCTTTAAGTGTGTTCTATACTCATTGTTAATAAAAGTGTTAATTGCTCTAGTATCTTTGAATCATCTCTGCTTGAAGTAACCTCAAGACACCACGCCCCTACAGCGTGGCTTGTCGTCTTCCTAACTAAAACCCTTAAGGTTACAATGGCGCCCAACGTATAATTAGGAATATACTCGTGAAAGAGTGTAATAATAATGTATATTTCATCTCCACAAATCACATCATGTTATACAGTATATAGCTGACACGAACAATTACCAGTAATTCGTCATTTGTGGGAGATCTGGAGTTTAAACTAAGCCGAAGCCTGTACTATAGATCTCCAGGCCCCCCATTTCATAACATTGTATGGATTGTCAACATGTGGAAAGCGTACATGAGAGTTGTGAATGAGTAAACAGGAACAAGTTTCAGTGTATAATAATGACATATTTGTGAGTGTGTAGGTACATATGTGTGTGTGTGTAAGGGTGTGTTTGTTTGTGTATGTATGTTTGTGTGTGTATGTATGTGCGTGGTGTGTCTATGTGTGTCGTGTGTGTATGGGAGTGTGTGTGTGTGTGTGTGTGTGTGAGTGTTTAAGCGATAAATAATAGATATATATAATAGATAGATCATACTACTTGTAACTTTGAATAAAAGATATTACTAATGTATATTCATACATACAAACATACTTGTATATAATACTAAGGTAAACGTGTTCAATGTATTACTAAACACATACATACATACATGGATTCACGCCTGTTTCCCAGAGGGGTAGGCAGAGACTACGGATTTTCATTTGCTACGATCCTGACACACTTCTCTGGCTTCATTCACTTTCATCACATTCCTCATACACGCCCGTCGGTTCCAGGAACTCTTAACCTGGCCTTTGTCCAGAACGCCTCCGATCTGATCGAGAACCGTTCGCCTAAGTTTTCCTCTCGCGACTGTTCCATTCACACTAGCCTTATAAACTTTCTTAGTCAGTCTTTCCTCGTCCATTCTTTCTACACGTCCAAACTAGCTTAACATACCCTTTTCTATTCTTGTTACTATATCCACTTTCATGCCGAATCTCTCTCTAATCACACTATTCCTTATTCTATCTTTCAGAATCACATGTATTACTAAATAAAATAAATATTATTCAGGCTATAGGAAATTCTTCGAGCTTCTTGACAAGCCCACTATTGAGAATCTGCCGTATGACTACGCGAGCGTTCTGCACTACCCACCGCGCGCTTTCTCCAGGAACGGACAGATCACCATCATGACTCAAGTAAGCTTCAATTAATTTACTTTTATCAGAATGATAATTTTCTGAAAGACATGGCAAAATCAGTAAAACGTTAGTCACTGTTTAGTATTCAGAGCGATCAACATCAACACGTAACTATTTCGTCACAGCATATCGCTGTTTTAATTTATTTGAGCAAGATAGAGTAGTGGCAAAATATAAATATTAAGGAACAACAAAATACTTATATAATAATCGAATTCAAAAAATCATTCGATACTAATTTTAATAGCATTTACGGGTTAATTGATAAATTATGTATTTTGTACCAGCCATAAACATCAAAAGGAACAAAATCTTCAATATATACAGATCCCTTTAAATTCATGCACAATCCTATTAATATTTATTTTATTACTCATAATTTTTTTCATTATTCCAAAGCCTGGCGTCAAAATAGGCCAACGAGAAGGCCTCAGTGAAATAGACGTAGAAAAGATCAGCATGGAATATTCAACTGAATGCGTGAAACGTAATAAAGAATACCTGCTAAAGACTTGCCCGAGTGTGGTCAAGGCTAACACCAAATCAGCGAACACTACTAAAACAGAAATCCAAGCATATTTCAAGGACAGACTTTGGCCATTAGGAATTGTCAATTACAAAATTAAAGATAGAACGGAATTCTGTAAGTAGCAAATATAAACCATTTTTAAAGCTCCTTTTCAAGTTCTATGATACCTCTTCTATTGTCTATTCTACGTTATCATCTCTCTGCTTCGAAAACCACTAAGAAGCGTTTTTATGACGTCAGCATTCAAGCACTACCTGCCAAGTTAAATAGGTTGTAGTATTAAGCAACTTTTCAAATATAATTCATTAATCAAAAAAAAAAACATTAATTAACAATTTGTATACAAACCAACTTACACAGCATTTAGTTCAAAGTCGATTTTATATCCTAACTAATCATCTCTTAAAAGCACATGCCTCATCTCATTACTTCCAATTTATTTCTTACAGCACATGAAGAAAGCGAAAACATTAAAGCAGTTATACGCCATATTGAAAAAGAAACGTGTATTGAATTTCGAGATCTGAGCAATAACTCAGGAGGAACAGTGGATGAAGACTCAACAAACGATGATAAAAAAAGCAATAATGAAGCTGATAAAAAAATATATAAAAGCGAAAAAAGTATTAATGATGGCAGCAATAAAGACAGTGATAAAGATAGCGATGGTTCACAATTGCCAGAACAGTCAGAGCCAATGGGAACCGAAAACACCGATGAGCAATTACTTCCTGAATCCGTAGAAGATCCTTTGGAATCTGAAGATGGTCTTCGCATGGGTGCTGGTGGAAATGCTAATAAACTGTCAGACAGTGATTCTGATCGATTAACTGGTGCCGTGTCGTTAAAGAGCGCTAAGAAATTTATAAGTGACAAGAAATCTTTACACTTG
This sequence comes from Catocala sponsa, assembly GCA_963564715.1. Taxonomy (NCBI): domain Eukaryota; kingdom Metazoa; phylum Arthropoda; class Insecta; order Lepidoptera; family Erebidae; genus Catocala; species Catocala sponsa. The sequence goes on along the minus strand of OY751343.1, from coordinate 22,760,329 downwards.
AAAGGTAAGCGTGTACGAATTTCAATTATCTACTTACATACTGGCAGTTATACTATGGACCATGTACTATGGATACTAGACAATGGATAGACTGCTTAAAAGACGATCAAATAATTAGTATAACATAATATAGAATGATTGTTATCTATGCAGTCGGTGTCAGTTCAAATAAAAAAAACCGACCAAGTGTGAGTCGGACTCGCGCACAAAGGGTGCCGTACCATTATCTATAAAAACAATAAAAATCTATAAGAAAAATTTGAAAAAATCACGTTTGTTGTATGGGAGCTCTCCTTAAATATTAATTTTATTTTAATGTAATTATTTATTTTTAAAGTTTATAATATACTTAACTCAATATTCTGTGAATATTTCAAGCATCTACCTGTTGCTGTTATCAATAGCGAGCAAAAACGATCAAAAAAGATCACGTTTGTTGTATGGGAGCCCCTCTTAAATATTTGTTTTATTTTAATTTAATTATTTATTTTTAATGTGAATATATAACTAAATATTCTGTAAATATTTCAAGCGTCTACCTGTTGCCGTTATCATATTTTTTGTTATAGCGGCAACAGAAATACATCATATGTGAAAATTTAAACTGTCTAACTATGACGGTTAATAAGAGACAGCCTGGTGACAGACGGACAGACGGACGGACAGCGGAGTCTTAGTACCTAATAGGGTCCCGTTTTACCCTTTGGGTACGGATCCATAAATATTATCGGTTCACTTAGAAAAAAGTTCTGAAGTAACAAACATAAAAAAAATACAGTCGAATTGATAACCTTCATCTTTTTTTAAAGTCGGTTAAAAAGTTAACATTTCGTACACATCTGTTGTACATAAACAGTTATAGATTGAATTTAGAATCTTTTACTTTATACAAATACTAGACGCGCTCGCAGTTTCACCCGTGTTTATCGTTACTGCGCCACCCCCGTGAGTCGTAGCGTGATGTTATATAGCCTATAACCTTCCTCGATAAATAGGCTATCGACCACTAAAATAATTTTTCAATTCGAACCAGTAGTTCCTGAGATTAGCGCGTTCAACCAAACAAACTCTTCAGCTTTATAATATTGGTGCATCTTTAGCACGGCGGCGCGGCGTATCTCTACTACAAAAATCAAGGAGGAATTCGTTAGTCTTTCAATAGCCATGTTTAAGGCAAAATTTTACGTGCTCAAAAAGCAAATAAAACACCGAGGATAAATATTTGAATTTTATCAATAATATTTTACAAAACTCTAAAATCCGTATAAAGTAGTTTTATTACCATGCATATTCACGTAAAGTTATGACAATTTTTATAACATTATTTATATTATTTATAGTTTAGAGTAGTAGAGCCTCGCTGATTTCAGCATGAATGGGCCGGCTCGCCCGGGGAAGGACTACCCTCTCACAGAATATCGACGTGAAATACCAGTATTCCTACTGTTGTGTTTCGTTCAGTGATTGAGAGTACCGGAGGCCCAATCTCCCTCTTTCCCCCTTCTCGCTTTTTCTCCTTCCCACTTCCTTTTCTAAAGGGTTGGCAACAATAATAATAATGATAATAATAATAAATTTATTTGCATAAAATGTGGTGGATACAAAGATGACAAAAATAACAAAGAGCACAAAACACATTTCGCCATATTAGGTACAATAGCATGCAAATATTGAATGAGTACAATTTATAGAACTCTAGGTTTTTCTTACACAATTTAATATTTATTACTTAACATAATGTATTTCTAAAATGTGAATGACTTTGAAGCAAATTTTTTTAGAAATTCATTAACAGAATAAAACCTTTCTTCAATCAGGGATGCCCCTGGTATCGCAGGCGTCCATAGGCTACAGTGACCACTTACCATCAGGTGGGCCATATGCTTGCTTGCCAACTTAGTTGAATAAAAAAAAACATTGTTTAAAGTTAGTAGGTAGCCCCTTCGATCCACGACCAATTGGAACGAAAACTTCAGACTCGTAACAGTTGATATATATAAGTATGTACAGTGTTATAATAGTATAGATATATAACACATATTTTTAGTAATAATTATATTTTCTCGTACTATGCTGTGTAATTTAAATTCATCATTTCTGCCACGTACGTGCAAGCTCTGGAATGAACTGCCAGCTTCGGTGTTTCCCGAGCGCTATGATATGTCCTTCTTCAAGCGAGGTTTAAAGAGAGTTCTTCTTTCACGGTAGGCAGCGGCTTTGCTGTGTCCTGACATTGCTGAAGACCATGGGCAGCGGTTACCACTTTCCATCAGGTGGGCCAATTGCTCGTCTACCACCAATAGCAATAAAAAAATATACGTGTATATATATATATATGTTATGTACATTGTATAAGTACATACAACCTAAATAGATACGATATCTAACATAATCTTTCAGACAGGTGTTCAAGTCTCAACTTACCAATGTACTTCGAATTCCAGTTAATGTTTGCTTCAGAAAGCGCGCCGTCAAGTTAAAACTGTAAATTTTATATGCAGTTACGATAAACTCAATCTGATGCAATCGCTATTACGTACTCTCACGCGATCAAACAAAAGAAAGTAACCATTTTATTTGATCATTTTACGGTCCATTCTTACAACTGTTGAGCCGATTACACTTTTTTAAAGCGGCAGCGTGAAAAAGAATTTATTTTTATTCTAGCAAATTAATTCATTTTCAGTACCACTCGATATAAAATACTGTAATCGAATTACAATATTGGTATTATATTACATTAGGACGTAAAATATATTAGCGATTTATTTTTTTGCTTCTCTTAACATACATTCCACCGGTCCACCTATTTTTATCATCAGGTGGACCGGTGGAAAGTACCTATGTCAACAAAAGCAAAAAAAACAACGGGTTGCACTCCGGGAGTGCCGGCAGAAGTGAAAACTTGAATGTTAACGTTGTGCATTTTTGATATTTTGGAATGGTTAGGGAATAATTTTCAAACACGAATTGCTTTAATTATCAGTATAAAAGTACTATCATTTATGTGGTAAAATACAATATTCATTGATTGCGCTATCATACACAAACATGACAATTCTCCCTCCGGCTTACGAATTTTCGATCAGTTCACGTGTCCTGACGCGAGTTTAACATTTTTTACCCATCACAAAAAAGTGCACAACGCCGCTAAAGAAGTTTTCACTTCAAAAATCGCTAGTATATTTTCCCATATCATACCAACCAAGCAGAAATCCAATTCAACCAAGCCACTGCCTTCTGTAAAGAAGCTTAGCTAGCTTTCGCTTGATAAGACAAAACACAGTGGGCGTAAATCTAAAGGTGCTTATACACGACTGCGTTACATGACGCGAGCTACACGCCGAAGTTAATCTAACGGAGTAATTAGTGGGCGCCACGCAACGGCCGTTTACACGATGTATATAACCCGCGTATGTCTCAACTTCAACGTGTTGCTTGTCGTGTTTAAGAACCATAAGTGGTCCGTATGCCAACGGGGCAGGTAACAATCTGAACAAAATACTGAAATAAACAAGGAAAACGTACTACCGCAGTAAAACCAATTGGTTTAAAAGACAACTCTCGCTCTAGAAATAATTCCTATGTCGCGGGGGACTTACAGACATTCATACGACGGACATAGAACACCCAGACTCTGCACAGCCATTTGTGGATCACACAAATTTTTGTTCCGTGTGGGAATCGAACCCACAACACTCGGCGCGGCGGCAGTGGCGAGGCGACCACTTAAACCACTACGCCATCAGTGCAGTCAATTCTACAGCGACGACACATATTGCAAACTGGATAAAATTCTGAATTAAAGCAAAATGTACTACAGCAGTGAAAACAATGGTCTCTAAGGCGCGTCGCCGACTGGTAAGTCGAGGCACGGTCGAAGCGTGGCGTTTATGTAGAGTCGAGGCGAGGGCGGCTATGCTTCCTTCAAACATTCCAATTTATTCAACATGTCGTCGTCAGAAGATGAAGACATACTCACACTCATACAAGCTATTAATTTAAATGGGAGAAGATTTTGGATATTTGAAACACTGTGACAGAAGAGGAACATTTAGAAGTTACACGTAACTAAGACAATATCCCGAAAATGACAAAATTGGCGGTGGAGTCGCGGCGCGGTCGAGCACACCATCCGCGCCGCCCCGCCTCCGCCTCGACTCCACCTCGCCTGTGACGCGACTCTAGTGTGTGAGCGCACTGCCATTTATTCCTGAAAGAAACATAGAAGCGGCGCGCCGCTCGTGCGCCCGTGCTTCGACGCCACCTCGACTCCAGCTCGTGTGGGCCTCCAGCCTTACGCTAGAATGGTAGTAATAGCTCATCGACTGGATACCATCCGTTTGTTTGTCACCTGTTTGACTGCATGGATGACGTAGTGGTTTTACTGGTCGCCTCGCCACTGTCACTGCGCTTAACGATGTGGATTCGATCCCCACACGAGTGGCTGTCCTTTGTGTCCGTGGTTTTAATGTTTGAAAAGTATTCCGTGACACAGGAATTATTCCTAGCGCAGCAGCTGTCGTTTCTTATTAAAATAATTTAAATTAAATTAAATAAGTAAAAAAATTGTGTAATTCACAAATTGTTGTTCAGAATTTGTGAGTTCTTTGTGTCCATGGTTTAAATGTATGTGAAGTCCTCCGTGTCTTAGGAAATACACCTAACGCTGGACCTCTATTAAAAAAAATTAGATTCTTAATAGAACAAAAGGTTTTGCAAGTCTCCAAACCAACCAACCACCTAAAAAATCCATTTTGTTCACTGCTAAAGAGCAATTTACTTAACAGATAACCCTGAGAAGAAACCAACGAATCGGGTGAAGAAACCCAAAGCGTCAAAAAAGAAGCACAAGCGAACGTCGCCATCTCGTCGACATGCCAACAACATCCTTGTGTTTACTCGGTCTGCTAAGCCGGGATGCGCTTGTCCTAAATCACCTGGAAAACCTGGAACGTCCTCAGTAAGTACCTATACTCTTTTTTGTGCTGACAGCTGTACATGAAGTCTTGGGTTCCAATCCCTGGTCAAGCAAACATATAGTTATAGAGTATTTCTGCTACGAAATTTCAATAGCGACCCGGAGTTAGAAAATTGGCGGCGTTAGACACCTCCGTGCCTCGGCAAAGCACGTAAAGCCGTTGGTCCTACGCTTGAACTTTCTCCGGTCATGTCGGATTACCGCACCATCGGACTATGAGAGTCAGGGCGGAGAGAATGCGCTTATATTTGCGCACACACTTGTGCACTATATTACTTCCTGCGCAGATGGCCAGTCTCCGTTAAGATTGGCCACCGTGACCGAAATTCGATCTGGAGATGCTTCGATGGCGTAATGGTTAGTGTAACCGACTGCCACGCCTGAGGTCGCGGGTTCGATTCCCGCACAAGTCAAACATTTGGGTGCATGAACGTGGATGTTTGTCTTGGTCTGGGTGTTTCTTTGTATAATATGTATGTATTTACAACAAAAAAGTATATACAGCCAAAGCCGGATATAACGACATTGAACGGACCATATAACTTCGGACGTTATGTCCGATAGTTGTTTTATGCAATATACACAAGTATCAGTAAGTATGTTTCTTTTTTTCTTTATTTATTTTGGGATTTTTATCCATAGGATATGTCAATCCCATTGTACCTTATAGCTAGATACACACATTAAAATTAAAAGTACACTGTTAGATATAACTAGATATACAACTATAGATTACATACTAGAGATTACAAGTAAGGATAACATAATCATTGCTGAATTTTTTTTTTTTTTAAATTACATAGTTTTTTGGCAGCTTCTGACTTCGGATAACTTAAAATACTTTGTATCAGGCCCACATCTAGTAAATTTAAATTTAATTCTTTAACCAATGAATTACGTTCACTCCTATTTCGAGCACACTCCATCAGCAAATGTTGTACATGTTCAATTTTACGGCATATCGAACAATTGGGCGTATCAGATTTTTTCATTAAGAATGCAAACTTTGCTGATGGATAATGACCGGATCTAATTCTAAAAGTTAGTTTAACATAATTTCTACTTAACCTTCTATCGTCAAACCAGTGAAACTGTGGGGGCTCGCCTTGTATGGTTCTGTACCATATGCCTTTATCTCTAGATTTTTCCTTAAAATACGTTACCCAGTCCCTAAACGTCGCTCTCTTAAATGTAGGTATAAATTTCCAATGGTCTGGTCTGTACTCTACAACGGTGCCATTAACAGCTGCTAGCTTAGCTACACTGTCCGCCTGCTCGTTTCCTTTTAGGCCTATATGTGCCGGAACCCATTGTACAGTAAGTATGTAGTTTTATTAATTGTCATGTTTGTTTAGAATGTTGTTTAGAATATTTGTTTAGAATTTTAAATATGTACATTTGTACAATTGTGTAGTATGGGTATAGTTATGCTTAAGTACTTGTTTTCACATAAAATGTCGAAAAAAGAAATGTTTATTCTGTAAAAACTTATATATTTTATATATAAGTACTAACAAATTTAGGTCATTATGCTGCAATACCAAGACTCTGTAGGCAGTACAACAACATATCTAAATTCCATGAAATTGACATTTGTGAACCCTTATGTAAATTCAAGAAGCAGTCATCTTATCTTATGTGGGGGCCAGTCAGTGCAGACCGGCGACACTTCGACCCAGTGGGATCTTTCGTGTCTACACTCTCCCAATAACGACTGCCATAGATATTCATGGCAGCCGGGACCAACGGCTTAACGTGCTTTCCGAGGCACGGAGCAGGCGATAATTGTCAATCAATACGCACATAATTTCGAAAAGTCATATAACTTCTGAAAGTCAGAGGTGCGCGACGTGGGTTCGAACCTGAGACCCTCTGCACTGCAGTCTGTTGGTCTCCCCACTAAGCTATCGCTGCTCAAGAATCAGCGGTTAAAAGAACTTCTTTAATCATCGTGCTTTTAATATGTCTTATTTGTTTATTCATATATATACCTATTGCACTTTATACATGTTTTGGTTATGTAACACATCATATTTTAAATAGTTTAACCTTTTAATCTTAGTTGTAAATTTGCCTTTTATTATTGCATGCTGTGGTCTCCTATAATTGAAGGAGTACACATTCAAAATACTTATGTGAAAAATTCCGTGTAAATTGTAGTGTATATTCTTTGTTGGAGATCCCAAATAAATAAAATAAGTGTAGTCTATAAACTGCACTCAGCTTAAAATATTCCCTTATACATAGATTCGAATAAGTAATTTTTTTTATAATTAAATTGTTCGTATTGTTTTGTTTTGCTGGAACAAGTAAAACGGTTGGTCGCTAAAGCCGATGAATATCGATAAAGTTTCGTCGTTTTAAACGATATGTCACTGTATCCGATGTTGTTATAGGCAGTATGATTACTTAATTGTTTATATAGGTTTCGGCCGGGACCTTGCCATTCGGTCGTAATAACGGATCCGTCGTTATAAACGATGTCGTTATATTCGGTTTCGACTGTAAGTATGTTTATCCATTGTCTAGTACCCATAGCACAAGCTCTGCTTAATTTGGGCTAAATGGTGTTGTGTGTATGTGATAGAATATTATATTATTATTATTATACTCCTTTTAAAATACTTTCTGCTTGTCCAGAATCCTTGCAATGGCATTTCAGAGTGTATACCTAAGTTTCTTTTACGCGCATAAAATAACATTCTTAACGGACTTGACAAACATTCAAACAACGGACACAAAGAAGACATACCTAGAACAAATACTTGTGGGTCACATATTTTTTGACTCGTTGGGTAATCGATCATATAGCACTCGGACCACTGCCATTGCAGTGGCCACAGCTTAGACCACTACACCATCCGTGTTGCCAATATAAGCAGAAATATGCAACTACCAAATAACCATTTATTTTAACGTTAATGATACTACAAAAATATTCTGTTTCAGGCGGTTAAGTATCAAAACTTCTAAGTATAGCTTTAAAATACACTTCGCTCATCTGCTACTTTAAATTTATTATAATGATGTTGATTTTTGCACAACTCATGTTAATATGACTTCACTCTTATGTATCATAATTATATTTATATATATAATTATGATACATAAGAGTGTCAGCCGGGACCGACGGCTTAACGTGCTCTCCGAGGCACGGAGCAGGCGATAATTGTCAATCAATACGCACATAATTTCGAAAAGTCATATAACTGCTGAAAGTCAGAGGTGCGCAACGTGGGTTTGAACCCGTGACCCTCTGCATTGCACTTTGTTGGTCTCCCCACTGAGCTATTGCTGCTATTCTATGCTATTATATTCATATATCAATAAGTATATCAATTAAAAAAAGAAAATGCTGTAAATGATTATAATATCTGTGCTCCCATAACGGTCGTACACCGACTAGAATACCTGATTAATCCAGCTGAGCCTCTATTTCGAAGTCCTTTAACTGTGTATAAATTAAGCAACGACCATAGTGCCACACGCATGAGCTAGATATAACCACAGGGTAAGGCAAATGAAATGCACAGATCTTGTAGATGTAGTAAGAGCCCAGGGCTGCCATTAACAATATTTTGTAAAACAAACAAAAATCAACACTCAGACTTCAAGACTGCGCCGAGCGAAATGTGCCAAAACAGGCGGTCACAGGTAAGTGAATAAAATCAACACTTTTTGTTAAATACAAATATAAAATAAACATTTACCATAACAATGAATGTATTTACAATTACTCCGTGTAAAAAACTTAAAATAATTAATATTTTCGCCTACAAAATTACGTAAATTTTGCACGAAAAATGCAAAAACGTAAGCTCGTGTTACGTGATTTTTAGATTATAACAGTAGAAATCTATCCTATTTTACAGCTTAAACGAAACATAAATAGTTATATTACAATTTGTCCGTCCCAAATATTTAAGTTATTGGTTGACAATAGAGATACATATTTATCAAAAAAGCACTAATTCACAAATTCTCCATACAATTTTACTATGGCGGCCGCGCGCCGATTTGATTATACGCCGCACGAGCTGACATCTGTCTTACGCTCGGCGCAGTTTTAAGAAAAGTGAGTCATTTCTACGTACTTTTAGTACCTGATACCTGTAAATTTGCGGTTGGCCCACGCTAGCAGATTTGCGTACGTACAAAGTAATAAGAAGAGAAAAGAAAGAAGAAAGAAAGAAAGAAAAATATTTATTTTGGCACACAAGAACACACACAAAACACGAAGAAATATAAAAAACAACAATAAAACAAAAAGTATACAAATTACAAAATAAAAAATTAAAGTACAATAATAAAACTAATCGATCCCACGCATTTTTTTACTCAAAAAATTCGTTACATCTGGCGTCCTGGGCTCGTCTCTAATGGTTTTCATCTGTCAAACGATAGGAGAAAAGGAGTAAACGTTATTTTTTTTTATACATCTAAGGTGGCAAACAAGCATACGACCCACGTGATGGTAAGTGGTCACCGTAGCCTATGGACGCCTGCAACACCAGAGGCATCACTTGCGCGTTGCCGACCCTTTAGGAAAGGACGTGGGAAGGAAAGGGAGCGGGATGGGGGAAAGGGGGTGATTGGGCCTCCGGTACTCGTACGGTGAGTAAGAACTCACCGAACGAAACACAACAGTAGGACTACTGCTATTTCACGTCGATATTCTGTGAGAGGGTAGTCCTTCCCCGGTCGAGCCGGCCCATTCATGCTGAAATCAGCAAGGCTCTACTACTCAATTTGATTTTGATGTATAACCTGCTAAAGATCAATATAGTGACGGTTCATTCGCAGTAGACGGTGGAAATAAACGCTGACTGCTTCAACTCAGTCAATGACCTGCTGCACCTGTTCGTACACATCCTGGGCTTGGACCACCAACACAACAGCCACGACAGGGATTCCTACCTTCACATAGTCTGGGACCAACTTACCGACAGTAAGTGCTTGTTAGCTTCGTATATATATATAATTCTTCTGTATGTGTGTACGTCACTGAATACCTCCTAAACGGCTACACCGAAACTGATGCATTTTTGTGTTTGTATTTGACCCAATCTAATACATACAAAATAAATCATTTTTCTCTGGATGGCTTAGATTTACAATTTGACCCGATAGGTGGCGCTGCAATTAGGTCGTTCCAGCAGAACAACGAATGTTGGGTCCGCTAGCATTTTAATAGAATAGTAATCATTTATTTCAGAACTTACATTCTCGATAATACAGTTAAGTTTAGATTTAAGAGAAAATATCAAAAATTTATTAAAGATTCGACATGTGCATTGCGTCCATTTCCTCATAAACAATGTGTGTCTATTTTCCCTGCATTGAGTAGAGATGTTACAAATATCGGAGACGCTATCTTTCACGCAATATTGCACCAATCGATATAAAATTGCAGATGCTGGAGTTGCAATTTTGACTCTGCAAAGTCTTGAGTTAAAGTTCTCGAATTTAAATCTCCTTAATGTAGTCGTCTAGTTGCAACGTATATTTTTGCAACGTTGTATGGATATGCTTCTTCAAAATGCAGATATACGAAAGGAAATGCAGAAGACGTTACCGCCAGCCGCGTCTGTCGGCTTCCCTTACGATTACCAGAGTGTGATGCACTATCCCTGGCTGCAAATCAAGAATGGTCGCACCAATATCATGTATCCTATATGGGTAAGCATGTTTAGCGTTTTGTTTTACCTTTTATTATGATTTATGTGTCATGCTACCATTAGCGTACGTAAAGGTTGGTGGCAGGTGGTCCGTACCAACTCCAGAATTGTCTAGTTTTCACACCAGAATATTGGTTTCAAGTCAAAATTCTACGGTCCTATATTGACCGCCGCTGTTTAGGTCTCGTGCTCGTTCTAGACAATAGTCTACGGACAAAGTATGATTAGGTACAAATTTTATTATAAGCCTTTACAAAGTCACAAAGTGTAAGTATATGCGCCATCATGCCATCCTACTGTCTATTTTAGATTTATATTAAATAATATATCTTAGCTCAAATTATTTCATCTCTATAATATTATTAAGTTATTATCTTTAGTTTCTTATAGTCAGTAGTATATGGCATAATGGCTGTAAAATCTGAGTCGTAAAAGACTGAAATTATATTTAATTGGCGATTTAAAAGAGTGGCCGTGAGTTTCTTGCAAGTTTCTTCTCATAGGCTCAACCCTTTGCCTGAACCTAGCAACTAACCTAAATGTAGGTTCAGTAACTTAGTAAACTCACTAACCTATATACTTTGACGATCATAAGTGTTACTTTGTGACCTAAATGAGTAAATGCTTTTTTACTTTGACTTTGACTTTGACATGGAATTGAAAATAATCTATAAATTTACAGCATTTAAAAAAATTTATAAAAATACACTTTTGTATTATGAAAATGGAAAATTCGCTATGATTATTTCAATTAGTATAGATTTAAATAGTGTTGTGTGAAATAGCAAGTAATTTTAGATTTTGCTATCTATGCAGTAAGAAAAAAGATAAAGTTAACGTCATTTGTATGTTCTTTAAAGTATTATGCGTAGTTGAAATGAGTTCTTTAGCTGATTTGAAAAAAAGCTATTGGCATTTATCCCTTGATTAGTTGGTATGCGATTTAAACTAGACATGAAACGTGTTATATACAATAGAATTCAAACATAGGTAGGTATATAAATATGTATGAATTTTTAATAACTTGATGTTATTACAGAATGATGGCTGGGCTATGGGCCACTGGCAAGGCTTAAGTTCAATCGACGTTCAGAAACTAAATCTGCTGTACTACAAGCCATGCGTGATCAGAAAACAGCTGGCCGACGATTCGGATTCGAAGAAGGTCACTGTACCCAAATAAAATAAAAATAATAATAATTTCTTTTTTATTTTCCTATATATGTTGACGTCAGCTTTCTAGTCTAATCAGATTTAAATAAATATATTTTTCTTTGAGATAAAAGTCTATAGATCAATAATAATCTTAAAGAAAAGACAATTCCTGTACTAAAAAAAATTCCTGTGTCGCGGGGGACCTTACAAATATTCAAACAACGGACACAAAGAACACACAGACTTGAAACAACCACTTGTGGATCACACAAATTTTGTTCCGTGTGGGAATCGAACCCGCAACACTCGGCGCAGTGGCAAGGCGAAAATTTAAACCACTACACTATCCGTGTAGTCCCATTTCATCTATACAAATAAATAAAATTGAAGTGTCTATTTGTAATGTCAAAATAACAGCTTTTTATCTAATGCATATGAAAGTATATAAGGTACCAATACGAAAACATCTGATTTTAAAATTTTTGTCTGTCTGTCTGTCTGTTTGTTCCGAGTAATCTCCGAAACGGCTGAACCGATTTTGACGGGACTTTCACTGGCAGATAGCTGATGTTATAAGGAGTAACATAGGCTACTTTGATTTTAGAAAAAAAATAGGGTTCCGCGGAGACAAACACTTTTTAGTTAAAATCTACGCGGACCAAGTCGCAGGTAACAGCTAGTACATAATATAAATTCTTAAAATAAATATTATGACAATGGGTTATCCACATAGTATACGACCTGTTTGTAGAAGCAGCGCTAGCCTAATGGTGGACCGTTAGACTGTCACGCAGAACTCTCCAGTTAGATCTCAAGGCACGCATCTAAAGCTGCGTATATATTACACGCGACAGCCGCGCGAGCCTATGTTCGACTAGAGCAGACATACATTTACCGCGCGAGTCAAAATAAAGATAATATGAATTTGCGCGGCAATTGATCCATCTCGAATATCCGCGGCAGATAGCCAGACCAGTTAGTTCCACACGACGACGACACGAGTGACGACACTTTTCATTGTCCATTCTGCGTATTGCCGCGCGAGCCAATTTTAAAATCCACAGCGGTCCCAACTGCGCGCGAGCAGGCGACTGAAGCTCCTTTGATGCGGTCTCAAAAACCGACAATGATCGGTTCGCTTCGCGGAACGTTCGAGCGCGGCAATATTCGAGCTGCCGCGCGCGGCGACCCTGACTCCATAGCGCCTGGCTGCCGCCGCGCGAGCCAACGTTCGAGGGTTTGCCGCGCGTAATGTATACGCAGCTTAGGACTAATCTAAGTTATGTGCGTATTAAATAGTTAATTATCGCCCGCTTTAACGGTAAAGAAAATTATCGAGAGGAAACCTGCATATCTGAGAGTTCTCCATAATGTTCTCGAAGATATGTGAAGTCTGCCAACGCGTTCTGGGCCAGCGTAGCGGATGGCCTAACCCTTTTCACGCTGAGAACCGTACTTATCAGTGGGACAATTTATATATATATTGCTTATTCATTTACATAGACTAGTAGTAGTAGTCTCTGCCTACCCCTCTGGGAAAGAGGCGTGAATCTATGTATGTATGTACATAGACTAGATGTTCCCGCGGTTTCACCCGCGTTTGTCGTTACTGCGCCGCCCCCGTGGGTCGTAGCGTGATGTAATATAGCCTATAGGTTATCCAACACTAAAACAATTTTTCAAATCGAACCAGTAGTTCCTGAGATTAGCGCGTTCAAGCAAACAAACAAACAAACTCTACAGCTTTATAATATTAGTATAGATAGATGACTAGCCATTTGATATAATCGTACATGATACTTATTTTTCTGTTGATGTATATCCTTATAGTTTTTGTAAACTATAAGTCATCAACAAAAGGTAAAAGCATAAAGCCTTTACCGAATTAAAACAATTTGTATTGCCGCGTATTTATGACGAGTCTTGTTCCAAAAAAAACTCAAGTTTACATCAGAACTGTTTATTTTCCTGCACGTTAATGTATTTAAGTTTTGTTTCCTTTCGATTTTTGCTTGGTTCTTATTTGTTTTTATTTAGATTTCATCTGTTTTTGCTTCGCTTTCTTTTGCGTTTGCTTGACCTTCATTTGATTTTTCAATCTTCTCAAATGCTTATGTTCAGTACGTCCATGGCTCAGTCCTCGACCTCTATTCTGTCCACTTGGCACACCCCATTTTGATCCACTAAACCCCCTAACTTCCTTAATTCTATATTGGTCTTTGGATGGCTTATTTGCGTCGCCGTCGTCACTGATGTCTACAATGCCAATCTCATTATTGCTACTATCTGTTCCATCCTTTTCACTCCTTGCACCGCTTGTGTCGCTGCCACTACCACTCACAATTCTATTATCGTCATCGCTTCTACTTTCTTTACTATTATCGTCATAACCGCGCTGTTTAATATCCCCTACCTTGGTTTGACTACTTTTATTGTCACCACCTATACTATCACTGTTAGGTCCACTACCAAGAAGTATAGTATTCCTGCATGTTTGCAGCAAGATGTCAACTTTACGTTTATTACATTCCTGTCCGAATGCTAAGCGAAGCTTCATTACGTCAAGCTGGGAGAGACCCTCCGACGGATTTATTAGAAGACCTGATATCTGGAAAATATTTAATATCATACTTTAAATGTAAACATAACCTCAATAGAGTAAATGTGTATCGAAATAATTATAATAAAAAAATCAACGGGTTGCACTCCGGGAGTGCCGGCAGAAGTGAAAACTTGAATATTAACGTTGTGCATTTTTGATATTTTGGAATGGTTAGGGAATAATTTTGCACGAATCGCTTTAATTATCAGTATAAAAATACTATCATTTATGTGGTAAAATACAATATTCATTTATTGTGCTATCGTACACAAACATGACAATTCTCCCTCCGTCTTACGAATTTTCGATCAGGTCACGTGTCCTGACGCGAGTTTAACATTTTTTACCCATCACGAAAAAAGTGCACAACGCCGCTAAAGAAGTTTTCACTTCAAAAATAGATTGCACGGATGACGTAGTGGTTTAAGGGGCCACCTCGCCACTGCCACTGCGGCGAGTGTCGTGGGTTCGAATCCACAATTCGACTACTAATAATACGGCGCAAATGATGTGATCCACAAATGGTTGTTCCGAGTTTGGATGTTTTTTGTATCCATTATTTGAATGTTTGTAAAGTCCTAGTAGAGTAGTACTCGCTGATTTCAGCATGAATGGGCCGGTTCGACCCGGGAAGGACTACCCTCTCACAGAATATCGACGTGGAATAGCTATGCCTACTGTTGTGTTCCGTTCGGTGAGTGAGAGTAACGGTTTCCCAATCACCCTCTTTCCCCCTTCCCGCTCCTCCTCCCTCCCACTATCTTTCCTAAAGGGTCAGCAACGCGCAAGTGATGCCTCTGGTGTTGCAGGCGTCCATAGGCTACGGTGACCACTTACCTTCAGGTCAGGTGGGCCGTAAGCTTGTTTGTTGTATAAAAAAAAATAAGTCCCACGCGATAGAGATGTCGGTAGAGAACTTAAAAATATTTAAAAAATTATCATGCAATTTCTTTGATGATAAATTTCGTGTGTTTTTGTAGGTTTCGCGCCATTAGTTCGCGGTTTCGTCTGCAACCTGAGGCCTTAAGTCCCCCTTATTCAGTAAAATGCTCAGTAGCAGACTGGTAGTTAGTTACAGGATTATTCCGTATACCTATATTTTTTAAAACATATCTGGTGAAATGTTGAGAATAAAACCCTTTCTACCCAGCCGTTCAGAAATATATAGTTGTAGTGGAATTGCGTAGTGGTTGGTATAACCGACTGCCACGCCCGAGGTCGCGGGCTCGATTCCCGCACAAGTCAAACATTTGTGTGCATGAACATGGGTGTTTGTCTTGGTCTGGGTGTTTCTATGTATAATATGTATGTATTTACAAAAAAAAAAGTATATATGTATGTTTATCCATTGTCTAGTACCCATAGTACAAGCTCTGCTTAGTTTGGGCTAGATGGTGCTGTGTGTATGTCGTAGAATATTATTATTATTATTTGGAAGCTGTTTTAATACTCGGCTAAAAGCCGGTGTTTTGATGACGGTTACGGGTTGACACCAAGTAACCGCCATCTAAGATATAGTATGATCGTTTTGTTCTGTATTTTGCGGTTCGGTTTCATCACTCTGCATAAATTTATTATTATTATTATTATTATATTAATTGAGGTACAATTTTAAGCTTACACTATCTTATCTTATCTTATGTGGGGGCCAGTCAGTTCAGACCGGCGACACTTCGACCCAGTGGGATCTTTTGTGTCGACACTCTCCCAATAACGACTGCCATAGATGTTCATGGCAGCCGGGACCAACAGCTTAACGTGCTTTCCGAGGCACGGAGCAGGCGATAATTGTCAATCAATACGCACATAATTTCGAAAAGTCATATAACTTCCGAAAGTCAGAGGTGCGCGACGTGGGTTCGAACTAGAGACCCTCTGCATTGCAGTCTGTTGGTCTCCCCACTGAGCTATCGCTGCTCTTTTAAGCTTACACTAACGCAAAAAATATATATTGGAATATGCGACATACTTTACGATATTGCGACATATTTGTGACATGATTATAATATACCATTCTTTTTTAGGTTCACAGGCAATTTTGTTTACAAATAATGAGCTAGCAAATTACTAATATTGATGTTACGAATATATTTGAGTAATTCCTAAGCATTATGATAGTGTAACTTCCTTGTAATTTCAAAAATAGTAATTTTTCAGAGGTGTTTTCGAAAATAATTATAATCGAGCCAAAATCACAATATCCTGTTTTTGAGCTAGGAAATTCTAGTTAAAGACATCAATTTACCTGTATCAAAATTCTAGATCAATTGGTCTTCTCATAGTCCTATACTATTCGATGAAAGTTAGTGCATTTTTCAGTGTATCCTCTTAAGTTATAATCATTTAAAGCGACCGTAGAATTAAACAAACCCATTAGGTATATTCCTACTCGTACTAACAGCACCTATCCTTATGACTATCTCTATTACACACACATGATATTTACCAAAGGAGTGATAGTGGCGCCCCCATTGCTGCTGAATGCTCGATCGTGGAAATGCATGATACTCATCGTATCGTATTCGACCGAAATTGGATACGGCAACGGTTCATTATGAATAGCAAATAACGGATGGTATTCTGAAAAGTATTTATAATTTTACTACAATAACCGTCTGATATTTTAATTGTAGGTAGCAAAATAACTATTTGGGTCCATTAATACCTATATTACAAGACTAGCTTTTGCCCGCGGCTTCGCTCGCGTTAATTAAGAATTTGACAATCAATTCGGGTTGTACTCTGCTTGTAATAATATAATTCAATCTTGATTTGAAAGACACGTGGCGCCATCTATTATCATAAGAACGTTATTACTGTTTTCCTCGGGAACAGTAATTTTTTTCGGGATGAAAGGTAGCCTATGTCCGTTTCTGTACACCTGTCAACGTATATGCAAAATTTCAGGATGATCGGTTCAGTGGTTTAGGCGTGAAAAGGTAACAAACAAACAAACTTATTTTCGTTTTTATAATATTAATTAGTTAGGCTATGTTAGTAACAGTAGGTACTTTTTTCTGAATGAAAGATACCGTATGCCCTTTTCTGTTCCCCTGAGAGCGTGTATGCAAAATTTCATGATGATCAGTCGAGTAGTAAACGCGTGAAAGCGTAACAAACAAACTCATATTCGTATTTATAATATTAGTTAGGTTACAGGAAATATTTCATATTCCCTTACTAATCTACTATTTATCTAGAGTTAGGAGAGGCTGGTCATCTGTCATACAGGTTTCTACCTAGTAAGGAAACCAGCCTCTCACACAGATTATTGTCATCTTGAATTGTATATCTAGGTTAAAATTGATTTCTGTTAACTATTTTCTGTGTGAGAGAAGAAATAAATGATTTTATTATTATAGTCAGTTCATAGCCAGTTGCACTCACTAATCGGTAAACGATTAGCGAGGTTAAGCAACGTTGGGTGCGGTCAGTCTATAGATGGGTGACCGCTTAGTGGTATTTCAGCTGAGCGTCTCCGTGCTTCGCAGGGCACGTAAAAAGTCGGTCCCGGTTGTTGTCAAATTGATAGCAGTCGTTAAGCCATGTCAGAGGCCTACGGGCGGCTTGAACAACTCTTGATGACAGGTTGACCACTAACCACACGAAAAGAAGAAAGACGAGAAGATTATTATTATCATTATATTAACAAGAGGGTTACGAAGAATTTGATCTCACTTGGTTGTATATTCTCCCACAATATTCTCACGTATGAATCCCGTTGCGGATGCGTCACCTCGTCTTTGAAGCCGAGGGCATGCAACAACGCATGAGTGATGTCCTGTTTCTGCATACATTCGAAACCTAGCACCATGACCTGCCAACAGCAGATTTAATTAAGGAAACAATAACAATAAGGCTCTATCGATTAAAAGTTAAGAGCACACGAGTTTGTCATATTTTTATATAAACCTACTAATCGTATTGTATTTACTATACAATAGACACCACATTGCATCACCTTAGATGCAAAACACAAACAAATTTTAATCCTTGACGTAAGACCATGAATAGCTTCCCAGGAGTCGACGCCCGCAGACCTTCCCTGTCCGTGTTGAGCACTGCTAGGTGGTCGCTGACGAAGCACACATAAAGCAGTGAGTTGGCACACCATTGTGGTTTTAGTCGGTAGTCCCGAAGCCTTGGGAGAGTCTGACATAAACCTCTCGCTTCCCCTTGTGGAGAGGGGGTTTGCATCAGAAGTATTGCCCCACAATAAAAAAAAAACAGGATTGCACTCCGGGAGTGCGGGCAGAAGTGAAAACTTGAATATTAACGTTGTACATTTTTGATATTTTGGAATGGTTAGGAAATAATTTTGCACGAATTACTTTAATTATCAGTATAAAAGTACTATCATTTATGTGATAAAATACAATATTCATTTATTGCGCTATCGTACACAAACATGAGAATTCTCCCTCCGTCTTACGAATTTTCAATCAGGTCACGTGTCCTGACGCGAGTTTGACAATTCTCCCTCCGTCTTACGAATTTTCGATCAGGTCTTGACGCGAGTTTAAAACTTTTTACCCATCACAAAAAAAGTGCACAACGCCGCTAAAAAAGTTTTCACTTTAAAAAGCATCATGAATAGCTTATTTGGCAGAGCGACGACTCCGTTTTTCAGGTTGCAGATTCAAGTCTTCTTCATGAATTGTCTTTTTGTCATTTTCCTCTGTTATTATTACCACGTATTATTATGTTCTAAAACAATTTAGTAATATTACAAAACAAAAAAGATCTTCGAACATGTTCAGTTACGATTATTCCTAAGCTGACAGGTATACATTAAAAAGAATATGCGACTTTAGTATAAAATTAGTTAGTAAAATATATGAAAATATTAGCAAGTAGAAATCAGTCAATAATGTTTGTCTAAGCCTTTGAATAGCTGACGAAACTAAACATCTAAAACTTACTGCTTTCCCGTAACTGCCGATTCTGGTTTCATGGACGCAATCCCTCTCATGTCCTGGATTGGTAATATATAACCAGTTAAACGAACGGTGTCGGGGTGCGCGAGTTATTTTTTTAAATATTACGCAGGATACAGCTTCTATTGCTTTCATAGCTTCAAGTATTCGACGAATTATGATGTTATCTAGAAATATAAAACTTGTAAGATCTTCTAAGATCTAAGCGTATTGCGTGGTTTTAAAACTGATATACTTCAACTCTCGCATTCTTATCAATTATTGAATTTAATAGATGAATTGAAATCATTTTGATAGGAAATAAGTTATGTAGGTCCTATTACAGCTCCTTTTGACAACCTACTTGATTGACTTGTCCAAGAAATGTTAAATCACTTTTAAGGAAATAAAGATCTTTGGCTTGACTTTGAGAACTATATGCAAAAGTTGCTCATTCATTGAACAATTACGAACTGTATAATCTTTTACCACAAAACATTATAAGTAGATGACGTGAAATGTCAACTTTCGTAATTTCCTCAAAAACTACTGTCGCCACTTATATACGTATAACCACGCCTATTATTTTTTTTGTTTTATACAACTAAGGTGGCATATAAGCATACGGCCCACTCCACCTGATGGTAAGTGGTCACCGTAGCTTATGGACGCCTGCAACACCAGAGTCATCACTAGCATTTCACGTCGATACTCTGTGAGACGGTAGACCTTCCCCGGTGGAGCCAGCCCATTCATGCTGAAATCAGCGAGGCTCTACTACTCGTGAAACTCTAAAATACATTTACAAAATACACAATTATCCGTTACCTCCGACTTGTTCTTACTCATTACAAAACCTATATACATACGTGAACAGGCAACTATTTCAAGAAAACAGATCAAAGTAAGAAGGGATATGAACGTGGTTATCTATAGATATTATGTTCTGTGTCTTTAACAGTCAGCAAATAGCCAACCAACCAACTATAACTAACAGTAACTCATATAGACTATAACTAACTGTATCAATGTAATCTAGATATCCGATAACTAAGATCTACCATACAACAAAATTGAAAATGAACACGAAGCCCACTCTACGCTATATAGACTTCAAGAGTTTAATACAATATCTAAGTCCGTACCTGACATAGACATTTGCCATGACTCTAAAAACAAACTTAAATACAAAATCTTTAAATCCTTCAAGTCTCCAACAATAGTAATATGGTTGTCACATAAAATGATATACATATAATACTAGCTGTCCCGTGCAACTTCGTCTGCTTCAAATTAGATAATTTTTGCTCGTATAAAAAAAAACATACTATCCTATCTTTTAAGTTGGACCAAATTACAGATGGTTACGAAGTTTGATCAAAATCGGTTCAGTAGTTTAGGAGTCCATAGCGGACAAACAACGTGACACGCAATTTATATAATAATTATATTAAGATAAGCAGGGCCGGCCTTAGCCATCAAGGCGCCAGCTTTATAATATTAGTATATAGTATAGTACCTATAGATAACATTTTTTTTTTACTTTGGGGAATGCATTGACCTCTCCGCGGGGGTGGATATTGAAATAATGATATTAGACCTCCCGGAATACCGACTAAACCTACCACCCCGCCGATTGCGGTTTTGTCGAGGAACACCGTGGTCCATTCTTATCATCATTACCATCTCTTTTACCCCGGTGAGCCCGACATAGCCCCTCCGCCCGCCCCCGTGGAGGGGTATGCGTCAATGCATTGCCGCACGTAAAAAAAAAAAGATTTAATACTAAAGTAATATTCACTATTATTTACCATAACTTTTCTTGTCTATGCGATATGACACAGTTCCCTTTTTCCATAGAGAAGAAGGTGTCTTGATCTTTTTTTCTTTTATCCCTGAAAATTGTAACACTTGAACATAATATATAATTTATTTATAAAAAATTCAAATATGTACATATAGCCACAATTCTTTAAAAATAACTTGTACCTAAAATATTATAAAACAGAAAGAAAAAGAAAACTAAAACCTAATAGGCGTCATAAAATTCCTCCGCATCACAGTCGACCGGTAGTATGCCCAGAAGACTGGCAGCATTGCCACGTTGAATGGTAGTGCTTATTTTTTCTGCAAAATAAAGACCAGTCCTCTGGTCACGGAAAGCGTCGATTAACCTTTTTGCTATGTCTCTATAGAGCGCACGAGCACTGGGACCCCATGACCCTAGCGTTTCGAACATATTGGCTGAATTTATTTGTTTTATCGCACTGAAGTAAAATTGTTTAGAACTCAAATACTTTCTTATTTTCACATTATTAGCAGTGGTCCTTTTTTACAGAAAATGTTTATATTATGTTTATTTTAATATTATTGTCAGTAAACTTCCTTCCATTTAAATAAGTTAATTGCTTGCCATTTGACTCAACTGTCATATTCCTGCTCACAAGTTTCGATAAACTCTTAAGAATCAAAATTTTGCCTAGTAATGAGTTATTTAAATGCCGAAAAATTGTAAATGCCGAAAAATTTACGTTGAACTTGACCAGACCTTGGAACGCATCTATGAATGGGGTGCCAAGAACTTGGTCGAGTTCAACGCCAAGAAGACCCAGGCATGCACGTTCTCAACAAAAAAGTCTCCGTTCCTTCCCCTCCCTTCTCTGAAGAACACTCCACTGGTGATACGTGACAGCCTCTCCATCTTAGGTATGGATTTTTGCCGCTCCCTTAATCCCAAAACCTATATCGAGAGCGTCACTAAGCAAGCTTCGCGAAAACTCGGAGTTCTGAACAGGGTGAGGTGGTTCTTCGCGCCTGGGCAGCTGTGCCTATTGTATAAGGCACAAGTGCGCCCTTGCGTGGAGTACTGTTCTCATCTTTGGGATGGCTCCGCGCAGAGACATTGCCTCATTGGCATGTTTCTACAGAATATACCACGGTGAGTGCTCTGAAGAGTTATTCCACCTTATCCCGCCCTCCCCTTTCCTATTCAGAACAACGCGTGCTGGGCTCAGATGCCATCCTCACACGGTAGAGTCGATTAGAGTGCGTACCAATACCACCGTACCAATTGGGTCCGCATACCTCTGCCAAGGCACGTGTTTCCTTCTTCCTTTAATCCTGGGTCCTTTAAGCGGGGCGCGAAAAAGCACCTTCTCAGGCCGTCAAAGTAGAGACCTCAACATCGCCTCGGCTGCCATGAGGGCGGTGTGGAGGCCACTGCTCTTAGACCACACGACTGCTTACCATCAGGTGGAGTGTGGTCATATTAACGAGCAAAATAAAAAAAAATAAAAAAACAGTTTTCATTCAGAATATGTTCTGACTAATTTGTTAGATACCAGAGAGTTTCAAGATAAAATTTATATGATTTTAGATTTTCATATGCTCTGTGCGGCGTTGTCTTAAAGAAGGAATGGACTAAAGCATTTAACAAGTCTCTGTTGTGTGATAGCGAGTTTGTTCATCTTCATGCACCTTAGGTTCTTTTTTTAGCAATACGCTTAACTTAGTTAAACTTATAAGCAAGCATACAAACCGAAAGAATATAATATAATGCTCTCATTTAAGACTCACCTTTGAGTTTTTCTTCTGAGGACGAATCATCTGAACCTCGATATTCGGCTGTTAATATTTCAGATTCGTCTCCTGATTTCTTAGATTTACCTCCGGACTCTTTCGATTCGTTACCTATGTCTTTAGATTTGCCGCCTAGTTCTTCATCTGATTCAATAGATTTTGTTCCTGATATTGTAGAATCTTCTCTTGATCCTTTCGGATGTCCTGCAGATCCTTTAGAATCATCGCCTGATCCTTTCGATTCTCCTCCTGATCTTTTAGAATCCTCTCTAGATTCTCTGTTTTCTGGTGAAAGTCGATTGTGTTCTTTAGATACATCTTTAGCCAGTCTTGTCACTGACCGGCCTGTTATCCCATATGCATAATTAAATACAATTATAATAAATAATAAACATATACATATAGCATTAATTTTGTTTATAAATGGCATATCGAATTACATTTATAATCGAAATAGAAATTGTAAAAAGTAAATCATATGAATTGCAAAACTCCATATAATTTTAAGTATTTATTTTTATTGATCGTACATAATAAACATATTCAATAACATGAATTCATATATACAAATAAATAAAATTGAAGTGTCTGTTTGTAATGTCAAAATAACAGCTTTTTATCTAATGCTTATGAAAGTATATAAGGTACCTATACGAAAACATCTATTTTTAAAATTTTTGTCTGTCTGTTCCGGCTAATCTCCAAAACGGCTGAACCGATTTTGAAGGGACTTTCACTGGCATATAGCTGATGTTATAAAGAGTAACTTAGCCTACTTTGATTTTAGAAAAAAATAGGGTTCCGCGGAGACAAACACTTTTTAGTTAAAATCTACGCGGACGAAGTCGCAGGTAACAGCTAGTTTTAAATAAATTTTATATTGTATATCCAATTCATTGTCGATGGCATGATTTTGGAAACTCGTTGACTTCTTTTAAACTAATTCAATTAATATTTAAATCAATAATGGCACTGGGCGATATTGGTTTCATAAAAATAAAGCTTGATAAAAAAGTAGAACACCGCAATCATACGGACTTCGCTCGAAGCTGCGCCATCGCGATAGAGGCAGTATGTACCTCTATTCTAGAGAAGATTTTAACCAAATTGTTACGAGGCTGCATGCAATAGTATTGCCTAAGATACTGTGCTGTCACAGAATGAGGAAAATGTTAGGCATAGCCCGACAGCGCACAGAGTTCATTTTATTTTCAGCATACTGTAAAAAAATACATGCTTAGCTTTACTGTTCGTTAGCAAACTATATGTTTGATCACGAGGCATAAGTTTGCGTTTATATTTCCGAACGTGAGATCCCCCGTTACGCAAAATGGTATCACGTAATATTGTCTTATGTTTACGCGAATGTTATACATTGAAATTAAACAAACTTTATAAAGATTTTATCGCGTTGTTTATTTTTTATACAACACTATTATTACATAATTTTAAACTTTAAACTGCTATTTTTTATAAAACACTATTATTACATTTAGTACATAATTTTGAAAGTTTAAACTACTATTGTTAAACACGTTTAATAGTTACTGTTTACTTCTATTTAAGCTATTTAAATGATACAACAATTTAGATTTAATTTTAAACTTTCCCCGACGTTTCGGTTGCTTTTCAGCAGCCATGGTCACGGGGAGACTTGGCTTTTTCGTTTCTGCTAATAATTGTTGTTGGTTTTCTTTGTTTTCTCTCAACGCTATCACTGCTCTAGTCAGTTGTTGCGGCGTATTAGAAAAAACAAAGAATACTCACCAGGTAGTAGATCGTCGATCCTCGCTGGTTTCAGCATTAATGGGCCGGATCGACCAGGGTAGTTCTACCCTCTCACAGAATACCGGCGTGAAGTAACGGTACGCGTACTGTTGCGTTTCGTATCGGTGAGTGAGAGAGCCGGAGGCCTAGTTACCCCGATCCTTTTCCTATCCTTTCCTTTGTCCTTTCCCTCCTTCATTCCTTTTTAAAGGGCTGGCAACGCACTTGTAACTCCTTTGGGGTTTCGGGTGTCCATGGGCGGCGGTAATCGCTTGCCATCAGGCGATCCGTCTGCTCGTTTGCCACCCTATGCCATAAAAAAAACTGCTTGTCCCTTTAGAGAAAAAAGTCATCGTGAGTTCACTCTCTTTATTATCGCTTTATTTATTGTCACCCACTTTACTTTTCATCCCTGAACCGTCACTTTCTTTGCCAGCAACTCCTTCATTATCATCTCCTTTACTGCCGTCGGCATTACTGTTACTTGTGTTCCTATAATTGTCGTTACTTTTGCCGCCTACTATCCTGTATTGTACTGAAGCTTTCTTTACTGTACTAGTTCCTGTTTTTATTCTTTATTGTGACCTCTTTTGCTACTCTACTCTCTTTTTAAGTACTCTTACCAGCTGGGCTGTAACTTTCTTAATTCTTAATGCGCAACAACAGAAGAAGACTTTCTTGAATGTTTGAACGAATTTAGAATTTGTTTCTTTTTACGTTCTTGGGCAAAAGTTAGACTAGATTCTTCGTCTCAAGCTCAGAATTACCCGTTGAAGTAGTAATTAGGACAGAAAATTGTAATTAAAAAAAATAAAGCTAAGAAGCATAGCATCATAGTAGTAAATATTTATTAGATTTTAATAGACTTATTAGCTTGACCGCAGGGAGATCAGACAAAGGACAAACGGCTTTACATACTTTCGAAAGTATTCGGATGTGCAACAAAGCCAACTTCCTAAATTCATCTTGCTTTTAGGCGATTATCACACATAAATAATTTTTTTTTTAATAATCACTTATTTTAATCAATCTATAAGGCTTAATAGTAGGTCAGTTTTTAACCAAGGCTGATACTACATATACTCTATGTGAATGCAACTTGCAGCATATTTCTTAAAGAGTTTATATGGTACTAGCTGTCCCGCGCAACTTCATCTGCTTCACATTAGCTAATTTTCGCCCATTTAAAAAAAAGCTATCCTGTCTTTTAAGTTGGACCAAATTACAGATGGTTACGAAGTTTGATCAAAATCGGTTCAGTAGTTTAGGAGTCCATAGCGGACAAACAACGTGACACGTAATTTATATATTTTAAGATTATTATGTTCTTTAGTTAAGTTTATTGTGATGAAGTAAATAAAATTTCATGAAAATCATAACATGAGAAAAATATATAGAATGAAATAACTATTACTCCCGCAGGTGTTTTGTTTTTATTTTAAATAAGTTAAGGGTATTTATTTTTCTTTCTTAGTCTGCAGTCGCTGTTATGCAGCTTTATAAACCTTTTGGTCGGTCTTAGTTTTAGTTTCTCTGGCTTTTTTGTCTTTTTAGTTGTTGTGGTTGTTGTTGTTGGTTCCTTTGGTTTTGTTGTTAGTTGTGGTGTTTTTGTTGTTAATCTCGTTGCCGTTGTTTGTCTCGTTGCCGTTGTTTGTCTCGTGGTTGCTGTTTGTCTCGTGGTTGCTGTTTGTCTAGTGGTTGTTATTGTTTCCTCTGTGGTTGTAGGATTTTTAGTTGTTGTTGTTCTTCTTATCGTTTTTTCCTCTTCTCTATTCCTATCTGATGGTGTATCGTCATTACCACTTGGAATGTCAGTGGTTACACTACCCTCATCACCAGGGGTCGGAATAGGTAGAGTTTTTAAGTACCAAATGATGTAAAACTACCTACGAAATTTTAACATGGATATGCCTTTTAAACCCGGAACTGAAGATTAATAAAAATTGTTTTCTCAAACTTCCAGGATTGATATTATTGTCTTATAAAACTCTTTTTTCCTGTGTTAAACACAAAAAGTAGCGTTACACGTAACACGCCGGCAAATGGCGCTTGACGGAATTTTAGTACTCGCCGCCTGGCGGCTTAATAAAGTTTAATTATTTTCTATTTTATGAGCAAAGAGAGTAGAGAGATGGAAAAATGAAACAAAATTGACTCTAAGTATATATTTTTTTATTAAACAGTATCTACAAATCAATGAAATGAAATGAAATAAAAACAAATCAATCAGAATCTATTTCAACTATATTAGAAACACTGGTGGAAGCTAAAGGTTCATCGTCCACATAATTTACTAAAGAATTAAATACTAAATCAATCCCAGGATTAAAAAAGCATATCCATATTAAGATTTTGTAATAGCATATTTGACGTCATTTGGTACTTAAAAACTCTACCTATTCCGACCCCTGCTCATTACTGATACTGTCGTGTATACTGTTATTGATATTATCATTTTCTCTTTCACTAGTCATCTAGTGAATATTCCCTGCTACTGTCAGAAATACTGTCACTGCTACTGTCAGAAATACTGTCACTGCTACTGTCAGAAATACTGTCACTGCTACTGTCAAAAATACTGCCACTGCTACTGTCAGAAATACTGTCAGAAATACTGTCACTGCTACTGTCAGAAATACTGTCACTGCTACTGTCAGAAATACTGTCAGAAATACTGTCACTGCTACTGTCAGAAATACTGTCAGAAATACTGTCACTGCTACTGTCAGAAATACTGTCACTGCTACTGTCAGAAATACTGTCACTGCTACTGTCAGATATACTGTCACTGCTACTGTCAGAAATACTGTCACTGCTACTGGTAGGATCGCTGTCACTGGTACTATCGCTTTCTTTTCTGTTCTCGCTTGTATCGTCATTTTCTTCGCTGTCATCGCTATAATAGTCGCTTTCATCACTGTAGCTTTCTTGAGTGTCGCTATCGGACATAACCTAACAGGTTATTCTTGCACGTTTGAACCAAGTTATTAAACATGCGTTTGTTGCATTCATGCCCAAATGCTAAGCTAAGCTTCGTAACGTCAAGTTGGGAGAGACCTTCCGATGGGTTTATTAGCGGGTATGATATCTAGAAAACATTATTTAATAGTTAGTTTTTATTAAAAATGTGAAGGTTTGCAAAGATGTTTGATGTTATATAAGATGTTAAACAGCTTTACTTTATTTTTTACTAGCTGTTACCTGCGACTTCGTCCGCGTAGATTTTAACTAAAAAGTGATTGTCTCCGCGGAACCCTATTTTTTTTCTAAAATCAAAGTAGCCTAAGTTACTAATTAGAACATCAGCTATTTGCCAGTGAAAGTCCTGTCAAAATCGGTTCAGCCGTTTCGGAGATTAGCCGGAACAAACAGACAGACAGACAGATAAAAATTTTAAAAAGAGATGTTTTCGTATAGGTACCTTATATATACTTTCATATGCACTAGATAAAAAGCTGTTATTTTGACATTACAAACAGACACTTCAATTTTATTTATTTGTATAGATTTTCATCTATACAAATAAATAAAATTACTTACCACAGGAGTGATAGTAGGTGCACCATTGCTGCTGAACGCCCGATCATGGAAATGCATGACGTTCATCATGTCGTATTCCACTGGCGTTTGATACGGCATTGATTTATTCTGAATTATTTATTTGTATAGATAGCGAACAATGGAAGATATTCTGGAAAATAACGGTATAAAATAAGGGTATATAGGCAAATCAAAGGTATCCCAGCTAACATCCACCTCAGCCCAACAGACTTTTGAAGCTAAATATTCTTATGATATTCAACTGCGTACATTAAAGGTGGCGCTATACTTAACAAACGAATTGAAACAAGCATATCCCTTACGGCAGCAGCAGCAAGCCGGATCGTTTCGGCATCAAGCTATTGATACCATTTCTATTAGCGCCCAGCGGCTACGGTAACTTAGATTCTTCCTACTTTAGAAGACAACAAAATACATTGCGCTAGAACTACCAGGTATTAATTGCATTTGCCATTACGAACGTCTCTTACCAGATTACGGTTGACCACTGAAGAATCATTTAATGGCGTATTGGTTAGTGTAACCGACTGCCACGCCTGAGGTCGCGGGTTCGATTCCTGCACAAGTCAAACATTTGTGCGCATGAACATTGATGTTTGTCTTGGTCTGGGTGTTTCTATGTATAATATGTACCTATGTATTTACAAAAAGAAAAGTATATATGTATGTTTATCCATTGTCTAGTATCCATAGTACAAGCTCTGCTTAGTTTGGCCTAGATGGTGTTGTGTGTATGTGGTAGAATATTATATTATAAAAAAATGGTTTGATAGACGGCTCATTTTATCCGATATATGTTTGCTCTCTAGTGTGTCTAGACTACTCTAAAACGTGCGTACTGGAGCTCTCAAGAAGACTTCAATAATGCCAATCATCATTCAGGCCACCCATTCAAGAAATATCATTTAGATTTAACCATCGGCAAAAAGATCAGGTGCAGGTACCTATCTTTTTTTTTTATTTATAAAGGCTACTGCCGCACTAGGAATAATTCCTGTGTCGCGAGGAACTTTACAAACATTCAAACAATTGACACAAAGAACACCAAAACCTAATTATTTGGTGTGGGATTCGAAGTACTTAATTCGAGACCACAACAATAGGCGCGGTATTGGCGAGACGCACTCGTACCACTGCGCCATCGCCATACTGCTACTGAAAAGTTAACAACAGAGAGAAACAACAAAAAACCATTTTTCCTAGGTCCGGCATCTAACCCAAGACCTCATGCACCACGATGGTCGCTTTCAAAATCACTGCGCCACCGAGGTTCACAACGTCATTGTCATTTTTATTTAAAAATATATATAGCGGGCAAGTATATTGCTATCTTGATGCAATAAATTAATATGCATATAGGTAACTTTTAAGTGTTAAAATAAAATCAATGAAATAAAAGTGTAGTTGTATTAATACTTTGTTGCGAATGCGTAATACGCTAATAAAGCATAAGTTCACTATGAGCAAAATATCAGTTTATGCACAGCACAACTGTCTATGATATGTATTGAAGTCTTGAAGAACAGCCTCGAGGAGTATAACAAAAGGAAAACTCAGAAAACTGACTTCAAATCAAACTTCAAATTATTAAAATAAACAAACCAGCTAGTAGCGTCGCAGCCAATCACAGAAGACCACGGCCAGTTGTCATAATACTATTATTATAGTGGGAGATAACGTTCCATTTTCTTTCCCTGATACTAAAAATTCATAAAATTATTTTGTGATCAAGATGTCTATTATTTGCAAATACATTTTGAAAGAGAGTATGCAATAGTAGACTTTTACGCTCGTATAAAACATCAATTGACTTTATGTGAAATCATAATATGAACATACATAGTTACATACTAGATTTCATCTCTGCTGTCTGCAGTGGGAACCTTAGTGGATAACGGAATGTAATCTGTCAGTGCGAGTGCGAGTGTGTGAGTGACTGAGTGTAACTGAGTGAGTATTACAATAGGTACCGGTGTAAAGTGTAAACGATAACATAGGTTACTAGAAACAAGAATTTTAACTGTAAATATTCGTATCTACTTAGTATCGATACACAGAACGTTACAGCCCGTCGTCATATAAGTTAGCTATTTTAAAATGAAGCTGTATTTATTCATATCTTGTGTAGTTCTGTTTGTTTCGTTTGCGTATTCGGGATCCACGACAACTGGCTCCGTGGAACTAGACGAGATATCTTTTAATAAGATAATTAATAAATTCCAAGTGTCTCTCGTTAAGTTCGATGTGGCATTCCCATTCGGCGACAAGCACGAAGCCTTCGTGGCTCTCGCCAAAGATGCGAAAGACGTGGACGATCTTTTGATTGCCGAAGTTGGTGTGAAAGATTATGGTGAAAAAGATAATGAGGCACTGGCGTTGCAGTACGGCGCCACGAAAGAAAACTTCCCTGTGGTTAAGCTGTTTATCAAAGGCAAAAGCGAGCCGCTAGCATTCGACGATACCAAAGAGTTTACAACAGACGAATTGCGCCGGTTTATTAGAGAAAATACCGGCTTGTATTTAAGTTTGCCAGGTTGCGTAAAGGAGTTAGACAAACTCGCAATAGACTTCATGGAAGCTGATAAAGATGGCAAAAATAAGATTCTAAATAAAGTGGTAGAATTAGAAACCAAATTGTCAGATAAGGTATGGTTCAAAACATTTTTTGCATCTAAAATAGCTTACGTGGCGCGAGTTTACGATTTGAATTCCATAAACAAACAATAAATTCACAAACATTGTAGTCTTGTTTCATTATGTTACATTTTTTAATAGTTTATAGCATTATAGGAGAATTCTCTAAGTCATATTTATTTTCACAGGAAACTGTTTCTGCAAAAATCTACAAAACTATCATGCAGAAGATTCTGGAAAAAGGTGATGAGTTTGTGCAGTCGGAACACAGCAGAGTGAAAAAAGTACTCAACAGCAAAGTTTCAGATGAGAAGAAGAAGGAAATAGGCATAAGGATTAATATTCTACAAACATTCCTTCTGCATGACAAGAAGATTAAATTGGTTAAAGAAGACCTGTGATTATAACGGGTCGACACAAAAACAAGGACCATAGCAACATAGGAGCTGTCTCTATGGAATATTTTCTTTGAAATCAACTGATCTTTTAATGTAAGTGTAATTCTAGTTTGTATAAAAAGATTTCAGCATTGTTTGCTAAAGCACAAAACTGACAGATGGTCTTCTAGCCATTCCAATTAATTATAGATGAACACAAAGTATACTTGTTACACACAATGCACTGAAAATATTAAAAGACATTATTATTTAAATCATGAAACAATGTTTCAACACTAGTGTCCGGACACACCAGCACTTGTAGGATTAACCAGCTTAAAAAAATAGCCTAATATGCAAACCTAATTAAATGCCTTTGGTAACAATACAGTCTATTATCTCAATCTCTTTTGACTAATAGCGATGCGGTGGCACATTGCAGCCAGTCACAATCGTTTTTAATGATGTCTGGCATTACAAGAATTGACAAGTTAACAGATTATACTAACAAAGTGACATAACTAAAGCCTTATAATAATAGTGATAGAAGAATCATTTGTATTTAATACAATGTATGGCAACAATATGTATAGAAAGGCACTATGCATTGGGCTACGTTAGTGCACAGTAATACAATAAAAAAAACAACAAATTGTTTTTTTAGTTAATTAATGTTTCCGAGATAAAAGCGATAAATAAGACTGGCTTTCACTTTATACATATATGTAGCACGGCAAGCATTAGAAACAAAATTCACTATGAATTTTGAAGTTGCATCTATACCAAATGTGTAAGGCAACTGCAGGAAGCTTGCATTGTATTATCTACTGATTATGTTGTATTAGTACAATTAGCTGAATCCATGCGCCGGCAGCAGGGTGCAAGTGGGTGCACTTACACCACCCTGTCAGGAAAAGAAATACATAGAATGTTTTCTTTTTCGATGTATGAAATGCATTCAATAATATACTTGCATTTGAATTTGACATTACATAATATACATGTATAATTCTATATTTTATATCGGTTAATAGTGTAATGTTTAGATTCAGATTCACCTCCCTGAAAGTAATTCTGGTGGCGCCCATGGCTGAATCATTTATATCTACTTCAGAAAAAATATACAAGTAATATAGATAACCAATCGTAAACCACCTTTTTATCAGTTAAAATTACCAAAGCACTTGCACTTAATGTGTAAACGTTCCACTAGATATATGTTATAAATATGCAAGCATATTGCTCATATAGACACATTAAACACATATCATAATACACTTAAAAATAATTATAAGTAACTGTAATCGTCAGCATTAAATTTGATTATTCAATTTTAATTAAACAAATGCAAAATGTCATCCAAAGCTATTTCTAAACATCAATGCCAACCACACTCAAATTGGTTCAGCAATTGTGCAGATTAGCATACACAAATGGACAGACAAAAGACCTACATGCCATTTTATCATATGTATAGATAGATACTATTGTGTTCACATGTTGTGGTTGTTTAATTGATGTCATGAATAAACTATTGTGAGTGTTAGACATGTTCTGCAATTTTACAATATTATCAGAAGAGTGTACTTGTCTCTTTAGTTCTTTTGTTATTTAAAGACATATCCAAGCTAATACTGTATTCAGCATATTCAATTATAATTAAAAATCAATATTTATCAACACAACATCATGCTTTGATACTCAAGGCTTATAATTAATTACCAATATTTGATCTGCTTTGCAATAGCTGTAGTTGGTAAACAATTTACTCTAATAATTGCTTGACCCGTTGAATGTTAGCAAAAAAAATGAAAGCATCGTCCTACGCGCTTATGAACACCATGTGTGCATAAGCGATAATCAAATATTTCAAAATAATATGTATCTGACTGCTAGCAGGCTGTTGCTGTTCAAGACATTCAAAGTTGTAATTAAAATTAATTGCGATAAAATCTGTATAAAGTAGTTGATTTCAATGTGTATACCATTGTTAAAAAATATGATTTTATGATCCAAATTAATCAGCTGGTAAATTTTTTTTTTAATGTTTATATTATCCAAGTGAGAACATGGAGTGCTATGTCTTCCGAACCATAAACATTATGTATTTATTAAAATCGTACCATTTTTAATTACCTGATTCCAAAAGTAGCTAAAATAATATTGAATTATTTACACCTAATTATGTTTTATATGTACACAGAACTAGGTAAATGAGTTTTATTATTGTATGTATATAATGTATATGTTACTAGTTACCGATGCGCATAGTTGTATTCGAATGATATTCAAATAACAATTGTACATATTCGAATATCAAGCACAACGCTGTACTACTTTACATGGTCAAAGACACAGCGCATGTACTATGTATAGTGTAGTCAACATTTTCAACTATAATTACCTTAAATGTTGATGTTTTTATGACTAGTCCATTGTTAATAACTTGACTACAATGCTAAACACTCAGCAATGAAACATCGTCTCGAAAAAAAAAAATTATGATGTGAATACAACCTCAATTGGTAAAGTCGTTGCAGCTTACAAGATCACAAAACTTCGCACCAAGGATTTTATGTATGCAGAGTGATACAAAGTGTGTGAATTACAATAAATTATCAAAATAAATTATTTGTTTGTATTTATTTTGAGATATGATATCCTAAGTAAGATTATAAATGCGAATGTGAGTTTGTTTGTTACTTATGTCTTAACTATTCAACCAATCATCATGATACTTCGCATACACGCTGTCAGGAGTACAGGAAAAGACATAGGGTACCTTCCACCTAGAAAAATTAAATTTCTGAGTGATCAAAATTATTGATAAAATCTACATTAACGCGGGCGAAGCCGCAGGTAAAAACTAGATAATTATAGTATGTTCCTGAAAAGAATATGCAGTTCTGCACAGTAAAACAGTTGTAAGTAGCTGTTATTGCGTTGTTGTAGGTTTACAAGTTCAACTGAAAGTCCAGAGTAAGCTGATCTCTCTTTAATAACACGTAGAAACGGGCGATTTACATTGGTTATATTTTAAGGCTGATTTACATTGATACAGTAGCTGGCGCCAGCATCACTGGATTCCGGCGCTGGATTTTGGTTTCAATCCAGTCCAGCATCCAGTATCCAGCACTGGATCGATAGACCACCTATTTTTCTTGACAAAGTAGATATAACTACTGGACGCGCGTCAGCGACGCGAGCCAGTGATGCTGGCGCCAGCTACTGCATCAATGTAAACCAGCCTTTAAGGATGCAAACGTGTAGTCTCCGCGACAAAGTAGATATAACTACTGGACGCGCGTCAGCGACGCGAGCCAGTGATGCTGGCGCCAGCTACTGCATCAATGTAAACCAGCCTTTAAGGATGCAAACGTGTAGTCTCCGCGACAAAGTAGATATAACTACTGGACGCGCGTCAGCGACGCGATCCAGTGATGCTGGCGCCAGCTACTGCATCAATGTAAACCAGCCTTTAAGGATGCAAACGTGTAGTCTCCGCGACAAAGTAGATATAACTACTGGACGCGCGTCAGCGACGCGAGCCAGTGATGCTGGCGCCAGCTACTGCATCAATGTAAACCAGCCTTTAAGGATGCAAACGTGTAGTCTCCGCGACAAAGTAGATATAACTACTGGACGCGCGTCAGCGACGCGAGCCAGTGATGCTGGCGCCAGCTACTGCATCAATGTAAACCAGCCTTTAAGGATGCAAACGTGTAGTCTCCGCGACAAAGTAGATATAACTACTGGACGCGCGTCAGCGACGCGATCCAGTGATGCTGGCGCCAGCTACTGCATCAATGTAAACCAGCCTTTAAGGATGCAAACGTGTAGTCTCCGCGACAAAGTAGATATAACTACTGGACGCGCGTCAGCGACGCGAGCCAGTGATGCTGGCGCCAGCTACTGCATCAATGTTAACCAGCCTTTAAGGATGCAAACGTGTAGTCTCCGCGACAAAGTAGATATAACTACTGGACGCGCGTCAGCGACGCGATCCAGTGATGCTGGCGCCAGCTACTGCATCAATGTAAACCAGCCTTTAAGGATGCAAACGTGTAGTCTCCGCGACAAAGTAGATATAACTACTGGACGCGCGTCAGCGACGCGAGCCAGTGATACTGGCGCCAGCTACTGCATCAATGTAAATCAACCTTTAAGGATGCAAACGTGTAGTCTCCGCGACAAAGTAGATATAACTACTGGACGCGCGTCAGCGACGCGATCCAGTGATGCTGGCGCCAGCTACTGCATCAATGTAAACCAGCCTTTAAGGATGCAAACGTGTAGTCTCCGCGACAAAGTAGATATAACTACTGGACGCGCGTCAGCGACGCGAGCCAGTGATGCTGGCGCCAGCTACTGCATCAATGTAAACCAGCCTTTAAGGATGCAAACGTGTAGTCTCCGCGACAAAGTAGATATAACTACTGGACGCGCGTCAGCGACGCGAGCCAGTGATACTGGCGCCAGCTACTGCATCAATGTAAACCAGCCTTTAAGGATGCAAACGTGTAGTCTCCGCGACAAAGTAGATATAACTACTGGACGCGCGTCAGCGACGCGATCCAGTGATGCTGGCGCCAGCTACTGCATCAATGTAAACCAGCCTTTAAGGATGCAAACGTGTAGTCTCCGCGACAAAGTAGATATAACTACTGGACGCGCGTCAGCGACGCGAGCCAGTGATGCTGGCGCCAGCTACTGCATCAATGTAAACCAGCCTTTAAGGATGCAAACGTGTAGTCTCCGCGACAAAGTAGATATAACTACTGGACGCGCGTCAGCGACGCGATCCAGTGATGCTGGCGCCAGCTACTGCATCAATGTAAACCAGCCTTTAAGGATGCAAACGTGTAGTCTCCGCGACAAAGTAGATATAACTACTGGACGCGCGTCAGCGACGCGAGCCAGTGATACTGGCGCCAGCTACTGCATCAATGTAAATCAACCTTTAAGGATGCAAACGTGTAGTCTCCGCGACAAAGTAGATATAACTACTGGACGCGCGTCAGCGACGCGATCCAGTGATGCTGGCGCCAGCTACTGCATCAATGTAAACCAGCCTTTAAGGATGCAAACGTGTAGTCTCCGCGACAAAGTAGATATAATTACCGGACGCGCGTCAGCGACGCGAGCCAGTGATGCTGGCGCCAGCTACTGCATCAATGTAAACCAGCCTTTAAGGATGCAAACGTGTAGTCTCCGCGACAAAGTAGATATAACTACTGGACGCGCGTCAACGACGCGAGCCAGTGCAGTGCAGCGCCGGAATCCAGTGATGCTGGCGCCAGCTACTGCATCAATGTAAACCAGCCTTTAAGGATGCAAACGTGTAGTCTCCGCGACAAAGTAGATATAACTACTGGACGCGCGTCAGCGACGCGAGCCAGTGATGCTGGCGCCAGCTACTGCATCAATGTAAACCAGCATTTAAGGATGCAAACGTGTAGTCTCCGCGACAAAGTAGATATAACTACTGGACGCGCGTCAGCGACGCGAGCCAGTGATGCTGGCGCCAGCTACTGTATCAATGTAAACCAGCCTTTAAGGATGCAAACGTGTAGTCTCCGCGACAAAGTAGATATAACTACTGGACGCGCGTCAGCGACGCGAGCCAGTGATGCTGGCGCCAGCTACTGCATCAATGTAAACCAGCCTTTAAGCCTATAAAGTGTCTTAGCAACACAACTTTATTGTATGCGACTGCATACAATATATAGTTACTTCTAAGACACTAATATACAGCAGTCACTGCACATTAGATCTTGGGTTCCACAAGGTCCCTAGTCCCTGGTTAAGCTAAATGATATTGAGTTTCTCTGTTCAAATCATCATTAATTATTGATTTACATAATCAGCCTTTATAAGTTGCACCTGAAAAGGTCTCTTAGCAACAAGAATTAATCTTTATGAAGATTTCGTGATCATACATTTTACATGCGTATTTTGTTACCAGATTTTGCCCGCGGCTTCGCTCGCGGTAATGTAGATTTGTGATGAGATAGATTTTTAGTAGCATAAATGTTATTCTGATATATAAACAATTATACTATTGCATCAAAATCTGTTAAGTAGTTTTTGCATGAAAGAGTAACAAAAATCCATCCATCCATCTTTCACATTTAGGTATAATATAAGTAGGGTATAAGTACCTTCTTCTTCTTAGCCTTTATTATTCCCAAGTCACTTGGGGTCGGTTTTCTAGTCTAACCGGATTTGACTGAACATCAGTTTTTACACGGAGCGACTGCCATCTGACATCCGCAACCCGAAGTCTAAAGATACCCTAAGGCTAGACCAGTGTCAGGATATTAGAGGGCTGACTTCCCAATAACTGTCATTGATGTTCATGGCAGCCGGGACCGACGGCTTAACGTGCTCTCCGAGGCACGGAGCAGGCGATAATTGTCAATCAATACGCACATAATTTCAAAAAGTCATATACCTAACTTCCGAAAGTCAGAGGTGCGCGACATGGTTCGATCCGGAGACCCTCTGCATTACAGTCTGTTGGTCTCCCCACTGAGCTATCGCTAAATACATATATTTATTAAACTTAAGTAGGTATATGTAGGGTACCTACTTATATATAAACACTAGCTTTTGCCCGCGGCTTCGCTCGCGTTAATTAAGAATTTTACAATCAATTCGGGTTGTACCTACTCTGCTTGTAATAATATAATTCAATCATGATTCGAAAGACACGTGGCGCCATCTAATATCATAAGAACGTTATTGTTGCTTTCCTCGGGAATAGTAATTTTTTTCGGGATGAAAAGTAGCCTAAATCCGTTTCTGTACACCTGACAATGTATATGCAAAATTTCAGAATGATCGGTTCAGTGGTTTAGGCGTGAAAAGGTAACAAACAAACAAACTCATTTTCGCTTTTATAATATTAGTTAGGATTCACGCCTGTTTATCCCGAAAGAGTAGCTTTTGTGTAATAAGGCTTGATTTCTGTTTTAATGAAATCTATGCCTTATTTACGCACGGATGGCGTAGTTGTCTAAGTGGCCACTGCGCCGTGTTGTGGGTTCGATGCCCACACGGGACAATCATCTGTGTGATTCATAAATACTTGTTCAGAGTCTGGATGTTCTTT
This sequence comes from Catocala sponsa, assembly GCA_963564715.1. Classification (NCBI taxonomy): domain Eukaryota; kingdom Metazoa; phylum Arthropoda; class Insecta; order Lepidoptera; family Erebidae; genus Catocala; species Catocala sponsa. The sequence continues at coordinate 22,721,965 of OY751343.1, read as the reverse complement.
GTGTCCGTTGTTTGAACGTGAGAAGGTCCCGCAACACAGAAATTATCCCTAGTGCGGGAGATGTTTAAGAAAAAATAAATAATTAGGCTCAATTTACACCGCCGAGGAGTGGAATGGTATGGAAGCGTCAATTTCGCCTCATGACGCTAGTTTTAGTTGACAAGAATGGTTGACTTGGAACTTATTTTTATATCGCTCATTTGTGAGGCAGAAGAAAAAGAAAGTCCCGACGGACTCCCCGTTCGCGCCACTTCCCGCGGATTCCACAGACGGCGCCGACAGTAGCTACGGGAATTTTCGAGACCTTTTTTGGCTCGTATTTAGTTTGTACTTTATACAATTGACATAAAGTTCATTATGCTATGTACAATTTCGCTGCAAAAAGTCGCTTCCATTCGATTCCGCGGCGGTGTAAATTGAGCCTTATGGGCAAAGTTATAATAAAATTGTCAACTACAGGTCACACCAATGCAGAATACCGTGCTGCTATTGAAAATTTCTGATTTATTTTAAAACTATTTGATATTGTCTTCTTTCTTTGTTTACGCGAATAACATTCGCGTAAACAGAACAGTGTTTATTAAACACTGTATTACAACAACGCGATAAAATTCGTATGAAGTAGTTTAATTTCAATGAACTCTATGTGATATAAATCTTTGTATAGAAACATTTTAAGTAGGAACAATCTCGGAAAACGATAAACGGCATAAGTCCATATATTTTCTAATTCACACCAACTTACAAAATACTTACGGTACCGACCGTTATGGACAATGCTCCAATTTGTTAGCGGGCCATTGTAAGTCTTATTCGATGATACTACGAAGATGGCAACGTTGTTTGCCTGCATCCAATATTATATCAGCCCCTCAAGTTAATACCTATTTGTTCTGCACATCCAAGCCCTTAAATCCAGTCGTGCCGACCCTTTAAAGGTCTCATTACTGTCAGTACAGACACAAAGATCTTCTGCTGACTATACGCGCCTCCTTATTCCTGCGAACCTTACTCAAAGCAGGGACACAGTAGAGGGCTTGGCTGCGGATATCTGTAGAGTGGAAATAGATACTTCGCTGACCACTTCATCCGCGTGCTCGTGCTAAAATTAAGCATATAACTGCTTAATTTTAGCTTTCAATAGCATGTGGTATATATCTGAGCCATTCTACATCCACATGTTATGCGGTGTAACAAGGTAACTATCTATTTTATAATTGGTTTCATCCTTACTAATATTATAAATGTGAGTTACTTTGTTTGTTACGCTTTCCGGCTTAACCATTCGTCCGATTTATTTGTTTATTTATTCGGAATAACAAACAGCAACACATAGTATAATACCAAATTGTATAAACATGATACATGTACATAAATGTGCACTCACAACATTGTCATGAAATTTCGCATACACGTTTTCGGCGGGACAGAAAAGGACATAATACAGCCACGTGCAAAAGTATTAGGCACCCTATAGTAATGTCAGTTTTAGGGTGATTGAGCATAGGGAATGTAAAGAAAACAAAACATATGATTACTAAGATTTATTTTAATAAAATAATTAATATTTTGTCGGTCCACCTTTGGATTTAATGACAGCAGCCACTCTTTTTGGCATTGACTCTACCAGCTTAAAACATTCCTCTTGGGATATCTTTTGCCACTCATGCTTTAACGCGGCGAGTAGTGTTTGCTTGTTGCTTATCGAGTGTCTACGGATATTTTTCTTCAAAATAGACCAAATATGTTCAATAGGATTGAGGTCCGGTGATTGTGGCGGCCAGTCCAAAAGATCTATTCCATTTTGAGCCATCCATGCCATAGTGTGTGCTGACTTGTGGCAAGTGGCGTTGTCCTGCTGGAATTTTACGCCGTCGGTGTTTGTATCACCAAAAATCTGTGTAACAGACGGTGCTAGAGCTGTTTCCAGAACTTCTGTGTATTTGGTGCTATTCATTCGCCCCTCACACAACATCATTTCGCCCACTCCATCGGCAGCCATGCAACCCCAGATCATTATTGAGCCTCCACCGTGTTTAACAGTGGGCACTACACAATCTGGGTTGTACTCTTCGCCCACCCTTCGCCTGACGTAAGTAACACCGGGTGTTCCAAACACCTATGGAACAAGCAAAAAAATAACTTAATTCAAGATTGCATATTTCCCTCGCAGGACGTGATTTCAAAGACGGCTATGTGTTTTGGTATAATACATAAATTAAATAACAATACCTCAAAGTTAGATTCGTCTGACCACAGTACGTTGGACCAATCCTCCACTGTCCAATCTCTATGTCTGAGGGCCCACTGCAACCGATTTTTCTTGTTGTGCTCCGATAGCCACGGCTTCTTTCTTGCCTTGCAACCTTTTAACCCAGCTGCAATAAGCCTTCTTCTCACAGTACACGCGCTCACTGATCTGCTTTTTCCTTCAGATAAAGCTGCAGCGAGCTCTAAAGCAGTTTTTTTACGGTCCTGTAGAGACTGCCTAATTAACAATCGGTCTTCACGATCTGTAGTTATTTTTCTTCTGCCTGTTCTTGGCCTATTCTCATGAGTACCGATCTCTTTGAAGCGATTTAGTGCATATTGTACTGCACAACGCGAGCACTTCACTTCTCGGGCTATTTTCACTTGAGACATGCCTTGTTCATGTAAAATTTTAATTTTTAGGCGCTGCTCTGCACTAAGTTCTGCTTTTTTAGGCATTATTAACTCGATGAATATTAGTCTTCAGGAATATGGTAGCAACAATTGCGTACGATATGTGTCTGTTCACTGCAAGCACTGATAACACACTAAAAGAGTAAACTTTAAAATTGCAAATTTGTAAAAACATTGTTTTAAACTGCACCTGGGTGTCATAAATATTTGTTATTGTTTTATTTTTGTTTAAAAATGCCGCCGATGCAATAGTAAGACCATAAAACCCTTATCCGAGCGCTCATTGTTGAGATAGAGACAAACAATAGGGGTGCCTAATACTTTTGCACGTGGCGGTATTATGGTACCTTTTATCCACAAAAAAGTACCTACTGTTCCTAATCTAAACATTTATTGTACACCATACTTCAAACAATTTTAGTTGGTACCAACAAAATTTGAAACAAATAAATATGTGGGTATAGGTAGGTACAATTTGCGGCCTTATCGCTAAATGAAATCTCTTCCGGCCCTTATCGTTAAAAGTCATCGTTTCCTTTTGTACTATTTTGGTACGCCAGCATAAAAAAGTATTAATGTGTAACTATGCAGGTCCAATGACCTGAACCATGATGAAGAATACTAAAGTTTAAAAATATCGCTGTGTCATCAGATTAGGTAGGTACCTACCGATATTATCGGCGGGAAGTAATTCAGGATACATAGCGATTTGCGGCAATCGGTTAGATATAAATAAAACATGTTTCCTCTATTATAATTTATAACTCTCATATGATGTAGGTACGTGGGCTGGACGTTATTACAAACATACATAGATTCACGCCTGTTTCCCAGAGCGGTAGGCAGAGACTACGGATTTCCATTTGCTACGATCCTGACACACTTCTCTGGCTTCATTCACTTTCATCACATTCCTCATACACGCCCGTCGGTTCAAGGTGCTTTTAACCTGGCCTTTATCCAGAACGCCTCCGATCTGAACGAGAAACGTTCACCTAGGTTTTCCTCTTGCGACTGTTCCATTCACACTAGCCTTATAAACTTTCTTAGTCAGTCTTTCCTCGTTCATTCTTTCTACATGTCCAAACCAGCTTAACATACCCTTTTCTATTCTTGTCACTATATCCACTTTCATGCCGCTGGACATTATTGATATGAATATATATAAATTCCTAAAAAGAAAAGCTAGTACTGCCTATTAGGTTTTCTTTTTAGAAATTTATTCGAAGCAGCTTTATTGCCGACACAAAATTAAATATGTTAAAACTAAATATATTTAGTCATGCTTGGAGCCCACAGATGGCGCTCTGATTTAAGTGGTCTCCTCGCCCCTGTTATACAAATACATCAGCAGTATTCTATATTAGCGTAGGGTAAAACTGGATATTACCGGTCAGGAGGTAATACCGGTCACTACAAATTCTCCCATATTATTAAGTTGGCACACGTAAAAATCGGGTGGCGTGACGTTACCCCTCGCCGACGCACCGATCCCCCGCTCATTCCGCAGCCGACATATAGGATGCAAATACCTACTTCAATTTTTTTCGTGATTAGGTACATGGAGTAAATTGGCGTCAAACAATAAGAGGTGAGTGTTTGTTATTTCACATTTATTGCATTAGGTAAGTATTACCAATAATTGTTGTAGGTAACATAGTTATCAACCATCCCAAGTGATACTAAATTTTGAGTTTATCTCGGCAAGTTTTTAAACCAAAAATGTTTTTTCGAAAGTGTTTCTAAGTAATGCACATAGGACAAAATATTGTGTGATCCACAAACAGTTGTCCTGAGTCTGGCTATTTTTAGTATCCGTTGTTTGAACGTTTGTAAAGTCACCCACGACACAGAAATTAGATAAGAACTTCCAGCGTGGAAGTCATATTTTTTATAAAAAATTGGCGCTAGACGGCACTGCGTGTCATACGATATACAACACTGGCCAAGCCACGAGAACTCAATGAATACTACTAAACGATGTCGTCATAGGTTCATTCACATCTCGATTAGAAACTCAAGGCCATTCCAACCAGTGCTATGACTAACCTATAAAATAATGAAAGTTTATGTAGGAAAACTGAAACACATAACGATTCATGAAATACATCTATTCGAATATCGAAATGTATAAAGTTATAATATAATTTGAAACGCCGATTCGTCACAAACGGTTGCCGCTTTATTTTACAAATCAAATGGAACGATGAAAATCGGATTGCAACATGCCACTGTCATTTGTGACAAACGGCTACATCAGGGCTGAATTTAATACTTGGAGGCCTAAGAAGTAATTTCAGTGCAATCCCCGGCGGCCCCTTTTTGTCCCGGACCTAAATCCCTTTTTGCCCTTTACTAAATCCGGCCCTGCCTTACATTAGTAACATCCATATAAAATTAGCTTTAATAATATTGACATAGTTTTAAAATATGTGTCGAGAGTATAGACATAGGCATTAGGTACAACTACATATTATTATGTCAAGAATCGTCTCGCAGTATATTTTTATACTAATTATAAAGCTGAAGAGTTTGTTTGTTTTTTTGAACGCGCTAATCTCAGGGACTACTAGTACGAAATAAAAATATATTTTTTTGTTGGATATCTCATTTATCGAGGCAGGTTATAGGCTATATAACATCACGCTACGACCCACGGGGGCGACGCAGTAATCATAAACGCGAGTGAAACTGTGGGCACATCTAGTTTGGATATAAAGTCACGCCTGTTTCCCGGGATAGGCACAGTCTATGGCCACGCCGGCCAGGTAGGTATATTAGCCAACTCAATACTGCCTTGTGCAGATCAAAATATATAATGCTTTACTTAATGTAACAATATTCTATTGGGATTTAATACTTTAGCTTTGCTGTTAATTGTTTACTAAGTATATATAAATAAATCTACGTGGGCTAGTACCCATAATATATTTTACTCCAATTTAGTTGTACGGTCAACCGTTAAAATTGTTTGTGACCGGATAAATTCTGTGCCTCCTGTGACAAGTGATACAAGTCAAAAATCAACACTTTACAGGAAAAGAAAAACAAGATTTAAAAAAATCTAGTTGGTGTTCTAAGTGAGCTAGGATTAACTTTAGTACTTATTTTTGTAGATAAAAACATTCACTTTCACTATTAATTTACATTTTTGTGGTCAATATTATAGATTTAAAGTATTTGTTTAAAAACCTATAACTTGTACCTTTTTTATTTCTAATACATCTTCCTCTATAATGTGATAAATGATACAACTACAGTTAAATTATATTGCACTTATAAGTTGTCTTTGTGTAAGATGAAAAATTAAATGTGCAAATAAATATATATCACACTTATATCTTGGAACACAAAAAATAATGTGTGGAGCAACTTATAAAGGTTACAACTTGAAATATATCTATATTCACGATATTTTTGCAAAAATCCAGCCAGTTATATCACTTTGCACAAAATTATCTCCGAAACTATGGTAGATAGAAGAACGTGAGTTATATCAAAAAAATCCTATTTTTTTTCTGATCATTTCTATGTAAAAATCACAAAAAGGGTACAACTCAACTTATATCACTCATCACAGGAGGCACAGAATTGTACCCTTGTATAATGTTAATGATAGTGAATAATTAGTATTCCATGTAAAGCTATGGTTAGGTACCTAAATTATATATATACTAGCTGTTACCCGCGACTTCGTCCGCGTAAATTTTAACTAAAAAGTGTTTGTTCAGTTCGCAAAGTTTACGAAAACTTAATGTTTCTGTATTCCGCGTATAAAAATACCTATGCTAAAGTTAATGTAATTCTTCTACTTTGTCTCGATTTTTTTTATATTGTATGTATATAGATATATTAACATTATTATTTAATATCCCGGCTGCCATGAACATCTATGGCAGTCGTTATTGGGAGAGTGTCGACACAAAAGATCCCACTGGGTCGAAGTGTCGCCGGTCTGCACTGACTGGCCCCCACATAAGATAAGATTATTTAATATACATATCCCTATTTGTATCGGTAATTGTTCACTATTTCATAGGCTTTGATTTATTCTCCGCGGATTTTTTACTTTTTCAAAAATAAAAGTAGCCTATGTTGCTCCTTATAACACCAGCTATCTGCCAGTGAAAGACCTGTTAAAATCGGTTCAGCCGTTTCGGAGATCAGCCGGAACAAACAGACAAAAATTTTAAAAATAGATATTTTGGTATAGGTACCTTATATACTTTCATATGCATTAGGTAAGAAGCTGTTATTTTGACATTACAAACAGACACCTCAATTTTATTTATTTTTATAAGTAGATGATTTTTAAGACGACTCACATAGTCTATTGTATTATTAGGAATTAAACTTTTAATCTTCTATATCTATACAAATACCTAAATAAAATTGAAGTGTCTTTTTGTAATGTCAAAATAACAGCTTTTTAGATAAAAAGCTGTTATTTTATACTTTCATATGCATTAGATAATGCATATGAAAGTATATAAGGTACCTATACGAAAACATCTATTTTTTAAATTGTTGTATGTCTGTCTGTTTGTTCCGGCTAATCTCCGAAACGGCTGAAACGATTTTGACGGGACTCTCACTGGCAGATAGCTGACGTTATAAGGAGTAACTTAGGCTACTTTGATTTTAGAAAAAAATAGGGTCACGCGGAGACAAACACTTTTTAGTTAAAATCTACGCGGACGAATCCGCAGGTAACAGCTAGTTATTTATAAAGTACCTACTTAGCACTCCCCTTCCTCCAAACCTAACTACAGATCGCGCAATCTATGATGGCCGGACTGAACATAGCGTCTCCGAATTGTTGCGCATGTACAGTCGCTAAGAGGCGTCCCGCCCGCACCCCCTGTCACCAAAGAGACCTAAAACTTGTAACTGCGACGCCACTCGCGCAATGTTCAGACCGGTCATCAATTCATCATACAGTGCGCGATCTGTAATAAGTATTATAAATGCGAATGTGAATTTTTGTTTCAACAAACATTTACCTATCCTTTACCTATCTACTACTTAACCGATCATCATGAAGTTACGTACTTATACACATTTTCAGGGGAACAGAAAAGGACAAATGGTATTTTTCATCCAGAAAAAAGTACTGTTATTTATTAACCTACATTTAGGTATGCGAACGAATCCTATCCTAATCCTAACTAATATTATAAAAGCGAAAATGAGTTTGTTTGTTACAAAAAAAAATTACTGTTCCCGAGGAAAACAACAATAACGTTCTTATGATAATAGATGGCGCCGTGTCTTTCGAATCATGATTGAATTATATTATTACAAGCAGAGTACAACCCGAATTGATTGTCAAATTCTAAATTAACGCGAGCGAAGCCACGGGCAATAGCTAGTTAGTTTTTTGTTTCGCATTTAAATGTAGCAATGACATATTTCAAATGTTTAGCTGTTAAAGATTTAAAGCGAGAAACTTTCGTATTTATAATATTTTTTTTTAATATAACTAAGGTGGCAAACAAACATACGGCCCATCTGATGGTAAGCGGTCACCGTAGCCTATGGACGCTTGCAACACCAGAGGCATCACTTGCGCGTTGATTGGTTGTTGCTATTTCAATAAGCCACAGTTGTTTCACACCAATTTTTTACACGCTTTTATTAACTTGGTACTTATGTATGTATCTGTATCTATGAATCTATGTAACGGAATCTTTGAACGTGATTTTCACCCCTTTCAAACCGACGGATTGATTTGAAACTTTGCACACTTATCGAGGACCGATGACAATACAATAATTTAGGAAAAAATGTTTGAAAAAGCTAAAAAAAACCCCACGCTGTTTTACATTAAAATGATTAAATTATTTTCAACTTTTTAGTTTGTTTTTTTTAATAAACCGTGTTTTTTAGTTTATTTTTACTATTATTTATTAGTGTTGGCCTGCGTTTCAGACACCGACAGCATGTTTTGTTGTAGTTTAATTGTGGAATACAAACTTCCCATTCAACTTACTAACGCCGAAGTATATACATAAAATCATGTATTCAGCACATTTTACTGCACGAATGGCATAGTGGATTAAGTGGTCGCTTTGCCGGGTTCGATCGCCGCACGGAACAAAAAAGTTGTCCTGAGTCTGGATGTTATTTGTATGTATGTTTGTAATGTCCTCCGCAACACACGTACCTATTACAACTAATGCGAGCGTTGTATTTTATAAGTGTTATACTATACATACATAGTTATATACCTATGTCCTATAGTTAAAGTCTCTTACATAATCAGAACCGCAATTATTTAACTGTTGCAGCATAAATAATTGCCCTCATTGCGAAGCAAAATTCTATGTCTAGAAATTACGATAAGAGCGATAAGAAAAGCAATTTTCTATAGCGTAGTTAAAAACTTATTGCATCCGCAAGCAATACAAGCTTGTAAAAATCAACTTAATACTGAATTCTTTGGTTTTAGATTTATTTATTTTTTATGGTTGTATTCCATAGACATGCTAGTCTATACGATTGCTTTGAATAAAAAGTCTGTTCTTAATATCTGCAAGCTGGAAAAATGTAAAATACAGCTCATGCCTGAATATCACCGAAGTATTAGAAAGAAGAGTATTATATAAAATATATCGTCGACTGTTTAAGTCATTACATAGTTCCCAAAGTGGTCCAGATGGACCCCCAGGGGTCCACGGGAGACTCGACAGGGGTCTACGTTGGCGTGACAAAAAATGGAGGTCCACGAAAATTTATTTGCTTTCGATAGTGAACTGATAATAATTGATTGTGACTGTTATCTGTCATATTCCATATTCAATACCAGTGGTTTTTCGATTTCTCGGTAGAGAATTACTAAAAAAAGGACAGCCCGACTAGAAAATTTCTAAAAAAGAAAATTTTAACCCATAGAGATTTGATCAAATTTTTACTTAAACAAGTTCATGAACTTGTTTAGCTGCAGGAGGTCCACCGAAACCAGCTAAATTTTGAAAGTGGTCTATGAGAAAAATGTCTGGGACCTCTGGTTTAAGTCTTTCGTAATAGGGCCTATTGCCGTCCATCACACACGTTAACATAATTAGCTGCTATATAACATTTCCTATAAACAAATCCCAATAGAAGTTTGCCCAACTGGGTATTGCTCCCAGTACACCGCGATTGCAAACAAACGGAGTCAACGAGGTATACTATACAGTCTATGTGCTTATAGTTAATACATAGCTAATTATAATAGATAGAGTAAACGTTACATATCTGTGAAAGAGGAAACACAAGGGCCGTTTTTCCATACAAACGTAGTCCCCTGTTTCCTCCCTGGATAATGCCAGTAGAGCAATATTTTTTTTCAAAACTTTTATGTCCTCTATTGGCATGTCTCTATGTTTTCCTCTTTTCATATATTAATCATTAAAAGAAACATGAGCCTTCAAAAACCTCAAAAATTGGCCAGATTTTCCGCTGTGTTCAAACATCCAGAAAACTTTGACTAGATTATATAAAAAAAGGAAAACATAGAAACACAGCCCAAGCCTTTCTTTAATTTTTAATGAAAAAGTAGTTAAATCGGTAGAGTTTTGGAGAAGGAATCAGGGGACTAGGAAACGTTGATTTTGTGTACTTTCAATAGGTATTTTCGGTCCAAGCTGCAGTTGTCTCTATCGCGCTCTGCGGGCACTGCGCGACAGCAATAGTTTTTAGAAATACCTACCTATTTTTAATTCTCTCGCCCTTAGTGTTCCCTCTTAAAACTGCGATCAATTATGATCTCGGCAACAAAATATACCATGTTACGGTACGCATGGCCGATTCGTGAATTTGAATCATGGGCATACAAATGTCCTTTTATAGCATTACTAAGTATAGTAATCTTATATTACGTGAATAAGATGCCTCACTTTCTCGTTGCCATGCAAAAGTATTATTAGAATAATACTTTACGACCTTACTTCATGCTGGTAATGAATTCTTTCCTGTAATTTAATTATTTATGCTATTAAGATTTCTATAAAAATATTTATATTATGCTTTGTCCGTCGCCTCTTATAATTTTCTCATAATGATACCCTTGGGAATCGAATACCTCAAAAGAATATTTCTAAATACAAGATTGGAACATTGAAACGGGGTGCAAACCGAAAAAGATTAAACTACCTACAACTACAAAAATGTTGTCCAAAAAAAGCAAGGTATTTCCTTTTTCAAACTATTTTTTTGATACATATTTTTTTATATTTCGGGTAAGTATTTTGACTTGGTTTCCTCATTAGAAAGAATCTTGGTAATTTTCACATTTATAACTTTAGGATATATAAAAATAAAAGGTCTACACTCTCGACACAAAACAAACAAATATTTTCTAAGATATTATGTAATGTAAGAAAATAAATTGATATGTGATACGTTGGTGACAACATATAAACGTCGCTTACAATTTAGAGTGAAACAGTAATGTTATAAAATAGCTAATATTTAAACATTCTGCTATCGATCCGACTACTAATAATAGGCATAGTAGTAATGCGTAATACTAGTAGTACTAGTTATTCTAATATTCGAATAAATCTGTTATTAGTACATAGTACTAGTTTTTCGAATAAAACTGTGTAAGACAACACAAAAATGTATGGTACTGTATGGTCAAGACCGCAACGCACGCAATCGTGTATTTTTTATATTAATTTTTCTTACTTGACTTATTTAGTACACAAATATGGCGTACTGGTATCTAGAGACAATATAGACTCATCATTATTTTAATTATTTATGTGTCACCTCTATTTTTAGAGAGTGAGTAGTCTGAAAGTAGTAACTGAATGATTTTATAATTAACTAGCTTTTGCCTGAAACTTTGCCCGGCAACAGTACTTTCCGGATGAACCCTATATTCTTTTCTATACTTCTGACAACGTTTAATTATGATTGGTCTAGTAGTTAAGGCGTGAATGCGTAACAAACAAACTCACATTTGCATTTACGATATTAGTTAGGATTATTTGTATTAAATAAGACAAGTAACAAAAAAATACTGTACAGTGTAGTTTATTCGAATACAATTATACACATTGCTGTGCTGACCCTACACGAAATACCATAGTTCATATATTTTCATACCACGAATTATTGTGTAAAGGCCGAATATATATTTTAAAGTAGAAAAACTAATTTATGAATTACTATTTCACTCGAAATAACATCTTATATATAATATTATTTATAATTACACTTATTCAAGTGTATGGAATATCAAATCCTATCAAACAATTATGTTTAGGCCTATCAAATGTGAAGTTTAGTTACAAATATCGACAACCGTATAACCTGTAATATAATACCAGAGAAAAGAAAGTACAATTATTGATTGCACGGATGTGGTATGGTCCAAATGTCGTCTCGCCATTGTCACGGCACAGTGTTGTGGGTCCGAGTCCCAAACAGGACCAAACTTTGAATTTGAAGAACACCCTGACTCAGACCAACTCTTTAGTTGATCCGAGTTAGGGTATTCTTTCCTTCTGTAGTTTGAAGAATTTTCATAGCGCGTGTTGACTTTTATAAATAATAAAATAAAGTCCTGTTTTGCGGAGGGATAAGCAAAGACAATGGTTTAATGCTAAAAAAAAATTAATATAAGTACTTAATTATTCTTTAACCATTAACCTACAATATTGACATACTGTATCGTTGCTAAGAGCTCCTTGAACCGACAGGCGTGTATGAGGAATGTGATGAAAGTGAATGAAGCCAGAGAAGTGCGTCAGGATCGTAGCAAATGGAAATCCATAGTCTCTGCCTACCCCTCTGGGAAACAGGCGTAAATTTATGTATGTATGTACCGTTGATTTACCTACTAATACTAAGTATTTAACGTCGTCAATAATATGTAGTTTTGCAACTTTTTTACAACCGGCTCAGAACGCCACCATCGCCATCTATCCTAAAACTGCCGAAATTATACAATAACTTGTCACAATTTTCAATGTGTTCCATAAAAGTAGAAAATTATTGTGAAAAGTCGGACATATTTTACGAAAAGTTTTATATGTAAGCAATTTACGACTTTATTTCAATGACCAATAAGTCGCATTTTATGCAAATCCACATCCTGCACATAAAATTTACTAAAACCAAGATTGGATAATAATAATTCCATTGATAAAAATTATAATTGTCATTCTGGTTAACTATATTACAGATGTCTGCATAAATTTAAAAATAACTACATTCTCTAACAAAACTATCAAACAATGCATGAGATTGTATGTCCCGATGCCATAAACTAAACATGTATACTACTCTTAAACATGCATTATCTATGACGGTTTTATCTGTGGACTAAAAGTGTTCATGTTCAATTATGTGGCACAGTGCGCCTAATATCATTATTCTCTATATTAGTTCATTTTATAATAATAATTATTATTATTACCGGTACACTGGTTCGCTTGTACCGGTGGAGTACCGAAAATAATGGTATGGTGAGAAGAGGGCACCGTACCGTGTGTTGATTCAATCGTCTATTTGCACTTTAAAGAAAATAAAAAATGCTGACATACAGTATTAATAAGATGCTTATTCAACCTTGTAATGGTTGGCTGTTACAATTCTAAAACATCTAGTTCAGATTAACTTATTGAAATGCCTGACATAATTGTCCGGCCGGTGTGATGCAGCCACTTAATAGGTTAAATACAAACTTACACAGTAATAAAATATAGCAGTAAAACACGGATTTATCCACAGATATCCCCACAAAATTCATGCAATATCATACATTTATAATGAACTAAGACAGTACTAGTCAATTATTAAAAGAAAATAATTATTGAATTATAAATGCATCATTATACAGTACGTTAACTAACAAAAGGCGTTCCCTTAAACTGGCAATATTATGGCATGCGTAGACCCTAAAAAAATGTTCCCATAAAAAACAAAAAATATTTTATTTTAATAACTTCAAAAATATTCAATAAAAATTATAAACAGACACGAAAAAAAAACACTCTTTGCATACGCACAAAAGTACCAATGCACAACGGCAACGTCGCCTTTTACTTAGTTATTAATTTTTAATTAAAATTACCTTTTAATTAGTTTTACATTTAATTTATTTTTCATGCTTGCATTTTTCATGCTTATTTTTCTATGCAAATATGTTCATTTGCATCTATTAATGATGTATAATAACCGCTTTAAGGGAACGCCTTTCGTTATTTTACTTACTGTATTTAAAAATATAGTTGTCTGACAACAAACTGAATTACATGTTGGACTCTTATAATAATATGAAACATAAAGAAGATAATATTACTCTGTGTTATCACTCTCTACTTTTAATTCTTTTAGTTTTAAGACTACACCCTCAGTGTTTTCACCCTTTTTGGTATCATCCGAAGATTTTTCATTATGCTTAGGCTCCGGTGTGTCAGTGTCTTCGCTTCTTGTGATGCTGCTTTCATCATCATCATCTGATGACAGATCCTGGGTGTATAAGCTACACTTTGTTCTAACTATTTCTTGTGCCTCTGCAAATTTTGTTTTCCATAGTTCGGCATCTGATCAATAAAAGATTATAAGATTAAAATTTTATATCCTTTATGATCTTTGTCTAAGATGAAATAAAGTGCTAGATTCAACACAGTTCAAAATAAATATTTTATGTTATAATCTAATCCACTATAAAAAATATTAGCCAATTTTAACCTGAATCTGACACTTGCATAAATATTATAAATTACTGTAACCGAGAATGTAATATTTGAGAAGTTTTAGTTGAGTATCAATGTACCTACCAATAACAGATAACATATTATTATAATTAATATGACACTTAAGATACTTAATACTTTACGTTTCCTACTTACAAAAATCATTAAATAATAATCAATAACCATGTTAATGAGTCAATTAGTTTAAAAATTACACTGTGAAAATTGTGTTGTGTCCAAGTGTTGGATATAAGATTTTTATTAAAATAAAAACATTCTAATGTCTACTAATAGAATGTTACTATGTTAATTAACAATAAATGAATTACAAAATATAAACTCACTTTGAGGATTTCCAAACTTAATTGCAAGTAGCTCTTGTTTCATCTGTTCGTCAGCAAAATCAGCAAAGACAGACCAATTGAAAGCCTTGTCTGAACCGCAGTGTACATTCATCCTTATGTCCGGTGTGATGAAATGGTTGGCACAAACTTTCAGTGTCTTGTCACGTCTCATCACCACTCGGACAGTGTTATTGTGTTTATGGCGGAGCAGTTTAATGTCACCTGTTCCACGCTCCTATATTTAAAAAAGGAGGACAAATGTCATTTTATGAAATTAAAAGTAAGTATTGATCATATCCACAAAGGTACTTTACTAAACAAAGTATCTACAACATTTGTACTATATGTATATAACCTACAACAATAAATGAGCTACTCATTTCAATAAAATGAATATATTCTTAATCAAATTTATAAGAATTAGGAACAGTTAAATGAATCTTCTAAATCGTTAAGATGTCAAACTTCATGAAAATATAATATAGCTTCTTTTGTCTCACCTTCCACTCATGTTCTCCTGTGTCGTATCTGTAGAGCCTGGCGCGTATTTTAACCAATTCCTCCTCATCTTCCTCGTTCGTATGAATGTCTACGAGCGGTAATGTCATAATTGGTTCGTAATGAGGGTCGTGCTCTGGTGTTTCAGCATCAGCTCCTTCGCTTTCGCTGTTACGCCGAACGCTTTCTTCTGTCTACAAAACACGAACAAAAACATTTGTATTTTCTAGCATAATTACGTCGGTAAATATGAATACAAAGTGTTTATTATAAGTTTATACTCACCGGTGACGACATAGCTTTCAATAAAATTATTTAATTTCCAAAGAAATTTTCGGAAAATTATAAACAAACTCGATGAAGTTCGGTTATTGAATGAACCTATGAATGAAGTTCAGAACAATGACGAAACTGTAAATTAACATTGAACGATTGGTGAATGAATGTATTACCTGTAACATGCAAAGAAATTAGTATTTAATAAATTTGTTGGTTTAAAATTTCGATCTCGGTGGAAAAAGTCGTTCTTCTTCCTAGGTTTGAATAATATTAAAGATTCTCAGCTTCAGCGGTTAGCTTGCGTAAAGTATAACAGATCAAAATAAAAATCGAAAATAACGGTCTTTATTATATTTCTTAAAATAATAACTTTTTGTATAATATACCTACTTCATATAAGTCTGTGGTCTGTGTATGTATAACTAGGAATTCTTCATGTTTTACAATGATGCAACAGTGCCTGATTTATCGTGAAATCTACCGATTTTGGCTTATCCTTTCCGATATCCCGATTTAGCGACCCTATCGCCCGAATTTCTACGTTTCAAACTAAAGTAACAATTGGATAGTATCCTAAAGACGAGAACACCAAAGATGGTAAACCTGGTAACATTAAACCACTGTACGGGGATTCTTCAAAATTCTCGCACTGCATTTTAATACCGCAGTCCGCAGTACACACAAAACACACATGGGCGCCGGCAGCAGGGTGCAAGGGGATGCATTCGCACCCCCCTGTCGGGCAAAGAAATACATGGAATGTTTTCTTTTACGATGTGCGATATGCATTCAATAATATACTCACATTTGAATTTGACATTACATTTATCTATTATACATGTATAATTCTATATTTTATATCAGTTATTAGTGTAATGTTTAGATGCAGATGCATCTCCCTGAAAGTAATTGTGGCGGCGCCCATGAAAACACATAACATCGAAATGCTTTGAAAAAGAGTTTATTATTGTTTTATGGGAGAAGGGGAGGAGGTTACCCTAAAAATCACAACTTAAATTACGAGTTGTTCGGTGAATGTATTGAGATGTTTAATGTTTAGTAGCGTTTCGTTCGTTCATTAGTGCACTGGTTTCGTAATTTTGTTGTGAATTGTTGTGTTTTACATTAGGTACTTACTAATAGGTAGTCTTACAATGACACCGATAATTCTACTAGCCCAAGTACTAGTAGGTACTGAAGTCAAACGCAGAAAAATACTCACACTGTGCCACTGTCACTGCGTCGAGTGTTGTGGGTTCGAATCTTACACGAGACAAAACTTTGAATGATCCAAAAATGGTTGTTCTGAGTTTGGGTGCTCTTACTGTCCGTTATTTGAATGTTTGTAAAGACCCCCACAACACAGGATACATTCCGAGTGCGGGAGTTGTCTTTCTAAAATTAGAAAAAAGAATTGGTGCCAAACTTGTGGCAGAAGCCAATGGTCTACAACTACAATATCTTTCAAACCCACATTTTAAATTATATTGAACCATGTTACAAAAAATAAATCAAAGTTATTGCCATTTGCAAAAAGTATATTGATTTTTTTAATGAGATAAGGATTAGGTAAGGGTTGATTTTCATCATTGATGTATAAAAAACGATTTATCAATGATTTTCATTCATAAATTCTATATTATTGTTGAGAGTTTTGAGACTCCAATACGGTGCCAATACCAACCTCACCAACCCCAATCAAATACAAACAATTTCATTCACAACTTCACTGAAGTTGCTGTCAATTTGTATGTCATCAAAGTATTATTGATTTGTTGTACAATCAAAATATGATTGCCTCAGATTTCTGAAATTTCTTTTTCTAAGTTCAAGGTAAACAATATCTGTGCCAGAAACAGCGTAGCGACTAGTGCGGATTAAATACAGTTTTTATTTATGGAGTGTAAAAAGTCAATGACTTCATTTTAGATTTCGTCGACCTATTTTCGGCTAGTTTATTTTGAGAATTTTTCCTATTTTAGCACAGTTCCGGATAATTTCTAGCTTCCATTAGTTTCTCCCGTTCAGATAAAATTCTTTTCTCATAGGATCTTCCGTTCAGTGCATCGTGTTGTCCGGTGATGTGTATAAATACTAAATTATAACTGAAATGCTTCTATTTATTACCTACTTTACGACACAGAAATACAACTGTGCATTACAAATGTGACTAAATATTAAGAAACACATTAAACATATTCTGTTCTTACAAAGTGCTAACTGGCAGAATGTTTTGGTTCTAGTATCCAGTTCAAAATTATTGGCCTATTCCTCATTACTACGAGACAGGTAACAACAAATATTTGTTATTACTGTGTAAATAACATAAAATACAATATGTTGTTTATTTTCTATTACAGGAAAACTATAATTAGTGTATTTATACTCCATGAGTTATAATATAGACAATTTATTCATTCTAGGAACAACTTCTAAATGCAAAACCTAGCTAAGATGATAACAGAGCAGTTGCGGAATCCAAACGAGTTGGATATCAGCCTTAGAATGGAGTTTGGTCCTTTTGAAACTGTTCACAAGTGGAAACGCATGTCAGAATGTTATGAATTTGTTGGAGCCAGGTATGCGGATTGATTAAATGCCTACACAGTTGTGCTAAATACTTTTTTGTTTTATACAGGTATGATTTTAGTTACATTAATATATTTTTATTTACAATGTGTTTTTTGTTCATTTATTTTATCAGCATATATTTATGTAAGAGATTTGATACAGGTTAGCGGGATTTAAAAATGTGTTGCTTTCCGCTGCTTTAAGGTGTAGCAGTAAGTATTGTAGTATTTTTAGCAAGCTTGTGCCTTCATGTTATTATTGTTTATATTTTAGTATTAACGTCTTTATGGTAGTCATTATTATTGGAGATAGAAGGCTCACTTATACTTGCCTGCCTATTCCTGTTATAGCTTGCTAAAACTAACAGGCTATTTGCCATAACACTGCCATATGGCAGTGACCCATACAATCTTGTGCCAGTGGCCCCACAGGGTATACTGTGGGTTTAGTGTAATTCAATTTCTTTATAAGAATATTTGTTGCTTTAATATTTATCTGAGTTTGGGTTATATTAGTGTAGGTTGGAATAGGTGTAAATTTCCTCATAGTGCAATAAGCACATAGTGCTACATCACACTATAGCATAGGAGTTCTTTTAACAAATAACCAAATAAGGTATTTATATCTATCTATATAATTATATAAAAATTAATCCCTGTTTCCCTTGGTCATGCCATAGCTTGAGAACGAGTTTACCGATTTCATACATCTTCTTTTTGTCATTTTCTAATACTTTGTACAAGGTATATATATATTGGATAATTTTAGAAACCTAACGACTATTTTATGAGCTTGTGAGCTTGAGAGTTCATCTAAGACAGGACAACATCTATCGGGTCAGCTAGTATCTAATACTATTGCAATGGTACTTGCCTGCATCAGGGATATATTTCAGGCAGGCAGCTCCACACTTCAGTTGCCTATATGTTGCATTACTCACTGCTTGGCACGCGACAAACACAAGAGTGTTGACTACTGTTAAAATCAGTTTAAATTCTTGCTCTATTTGTATATCAAAATTCAGCTTCCGTATGTTAGTGTTTGCAAAACTTATGATGTCAAAACTATTTGACTAAGGCACGGACAAACTTGATCGGGTTTAGCTAATAGTAGAATATTGGTTTCAATATCATAATAATACTAGCTGACCCGACAAACATTGTTCTGCCATATAAATTATTTCTAGTGAATTTAATTGTCAAAAAAATAGAAAATCTGGATAGGGAAACGCTAATCAGCTAGCGGTATGAAATATACTTTGCGACCTGTTCTCATACCTACCAAATATACATAAAAAATTTCATAAGAATCGGTCGAGCCTTTCGGAGGAGTGAGATAATTATGTTCTAAGTCTGTTTGATAAAAAGGAGTACCAGGGCGTGACTGTTGTATTATTTATCTTTATTCTAGTCCAAACATTTACAGAAGGAGTAAACACACAGCCGTAGCATATAAGGATGCTATATATGTGTTTGGAGGTGACAATGGCAAGTCGATGCTCAACGATCTGATCAGGTTTGATATCAGAGAGAAATCTTGGACGAAGACAGGATGTATGGGAGTACCGCCTGCACCGAGGTACCATCACTCTGCTGTGGTAAGCACATGTTCTATTGCCCTATATGTTTTCCTAGTATACTTGTATATATTCAGGCAATGCTCTTTATAAAAATACTAGGTATTGCGCACGGCTCCGCCCGCGTGGTACCTACTTCAATGAAAAGCCTATGTCCCTCCCCAGGTTTTAAACTATCTTGTACCAAATTTCATTGAAATCGGTTGTATGGTTTAGCCGTGAAAAGGTAACAGACAGACAGAGATACTTTCGGATTTATAATATTAGCAAGGAAGAGTAAGGAAGTAAGGATGTAGACTGCCTTAGTGTCTCACACCTATCTTCCCAAAAGGATATGTAGGTATATTACATCCTCATTTAATCAGTTATGGTTTTAGGAACCATGCACTAATGCAGTGGTCGGCAACCTGCGATCCGCATGTGAATGTTGAATGCAGCCACAGAATTATTACTTACTAGCTGACCCGCGCAACTTCGTCTGCTTCACATAAGAGAATTTTTCTAGTTTTTGAAATATTTTTCATTTATGCTCCGCTCCTATTGGTCGTAGCGTGATGTTATATAGCCTATAGCCTTCCTCTATAAATGGGCTATCCAACACTGAAATATTTTTCTAATTTTTACCCGTAGTTCCTTAGATTACCGCGTTCAACCAAACAAACAAAATGTGAGTGAAGTCGGCGCGTGAGCGCCCCCGCCTTTTTATAAATGCAGCGGATGGCCGTTTCGCGCGTTAAACAACAATCAACCGTATAGCCGTACCCATACTGGCGCGGCGAGATTTTGAAGTTTTATTTCATCTATATCTTGTGTGTTTATAAACCGATTCCTATATTTTTTTTAATAATATAAATATTAAAGTGTACTTTTTGAATATGGGAGTTTGATAAAGATATATCTATGTGAAATACAATATATTTATGTATGTTAATACACTTTGAAGAAATGCCTAACGATTAAACACGTTATTGTGGCTAATTTATAAAAGATAGATATATACTATTAAGGACTTTTTTGTAGATCTTTTGAAGACCATCATCTTTGTAATACATACTTTTGGTGTATGATCAACGTATGCGAGGATAAGAGCTCGAAAGCGCATTTTCGTCCGACTTGCTTCAAATTTATCGTCACTGCTCAGCTCCTATGTGTCTTAGCGTTATGTTATATAGCCTATAACCTGCCCAGGAGTATGGACTACAATCGTACCAAGTTTGGTTAAAATCCCTTCAGTAGTTTTTGACCCATGCGTGCACATACAGACAGACAGACAGACAGACAAAAAATTTACTGATTGCATTTTTGTCATCAGTATCGATCACTATTCATCCTCCAATATTAATTTTGAATATATATTCAATGTACAGAATTGACCTCTCTACAGTTTTATTATAAGTATAGATAACCTTGCCTTATAACTATGATACCAAATTTTATTTTATTTACTATTAGTAAAACTAAGACTTATTTGATAAAGTCATGCTCGAGAGTCTTCTCCCTAAAGGCTAACCTTTAATATTCCCAAGTCACTTGGGGTCGGCTTTCTAGTCTAACCGGATTTGACTGGATATCAGTTTTTACACGGAGCGGCTGCCACCTGACCTCCGCAACCCGAAGGCTAACGATACCCTAAGGCTAGACCAGTGTCAGGATATTAGAGGGCACCGACTTCCCAATAACTACTGCCATAGATGTTCATGGCAGCCGGGGCCAAAGGCTTAACATGCCCTCCGAGGCACGGAGCAGACGATAATTGTCAATCAATACGCACATAATTTCGAAAAGTCATATAAATTCCGGAAGTCAGAGGTGCGCGACTTGGGTTCGAACCCGAGACCCTCTGCATTGCAGTCTGTTGGTCTCCACACTGAGCTATCGCTGCTGCCCGAGAGTGTACTTTTAAATCTAATTTTACTGTAATAATATTTAATAATATATAATATTTTCTACCACATACACACAACACCATCTAGCCCAAACTAAGCAGAGCTTGTACTATGGGTACTAGACAATGGATAAACGTACATTATACTTTTTTTCTTTTTGTAAATACATACATATTATACATAGAAACACCCCGACCAAAACAAACATCCATGTTCATGCACACAAATGTTTGACTTGTGCGGGAATCGAACCCGCGACCTCAGGCGTGGCAGTTGGTTATACTAACCACTACGCCATGACCCCTGCTAAAGCAAAGCTTTAAAAAATTGGCTCTTTAAATAGATTCTGCTTGTGGATTGTCTTTATTTGGCTCTTTTCGACCACAAGGTTGCCGACCACTGCACTAGTGGGTAAGCG
Organism: Catocala sponsa; assembly: GCA_963564715.1. NCBI lineage: Eukaryota > Metazoa > Arthropoda > Insecta > Lepidoptera > Erebidae > Catocala > Catocala sponsa. Next base: position 22,700,036 of record OY751343.1, on the reverse strand, counting down.
TATTATCGTTTACCAAGCACAGTTCCAGAAAATTTCTTAGGAGAAATTTCTATTAACACTTTACCTGATGCGACAATCGAATTTTTGTCTGCACGGATGGCGGAGTGGTTTAAGTGGTCGCCTCGCCGCTGCCACTGCGCCGAGTGTTGTGGGTTCGAATCCCACACGAGACAAAACTTTGTATAATCTACAAATGGTTGCTCCGAGTCTGCGTGTTCTTTGTGTCCGTTGTTTGACTGTTTGAGAAGTCCCCGCGACACAGGAATTATTCCTAGTGCGGCAGTTGTCTTTTATTATTATAAGAAATTCTAATAATAATAAGGGAGAACACCCGCACTAAGAATACATAACATATATCTATATATTAATACGTGAAGCAAAAACTTTGTACCCCTTTTTACGAAAATTGCACGGTCTGAGGAGTATGAAATTTGGCACAGTTAAAGTTTATATGGAGAAGGAGGGGCGAATCCTAATATTTATATAAAATATGCATTAGAAATACATTAAATTAATAAAAAAAACATTACACACACACTACCTTGCATTTGACACAAGCAGTCGAATCGCATTCGTAGTATTTGGGCATTGTTCGATTGATAGTATAACTATACCCTTATAATCAGACGGGTAGGGTATAGTTATCTATACCCTTATAATCAGACAATAAAACCTTAATAACGATTAAACTTGAAATTTAAATCAATTATGGTCGAATTTCGACTACTTGGCGACCGCTAGTAATAATAACACTGTCTGATCAGGTAACTGACCTCGAGGCCTCATGCACAGCAGTCGCATTCACTAATGCTTTACCACCTATGCAGTCTCCAATTTACTGATTCAGTTGATTGTTCTGACTGTTATGTTAATTCCACACCAGGTGCACCGTTCATCCATGTTCGTGTTTGGCGGTTACACAGGCGACATTCTCGCCAATTCGAACTTAACCAACAAGAATGATCTGTTCGAGTACAAGTTTCAAAGTGCTCAATGGGTGCAGTGGAAGTTCACGGGACAGTAAGTATTCGTCTTAAGGCAAAACCGAAGTACCCGAGTACGAAGACTAACTTTTTCCCGCGGATTCGCTCGCGTAAAAGTAGGTTTGGTTATGTTAGTAACAGAACTTTTTTTAAATAAAATATAGCCTATGTTACTCGGTGATAGTATAGCTTTCTAATGGTAAAAGATTTTTAAAATCAGTTGACAATTTTTTTTAATTAACCTAACCTTATTTTTACGCGAGCAAAAGCTAGTGTAAATATAAATGCATTTGAGTTCACATTTGACGTTTAATGGACTAGATCGGATCTCTTAAACACCCTAACTTATGTTATAAACTAGATATTACCCGCAGCTTCGTTCACGTTAAAGTAAATTTTCTCAATAAATTTCTATCCCTCGGGAACAGTATTTTTTCTCTGAATGAAAGGTATATGTCCTTTTTTGTACCTATGACAGCGTGTATGCGAAATTTCATGATTGGTCGAGTAGTTAAGGCGTTAGTTGGAATGAAATTTAGCTATTAGGCAAACATCCACTTTTGGTGGACATATGGGATAGTAGTGACGTTATTCTATATTATAGAGAGCCTGTGCCTCGATCAGCACACGGGGCAGCAGTATATGATGACAAGCTATGGATATTCGCCGGGTACGACGGCAACGCTAGACTAAACGACATGTGGACAACCAATTTAGTGGTAAGTTTTCCATAAGAATAAATATTGCCTCGTCAATGCCAGAATTAATTTAAATGATGATTTTGAATACTATCGTAGAACTAACGACGAATATTTTATCCACTTGTAGTTTGGATTAATATTAATGATATATTGCTGTATTTCCGATAGTAAGTTCCCACATCTAAATTATGAACTATAGACCGACGCAATTTTTATAAAAGTTTAACTTGTCCTTTTATTCAAACTACAAATTAGCATTATCCAACACATTAGTAAAATAATGATGCATTAATCACAGCTATTTACATAACCTATACATATAACTCACAAACGGCGGTGTGGACAGATCTACAACATACGTTGTATGTAATGCAATCAACAGGGCGAGAATCACCAGTGGGAGCGAGTAGAACAAAAAGGTCTATGTCCTCCCACTTGCTGCAACTTCCCCGTGGCAGTGGCGAGGGGCAAGATGTTTGTGTTCAGTGGACAGAGCGGCGCCAAGATCACCAACGCCTTATTCCAATTTGACTTCGAGACTCATACGTAAGTATGTGTACTAGATATATCCTTTGGCCAATCTAGCCTAAGTAATATTATTTTCATATTATAATTTCTATAGATGATTGCTATTGATAGTTGTAGTAAGATCATTTACGAACAGAGTCACGGAATGTCGGTTAAATCGAGGTAGATCAGTCATATAGCACAGGAGTTACAAAGGACCAAGAAGACTGCCCTGAGGTACACCATAATTTACCTGATGTTCTTTTTATAGAAATTAGGGTATCGTCAACTGTGACGCTGGTTTGTGATTTATTATTAGTTTAGTATTTGAACACATCTCATCGTATTGCCATAATAGATATTTAGAAGAGATGGCTTCACTTATAGACTAAAACCTTGGTTAAGTCCATGAATAATTTCGTTTTAGCTATTTACCTACTCTAACTTAATTTTACTTGTTATTCTTGGTCTTAGTATGGTCCTCTTATTCAACCTATACACTTGTGTAGTCGTCCGCTTGCCTTGACTTAATGAAATCGTTGAAAACTATGTTGAAGACGTAGTATAACTTCAAGCGTTAAGAGAATGTCTTATGTGGTAAAATAAATAGTTTTATGTCTCGGTGGCAGGTGGAGTCGCGTGTGTACGGAGCACCTGTTACGAAGCGCGGGCGGCGCGCCGGCGCGGCGCTACGGGCACGTCATGGTGCCGCACCGCGCGCACCTCTACGTGTTCGGCGGCGCCGCCGACAACACGCTGCCCAACGATCTGCACTGCTACGACTTAGACACGCAGATATGGTAAGTCACGTGTGCACGGAGCACCTGCTCGCTGCGGGCACGCTATGGTGCCGCATCTCTACTTTACTCTTCGCAGGTTAGTGGTATGCTCATTCATTTCGTGTGGTTAGTGGCCAACCTGTTGTCAAGAGTTGTTCAAGCCGCTCGTAGGCCTCTGACATGGCTTAACGACTGCTGTCAATTTGACAACAACCGGGACCGACTTTTTACGTGCCCTCCGAAGCACGGAGACGCTCAGATGAAATACCACTAAGCGGTCACCCATCTGTAGACCGACCGCACCCAACGTTGCTTAACCTCGCTAATCGTTTACCGATAGTGAGAGCAACTGGCTATGAGCGGTATGTAACTCTTGAAATTTTGGGCATGGCATGCAAATGACTTAGTTATGTGGCAGTTATGTAAGAGACAGACAGAATCTGCTATCTGTGCGATTTTTGTCCCACTCCTTCACCTGCCTCTCCTCTCATTGGTTGTAGAGCCTTATGTTAATTGGGATGATCCAAAACTGCCCTGGTTTATACCCTTAGGTACCCCCTCTGAACTTATTGTTTTAACTGATAAAATAAATAGTCCTTCCCCATCTTGCTGTAAATTCGTCTGGCGTGCGCAAATTTTAATGCATACTAATAGGCCTCAAAAATATCTACATATACGAAAATACAGGCCGAACGAAATATTAAGAATATACTTGACAAGAAGTTGCTTTAATATTCAAAATGACATTACTCCGTTTTTCACACCACATTCGTAAAAGAGTTAAGAAAGTTAACATTTCCATTGTATGGGTTACGACTAGCACAGTACGTTAGTCAAAAACTTCAGCATTTTCGTTTTGTAATAGGGCTACAGTTTATGTGGGTAATCCCGTACAGAAATTATCATAGCGTGCCCTCTTAAGTCCCCACTTATTTGGCTAGTTTCAGTTACCTTAATATGTGCATCGGCAGTAAAAATTGTTTGACTAAATCATGAAATATTGCAGGTCCGTGGTACAGCCAGCAACAGACTCCCAAATACCATCAGGTCGCTTGTTCCACGCAGGCGCAGTAGTGGGCGACGCGCTCTACATTTTCGGAGGGACCGTCGACAACAACGTCCGCAGTGGCGAGTTGTTTAGATTCCAGGTAATTATAATCATTCAATTAAAATCATGCAATATTTCATGATTTGAAATGACCACCTTTTGCCTAATTTATTTAAATTGTTGTTTTGTTTTTTATTTTATTTTTTAATTGCGTTATGTATGTATGTTACTGCCTACATGCACCGAAATCATGCAGGCTCTGGGCGAATACCAGCGTTGTGGATATACTGCAACATTGCTGATGCAGGACCTTATTTGTTCCTAAACATGGTTGTGTTTCCTGTTACCTTGCGTAAAACAAATAAAATTATTTTCTTTCTTTCTTTCTTTTAATAGGCTGCTATTGAGTTCACTGCTGGACATTAACCACACATTTATGCTATCACAGTATATCGCCATTTATTTTTGTTTTGACTTGGAGGCATGCCTTTACGCATCCGCTCCCTTTTTTCCACGAAGATGATATGGCAGGCTCACCCTGGGAAAGATGGAAAGTCTGAAATTCGAGAAACCTAAATTAATCGATTTTTTAATTTATCGAGCGTAGGTAGTCATTTGAATGCTTGTATTAAAACGAAATTTTAATGCAACTTGTATTAAAATCTTGATCAGTGTTCGATTGAAGCTCAAAAGCATATTTGTTTGTTGACTTGACGTTATCGAAAGAGACTAGCAAAATATATGTTAGAAAAGAGTGATTTAGAAGTCCAAATCCAGAAGCATTTGCCCAGCAGTAGAACATACATAGATAAGGTTAATGAGAAAAAATTTAAATAAAGTTATGAACATCTACGTCGTTACATCTGTTCCTTAGCTATCGAACTACCCTCGCTGCACTCTGCACGACGACTTCGGTCGCATCCTGAAGTCGCATCAGTTCTGCGACATCCAGATCCTCGTGGGGCCGGAGCAGACCTCCGTCCTGGCGCACCAGGCCATGCTCGCCGCTCGATCTCAATATCTTCGCGCCAAGATCAAGTAAGCTCATCACTATATCGGTATAGACTAGAATGCCATTTAGTGCAGGGACAGTTATTTATATAATATGTATTACTAGATTTTGCCCGCAGCTTCGCCCCCATTAACGTAAATTTATGTTAAGAATAGATGTGCCCGCGGTTTTACCCGCGTTTATGATTACTGCGCCGCCCCTGTGGGTCGTAGCGTGATGTTATATAGCCTATAGCCTTCCTCAATAAATGAGCTATCTAACACTAAAATAATTTTTCAATTCGGACCAGTAGTTCCTGAGATTAGCGCGTTCAAACAAACAAACAAACAAACTCTTCAGCTTTATAATATTAGTATAGATAGAATTTTTAGTAGCCTATATGTTATTCTGATGTATAAACAATAATACTGTAAAACTTTCATCAACATCTGTTTAATAGCTTTTGCGTGAAGGAGTAACAAACATCCATCCATCCATACATGCATCCATCCATCCATCCATACATCCATCCATACATCCATCCATACATCCATCCATCCATCCATCCATACATGCATCCATCCATCCATCCATACATGCATCCATCCATCCATCCATCCATCCATCCATCCATACATACATACATACATACATGCATCCATCCATCCATCCATACATGCATCCATCCATCCATCCATCCATACATGCATCCATCCATCCATACATGCATCCATCCACCCTCACAAACATTTTTTTCACATTTATAATATTAGTAGGATTCGTAACGAACATGAACATATTGTTTTCCTTTAGGTGCTTGATGTTTGGCCATGTTACATCGGCTGTAGTCACAAGTTTGTCCCGGTGATAAGCTTTTTATAGTACACACACGGCACCGAAATTGTGTGATTCGCAAATGATGGTTTCGGGTCTCGTTCTGTTCTTTAATTAAATCAATTTTGTAAGCATTTATAACTAGCACGGGAGTTGCCTTAAAAATAAATAAATATTCCATTTTCTTGTCTTAGTTGCCCCTCCAATCTTTTTGATATCACCTATCTATCTATTAACTACATTTTCTTCTGTAACGTTTTATATATCTATATCTATACAAATAAATAAAATTGAAGTGTCTGTTTGTAATGTCAAAATAACAGCTTTTTAGCTAATGCATATGAAAGTATATAAGGTACTTATACGAAAACATCTATTTTTAATTTTTTTGTCTGTCTGTCTGTTTGTTCCGGCTAATCTCCGAAACGGATGAACCGATTTTGACTGGACTATCACTGGCAGATAGCTGATGTTATAAGGAGTAAATTAAGCTACTTAGATTTTAGAAAAAAAATAGGGTTACGCGGAGACAAACACTTTTTAGTTAAAATCTACGCGAACGAAGTCGCAGGTAACAGCTAGTTTTATATAAATTAGACCATAGTAAAATTCAAGTTAAGATTGAATCACGTCGGAATTCATGGATGTCTGTTGCGATGGTTTGATAGCTATTTACAAAGTCGTTCACAACTTGTAGCATTAGCCGGCTATGAATCTAGACCATTTATACCTACTTCGGGCGTTCCACAGGGATCCAAATTAGGTCCTTTGTTATTGCTGATATTTATCAATGATCTCCTAGATTTAATAAAGAGCAACTGTCTGGCTTATGCTGACGATTTAAAGTTATATCGCACAGTACTTACATTAAGTGACTGCATTGCTCTTCAGGATGATTTAAATATTCTCCAACAATGGTGTATAGATAATAGAATGACACTTAGTGTAAAAAAATGTAAGTTTATAACTTTCACGAAAAAGGTTAAATACATAAAGTTTAACTACAGAATAGATGGCACAAACGTGGAAAATGTCTCAGTCATTCGCGATTTAGGGGTTACTTTTGATACATCATTGTCATTCCGTCATCACATAAAACAGTCGGTAAACAAAGCTAATAAAACACTAGGCTTTATAATTCGTATGGCAAAACCGTTTCGCAACAACAACAGCATCATTTTATTATATATCGCTTTGGTGAGGAGTATTCTAGAATACTGTTCTGCTATATGGTCGCCTTTCTATTCCACTTACGCTAAATCTATAGAATCTGTTCAGGCTCGTTTCGTTAGACATTTGACTATTAGAAATGGGGTTCGAAAGCTTATTCCTGATTATAATGATAGATTGCTTCATTATAAAATGACAAGCCTAAAAGAAAGGCGTGACATTTCGGACTTGTTGATGCTACATAAAATAATAAATGGCTCTATAGACGCACCGCTTATTAACAGCTTTAAATTCAAAATTAACCAACGGGTTATGCGACATCCATGTTTATTTGTAGTACCCATGTGCACCTTGAATATCAGCTACAATAGTCCACTGACGCGTATGGCTCGGTTATATGATGAGAGAGTTACCAAGTCAAATAACGCAATTGACATCTTTGCCATGAAATTTAAAACTTATAGGCACTTACTTTTGCAATAGGGACACAAGTTTTGTTTGTTTTATTTTTTTTTTATTCTAATTATTGTATTTTGTGTTTAATTTTAATTGTTTATATTTTTGTGTATTTTCAATGAGTTTGTATTTAGTATTGCATGCAAGTAATCTCTCTTAGAAAAGAAAATGTGTACAATGCTATGCATACCTATTACCTGTGTAATTACAATTCATTTAGAAATAAGGAAGCCATTACTAAAATTTGTGTAATTATACTGTTGGTGTGCTTATTCAATAAAATAAAAATAAAAAATAAAATTTCTAAAATGTGTGAAGATGCAATCCATACATAAAAAAACAACAAACATCGTTTATCTGTCTGTTTGCGTATACTGATCAATGTCATGTCAGTGCCGCTGTTTCGCACATCACGATCATAGATTGTCTAACTAATATTCCTGTATCGTGTTAGGGAAGCCCGGGACGAGTTAACGAAGCGCATAGCCGCGGGCGAGGAGGAGGCGTCCGAGGTGTACTCGTACACAGCCACGCCGCAGCTCACGGTCATGCTGCCAGAAGCCACCCCGGAGGCCTTCAACATGGTGCTCAACTATATATACACCGACAGGATCGATCCTACTGAGAAAGGTAAATAAATCTTACTTACCATTGCGAACTTGATGTCTTTATATTGTGACTAGATTTTGTCCGCATTAATCTAGATTTCGTCAATAAATTCTATCCCTCGATTAACGAATCCAACAATACTTTTTCCTGGATAAAATGTACCCCTGATAATATTAGAGGTTATGGATAAATAACACACTGTACAAACACTTTAACTATTTATTTTATAGTTTTAAACTTTGACACAAGGAAGTTGTATATGTCCGTTCACTTACAGCTCACAACAAGAAGTGACAGATAGCAGTATTGCTACGCCTTTTATAGCTTATTTATCAAACTGTAAAGTATTTTACTTTTATTTGTATTGTATGATGTTAAATTATACAATTACTAAGGTGCAATTATTCTAAATAGTTAAATATAATAATTAATTGATTTTTGCACATATAAATGTATATAATTCAACAGATAATATGTATACGAAATTTCATGACGATCGATCAAGTACTTGAGGCGTAAAAGCGTAGCAAACAAACTCACTTCCGCATTGTTGTTTTGAAATACTTACATATTGTTGTGAGAAAATATAATAAATTGTTGTGTATACAACTACTAAGTTAGTTTTTATCCTAACTAATGCAAAGTACAGAAATACAAAGTAGAGTTAACAGATAATTGTAGAAAAACTTCCATAATTAACAATAATATCAGCCCTGTATTAAACTGTCCCGCTGCTGGGCCTCAAGCCACAGGCGTCTTTACAGTGTGAGAAGGGTTAGGCCATAGTCCACCACGCAGGTCCAATGCGGGTTGGCAGACTACACATATCTTCGAGACTTCTATAATTAAAATACAGAATTATAAGTTCCGACCTAGAAATTATATCTATGGCGTCCTCCAAGATAGCATACCTAGGCCCCTTAAAGCATTCAAAATATGAAGCATCCACTTACGTTATTTTTCTATTTTTTTAATTTTGCTCTTCAACATGACCACACTCCACCTGATGGTAAGCAGTCGTGTGGTTAAGAGCAGAAATTACGTGTAAGAACAACGTGAGACCATATTGCAGTTCGAGTATAAATTTTGTCATTTGAGCATTAGTTCCCAAAGTGGTCCAGGTCTCCCGTGGAGTCCACGGGAGACTCGATAGGGGCCTACGTTGGCGTGCCAAAAAAGTGGGAGTGCACAATTCGTAAGCGGGGATCCACGAAAATTTATTTGCTTTCTATAGTGAAGAACTAAAATGTTCGACAAGCTCAGCGACTGTTACCTGTAAAAACTTATATTGCATATTCCATACTCAGCACCTGTGGTTTTTCGATTTTTCGGTAGAGAATTACTAATATAAAAAAAAAGGTCAGCCCGCCTACCGTGGTAGGTTCAGGGCCGATGATTTCTAAAAAAAAAAATAGTGCAGCCCGTAGGGAATTGATCAAATTTTTTTACTTGCATGAACTTGTTTAGCTGCATGGAGTCCACCGGAACCAGCTAAATTTTGAAAGTGGTCTATGAGAAAAAAGTCTTGGAACCTTTGAATTCTAGAGAATACAGCTTTGCATTACGTTATTGTCTGTCATTTCCCTATAAGAAGGTATACTTCGTTATTCGAATAAGTTAGCTGATTGTCTGTGTTTCTTGTGTAGATGAGGACCCCGCATCTCCTGCCACGGTACTACTGGTACTTGAAGTACTGCGGCTAGCGCTAAGACTCAGCATCCCTCGCCTGCGAGGATTATGTGCTCGCTACCTTCGAGCCAATCTGTGCCTCGCCAACGTGCTGCGAGCATTGCACGCAGCGCATCACGCCAACCTCTACTGCATCAAGGAATACTGCCTCAGGTACCAACGTATTGAATACTTACTTACTTATCGTGTCGATGGCAACACATTTTATATAATTTTGTACCAGTTTTCGGCAACGCGGATTGCATTTGGTTTAGCCTGGTACAGGTCGTCCAGTATGCACGATTCTGGGCTCACGGGGCACGATAACTAAATATACTAAATGGCCAAAACCAAAATGGTCCATACATGGACAATGTTAAAGAACGGCTCCAAAGGATTAATTCGTCTAAGGTACTTAATTCTAAAGCGCAATTATTACGCCAGTGTCGTAGCGTGGCTGTCACCTGCCCAAAGCGGAAGAAAATTATTAAAAGACTATAATATAAAGTAACTCAAAATAACTTTTGGGCAAGAACTCTCATCGTTATTGTGTATTTTACATCTACCCATTCTTCTCGTTCGTCATTAAATGGTTCAAATATTTACAAGATATTATTATTATTTATTGTAAAATTTTGCCGCCCCCTAAAAGTGGGGCCGCCGCCCCCACTACGCAACGCCACTGTATTACGCCTATACGATAGGCAATGGAATAGAAATGATTTTACCTAAATGTGTGGCTGCTGTATACTGGCCGGCAATGACAGTCATGTTTAGAGCACACGTCAGAATTTGCAAATGGCTATCCAAAGAAATATGTTTGGAATGACCAATGTATTAAAATGTCTTAAAGTCTTTAGTAACAAAATTGCACCTACATATTGTAGTAAAATATTGCCCGCTAAGAAGCTCCTGAATCCAATCTTATTTTGTTTGCCAGGTTTGTGGTGAAGGACTACAATTTCACTCCGATAGTGATGTCGCGTGAATTTGAAGAGATGGAACAGACTCTGATGGTGGAAGTGATCAGGCGTCGCCAGCAGCCGCCTCCCAAACAAGCCAACGCTGCCGCACAGCACGAGTATGACGAAGAAATAATAGGTATAGTATTAGTTACGACACGCGACAATAGATGGCGCTGTACGCAATGAAACACAATTTCATGCAATTCTGATCTCGCAAGCGAAGTTTGCACTACGAGTTACTATATAAATGCAAGGTCTCGACATCAACTATCGAGCCGTGGCGCGATCAACTGATCACCCAGCCTAGTCAGAGGAATCACCCTTTGTGTTGGAGAGATATTGAGCCACGTTTCTGACATCATTTCTGAAAATATTAATTATTTTAAGTATTTTAAACGGAGTAATTGTAAAAACATTCATTGTTATGGTAAATGTATATTTTATATTTGTATTAAACAAAAAGTGTTGATTTTATTCACTTAACTGCGACCACCTGTTTTGGCACATTTCGCACAGCGCAGTCGTAAGTTCTTCTATTACATGCTGGCCAGTGTCTGCTTGACTACTGGGCAAGTTCGCATGGATTTGCTGTTCACCCGGTGAACTTAAGACATTCTTACCTGGTATTTTACATTCAGGGCATTTCCAGTTAAGCTTAGATTGTTTCGATTCTTTGCTGTAGTTTTCAGACGTAATATGCAATAGCTAACACGTTATGTTGCTCAGTATTTTAATGTAGGCGCTTTTACACAAAATTACTATTGTTTTCATTAAAATGTGTTTAATTTATTAGTTCAAATCATTCGCTTTAACAGGGTAAGCAGATGAGTACCTACGTAATGTTGAGGTTAATAAACAAGTTTTCTTACCTTGTTAAAACGAATCGTAGTCCAACCTAACCTCTGTATACAAACCTCATTGTAGCGAATTACTTGGTATAACGAATATTTTCTAATTCCCTTCAGTTTCGTAATATCGAGGTTACACTATATTTCACTTGCTGATAAACCATAACCGAAAGGTAAACGGCTTAAATTATTGAAGTTACTGAATTTACATTTAAGTTAATTGCTAGGTTCGGTCAAATGGTTGAGCTTATAAGAAGATAGCTGCAAGTAATTTACGGCCACTGTTTCTTTTTTTTATTCTTTACTAGCTTTTGCGCGTGGCTCCGTCCGCGTGGTACCTACATCAATAAAAAGTAGCCTACGTCCTTTCCCAAGTTTTAAACTATATCTGTACCAAATTTCATCTAAATCGGTTGAGTGGTTTAGCCGTGAAAAGGTAACAGACAGACAGATAGACAGAGTTACTTTCGAATTTATAATATTAGTAAGGATTATTTTAGGAGCTTATAGTCATAAATAAAACCATGTCATCATAATATGAACATAATATTTTTTTTTATACGACTTAGGTGGCAAACTAGCATATAGCCCACCTGATGGTAAGTGGTCATCGTAGCCTATGGACGCCTGCGACACCAGAGGCATCACTTGCGCGTTGCCGACCCTTTAGGGAAGGAAAGTGGGAAGGAGAAGGAGCGGGTAGGGGAAAGAAGGTGGTTGGGCCTCCGGCACTCTCACTCACCGAGCGAAACACAACAGTAGGAATACTGCTATTTCACGTCGATATTCTGTGAGAGGGTATTCCTTCCCCGGTCGAGCCGGCCAATTCATGCTGAAATCAGCGAGGCTCTACTACACAAAAATTATAGAGACTTCTGTTATAAATCGAATAAATAGGTTGCTAATTATCCAGATCGGAAAGTAAAATGCATTACACCATATTTAGGTATTGCAGGTGATTACATCGGCACTCTGTGCGTGCGTGTGTGTGTGCAGGCACGACGCTGGAGCAGGACATGAGCGTGCTGGCGTCGGGCGGCGCGGAGCTGGCCGACGTGCGCCTGCGCGTGGGCGGCGCGCTGCGCCCCGCGCACCGCTCGGTGCTGGCCGCGCGCGCCGCCTACTTCGAAGCCATGTTCCGCTCCTTCTCGCCGCACGACAACATCGTTAATGTGAGACTACCCTACATTATACCACTCCATAGTTCATTTTTATTATTTGTATACCAATACGGACAAGTAAGGATACTTGTCTATGGTTCAAGTGGCGGGGCGCCATTGCTACTTTCAGTTCTGTCAAAAAATTTACGGGACAGAAAAAGCGAGTGTTGGTGTTTATTGTGTCCGTTGTTAGAATGTTTGTGAAGTCCCCCGCGTCACAGGAAGCCTTATAAAGCGTGTAACTAAAAGGTATAGTCATAGTTAATGTTACATAGTATAATGTAAACCTGTAAAATGGAAAACCGTGACAAATAAACCCGTGTAAATTATTATATTAAGATATAGCATTTTATTTCTTATCGACTTATCAATATCATAGATTCTAATCGATACTTAAACAACATTAATTTGAGAGGGTGGCACTGGATTATATTAGCTATCGTTAGTGCAATGAAATAATAGCTCTGTTGCTGCATTGCTGTATTGGGTCTGTAACTTGTAATAACAATGTGTGCTGGATAAATAAATAAATTAAAAAAAACACTAACAGCTGACTCGGGTAATGCCCGTAAACCCGAAAATCACTAGACGCAACTTTGATATTGATTTATCGCGATTTATATATTAAGATAATAAATAAAATGTTAAAAAAAATCATAAAATGAAAATAAAAATTATAGATTACGGTCCTAAAATATGACCACACGTTTCTGTTACACGCTGTATACAGCCCCATCTCGATATATTATATGTCTCTTTGTCATCTCAATTTATTGGAGAACGAATATATTCTCAAAGCAGATACTGAATGATTTATAAATAGTTATTTATGTACCAAATAAGAGAATTAAAAAAATAATATTGTATATAAATACATACATGCACTAATAATACACGTTTCACATTCTCTTAACCGTTTAGATCCAAATCTGCGACACCGTCCCGTCAGAAGAGGCGTTCGATTCCCTGCTGCGGTACATCTACTACGGCGACACCAACATGCCTACTGAAGACTCGCTGTACTTGTTTCAAGCTCCCATTTATTATGGTAAGATCAAACACACTATATCAAAACTAGCAGACCCGTCAGACATCGTCCTGCCTAAACGTTGACTTGCGACCCGATCGCAGCGCCAACTATCAGGTCCAATTCTGAATCTAAACCATCCAAAGACCCGTTTGACTGGGTCACTGGGTAACTTGGACTGGTAAAATTTTGTCAAAATCTCTCCATCTATTTAGGAGGTATTCAGTGACATATGCACGAACAAAAAATTTAAAAATTTGTCCGTAAAGTCGTTTTACGGACGATAATTTAACGTGACAACGTCATAACGTGCCTTTCGCTCGCTCGTGTAGCGCTCTCGCTCCGATCGTAACGTTACAATGAGCGTATCTTATCTTATGTGGGGGCCAGTCAGTGCAGACCGGCGACACTTCGACCCAGTGGAATCTTTTGTGTCGACACTCTTCCAATAACGACTGCCATAGATGTTCATGGCAGCCGGGAGCAACGGCTGAACGTGCTGTCCGAGGCACGGAGCAGGCGATAGTTGTTAATCAATACGCACATCATTTCGAAAAGTCATATAACTTCCGAAAGTCAGAGGTGCGCGACGTGGGTTCGAACCCGAGACCCTCTGCATTGCAGTCTGTTGGTCTCCCCACTGAGCTATCGCTGCTAGTTACAATGAGCGTAACGTTACAATGAGCGTAACGGGACAATGAGTCATCCTTTTTCGTGCGTGCAGCCGGCGTTCATCAATTTATTAGACGTTGTCACGTCAAAAATTTAAAAAGAAGGTGCGTTGATGTTTTGTCATTGTAACATTTCTATGTTAGAAAATGATGTTCGTGTGACGCTTCACTTATTATGTTTCTGTCTCCAGGTTTCACAAACAACCGTCTCCAAGTATTCTGCAAGCACAATCTGCAGAGTAACGTGTCCCCGGAGAATGTGCTCGCGATCCTGCAGGCGGCGGACCGCATGAGAGCCGTCGATATCAAGGAGTACGCCCTGAAGATGATCGTGCACCACTTCGGTGTTGTGAGTCACTTTAACCATTTACAGTGGATTTCATTTATTACTACCTTGGTTTTAGTGACTATTTGTCTATAACGACGTTCAATCTAAGTCCGTTGAAATTTAAAGCATACTTTAGTACAAAATATATCGCTAAAGTGACTTTGGATGTAACGCCGAGTTCGGGAATAGCGACTGTTTTTAATGAATAATTTGTAACAAATTCTTAGAAATCCCATGCAGATATTGCGACCGGAGTCGGCTGCCAAAGACATAAAGAGCTTTCTTATCTTTTGTTTACATCCACGCAGATGGTCAGCAACTGTGGTGACTGGTGACCTTTAATTCTTGACGTGACAACGTCTAATAAATCGATGAACGCCGGCTGCACGCACGAAAAAGGATGACTCATTGTCCCGTTACGCTCATTGTAACGTTACGGAAAAGAAATAAAGAAATTTTGTTATGACGTTGTCACGTTAAACTATCGACCGTAAACCGACTTTACAGACAATAATTTTTTTTTGTTTATAGATATTAGCTGGGTAGGTAGATTATCGTGGACATTTCGGAGTTTTTATGGTTCAGTTACAAATTGATATTCTGAGTAGCAACTGTGTTTAATAAACTTGAATAATTATGGATTCTAGACGCACATTCACTGTTAAAGAAATGTTGTCTTTGCCTGTAACGACTTCCGGATATATTGACGAAATTACAGTTCTTTTTTTTATACTACTAAGGTGGCAAACAAGCTTACGGCACACCTGATGGTAAGTGGTCACCGTAGCCTATAGACGCCTGCAACACCAGAGGCATCAGTTGCGCGTTACCGACCCTTTAGGAAAGGAAAAGGAAGTGGGAAGGAGAAAGAGGGTGATTGGGCCTCAGGCACTCTAAAGTGATCCCTTCATCGTCGTTATACCCGAAATCCACTGTATATACAAATTGTTATATATGGTGTGGTCCTAGGTTAGGGTTGTCAGTATTAGTAATTAATCTCTCGACTCGCTCGGCTAAATATATATTTTGGTTGACTAGCCAAAAATTTTGCAGGAAATCATCATGAGGAAATCTGCATGTCTAAGGATTATCTATAATGTTATCTGTAAATCGCACTGGACCAGTGTGGTCGACCGTGGCCTGATCCACGCCGAGATGACACCTATCCCCAGCAGTAGAATACTTTAACTTCTTGAGTGTCAAAGGGAAATACGGAAAAAAAATAAAAAAATCAATGTGCAAACAATATACAAACGGACAGTATGTCTGCTCGACACTTGACTCATTAACGAGTCAAGTGTGGAGCGGACATACGTTTGTGTTTTTTTTAGTGACTCATTTTTTGCGGACAAACGTATGTCCGCTCGACAGTTGACGGGATATAGGGCTGATATTATTATTATTACAGAATAAGTTAAATTAGATATCTTACAAAACCTTTTGTTCTTATTATTAACCAGTACCTTACGTGGTGTTGTGATGCGATTCCAATCATACAACCGCTGAAAACGTATTCGAGTCATAAAAATATCGACTCGAATTCACTTTAACTCGAGTTCACTTAGTGTGTGTGTATGTGTGTTTGTGTTTTAGTTTTATAAGCCTCACTGTGGTATCATATTCGAAAGATTGACATAACACAAGGTGACTCGAGTTAACAGACCGTACGAGTGAAGTTAGAACTACTCGAGTGACTTGATGAGTCACTCGAATATTTCTCACTTCAATCGAGTGATATTTGAGTGTAATCGTAAAATGGCTCGAGTTGCTCTATCGTTTAAATTGGAATCGACTTCCATCACTAGGTGGCTAGTTTCATTCGGATGCCATCGACTGCCGCACTTATAACATAAGTTAGGACCGCCTCGTGCAGGTGGCGCGGCAGGACGCCATCAAGAACCTGGCGCAGCCGCTCCTGGTGGACATCATCAGCGCGCTGGCCGACGAGCCGCATGCCGACGCGCCGCTGCCGCTGCAGCCGCGGTCACTACCCTCCTCCTCCTCGGCTGACACGCTCACTGATGACCCGGACTACTCGCTCTCCTTACGACATAGGTATCTATAGGATTTAGTTATAATACTACTAACCTCTTACCATGAAGCAGCGATAGCTCAGTGGGGAGACCAACAGACTGCAATGCAGAGGGTCTCGGGTGCGAACCCACGTCGCGCACCTCTGACTTTCGGCAGTTATATGACTTTTGGAAATTATGTGCGTATTGATTGACAATTATCGCCTGCTCCGTGCCTCGGAAAGCACGTTAAGCCGTTGGTCCCGGCTGCCATGAACATCTATGGCAGTCGTTATTGGGAGAGTGTCGACACAAAAGATCCCACTGGGTCGAAGTGTCGCCGGTCTGCACTGACTGGCCCCCACATAAGATAAGATAACCTCTTACTATACACGTATAATTATGACATATCATAGTGAGATAGCCTAGTGGGACAACGTTGGACTGCCACGCAGAGCTGTCGAGTTAGGTCTCTGACTTAATGATGTTATATTCGTACTAAATAATTAATTCGCTCGCTTTAACGGTGAAGGAAAACATCGTGAGGAAACCTGCATGTCTGAGAGATTTCCATAGGAAGACTTCTCGAAGATATACTTGATATCTACGGGGACGGCAATCCGTCACGACCGGAGAAAGATCAGCGTAGGAACACGTCTCCCAACCTGCGGTGGGAAAATATAGATTTCTAACGATGAAAGAATTTTGTAATTTTTACTTAAATCCTTCTAAACAAACAAAAAATCAAAAAAGATTTTTTTGTAATATTAGTATAGACTAACTCATTATCATATTATCCGATATCTCTCTCAATTACTAT
Organism: Catocala sponsa; assembly: GCA_963564715.1. Taxonomy (NCBI): domain Eukaryota; kingdom Metazoa; phylum Arthropoda; class Insecta; order Lepidoptera; family Erebidae; genus Catocala; species Catocala sponsa. The sequence goes on along the minus strand of OY751343.1, from coordinate 22,682,459 downwards.
TACTTCATCATATTTCACTCTACATTGTTTTTAACTCATTATTCTTGTTATTACAGGTGTGGGAAGTCATAAGACAGAGTCCCAAAGCATTGGGCCAGACGGGCCAAAAGCTTGGGTCGCAAAAGGAATGATTGAAAATATAAAGGTGCTACTCGCGTACCTACAGCAAGATGTGGCCATACTCTCGTGTTAGGGCACACTGATACATACTGCCAAGTATGCACGGGATACAGTCATGGGTTCGATGCTTCCGATATAATCGGCCAAAGTAACCTTACTATACGAAAGATAGAAGGCTTAGTTCTGTCAAATTAGTGTTTTTTCCGTTGATGTAATAATCGACTATGTAAATATTGCAGTGATTTAAGTAATTGTTTTACGTTTATTATGCTGAGAGTTGCAAGCTTGATGCCTCGGAAGAAAATTGGATGTTTCACTAATGGTTGTTCCGAATCTGCGGCGTCCTTTGTGACCTTTGTTTTCAAAGTTCCCTGTGACATGGCGGACATATGCGTTACTTTTATTCCAGATATTTATCTAACAAAAACATTGTTTTGAATGTTAATTACTACCTATTAACTACAATTTACCATAAAATAGAACGGCCTCTCAACATTTTGACTTGCTGAATTATTTTGACAGGACTATTAATATTCTTCTATCTTCTTATTATTCTATGATCTCTGTTAGAAAGAGATATGATTTGTAAACGTGTACTGTATCTTCGGTAGGATTGTGATCAAGTAGTACTTTGTAAGTTTTCACACGAAAAACTTGTTGTATAAAAAAAAAGACATTGAAACGACTCCCGTGATTTGGAAGTGCAATAGACAAGTTAAAATCGATAATCAGTGATGTGTTGAGAAATGAGTGATTGGTTTTATATTTTTACTTTTTGTACTGATTTTGATCTTTAACGACACTACCGAAAAACGTTGTTGAAATGTCTTTCGTTACGAGGAGTTGGTGAGAAATGTGAGAATACCAATGATTGTAAAGCATGCCATGTATCAAGAGCGAAGCCTGTTAACAACTTACAGGATTTGATTATTTTGTCATATCGCAATGGAATTGTCAAATAAGCACAATCGCTATTCCCCCAAATACAATGCAACTATAGCAAGCTGTCTTAAACATGATAATATATTCGAACAGAACAGTCCCCTCTCTCTACGACTAGCCCAGTTTATGATATAGCGTTCCCCTACACCCACCGTCAAGGTTATATTAGGTGGAGCCGCTGTATCTTCCAGTGCCCGAGAGCACCTTCCGGGACCAGTTATAGACAGGTCTTGTCCCCAAATCTCGACTCTCCACCCTAACCTCAGAGATCCGGTTCTCGTAAGCGAACAGAACAGTAAAGTAACTGCTTATGACAGCGCGTTGAATGCGATACGTCGTACCGCGTCCGCAGCCGTCTACTACAGGTGGCAGCGAACCGCGCGTTACAACTTACGTACTGATTGCAGAAACCATGTTTGAAATACATATTTTTAATATGTAGTAAATTTTAGAAAGTTCCACAATATTTAACACTGGTCCATTTTAATATGGTATTGTAATGAACCTGATACAATTTAGTTTGATTCATAATTTTTAGCCTTTGTATTTGTTATATCATAAGAATAGGAGACATTTTTATATGTAATGTGTATTACAGATTAAATTGATTATTAATTTTCACCTTTTATATTTGTTATATCAGAATGTCTCCTAAAAACAAAAAAATAATGTCTCCAGTCTTGAGTAGCCTTATTTTTATAAACTTATACAAAAACAAAGATTGTGACAACCGCGGACTTATATCTATACTAATATTATAAAGCTGAAGAGTTTGTTTGTTTGTTTGAACGCGCTAATTTCAGGAACTATTGATTCGATTTGAAAATTCTTTTAGTGTTGGATAGCCCATTTATCGAGAAAGGGTCTATACCATCACGCTACGACCCACGGGGGCGGTGCAGTAACGATATACGCGGGTAAAACCGCGGGAACATCTAGTCTCATGATAAACTCATTATCTTAGTTGCCCTTCCATCTCCTGCAATGATTGTAGTAAATGCGTCCGCAATAAACAGCGCTAATAGTAAGCGCAAGCGGATGAATATCGTTCATAGAGCACAGAAGTTCACAGAACCACATCACATTGGCTTCCTACTAGACACCCTGTTCGTTATATTCTTTATACCTTATTAACCTCGGGAGTCTTCTTCAGAGGTTAATGAAAACACTATGTGGGTCTGTCTGTTAGTGACAGGCATAACTCCGGAACCACTGGACAGATTGACTTGTAACTTGGTGTGCAGACACCTTGGGGTCATACCTCAGTCGAGTTTGAATATGGGCCCTGTGGGTCAAAAGACCCCGAGATATAGGGGTCACAAGGTCACATGTATTTTAAATGGCAAAGACTTTTACATTTAAGACGAAGAGGTTGAATCCTGGGTTTTTACACCCATCTCGTTAATTATGGCCTCATCCACCCAGGTGAACAAAATTAAATATATATATGAAATCTAATTTACAAATATGTGTCTGATTTTATTGATGAAGTCTCATACTGTAGTTGTTGGTTTGTGGTTTACCTACTACTATAAAATCAACGATGTTTATTTCAGTAACAGACATTATGCCAAAAATATGTAAACAAACCAGTAAACTGATTTTCCTGTATTAATTTTATAGATTTATTCGAACTCAATTTTAAATCCTGTTATATAATGTCACATCTTTTTGAAAAACACCGCTAAATGTGCGGTCACTCGGTGAACTACATTTATTTATTTTAAACTAAATAGAACGACTTGCGCCAAGTCTATACTTACTAGCAGGGCTCTTATACAGGGACAGGGACAGTGTGACACTTCTATATGTACCCTATTTTTGCATAACATTATTTATGAAATATTCAGTATTCTGGAAAATGTATTTTAACCAGATCCAAACTGGTTTTGTCTTTGTCTACTCCCTTATATCTTCTAGTGAGACTGTCAATTATATTAAGTATGTTTGATCAATTGTATAAATATATAATTTATTAGTATTGTAAGATAAGGCTGTGCATTTAAAAGTGGTGCAAATTGTTATTCTCTTTATAAATCTAAATGTTCTCTGTATATTTCTAAACTTCATTTTCTATGAAAGCAAATATGATAGATATGAATTGACTTCATTAATATAATGAATTGTAGCATTCAATGATATTGTAAATACCTAGATAATTATAATATTTTTGTAAATGATTACTATTAATTGAATAATTGAGAAAATATTATTTATTATAAACTTAATAACAAAACTATAATTTTATGATCTTGAAGAAAATCTAATAAACATGATAAAGATAAAGATAAATTTATTTGTTTCTAACATGTGTAGTATATACAGGATATATCCTATACATTAGTTGTTAACAGTAGCTATGTATCAACATGTTTTGCCATGACGGCATACAAATGTAATTTATATAATTAATTGTATAATTTATGATTGAGAATTGTTCTTATATCAAAATCTTTAGCAAATTACTCGCTCATGGATCCATGTGATTGTTATTACATAAAATGCCTATTATACATTATAAAATGTTATCTAGTCATTATAAAAGATTAATGTAAAATAAAACATATTCATTTGGTGTTAAATCAATTTATGGAAGTAAATTAACAATTATCTAATAAATTAAACATTTTATTGATTTCTATGATTTTATTTATTATTCATACTTGTGCTTGATGTCCTTCCAGAGTTTCTGAAAAAGATAAAAATCATGGTTAGAAATTGTTAGTCAATCAGCCAGATATGTGTATAATAGATAATCTCTCACAGTGAGAGATTATCCAGTATGTATGTTTATATATTTAAAAAAAACATACATATAACATTGACTCGGCATCACAGCCTAATAAACAGGTACATGTTTAATTAGGTATCCCACTTTTGGACTAGTCCTGCTACCCATTCCTTCTTTTCCTATTTTATAATTTACACAAGGCAAGGCTTTTTTAACTGTGTTTGGGATTCTAGCAGACAAAGTAAGAAGTTTTAACTGTTATAGCAGAACAATAAAGATGTGTAACAGATTTGCCATATTTATAATTAGTTCGTGAATTATTTTTGTGAAGATTATGGTTTTTTGTAATTCTTATACCATACTTTTTGCTTGACAACTATAAAATAAGCTATATATTTAAAAAAAATTAACCTAAAATATAATGTCACTACTGACAGTTTATCACTCAAGTAGAGAAGATATTTTGTTCCTAACTAGTTATAATCAAATATGATTGTGGAGAAGTCACACATAGTTGAATCAGGTAAGATATTTTGTATTGGAGACCAAGATTCATATAAGGCCTTAACATAAAATGTGTGTGATGTACCTAAACCAAGACTGGTCTTGTCATCCAATTTGGAAACATGGAATCATGCTCGGTACATATCAGTTCCACTCTGAAACTCCTAAAAATGTCTAGTAAATTACTCTATACTTGATATATTCTGTAGCTTTTGTACAGAACTACTAGGTACTACATAGTTGTAAACAGATTTATTAAGTTTCCAAAAACATGTTACATGTGCCTAAATAATATCTATTCATATTGCTTATTTAAGCTATCAGCGGAGTTTACATATAACATTATTGAATATGTTATACTAGAGAAGATTTACTGCGTGATCTGATAGCATTTTATAGGACACAGGAGAGCTTGGATGTGTAATATCAGTGTGTTGGCCAATAAGCCTTCCTGTTAGACCTCGCCTAATTTTTTTAATAATTCATGGCGAGCGAGTCTATTTTCAATATTATTAGGTAATCCCAGTTTAAAGATTAACTGTTTGGACCATATCTTTTCTTTAGGTATGTTATAATATGTATTTTTCTTGTAGGTAGCAAAGGCTCTAATGTATTTCTTGGATCTGATTTTAAACTGGATGAAAAACATGGATAAGTAATGTAAGGTTAAATGTTTCACATAAGGATTAGATCCATTTTGATAACTTTTACATAATTTCGATAGATTATCAATTCAGAAAAACAACGTTGTGGTTATATTTATCGTATAAATTAATGGGATTGAAATATAATGACCATCAAAAATACTAATTGCACAGCATAACGAGCACATATACGTCTCAAATCACTGCATTCCGTCTCGGAAGGGTTATGTTAGGTTCCAGAAGTCTTAAAACCACCCAAAAATAGGAGCTCCGCGAAGCGGGGCTTCGTCGACTTAGTTTGATCTCTTATAACTTTATTTTGCTGTGCAATTAGTATTTTTGGTAAACGTATTTTTCTGTGCAATTAGTATTTTTTGCTGTGCAGTTAAATACTACCCTACATTAATATACTTATAATAATATCATAACAAATTTTAAAAGTATTTGCAAAAGAAATTACATAATAAAATACTCACTCCCTTATTTATGCTCTCAAAGATCGAATGTGAGACGACATCGAAAGTTCTTTCGAAGAAGAAGGTTCCTGCAGCACCCACCAAGAAGAAGGTGGACGTGCGCTTGAATATAGCACGGTTTAACGTCGCCCAGATCGACATTTTTAGATAATTTCAAGAAAATTACTTTTCTCGTCGCACTTGATCTACTTGCCCAACATAGACAATCATCTAGAATAGAGTACTGAGTAACTAATTGGTCTCTCGAAATAAAGCTTACCATTGATGCCCGTGCTTATAATTAATGATCTTACCCTTTATGGACCGCTTTATGCATATCAAAACATCTACACAATACACTCCGTTATGCGACTTTTTCAACAATTTAGAGAAAGCATACATATATATATATATTATTTTATTGGCGTGTAACAATTATTGTAGTATAATATTTAGAAGCTACACCTATTTCCCGCCACAATAGTGCATGTAGTCTGCACCACTCTATGTGCCCAAGACGAAATGTTTCGATGTTTTCTATTGGCTATGGAAAAGCCAAAACATTGTTCACTTGTTCACTCAATATCAATACACATCATGATGTTTGTTTAGTGAAACATTGTTTTTACATTATGTTTTTTTGTTTAATGTGAAACACGAAAACATTCGGAATTTGAGAACAAACTTGAATTTCCGTGTTTTAAGTGATTAAAAGTACATAAATATGGAGTGGAATAGGGAAACCATTTTACATTTCATAACTTTAATAAAACAAAGGCCTGCAATTTGGGATTTTCAATCACCAGAATATAAAATGAAAAGAAAAAGACATGCGGCTGTAGAAGAAGTAGCATTGTTGATGGGTGTTGCCCCGAAGGAAGTTAGCACGAAATGGATTATTCTACGTAATCAATATAGCAGAGAGAAAAGAAAAATTATAGGTAAATATTATTTTAAAGTATTATTTTTTGTAGTGCATAGGTTGGGAACTATTTCTTAAATGCGCATAATGTAATTATTGTGTTTATAATAAAAGCAGGTAACTAACTAAACTAACTAGGTTAACTTTTATAATAATTGTAGGTACGGTACCTACTCTAAAATTAATAAAGCGTTTCTAGACAACTTGAATATGTAAACGTTACAGTTATTTGAATGCGTAATTTTATAATTATGTATGTACCTACTTATTATAAATGCGAAAGTTTATTTGTATTTATTATTATTACTTACTTATTTGTTTATTAACTCGGCTTAACGCCTGATCCGATTTTGATGAAAATTAGCATTGACATAGGTTGAAATCTGAGTAAGCAGATTATAATATATATAATCGATAGCCAGGAGGTTACGAAGGACACCGAACCGCTACAACTTCGTAGAGACATTACGTCCCTTAGCGTATTCTATCGCCTCTATCATGGCGAATGCTCCGAAGAGTTATTTGACCTCATCCCACCTTCCCCCTTCCTTTTGAGAATCACACGTGCCGGTCTTCATAACCACTGATGGACGATTAGCACAATCCCATCTCACACCAAAAGGTTCAGCAATTACTTCTTATGCCGTACCATACAACTTTGGAATGGTCTTCCAGCACATGTGTTCCCTCCCTTCTACGACATTGGGTCCTTCAAACGTAGTGTGAAGAAGCATCTGGTCAGACCGGCTTGACACTGGCGACGGCTAGAAGACATCTATCTTTTCCTCGTCGTCACTGTCTCTGGACTGTAATTGGGCTTTCCATCAGGTTCGTTACAATCACTTTGCAGAGACAATATATTAAAAAAAATTGCCCTACCTGGTAATCGAACCCAAGATCTGTTTAAAAGTAAACGTAAACTTATACCAGGAGTACAACGTAGCAATCTATATCTAAAGACTGCGTTACGATTTCTGAGCCGAACAAGGTTTTATTGGGTTATCTGTTAAAGAAGTACCTAGGTACTAGTATGAAGTCTAAAATGTGTCTTCTAGACAAAAATACTAGCTGACATTGTTGCAGATCTAAATAATATCTACTATGTAAGTTTTTACACATACAAAGTCTCACGACTACATCTACGAAAAGTATAGGCAGACATATTACATACACGTTTCATTTTTCTTGACATATTATATTTTATCATTTAATGATGATTGCTTACGTTTTAACATATGTGATGACCAGGCATTAGACCGATTCCCTGTCAGCACCAGCCCACGTAGTGGCTACGGTCCTGCCAAGTTTCGCCAAGTAGGTACATTTTGGTGCCACATAAAATGGGGCGAGCTAATTACCGTCCATCGGGCATAGTCCCAGACTCCGTGCGGCTACTGAAATAATAAGTAATAAGTACTTATCTTATCTTATCTTATGCGGGGGCCAGTCAGTGCAGACCGGCGACACTTCGACCCAGTGGGATCTTTTGTGTCGACACTCCCAATAACGACTGCCATAGATGTTCATGGCAGGTGGGACCAACGGCTTAACGTGCTTTCCGAGGCACGGAGCAGGCGATAATTGTCAATCAATACGCACATAATTTCGAAAAGTCATATATCTTCCGAAAGTCAGAGGTGCGCGACGTGGGTTCGAACCCGAGACCCTCTGCATTGCAGTCTGTTGGTCTCCCCACTGAGCTATCGCTGCTCTAATAAGTACTTGGTATCGAACCAAATACCTCATACACAACAGTATCTGCTATGCCACCGACTGAATAATATGAATATCAATACATTGTGTGTGCAGAAAGCGAAGGCGATATCCCATACACAACAAAATGGTACGCGTACAAAGATATGGATGCACTAATGGCGCGGAACAAACGACCTATAAGAAGCTTCTGGACGCAAGAAAGACATTCTGATGTAAGGTCACTTAGACAATGCATGTTTGATTTATGAACCCGCTGTCTTGTTAACCCAATAGCCAAAGCATAGGTACGCGCGATTGCCGATGTTCCGCCGGTTCAAATGCCGAGGAGAGTGCCTATGCCTACCCAAATTATATAAATTACTTACCTACATTCTCTCGCAATTGACTATTTTGTTAACTGACTAGACGGCGTAGTCGTTAAAATGGTCGCCTCGCCCCACACGGGTATATCTCACATAGATAATCTACAAATTAACTCTTGTCTGAGCGTTTTTTGTGTCTCTTATTTATTTATTTATATATTTACATCAAATAGAACGACTTGCGCCAATTACACTATTTAATAATATAATATATAAATTAAAAATTTAGCATTTATGCATTCTGCTCACAGTACCTCATACATTCTAATAATAATACGTTCCATTCATCTGCAAAAATATTAACTTTTGTCCAAGAGAGCGTTAAGCTGCTTTAGTGATAATAGTATGTTTGTTTAAGTTCCATACGATGCAGGGTCTGATGCCAATTGAAGAAGTTGTTTTTTATGTCAAACTATTGCTAGAAAGATACTAAACTTGGTCAGTTTCTGATCAGGATCTTGATCAGTTTAGTGCCTTCGAGTTTAACTTAAAATCTAAACCCTGTTTCAGTCCTTTCAGTAGGAAACTTTATTTAAATATTTTGTTTTCTTTTTTTAGGAAGAGGATTCCTCAGCAAGCCCACCACCGCAGCATTGCCGTCCGTCGGTTTCAGATCACCAACAAACCCAAAATATAGACACCGTCACCCAAAACTCTATATCACTTTACAACCAAGCAATTAAAACATTAAAATCAATAAGAGAACAGAAACATGAAAGTGCTAATGACGAGCTAACAAACTACGGATTATATATTGCCGCGCATTTAAGAAAATTCTCGCCACCATTGCAGTCTCGAGCTAAATATGAAATAAATAAAATATTATATGCATTGGATTTGGAAAGTATGGGAGAATATAGTGCCTCAATACCTAGCATAGAAGATAATGATGATGTAACGATTGCGAAAGAATGTAAATTCGATCCATTACAAAGTCATAAAGAATAATAGTAATAATAGGTACATGTTAGTATTATTTTAATTTATCCTATCCTAAAAGCAGCATGGTCGCGGTACCGATATACGTACGCGATACCAGAAGGTAGGTATTTTATTAATTTCTTACATGGCTGTTCTTTGTGTCCATCAGTTCTGCCGCCAAAGAACAGATACGTCTTTTTTCCTAATGACGGCAGAATTATGGTCCATAATAACCCTTAAGGACCACCATGCCACTTTAGTAAATCAGTGATTGGAATAATGACCTTTTTAACTTTTTTATTTCACTGCGTATGCGGCGGAGAATTATTATGCAACTAGGTACAAAAAGAAACGGGATCTTATTAATGATTGTCTCAAAATAAAAAACAGGATCTGAACTGGTCTAGTATTTAAGTTACTAAATTAAGGCTAAGGGCCTGTTTCAACACTTCCAAATAACATTTACTTATCTATAAGATAATCTGTCTTCTTTAACCTAACAAGATAATTTTTACTTGATAGTTGTGAAACTGGCCATAAAATAAGCAAACATATTATAATTTTTTATTAACACGATCCCAATGGCATAGTTAGAAATACGTAGGAAAATAGCAATAGTCCGCCTGTAGAACCACATTGTGTTCAGGGTCGCTCTATTTAACTATACCTTATCAACAGCCCTATTAGGGCAATGTAAAAAAGGAATAGGCAGAGTAGGAGGAACAGCTGCCCCTTCGATGGGCCAGCTGCCTCTATTTGCTAAGAGTAGGCTCTGTCTACGACAGAGGAAATTAAAAAAAAAACTGCCTATCGTGAATCAGAATTTATAATTTCTTTATGGCCAGTCCCACAACTATCAAGTAAACGTTATCTGAAAGATAAATCGCATGCTGTCTCACTCTTGTTAGGTTATGTAGGCGGTATATAATATGGATAAACCGCTTACTTAAACGAGGCATTGCCTCAATAACATATTTCTACCGGTTATCTCATGTGGGGGCCAGTCAGTGCAGACCGGGCGACACTTCGACCCAGTGGGATCTTTTGTGTCGACACTCTCCCAGTAACGACTGCCATAGATGTTCATGGCAGCCGGGACCAACGGCTTAACGTGCTTTTCGAGGCACGGAGCAGGCGATAATTGTCAATCAATACGCACATAATTTCATACTTATAACTTCCGAAAGTCAGAGATGCGCGACGTGGGTTCGAACCCGAGACCCTCTGCATTACAGTCTGTTGGTCTCCCCACTGAGCATCGCTGCTTCATGGTAAGAAGTTAGTAGTATTATAACTAAATCGTGTAGATACCGGTTACTCCACGGGGAATGTTCTGTAGAATTCTTCTAACTAATTCCATCGTCGCCTTTCCTATCCAGAATATCACGTATCTAAGCCCAGGTGTCATTTTTCCACGGTAGAGCCGATTAGAGCGCGTACCAAAAAGTTTGGCTCCTCGTAGTTTTTTCAAGCTATTAAAACCTTGAGAGTTGGATCAACATTGAATCATGCTAAGTTTATGCAGGCATACATTCGAGCATCAAATCTACTGCACCAACTGCAAGCGGTGCATTAGTGAGTCGCATGGATGATTGAGTCGCACCAAGGGGGGCCAGGGAGGGGCAGCTGCCCTCCCCTAGAGATTCTAAAAAAGCTTCATGTGCTCTCGACTTTACCTACAATTCATACTTTTCTCATTCTCCATATCAACACATTTTGCATGAAAGTAGGTACGTATTTGAAATTCTTTTTGAAAAACATGTGTACACCTTTGTTCACAGTACATGTTTTGCTTTTAGTCATCTAAAACATAACATTTCGTCATAGCAAATTATAATTTTAGTTCAAGGTTCAATAAAACACTGAATTTATTATGATGAAAATAGGGGATATATTTACAACTATGTATTAAAACAAAATGATGACTCATGAACAATACTTTCTATAAATAATAATGAGTACCGGCGTGCTACAATCACGCTTTAAATAAAACTCCATAAATGATATATTGTACAAACACTGTGTACGGAATGATAGCCGGCAACCAGATACATGGTTATATCCACACAATATTATGTTTTACAATCCTGACATATACATTAGTTTAAAATTAGCAATCAAAAGAAACTGGTGTAAACATCTTAAAGTAAAAAATGCCACAAATTATTACATACTGTAGTTAAATAACATTCAGTCCGAAGCTAAAACTATATTCGCGATATAATATGTTGGTTTGTAATAATGTATCGACATGTATGACGGCCTGCAAACACTAGCGACTTTTTCCAACAAGGATATCCACTAAGTTAACGTAGACACACATTTAAAAAAAAGATGGAGGTTATCAATCCGACTGTATTTTTTTAATGTTTGTTACTTCAGAACTTTTTTCTAAGTGAACGGATAATATTTATGGTTCCGTACCCATAGGGTAAAACGGGACCCTATTATTAAGCCTCCGCTGTCCGTCTGTCACCAGGCTGTATCTCATGAACCGTGATAGTTAGACAGTTAAAATTTTCACAGATGATGTATTTCTGTTGCCGCTATAACAACAAATACTAAAACACAGAATAAAATAAATATTTAAGGGGGATCCCATACAACAAACGTGACATTTTCTTCGTTTTATAGATAATGGTACGGAACCCTTCGTGCGCGAGTCCGACTCGCACTTGGCCGGTTTTTAAACAGTCACTAGCGTAATTTGGTCTGTAAGTTAGACAATTGATCAGTAACAAAAAGGAACATTCACATTCATATGGTCTGGAATCCCGCATATACGTCAAAACTGAATGCACTACGCTCTTGTTTTTTAATATACCGCTAAACCGCATCAGAAAATAGAAAATGTAAAGACTTTGTAAGATGGTAAGCAATGTAAAATAGTAAGCGGTTCCTTTAGCTTATAACACTTTAAATATTCAAAATACCATGCATGCTTAGAATATTCTATACATATTCAGCAATAATCTAAAACGGATGAACTAAAAATGGTACCATTTCAAACTTAGCACGGCTAGAAAAATCAAGTAACTTTCTTCATACGCAGTTGACCACAAGAATAGCTAGTGTGCAGAGCCCGTAATACCGATTGTATTAACAATTACAGGACACAAAGGACTTCAATACACAAGGGGAAAGACAAACATCAAATTATATTTTGATCGACTCCAACTTTCAATTCGTTTTTATAATTACAGTTTACATAGATTAAATAATATTTCTCATAATACATATGGTAGGTAATAAAATTACAGCATTCGTCTTTTAGATACACAATATAAATAAAGCAATATATTTAAAACTTATCATAAGAAAGACGTAACAGGTAATACATAATATGCCCGTTTTGAATTATCCAAAAAAGAATTGTTTGAATTACGAACAGTAAACTTGTTGAAGTCATCGCCAACAAATTGTCTAGAGGTAAGGAATGCAAGTTATAGTCTGAGAGATAAGAGTATGATGACAAGACATGGATTCTATAGATCTAATAAACACAAATTGCAACTGAAATGATTTAGTTCATGAAGAAATGCATTATTTATTACATATTTCTATGACCGCGAGAAGGAAGGACTGCTTACATTGATATTTCGTATGTTCCTTTGTCATCTGTACCTATTAATGTATTTTATGATTACTGTTAGGAGATGAGAATGTTACCAGTTCTTAAGAATTTTGCTAGGAATACGACAGTTTATATTTAAATAAAAACGATACTAATCTTTTTACTGGTCGTAATTAAAGCGATTCGTTTTTTGAAATAACGAACACGTGCCGAACAATAGACAATATCTATTCATGCATAAATCGAATAACACAATTCATATTCAGCTATTAGACAATAATAAAAGACAACTAATATTTCGCAGGTAAATAAATGTACACAAAATGCAATAATTGTTGAAAGCTATCCATAAACTAGATTACTTATTTTCATCAGTGTCTTACACATTGAAATCCAACAGTGTGGTGAGATGAGGAATAGGATTTTATTTTTTCGATAATTTTTTTTGTTAAGTATAGTATTCGTAGCATTGCACGAGATTTACTAAAAGTAATCAAACCATTTTATTATTTTGTTTATTCGATTGCAACCGAATAATAATTTATTATTCGATTGTTAACGTGTGATGCTGAGAAGTTATAAGTGGCTCACAATTAGTTATGCAAATTGATTTGCGCGCCGTTTTTCCTTGCTAAGCGTAAATGTGTACAATCGAATACACGATTGGAAGACTTATTCGATTATTTTTTGGTAATCATTGTGTTTCGACATCTTATAAGTGTTTAATGTGCAGTGTAGGTACTGATTGTTCTTGTAATAATTATTGTGTTGTTTCTTACTTCTTGTGAATGCAGTATGTATGTAAACGTGAAGAATCTGATATGTATAGATAGTTTAGGGATAACTGACTATATTTTCGTATTCCTGCGGAATTATTTAGACCATGCTATATATAGCATGTTACTCGCGAATTATTTTCAACATTGTTTATGAAGTGTTTTATAGTTCTGGGAGCCCCACAATAATATACAAGTATGTACTTTCACAAATAATTAAAATTTCAAATACACAAAGCCGTTATAAAAATATGTGGGTATCTCACTGTAACAAAATAAATACAGGGTTGCCATATGTGATAAAGATTATATTGCCAGATTATAAGTTGTTATTTTTCACAAAATAAAATTACGCCTTCGTTCAAGAAGGGATAGACACCCATATCATCGTCAGCTATGGTCCCATGTACTAGCGGCGATATTTTTTCAACCACATACCGTATTTTTAAAATCCTTCGTTACGTGCTAAGCGCTTGATATTGTGAAATCACGTTCATTTTAACTGAGATCGTTCATCTCTGCGTAATATTGGTGTAAGTGCCTTACGGTAGGCGACGCATTGCAAACGCCTGAGTATTTTAATCTAAACATGGGCGTAACGGCCAGGTGTGCGGCAATAATTGATGTAAGTCACGCAAACTTGTTTTTATTACAATAACCACGAAATTAAATGTAAGTTATACTATCTTTCAATAAAATTGGTGTTTTCATTTCTGTTTTTCTTTTTTAGAGTTCGAAAAATTTCTTATACAACAGCTTTGTCCGTCTGTTTGTTATAAAACTTTCAACTCAAGAACCGTAAGAGCTAGAGACTCGCGGTCAACGCCATTCGACTCAACATAGTCGATATACCGCGAAATAACTATGACTTTTGATCTGACCTCAAGGTAACGTGATACCATTTTTTCGAACTCTAAGATTTACGGCAATTCATTGCCGTTTCTCACTTGTTTAAATATATAGTTCAGCCTTGACCGACTTAATTACGCCTTTGTGTTTCGTGATAATTACCGTACGCATATTTATCAACTGAATGTAACACATTAACTTCAAATAAAAGTTAAAAGTGATACTGATAACTGATAGATTATTTATCTTGATAATTATCAATTTACATTTATCATCATTATGATAATCCCTGACGCCAATGTATTAGCGTGTAGGTGAATCACGGACGCTAAAAGCAGTACACTCAATGTGACCCATAAAAAATCATTACTATTTGATGATTATCATTTTAATAAAAAATAACATTAATGGTATACTTTCTTACTCTAACATTCGTCCAACTTTAACTTCATCACATTAATTTTGATAATTAGATTACACTCATTCATTAACTAGGCATTCGTAATATACTAATAATTTTTGGAGTAAATAAATCAATCCATAGTATGTACATGCTCTTATAATATGAGATTGTTCAACCTAGCAAGTCATAGCCAATTACTTTTGTTTTTGGCAGTATTCGATAGAACTATTTGGTCATGTTGCAATAAAAAAAGTTATACTCTGTTCTAAATGACAAGTATTCTAAATTTAAAATTATTTCGAAGATTAAAAATAGCGTACCACACTGGTTTATCGATATACAATTCTATTTTTAAATTAAACGTTTGTGATGTGAATACAATAAAAAATTATTACTTATGCATTTTAGATAACATCTGTTGGAATACATAATAATATGCATACATTTGCATTTTCACTTAACAAAAAATAAAATTTACATTTTATATCATTACAGTACATTATTGCAATGGTTTAAATCTAATTTTAATTTTTATAGATCTTTTAGTTAGGCTGCTAATCTTCGAGCTCAGCACAGGGTTACCACAATGTTTTTTTAATAGTATTGGAACCTCTTTCTTAACCTGCTAGGTGGTTAATCTCTCCATATTTGAGCATAGAGAACATTGTCCGTGGCACAATGGCGTCGTGCATACCACTAGCAACATTTCTTTTTAGTTCTGTGATTCTTCTTTAGGTGTACTGTGTCGTTTGATGTCACGTTTTGCCTCTCCTTCATTTCAAGCTTCGATCTTAGTACCTGGAAATTTATATTCACGATTATCATTATTCTTATCTATATTACCTACTTCTAATATTAGTTTTCAAAGGCCACGCCTGCAAACATAATTTTAAAACAGTTAGGTATTTTAAAATTTTATTCCGAGCGGGCATCGAATCCTCACTGTTCATCTCGCTTGTAGCAAGGAGACGATAAAAACATAAAATTGTGTAGAACAGATAATATCATCGATTAACACAAATATAAATATTCTGAGCGGAAACGGATGGTACTATTAACTGACACGACTTGCCGTTGTCAGTTTCGGGCTCAAACTCATCCCACGATCGATTGAGGCAAACACCCAACTCTGCAATAAAAGCTCCGCTGCGCTACCATCACGAGGGAAAAACATCATTGTCCCTTCTGTAGTTTACACCTAAAGATCAGCTTATCCATTCAATTATACTAACAAATATTACTTTACTAGCTTTTGCCCGCGGCTTCGCTCGCGTTAATTTAGAATTTGACAATCAATTCGGGTTGTACTCTGCTTGTAATAATATAATTCAATCATGTTTCGAAAGACACGTGGCGCCATCTATTATCATAAGTACATTATTGATGTTTTCCTTGGGAACAGTAATTTTTTTGGGATGAAAGGTAGTCTATGTCCGTTTCTATACACCTGACAACGTATATGCAAAATTTCAGGATGATAGGTTCAGTAGTTTAGGCGTGAAAAGGTAACAAACGAATAAACTCATTTTCGTTTTTATAATATTAGTTAAGATTAACTTAGAGACGTGAGTTATTGAAGCTTGCTTAAGGAGGCCTAGGTTTAATACCAGAATAAGGCACAGCTTTTTAAAAGGAAATTATCAGTAGCACCACAGACAATTGGAACTACGGCCCTTATAGCAACAGTCTCGTCCTCTATCATGTTGAACTGAAGAAACATATGCTTATACCTCTGCCTAAATCTGCGAGAATATTTAAGCATGATGCTATATCATAAAATTAACATAAAATATCAAGCTAATAAACATTTTCTCCTCAGTAGTACAATAATAGACTATCTGTAAAGCATGCAACCTTCACAGAGGAGTGTCATAGACAACAGCTCTATTACAAACAGAAGCAAGGCCCCATTAGCATTAATCATCAATTATATTTGCTGTTTCCTGAAGCAGTATATGAGGGTTACTAATAGAGAAAAGTAGATAAATACTAGTTAAAGTTTGCGTTTTCGGCCGTATCCCATAGGTACAGCAACATAAGTAGATAAATATACCTGAGATTTTAGAGTTCTCTATCATACACAATACCATTATTGTGTACTGGCTATAACCTGGTAAGAGTTTTACTTTTACTGGATGAAATGTGCCCTATGTTCTTTTCGGTACCCCTGACAACATGTATACGAAATGTCTTGATGATTGGTCTAGCAGTTAAGGCGCGATAGCATAGTAAACAAACTCACATTTACATTTGTAATATTAGTTAGGAAGATAGAGCACCTCGAAATCTCAGTACAATTCCTCATCTTATACTGCAGTAACAGTTAAAGGATAGTTATTTTAATTACAATTAGAGTGGTTTAAGAACAATAATAAGTAAATTTTCATTCATAAAACACTGTCAAATGTTTAATGACTTATGGTGCTGCCTGTCTACTGGAATAAAAAGTATCCTGTAGGTATTAGTCGAGGACATGGTCTATCTATGAGGCAAGTTTCATCCAAATACGTACAGTGTTTTACGTGTGATTGAGTAACAAACATGCAAACACACACACAAATACTTCACTAGTGTAAAAACAAAGTCCTTATCTGAGTCTGCTTATCTACTTGGTTATTCTAAACTACGTATTTGATAGATTTTTTATTATGATTTAGAGGTTTAATATAAAAAATTATATTTTATAATTGAGTCGTCGAATATAATATTTTCGGGCATTTACATTATATTATTATATTTTTAAATGTAACTCTTAATATATATAAATTTTCTGTGCGTGTGTTTGTAATTAAACTCCTCCTAAACGGCTGGACCGATGTTGATGAAATTTTTTATGTGTGTTCAAGTGGATTCGAGAATGGTTTACATTTGGTTCTTTTTATATTTTTTTTGTGTGTACAGGACAACGTCTGTCGGGACAGCTAGTGTTATGTAAATGCCCAAATACCTACAATTCCACACTACACTATATTAATAGTGTAGTGTCGAATTGTAGGTCTTAAAAAGGCTTACAATAAGAACAAACATGGCATATTGTGTCTATCTAGTATGGTTGACTCACAGTAACCATTTTATTAATAAAAATTGTTGGGACAGAATCCCAACGATAAATGCTCAATTGCTAAAAATGTTAAATGAGTAGACTAGTACTTTATTCAAAGGTTTTATTGCTACTTAAATTTATACAAGGTTGCTATGATCCATGGACATTACAATGGACAGAGTATTCCATATGGGCTCAGTGTTAATTCCAAACGGTTCAAAACTCGATAAAGATAAAAATTGAAATACGCATATTTTATAAACATCTGTTGTCTTTCAATGTTTCATTGTTGGCACGGGTTTAATTTATTGCATCCTTGTTTGTGTTACAAACTAATGTTATGCTTGTGTTTTCATTCTTATTGCACTAAAATTAAGACTCACTTTGGCGTGATTGTTGGCTACTGTAATAATGTATACTAAGTATCAGAGGGACAAGTCTCCTACATTTTGTGTCGCTTTAAGGTACATGACCTTAGATACCTATGCTTAGACTCTCGGTTAGCTGTTAGGGCAGATACAACCCGTTGCAATTTAGCAAAAATTAAAAATCGATCTTGTAGCTAAACTACTGCTCCTATTGAACTGAAATTTGGTGTAGAGCTTGTATGTGGTACACACTATATGTAGATAGAATTAAGGCCCCACTGTTTAATCAACCTTGTATGATATTACATAATTGATGTGTTATAATTATAAATTAATTGCTGACATAACGTGAACGTAAAAGAGTGACGCATGAATAAGGGTCAATGTACAGCGTAGCTTGTACAAAAATAATAGGTTATATGTATATGCGAAACTTATTTTGATTTTGTATTAATTTGTATACAATAAGACATGTAAGGTATCTTAGACAACTTAAAATTGCCATTTACTTCTATACTTTGGTAGATTTTTGTAAATTAGCTGTTTGTACTCCCGCTACTTGGCAAAAGCTTGTTCCAGACTGTTCGAAGATATCTCTATCAGAACCTTCCGAAAACGTCTAAGTCATCCTGCTTTGGATGATATCAGTTTTCTATTTATAAATACACTTATGCATAAACCGTGAGAAACTGGGGCAGGCTAGAATTCTTTGTTAATAATATTTGAAGGACTAGTTTATGTCGGCGACGTTTGCCGCATACATCATAACTCCCTCGCGATATGATATACAATACATTCTACTGAACGTTGAAGAGCCTCGCTTTGTTAAGTTGAATCCCAATATCTAAAAGGTATTGTATTTATTTTATTTCAAGTCCTGTATTTAGGCCTTATGTAAAGTGCCTAGGAAACGGCCGTAGACTATTGGTTAGTCCTAGAGCCTATCAATGTTTACTGGCTACTGTTTCAGACTATAAAGAATTATCAAACAGAAATCTTAAAATCATTTTAATCCTACATGCCACAGGATGATCGAGGGAGACATTTTAAATATAAACACAAGATAAATCACAATGAATCATGGTACTATGTTACAAATTAAATAAAAAGTATCCAATGGCCCACTTAAACATACATACATACATAAACCAAAAAGATGATTCCGTTTGATTTTCGCCATTTTGGCGCTGAGAGCTAGCATGAGTGTACTTGGAACTAATGTTAGTGATGTACAACAATTGCCCTTTGATATCAATTAAAATAAAATATTGAAAATAATACTGAAATGATAAACTAATTACTAAGCTAAATTTTGTATGGGATAGCTAGACCAGCATGAGAGACATCTGTTTCTACTTCATATGTGATAGCATTATGTCTTAAAATGGAGTGCCAAACAGGGTAGGCTCAGAAGGGGATTGTTAGACAAACTGGATACATACAGGAAGAATTGGATCCAGATTAGGGGCTTGTGCCCTGCACTGAGCCAGCAATGAGGCTTGTTATAATAATAATGTCTTATCTACTAAAGTAAAAATAATGAGATTTACCATTTTAGTGATAGTGAGAAACATTTCTTCAACATTGATGTTCTCCTTTGCACTCGTCTCAAACAGTGGTATGTTCATCTGACTGGCGAATCTCTGTGCATCCTCTGTGACAACTACCTTTCTTGACGGACAGTCATTCTTGTTACCAACTGAAATTATAATATTTACTATTAATCATTTTAAATACAAATAGCGGTATGTGAAGACACTGCTGGATTGCAATGTATTTATGTTGTGTCAATTCCATTGTATGCTCTTCTCTTCTGACATTAAAGTTATGTATGTATTAATAGTCAAGGTAACCATAACAAAGAAACCAGCATGTCTGACAGTTGTATATAATATTTTCATAGATATGTAATGTTTGCCAATCCGCAACTGGTCAGGGAGATAGACTATGGCATATCCATTGTCATATTGAGAATGCTATAATTCTATGCCTAGCAACAGAATATTATCATAAGTGTAAAATGAAAATGATTAGACTGATTAGGTCAGTATCATATAGACAGTTGCTGTGGCAACTGACAATAGGTTCTTAGTTAGATTTGTCATTGAGTTTTACCATCAGCCAATAAGTAATTCTCAACAACTAAACATACTTTTAGAATTTAATATATTTCAAAAGGCAGTTAGATTAATGGTTCAACAAAAGGCTTTTTTTTGTTTCACTGTTATGAAATTTTCAGTAGTAAGACAGAGTTTGGAAATGTGTCCTGTAAGTGATAATAAAGTTTTCTCTCTATTAATGTTGCTGGTAGAATATAGTGGTAATACATCATTGCCAACCTCATCACAGATACACAGGAGTATCTCTGAGTGTATGTATGTAAACATAGCTAGTAGGATACCATGATACGCTTCTGTCTTATTCCTTGGAGACGTAGGTGTGATGCTTTTGTGATGCCAGTGTGAATTGTATAATTAACCATGATTACATGTATAGTCAGGTATGATCAACACTAAATTAATGCTAAACTGTTTTAAGCAGTGACTAAGGAATCACGCTAGGTGCGTGCACGGGTGGTGCAGTAGTTTAATTGACCAACACAGCACTGCATGGTACATAATGTGTATTAATTTTAATGCATGCTAGTTTACATACACAAAGTTTTCATTTTCGTTTATAATAAAGAATAGGGTTCAAACCCAGTGCTGGAAGGGACTGTACAAATAAACAAATAGTGTATACAAAATCAAAACAATATTTATATGTGGTTCATACATGTTCTGTATGGTTTTGAGCCCACAACACCCAGCAGAAGCGGACATGTGACGGGTATAGATGTTACTTGAGGATTAAGAGTTGTTAGTATATATTTTTAATAATATTATCCTTATTTCATACTTTTAATATCAATTGTACTCAAATACAATATTGGTTCAAGTTATACTATCAATGCCGGTGTGTTAGATTGTTTGTTCATAAAATTACTGTTATGTGAAGACAAATATTTGTATGAACAGACCCACAACAGGCCAGGAGTAATCATAACATTTGGCAGTTTTGGAAACTCCATATTTCGAGTTTTTTTTTGCCATGTTTGGCAATACACAAAATTATTGGTGAGTACAATAAAATTACAGTCAAAACCGGATAATATATATCAACATTGAAGGGACCATATAACTTCGGACGTTATATCCGATAGTTGTTATAAGCAATATACACAAGTACATAGTCATAATAATTGTCATATGTACGTTTAGAATTTTTAAATATGTACAATTATGTAGTATGCATATAGGTTATGCTTCAAAACTTGTTTTCAAATAAAATGTTGAAGAAAGTATTAAAAATGTTTATTCTGAAAAATATATACTCTGCTTAAAATATTCCTTCATAGATTGGAATAAGATAAAATTTAATAATTAATTTGTTCGAATTATTTTGTTTTGCTGGAACAAGTAAAACGGTTGGTCGCTAAAGCCCATGAATATCGATAGTTTCGGCGTTTTAAACGATATGTCGCTGTATCTGATGTTGTTATAGGCGGTCTGATTACTTAATTCTTTATATAGGTTTCGGCCCGGACCTTGCCATTCGGTCGTAATAACCGATCCATTGTTATAAACAATGTTGTTACGTTCGGTTTTGACTGTATTCTCTTTACTGTCCCTTTTTGCCAGTATTTTCCTGATATTTACAGGAAAATGTCCACATTTCCTCAGTAATTTCTAATAAAAGTACTTACCCGTAAAAGCTACCTACATTGTTTTAATTATGATTACACTAATCAGTCAGTAGGTATTATCCATAATAGTATATTTTATTCAAACCTATTATATACCAATTTTAATGAAATATTAGTTAAAATGTAGCATGAAAGCTAGTAATTAGTATTACTATTAATAAATGTGAATGTAGTCAAGACTATCTGTGACTAATTTCATAATTACATTATAAACATATATAAAAAACAGTTCAGTTAAGTTTACCATAGATCTGCAATGAATCATACTGCCTGATTATAATACTATAGCAGAAAAAAGTGATTATGGACAGGAAATAATATACATATAATTCAAATTTTAAATTATATTACAAAATTGTTATCACAGCCAGCTTTACTTAGCTATTAGAAAGCTGTAAGTTATATAATCATTACTTAAAAAGGAATTAACCATCTGTGCCACGGTAATTAGAGTGTGACAGAAGTTATACTTTTTGTTGTTAAACATTTGTTCTAATGTCATCATATTTTGATTACATTAGGTTAAAGTCATTAGTGTCATGAAACTACCTACGATATTATCTGTGCTCTCATCAGTATCTAGAAGCATTTTAACTTACAGTATCTTAGCCGAGAGATTTGCATCTTTGGCAACATACTAACTTATTTGTATATGTTGTTATGAGGGCATAATGCTATATTCTGATAAGACAATAAAAATAAATACTCACCTAACACTTTATTAACAACATCACAATTTTGTTCAATCTCATGGAGCCACCTCTTGACATTGGCGAAGGACTCTCCATTCGTAACATCGTATACGACGATGACGCCGTGGGTGCCTCTGTAGTACGTGCTGGTGATCGTCCTGAACCTCTCCTGACCCGCCGTATCCCATATCTGAAGCTTCACTCGCTCACCGTTTATTTCTAAAGTTCTTATTTTGAAATCGACTCCTATTGTAGTAATGTAACTACCGGAAAACGTGTTGTCGGCAAACCGCAGGAGAAGACAGCTCTTACCCACACCTAAAACATATCAACATCACACCTTTGACTAAGCTGCACAGACCCAAATATCGGTTGTAAAGTTATAACACCACAGGCCTCGCCCACTCACCACTGTCACCGATAATCAGCAATTTGAAAAGGTGGTCAAACTCTCGCGCCATGGTTTCAGAATGATATAATTATTACACTAATTGGTCATATGTTCACTAGTAATGTTAAAAATGTATTTAGTACAACTTTAACTACAGAAATGTTATTATAACTCATGCCGTTATCGTTATACTTCCATCACTTTACAATCGGTCGCCATCATTGTTTTTAATTACCAGATGAAAAAAATGGCAAAGGAAATCATACCTTTTTGTTTATGATCGTTTTACACAAACAAAATCAAAAGTAATTCAAACTTTTTCATGAATTTCCTTTAGTTGTGGCATTGCTTTTATAAATTTTCTTTTCATCTAGAAGAGGAAGAATACTGATAAATTATAATGGGTCTCATTAAATAACTCTATATCACTTATTTTCACGCGGTATAATATTCAAATTGACATAGACTAGACTCAAAATTTTGAATTGCGTCCTACATGAAAGTTTTGTTTTTCAAAAGTCAACATTATTTTTGTTAGCTTCTTTCGAAACCATAATTATTTCTAAGATAAAGCATAAGGTTACATAGATAATAAAAAAATAACATTAACGCTGGCAATATTATCACTTAACTGACGCACGCATTTTATGATGTGTGCGTCTGTGTATGAGTAATCAAATCCATCTGTCAAAACTGTCAAGTGGTGCGTCAAATTCTTTAGGTGTGGTACGGATAATCCAAATTTTATTAAAATTTGATATAATGTCGGCAACGTTGAAACCTTATTTAACTGCTGTTCGGCACACATTGACAGCGGCTATGTGTTTAGAACACTTTTCATCACAAGTAGTGGAACGATACAACAAACCGGAGGTCGAGGTTAGAACAAGCAAAGAGCTACTGCTGAATCCAGTGATAATTTCTCGTAATGCTAATGAGAAAGTGTTGATCGAATCGTCAATTAACTCTATAAGAGTCAGCATCATGATCAAGCAGGCGGACGAGATCGAAAAGATTTTGTGTAAAAAGTTTATGCGTTTCATGATGATGAGGGCGGAAAACTTTATCGTATTAAGGCGGAAACCGGTGGACGGATATCATATCAGTTTCTTAATAACAAATTTCCACACCGAGCAGATGTATAAACACAAATTGGTCGACTTTGTCATATACTTCATGGAAGAAATCGACAAGGAAATTAGCGAAATGAAACTTGCGGTGAATGCGCGCGCCAGGATTTGTTCAGAAGAATTTTTGAAGAGGTTCTAATATACTATCTGTGCTCACACTGTGTGACTAATATGATGCATAAAGTAATAATTTAGTGCTATTGGTGATCTAGTGTTATTTTTCCTTATGACTGAATATTATGTGATCTTCAAAGTCACAACATTCTGCAGTCCCCATGTATAGGAGCTCTAATACAACCTAAAGCTGTACATTCATGAACAACACTCAATATTTTAAGTATGCAATGTTTTTATTATGTTTTTTAATTTTAAGCAGTATTCTATTAAGTCTGTAAAGATATCAAAGTTATGCTAGCTTATTATAGTAACTCTAGTTATATTTAATGGTCCCATTCATTTTAATATTGTGTACTAGTAAGGTTAAGTTATAGAATATGATATAAAAATGATAATTCCAAAAACTTTTAAGGCATTTAAAACCTTTTCTTTTGACTTGTATATGATTGATTGTATTATACATTTCTAATAAAATATTTTTAATAAGATTAGTTTTCTTGTATTATTTTAGTGATACTTTGAATGTTATATTTTGTGTTTATTCTAACACAACTATATTATTATCACATATCTGGGACCAATGTTTATGAATAATATTGTTCCTTTCAATGAAGGTAAGTGCTCAGGAAATGTGAAATAAATAAAAAAAGCATTATAATGGGATATTTATTTAAATTATTTTATTTTTGCTATAACAAATAATGACACCACAAAACAATAATTTGAATACCATTATTTTAACTGTCAACCGACATAATGGCAACTAAAAATAAAATGCTGGATTCTGAAGTATTGAAAAATGTTAAGTCTATGTACAGTCCGTCCCACATCACAGCTATGCAAATATGATCATTTTATATAACAAAATATACATGGACACTCATTTACAGATATGGCAATGTATATTATGTTGCCTTACTTCTATCTAATTTATATGGCAGATGCCAAACAATTGGGATAAAGTCAATTTCAATTAAAACACAAATATTTTATGAAATCACAACAAAAAGGACTTGCTTATCCATTTTTGGTTTGATAAAAACTCTTTAGAACATGTTTGCAACATTGCTTACTAACACTTCTATGACTGAAATATGTTTCAAATTTTAACTTTAAATTTAGAAACCAAAATTACGGTGATTTTGCTACTTACTGCTCATGATGGAATTGTTGAGCTCATCTCAGTTAAAGTAGAAGTACAATTTAGAGCTAAGGGGTAATATATTAACGAGAGATATATCATTATCTTAATAATATTACCTAATATTAACAGGTTCCCTGTCCAATGAATCACATATGATACATAACAATAGATTTTCAATTGTATCTATCATGGGACAGCGAATGGGTTAAGTTTAATATTACTTGCTGATTGCTGTGCATTATTAGTGCCACAACAGGCATTACTATTTCAAACCAAGAATATAAGGTTTGCATATCAACTAGCCAGTATCAACACTAATATAATATTTACAGGTTGCAAGAAATTTAATTAATTATATTATGTCAGTGGTGATGGCCTGGCCATTACATAAGTACAACATCGCAAATTGTGAAAATGTGCACTATTCGCGGTTACTTGCTTAACGCCCAGATTCCAGTTGTGCTATGGGCAATTTATACACTAATTCTGCTGAGCTATAAAAGACTCACATATTATTGATGGTAGTCCTAAATAAACGGTGGATACATTCGAATTATAACTGAAACATTGGATTATAAATGTGAATCTGCAATTGAGGCTTGTTGATTTTAATCATATATGAATAAGTATTTATAATATTTAATCCTAGACAGCTTCGGACTCTGCTTGTTAATATATCACCCATTTAAAATTTACAATATTTAGGCTATGTTCAAATGTGATATATGCTTAAATGTGGATACAGATATTATAATAATAGTAACATTAGTGGTATAACTACAAACAGGAAATTATGTTGTTTTGATAAAGAAACGGACACAGTATGACCTACATTTTGTATCGACAGTCTTGACTATGATAATTGTGAAGAAATGGCATTATTAACGAATTTATCTCTCCCTGTTGATATTATGGTAGGAGGTGAAAAGACTGTAAACTACCACCAGCCATCAGCGTATACGGGAGGCTAGGTCGGCCGTACCCACCCCAAAATTGTCTGCCCACCCCAGGATATAAGGTACCATTCCAAAATTCTGGATTGGTATGTACACCATTGTTGTTAAGGTGCTCCGGCTCCAGGAAAATAACCCAAGATGCATCAATGTCACCTTTTTACTTTTACAACCTACCAAATATTTAGAGGCAAAGCAATTTTTATTATACCTACTTTGTAAAAAAAATCTGCTAAAAATCTATTGTCTTTTTGTAAAAAAGCGTTCCTACACCCTTCACTTGATAACGATAAAATTGTCATGAGTTGTAATGTGTACGACCGCGAAAGAATCTGACAAAAGGCTAACATATGATAACCAGATAAATAAAAATATACCAACACAATACAAGGTAACTACGTAGGTAAATATATGTGAAACGAAGTACCTACACATCATCTGAACGTAGCCTTACATTGCGTGATTAGTATTGAACCTGGTTGTTTAAAAAG
The DNA here is from genome assembly GCA_963564715.1 of Catocala sponsa. Classification (NCBI taxonomy): domain Eukaryota; kingdom Metazoa; phylum Arthropoda; class Insecta; order Lepidoptera; family Erebidae; genus Catocala; species Catocala sponsa. The sequence continues at coordinate 22,655,466 of OY751343.1, read as the reverse complement.
AAACACATTAGAACCGCATCGCGGTACCTACATTCGAACGCCAAGCTTCAATGCGTTGTAATGGACGATCACAACATTATAAAAAACATTCTACAGACCGAGTGCCACGGGTGAAGTAATGCTTATCATATCTCATTTGATAACAATCGATATATCAAATTGAATGGCTGAATATTTGAGATAGTTGTTATATTTCTTTAACTATAGGGGCGGTTGCCGGAGATATAGTAAAGTCATCCTCAATGTTAAATCTGTCTTGATTACACTTACGACGAGGACACAGACGAGAAAGTTCTCTCGGTTGAGTGCTCGGTACGTATGAACAGATCATCGAGTGCTAGTCTAGTAGAATAGCCACAGTCCCTATTGACTAGATCCATTACTATTTCGGTGCTAAGTTGAAAAATATGTATAAACCCGCTCATATTGTATGTATTCGTTACGTGTAATCAAGACAAGCAAAACAGAGCCTAAGTTAGATAACAATGTGCAATTGTTGCGATAAAAAATCGAATATACATAAATTGTATGATTCTGCATTCGAATATTGATTAGGTAGTTTGTTGACACTAATTATACTTCGAATCATTGCCGAATATTCGGAACGCAATTTGGTGTTGATAGATTTGGATCGTGGTCAATACTTTGATGGTAGCCTCGAAGAAAAGGAGCGTATTTTTCAACTAATTCTTCTAGTACGTGTACCCCCATGCCCCATGCATTCTAAAACGTTGGTAAAATATATCAATGGTTGATGCATTCGAATATTCGTCAAAGTTTCGATTAATTCGATTTGTTTGAATATTCGAATAATTCGATTTTTATCGATAATCGCCCATCGCCACAGTTTAGCTAATGCTAATAAAGTTAGCTAAAGGTAATCGAAGATCGTTGACAGCTGACAGAGAGAAGTTACCTGATCAAACTGTTAGTACTTGCTTTATGTCTTTTGGTTCACACTTGTTTTAGTGGGATTGTTAGCAGATTATATGTAGCATTAGCTTTAGCTGTGAAAAAGGCATTCTAATTACCGCACTGTACGCATCAAATTCATCGCAAACCGCAATATTACTAATACGAAATGCTATTGTCAGTATCGTATCATGAAACTGGCAATACGTTATCAAGGCACGTAGGAATGTCCATTGATAATCTCAATTCATTCATCCATGAAAACGTTCCTTAAGAAGTATAATTTACAGTATTAAATCGGGATAGAACTGTTTTAATATATATTTTTTATAACTACCCACCGCTCACCGCGGCAATATTGTAATTTGCTTTTCATTCCACGTTTAGTTAAATAACTATATAAAAGTAATTGACAGTATAGCACAATGAAAAACAAAGCCTAGTGGGAAGACCGTTGGACTGCCACAAGCAGTTTGAATCCCACGACTGACTTTTCAAATCGTTCGATGTGGAATTTCTCAAAGATGTGTCAAATCTGGCAACCCTGGATCAGTATAGCAGACTACTGGCAAATTATTCTCATTCTAAGAGGCCTGAACTCATCTGACAGTTTTCAAAACAGGGCTCGTAATCAATAATAATATCAGCCCTATATATGTATGGCTGTCCCACTGTTGGACACAGGCGTCTTATAAGATAGAGAAGAGTTACGTCATAGTCCACTATGCTGGCCCAGGGTTGCCAGACTCCACACATTTTCGAGAACAGTAATAAATAATAACTAAAATCATAGAGTTCCCTCCCGATCTAATTGCCAACTCATCGTCCAAGATAGAAAGCTTCAAACTCTAAGTTTATTTATTACATATTATATTTACTACATAAATTATAATACTATGCGTTTCTACTAAGAATATGATTTTTGGCCATATTGGAATAATTATTATATCATTTATTTGTAATGTGTGTATGCCACAGAAGTCGTATTAAACGGCTTGACCGATTTTGATGACATTTTTTGTATGTGTTCGTATGATTTAGATTCACAATTGGTCCCGGTAGGAGATGTTGCGATTGGGTTCTAGAAATATATTTTTCGTTCGGGCCGGACTGAGTCCGCTATAATTATTTAATGTATTGTATAATACTAAGACATTGTATATAATGAAGAAAATATGGGTATGCAAAATATCCTTTATGTAATCCTTGGAAATCAGATAACACTTTTGACATTTAATACGTTCCTATTCATAGTCGAAACGCATAGTATTTCAACAGAATTTCTTCACCCGCAGCACACATTATACTATGAATAAGTAAAAAATCTAACATTATCTCTAGTAGTTGTTCAGTTCTTCTTGGCGGTCCGTAACGTGAACCCTTCGCCCTTGAACGCCTCGAAGGGTATCTCTGTCGGCGCGTCCTCCTTCGCACTCGCTGGACGTGAGTTTCTGATGAACCTGAGCGTTCCTATCACGTAGTCGTAGTCTGGGATCCCTCTGACATACGGCTATAATATAAAAGGAATATTATAATACAACATCTGTATTAATAAAAATAAATATTTGTAAAAAATTAACCGCGATAAAGTCCGTGTAAAGTAGTTTAATTTATACAAATAAATAAAATTGAAGTGTCTGTTTGTAATGTCAAAATAACAGCTTTTTATCTAATGCATATGAAAGTATATAAGGTACCTACACGAAAACCTATTTTTAAAATTTTTGTCTGTCTATCTGTCTGTTCCGGGTAATCTCCGAAACGGCTGAACCGATTTTGACGGGACTTTCACTGGCAGATAGCTGATGTTATAAGGAGTAACATAGGCAACATTGATTTTAGAAAAAAAATATGGTTCTGCGGAGACAAACACTTTTTAGTTAAAATCTACGCGGACGAAGTCGCAGGTAACAGCTAGTTTCAATGTATAAGAATCGCGCAAACATAAGACAATATTCTGTATGTTTTTGGCTTTACGTGCTTGCCGAGACACAGGGGTATCTTACGCCGTCAATTTTCTACGGTGTTGTTCAACTAGCGACACGCCTTGACCACGCACGGAGTAACCCGTGCGTGGTCAAGGCGTGTCTCTAGTTGCCTATATTTATAACTATGTATAATCATAATGATATTATCAATTCGGGTTCCAAAAAAAACTATGCATGTAGTAGTTTCCCTCCACTTTCTAACCTATAACTAGTACAGAGACGAGAAAGTTCTTTCCGTTTAGTGCTCGGTACTTATACATATATAAACAGATCATCCGAGTTCTTGGCCGAGATACGTCATAACTTCTTTTTACATAGTGAGGCAATGCATTTTGTCCATTCCTCTCAGGGGGAAAAGGGGAGCCTCGCTGCTATATCAGGCTCACCCGGTAAAAGATTGAACATCCCAGGTATTACCGACTTAACCTGCCACAGTGTGCCTACTCCTGCCTTGAATGGCGGGAGTACTACCGACTAACCCACCACGGTATACCAACTTAAATGGTTGGTGGATCGCTGGAACTACTTCAGCGATTTAAGAATAGTCTTACCTGTCTGGACTGCGACCCACTGGGCTCACTCTCACTCTCGCTAATCAACTTCTTCTTCTTGCCGTCGAGGCGGTTGCCTTCCCCACTGAACGCGATGAAGCCGGCCGGCTCCGGCATCATGGCGGCCGGGTCCTGGTCCATGCCCACGTCCGCGCCGTCGTCGCGAGAGCGGTGGATGTGCTCATCTTCTTTATAGCCCACCGGTGGGGCGAATTCCACCTATAAGGAAATACAACTTTAATATGAAAATAAAATATACCGAAGGCCTAACTATAAGCCTCCAAGAAGAACGCAACATTTTGACGACAATCGACAACAGAAGAAGAAAGATGTTTGGCCACTTTAAAAGACATGACGACTTTATAAAAAACATCATAGAAGAAAAAGTGGAAGGAATAAAAAATGTGTGTGTGTACCAGAGTACACAGGTAAGAAGTGAAACTTCTTTACGACATATCATTTTTCTACTATTTGCAACTTCACGAAAATGGGGTAGATAAGGCTTAAGCCTTAAGAAAACAATTTTTTCCGTATTAAATTAAAGCTATTTTATTATTATAGACATGCATACAATTAATGAGTAATTTATTTTATCATTGTTCTTATTATAATATCATTGCTATTGTTGTATTTCATCAATAATGATAGCATCATTATTACTATTGTTGTCATTATTAAATATTTTTGTAATTAATGGCTTGTGGTAGCTAAAATATAAAATATATGTTTTACATTCTACGGATTCTAGTAGTCTTGTAAAAACTGCGTCAATTGTAGTACCAGATCTTGTTGTTGATGTTTGTGGACTGTTTTGTAGACATACATTTAAATTGTCTCTTAAAAATTCAACTAGCTTCAAAGATTTATCTAATGCGAAATTTACATTAAAATCTCCACTTAAAATCATAGGTATTTTATCATTACTGTTACGGAGTAAGGCGGCACCTCCTTTGGTGTATGGTAATAATGAATGGTGAAGAAAATCAATAATATCATCTAACTTCTGATTAGGAGATATATATAATGAACTAACTTTAATATTAATATTTATTTCATAACTTAATAAAAATAATTCAAAGCAGATATTTAATGACTTAATCAATTACACAAGTTATGAATAAATAATTGGAATTATCTTTTCAAAGTAATACAATTATATGATGACAGTTAATCTTGTAGAAATGCAACGATTTTATAAAATTAAAAATGAATAAATAAATAATTAAAAACGAATAATTAAAAAAGATGTATGTATACATATTTTTATTTTCTAATCGTGTTTTGTTTTATTTTTAAATTATTATTTAATTTATATTTTTTATTGTTTTTAGAATTAAAAATGTTCACTAGATTTACAGTCATATTTATTAATACTTGCTAATTTTAACAGATTTATATACATTCACTGATACTTACAATCAAAAAGTGAGGTTAACCTCAAATAAATATTAAAATCATGCTCATACGTGTTGAATTTATAAAACGAAATATATAATCACTCTCACTTTTCTTGTAAATTCACTTAAATTTGAATAAGTCTTTTTATTTTATCACTTTCAAATTAATATATTGTTATTCTTATTTCAAACCAAACTTCAAAACTAATATATTGTTGTTATTATTATAATATATTACATTATATTCTTTACGTCACTATACTAAACTTTGATAAAAAAAAGCAACATGGCGCGTAACCGAAAAACGTGACGTTTTTTTTTTACACTGCTACAAAATTTCTCCCATACGTCGATAAAGAAGTTTCACTTCAAAAAGAGACATGGGCAGACTCGGAAGAGCATTTACAAATCAAATAAAAGAAAAGGCGGTCATGTCTTATAAGGAGGTCAAGCTATTGGCCGAAAATCAAGAAAGATGGCGTATACTCCACCGACAAGAGCAAAGCTCTTAAGTATAAATAAAAATAACTATAATCTGCTAGATTAACGCGAGCGAAGCCGCAAGCATAATCAAGTATATAATATTAGAGACAACTCATGCTCTAGGAATAAAGCCCGTGTCGCGGGGACCTTAACAAACATTCATACTATGGTCACAAATTACTCCCAGACTCAGATCAACATTTGGGATCACACAATTTTTTGTCCCGTGTGGGGTTCGAACTCACAACATTCGGCACAGTGGTTCTGGCGAGACGACCACTTAATCCCCTACACCATCCGTACAGTCTAAAATGTCATCTATACGATGTTTCGATTCTATTCGATGTTTTATATATTTATTTTTTATTTTACCTGATTTTATGACATGTCTTTATACGTATTTTGATTTAATTTATATGACATGTATTATTTTAACTAATGAAATAATTTATTCTAGTCCATTTATTTATTTTAATTTTATTTAGTGAATTAAATAATATTATAGACTATATACTTACTGTGATTCAAATTTTTTTTATGTTATGGGTTTTATGTGTGATAATGTAATAATGGATATTGTCGGCCTCGATGGCGTAGTGGTTAGTATAACCGACTGCCACGCCTGAGGTCGCGGGTTCGATTCCCGCACAAGTCAAACATTTGTGTGCATGAACATGGATGTTTGTGTTGGTCTGGATGTTTCTATGTATAATATGTACGTATTTACAAAAAAAAAACTATATACGTATGTTTATCCATTGTCTAGTACCCATAGTACAAGCTCTGCTTAGTTTGGGCTAGATAGTGTTGTGTGTATGTAGTGGAATATTATTATTATTATTATATTATTCATGAATTATTATATTATGCTGTCTATGGAACCAGTTTTCTGATATAAATAAATTATTATTATTTGTTTTTCTTTCACGGGTATATTCCTAATACGTTAGGAAAATACCCGGCCCTTTAGGAGGCTTACACGAAGACATGGGTCCAACGTGAAGAGGCCCTTCGAGAGTTTTATTCAAAGGTGGGATGGAACACCTACAGCGGGACTAGCCGCAGCAGGCGTAGGACTATTGCTAGGTGTGGATACTAATATATGGGCTATGGGCATGGGTGTTTGATGGACTGACATATCGGTAAATATGGATGATAAAACGGCATCTGCCCTGAATACTCTAATAGCATCAATCGAATGGACAGACGGTGACTCGCTAACTCACTAGATGGGCCCCCTGGATAGCCACGATAGGCATACTAGCCAGCAGAAGAGGGCAACACCGGTGCGAGCAGCTAGGGGTGTCTGTGTGTGTATTATTATTATACGTGGGAACTAGCGTCGACTTTATAAACATATGAGAGGAGCTGAAATCTATTTTTTAAACTTTGTAACCTAACTGTCACCAATCCTAACTGATATTATAAATGCTAATGTGGATTTGTTCGTTTATTACACTTTCGCGCCTTAACTATTAACCGTTCATCATGAAATCACGTTGACGGGGTGGGTAAAAGCGCATAGGGTACATACAGAAAAAGGGCTGTTTCTGAGCGAAGCAGCGGGCAAAAGTTAGTAGGTAAATGATATACATACGTTCATATCACACTCTATAATGATAACTGCGTTCCCCGGCTTTGTCTCCAGCACGCATAGCTCGTACACCTTAGAGTTGTACTTTATAGCGATCACGTCACCGGTCGTCAAGCACGAGAAGTTCCGTAAGCAATTCTCTAATACTGGAACAAGCAGACAAATAAATGTCAAAAATATACAAGTGTTGGTCTATGTTTATTTGTTTGTTCTGAGCATGAATCTATAAAATAAACACTTAAACTGAAACGTTGGAGAAAATGTAAAATTAACTCTAAATAGTTTTAATAATTAAAATAGTTTAACCTTTTGAGCGTCACGGTCTTGTATAGAAGACAAACGTTTCCGTTCCCTCCATGCCACGACTTTATTAGAAGTCAATGTCTAATCATAACATATTCTGAGCGTAATTTTACTATTGTCGAAAACCCAACTTTTATATTTTGATTACAAAAGGGGCCTTGGTTTATTTTAAAACGAGCAAAATTAAAGTAGCCATCGTTTGTCAAATGTTATAGATTTATAGCTTGGCGCTGGCGCTGGCGGACACATCGCGTTCGGCATAGGTTGGCGCTTAATAGGTTAAATAATAGTTTCAAAATCATGCAATAAATGTGTTTAAAAATTAGCAGTCTAATTTCATATATTATTTTATTTTTCATATTGATAAATAACAAGTATCAACACGTCTGTCACGCATCTTGCACAAAATCAACTTGACTGCGACTCGACGAGTTACAATATCAATGAGTATTTTCAACATCCGGCGCATGCACAGCTTTATTCTTATTTACTTTTTTTAAAAATCATTAAAAAATATGGCTATTCAATAAACAGAGATCAGTACAATAATTTTGTTTGATTAAGTATAGGTACCCTGTCATGTTTCTAAAAATATTATCCTTATAAATATTTGTTATGAAGAAACAACTTTAACAATGACTCAGACTGTGTAAATAATGTTTTAATGATTATAAATAATTCAGTACTATTGCATTAGGTATTCGTATAATTAGCTAACATTGCTTAACAAATATTGAGGTCAAGATAGTAAGTATTATCTACGGGTTGACCACAAATATACTATATATTAACAATTAATGTTAGTGGTGAAAGAGACTCAGTCGTATAAGTCGTGTAAGAAGCGACTAGACTACATTTTGACAGCTAAAGACTGACTTAGTCCTTTAACCCTTAGCTTTTAGTCTCTTAAGTCTTTTTAGTTCTCGACTAAGGTTTGCGTAGAATAAGCATAGTCTCTAGTGCTTTAAGGCTTATAAGGCGTGTTAGTCTTATAAGGCTTGTAAGTCTTTTAAGGCTTTTAAGTTTGAACTAAAAAGACTCGCCTAGGGAGTCGTGTATGATTGATTAGTTATGAAAAAGACTTAAATTTACTCCATCTTTTAAGAATTATCAAAAAGTCTAATCCCCATTGCAGTAACTACTACTAAGCACTAGCTAAACTCTAAAAGAAAGACTGGACAGCCAATATAAACAGAAATCCTACATCTTTTGTATCATTCATTAGAAGTAAAAAAAAAAATAGCCATATTAAGTTGTAAATAATCATTTATTTATTTGTACAATCATTTGTAGCTGTGTTAAATTGAAGATAGAAAGTTAAAGGATTTTCATCCATGATGATAGACACATTGACACTCTAATGCTTTGCGTTTCCAAGCGATTTCGTTTTTTTGTAATTAAATTACCAGATTTGGAAAAAGCTTGTTCGCTTGGAACACTTGATGCTGGCACACAAAATACATCATATGCCATTTTTGTCAGACAAGGTAAGTGATACTTTTGATTTGACCACCAAGACAAAACATCTGTGTCTTCTGTCTCAAGTGGTAATGAAAAATACTTTTCTATTTCATTTTGGACACTGAAAGTGTGCTTGTAAATAGAAGAAAAAATGTTAATTCTGGTATTCTGTGACTGTATATTTTCTGACTCGCGTTGTGTAATCTGTTCGTGTGTGCCGTTTGCGTAATACATGTAAAAATAAGTTTTAAAACATAACAGTGTTTCTTCGTTTTCGTCTCCAGTAAAATAAGTATTTTTTAAACGTGGGTCTAATAGCACGGCAAATTTTGCAAAATTAGTATACAAATGCGGTTTAAATTCGTTAATTTTTTTAATCATAACTTCAACACACCTTTTGAATAGCTCGTTGTCAGTTTGATTCAAAACTTGTTCCCTTACGACATCGATTATGGGAATAACGTAAAATAGGCTAGGGTACTTAGACTTTGAAAGTAACAAAGTTGCATCGTAAAAAGGTTGAAGAAATCGTATCAAATCTTTTACTTGATCCCAGTTTTCTATCAGATACTGGTTGAATTCCCTTTTCTGCTGACATATGTGATCCAAAACATTACGCATACTATATGCACGTTCTAGCATCAAGTACACGGTGTTCCATCGAATGGGCATTTCCTGAAGAAGACTCAGTTGAGGAGCATCCAGTAATTTGCAAGTTTCAAAGTACATTTGCTTCTTCTTTGCCGAAAAATTTATTACTTTCACTAATTTTGAAACATCATCAATAGGCTTCTCAATCGTTTTCAATCCATTCTTCACAACTAAGTTTAATACATGTGCAAGGCACCTCGTATGAGTGACATTTTCGTAATTACTGTGAAATAATGTCAATAATTGCAATAATTTTACATTAGTAGCTTCGTTGTCAGTTGTAATTGACATGATTTTGTTTTCAATACCATAATTTTGCAATATTTCTATTAGTTTGTCCAAAATATTTTCGCTTTTATGCGGATATGGCATTAAGTCGAATTCCAAAATTATAGCAGTCAATTTTGATTCAAGAATAAAGTGCGCGGTGACGACCAAATATGGTTTATTTGTGACGGACGTCCAGAAGTCCAACGTCAACGCAATCTTACCTGGAACTGACTTCAAACACTCCATGATTTGGTTCTGTTTTTCTTTAAAAACTTTTTGCATGTTCAAATTTAATTGTGTGCGACTTAGTCCAGAATAATTTGGATTTAGTCCATTAATAAGTTTCTCAAAATGTTCTTCGTCAACAACTGAAAACGGATGATTTCCGTGGATAACAAAATTCAACACCAAATTGTCATAATATTGTTTATTACCAGCAGCCTCGTTCCGCAAAGCATTATGATGAGCACCATGTTCGTGTTTTTTGTAATGCTGCTTCAGCATAGAATGTGAAGTTTTGATTGAATATTGTTTAGTGCATAATTTACATTTCACAAATGTATCACTTTTTTCAAACTGTTCTAGAACTAATGACTTTCTGTTCCTCTTGCTTGAATTCATTATGTCCCGCGTTAAATAGTTATAATTATATGATCAAGTAGTAATCAACACCAAAGAGGAAAACAACAACAAAATGAATATTACTAATACGTCTTCTAACTTGCAACATGAGCAGTGAGCAGTCAACTGAACTCATTTATATTATTTTGCAGAATACCCGCAATAAAAAATATCAAAAGTATCCGTCCTTTCGCCAGTTAAAATTAATGTTACCATGGTTTATCGGAATGTTAGTGTTCCCGTGTATTGGAAAGTTTTTTTTACTTTTTTTACGAAAACAGCTCATTATAAGAAGATATTTATATTATTGTAAAACTATCTTTTAGTTACAAAGATTTTTAAATTTATTAAATAAGTACACATTGAACTTATCATTCATTAAAAGGTCTGCAAAACAGCTATCTACTCATGATAAGTGTATTTACAATGTAGACGTAACGTGCAAGAGCGTACAACTATTTTAAACTTTAAAATTGTATAAGCGACGTTTCAGAGTCTTGTTTAGCATAAAATACTCGATATAAAATAAAATTTACTTGTTTAATGTAATAAACATGTTGTATGTCCGACAGGGCCGGCAGGAGACCGAGAAAAAGGTTTATTGCGATTTATTAACCACGAATATTGCTGGATAGTTATTATCATTGGGACAAAGACTTAAAAGGCTAGCTGTATAAGATTTTATTAACCGACTAAGGTGTAAGCATTTTCTTAAAGGACTGAGTCGTTAAGCTGTTTAAGTCTTCAAGCTAGTCTTATTAGTCTAAAGATAGTCTTATTAGTCTAAAGATAGTCTTATTAGTTTAAAGATAGTCTTTTTAGTCTGAACTAGTTGTTTAAGTCATATTTTAAAGGACTTAAACAACTGAGTCATGTCAACACTAATTAATGTTCGTCGATATAAATCTTTAGTATCAATAATACACGAGAATATAAACATACTATTATGTCTATATTCCTGAGATATATCTTATGTGGGGAATTCTGGGTGTAGTACAACTACAGATCTGTATTCTTCTGCCTAAAGTAAAGAATGTTTAGATATATCTTGTTTACGTACGATTTTGGCGCGTTTAATATTAAATCAACAGACCAATAGATAACAGATTTTTATCTCTACAATAATCGGCAATGTTGCTTTGTCGGTAATAGTGATGAGTAATAATTATATTCGAATGCACTGTCAGCATTAGACATTTATACATAAGCGCGTGTACTGCGTTTTTAAGTATGCGAAGTAAATATGGCGTAGTTCACAACCATGGGCGCTGCTAGAATTACTTTCAGGGAGGTGCATCTGCATCTACATATCAGACTATTAACTGATACAATATACCTATAGATTTATAAGTACATGTATATTATGTAGATAAATGTAATGTCAAATTCAATCATACAACGGATATTTTATTAAATTATTTTGGTCATAGAAAAAAAAAAGTAGTTTTCTATGTATTTTCTTTCCTAATAGGAACCCCTTTGTACCCTGCTGCCGGCGCCCATGCACAACTGTATCGAATACCATTCAAATGTCATTATGCTCACCACTAACCAATAACTTGCTGTGCTCTTGTAAATAATATTAAAATCGTAGATACATGCGTAAACTGTATAAACATGGTACTATACCTGCTTTAGGGTTAGTAATGTCTAGAAAATCTTCAGATAAAGGCTGGAACTTGGAGAATGTTGCTACAGGTAGTGAGACACTCTCTATTTGTAATAATGTACCTTCTTCTAGTACTAAATTAGCCATCATCTGTAACAAACATAATTAATGATATCACTTCACTCGATGTGCCCGCGGTTTCACCGGCATTTATGATAACTGCGCCGCCCCCGTGGGTCGTAGCATGATATTATATAGCCTATAGCCTACCTCGATAAATGAGCTATCCAACACTTAAAGAATTTTTCAAATCGGACCTATAGTTCCTGAGATTAGCGCGTTCAAACAAACAAGCTCCTCAGCTTTATAATATTAGTATAGATATATACATATTTTTACGGATAAAGGACAGGGAAGCGGTTGGATAGGGGCAACCCAAGATTCGCCTGTGTATAAAACCTTAGGATAGTCCTATGTCCAACAGTCAGGTCTGGATTTAGGGAAGAGCAACCGGGGCTACAGCCCCGGGGCCTCCACAAAAGAGGGGCTCCCACAATAGAATTCGGAAAAAAAATCAAATTCGGACTAGTAAATACTAGTAAACAACTATTCCTTTGATATTTTTTTTCGCGTTTTACCTTTGCTTACAGTAGTTTGTACAATCATGATTATATTAGATATTAACAGAAATCATCTATCTATATTTGTTCACTCCAATCAGGCAATCAGTAAAATATCAAATCTCAAATGGCCTTGATAAGCACTTGCAATTTAAATAAAACTACTTATTGGAAAACTCAACTGGAAAAAATTTACCATTTTATTTGGAAAATAATTTGGGGCCGGGGGCCTCCACTCCTTTGTTGCCCCGAGGCCTCCAGACCTCTAAATCTGGCATTGCCAACAGTGCACATCTTTCACCTGAGATGATGATGTTGATGATGATATTACTTCACAGTATCACATCTAAACTGCATTATTTCAGCTTTTCTTATGAAAATATTACTAACTAATACTTAGCCACCTCTCAAGTGAATAGCTTTCAAGACCTTAATCAATAGTTAATGTATGATCAAGGCCCGTCACTGTAACTTAAATTTTGTTTAAGTAACACTCATTATTGAGAAATGTTGATAGGTGAAATTTTTCATGATTGATTTTTAGTTAATACTTATCTACCTCTTATTTGAGATTATTTTAAAAGTAAAGCTGTTTAACTTTAAGAACTACAAACATTATTAGTACTTCAGTGAATGGAGAATCTTTCTAATATTATTATGTAAAATTGAATTTAGTCCTGGGGTCTAATTTATGGCAACTGAGTCAACATTTAGCCTTATACCTACTGAAGAGAGGTAGCCAACAAATCTAATAAATAATTTGTTAACAGTTTATAATGTTAAAAAGAACTAGGTACAATAGAGTGGTTATTTATAAAATTACTTCTTGTACTAGATTTATTATTTGCTTCTAATATATGTATCTTATAATATCTTATTTGCTTATGAGTGGACTTAGAAGGTTTATATGTATATTCATTCAATATTTAATATTGTACCTTACTAATGAAAATAGTAAAATAAATTGAGTTGATTATTTATTAGTCTTCTTATGAATTAGGCTTTTAAATAATTTATCTTTTATTTCGTTTCTAGCTTACATATCTATACTAATATCATAAGGCTGAAGAGTTTGTTTGTTTGAATGCGCTAATCTCAGGAACTACTGGTTAGATTTGAAAAAATCTTTTAGTGTTGGATGGCCTATTTATCGAGGAAGGTTATAGGCTATATAATATCATGCTAAGATCCACTGGGCCAGCGCAGTAACGATAAACGTGAAACCACGGGAACATCTAGTCTTATTATAAGTGCTTGTAGGCTGAATGTTATAAAATAAGAATATCTAGTTTGCAATCAGAATAAATTGCCAAATTTAAAATAAATCAGAAATTCCGAATCCCTTCATTCTGTAAATAACTATATATATTGTGTCTAGATGTGGTTTTATGTTTAGCATTACCCAATGAGGTAGGTACACTCTTCCTTCATCAGCAACAAACTCCAGCACACCACAATGTGTTATCCTTTTAGTTTTTTTATTTGTCAGCTTGAATATCATTGGATATTCTATATTCAACCTTGTGAGCTGCTCAAGTGCTGATGGTGGCATTATTACTGAAAAACAAGAGAATCATAGATCAATAAACATACATTTGGTCCTTTATAAAAAAAAAAATATATTCTTTGTATTATATACATACATTTAGTGTATGCTTAAATGGTTACAAAATGTTTTCTTTTGTAGGCTATCTACATATTATGACTAAATTAATAATTCTTAGGCATAGACAAAGTATAATGAAAGTTTTCAGACACTTCAAAATAACCAATAAAATAGATAGGTAGGTATTTAAATTAGACATTGACAGTGATATATAATATGCAGATCAATGCTAGTAGAGTACTTAGATAGACCTTGTAAAGAAGACGATAGCAAGATTTCTAAAAGCAATGATGTAAAGTATAGTAATATTGCTTTCAATACCAGCTAGTTTCTCATAGCAAATTCAAAGAATGTAGTATAGAATCTTACTTTTTCCTCCTCTTTCTACATCTTGTCTTTCATTCCCGGGTAACATAGAAACCGAGTAACACTTGTAGGTCATGCTAAAAGGCCTACTGATCTCGTGAAACATGTTGAAGCCAAACTGAAACTAATGAAGTGTACGTTAAGCAAATTAATAAAAATATATAACGAAGTTCTATTTTTGCTCACTAAATTTACCATTGTGACTGATTTTTGTATATCTGTCTTTTTGAAAAATAAATGCAAATCATGCAATTCACACTCAAAACAATTCAAGTCAACCTTTTGTTGTGATTTGACAGCTTTGTCAAATTTACCAGATAATTGAGTTATATTTGACGACGTTCACTATAGACCGAGATAAAGAATTACATTTACTATGCGTGGAAGAGAGCAAACATCAGTTTTAGGCTAAACATCTGACCTATTGATGCCTGCGTTGCAAGCAAGACAAACCCTGTCATTATTTAGCTGCGTTCAAATCTTTGCAATTCTAATAAAAACCAAAATGCCAACATTACTATATTTTATTTGCCTTCACATAATTATAAAACATTCATTATTGATTTTATTGGATGTCATAGAACTGTGGATGTTTTAACACATTTTTAATATTATAAGCATGTTACCTTAATACCATAAGTATTAAAATAATTAAAATGGTAGTACTGTAATATAAACTGTACCGGTTGTATGTACCTACCAATAAATGACACTTTATATCGAGATATCTGCTTGAAGCGTTTTATTCACGATATATACGTTGTAATCAAGGAGAATGTACATATCAAATACAATTATGAACGCATCGATAAAAAGAAATGCTCATGTTGTCTTCTTTTGTCATTATCTGCCATTTCATTCATTTGTATATGTGGCAGCCGCGGGTGTAGATTGTTCGTCATATTTCTCAGAAATAGTTTAACTCATTAACCCCTATTTTATCTTAATGTAGTATTTAAAAAATGTGAGTAAATTCAGTTAACACGTTACTAGTTTGTTTAATTAATTTTGTCGCGTTCCGGACATTGTCATTTTCTCTACGATCATGAACGCCATGTTGATTGTCAAAAGTGTTTTCGGATGAGACAGCAGTGAATTGATTTGTGAATTTTTTTCAGAGTTGGTGATTACAAAGGGTCGCTCGTTATCCGGTTTGTTTAATTTGGGGCGTGGGTAAACGCAACGATGGCGCAAGTATTACCGATACGTTTTCAGGAGCACTTACAGGTGAGTACGCCCATCGGTTTATTGGATTTGCCGATAGCGTTTCCTTTGAGGAAGCAATCTATCAGTTTACCGTAGAGACAGGTGCCAAGAGCTTGAGGGTGCATTACTTTATTGGTTGTGGTGACTTAGTGGCGGTTATAATGGCATTGCGCAATTATCGTAGTGACAGTTACCACCCCCTATCCGCCGAGCCCACGGGACGAGCGGCCGGTATTGATTTGTTCCATATTCCCGTCTGGATCATATGGTTTGCGAAGCAATGCCAAGTTTTCACTCATCCAGGTCAAATTTAACAAGCATACGTAATAAGCTACGACTTTTGGGATGTACATAGCTTAGATAATAAAAATTCTTGGTGATATTTTAGACTTACCTGCTGTTGCCACATAAATAATTCCAACAACAAAACGGTTAATCCAATTAGAATCTGATCATAAGAAACCTAATAGGAAATGTGACAACTGATTTATGGGAGAACATATAAGCTCACTAACAAGTAAATATCTTACCATGACTCATTTTATACGACCTACCTACATTACAATAAACAATATTCAGATATATTCTCCATTGTAATTGTTATACAGTTGCTTCTACTTGATCATTATGTTAATAAAAAAACAAATCTAAGTCACAAATCGTTATCTGACATTGCCATAAACTCAAAACACTGATAATAATCCTTTTTGCATGATTTCAATAAGAAATTGAACTTCAATGATGTGATATGAAATATTTTACATGTGATCATATTCTTGTATCATATTATTGTATCCTGTCATTGATATGAATGTGTCTAGAATGAAGTATTGTAATTGTGCCCAATTATTAACTTACATCGTTTTGGAATACTGAGTCCACTAAAGTCGTTAAAATTATGTATTGAATTGTGTAGTGATATTTTTCATAGAATTAACTAAATTTATTCCACCTAACCAGTTCATTTCTTTTCTAGGTTTAGATCTTGCCTATATTGACTCTATTTCAAAAGCATTTATGCAATTGATTAGTGCTTATTCAATGAGTTGCATATATTTTCTATAGTACTTGCATCACTATATTGAGTTTTAATAAATTCATATAATTTTTAAGTGTGCAAGTATGTTGAATTACATATTTATTCGTGGTAATGGGTAAAATTGACTTTGCTTCTTTTAGCATGATTACTGCTAATCCTGTTAACTTCATTTATGCTTCTACATGGTACAAATCTGTAGCACAATGTGTGGCATTTAAATTACAGTTATTTAATATTATGCAAGCAGCAAAAAAATTTGGATATTGCCAGTTTGAAAAATTATATAATTTTGTACCCTTATAAGGTTTAACTGAACATTGAGATCAGTTATACTGCATGGGTGTTGTGAATGTCATAAATTTATTCTAAATGTATTCAACACATTTTTTTTTTCATTCATACATTATTATTTATAAAAATATTTATTTGTAGTAGATAATATCTGGAATATTTTAACAATATATGTAAATGCATGTCTGATATCTGTTGCCCTTTACTTAGAATAATTATATTAATGTGATTTCTCTTCACATCAGGCCATAGGACATATGTATGTTTATCCATTGTCTAGTACCCATAGTACAAGCTCTGTTCAGTTTGGGCTAGATGGTGTTGTGTGTATGTGATAGAATATTATATTATATTATTATTTAATAGGATATGAATCAACCTTTGTCTGTATGCCTAAAATTACAAAGTAATCAACACTAATCATTATATACACACTAAAATTTAAAATGCATGGTTGTTCCAGTGGCAAATAACCCATTTTCATTTGTTACATGTTAACATATCAAATACAACAATAATTTATTGATTTAGGTCAGAAAGTAACACTTATGAATGTCAAAATCTATTGGTAAATGTCATGCAAAGAGTGCATTAAGGATTGCATAATATGTTTGATTTATAGAATTATCTGTCAAAACCATAATAGATTTTAAAATTAAGGAAATGCAATACATACATATAATGAGGCCAGATATTATGTAAAATATACTAACATATCAGCCATATATTCGTACTTTCCATAAATTAAATTGAATTTATTAAATTTAATGTGAAAGTTATGTGGTCTGTGTGTAGCTCAGAGGTACTCTAGTATCCCAATTGCCAGTGTTCTGGTTTTAATTCCAACCATTAAATTATAATTATGAATCACTGGGTTATAATAATGCTTTTGTGATTATTGTGTAGTATGGATAACTTAAAATATTTGCATGCCCCAGGGTAGTGTGGAGAAACCAAAGATAATTTATAACATATTGATCACTAATAATTAATGATGATTTGAACAGAGAAACTCAATATCATTTAGCTTAACCAGGGACTAGGGACCTTGTGGAACCCAAGATCTAATGTGCAGTGACTGCTGTATATTAGTGTCTTAGAAGTAACTATATATTGTATGCAGTCGCATACAATAAAGTTGTGTTGCTAAGACACTTTATAGGCTTAAAGGCTGGTTTACATTGATGCAGTAGCTGGCGCCAGCATCACTGGCTCGCGTCGCTGACGCGCGTCCAGTAGTTATATCTACTTTGTCGCGGAGACTACACGTTTGCATCCTTAAAGGCTGGTTTACATTGATGCAGTAGCTGGCGCCAGCATCACTGGCTCGCGTCGCTAACGCGCGTCCAGTAGTTATATCTACTTTGTCGCGGAGACTACACGTTTGCATCCTTAAAGGCTGGTTTACATTGATGCAGTAGCTGGCGCCAGCATCACTGGCTCGCGTCGCTGACGCGCGTCCAGTAGTTATATCTACTTTGTCGCGGAGACTACACGTTTGCATCCTTAAAGGCTGGTTTACATTGATGCAGTAGCTGGCGCCAGCATCACTGGCTCGCGTCGCTGACGCGCGTCCAGTAGTTATATCTACTTTGTCGCGGAGACTACACGTTTGCATCCTTAAAAAAGGAGTGTTTCACAAAAAAGTAGAAAATTGGAAACATTTTCTAAAAATCTTTTTGCGTAATAACGCACAAAGATTTTTAGAAAATGTTTCCAATTCTTCAATCATATTTGTCAGCTCGTCTAGTAATAACTAGACGAGCTGACAAATATGATTGAAGAAGAATTGATGGAGGAGAAGCGAATATGGGTGAGAAATAAAACGCGTGGTGTACGATGCGCTAGCGATCACTGGCGCGTAGTGTTTATACGGATCCAGTGCCGCTGGCACGGGCTGCGCGGCGGGCGGGGGGCGGGCACTGGTTCGATGCTGGACGGGATTGAAACATGCTTACATTGATACAGTGCTGATCCAGCGCCGGAATCCAGTGATGCTGGCGCCAGCTACTGTATCAATGTAAATCAGCCTTTAGATAAACTACATTTTTGATGAGCTTGTAACTCTTAAGACTGCTATTTATGTATGCTGTTTAATTATTGACAGATATCTGTACTCTATAAATTTTAGGAAACTGGTCAGTTGACTAACTTTATCTCATGTCATGTGGTGTATGTCAAATTCATGTTTCTCATTTGTTAAGTTACATATAGATATGTAAGCAATAAATATCAGCAATAATCCAAAATATTTCCTTATAGAGTTAGATCATAGTTGTAACCTAAACCATTTGTTGCAGCTCACAAATGTGGGGATCAATCCAGCTTCAATATCCTTCAACACGCTCACAATGGAGTCGGACAAATTCATCTGTGTCCGAGAGAAGGTAGGCGATACCGCCGAGGTGGTAATCATCGATATGGCGGACCCCACCAACCCCATCCGCCGGCCAATCAGCGCCGACTCTGCCATCATGAACCCCGCCAGCAAGGTCATTGCGCTTAAAGGAAAGGCAGGAGTTGAAGGTATGTCAGTTCTAGTTTATTCCTAGGCTAAGGAAATTTGTGTAGGCAGAGGAAAGCATTTAATTGAGGGCTATTGCCAAAAAAAATTAAAGGCTGAAATTTATCCTATTTTATAGGCATATTATATAATTACAAATAGTATTTAGTCTAAGAACTGTATTAATGTAATGAATTATGCAGATATGTATAGGTAAAGAACAGCAACTAATGCGAGGCTATATCTTTAAATAAAAAAGAAGAACCTGACAGACATGGCCAGCTATTTAGGAGCAGTATAGAGACATACATACAGAATTATTTTTTAAATAGTCCATGTGTTTACATTTAAGTTTTACACAATATTGCATGCCCAGTTCCCATGTGAACAAGTAATATTCCTAGAATGCTTTTAATTACTCCCCTAATAATTAATATCAGACTGAGCTACAGAAAAGCGTGGCATGTACACTTTTAATAAATTAGAAGAGCTACAGGCTAATGATACAAACTAAACATCAGAATATACTCCTTCATACAGGTTATTCTATAACTAACTTAGGAGATCAGAACTGCACCCATTTTATTACTATTATAATGATAATTGTAATAAAATGTAGCTTTATCATGTACTAGATGTTCCCGCGGTGTCACCCGCGTTTATCGTTACTGCGCCGCCCTCGTGGGTCGTAGCGTGATGTTATATAGCGTATAGCCTTCCTTGATAAATAGCCTATCCAACACTAAAATAATTTTTCAAATCGAACCAGTAGTTCCTGAGATTAGCGCGTTCAAACAAACGAAAAAACCTACCTTTGTACTGCAATATTTTGAAACAATTAACTTATTATTTTTACATCAGAATATAATGAGTTTTACATCAATAGGTATATAGAAACAACAAGAAAAGTGGTTATATTATAGAAAAAGAAAATTCATAGATATGATTTTGTAGTGTTTTCCATAAAATAGTCACCAAATTTGTATTCTAGTCATAATATATCTGCATTACTTTACCCCATAAAACACCATGACTAACACATAACCAATGTTTAGTACATATTCGGATGCCAAATATTATATAAGGATCTAGACAGCTGTTATTGGAAAATATTTCATGATTATATTACTTAACCCTTAGCAGCGATTAGGCAGCGATAGCTCAGTGGGGAGGCCAACAAACTGCAATGCAGAGGGTCTCGGGTTCAAATGCACGTCGCGCACCTCTGACTTTCGGAAGTTATATGCCTTTTCGAAATTATGTGCGTATAGATTGACAATTATCGCCTGCTCCGTGCCTTGGAGAGCACGTTAAGCCGTCGGTCCCGGCTGCCATGCATTTATCACGAAAATGATTGTTAATTCGTTTGTAAAGAACCTATCTAAAATAGTTTTAATTGTTTTAGTCGCTTTGATCTATACAAATAAAATTGAAGTGTCTGTTTGTAATGTCAAAATAACAGCTTTTTATTTAATGCATATGAAACTATATAAGGGTACCTATACGAAAACATCTATTTTTAAAATTTTTGTCTGTCTGTCTGTCTGTCTGTTTGTGCCGGCTAATCTCCGAAACGGCTGAACCGATTTTGACGGGACTTTCACTGGCAGATAGCTGATGTTATAAGGAGTAACTTAGGCTACTTTGATTTTAGAAAAAATAGGGTTCCGCGGAGACAAACACTTTTTAGTTAAAATCTACGCGGACGAAGTCGCAGGTAACAGCTAGTATTAATATAAGAATAGGTAAAAGTAATAGGTAATATATAGGTAATAGTAAAAGCGAAGTCTAAGGCTAAGACGCTTTGGTAAGAAAGCAAGTAAACCTTATTCAGGCTTTATTCTTTCTTATCTAGCGATGGCGGGCGACACCAAACAAATTTGACAAGCAGTAAACTGTTACATATATACATAATAATCTCATTACGCGTCCGCCCCCTCTTCTGTCTGTGTTTGCTATCTCTGTCATAAATAAAAAACGTATTGTGACGCCTACAAATGACCCGACATTCGTTCATTATCCGATTACGCGGATAAAAATGTATATTTACCCAAGTTCATTGTTTATTATAAATGTACATTTTAAGTAATTATCGGGTTTGTAATGATGACGATTTAATTCTAATCGAGTAATAAAATAAATATTTATTTTTATTACTCAACTAGCTGACCCTCACAACTTCGTCTGCGTCACATACATACATACATACATAGATCCACGCCTGTTTCCCAGAGGGGTAGGCAGAGACTACGGATTTCCATTTGCTAAGATCCTGAATTCATGACACACTTCTCTGGCTTCATTCACTTTCATCACATTCCTCATACACGCCCATCGGTTCAAGGAGCTCTTAACCTGGCTTTTGTCCAGAACGCCTCCGATCTGATCGAGATATTTTGCCCGTTTTTGCAACTTTTGTCATCGATGCTTCGGTCCTTGGTCGTTGCCTGTTGTTTTATAGCCTATAGCCTTCCTCGATAAATGGGCTATCCAACACTAAAAGAATTATTCAATTCGAACTAGCAGTTCTAAGATTAGCGCGTTCAACCAAACAAACAACTTAGTGGCATGACGGGGTCTGGAACTGTGCCCGGTAGATGGCAATAGGGTCTCTGCCTATAACGTGGCACCTTTAACGGTGACATGTAGCTGTAATATAGTTCAGCTTATCTGGTTCGGAGGTGTGAGATGCATGCAATAAAAATCGTAACAGTCAAGAACGAGAGAGAGAAGGGTAAAAATATTTGTGGATTTGTCAATATTATCCTGTCTTTTTCTTGGCTACGATGACAACACTATTTACCTAAATGCTCAAAGAAAAGTTCAAGAGTTTGTATTGTTAAAGGCCAAATATAGAAACTACCTCCTATTTGTAGAATACTAGCCAGTCTGTTAAGAAACCATATTCGGCTATATAACATCACCATCGACGCACACGCACATCACATCTACGACTAAAAGAGCGAAGCAGTATTCGCTATATAACGTAGCCAAAGTCACATGTGATAGCTAATTATTAAATTGCTACAATAAAAGATAACTTATTTACTTTTCATTGATATGTATCAATGAAAAGTAAACAAGTTATCTAAATTGCAACTCCGACTCAAACATCATACAAACACACATACACACACATTCACACGAAAGCGCGCACAATCATACAATCATAAATACACATTTGTTCACATATTCATGCATAAACACACACACATGCGCGCACCATACATTATTAAAACACGTATTATTATTATTGTACTTAACTAAAAGAAAAATAAATTGTATCTACCAATCAGCTTGTAACTATTTAGATTTAAATGGTTAGCATAGTATTGGTATTTTTGTGAGCAGAAAAATATAATCTGTGAGCAGAAATAGCTAATTGATCAGCAACTCATGGCCAGCAAATCGCGGGGCTCCTATTTTTGGGTGGGCTTAAGAAGGAACCTAACGTAACTTAACCCTTCCGAGACGGAATGCAGTGATTTGAGGCGTATAGGTGCTCGTAATGATATATTTTAGTAAGCATATTTTGCTACGCAATTAGTATTTTTGCTGGTCATTATATTTAAGCCCGATTTAAACTGTCTGGGAAGGAACTGACTCCCAACATACAGCTCACGCTAGTTTCGGAATCAGGGCTGCATAATGTTTGTATTCATCTTGCTGTTACAAATAAAGAATTATTATTATTAATATTAAATGTAGATAAAAATAAGGTCATTAATAACACAGACACGTAATAAACCTAACATTAGATATCTGCTCGTAGAGCAACGAAATTTAATGAATGTGGTGAAGGAGCTGAGCCCTAAACCGAGGAACGCATAAAGAATGTGATGACACTGAATAAAGGCGTAGTGGTTTAAGTTCCCTATTACAACGTTTACGTAACAGTCGGAATGGCATCCTGAAGACTATTGTTGCGAGACCAGACTGTCTCATCCAAAGGCACATGGTTGGAGTGGCTTTGGGTATAATAAAGTGAAAGAAATCAGGGTTATATAGGTACTAACATAGAAGATAAGCACAAAATTGTTACTAACTTATTACTAACAATTTATGGACTGTAACGTCTGAAATAAATGATTTTTATTTATTTTATTTATTTAAGTGGTCGCCTCGCCGCTGCCACTGCGCCGAGTGTTGTGGGTTCGAATCCCACGCGGGACAAAACTTTGTATAACCTACAAATGGTTGCTCCGAGTCTGTGTGTTCTTTGTGTCCGTTGTCTGTATGTTTGTGAAGTCCCCGCGACACAGGAATTATTCCTAGTGCGGCAGTTGTCTTTTTAAAAAAAGATGTATGCTAAGATCGTAGCAAGTGAAAATTGTTTTAAGAAATGGACTGTGAAGTCTAATTTAACAAATATCTCGTTTTATTTATCAATCTATCGATACTAATGTTATAAAGCTGAATACTTTGTTTGTTTGTTTGGTTGAACGCGCTAACTTTAGGAGCTACTGGTTCGAATTGAAAAATTAATTTAGTGTTGGATAGCCAATTTATCGAGGAAGGCTATAGGCTATAAAACAACAGGCTACGACCAATGACCGAAGCATCGATGTAAAATGTTGCAAAAACGGGGCAATTTTCTTATGTGAAGCAGACGAAGTTGCGCGCGTCAGCTAGTAAGTAATATATAATCTATACTAATATTATAAAGCTGAAGAGTTTGTTTGTTTGTTTGAACGCGCTAATCTCAGAAACTACTGGTTCGATTTGAAAAATTCTTTTAGTGTTGGATAGCCTATTTATGGAGGAAGGTTATAGACTATATAACATCACGCTACAACCCACGGGGGCGGCGCAGTAACGATAAACGCGTGTGCAACCGCGGGAACATCTAATTATACATAATCTCTGATCTCACACCTACGTTCGTCAGCTGTAGTTTGTGGATTACACTAAGTGTAATAATAAGTCTTATTATTGTCCCATGTGGGGGTCTAACCCACAACTCTGGACCCGGTGGCAGTGACAAGGCGACCATTAAAGCACTACTCCATCCGTGCAGCCATATTTTTCATTTAGTTATATCACGATCGTTGCAGTTTCATTTAGCCCGTGACCTTTACCATTCGTCCCACGCTTTATTCGACATGCGGCTGATATTGAACCTTTTTACGCCAAACGTAGTCTTTTTATAATAGCTTGATTGAACCGAGTGTTTATCAGCCATTTAAAATGAGGGGAAGCTAGCATTGTTGTCTAAGATGGATAGGCTGATTTATATATACTAGCGGTCGCCTAGTGCTCGATATTCGACCAAAGTTTGCCTGTAAGATATTGCTGATATATTATGTCATTATATGTATATTGATATATGTAACCATAGTTACGCGCTTCGAGTGTGTGTGTAGTGTTTTTTCATTAATTTAACGTATTTCTAATGCATATTTTATAAAAATATTAGGATTCGCCCTCCTTCTCCATATAAACTTTAACTGTGTCAAATTTCATACTCCTCCGTCCGAGCAATTTTCGTAAAAAGGGGTACGAAGTTTTTGCTACCGTATTAATAATTTCTTCCCTCCATGTCTTCGCTCGCGTGGTATGTAGTGTTCCAAAAGACTCGAGACTTATAGCCTGAAATTTTAAGCCGAGCCCATTTTAGATCTGGGTCCACAAAAATGGCGTTCGTTTTTAATACATAAGCCTTTTTTTAATTTTATGCTTTTTTGGCTCTAGTTGTAGTTCTGTTCGGTTTTTAAATTATTTACAAACACCCCACGAGTAGTATTCAATACCGCAGCTTCTGAATCGAACCCGGGACCTGTTTCGGGACTGTTAGTTTTAGAAGCAGCTAAGTATTAGTTACCGATATTTTACAAGTAAATCTGCATGTCTCATAAAGAGTTCATTTGAGTTCAACATTTGTCAAATTTAAATGAATAGGATTGTAATAAGAATTCTTTAGTTATTTTATGTCGTTACTACGAAATATGCTAATTTATTATGTAATTTGAATATTCACATAATGTACTGTATGTATTTAAACATGTAATAGAATTTACACAAGACTATATAGTATATGAATATCTTCACAATTTTTTTATGTATGACTCCTGAATTTTATAATCTGGCTATGTATTAGTCTCAAGACTATATCCTGGAAAGAGAGACAGGTGTGATACAACTTCTTTTCGCCAAGTATGGTTTCAGTACCCACGTAATAGTGGGCAAGCTTATTACTATCTATGGGGCACATTTCCAGACCTTGTGCTGCAACTGACATATTCTGAACAGATAAACTTAAAAATATAATAAATAGATAAACCTTGGGGGAGGCGTCCAGCAGTGGACGTCTTTTGGGCTGAGATGATGATGATGAAACTTAAAATCACATTACTTAACTTCGAAATCAAACCCGAGACTTTATGCACCCCATATCCTGCTACGTGCCATCAAAGCTGACTTCATATCTATACTAATATAATAAAGCTGAAGAGTGTTTGTTTATTTGTTTGTTTGCTTGAACGCGCTAATCTCAGGAACTACTGGTTCGAATTGAAAAATCTTTTAGTGTTGGATAGCCTATTTATCGAGGAAGTTATAGGCTATATAACATCACGCTACGACTCACTGGGGCGGCGCAGTAACCATAAACGCGAGTGAAACCGCGGGCACAGCTAGTGTACATATGTATATTCACGAAAACGTAACAAACATACAGAGAGACAGAATTACATTTACAATTATTATAGTACCTTACTTCAATGTAGACTAGTCAATATCATCTTATTCTCTCTCTTGCCAAGAGGAATGCTCTATTTTATCAGAATGCTCTCCAGGTGTGTGCACTGAAATCGTGTCGTTTCATGCGTCATGGACTATGACGTCACGTTTAGGTCAAGTCGAGTTTAGGACGCAATTTTATAACCATGAATTCGAGTTCAATCTATACTTTACTAATATTATAAAGAGTGATTAGTTATTTTTGTTTGTTTGTAAGAATTTAACTCAAAAACTATAAACCAATTTTAAAAATTATTTCACTATTAGAAAGCTATGTATATTATCTCGGAGTAATAATAAAATAGGCTATACCTTATAAAAAAATAAAGATCTGTTACTAACATAACCTAACTTACTTTTACGCGAGCGAAGCCGCGAGCAAAAGCTCTATTAGTAGAATCCTTACTAATATTATAAACGCGAAAGTTTGTATGGATGTATGAATGTTTGTTACTCTTTCACGCAAAACTACTGGACCGATTGCGATGAAGCTTGGTAGGTATGTAGATAGCTGGAGACCTGGATTCACACATAGGCTACTTTTTATCCCGATATTGCCACGGGAACGGGACTTACGCGTGTGAAACCGCGGGGAAAAACTAGTATAAAATAATATTATCAGCCCCGTATATACACTGTTCCACTGCTCTTAATGTGAAAAGGTACAATAGAAAAATTATAATATTTTTTGTCGTTAATTCGGTCAGGCTTGATTAAATATTAACACGCTTCTAATGAATAGGTCCATATTATATTATTAACTAGTTTTACCCACAGCGTAGCTCGTGAACACTGTTATTTTTGAATGATAGGTATCCTATGTCCGTTTCTGTACTCCAGACAACGCGTATGCAAAATTTCATGATGATCGGTCAAGTAGAACAAATAAATGAACTTACATTCGTATTTATAATATACTAGCTTTTGCCTGCGACTTCGCTCGCGTTAATTTAGAATTTGACAATCAATTCGGGTTGTACTCTGATTGTAATAATATAATTCAATCATGATTCGAAAGACACGTGGCGCCATCTATTATCATAAGAACATTATTGTTGTTTTCCTCGGGAACAGTCATTTTTTTTGGGATGAAAGGTAGCCTATGTCCGTTTCTGTACACCTGACAACGTATATGCAAAATTTCAGGATGATCGGTTCAGTGGTTTAGGCGTGAAAAGGTAACAAACAAACTCATTTTCGCTTTTATAATATTAGTTAGGATTGCTAGATTTTGCCTGCAGCATCGTTAGCTTAAATGTAGGTTTGGTTAAGTTAGATTAGTAACAGTACTTATTTCTGCCTTTCTGTTTCCCTGACAACGTGTATGCGAAATTTCATAATGATCGGTCGAGTAGTTAAGGTGTGAAAGCGTAACAAATAAACAAACTCACATTAGCATTAATAATATTAGTTAGGATTACTAAGGTTTTGCTATGTGTGTGCGAACAATTTTTGCAAGATGTCCTTCCATATTTTAGGAACACGCTTACAAAGATACTAACAGTTAAAATCTACCCACTCAATGTTCTCAGTAGATATAAGATAACATAGTATTTGTTTTTAAATTATCATCAGTTGTTTGTATATTTAATTCTGTGAAAACATGAAAAAAAAAACCGGTCATTATCTGGTATTATTTGTCATAGCCATTCCCGGTAATATAAATTTAAGTATTATCTTATAGCCTGGATGGTTTTGTGGCATTAGCTTGAGTACAGTTGCCGATCGTGGAGAGTCTCGGAGTAGTAATGTGTTGTTGAGGTTTTTTGTTGAGTTATTCTAGTTGAAGCGGGTCCGTGGAACCTTTAACTTGCCACAACCTACCTACAAACCTTTGGCATAGATGCGCCTGGTAGACATTAGGAGGGTTGCTGCTATGTGGCATTGACATAATATGCGTTTTTTTTTAAATTATGAAACAGTGCTCGTGAAAGATATTCCTTAATCGGTGCAGTGGTTTCGAAGTTTACTCTTTCCAAACTAACAATATTCGCACTTACTCTTTGTAATATTAGTATAGATAGGTTTGGGACCGCAATTCCACCTTATGTAAAGCGACGATGTGGTCAAAAGCTCGCTTGTCTAGCAAAAATAATATTCATTCGGGACTTGAACAAGCAGAGTTCCACGATAAATGTGGCAGCAATGCGCTTCTTAAAGTGTAATGGCTTATTTAGGTAGTCTGTCAACTTCGGCAGACAGATGTGCCGCAGGCGGTTCGATCGAAGCTTTCCTTACACGCAGACGACTACTGCTTCGAGCATTGTAGACGTTTGTGTCGATGTTGAACTTGGTCGTCTACGGCTGCGAACTGAGTCGGTTGACGACTAGCCATTTACTCTAGGTCGTGGCTTCGGCAGTCCGTAGATAAAACTAGTAATTTTAGCTACGGACAGTTAAATTTTGTCATTTTCATAGAATGTGTCAAAAATTAAATGCCCGTAGGTAAAACGACTCGTTCCTTGTAAATAGGAATATGGCCGTAGGTGTAGTGTATTGGAGCTACTAAGATAATTAAAGTTAATCCTAAAAATTACCACACTATTGTATAGACCATTTTTGATACTTGTCTCATACAGTTACTACTTTCCGACGGTATTTGTTTTGTAACAAAGAAAGCTGACAAAAAGACCATACATCTATATAGGTCTCTATTGTTTCTCGCTATCAATACGCTATATTTATTTACTAAATAAGACAGAGATACAAATTGGCTCTAGATATGGTTTTTAATTACGAAAGCTTAAGAAAATCCGTCGCACGGCCTGATTATTTATCAATGAGCAAACCTTGAACCAATCGCTCTTTCTAATCACGGTAAATGTAAAACGCAATAAAGACAAAACATTTCAACGAAATATATTTCGGATGTGAACACAAAAATGTTTTTATCTGTACTGTTCTGATCTAGCACAATAATAAACAGCGCAATGGACGTGTTTATACAACAGATAACAATTCATATAAAAAATAATTTGTTACCCTGCTTTGACAGCTGTTTTACACTATACTTTATCTGGCATTTTATTAAGGCTTATGTTTAACTTGTCACCAGATATAGTAAAATAAAACGGTCCAAAACAGTAAATGTTCACCAAAATTAAAACCGCATTTTAATACCAAAAATATTAATTGCACAGCAAAGAGATCAAACTAAGTCGACGGAGCCCCGGCGGGGCTTCGAGTGGGTTTAAGAAGGAACCTAACATAACCTAACCGTTCCGAGACGGAATGCAATGATTTGAGGCGTATAGGTGCTCGTTATGATATATTTTAGTAAGCATATTTTGGTGTGCAATTACTATTTTTGGTGATCATTATATTTAATCCCTTTTATTAACACGCAATCTGACATCTGACTTACCGTAGCGCCATCTATGTATTAATCATTATATTTTAATCCTATCTTGACCTGTAGGTACGGTATTCTCTTTATATGGTACTATAGAGGTCAGTTTAAGCCAACTGAAGGTCAAAGTTGACGTTTATGAAATAGCCGTTGTCAGAAGTTTAAACCCATTTCGCGGTTATGAATCCTACTAATATTATATGTGAAAGTTAGTTAAATGTTTGTTATAGTTGAAAAGGTCATGTGCTGGATTAACACAGGATATATTTAGATCTTTTTATCCCGGTTATGCGTTCCCGTGGGATTTAGGTGGGCGAAGCTGCAGGCAGACATTAGTAAATAATAGAGTTCATTTAAATTTAACCACCGAGTTAACTAAATTTGTTAAAAAATTCGCTGCATTGTTGTCTTGAAGATGAAGAAAGGCCGTTCAAACAATGTATTTATAAGTTTAATCATTTCTTGAATTGCGAGGTTTGTCTAATAATTGCCTTGTAATCTTTTGATTACAAGGCTCATATTTATTTATATTGACTGCACTTTAGCGCAGTGGTTAAAGTATCGCCTTGACACTGCTGACTCACCGGATTCGTTACCTGTAAAATTTGTATTCGTTAAATTCTTCTTTCGAATTCGATGGTTCTTGTTTCACTCCGTTCAGAATTTGTGAAGTTATTGTCAAGAAAAGAATTATTGTTAATGCGGGCATTGACAATATGTCGTCTGATATGCAATTTATTCAAAACTATGTTCCAAATGTTTTAAATAAATTGAAATATGGCCATTGCTCGACCGTTGTACCGCGACTGCCAAATAATACTTTAAAATGTATCTACTTACTTAAATTTGGATTGTGTGGGCATCTGCGCTGTACTTCAATCCCGTTCAGACTGCGGACTTAAGATACCTATGGCCTTGGGCAGTTTGCCATATTTGTCTCCTGAAAAAAGAACATTCAAGACCCAGAATTGCTGTGGCCTAACAATGCTTCGAGAGGCCATAGGCACTGAATGCGGCCAAGGCACGTTACATTTTCTTCTCCTTATTCATAAAATATTCTTTATATCTTTGGGAAATTCGGCACCTGTTT
The DNA here is from genome assembly GCA_963564715.1 of Catocala sponsa. Classification (NCBI taxonomy): domain Eukaryota; kingdom Metazoa; phylum Arthropoda; class Insecta; order Lepidoptera; family Erebidae; genus Catocala; species Catocala sponsa. The sequence continues at coordinate 22,624,818 of OY751343.1, read as the reverse complement.
TCACAAGCATTTACTTATTCAAGTATTGTTTCCAAAATACTTTACTCAAATTAAATTAGCTGCGAAGTTATCTGTGAAATTTGATTAAAAACGTGATTACGAGGAAGTTTTATAGTATGGAAATTTACTATCTGTACTAATATTATATAGCTGAAGAGTTTGTTTGTTTATTTGAACGCGCTAATCTCAGGACTACTGGTTCGATTTGAAAAATTCTTTTAGTGTTGGATAGCCTATTTATCGAGGATGGCTATAGGGTATATAACATCACGCTGCAGCTCACGGGGGCGGCGCAGTACCGATAAACGCGGGTGAAACCGCAGGAACATCTAGTTTCATAATAAAATATCTATATATTAGTCGACGTGGAATAGCAGTAGTCCTACTGTTGTGTATCGTTCGGTGAGTGAGAGTACCGGAGGCCCAATCACCCCCTTTCTCCCATCCCGCTCCCTTTCCTTCCCACGTCCTTTCCTAAAGGGTCGGCAACGCGCAAGTGATGCCTCTGGTGTTGCAGGCGTCTATAGGCTACGGTGACCACTTACCATCAGGTGGGCCGTTATGCTTGTTTGCCACCTTAGTTGTATAAAATAAAACAATTTCTTTTTTAAAAGAAAGCTTTCTTACTAGACTCATCGCGACACGTAGTGGCTTATTTCATAATATAATAACTGAATGTTTGTGCTAAGCTCCTATTAAAAAAAATTCATTGTTTTATTGGACATGTAGAAAGATTGGACGAGGAAAGGCTGACTAAGAAAGTTTATAAGGCTAGTGTGAATGGAACAGTCGCAAGAGGAAAACCTAGGTTAACGTTTCTCGATCAGATCGGAGGCGTTCTGGACAAAGGTCAGGTTAAGAGCTTCTTGAACCGACGGGCGTGTATGAGGAATGTGATGAAAGTGAATGAAGCCAGAGAGGTGTGTCAGGATCGTAGCAAATGGAAATCCGTAGTCTCTGCCTACCCCTCTGGGAAACAGGCGTGAATCTATGTATGTAATCTATGTATCATTGTTTTAAAATTTCGTATTTGGATTTTCTATTAGGTAATTTTCAATAGCAGCGTGCAGTAAAGGAATTGAATTAAACGCCAACAGGCTTAGCTCCATTGCATATATTCTAAGTAGGTGCTATTCACCTATGGCTAATCTTTCAGTGATATACTAGTGTGATCCCTTGTACGTAGTCATATACATGTCTAACATACTCGTTGGTATCGGTTTGCGCCTGATTGGATCCTTTCAATTCTTAGATCGTGGGCTTCATGGGTGCAAATTAGCTCAGTAGATTGTCCTCACTCGATAACATCGCGAATTCACAACAAAACACTACCGCACGTAACCAGTTCAAAACTCCAACTGAACGCTCTCTGTGGAAATTGACTATTCATTTCCCATTTCTCATATTCCGTTCAGCTCGCTCCGCTAATTCCTCTCTGTCGTTATCCGTATGTAGTGGAAATCAACAGACAAAACTCTTTGTTGGTAGGAATGCAAACCTATTTTGTTTAAAAGGAGTCCCGAGTCCGTTCCGCTTACCATTTCCCGCTCATTACCCTTTCGCGGTGGAAGTCGGGCTTAAGAATGGCAATGTGTCCAATAGGCTCTTATAGGCGAAACGACAAATGTAAATAAACTCAAACCTGTTTCTTTAAGGGGTAGACAGAGGCTACTTGTTTTCTTATCGACAAGCATGCATGAAGCTATCGAACTGGAGACCTCTGCGTAGCAGTCAACGTTCTCCAAGAAGGCTATCGCTGCTTCTATATAATATGTGTGCCTATTCAGATATATGCACACGTTAACTCATATTATATAAAAGCAGCAATAGCCTTGCACGATACATATGCCTATATTAAAATTACCGCTATATTCAGAAACATACCCATTTCACGCAGATATTAAAATGACTGTGCTGTTTTCATTTATTGATTACATCACGCATAGAGGCGACCATTTTGTTAGTTCTGGCAATGACTCACGTTCATAACGTGTGTGTATGTATGGGTTTTATATTCTTGGCACAAAACACACCAACGGAAGTGGCAATAACAAAATTATTATGTGACGTTTGAAGTCGATGCACTTCTCTTTGTGAATTCTATTTAATGAGATGGAGTTATTTAACAAAGGAATGTATCGTAGACTTTAATAATAATAATAAGTTATTTATAAAAATATAGGCACGAGTATACTGTTATCCCAACTATCCTAACTAATATTATAAAAGCGAAAATGAGTTTGTGTTTGTTACCTTTTCACGCCTAAACCACTAAACCGATCATCCTGAAACTCTGCATATACGTTGTCAGGTGTACAGAAACGGACATAGGCTACCTTTCATCCCGAAAAAAATTACTGTTCCCGAGGAAAACAACAATAACGTTCTTATGATAATAGATGGCGCCACGTGTCTTTCGAATCATGATTGAATTATATTATTACAAGCAGAGTACAACCCGAATTGATTGTCAAATTCTAAATTAACGCGAGCGAAGCCGCGGGCAAAAGCTAGTAACTTTATAAGTTGCGGTTTGTAATGTAAGGAGTTCATATTTTAAATTTGCTGTTCCCGTAGTTTGTTATTACTGCACCGCTCCTATATGCAAAATTTCAGGATGATCGGTTCAGTGGTTTAGGCGTGAAAAGGTAACAAACAAACAAACTCATTTTCGCTTTTATAATATTAGTTAGGATTAGGATTTAATCATAAGTAGCAACGACATAGGTTTAAAGGTTATCTACACGCGTGTGGTGACAGGTTGCGAATTGTCTACCGCGCTTCAACGCACCGCTGCGCCGCCGCGGGTTCGTCACGGTTCAGTTCCGGTTCGGTTACACTTTAAATTCCAACTGCTTTCCTATTACACTTGTAGGTCATCAGATATAGAAATATTGAATTTATTATCTACTAGCTGTGCCCGCGGTCTCACCCGCGTCAGTGCTATTTGTGGTTACTGCGACGCTCCCGTGAGCCGTAGCGTGATATTCTATAGCCGATGTCCTTCCCAGGGTTTCAGTCTATCTCCATTCCAAATTTCATCAAAATCGGTTCAGGGGATTGAGCGTGAAAAGGTAACAGACAGACAGACCGACAGACAGTGTTACTTTCGCATTTATAATATTAGTAAGGATTATTTTAATCTGTTGATTGTGTCTGATAGATTTCGTTTGTAATGTACCAGGACTAGTTGGTTCTGTGATATACGTATACGGTTATGTTTGTGAGCGATTGTAAGGTCCCGGGCTCGATAGATAATTCTTTAAATCTTTTTAAAAGATTATGAAGGAATTGGTCCTTTGTAAAAATAGACTGAAAGTTAGACAACACAGGGGCACATTATTATTTTTAGGACAGATAGCCATGGCGCAGGAATAATAAAGTCTTCCGCCGCGTCTGTCTGTCTGTCTGTTCGCGATAAACTCAAAAACTACTGAACGGATTTTCATGCGGTTTTCACCAATAAACAGAGTGATTAATGAGGAAGGTTTAGGTATATAATTTGTTATGGTTTTGTACTGCAACTAGGGTTTTTTATACAACTAGGGTGGCACACAAGCATACGGCTCACCTGATGGAGAGTGGTCACCGTAGCCTATAGACGCCTGCAACTCCAGAGGCATCACGTGCGCGTTGCCGATCCTTTAGGAAAGGAGGAAGTGGGAAGGAGAAGGAGTGGGAAGGGGAAAAGAGGGTGATTGGGCCTCCGGCACTCTCACGCACCAAACGAAGCACAACAGTAGGAATACTGGTATTTCACGTCGATATTCTGTGAGAGGGTAGTCCTTCCCCGGTCGAGCCGGCCCATTCATGCCGAAATCAGCGAGGCCCTACTATATAAAAAAAATATACTTCAACTAGTAACAAACATATTTCTACTAGGAAATTCGCTCGCTCCTACTTATATAGAACCTACTACTACATTAACAAGTGAAATGTAGTAACATCTCAGCCTACTCCTAGTATTTGCAGGCGTGAGTCTATTTGATTCCAGATCGCATCGTACTAAATTATGTTTATAGCGACTGAATGGCGTTCGTAGGCGATTTATGGATTGCCAAAACGGCTACTGCATATCCGATTCAGGAGATAGATATTACCTAGCATACACGGATTGTAGATTGTATAACACGTTGTATAGCAGCGATAGCTCAGTGGGGAGACCAACAGACTGCAATGCAGAGGGTCTCAGGTTCAAACCCACGTCGCGCACCTTTGACTTTCGGAAGTTATATGACTTCGAAATTATGTGCGTATTGGTTGACAATAATACTTATCGCCGTGCCTCGGAGCCGTCGGTTCCGGCTGCCATGTACCTACATCTATGGCAGTCGTTATTGGGAAGTCAGTGCCCTCTAATATCCTAACACTGGTCTAGTCTTAGGGTATCGTTAGCCTTCGGGTTGAGGAGATCAGATGGCAGTCGCTCCGTGTAAAAACTGATATCCAGTCAAATCCGGTTAGACTAGAAAGCCGACCCCAAGTAACTTGGGAATAATAAAGGCTAGAGAGAAGTATAACACGTTACCTGTTCGATGAATCGCATACATCTGTACTAATATAATAAAGCTTAAGAGTATGGATCATCCGTAATTGCGGAGCTGCCGCATTGATTTGGACTTGCAACAAGAAAGAAAATGGATGGGCCGATGAATGGCGCGATGATTCTTCAAGTGAAAATGAGAATCAAGAAACACCGGAAAATGATATGGCTAAATATATAAACCTGCAAAGGTGATAAAATGCATTTTATTAAATAAGATGATTCGACTGCGTGTGTCAAATGCATGGTTGTGTGCGTGTAGTGTTTTTTCATTAATTTTATGTATTTCTAATGCATATTTTATATAAATATTAGGATTCGCCCCTCCTTCTCCATATATACTTTAACTGTGCCAAATTTCATACTCCCAGTCCGCATAATTTTCGTAAAAAGGGGTACAAAGTTTTTGCTTCACGTATTAATATATTATATATAGATACTAGAAATTTGTAACCCATATTGCTAGTAACACAAAAAAATAACTAATAACCAGTAACGTTTATAGCTAGTTTTATACATTGTTTAGTACAGTTATATGGTTGTCACCTTGGAAAACGCCACCTTATATTGAATTCCAATAACATCTAACCAAGCAATCAAATATTACTTCTACATAGATGAGCCGACTTTTAGGGCTATAACTCATTTAAAGGTGACAACTGCTATGACGTCATAATCCAGAGTCCAATATCCTTGACCTCTGTGCTTCATTGATTTCTTAGAGCCGAGAGATATTATCAAGTGTCTATGTATATTGGACGATGCTATAAAAAGTGAAAGTTCATAGCGTGCTGTTTTTAAATTGTTCGCCTGAACTAGCGGTCGCGTGGATTATGACGTAGTAGTATTGTCGATGAACCATTGAAGTGTTACATCTATACTAATATTATAAAGCTGAAGAGTTTGTTTGTTTGTTTGTTTGAACGCGCTAATCTCAGGAACTACTGGTTCGAATTGAAAAAATCTTTGTTTTGTTGGATAGCTTATTTATCGAGAAAGGTTATAGGCTATATAACATCACGCTACGACCCACGGGGGCGGCGCAGTAACGATAAACGCAGGTGAAACCATGGGCACATCTAGTTATTAATATCAGACTGAGTCCTAAGCGAAGCGTGGCCGAGTTTACCCACTATCATTATAAAAATGTATGAACGGGTGTCTTCTACAAAAATCAATATCCCTTAAATTAATCATTTTCAAGGTCTGTAAACCAGTGGTTCTCCCTCTCAAACGTAAATAATTCTAAAATTAGAAATATAATTATAGTGAAGTTCGTGATACCTTTACAAATCGTTTCCTACAAAACGTGGGTTGATAACAACGCATTAATAAATTCGTTCCCACGACCTTTGTCGATCAATATAGGTTTATGACCTCTACTCTTATATGCGTACATCTGTTACTTATTGCGTTAAAATAACCAATAACCTTCCTTCAGTATTGGGATATCAAATGCAAGAAGATTTCAAATCCGATTGGTAGGTATAGATTTTTGGAGCATTATACAAAAAGAAATTTTGCCTTTAGCTTTATAATACTTAAAACTAATCCTCGAGGACTGTTATTCTAAAGTAGATGTGCCTGCGGTTTCACCCGCGCTTATCGTTACTGCGCCGCCCCCGTGGGTCGTAGCGTGATGTTATATAGCCTTCCTCGATAAATAGGCTATCCAACACTAAAAGAATTTTTCAAATCGAACCATTAGGTCCTGAGATTAGCGCGTTCAAACAAACACAAAATCTTCAGCTTTATAATTGTATAGATAACGCAAAAAAAATGTAATAAAGTAACTTACAAAACTTAAGGAAAACTAAATTAAGTGAAGGACATATTTATCTACATAGTTGTGTGCCTTATCTCAGTCTCACACCTCCATCCCCACAGGGAGAGAGAAAGCAGAGGTGTATAACATTATACTAACTATAATCTTTAGGTCCAACGAAATAAAGGGAGAGCCTATTGCCACTAGACAGAGTACCAGACACAGTTTTGCTACTGATCATTTCTTGACAGGAAAATCTAACAACACCTGGGAACTGGATCTGGGAATCAAACCTATCCAACCAAAGATATCTTATGCACAGCAATCGCCACAAAGACAGTCTGAATTCAAAACTTATATATTTTAACAATAAAAAATCGAATAACTAGAGCAAACAAAAATTAATAAGCAGTGTACGCTACACAATAAAATACATATATCAACAGCTCCGCACGGGAATCGATGGCACCTACTTCCTTTATAGGAGTAGAGTTAGATAATCTGGGATTTCAGCTCTAAAAGGTTAAGCTTTGACATTTATACATTGTCATGACCCATTTCGCTGGCCCGATTTTATTCTGTATAATCCTGTATGGGCAGATTACGTAGGACATGACACATCATAGGGTATATAGAGATTGACTACTTTCGAAGGCTATTTTGTCCTTGTCTTAGCTCGCGTAAATGTACCTTCGTTAGGTTATCTTAGTAACAGCACTTTTTCCTAGATGAAAGGTATCCTTTGTCCTTTTCTGTTCACCTGACAACGTGTCGACCGGTCGAGTAGTTGAGGCGTGATAGCGTTACAAACTAACTCACATTCGCATTTATTGTGTTAGGATTGAAGATTTATTGATTGATTGCAAGCTGAAGACAGAGCGCTATGGCGCTCTTTGGGGGAGGGCTATGTCCAGCAGTGGACTATTATAGCCTGATGATGATGATGATGATGTTAGGATTAGGATTATTTGTTTAAAGCTTACATGTCATCTTTTGATCCAATTTAATGGACTTTTGTTTGAACGTTGTTTGACTTGTTATGTATCGACGATGGCTATCCTATTGATTGGCTATTGATTAGCAATCTTCGTTCGAGGCTTAAAAAATATAAATTTTATAATACTTGGTTGACAGTTTCAGAAGGTCTTTTTCCACTTTCACGTTTTTCCGTTTTAATTTTGTTTTTATTTCTTTTAAAACAGATACAAAATTGGAACAATGGGCACAAAGGACACCCGAACTCGGAACAACTATTCGAATTGTGCAGTGGATGTATGTTCGATGTTCTGAATTGCATAAGTTAGTGCTCATTACGTTTCCCGTGTCCGATATTGGCTGTTTCTCTAAATAATTCTCCATGTGCCGAATAAATACTTCGCTTCTTCTCCGTGGGGCATTAATTGCTAGCCCTACGTAACAAGGTTTTGATTTATTTGCGAAATGTTTGTATCCCATGATACACCTTGCTCTACTTCTTTGGAGGTTACCACTATGCCTATGCATGCATCAGGTCCCTACGTTATGTCCATAAAAATCCTTACTAATATTATAAATTCGAAAGTAACTCTGTCTGTCTGTCTGTTACCTTTTCACGGCTAAACCACTCAACTGATTTAGATGAAATTTGGTACAGATATAATTTAAAACCTGGGGAAGGACATAGGCTACTTTTTATTCATGTCATTCAAATTATCAAATAATATTAAAAATGAAGACAAATTCAGTACGTTTATCAATAAATTAAAAACCTTTTTAATACAAAATTGTTTCTATGATATAAACGAATATTTAAACGATAAATTTTAATAATTCAAATTATATAAGTAGGTATATTTTCCTTTATGATAAATTAATAATAAACTATAATAGATAATTATAATACGTGAGTAATTAAATAAATATCTACTGAGCTCTAAAATTTATATGATATAAGATAATACATAGAATGTTCGTTCTTCTCTCATAATGTTGCCGTGCCCGACGAGGTCCATAATTGTTCTCTCTACATTTATAAGACCTGTATATACATTATGGAGTGCAATAAACGAATTGAATTGAATTGAATTTACAATAACAGAAATTATCAATTAAGTCTTTATACTGAAAGTATCTAATAATCTTGTTGTTTTAGTACCTTTTTAGTATCTACTTGGTTTTTGATTGGGGTAAATAATTGTACCACTGACCTGACCTTTAACCAAGTCAGTGGTTCTACCATAAAATGAGGTCGGGCAGTCCCATTCTAACTCTTACACACATTTGAAAAGGTTTCTAGTACATCAATTATTTCCGAATCGTTCACTAAACATCTTCACTGAAAAGTAAAATCAAAATTGTTTATTCATATCCTTACTTCCTTACTAATATTATAAATGCGAATGTGGATTTGTTTGTTTGTTACGCTTTCATGCCTTAACTATTCAACCGAACATCATGAAATTCGTATACACGATGTCAGGGGTATAGAAATCGGAAATCTTTATTTGTAAACATAGATAAGGACATAAATAAATCTATACTAATATTATTTAATAAAGATGAAGAGTTTGTTTGTTTGTTTGAACGGGCTAATCTCCGGAACTACTCGTTCGCATTAAAAAATATTTTAGTGTTGGATAGCCTATTTATTGAGGAAGGCTATAGGCTATATAACATCACGCTACGACCCACGGGGGCGGCGCAGTAATGATAAATGCGGGTGAAACTGCGGGAACATCTATGTAGTAATAAATAAATAAAAATGATTTATTTTCATTAACTGAGTTTAATCTAGTTACAATATTTTTGGAGCGCTCCTTTATAGGTTACCTGTCATTCAGAAAAAAATTTACTGTTCCCACGGTATAGAAATTTATTTACAAAATATAACGCGAGCGAAGCCGCCGGTAAAATCATATTGACACTTAAAAACGTCAAAATTATTAAATTAACGTAAATTTATATTTACTAGTATTGCACTCGTAGTATACCGCTACGCTGCCTGTCCATATGGTTACGCAAACGCGCAGAACTTGCGTGCTCTCCAATTTGAGTGCACGCCCCGTGACGACGCGATCGTATCTGGATCGTTTAATGTCACTGCAGTTGCACACGCTGTTCAAGACACCAGCGCAATGGAGGATTGAGTAATAATGCTTTATGACGTCATCACTTGTCTTACGTCCTGGCTTCTGCATGTCCCTGAATGGGGTATAAAGAGGTTTATGTAATCCTCTCTGTATCGGACACAGGGTCCGTGCCATTAATTAATATATCCTAACAAATCCTGAAAATAAAAAGTAATTTATAGGTACCTAAGGGACGGTAGCCCAATGGATAAGACATCGGATTTTAGATAGAAAGGTCGTGGTTTCGATCTTCTGCCAGTACAAGTAGCCTAGTGGGAAACCGTTGGACTGCCACGCAGAGATCACGAGTTCGAACCCAAGGCGCGCATCTCTGACATTTCGAAGTTATATGCGTATTAAATAGTTGATTATCGCTTGCTTTAACGGTGAAGGAAAACATCGTGAGAAAACCTGCATGTCTGAGAGTTCTCCATAATGTTCTCGAAGATATGTGAAGTCTACTAACCCGCACTAGGCCAGCGTGGTGGACTATGGCCTAAACCTTCTCACAGTGAGAAGAGGCCCGTGCCCAGCAGTGGGACAGTTTAATACAGGGCTGATATTATTATTATATACACTACCGACGTGAACCCACTCCTAATATGATTATTCTAGCTTGGCTGTAGGGGGTTTACAAGGATACCTACTACTAAATTGTAACTCAATAGCTAGTTAAGTTAAAAAAGAATCAAATCACGATCAAACAACAACATAAGCATAAATTAAAACATATTTGAACATTATATATTTACTAGAGCCCGTTTCCTATATTAAAAAACGAGTAGTTTAACTACGGACAGTTAATTTTTGACACGTATTCTATTAAAAATATGTCATAATTTAATATCATTCTTTAATATAGGATAGTCTTAATCATCTATACTAATATTATAAAGCTGAAGAGTTTTTTTGTTTGTTTGAACGCGCTAATCTCAGGAACTACTGGTTCGATTTGAAAAATTCTTTTAGTGTTGGATAGCCTATTTATCGAGGAAGGCTATAGGCTATATAACATCACGCTATGACCCACGGGGGCGTCGCAGTAACGATAAACGCGGGTGAAACCGCGGGAATATCTAGTCTTCAATAATTTTATGCTTACCTATTTCTAGCAGAAAATATTCTACATTTTCCACAAATAGAATTATTTCTTTAACGAATAATGCGTCAGTAGGTACTGCTAGGTATTAGAAAGCGGAGGCGTCCGTGGGCGCGACTACGTAACGGAAAACCTCTGGAAACTGCTTTTAATACCTTTAGATAGCGTCCGGACCCACTTAAATATTCTATTTTAGTCTCTTAGTATTTATTCTTTTGTGTTAATATGTCTAGATTTTATGTAGGTACTACTCTTGAGTCTTCTCCCTAGCCTTTATTATTCCCAAGTCACTTGGGGTCGGCTTTCTAGTCTAATCGGATTTGACTGGATATCAGTTTTTACACGGAGCGACTGCCACCTGACCTCCGCAACCCGAAGGCTAACGATACCCTAAGGTTACACTAGTGTCAGGAAATTAGAGGGCACTGATTTCCCAATAACAACTGCTATAGATGTTCATGGCAGCCAGGACCGACGGCTTAACGTGCTCTCCGAGGCACGGAGCAGGCACTAATTGTCAATCAATACGCACATAATTTCGAAAAGTCATATAGCTTCCGAAAGTCAGAGGTGCGCGACGTGGGTTCGAACCCGAGACCCTCTGCATTGCAGTCTATCGCTGCTCGTATCGTATCGTGCTGGTAGTACTCTTCAGTATAGTACTTTAACTATTTAGGATTTGGAATAGGTACATAAGGTATATTACTTAAGTATTATTTTTGTGATTGTGCCGTAAACGTTTGAACGACTTGATTGGTTGGAGTCTTATTCACGTAATATTTATTTGGTTCTGTTGAGACGATGATTGAAAATATCAAGAGTAGCAAATTTTTTGTTACAAGAAATCAATGTTTCTCGGGCCTGTTAAATTAAATATAGGGAAGAAATTTAAATAATTTCAATAACCAGCCTCCAGATATAGATGTTATGAGATTGTTAGATACAAAAGGGATGTAGAGCTAAAAAAAATATTGACACATCTTTGAGATTATTCTTATCTATATTAATATTATAAAGCTGAAGAGTTTGTTTGTTTGTACGAGCAAATCTCAGAAACTACTGGTTCGATTTGAAAAATTCTTGAAGTGTTACATACATACATAGATTCACGCCTGTTTCCCGGAGGGGTAGGCAGAGACTACGGATTTCCATTTGCTACGATCCTGACACACTTCTCTGGCTTCATTCACTTTCATCACATTCCTCATACACGCCCGTCGGTTCAAGGAGCTCTTAACCTGGCCTTTGTCCAGGACGCCTCCGATCTGGTCGAGAAACGTTCGCCTAGGTTTTCCTCTTGCGACTGTTCCATTCACACTAGCCTTATAAACTTTCTTAGTCAGTCTTTCCTCGTCCATTCTTTCTACATGTCCAAACCAGCTTAACATACCCTTTTCTATTCTGTTTCTTGAAGTGTTGGATAGCCTATTTATCGAGGAAGGCTATAGGATATATAACATCACGCTACGACCCACAGGGCGTCGCAGTAACGATAAACGCGGATGAAACCGCGGGAACATCTAGTATTATATATTTCTTCTCACATTGATGAGGCCCGTGTCCATCAATGGGACAGTTAGGGATGGTATTATAATATTTGAGATTATTATGCATAACTCTGATACATGTAACTTTGCCCAAAAAGGATGCCCACACATTAACTTGCAATAATTAATTATAAAACCCTCAATGCCTACTTAGCTCATAAGCTAGTAATAAAACCTGTCATACTTGTTAAAGATAAAACATCTAAACTATTTGTTTCTTTCGCCAGCAGCTCAAAAGACCCTCCAGATCTTCAACATCGAAATGAAATCTAAGATGAAGGCACACACGATGACGGAAGACATTGTGTTCTGGAAGTGGATCTCGTTAAACACCCTCGCGCTGGTCACTAAGATGTCAGTGTACCATTGGTCCATGGAAGGAGACTCGACGCCAGTGAAGATGTTTGACAGGCACTCGTCGCTTGCTGACTGTCAGATTATCAACTACAGGACTGATCCGAAACAACAGTGGCTGCTATTGGTCGGTAAGTAGTATGAGGTTGATCAGGAGTACCAGGCTGTTGTGGTTTTTTTGTAGATAAATGGTCTTACGCTTCGATCAAATATACCATAGATGCACATTCTCATACAAAAATCGCGTCAATATGTGGCACTGACCAGTACTACTTACTTATAAGTGTAACCATTGAACGCCTATTGAGAAACATTTTGTAATAGTTTAGTTAAAACGCGTCCTAAGTGTGTTACTCGCGATACGCAAGCGTACTAAGTATATGGTACGGTCTCCACCGTAGTAGTGGTGTCGATTTGCTCTCGCTTACGGGCAGCGCACGCAAGAGTGAGTGGGACAGGTGCATAATATAGCGCATACGACTGATTTATGCACAGTTTTGTTGGGGCCGTTTTTCGAGCGACGATCGTGCATCTATGGTATATTTGATGGACTTACGTCAAAAATATTGATCTTGGCTAATAAAAATATTAAGCCAATATAATGTGGGATGAATAGACTGGAAGAGCGAGAATCTGAAACTATAGGGGAATTTTGTAACAAAGCTTCCATGATTCGGTTTATGGTTTCAAACATACAAGAACAATCAAGTTAAAATATAATTCTGTACCTACCTCTTGTATCACACAGCGTGACTATAAGATTAAGGATGAAATTCCCTACGATTCGAAAGTCGAAAGAAAAAGTAAAGATTGGAACATTTTTGTTGAAAGTCGACAGTTTTTTATTTTTCTTTCTAGCTACTGTAATAGTTGTGGAGAAGTTCCCTGCTATGTATACTTAAATTATATTATATTAATATAATGTAAGTATAGATAGCAGGGACCTTTCATCTATATAGATAACAGGCACCTTAAACATACAACTCTTCACTTTAAACTGAAGAGTTTGTTTGAACGCGCTAATCTCTGAAACTACCGTTCGGATTTGGAAAATTCTTTTTTCATTTAATAGTCCAATTCTTATCAACCACAAGGCGCTACCAGCTGCACGATCAGTGATTTATGATTAAGTGGGTGAAACCGTAGAGCCAACGTTAATAAAACTAACGTAAGATCCATGTCTTCAGGTATCTCAGCTCAGCAGAACCGCGTAGTGGGCGCGATGCAGCTCTACTCCGTAGAGCGCAAGTGCTCGCAGCCGATCGAGGGCCACGCGGCTTCGTTCGCCACCTTCAAGGCGGAGGGCAACGCCGAACCTTCCACACTGTTCTGCTTCGCCGTCAGAACTGCTCAAGGCGGCAAGCTGCATATCATTGGTGAGTTTATTTATTTTTACCTCGGAAGTAGACATCGATGCCGATTATCGATGACATATGTATATGATGAACTCTTCAAGCACCAGTTGATATTGTGATTTATGTGGTCGCCTCGCTAAACCATTACGCCGAGTGTCGGTTACACACACGGTACAGAAATATGTGTAATCCACAAATTGTTGCTTTGATTGTAGGTGATCTTTGCGTCCATTGATTGAATGTTCGTGAAGTCCGACGCGAGAAATTATACCAAGCGCTGAGGGTTTCTTTAAAAAAAAAAAGACGAATAAACGTTCAAACATTCTAGCAATCAACGGAATATAATAGGGATTAAATATAATGACCACCAAAAATAGTAATTGCGCAGCAAAATATGCTTACTAAAATATATCATAACGAGCACTTATACGCCTCAAATCACTGTATTCCGTCTCGGAAGGGTTAGGTTATGATAGGTTTCTTCTTAAACCCACCCAAAAATAGAAGACCTCCGTCGACTTATTTTGATCTCTTTAAATATATTTTGCTGTGCAATTTGGTGATCATTTACTATTTTTGACTGTTATATTTTACTATATCTGGTGATAAGTTAAACATAAGCCAATATAATACAGCATAGGGAGTGGCCTCGTATATAATAGAGTTAATAATGTTTTGTGTTATAGAACTATCTTTGCGTTATCCTTTTCTTTTTTCTATTGTACCTGAAAACGCCCTTCGACCAGTCTTATCTTTTGCAAACGTTTGCTGGTAGAAAGCTCATATACAATTCGCCTTTGTACATATTATATTTAAGAACTATAACATTACTAGCTGTCCCGACAGACATAGTCCTGCACAAAAGAGAAAAAAAAAGCATATCTAAACCATCCTCGAATCCACTTGAACACACACAAAAAGTTTCATTCAAATCGGTCCAGTCGTTTAGGAGGAGTTCACTGTCAACACACGTACAGAAGAATTATATATATAAAGATATTTCTTTACTTTTTTATTCTTTGTGCTATTACAAACATGCAAACATTAAAAACAATCTAAGCTTGATGACTGCGCACGCGCGTTAATAAGTAAAGGCTACAGGAATGGCTAATACAGTCTGAGTCATTCCTACATACCTACTCTGTAGTATATGATGTATGTACCTACTATACCTATCAACACTTCACATCTACGATATCGTAGATGTGAAGTAACCTTTTGCGACGATGAGCTGTCATACGAAACTTAAAATTACAGCTACTTGAACAAAAGCATTTTTTTTGTAAAGTCTACATTTGGGGACTTTTGATTATTGTTCGGCTATAAAGTCGACTATGACTAGTACTACTCAGAAACTAAAAGTCCGGATTTGGGTTCTTTAATCTATGTTTGCATATAACATTGACGATGACATGATTATCTAATAATCAAAATAGTCCGAGTACCTATATATCGAGCCCAGTTTAGGGTTTGGCCAACATAGTCAAAAACTATGTTTGCCTAAAATCTTTCATGGCACGATACCTAGAGTGCGTGATATAATATGTAAATATTGCAGAAATTAATTAAACCTAGGCTTTATCAAAATTAATTGTTTAACATAGTTACGTCATATAAACAAAGGTGACGTCATAAACCACCGCAATTGTGTAACGCATGAGAATTTTAAGAACTAGTGGAGTACATTTTAATATGTATGTGCTATGGGTAATATGACGCTGTCGTTTGACCTAGTGAATGTGATCACATATTCATGAATGATAAATTATAATGAAGAATTTGCTAGCCTTTTTCGTTATTAAGATGGGTGTACAAATTATTCTATTAGAAAGGTAGTGCTCTACTAATGGAATATCTATTTGGCTAGATGGATATAATTAATATAATATATAATATTCTACCACATACACACAACATCATCTAGCCCAAACTAAGCAGAGCTTGTACTATGGGTACTAGACAATGGATAAACATACATACATATATACTTTTTTTTTGTAAATACATACATATTATACATAGAAATACCCAGACCAAGACAAACATCCATGTTCATGCACACAAATGTTTGACTTGTGCGTGAATCGAACCCGCGGCCTCAGGCGTGGCAGTCGGTTACACTAACCACTACGCCATCGAGGCCGTTGTATTTTCAAACTGTACTAAGTCATCTAAATTCTGGATACAAATAGGCCTATTTACATGAAGTTAGTTAAAATTTATCAAGTTGTTACTAGTTCGCAGCTCAAAATAATATTCTGTAGACATGTATTTAATTGATAATATATTAAGTAGTAGTCTGCCAACCTGCACTAGGATAACGTGACATAAACTCTGACTTACTTACAGGGTTTCTCACCCACTGGGTTAGCCCAGTGGGTGAGAAACCCTGAGAAAGAGTCCATGGCAAGCAGTGGGACAGTTTATATACAGGACTGATATTATATTTATATATTAAGACTGGATGTAAATAATATTCGATTCTAATACAAAACAGTGCAACTGGATGAACTCGAACACGACAGTTTTAGAAGAGATCAATTTTATATTTAATTCATAACACTTTCTTCTATCTCATCGGGCCATTTTATCTACAAACTTAAACCCTCTTACTCACCCCTATATAATTGTTCCAGAGGTCGGCCAAACACCCGCGGGCAACCAGCCCTTCCCTAAGAAGGCAGTCGACGTGTTCTTCCCGGCGGAGGCACAGAACGACTTCCCGGTAGCCATGCAGGTGTCGCCGAAGTACGACGTCATATACCTCATCACGAAGTACGGCTACATCCACATGTACGACATCGAGACCGGCACCTGTATTTATATGAATAGGATATCGTCCGATACTATTTTTGTAACGGCACCCCATGAAGCCACTGGAGGAATTATTGGTAAGTAAATTTTACTTAGACCTTTTACTTCCTCTTAATATGCTGTATTCGAGTGGGTCTATAATGACCTAATACGTTTGTAAGTTTTTTTTTATACAACTAAGGTGGCAAACAAACATACGGCCCACCTGATGGGAAGTGGTCACCGTAGCCTATGGACGCCCGCGACTCTAGAGGCATCACTTGTGCGTTTCCCACCCTTTAGGAAAGGAAATGTGAAGGAGATGGAGCGGGATTGGGGAAAGGGGGTGATTGGGCCTCCGGCACTCTCACTCACCGAACGAAACAACAGTAGGAATACTGGTATTTCACGTTGATATTCTGTGAGAGGGTAGTCCTTCCCCGGTCGAGCCGCCCATTCATGCTGAAATCAGCGAGGCTCTACGACCACCACCTTTGTATAACATTATGGAATGCTACAAAATATTGAGTATCAAGTATTGAATGCATTTTTGTAGATATAATATACATCTAGATATAGTTTATTTACGGTATTCGCGTCGTCTAAGTTTTTCTGGCTTATACCAGTAACATTTTAAAATATAATTCTTGTCCACGGATACATGCAAAACTTTTAAATTTTAAACCTTTTGTCGTGGACCGGGATAGTAAAACCACTTTCAACATTGACTAATCAGCATTTACCAAAGACTATTATTCTAGCTTTATAATCTTTACCATGCGCTTACTTATGCACACCTGAAATAAGTAGATGTCGTGCGCCATAATCTCGTCGACCCCTAGCGGAACGATGCAGTTACACTATACTGGCGCCCAACACTGACATAGCCTTTTCTCCGTAATAAAATATTCATACAGGACAAGTTTATTCATATCTGTATTATTTTTAGCACTACTACGATACCTACTTAATGTAGAATGTCGTATGTTTTAGCCAAAAGATAAGATTAATCATATATTATATTTTTATGTACATTTATGCAAGCAACTAAATTCTTATTAGCAGTTCTAAAATATCTTTTAATTTTGGTATTATTTATTATTTGTTACCATTTGTAATGGTTTTAAACCGTAGACAAAAATGTCGATTGAGGTCGGCAGAGTGCAGACATGGGGTTATCATATTTTATCTTTATGCCGTCTGGCGAGCTAAGAATAATAAGTCATCGTAATTATACTATTATTATTATTGCAATGTTTATTTACATACAATCCGAGGTCGATGATTCATAATGCAACTATTTTATAGGTTTTTATTTAATTACTCATGGTCATTAATACTTTGATTTACTTAAGCTGTCTTAACACTTTATTACAAAATAAGAACACTTTTTATGGCGTCAGGTGTGTAGTTGGACATGGATGTTTGTCTTGGTCTGGGTGTTTCTATGTATAATATGTATGTATTTACAAAAAAAAAGTATATATGTATGTTTATCCATTGTCTAGTACCCATAGTACAAGGTTTGCTTAGTTTGGGCTAGATGGTGTTGTGTGTATGTGATAGAATATTATTATTATTATCCTTACTAATATTATCAATTTGAAAGTAACTCTATCTGTCTGTTACCTTTTCACGGCTAAACCACTCAAACGATTTAGATGAAATTGAGTACAGATATAGTTTAAAAACTTGGGAAGGACATAGGCTACTTTTTATTGATGTAGGTACCATCCATGTTCATGCACACAAATGTTTGACTTGTGCGGGAATCGAACCCGCGACCTCAGGCGTGGCAGTCGGTTACATTAACCACTACGCCATCGAGGCCGACAAATCTTATGTCCCTATTATTTATCTGTTTTCATTTACATATATTTATTTATCTCTATGGATATGACAATTCTATCGTACCCTATCATTCCTAGCCTTCACTAATTAATTTACCACCTTTAATATAAATTACTGTTTCTTCTCTTCTAGGCGTGAACCGCAAGGGTCAAGTCCTTTCAGTGACAGTGGAAGAGGATTCCATAGTGCCTTACATTAACACGGTGCTCCAGAACCCTGAGCTGGCGCTCCGTCTGGCGGTGAGGAATAACCTCGCTGGAGCCGAGGAGTTGTTTGTGAGGAAGTTTAATATGCTGTTCACTAACGGACAGTATGGAGAAGCAGCCAAGGTAATTTATTAATTTTGTCTTAGCAAATCTATACTTAATATTATAAAGTTGAAGAGTTTGTTTGTTTGTTTGTTTGAACGTGCTAATCTCAGGGACTACTGGTTCGAATTGAAAAATTCTTTTAGTGTCGGGTAGCCCATTTATCGAGGAAGGGTATAGCTAAATAACATCACGCTACGACTATTAGAAGCGGAGCAGCAATGAAAAATGTTACAAAAATGGGGAAAAATCTCTTATTTGACGCAGGCGAAGTTGCGCGGGTCAGCTAGCTATCTATACTTCTATACTAATACTACAAAACTGAAGAGTTTGATTGTTTGTTTGTTTGAATGCGCTAATCTCAGTACTACTGGTGCGAATTGTTTTTTTTTTTTTATATAGCTTATTTATCAAGTAAGGATATAGGCTATATAACATCACGCTACGACCCACGGGGGCGGTGCAGTAACGATAAACGCGGGTGAAACCGCGGGCACATCTAGTTAAATATATGACTGACCATCATTTGTTGTCAATATAAGTACTCTATTGTCAGAAAAACAGTCTTTAAAAATAACTTTATAATTCCTTTACGCTCAATATACCAAGCCAATTTCTAAAAACCAAAAAAATGCTATAAATGCTTTTCAAGGCGAAGACACTCCATTCATACGTTCTTCATCATTTCAACGGTATGACTAATATAATAGTATAAGCGGTGGGCGTCGCGATCGATACCGTGACGTCACTAACCCGTGTGCGATGTCATCAGTTTCATACGGAAAAGTTAGTTAGATGTATATCACAAATGTAAACTAAATATTTGAACGACTCGTTGATTTATCCTTCTAATGTTATAAATGTGAAAGTTTGTGAGGATGGATGGGTGTTTGTTATCCTTTCACACAAAAACTACTGAACCGATTGCGATGGAACTTGGTATGTAGAAAGCTGGAGATCTGGATTAACAACATAGGCTACTTTTATCCCGATATTCGCAGCATCGGGACTTTCGCGGGTGAAACCGCGAAGCGCAGCTAGTATTCTATAAGATAATGTTTACATGAAATCGCGAAAAAAAAATCAGCTGTTCCATACATTTTGCCGAGCTCAAAGTCCAATTTTGTATGGAAAAGCAGGTTTTTTCGCGATTTCGCTAATGTCCCAGAACAAAAGTTGTTTATAATAACAAGTACAATCACTCACTGAGAGGTTTTCACTTTACTAAGAATAACCTTGTATATACACGCTATGTACAGTTCAAATACAAGACACTGACACACAACACATCTCGTGAGAACAAGCCGAGTGTTGGCAATAATAGGTATTGTTGTATTCATTCTTTTATCACCTAAAGGCGGGACGGATCGCCATAAAGGATCAGTGACAAACATTGTGAAAGTACCGTTGTGTTATATAGTTTTATTGTAGATATGTCCGCGATTTCATCTGTAAACATGTAGTAATTATTTACGCATCCTAAAATGGACGTATAATATTTTTTTATTGAATTTGTTTTATATGTAACTAGCTTTTGTCCGCAGCTTCGCTTGCGTAAAGTTATGTTAATTACATTTTTAAAAATAATATAAAGCCTATGTTACTCAGTGATAATACAGCTTTCTAATCGTGAAAGATTTTTTTAAATCGGTTGTGTAGTTTTTGAGTTAAATCCTTACAAACAAACACGAACGAACATCAAAAATTCTTCTTTATAATATTAGTATAGATATGTAATATAATAGATAACACCAACATTAGGTATAATATCTGTATCATAGTGTATAAGTAAGTACCCACACTTGTAACGACCATAATTGGACGTACTTACTGAAAAACGTTCGAACCCACAAAGTTAACATTTGGAGATAATCGTGATTGAAGTTCATTCCCGTATTGCTTCTTCATACATGTGGGTTGGGCTACTAACACCCATATTCTAAGAAGTAACCTCAAATCTTCCTCAACCTCGACTCAACCGAGGATACCTTAAGGATCACCTCAAGGAATCCTCAAAATCGGTATTCTTAGTCATGTCTTTCTCTTGACTTGAGGTAATCTTGAGGATCCTCCAATGAGGTTGAGTCGAGGTAAAACGTCATTACATACGTCACAAAATCATAGATTTAACATACTTTTTAATATTTTTGTCTATGATCATCTCAAAATTGACAGATTTTTGTTTTTTAACCTTATCTATGTCGCATCGCGTCATTCCGAGTTGTTTATGTTTGATTTGTTTGTTGTGTTGTGAATGTTGTAATCCAAAGTTTTATCCTTTAGCTTTATTTATTCCACACATATATGTCTGGAAGACAAATATTCAGTGAGGCGGAGAAATTGCGTCTCGCAAATAATGCCTTTCAGGATAATCGTACGGATTATCATATAAATAATTCAAAAATCGTTTAAAATCCATTACAAAACACTTTAAAAATCATCAAATAAAATTATCAGTCGTATTTAAAAGTTTAGGTGAATAGGTAACGATGGCGTAGATCTTCGTCGAGTATTCCTTAAGGTTGGTCGCGACGTACCTTGAGTTTGACAGTTGTTTCCTCACCTCGAGTGAGGAAAGATGTCGAGGGACGCCGAGTGGAGGAGATTTTTTGCAACTGTGAATACTGATTTCCTCGAGTGAGGTTGAGTGGAGTCGAGGAACGTTTGAGGAAACTTCTTAGAATATGGGTGTTAGTCATGATATCATATTTAGAGTGATAGTAGAGCTACCACATTGTTCCAGCTAGTAAATAGTAACCCCGTGACTAATTTGCTAATATTAACTCGATTTTGGCCTGAGTGTGGGTTGGAACGTTTTTCAGGAAGTACGTCCAATTTGGGTGTCATACTTGTTCCATGTATGGTTCGAAACCAGAACCATACTTTAGTGTGTACTTTAGTATGGTTCTGGCAAAAATAGTAGCAAAGCCCAGAACGCAGTGGTGAGCCGACAACTAAAATTTTTGCGCTATTCGTGGAGAGCATTTTACCTATTAAGGTTTCTTGCATTTAAAATTTTTAAATGTGTATAGTTATTGGAATTTGGAGCTTTAAAACGAGCGAGCGAGTCTTTATCATACCGATATTTTGCTATAGCTTACTCCCTAATACAAGCATTCTAGCTTGGCTGTAGGGCTTTACACGAATAAAAGTAATTGAAAAGAATCACTACATATTATAAAACAAAGTCCCCCGCCGCGTCTGTCTGTTCGCGATAAACTTAAAACCTATTGAACGGATTTTCATGCAGTTTTCACTAATAATGTTCCTGTCGAACACATTACAGGACATTAATTTGGAAGGGTTTGGTGTATAATTTGTTAAGGTTGTACTATCCGTGCGAAGCCAGGGCGCCTCGCTAGTCTTTAATAAAAATACAGTCTGATGGTTATTGCTTCTGAATCATTACTTATTCTATTTTTCCTTCTCAGGTAGCAGCAATGGCGCCCAGAGGCATTCTTCGAACTCCTCAAACCATCCAGCGTTTCCAGCAGGTGCCCACACAGCCAGGCCAGACTTCCCCCTTGTTGCAGTACTTCGGTATACTGCTGGATCAGGCGCAGCTTAACAAGTTCGAGTCCCTGGAGTTATGCCGTCCTGTGTTATTGCAAGGTCTGTACCATGAACAGTAGGTTACAGTAGACACAACCCATTACATTGAATTAGTGTGTTAAGATTTTGGACTGCCTCGGAGGAGCTGCTAAATGTCGTAGAGGTTCAAATCCTTGGTCAAGCAACAACAAATTACAGGATTTTTCTACCAAAAAATTCAAATGTCAGGACAACAAAGTTATTAAGTTTTCTACCAGGAAAGTAGAAAGGAGTTAAGAAGTTGGCTGTGTCTCGGAAATCACATATAGCAGTTGAACCTGCGCCTGATCCCTCTCCGGTCGTGTCGGCCCTTCGGACTATGAGAGTTAGGGAACAGAAAGTGCTCTTATGTTTGCGAATTTCTGGACACACTTGTGCACTATAATATCTTCTGCACAGATGGCCAGTCTACGTTAAGATTGGCTATTATGCTAAGATTATACAATTGTTTAAAAGTATTGCCTCGTCAGTTACGTGCCATAAAATTGCGAGAGAATGAGAAATTTAAATAACGTCATATATTCTACAGGTCGCAAACAACTTCTAGAAAAATGGCTAAAAGAAGAGAAACTAGAATGTTCTGAAGAGCTGGGCGACCTTGTCAAGCAGGTGGACCCCACGCTGGCTCTGTCCGTCTACTTGCGAGCGAATGTCGCCAGCAAGGTCATACAGTGCTTTGCCGAGACAGGACAGTTCCAGAAGATTGTTCTTTATGCGAAGAAGGTATGTTGATCTTTAAGGTCTTTACAGTTGATTTAGCTTAAACATTGCTGTCGGATGAGTTTCACGGATGCCGAAGTTTATTTCCTTAAGGGAGCTAATGGTGCTGTAGAATGAGAGAAGTAAAACGAAGGGATAATGGATGTTGAGAGTAAATTGAGTGTCTTTTAACTGACTGAATTTATTAAAGAATATATAAATGAAGAGTACATAACATAGCGTAGATATACATGTAGAAGGTACAATACACTGCGTTTGACCTCAAACTCCACCTCCTATATTTATAAAAACATCGGCTATTTCAGAATGATGTATGCGAATTGTAGCATTGAATATTTTTAATGGAGATTTTTGGCGATTATGCAGACTCCATTAGATAGACTGACCACCTAATTAAATTGTCACCGATCAACCAGCAATTATAGAAATCATTATTAATAATAATATGCTTAAAATGATTATATGTATTTCATCATCATCATAGTAATAGATTACGATTTACTTCTTGCTGTTAATCAGTTGCCCATTGCTCAACTCCTGTTTTTGTATTCCGGCCATTGAAGTATTAAACACTACCAATATGTATGTGTTGACAGGTTGGCTATACACCCGACTACATCTACCTCCTACGTTCAGTAATGCGAACAAACCCAGAACAAGGCGCCGGTTTCGCGGGCATGTTGGTCGCTGAGGAGCCTCCTCTAGCCGACATCAACCAGATCGTCGATGTGTTCATGGAACAGAACATGGTGCAGCAGTGCACTGCTTTCTTGTTAGACGCGCTTAAGAACAACAGGCCTGAGGAAGGGCCATTGCAGACCAGGTACTGTACTATTGTTGTGTGTTAAGTTATATGCATCTCATACTGGTGGGTGCCTAGTGCGAGTTGTCTTTGTGTTAATGTGACTGAAACGTTTACCGCGTTCGGCTCTCTGATTGGTTAAGAGCTTGGAGCGGACCAATCGGAACGCCGAACGTCATAAACGTGTCGATCGCGTTAACTTAATACAAACTCACACTAGGTAATCTGGACGAAAGCATTTTTTTTACATAGGTCCATGATTTCACGCTACCCTCTCTGCGGAAAAAGGGAAGCGTAGAGGGTAAAGATGGCAAGTCTCTTACCGATTATAATACCATGGTGTGCCTACTTTTGAAAGAAAGAAAGAAAACATACTTTATTTCTAAAATCACGAAATCTTTCACAATATCATGTAAATAATTGTAATAGAACACACATATACACAATAATACATAATTTATAAACATAAATTAAAGTAACAGCCGTGCGCCACAAATGCCACGTTTCAAATGTGCCAGCAGTACATACATAAACTTTGGTCACCCGCTTACGCTACGAGACCTCCATGGAGGTATAGATAAACATTGTTTCTCTATAACTCCATGGAGAATGCACGTCACGCGCGATCGACTTTTAAGTTTTTAATCTGTGCCTCGAACGTGGCTGGCAATTTGTACATAGCTACGTGGCGTTCACCACGTGTCAACTGTCAAATGCATGGCTTGGCAGCAGGTTATGTTCAAGACTTATTTATCCCAATATTATAAGAATAGAATAGAATACTTATACTTTGAATGGTGGGTGGGTCGGTAAAATTTAAACTATTTCAGCGACATGCTCAGCAGTGCTAAGTATTAACTGCCCGCGGGTGACGACTTTTGGACATAAGCCTTCCCCGGTCCAATCCAACCGCTACCCATGACTATTACCAGGTCGTCGGTCTTTCTTGGAGGACCTACTCCTGTTACGTCTGCCGGTTATATCTTTTATTTAAATAATATTGAGATCAGCTCTGTATAAACTATTCTACTGCAGGGCACGTAGATTGTTCGCTCATAGACTGTCTGAAAGTGGTGCTATAGTGGTACTGATGGTTGTTGCAGGTTGCTGGAGATGAATCTGATGTCGGCGCCGCAGGTGGCGGACGCGATCCTGGGCAACGCGATGTTCACGCACTACGACCGCGCGCACGTCGCGCAACTGTGCGAGAAGGCCGGCCTGCTGCAGCGCGCCCTCGAGCACTACACTGACCTCTACGACATTAAGCGCGCTGTTGTACGTACTACATTGCCTAGAACCCCTCTTATCCTTAGAACCCTTCGTACCCTTAGAACCCTTCGTACCTCTAGAAGCCCTTATACCCTTAGAACCACTAGAACTTAGAACCTCTCGTACCCTTAGAACCCCTAGAACACATAGAACCCTCCATACCCTTAAAACCTCTAGAACCATTCATACCCTTAGAACCCCTCGCACCCTTAGAACCCCTCGTATCCTAAGTACCCCTCAACACAGACATTAAATTATTCCTAGTGCGGAAGCTGTCTTTTACAAAGAGAAAGAGAAATTGGAATCCCTAAATAACCTAAAACCATTTATTCAACAGGTGCACACCCATCTACTCCCTGCCGACTGGCTGGTGACGTACTTCGGCAGCCTTTCCGTAGAAGACTCGCTAGAATGTCTGAAGGCGATGTTGCAGGCCAACATCCGTCAGAACTTGCAGATCTGTGTACAAATCGCGACCAAGTACCACGAACAACTGACCACCAAGTCTTTGATAGAATTGTTCGAGAGCTTCAAGACTTACGAAGGACTGTTCTACTTCTTGGGATCTATCGTGAACTTCAGCCAGGATCCAGAAGTGCATTTCAAGTATATTCAGGTTTGTAAAGTTTTTACGTCTCAGAAGAAATAAGTTATTGAAACTATCTATCAAAATGTTGTACGATAAAACTGATCAAAACGTGTTACCATAGCATACCATTGCGATTGCAATGAGGCCTGGGGTACAATTTCCACACAGATACAAAAATTGCGTGATCCACAAATAGCTGTACCAAGCCTACAACCAAGTTACTTGTGTCCATTGCTTAAATTATTGTAAAGTCCACCGCGATACAGACATCAGGACTACTGCTTGAACTGTTATTTATAACGAAAAGGAAATCTTGTGTCGCTGGTTGTACCACTCTTGTATAATACATAAAAGTTATTACATGCATGATACATAAGTAGATTTCTGTGAGAAAATATACACCGTGAATTTGTAGTCGTTTTGGAACCGAAACGTGGTAACTTAGGATAATTAGTAGTATCAATAAAAAATAGTAAAATAATTGTACTGCGTATAATAAAAAAGTTGGAATATAAATAATATTTTTCACTTATTCGAGTTTGATCGTAGTAACGCACGGACAATTCATTCACAAACGCATGCATACGTCATCGGCGCGGCGTCCGCGTTGCCGCGCCGCGCCGCCGCGCACAGTCGAAGTTATGAACGACGCACGATAGGTAACTACGTATATCAGCTGATACCTATCCAGAACACCGTGTACCACGACCGAGCCCTATGCGTCATTTAAAAACTAGTGGAGCTACACAAGTATTATAAAATTAGGTAAATGCAATAGCGACGAAATTGATAATAGGCTTAGCACAGTTCAGAATCAGCTGATACGA
Source organism: Catocala sponsa (assembly GCA_963564715.1). Taxonomy (NCBI): domain Eukaryota; kingdom Metazoa; phylum Arthropoda; class Insecta; order Lepidoptera; family Erebidae; genus Catocala; species Catocala sponsa. The sequence continues at coordinate 22,598,298 of OY751343.1, read as the reverse complement.
GGCAATACGTTTTCTCTTTTTACTATGTAATTTCTGCATTGTGAAACATCACAATTAATACGTAAATGGATACTCCAATTTCTCCTTCATACTTTACACGGGCTTAGGACCGTCGGAAATACTTTATCTGAACATTACTTTTCGATAAATAGCTAACTTTATTTATTATGTAATAAAATAAACACAGGGGAATGAACTGTGAGTATTTCGGGCGTATTTCAAAAATTGGAGCTATTTACAAAATAATTAACTTACATACCTATGGACAGTTTATTAAAGGCCTCCACTATTGCACTACGTAGCTCCTCACGACTTTCACGTTCACGAAAATACACAAGTCTTTTTATTTCCGACATTGAGGCTTGTCTGGGCTTCTCGGTGGCCAAGCCACGGGACCGCCGCGGCCTATCGTGTACCTATGTGATAGGTATCACGTATCACCAAACTGATTGTTGAGATAGGCACGTACTGCACTTGCATAATGAGTGGGACAGCCGTTGTGCTAGTAATACATATCGTGTATTGATAATGGCACTTCCTCCAATAGCTCGGATATTAGTTTGTAACATTTCTAAATACGAGCTGCCCGTTAGATGAACTTCAATAAAAACAGGCTCTATTAAATGGTCGTTTATAATATCGGCCTAAACATTCACACTGAACCTCACTTGGAGGTGGTCTTCCTGTATTAAGTGAGGGTTTACAGCGTTGCGATTATAGCGTTTTACAGTCCCACTCGAGTAAACAATGACTCATCTGTCCACAGTATGTTCGCATTCGTATTATTTAACAACCACTGCACTGACATGGCGATCCTTGCTGGTGCATCGTTGTTGTTAATTACGTGAGCCCGACAAAAATGATAAGGGTGTTATCTATTAGTATTTAATGTTTTCCATACAAAGTATTGGCTAATATTAAATTCTCGAGCCGCCATTCTCGTGCTTCGCCGCGGATCCCGCTCTAATATCCTCTTCGATCTCCGGGGGTCATTCAGGAGTCCTCGGCCTTGCGCATGAGTCGGCGTACGGAATTGTCCATGGTCGAGAACGCGCTGAGTTGCAGCTAAGATGGTGGGAGTGGTCGGAACTTGAGGAGTTTCAATCCCTCGTAGCCGCAGCACATTCAAATGCTTCAGCTGGGAGTACAACCGTCTGGCCTCTTCCAAATTGTAATTGGCAACAGCATACAGCTGAACCAAGTAGTCAAAGAGTTTTCGTACTGACGACTATGTAATTTTCGCGTGATAATAAACAATGCATTATGCAACCATTTCGCGCGTCGGTTGCCGCGGTACTGAAGGGCGGGCGGGGGTTTGCGGGGTCGGGAGCGCTCGGCGCCGTGCCTAGGCGCCTCGCCTCTGGGGTACATTAGGGTAGTTAGTGAACGCGGATTGGCGGGCGGCGCGGGCGCGGCGGTTTCTGTGTTGTTATTGGCAAATGTTTTACCGCTTAGTTAAACATGAATGATATCGATCGTAGTGACACGCGTAATCGTAGTACGTGAAATTGAATGGCGTTACCACGAGTTCTCATTTATTTTTCGTAAACGACATTAAATTTAATGTTTATAAATAAATATATTTTTATTTTATTAAAATAATCACTTTTATCGATTCTATGATTGATATAGAGTATAGGATTTTCGGTTCCAAAACGACTACAAATTCACGGTGTATAAATCAATGAATACAACATTTTAACGTAACAATCTTGCTCGTTTTAGGCCGCCTGCAAGACGGGTCAAATCAAGGAGGTGGAGCGCATCTGTCGGGAATCGAATTGCTACAACGCGGAGCGAGTGAAGAACTTCCTGAAGGAAGCCAAGTTGCCCGACCAGCTGCCTCTGATCATCGTGTGTGATCGGTTCGACTTCGTGCACGACTTAGTGCTGTACCTCTATAGAAACAGCTTGCAGAAGTATATCGAGATCTATGTACAGAAAGTAAGTATTATAAATCTATACTAATATTATAAAGCTGAAGAGTTTGTTTGATTGAACGCGCTAATCTCAGGAACTTCTGGTTCGATTTGAAAAATTATTTTTGTGTTGGTTAGCCTATTTACCGAGGAAGGTTATAGGCTACATAACATCACGCTACGACCCGCGGGGGCGGCGCAGTAATCATAAATGCGGGTGAAACCGCGGACACATCTAGTTGTTTATATTAACCTTTCAAGCAACGCTAGGACGATGGCATCCGAGCTTAACAAGACTATTTAAAACGTAAATTTTGTTATGATAGTCTTCTTCTGTTTGAATAACCTTTTTGTATTTTCGTATTTTTGATAACTGGATTGGTTGAGAGGTTAATAGAAACTATGATTGTATTATTTTTATATGCAATTACGTTCTATTACTCGTGAATAGTATTGTTTTTAGGATAAGGAAAGGTACTTGTTGTACAGGTTTTCAGTACCCTGGACAACGTGTATGCGCAATTACATGATTATCGGTCGAGAAGTTAAAGCGTATTTTGTTATTTCTTATGTAATGTGCTAAGGTTAATATAATGAAATTATGACATACGTAAAAGTATTTATGTTTTTTGATGTGAAACATCTATAGCCGCATGTAAACCGATTGCTGGCGTGGCGACGCGTCGCCGCGCTATATGATAGTATATATATATACATATATATATGCGGCATGAAAGTGGATATAGTTACAAGAATAGAAAAGGGTATGTTAAGCTGGTTTGGACATGTAGAAAGAATGGACGAGGAACGACTGACTAAGAAAGTTTATAAGGCTAGTGTGAATGGAACAGTCGCAAGAGGAAAACCTAGGCGAACGTTTCTCGACCAGATCGGAGGCGTCCTGGACAAAGGCCAGGTTAAGAGCTTCTTGAACCGACGGGCGTGTATGAGGAATGTGATGAAAGTGAATGAAGCCAGAGAAGTGTGTCAGGATCGTAACAAATGGAAATCCGTAGTCTCTGCCTACCCCTCTGGGAAACAGGCGTGAATCTATGTATGTATGTATGTACACAGTCTATATGTAGTAGTGTGTGTTTTGTATTTAATGAAAATAAAAGTTTATTAAATAAACAATCATAATTTTTACATTATGCCATATTAGTTCCTGTCGTAATCTGTTCTTTTATGCATATTACTTGTACCAAATAATTTCGATGTTTCACATCTGCCAGGCGTCCCTTGATGCCTCATTTTTTTATTGTATCTATTACAGTTCCTTATTGACATTTTTAATACAAAAAATAATTATAGCTGCGTACGAAACACTACTATAATTTATGCGTAATAATTTATTTAGAGATATTATTACATTCCAATCCCATTTTTTAACCCACAATTTATTTATGTGATGGTATATCATACAAAAATTTCACACCATCCAAAAATCTCACACAACATTGCAGTTTGATTTTAAACCTCTCTTGCCTACTCTAGTTAGGATTGGTAGAAGTTAATTTGTTAGTTTAAGTACATTAGAGTTGTTCCAGAAGTTCAACTAAAACTATATACTTTTCCAGGTAAACCCCTCACGTTTACCGGTGGTAGTGGGAGGTCTACTAGACGTAGATTGCGCGGAAGACATCATCAAGAACCTGATACTGGTGGTGCGAGGACAATTTTCCACTGATGAACTGGTAGCTGAAGTCGAAAAGAGAAACAGGTGAGTTAATGTAGTAAGAAAACCAACTTTATATCTTAGACGTAAGGTTCAAAATCATATTCATATTGTCATTGACATCTGGTGGCTAGGAGGCTAATTAACAACGACTGTGACTTAACTACTTTTTGTGTTGATCTGGCTTTCAGAAATCAGGATTTAGTCGAAGTACATTTCTCAAAAATATTATACTTTAGTTTACTCATTACTGTCTACAATAATTGGTAATTTATTAACCTACCTATTTTAATATATGCTTTCTATTTCGACAATTTAATTTTCTATACTGTAGAAAACCGCAATATTAATATTTTAATCTACTGTTTTATTACGTAACTCGTAAATTTTCTTATAGGAACATGATCAAATATCGATTTTAAGGCAATTTAATTAACTAAAAATTAATGAACTTCCATCTTAATAAATTAAGGTACGGATTCAAATGCCATCTAAATATTTTTATCTTAAATACAAACCTCTTGTTCCGTTGCAGGCTGAAACTTTTGCTGCCGTGGCTGGAGACGCGTGTGCACGAGGGCAGCAACGAGCCCGCCACGCACAACGCGCTCGCCAAAATATACATCGACTCCAACAACAACCCCGAGCGCTTCCTCAAGGAGAACCAATGGTTCGTCACATTCATTCATTGCTGATACTCGTATTGTAATACTTCAGTCAACATGTTCAACATACAACTGTTTATTAAAAAAAAAAAACATGAGAGGTTACAAATTATAAGCTTATTTATGTAGATTTATAAAATCTACTGAATGCACGTATGTCGTAGTGGTTTAAATGGTCGCCTCGTCTCTGCAATGTGTTGTGGGTTCTCTCCGCACACGAGTGATATATTCGTATTTGTGTTTGGATTTTCATTGTATCCATTGTCTGAATGTTTCTGAAGTTCTGTGACACTGAAATTATTTCTAATGTCGAAATATTTAAAAAATAAAGAAAACTCGACCTTGCTAATATAGATTAACAAATGGATTTTTATTAAGTTTTATATGAATTCAATTCGTTTAATCTATTATATATTTACCTATTAGAAACAGTTACGTAATACAACTAAGCAGGCTGAGGTCGCAGGTACAAGACTCACAAAATACTATTAACACTAAACAAATATAAAACACTGCCACGCCATTTTAGTAATCTTCAAATGGATGACTAGGACAGCTTGATGTTTTAAATACGTTTAGCGCTAAATGTCCTTAGTAACTAGTCATGCAAGTGGCCGTAAATCGCTGTTCACAATAATTATAATGTATAATGCAGCGTGTATGCATCGTCCACCTTTGCTTTTAACATCGGGAAATGCTCCTTATATATACCCCCTCGCCACAAAAAGACGCGAGAGGGTTATGTCGGGCTCTCTCGAGACTTCGGGCCTACCGACTAAACCACGGCGAGCCAACTCGCTGCTTTGGTGGGTCCCTGGAACTGAAACAACATCAGCGACCCACCCAGCAGAGCCCAATGCACGACAGAGGGCGTCGCGGCGTCGCTGCGACTCGATGTGTGGCGAGCGGGAGATCCCCGTTCTTTCTTTGCGGGCTTTAATGCATCGCCCATCTGTAATGTCAGGACGTGGGTTGTCTATGTCAGGACGTGACTAACCTATAACGTGTGTTTCCTCGGCGCAGGTACGACTCCCGCGTGGTGGGCCGCTACTGTGAGAAGCGCGACCCGCACCTGGCGTGCGTGGCGTACGAGCGCGGGCAGTGTGACCGCGAGCTCATCGCCGTGTGCAACGACAACTCGCTGTTCAAGACGCAGGCACGCTACCTCGTGCGCCGCCGCGATGCAGACCTCTGGCTCGACGTGCTTGCCGAGTCCAACCCCTTCAAGAGGCAGCTCATCGACCAGGTAACCGACTTTTTCTTACCGTACTAAGCTCATCGACCAGGTAACAAACTCTTCCTTAGCCAACCCGGCCCCAAATGGCTAAGGTTAACTGTGCCAGTGACGACATCCTAAACGTATTACTGTCAATTGCTAATATGCCAAACAATTGAAAAACAAATGTGTCTGGCTGCTTCGTCGCCTATCTTGTGACACCCAATTGGTACGATTGGTGCCTACCTTTCTGAATGAATGCGGCAGTATTCGGCCCAGTACCACTTCAGCCTGGTGGATTAAACACTTACGTCAGTAGTTTTTTTAGAGCGCATAGTAGTGATTCGAGCGTGTCGCTTCCTTTCTACTCCGAGAATGCTACGCTGCATACCTTTGGTAGATTTTGAATTTGGGCAACTGATTCTTAATCATTATACACATCTCGACAAATTGCCGCTTTAGCGAGATTGAAAGGTTCTTTCATGGACCAGATACTCTTCCAGACATTTTTGGTTTATCTGTCAATATCTTTATCTTGTCTGCTACTAAAAAATACTATCTATCCCTAGTACCCAAGTATACATAATTATATACTCAGCGACTTATTATACAAAAAACAGCGAAGGCGGAAAGAAAAAGCGAAAGCGAAGGCGCTCATAGCCCGTTCCACTCACTGATCGGTAAACGATTAGCGAGGTTAAGCAACGTTGGGTGCGGTCAGTCTATAGATGGGTGACCGCTTAGTGGTATTTCATCTGAGCGTCTCCGTGCTTCGGAGAGCATGTAAAAAGTCGGTCCCGGTTGTTGTCAAATTGACAGCAGTCGCTAAGCCTTGTCATAGGCCTACGGGCGGCTTGAGCAACTCTTGAGAACAGGTTGGTCACTAACCATACGAAAAGAAAAAGAAAGATTATATAACGTACCCGTAGCGTGTACCATAACCTTACATTTCGTGCTGTTAGTCATCACCTGAGTTTTTGTTTGATTCGTTGAAGACCAACTTGAAGGCTTTCAGAGCTGATATCTTAAAGCATTAATTCGTGATCCGATGCTGAGGAGACAAGCAAGACAATTATTATATTACAAATATTATTATTAATATTGTCACTGTTAATCTAAGCCTTAAAATACCACTCCAATGTCAAAAAAGCGCCCATACTAAATACGAAATGTTATTAACATCTAGCCTAACTTTTTTTCCATATACTTACATTGAAATATAATGTTACAGGTTGTCCAAACAGCGTTGTCTGAGACCCAAGACCCAGAAGACATCTCAGTGACCGTCAAGGCATTCATGACGGCTGACCTGCCAAATGAACTCATCGAACTATTGGAGAAAATCGTGCTTGACAACTCTGTGTTCTCCGACCACAGGAATCTGCAGAATTTGCTTATCCTTACTGGTAAATACTCAATTTTGTTGCTAGTACTAAGTTTGTAGTATCGTAACCTTATAGTCACCAACATATTATCTTCTATATACCTATTATTTAACTGCCTCAATAAAAATAATTAAAATTTATTCCTGTTGTCCCCACTAATGGTTTCTCTATTAATGGGGACAGCGGAACTCAATAAAAATTAATTAAATTTTATTTCTGTTGTCCCCATTGACGGTGTCCACAGACCTGGGATAAGCTAAACTTAATAAAGTAATTAAAGTTTGTCGTGACGTTAAATGGAGTTTACATTGGTGTAATAATTATATACCCACCTGTTACTTTTGCTTAAAAAGGGGATTAAATATAATGATCATCAAAAATACTAATTGCACCGCAAAATATGCTTACTAAAATATATCACAACGAGCACCCCTATACGCCTCAAATCACTGCATTCCGTCTCGGAAGGGTTATGTTAGGTTCCTTCTTAAACCTACCCAAAAATTGGAGCCCCGCAAGGCGGGGCTTCGTCGGCTTAGTTTGATCTCTTTATATATATTTTGCTGTGCACTTATGCCTACGTCAATGGGGATAAAAGGAAGGAAATTTGATGACGTCCCGTTGTCCCCATAAGGGGAAAGCTCTAATGGGGACAACGGGAAAGAAATGTTATGTCTTCCCGCTGTCACCATAATGGAGACAACGGGAATAGACCAAAATTGATATATTATGAACTATACACTAACAAAGTAGATTAATGAGGTAAATAATAATTCGTCTACATCCTTGTACAGCAAATATTGTTTGTTCCTGGCGTTTAGCTGGTGCAGTAGTGTCACCTCGTGTTATAGATAATTTACAAATATTATAAATGGTGATTTATTATTTCAGCAATAAAGGCGGACCGCAGCCGCGTCATGGAGTACATCAACCGATTGGACAACTACGACGCGCCCGACATCGCCAACATCGCTATCAACAACGAACTGTATGAAGAGGCCTTCGCCATATTCAAGAAGTTCGATGTCAACACATCCGCTATTCAAGTATGTTTGGTGTTCACGTAATATGGTTTTGATACTGTGGGACTCACTCTTTGGTCGAGCGATTTAAGTGTTAACCCTTAGACATATGTTTAACGTGAGATGTCTGATTTGGTTCTCTAATCGGAGTGCGCTTTTTAACTTTCAAGACCATTCTATATTAATATTTGATAAGTTAGTAATAGTAGAAGGATTGGTTATAGTTTAGTATAGCAGCAAGCACCTAGAGTCTCTTGCTTACCATACAACCAACATTTTAAAATCAGTTCTCCTTATCAGACCTCTATAGGAGCTCAAACATAATTATAATTTCATCTCAATTGTCATTAGATTATTTATAAACTTGAATGACGCAAAGGAGAGCGAAAAACTGAATTCTTTGGCCACCCTTCGGGTAAACCAACATTTAACTTAACGTCTTTTATCAAGCAGAAGATAGCATAAAGATGTCACTATGCCTTCGAGTAAAGTACTCTTTATTCAAAAAAGAAAAATGAAATGCAGCAGCCTATGTCGTCTGCCTAAATGGTATACTATTTTATGTACAGGTGTTGATCGAACAAGTAAAAGACTTGGAACGTGCATACGAGTTCGCTGAACGTTGCAACGAGCCCGGCGTGTGGTCACAACTGGCCAAGGCGCAGTTACAACAGGGCTTGGTGAAGGAGGCCATCGACTCGTACATTAAGGCTGATGATCCTTCAGCGTACATGGATGTTGTGGACACGGCGACCAAGCAGCAGTCCTGGGAAGACCTCGTTAGATATTTACAGGTGGGTACTTTTAATTTCCTAATGCAGGCGCAAAGGTCAAAATGCCATTGTCAATGTACTGATTGTTTTAATCGTTATGGTACATAATCCGGTAACAGTAACTCTGAATCTGGTTGTCCCAGAGATTACTTAATCCATAGTATCTATTTTATCTCTTTCTCATGAGGTACCCTATGTATTTTTCTGTATCCCTGACAATTTGAATGTGAAATTTCATGATCATGGTCGAGTAGTTTAGATGTTTGTTTATTTGTTATTAAGACAAACTCACGTTCGTATTTATACAATTAGTTAGGATCAATTCTATTTATGATATAAATTGTCAATTTTAAATCATGAGAGAAAAATTTAAAATTATAAAATCATCATTAAATCAGTAGGCAAGATATTTTTCTCAAAAAAATTATCTTGGTAGATTTACTTGTCTTACTAAACAGTAGTGATATTGTAAGTATATAGAAATAACTTACAACGTATATACGTATCCGACATATCTCAAATATACCATTTAAATACTGAACTGTTTGCTACATATAACAATGTAATGTTGAACAGATGGCCCGCAAGAAAGCGCGCGAGTCGTACATCGAGTCGGAGCTGATCTACGCGTACGCGCGCACGGGGCGGCTGGCCGACCTGGAGGAGTTCATCTCGGGGCCCAACCACGCCGACATACAGAAGATCGGCGACCGCTGCTTCGACGACCACATGTACAACGCCGCCAAGCTGCTGTACAACAACGTCAGCAACTTCGCGCGCCTCGCCATCACGCTCGTGCATCTTAAGGAGTTCCAGGGTAAGACCTCCTCCCCTCCATCTGTTATTCAAATATTTAGATATTAGTTGCAGTTTAGCTGTGTTTTCTAATTTTCTTTGTGTTTTTAAGTAGATAAACTATCATATAATTAATAGTACATACTTATTAGACGGGACATAGTCACATCTGATAATTAAATACTTTAAAAAGCCTTTAGTTCTACTAAAGTTTGAAACAAAATATCTTCAAGTTATATATGGAAGCACTATGCAGTTTGCCATTGCGAGTTAAACGGACTCCGTACGGAGTCCGTTCCGCTCGCAGTGGAAAGCAAAAGCGTGAGCAACCAACAGACGAAACTTCTGAACAGTCCAGAGACGATACAGGAGGTGCTGCGCAACACCGGTCCCTTATTGCCTTTCTGGACGGAGCTGAGGTGGTATGAGTAACCGAACAAATTTTTGCGTCGGTTACTTACGCACAATGGCCTAATTGTGGGGTTAAGTGCGGATAACACATGTCCAACTAACTAACTAAGTATCAATAAAGTAAAGATACTATGTTAAAGACTACAAAAATTTATTTGTTATATACATTAAGTTTTGTTCTGTTTTTTATAGTTTTGACGTTCTACTTATTGACTTTTTAGTGCTTGATGCATTTCGACACGTTTAATGGTCGGTATGATATTTGATATATTTTCAAAAAACATCCCCAGCAAACAAATCGCTGACCTAATCAAAGTGTGTAGCAAGATATCCATCATCATCATACTTGTTTAGTCTCACAAGATATTTAAAAACATAGTAGGCACTCTGTTCGAAATGTAAAATGAAAGACGTTAGGAGTATTTCGTTTGATACTGTAAATAAATAAATTGTTTCAGCTTCATACAGTTTAATTTTGATATATTTTTCATAATAGAAAATGTGTCTTCCTCACACTGAGTTTTGGCGCATGCCCAGCAGTAGGACAGATGTGTCAAAAATTAATTGTCTGTAGTTAAAGCGACCCATTCCCTTGATAAAGAAATCGGGCCTTAATCGTCAAATGGATGAGTTGTGAGCTATAATAAGTAATCGTGTGTGTTGTGTGGCAGGCGCGGTGGACAGCGCGCGCAAGGCCAACTCGACGCGCACGTGGAAGGAGGTGTGCTTCGCGTGTGTGGACGCCGGCGAGTTCCGCCTCGCGCAGATGTGCGGCCTGCACATCGTCGTGCACGCCGACGAGCTCGAGGACCTCATCAACTACTACCAGGTACGCACACAATCGCTTAACTACCTTCTACGTACAGTCAGCCAAAAATATGGTCTACCACCCTACGGTTAAGGTTCATTTGAACGTCATGAAACAACAAGATCGATTCCCCCTTGCAATAACATTATGACAGTGACCATTGCTCTCTTTATCACTTACATCATGCCATGGACCGAGTTAGTAAATTCAACCTTAGCGATAATTAGATCTCACACAAACTTTTGTCAAAATTGGTTGACCTCTTTTTTGGTTGACTGTACACCCTTAACCTGAATTAACAAGTCAAAAGTAATTAAAACCGTTTAACCCCAAGTACAAACTGGCAAAAGCTCAAATTAGTTTATATAATTGAGAGTTTCACGTCATAATATTGCACCATTCGTGGAAGGTAAAGGCGATACCTTTACCTTCCACGAATGGTGCAATATTATGTATGGTAAACCATTGGCAGACCTAACAAAAGTAAATATTACACGGATGGCGTAGCGAGTAAGCGATTGCTTCGCTGATACTACCATGCCGAGATTTATAGGTCCGAATTCAATACACGCCAATTATAACGAGATGGGTGTAAAAACCCAGGATTCAACCTCTTCGTCTTAAATGTAAAAGTAATGAAAAGAAATGACCACTATATCTCGAGGGTTTTTTGACCCACAGTTTCCATATTTAAACTCGACCGAGGTATGACCCCAAAGTGTCTGCACACTAAGTTTCAAGTCAATTGGTCCAGTGGTTCCGGAGTTATGCCTGTCAATAATATCAATCTGTAACTAACAGACAGACTGTCACAAAGTATTTTCATTAACCTCTTCGAAGAAGACTCGGAGGTTAATAATTGTTCTGAATCTGGGTGTACTTTGCATTCCTTAAAATTGTATGTTTATAAAATCCTTATCAACACAAGAAGTGATTCTTAATACGTAACGTAGAATTTACCGTATCTACGTACTCTATATTTATTGTTTCTTCTCCTCACAAACACAGATATACCAGAAGCGGAATATATGTATATATAAACTCACTACTTACATTTATAACGTAGTTAAAACATTACATATTTTTGTTGCAACATAATTATCTAAAATGTTTACTTTCCAGGACCGCGGACACTTCGACGAGCTGATCAGTCTACTAGAAGCGGCACTCGGTTTGGAGAGAGCTCACATGGGCATGTTCACAGAGCTGGCCATCTTATACTCCAAGTACAAGCCCGCCAAGATGCGGGAACATCTCGAACTGTTCTGGTCTAGAGTTAATATTCCTAAGGTTAGTACACAATGACTCTCCACAAAATATATACTATATGTTTCTGTAAGTTAATAACCACCAGCATAAACTTCTGCTAATCACAATTTAGATTTAAATTCTTTTTAGTTGGCTAAATAAGGATATTGTTAGAAACAACATGAATATGTTACTTGGTAAACTATACGAAATCAGTTTATTAAATCAATCTAGAATAAGAATGATATAATTTTGCAGACAAAAATTCACAATAAATTTGGTTATCAGTCTCGACACTAAGTGTTTGTATACTCGTACTCTCGTTATGCTGCGGCCACACACTGAATTCAATTTTGCGTCCAAGCTTGGCTCTAATTTGGAATGGCCATTATGAATCAAACTACTGCACCACACATTGGCTTCAATACCAACTTAACGGAAATAGACAAACGCGGACCTTGTTGTTCAGTTGACGCAGAGCGGACTATGGACGATAACTTATTTGCACTAGCGGCTTACGCATATGGTTTAGGTACATATGCTTATTATTTGCATCGGTCAAGAAAATAACGAACGAAAAGGCGGTGGTGGATGATTAAAATGACCAATGTGAGGCGCGCGCGCGACATTCTGTCCAAGATGCCCGCGCGCACTCCCCTTCCATTACCCTTGCCTTTAAACTTGTTGAAAAAACCGACTCTTTGCGCGTCGGTGTTGGACACAGGATGGTGATTCGACGCAATGTTCACATCGTGTCAAAGACTGATCCACACATTGGAGTATGGGCCGCAATAAGCTACATTGGTGCAAATATAACCAATGTGTGGCCGCGGCATTAGAGGTATTGAAAGTTTGGCTTGCAGTTCAGTTGTAATGTGTGTGTATGTTTGTGCAGGTGCTCCGCGCGGCGGAACAAGCGCATCTGTGGTCGGAGCTGGTGTTCCTGTACGACAAGTACGAGGAGTACGACAACGCCGCACTCACCATGATGCAGCACCCCACCGAGGCCTGGCGCGAGGGACACTTCAAGGACATCATCACCAAGGTAACATATTACTACATTACATTACGTTACTTTCTAGCTGAGCGTGGGAAATGCTTATAAAATAAATCTTGTTATATTAGATACTAGGCAACATAATGCAGCTTTTATCATCATTTTATACTTGTTTTTTCTATTTCAATGATAAGATGATTGATGATATTAATAATATTTTATTATTATTTACTTTCTTTAAACCATTATTCGCTAGAAATTTTTCATTTTCAATATAAAGCAAAAATAATTTCAATATATAGAATAATTAGCGGATCTACCGGCTTTGGGTACAGGAATCGCTACCGGTAGTTAGAGCTCCAGAGACACGTGTAACATTTTAATTTCGAAAAATGCTTGAGCATTTGGAAGAACAAAAACATTTTGATTTTCAGATCATGTAACAAGAAACTTGGAGCTACAATTGACTTTTTTTTAAATTTGCTGTACAACCATTTATCTTCATGTTACCAGTTCCCAAAAATTAGTATATTTTCTTTTCTTCCTTAATTATTGTGGGTAGTGTAGAATGTGGTGAGTAATATAGGGTGTTCTGTTTGTTCGTTTGACAGGTGGCGAACATGGAGCTGTACTACAAGGCGATCCAGTTCTACCTGGACTACAAGCCGCTGCTGCTGAACGACCTGCTGCTGGTGCTGGCGCCGCGCATGGACCACACGCGCGCCGTCACGTTCTTCAGTCGCGCCGGACACCTGCAGCTCGTCAAGGCATACCTGCGCTCCGTGCAGAGCCTCAACAACAAGGCCGTCAACGAAGCCCTCAACTCGCTGCTCATCGACGAGGAGGACTACCAGGTACCTCTCCTGACTATATACCGTGCAGAGCCTGAACATTATCTTTTGCGAAGTTTACATCTAATTTATATCCATTACATACTGTATTTAAGATTAGCAGCGATAGCTCAGTGGGGAGACCAACAGACTGCAATGCAGAGTGTCTCGGGTTCGAACCCTCGTCGCGCAACTCTGACTTTCGGAAGTTATATGACTTTTCGAAATTATGTGCGTATTGATTGACAATTATCGCCTGCTCCGTGCCTCGGAGAGCACGTTAAGCCGTTGGTCCCGGCTGCTATGAACATCTATAGCAGTCGTTATTTGGAAGTCAGTGCCCTCTGATATCTTGACACTGGTTTAGCCTTAGGGTATCGTTAGCCTTCGGGTTGCGGAGGTCAGATGGCAGTCGCTCCGTGTAAAAACTGATATCCAGTCAAATCCGGTTAGAGTAGAAAGCCGACCCCAAGTTACTTGAGAATAATAAAGACTAGGGAGAAGGACATGTATTTAAGATTAAATTGTTATAAAAAGAGTATTAATATAGCTTCAATGTTTGGTTACAGGGTCTGAGAACATCGATAGACGCATTCGACAACTTTGACACGATCGCGCTTGCGCAACAGTTAGAAAAGCATGAACTCACCGAATTCAGAAGAATCGCCGCCTACCTCTACAAAGGTACATAATTTACAATAATTATATTCGAATGTACGGATAGCGCTGTGGTGTAAATAGTCGGCTCAATTAACCCGCTGAATGTTAGCAAAAAAAAAGTGAAAGGAACGTCCTTCGAGCACACACGGTGTTCATAAGACACGAGAGAAGTCGTTGTCTTTGAATTGACTTTACTTATTTTTCACAATGTTGCATTTTTATATAAGTCTGAAGTTTTAATGGGAACCGAAAATAGAATAATTTTATGTACATAACTAACTTGCTTCTCTTTATTTAGTTTTAAGACGCTATATATATAAATAGATTTTGGCCCCGGCTTCGCTCGCGAAAATGTAGGTTATGTAAATTTTTATCACAGGTACAGTATTTTTTCTGGATGAAAGGAAGGATATAATCGTAAGTCCTTTTCTGCATCCCTGACAACATGTATGTGAAATTTAATGATGATTAATCTAGAAGTTAAAGCGTAACAGCGTAACGAACAATCTCACACTCGCATTTATAAGGATGTGTCCAGATCTGACGAATGCGCCACGCATGCGTCGCTCACGACCCGCTCGCTCGCTGCGTGCGTGCGGCACACGTGCAGTTACTGCAACTGTTTGGTGCATCTCTCTGGCGACACTCACGCAAGGCTTGCACTGTGGGCTCGCGCACATGCAGTTCCGTCGCTTTCATACTGGCTATGTCAGCTGTTGCGGGAGGAAGTACGTTCAGCGCGCGGGGCGCAAATCGCGCCGCTCACGCACGGTGCGTAGCTGGCGCGCGGGCGGTGCATTCGTCAAATCTGGACACACCCTAATATTAGTTAGGATGCTATGGTGCTCTATGCTGGCTACTGAGAGATAATACAACTGTTCTGACCGTTAGCTTGTTTATATTATTTCTTTTTTTTTGTCAAATAAATTAATTTTCTTTCTTCTCTCTTTCATTTGTGTCTCAAACGGGGCTATGCTGAGTAGTAGGTAGTATATTGTTATTTTACCGTGACGTCGCTTGTGTCTATAGGCAACAACAGATGGAAGCAGTCGGTGGAGCTGTGCAAGAAAGACGCGCTGTACGCGGACGCCATGGAGTACGCGGCCGAGTCGCGCCAGCCCGACGTGGCCGAGGAGCTGCTCAACTGGTTCCTGGAGCGCGACAACTACGAATGCTTCTCCGCCTGCCTCTACCAGGTACCGCACCACACCAAACTCACTCATTCACTCACTCACTCTCATCACTCACGCCCTCTCTCACTCTCAAACACTCACTCTATCCCTCACTTACTCACACACTCACTCACTCACAATCAGTCACTCACTCTATCTATCACTCTAGCACTGACCACAAAAGGATTTGTACAGTTATGATTCCGTAAAGGTGTTTCTAAATGAAGTACCATACCATCTACCCACTCTGGCTCTCGCGACTTAAGGATTTCGACGGTTGTGTTCATGTCGATGTATCTGGCTGCATTAAGAGGCTTCTAAATGGACAATATTTATACAGCAATAAGAGATGCAATATTTTCAACTATACTCCATACATCTGAACGACATTTTAAGTATTGCTAAGGTATATGGCCAGGCCATACGCAATATTCTGCCTTCTATTGCGCTGTATATGGCTATATTGGAGCCACACATTGCCGAAAAATATTTATTTAACTATCTCATTGATCATTTGGCAACTCTTATGGTCAGTGGTCGATTGAGAGGGTCTGGATCTAATTTCTGAGCCGGATACAGTATTGCTGGATTACCTGTTCAGGAACTCAGTTGCAGGAGGGAGACTTATAATAACACCATAAATGACAATAGGCATAAAGGTCCTTAAAACTGACATACATACATAATATCATGCTTGTAAACCCGGGGTCATAAATGTTCGTGTGTAGCGCAGTGCCAATATTCGTGGTGCTATTAAGAATTTCTCAACGGTAAAACACCTTGCCCAAGCTGGTAATCAGACCCGTGCCCTCATCACACCTAGTTAGTCAGCCATTGAAAAGTTAACTGACCAAATATGCCTGTGATACTCCATAAAGTATATACAGAAGCAGTCTTTGAATGCAAGTAATATATATTAAACTAGCTGTCCCGACAGACGTTGTCCTGTACACAAGAAAAAAATAAAGAAAAAATATATATCTAAACCATTCTCGAATCCACTTGAACACACACAAAAACATTCATCAAAATCGGTCCAGCCGTTTAGGAGGAGTTTAATTACAAACACATGCACAGAAGATTTATATATATGTAAAGATAATAATAACAATAATCATTTATGCAACTTATATTGGTATAAAGGGATACAGAGCTTAGGTTACATTGTAAAGGTAATATATAAGGGTTTCCTGTACTAGGTAAACCTGTCTCACAGGCATTAAGTGCACAAACTGTATAATACATATCATATAGATTCTAAAACAATATAATATCAGCCCTGTATTAAATTGTCCCACTGTTGGGCACTGGCCTCTTCTCACTGTGAGAAGGGTTAGGCCATAGTCCACCACGCTGGCCCAGTGTGGGTTGGCAGACTTCACATATCTTCGAGAACATTAAGGAGTACTCTTAGACATGCAGGTTTCCTCTCGATGTTTTCCTTCACCGTTAAAGCAAGCGATAATTAACTATTGAATACGCATAATAATATAACTTCGAAAAGTTAGAAATGCGCGCCTTGGGTTCGAACTGGAGACCTCAGCAGGCAGTCCAACGGTTTCTCATTAGGCTATCACTGCTAATCTAAATCAATACCTAAACTAAAATATATCTAATATTAATTTGTGTTCCTTTCCTTTGTTCCACAGTGTTACGACTTATTGAAACCTGACGTAGTCATCGAGCTCGCGTGGAGACATAACATCATGGACTTCGCTATGCCTTTCCTTATCCAGGTAAATATATAAAGATGACTAGTAGAGCCTCGCTGATTTCAGCATGACTGGGCCGGCTCGACCGGTGAAGGACAACCCTCTCACAGAATATCGACGTGAAATACCAGTATTACTACTGTTGTGTTTCGTTCGGTGAGTGAGAGTGCCAGAGGCCCAATCACCCTCTTTCCCCCTTCTTCTCCTTCCCACTTCCTTTCCTAAAGGGTCGGCAATGTGCAAGTTGGTGGTCTGGTATTACAGGCGTCCATAAGCTACGGTGACCACTTACCATCAGCCGGGCCGTATGCCTGTTTGACACCTTTGTTGTATAAAAAAAAATATATATATAATAAAGCTATGTAGTATGTAGCGTTAGTGGTCGCCACTTCACTGCCATTCCTCCGAGGACAAACATTTACGTGATCTACAAATAAATTGTGCTGAGTCTAGTTTTTTTTTGTCCGGTATTTAAATGTTTGTAAAGTTCCTCACGACACAAGCATTATGCAAAATAAAGAAGTAGTAATTAAAAAAGAAGAAATAGCTTTATATTTAACTGGATAATAATGATAATAAAACTTTATTTCCAATTGCATAAATTACAAATTCATAGCAATATACATTATAACAAATAATCAAAATATAAATAAAATTGACATAGCAACAAAAAGCAATAATGAAATACAGTTTTCGTCTCCATGCTCCTTAAATCCAGGAGATTACAGAATGTACAAATGTTTTAATTAGCAACTAAAAACAATCGAAATTTTAATTACTTATTAACAATTTCTGATAAGATTAAAAGGTGTAATTACTTACGCAGACTGTTCGAGAGCTAACAACGAAGGTAGAAAAGCTTGAAGAAGCGGACGCCAAGCGCAGCACGGAGAGCGCAGAACACGAAGCCAAGCCTGCCATGATCATGGAGCCGCAACTCATGCTCACTGCCGGTCAGTACACGCATTGTATACACATACCGGTACCACCAAACTAGAGAACGTCTCCACTCAAGTCGGCCAACCAGCCGCCACTACGCGATAGGACGGGGACTTTTATACGTAGTATAGTCAGTCATTATAACATTACTGCAATGGTTTACGTATTGCCTTGTCATTGTCAGCGCGAGCGCTGTGTATTCTATTTTCAAACATGACTACAGAGCATATTTTCTTATTATTTTGCAGGTCCATCGATGCAGTACCCCGGAGTAGTCCCCGGTGTAGTCCCGGGCGTGGCGGCGCAGGCGTCCCCCTACGCGTACGCGGCGCAGGCGCCCTCACCCGCGCCCTACCACGGCTACGGCATGTAGGGGCTCCCGACCCGCGGGGACCCACACGCACGACCACGTCTTATGAACTAGCTTAAGTTGAACCACGGTTTATAAGGCGAGTACTCGCTGGACACAGTCAGCAGGCCGGACGGGAACGGCTCGTGGCTGGCTCCGAGTACGAGCTCACAGCCCGGTATCCACTAGGAAATATTAACGACAACGGTTGTCTCATCCCTACTTGTAGAAGATATAGTTTAGTTGGAGCGGACGAACGACATGATCAAATTAATTGTAGTTTTAAAATATAGATTTGTTCATGTTGAGCGTCGAACGACAACGACATCCGAGTGTCCGACCCGCGCCGTCGCCCAAGTGTTTCCTATTGAATACTCGGCTCCTCTCAATATTATACCGAGGCCTAACGATTCTGTTACACAAGTCCTTTGTAAAAAAATATATAAAAGTATTATCGCGGTCGGAGCGTTCATCGAGCTACTGGCGGGGCCCACACGTTACTGAACTAAAATATTGTTAGCCTGTACAAATTATATTAATATATTTGATTGCTAAGTAGCTCTCATTACTACAAAGTGCTTTATTTTTTAATCGTGTATGAGAGTTATATAGAAGTTATCGAAATTGTCGCTTGCGTCGGTAATATACATTATGCGTGTAGTCACACACATTGATATGTTAACGCGATTACTAATCGATTTAAATGTTCAGCAATCATGTACCTATATGTGGGATTGTAGCGATACAGTTAGTCGAGTTCTCGATACCCATGGCCGTTTATTTATTGTCATTATTTTGAACTTATTAAAATGTTATTTGTGTACTCGATATTATCGCGATCGTTACAGTCTCACACGTCTAAAGCGTTAGATAAATAAATGAATTGTAAAATACTTGGTGTATGTGTATTAGCAGAAGTCATATTAGAATGAATGATTGTGACCAAGAGAGTAGTGTTTATCGCCACTTTTCGCATATACATGTAATATACCTTTGTTTATGTATATAGTGGTTTCTCAACACGTCAGATTATTAAATTATAATATTGAAATTAATATTTGAAAAGATTACATTTGAAATTAGAAATTTAGAATATCTTTATTCTTATTATTTTTTAATTACATTGTCAATCAATGCTACTTTATAAAAGACTAGATTATAAATAAAATGTTTGAAATAGACTGAACCTGTTATATTTTGCCCAACCCAGTTGCCGTGCAATGATTCGGTTGAATTCTTCAAATAGCTATACAATATATTGTAACACCAATATATAAAAGATATTGTTATATGTATATAATGATTTTCACATTGATACGAGCCAGTTGAAATTTAAAATATATTGCGGAGTGCTGTTTCTACGGTATGAGTATCTAGATACGTTTAGGTTTAGTTAGGCGGAACTAGTTGTACGTTATTTTGTGTATGTGTGCGTGGGGCGTGCGAGCTACCGAGTGCTTTGTTTGGTTGTCATCTACACATTGATATGCCTTTACTAGTTAGTTAAGTGATGCGGTCGGCCGGCGCCGGACGTATTCTATCTTTTATTTGTAGAGAATATTTTTATTAACACATTGAACGGTGGACGGCGGACGGCGCTGATACGGTAGCAGTTATTGTTACATCATATACCACGGTTGCGAGTTGCAAAGTAATATAATCATTGATGTTAAAATGATTCATTCAAATCATTCCTATCATTAACTATGATCGATAATTAATACTAATCTATCGATTGTTATAATACGATTTATTTTTCTTTTTCGTAATTAAAAGAAATTATCAACTTAAAACAGAAAGAAAGTTAATTGTTTATTATTAGCATTGTATTTATTCATGTATGATACTGTTTCCCTGAATTTTATTATTGTAAGATTATATTATATGAATAAATGAAACTGAATTTGATTATTCTATTCCTAACATCCTGCTTCGTATGAAAAACGCCTCTGTGGCTCAGCGCAGGGTCTCAAGCCTGAGAAGGAAAGACCTTTTAAGGCTGACCCCACATTAGGTGTGCGCGTTCCTCGGGCGTGTGAGAAGCGCGGGCGCCGCGTGAGCGTCGCGTTTTGCTGTCCTGCGGCGTGTGTGGCGAGTGCACGCGGCACTCGCGTCGCGTTTTTACCCCTTCGCCCACTATCACCGTCGCCCGGTACTGTTTTGATTAGTCACAGTGTCAGTCACAGTTAAGGCGAGCGCCGCGTGCGCGTCGCGCGCTCGCTGCACACACGTCACACGGCGGCAACACGCAGCGCGCACGCGGCGCCCGCGTCGCTCACACGTCCGAGGAACGCGCACGCCTAATGTGGGGGACGCCTAATGGATTTTCATACATACCGTATAGAAATTATGCCATTCAAAAGCCGGGGCACGATTTCTGGCGCTTGATTTATGTAAAGTATCGCCTAAAACGCCGTCCTATTCTTACGACGCATATGTAGGGCCTGCGCCTGAGATGTTAAAGAGATAAAAAAGATAATTATGCTGCATTTAACATAAAACGCTATTATTGCTTTTTGAAATCCAAATAATAGGACAGTCGCATTAAAATAAACAAAATTTTAACAAAAAAGAAAACCGACTTCAATGAAGAATATTCTAAAACATGCAAATTGCACTAAAATGTTAATAAATAATTGCATATTCTTGTGAATAATTAAATTATTGTTATTAACCTTTTGAACGCCAGAATATAAACGCATTGCCGTACCCCCGACGCCAAGCCACTTTTTCTGTAAAATGACCTTCAGAAGTATAGGGATTCCAAAACTCTATCGAATATCAACTGTGTTTTTTATTTTTGTCTTAAATTTTCTAATTAACCCTACTCATGACACTGATATTTATTTAACCACAAAAGTAATGTTTTATTTAGTTTTATTGTTTATTTTTATGTTAAGGTGCGATGTATTTTTTGTCATACATATGTGACGTTGGCGTTGAGGGCAAGATTTCGTTTGTTACGTATATGTGACAATGGCGTCCAAAAGGTTAATGGAGTCGGTGTCAGCCAAGGGAGGTTTGTAACTAATTAAACATGAGATGTCTTACTATAAACATAACATAACATTGGCATGCACAATTACACACAGACGCAGCACGCGTCGCGGGCGGCTGACACCGACTCCAAAAATAACAATAATTTAATTATTCACAAGAATATGCAATTATTTATTAACCTATTAGTGCAATTTGCAAGTATTAGAATATTCTTCTTTGAAGACGGTTTACTTTTTTGTTAAAATTTTGTTTATTTCTCGGTTTTTAGTGAACCTTGCCAAAAACGAGAACATCATCAATGTAGCCAAATACACATGATTAAGGATAACTCGACAACGAATGGTCAAATCTTGATTAAAATGAAATGGGACCACACGGGAAGCACCAGCTTTCAAATAAAAAAGAATCATCAAAATCGGTTCACTCAGTCAAAGGTAAAAAAAAAAAAATACAGACGAATTGATAACCTCCTCCTTTTTTTGAAGTCGGTTAAAAATCGCAGCAATCGAGTTGACTTTCAGCACATCTTTAGGCCTTAGAATTTGATATCTCAAGGTCTCACCCAGCACCGGCCCGTTATTCACTTTTCAACTGTGTTGAATCATTGGATCGCCTCGCTTGCAACGAGCTCGAAGAGCGAGTGAGGCACTCGCATGCTGGGTATGGCTCATCTTGGCACAGCCATAATCGCAAACTGGAAATCTATTTACATAATGAACTAAACGAATTTGGTCGTAAAATAGCAGAATTGGTCGGTCCGCCGTTTAAAAGATATAAGGGCGCAGCCACCAATACCATATTGGTATTGGTGGCTGTGCCAAAGTCGGCGCTCATCTTGGCACAGACACCTTGTATTGCCAAACTACAGCACCGAACGAACTGTACCAATAACTAGTCGACATTGATCACAAAATATCAGCTTTCTACGAGCCCCCGTTTAAAAGATACAGGGGGTATTGGTGGCTGTGCCAAGATGAGCGCTCAGCTCCGCACAGCCACCTCAATACCTCGGGAACCACAATACTTAGCGAAAATCTGATTGCACCAATAATTAGTCGTCAATTAGTTGACATTAGTCACAAGCTGTCAAAATTAGTCTGTGCTTCTAAAAAGGGAAAATTATGCTTATTTTTTTCTACGAGACGTACAGCCGCGTACATATTGACTTATTGAAATAATGATTACATGAAGGTGATGAATGTGTTTATGTTGTAATGACAAGTGAGCGCTCATCTTGGCACAGAGCCAAGATGAGCGCTCACTTTGGCACAGCCACCAATACCCCCTTGTATCTTTTAAACGGCGGACCGACCAATTCTGCTATTTTACGACTAAATTCGACTAACTCACTACGTAAATAGATTTCCAGTTTGCGATGGTGGCTGTGCCAAGATGAGCCCTACGCATGCTGGCCTTGCGCTGATGACGGGCTGCCAGCGAGTGGTGCAAATTAGGGCGCTGCGACTGCCGCACACCGCTTCTCAAAGTTCTCAATGTCAATCGCTGACAGATCGTTCTTGTCGGTGGAGTATACGTCTTTTTCTCGATTTTCGGCCAATACCTTGACCCCCTTATGACATAACCTTCGCCTTTTCCTTCATTTGGTCAGTGGATGCCCATCTGGTTCTACCCCTTCCTTTCTTTTCTTCCACTTTTCCTTCTAGGATGTTTGTATGAAGTCATGTCTTATAAGGTGGCCGTTTGGCTCTTTACTCTTCTGTTATCAATTGTCCTCAAAATTATGCGTTCTTCTTGGACAAGGCTCAATATTTCCACGTTGCTTTCCTTTTCTGTTCAGCTGATTCTTTCCATGCGCCTCCAGCACCACATTTCGAATGCTTACAGTATTTCCCGGTCTTGTTAGGTCATTATCCATGTTTCGCTTCCGTATAGAGCAATGCTCCAGATGTAGGTATGTTTTTATAAGCGAACGCAGTCGTGAAAAATATAAATTATTAAACAATTTCAAATCTGATTGAACATAAAGTTAGGCCCTAATTATAGTTATGGTTACCTGATAATCGATCTGTGGGAATTACGCCGCCGCCTTTGCACCGGTATACCTCAATAATTTTGAAACCATGGATCGACTAATTCCCCTATTTTACAACTAATTCTAATGTTTTTAGTAGGTAATAACGATTACCTACTAAAAACATTAGATTAACTTATTATAAGCTTAAATAAAATTAGTTACAGATAAAATATGTATGTAGGTACCTAATACAAATCGGGTGTAACATTTTGTATCACGGCGCAATAAGCCTGTATAAAACTGGTTATAATCTGCATAGCTCTGCTCAATGCTATTGAATCATATTCAGCATCTATTTGCAAAAGTTTACAAGGTCATTCTATTTTTATTTTATAGGTACTCTGCAGCTGGCGAGTCTATGTTGTGCATTTATTTGCGAATGATTGTATTGTAATAACAAGATAATCAGCTATTCAAAGTTATATATATTTCAACTTAAGGTAAGAAAATTTAAATGCTATCCTTACATAAATAATATTATAAATTCGAAAGTAACTCTGTCTGTCTGTTACCTTTTCACGGCTAAACCACTCAACCAATTTAGATGAAATTTGGTACAGATATAGTCTAAAACCTGGGGAAGGACATAGGCTACTTTAATTGATGTATATACTACGCAGGCGGAGCCGCGCGCAAAAGCTAGTATTGTATAATTTTCGTATTTTCTTTTAATGTGAAATCTTATAGTTACCAAACGTTTTTATTTTTATTGAGAAAATAATTACGCGGTACGTACTCAGTATCTACTTGTAAATATTTTAGTACTAACGCTTTTTCTTTTTTTAGAAACATAACATAGATACCACAATTTATAGTTACTACTTGAGAGTTAACTTCTTGAGCATCGAGAGGACATACGAGAAACAAAAAAAAATATTGTGCAAACAATACACAAACGGATAAACGTATGTCCGCCCGACACTTGACTCGTTAACGAAGCAAAAGAAAGCCAGATGTCAGGTTCATAACAAGTAGAAATTGGTACTCTATATGGCCGTTCGTAACCCTGTTTTGTACCACGCATAGACTAGTATATATTATGTACCACTGCGGACAACAGCCATAAGTCTATACAATCATATTTAATTTTATACACGTTTATCGTTTACTTATTATTTATATGTTATTATCAACAGATGGCGCGGTTCTTGCCGATTTCATTGTCAGGAGACAATCTGGGACAACGACATCGATATTTCAATTCACAAGTGATCCAGGCTGCTACTGAATTAGTAACCTTTCAGGACATCGAAAATCTGCCCGAACAAGCGCCAATCGATCGTCTTTTCAAGATAGATCTCGCCAATAAACTTAAGAATGTTGAATACATCCTTAAAAATATTAAAAATGACGACATGTTGTATGTCAGTAGAGCGTTAAAGTGTAAATGGTTGTTGGAGCGTCGGGATATAATTAATCCCAAATATCTGGAAGACGTACTCTATCCAGAGATGGTGATACCAGCCATCAGCAAAATGAAACACTGGTTGTACATCAATTTGCGTAATCCTTTAATGTGTCAGGAGTTTTACAAGTATTACAAAGAAACAAAAATTAATTATGCTTTAAAATTTTTAAATGAATGTGGCGAAGAATTCTTATTGAACGAATTTCCGAAGATTTTGACGAAGATAACACCTCACTACCTAAAAGTATTTGGTGAGAAATGTCCTAAGCTCGTCAAAATATATTATGAATCTATGGCGACCGACAATGATTTAGTAAGACGATATCGGCAAGAGGAACAAGTTTTCTACAACAATATAAAATGCTTGTTGAAATTAGACACAGACATATTTTTAGATATAACCGAGAAATATCACTCTTTAACGGATTGGAATAGACTTAGTTCTACCGCCACCGAATACATTTTGCGTTTTCATAAAAGCCGATTTGTAGCTAAGCCGGAACTGTACGTTTTACATCTTCTCGACATGCCCACTGTGGCGCAATGCCTCAGTAGTGAGGAGTGCCAAGACTTGGTAATAAAACTGGCTCGTGCAGACTATTTACAGTGGTGGTTCTCGTATGCAAATGTTGAGCCTCTGGTGAAACGCGTTAGCAAGGATAAAATTGCAGCCTTTAAGAAACGAGTATTCGTCGAAAAGGCTATTGGAGGGCATGTGGCCGAGTGGCCATACACATTACCAGCCCACCCAGTCGCCCATGATATTAATTTTGAAAAACCTCATATCTTTGATGATCTCGAGTTTGAACCAATCACAATGCTGCCACGTGTAATGAAAAGATTGGTTAAGAAACGGAAAGGGGGGCGCTGTGATTACATGATTAAGGAAAGTGGTTGTCGCCCGGTAAAATCGGAACTACAAAAGCTATTTGATCAGTTCAGATTCGTGGGATTTGAAGGTACGCTTCACGAACTGAAGAGAAAAGTACGTACAATGAGTTCAGCTGATAGGCGTCGCGATATATTAATTGTGTTAGTGAGTAAGAGCGGAGGACGTGATGACGCTGTGCGAGTATTGCTGCAACTAGCTCTGACTCTCCGAAACGAGCCCGTCCATGTGCGCGCTGCCGTCATTCGAAGTCTCGTAAAGCGAGCGAGTGCTTGGCGCCTCCCACAGGACGTGTGGGATACAATGCTAGAATACGGGCGTGGTCTCGGCTTAGACGGCACTAAAGCTGAAGCTAAATGTCGTGAGGGCCTGCATGCTGTAGTGATGCGGCAGCTTATAGCTACAGGTGACTGTGAACCATCAGTGCGTGCTGCTTTTCTTGAGGAATTTTCGACATTTTCTGAATATAAGCTTGTGAAAAGCGAACGTGTACAAATCGGCGCTGGATTGCAGAAAATTTTAATTACAGCTGCAGCTGGTGCTGAGCCTACAGAGGCTGCTAATTATCTCGAAGAACTGCTTAATGTACTCAAAGAATTTCACATCCGTGTTGATTCATCACCAGTGTTGTCAGCTATTACAGCTCTGGCAGAGCGTGATTTGGAAGCAGCAATACCGCTTTTAGAACGACTATATAATGCACGAGTTGGTCGTCGCGAGCTACTTCGACAGAACCTTAAGTTCAGGCACGACGACACGGCGCTTTTAAATGCACTACGTCACGACCCAGGAGCGCTTGAATCCAAATGGCTCGTCGAATTACTATTCGACGGCGAAACGCGAGCTACTCAAACTCTATTAAAGCTGGCAGTGTACTTCTACGAAACGGGAGGTTGTGCAGAACAAATACGTCAAGAGCTATTAGAAAAGATCGCTGAGAATCCTGCTGAGAAGTTAGCACGACCACTAGCGATGCTTGCTGGCAGTGATATAAGCCTAATATGGCAGGAGCATGATGTGGAAGCTGGTGAACATCGCAAGTTGGCAGCAGCCCTACGGGCTAATATGCATCGTGCGCGACCAGCTCCTGATGCGTTGGCTCTTGGCTGGCGTAAAGCAGGTATGAAAGCAGTAGCTTGGCGAGCAAAGCGTTGCCGTCCAGTTCAAGTAAAGCAATTAGTACAATCATTGTTAGAACAACGTGAAAAGCGGACTGTGCGCTTAGCACTGGCACTAGCGCAACACACGGATTGTGCGGTAGATATATTCTCGACAGCCATAACAATTCGTCCGCTAGCGGCGTTGCGTGCAGCGCTGCTGAATTTTCAAAGTCTTGGTGACACAGCCAATCTGAAAATCTGGGATATTGTCAAATCATTCATCTTGACCGTAGACTTAGGTCCACGTGAAGGTCTTCGCTACATACTCAGAAAAGTTGAGGTTGTACCAAAATCTATTAAACCAGATTACTGTGCAATTTTGTCTCTTGCTCTTGACAAACTATCGGATAGAGCTGCGGACTATGTTCTCTCGGAGATAATGAAGTTACTACCTGAAGTTGATGACGATTTACTAGAGAACGTGTTGTTACGAGTTTTGGCGAATATGGACACTGAGAATCCTAAATCGTATCCTGCTATTGTTGTCAGATACTTACTGTTGAGTAAAGATGATGACATATTAAAAACACGATTTGATAAAATAGGAGAACCATTTTTCAATAAGCTTGATGCTTTCCGTGACGGTACAGTGACATTAAGACACCATTTCTTCCTAAATAACTTCCATCAGATTATTTCTTCTTTACAGTATAACACAGCATTCTTCGACATTAACTACGAATGTTGTTTAACCGTCATCGAGAGAGTTTTAACTTGGATGCAATCATTTATGCCCAAAGATATGTACTTTGATGACTACGTTAAAATACATGCAACTATGTTGTATTACAAGGCTGTTAGACAGAGTATTAAACATAAACCTGAAATATTCAATGATCCTGCAAAAAAAATGTGCGAGGGTGTAGAAGTCGTCGGAGTTACATTAGGCAAGTATATGGCGAAGGAAGTGTCTGAGCTAATATCCAATTACTTCGACTCAATCATTGAAATATATCGCAATACATTAGTAGATTACTTGAATAATTCCTTCATGCATGGTAGTTTGAGGGAAAAGTTCACTGTAGCAATAGTGAGAGGGATATTGTCAGAGAGTGTGGGTAAGGAGACACGACTGATAGTCCAAGTTTTGAAAACATGTCAGTACGACACAGAGGGCTCTGTTGCCGAAGAAATTAAAGAGCTTATCAAGAAAAGTGACGATAAGGAAACACAGTTCTTTTTACATGCTGAGATTATTGTCTAGATAAGACATACGAATTAAATAATTTAACATTTTGTCTTGACGCTAACGTTCGTACGCCGATGAATGCATTAACCAATTTAAGTAAATGCTTGTTTTAAAAGTAAATCATACTAACAAATGCTAATATTTTAATATTATATTTATATGTGAGTGATGAATTGATGATTGTTTATACTAGTACACACGGCTACACATCAAGTTAGACACCCTATATACGCATAACTACGCTACATACAAAATAGACAAATTGTTGGAAAGCGACGCTGCATAGTGTTGTCGATATAATGGTAAGGATAGAATGTTGCGTCCCGATCAGCGCAAGTGAGGCAAAATAAAAAAAATATAACGCACTCTCTCGCACGATTCGCAGCGTTCAACTTCTAATAGTTCAAAGTCCAAACAGTCTAGGTTGATGTGTAGCTGTGTGTACATATTTTTTTCAAAAATTGTTAACTAAAACTGCGGGTATGTCAAAGACGTTGATTTTTTTTTAAATATTATTTTTAACTAGATGTTCCCGCGGTTTCATCCGCGTTTATCGTTACTGCGCCACCCCCGTAGGTCGTAGCGTGATGTTATATAGCCTATAGCCTTCCTCGATAAATAGGCTATTCAATACTAAAATAATTTTTCAAATCGAACCAGTAGTTCCTGAGATTAGCGCGTTCAAACAAACAAACAAACTCTTCAGCTTTATAATATTAGTATAGATGATACCTCAAAACACAATATCTCTTTATGTGATTTGTAAATCTTTTGAGAAAAATAAATGTTTTAAATCTTAATATTTGACTTACGAATAAATAGCCCGGTTTTTTAAATAAAGCAGAAGGCTTTAAATATTACACATAACATTAAATTGCCTCAAAATCGTGTGTGATAATGATAATATTTTTTACTGAGTATAAAATATTTTTTTATTGCTAAAATGTTTTTAACTTTAAGAATGCTCATTGACTTTTTATATACTGTTTTAATTAGTAGTTTTAATTAGGTACATAATATCTATACTAATATTATAACGCTGAAGAGTTTGTTCGGTTTGTTGAACGCGCTAATCTCAGGAACTACTTACTGGTCCGAATTAAAAAATCTTTTAGGGTTGGATAGCTTATTTATCGAGGAAGGCTATAGGCTATATTATAACATCACGTTACGACCAATAGGAGCAAAGCCTCATTGAAACATGTTGTAAAAACGGGCAAATTTTCTTATTTCGTGGGTCACCTAGTTTATTATATACTGATGTTTGTTACCAAAGATATGCTCCGGGGTTTTAAACGTCCAATTTCTTATTATGTGACAAAATTAATTTTTAAATTTACGAGTGTACCTTTAAAAATAAAGTTATTTTTATTTTCTATATTGTTTTTTACGCCGAATACAAAATCATAAATCGTAATGTAATCGTATAATCAGAAGTCAACGAAATAAGTTGTTCAACATGAATAGCAGGTCACAGTTAGTTGGCAGTGATGTAACCGCCGGTGCCTGGAAAAGCACATAAAGCCGTTGATCTTGCACGTGAACTATCTCCAGTCGTGGCGAATTGCCAGATGCTCATTGGACTATAAATGTGAGGGATTAGGGAGTAAACTTGTGTTTGCGCACACACTTGTGTACTAAACAATCTCCTGCGCAGATGGTTCGTCCGATGGTTAGTAATATTGTCCGCTATCGCGGACACTCGGTTAATAGGAAGGTTCTCCTATATATATAGACTTACGCAAGTAGCCCTAAAGGGTTCGATAAATGTATGAACAGGCCCGGATTTAGCGGCCTTAGACTAGAGCCGCCTCAAAAAAAGGGTCACCACAGAGGATAAAATCAAGTCCTATGTAGCAATGATAATTATTCTAGTAAGGTAATACAAGTATGATTTAAGTATTTTAAAGTATCAAGGCATCTGACCCGAAATAAATTAATTTCGAACTTCACATAACTACGAAGATTTTGTTTATATATACCATTGCTACTAGGTACTCCTATTGCGGATTATTCCTAGCGAATTTTTAAGTCGAGATGTGTCAAGAGTAAGGCTCATGGTAGAACTCTTAATACATATTTGGTGAAAAAACACTCCATTAAAAAAAGAAAAAAAAAACTTACGTCCAATCCACACGTACAGTTAACAATTCCATGCATTTTTGTTATTTTGTTCTCAAAAGACCGAGATTAACAGAAATCAAAAATATTTATAATGTCACTGTGATAAAAATTTACAAATTGACTGTCATTAATGTCATTTTATCTAACACACACAGCGGAATTTGTTTCACACACAAGCACTGCGTGTTGATATTTTGCAAGTTTAGTCTTTACTCTTTATTATGACATACAAACGGAAAAAGTACCACCATGGTGACACCCATCTGAAAAAACGGTGGAGAGTGAGAAATAGGAAGAAGGATCTTGACCAAGTTGATGACGATCTTCAAGAAGGTATGTTTTGTTTCATAAATTTAGATAAGCACATGGCTAAACGAATTTGAGGTTATGTATAATTTGTGATTTTTATAGCTTTAGTTTCTGCCTACGAATCATGTCGTAGTAAACATACATAAACATGTTCTAGAGACATTTGCGTGCCAAATTTGGTACGTATATGTGTAATTTCATGCGCCAAGTGGTATAAATACAAATAGCTTTACAAATTTAATTATGTTTGTTATTTTCCAGGTAAATCCGAAAAGTTATTGAATCAAGACGTGGACTTAGATCTGCCTGGTGCAGCACAGCACTATTGCTTACACTGTGCTAGATATTTTATAGACGAGAAAGCACTTAGCGAACATTTCAAAACAAAGGTTCATAAACGAAGATTGAAGGCACTGGAATTAGAACCATACAGCATAGAAGAATCGGAACGCGCAGCAGGCTTTGGAAATTTCAAACAGCCTACTAAACGTAAAATAGTAACACAAAATACTGAGAAACCAATAGATGATGATGGTGATGCTGTTATAGACGAAGTTAGTCCAAGTAAAAAGAAAAAGTTTGAACAAAATGATACGTAAGAGTTTCACAGGTATTCTAAGTAAAGTGTGGGACAGTAAGATCACATCAGCTCGACATTCTGCCTTGTTTGTAAATGGTGCAAAAGCTACAGAACATTTTGTTTATCTTACTCCTCATATAGATTATCCTGAGAGAATACTACAAAGAGATTTGTTACAAAAAGAATTACTAAAAAGAAAAGCTGATATTGAATTGAAAAATGTTGAGAGCCTTTGGCAAGTGTATAAAGAACTTAACAATAAAAAAGCTGAGTACAACAAAAGAAAGGACGAAATTTCAAGAGAGTTGGGTAAGATGATCAAAAATGAACCTGATAGTGATGCCACAAAAAAGCTTAAAATTCAGAGTGATTTGATCAAAGATAACATAAAGAAATTAAAAATGCCTCTGTGGAGTGCGGAGGAGGCTGCTATGGTTGAAGTATTGAAACTGCCAAATATTTTACACACACTAACTCCAGATGGTGAAAACAAAATATTATACACACATCTAACCCAGCCTAACAATAGAAAAGACCATCTCAAAGTAGGTAAAGAATTAGACCTCATTAACTTTATAAAGAATGAAAATTACTATCTGAAAGGTGAAGCGGCTGTGTTTGAACTCAGTGCAAAATTTTATTTCAATAGAATACTGAGGCAGCATAAGTTTATTCAGTTTTCAAACCCTGATTTTGTTAAGAGTTTGATTGTAGAAGGCTGCGGTAAAGACCATATTAGCTCAGACTCCAGCTTTATTTTACACCATAACGAAGAAACTAAGGAGAATGTTGACAGCCGTTTGCATCTCACTGGTGGTGGATCCCTCTGTTCTTTCTTAGCGTATCATGCAAAGATTGTAGTGTATGCAAAAGTCTTGCCATTGAGATACTACACAATGGGAAGACAGTACATACCAGCACCATCAGAAGAAGATAGTCTATTCCACGTCAGTCAATCATCAGTCATAGAAATGTTTAGTGCTGTAAAAACTGCAAATGATATGGACCAAATGCTGGATCAATTGGTGGCATTGTTGAAAGAAGCATATGGACCGCTAGGCTATCATTACCGTTTGAGTTTAGTTTCCGCAGACAAATTGTACATGTGGGAATCATTAAGACTAATTGTCGAGATGTATTCAACATCTTTACAAGATTATGTTGAAGTCGCGAATGTTTCTCTTAGTGGAGACTTTATAAGCAAGAGACTTATGTTTACATATGTTGAAAATAAGGAAACCAGGTTTCCTTATTTAGTATCTGGTACGTTGTTGAATGTACCAAAGTTATTAGCTTGCATTTTAGAGCAGGATACTGATTTTTCTGTCCCCGAATTGTTTAAAGTCCAGAATTGGACCTTGTAAAGGTAAAATATTATATGCATTTTATGTTGATTGATGTGAAACCCACTTTAGATTATATTATATATCAGTTTTAAGTGAATAAAAGATAAAATTTGTTCCACAATCCTTATTTATTATTACATAATATTTTTACAATACTGCTATTTCTCTTAAACTATAATATGTTAAAGATGAATTCAGTTTGTTCCCATTTTGGATTTTCAGGATCAATCGGCATTTGTTGTGTAAACTCTGTTATGCTCAGGCGTCCCTTTTTAGTTAGAAGCACTAATGTGTGAGTCCTGAATAAAAAACGGGTCACATTAGAACATTGTTAAAACTAACAGAACATTATTTGGACCCAAGGGCCCACACACAATAGTTTTTTGATTGTGTAAGTGTATTACATATTAAAAGTTGTTTTGTAAGAAAGTTGGTCATGCGACCAGCAAGTTGTAACGTGATACATCTTTATCTTCATTTTTAAATATAAATAATTTAGTTTTTTTATTATAAATATTCATTAGCCACTAATCTTTTGCATTGGTATTGCCATATCTGCGGTTACTAGTATAGTATTATATTATCTGTGTAAGGTACAAAAACTGTGTCGTGATCATACCAACCTTGTCCCATATCTCAATTTTGGTCCATAAACGTAAATAGAACTTAATTCTTTATAAAAATTTGGCCGTCGCTTCTGCAGTTGTTCGTCTGGTAGATGCCTGCGATAAAACTCGCACATTTACTGATGTATACTTTCAAACAGTAAATACTTACATTATGTAGGAGCCGTATACGGTATAATCAATAATAATAATAATATTCTATTACATACACACAACACCATCTAGCCCAAACTAAGCAGAGGTACTAGACTATGGATAAACATACATATACACTATTTTTTTTGTAAATACGTACATATTATACGTAGAAACACCCAGACCAAGAAAAACATCCATGTTCATGCACACAAATGTTTGACTTGTGCGGGGAATCGAACCCGCGACCTCAGGCGTGGCAGTCAGCTACACTAACCACTACGCCATCGAGGCCGACAATACAAAGCTTTGTACTTTGGTCTAATAATCATCATAACTTTAGCTACACGAAAGATTTGACAAAGGGGGCATTAGCCCCATTATTTGCAAACCCTATTTATAAATTTCGCTCGCTGGATCCGTGGCGTAAGTTTTCGCTATCATACGATTGTGAGGTCAATAGTGGGACGCGCCGGGTCGCACAGTTTCATTGCCTTATTGCGTCTAATTGTTAGCTTCTTAGTAGTAGTACGGTGTCTGGGTAAGGCCTCGGCCATCAACCTCGATTCAAATATAATCGTGGGTCGGCTTCCTCGAACAGATCGACTTGCATATTTTAGCGTAATAATAATAATAATTAATATCTACATCAAGTAAACATATTGAAATAGTTATACTTAAACTCTTTCGTCAATCAATGCATTCGAATAACTCGATAATTCGAATGATTTGAACTTTAAAATTATCGAAAATTTACATGTATTATATAAAAATTTGTATCCAGGATCACTACATACCAATTTTTATATAATACACTAGCTGTTACCTGCGACTTCGTCGGCGTAGATTTTAACTAAAAAGTGTTTGTCTCCGCGGAACCCTATTTTTTTTCTAAAATCAAAGTAGGCTATGTTACTCCTTATAACATCAGCTATCTGCCAGTGAAAGTCCCGTCAAACTCGGTTCAGGCGTTTCGGAGATTAGCCGGAACAAACAGACAGACAGACAGACAAAAATTTTAAAAATACATAGATGTGTTCTTATAGGTACCTTATATACTTTCATATGCATTAGATAAAAAGCTGTTATTTTGACATTACCAACAGACACTTCAATTTTATTTATTTGTATAGATGTGAATCAGTGACGTAGCGTAGTGGGGGCTGCAGGGGCAAATTTTTATATTTTACCTTTCATCAGACTTCAACAACGCAATTAGATTTTTTATTAATTCTTTTTCTGTACTTTCTTTATGGAATTTATTGCAAATATCTTCCAGTTTTTCTGTGCCAGCTTCTACTTTTTTTAAAGACGTTGCAGGTAAGCTGTTGCCGAAGCCGACGCATCTCTCTTCGTGTGATGTTAGCTGATCATTCGCGTTACAGTATGACAATATTGCAGGACAGGAATTCCTAAAAAAAAAACAACTGTTTAAAATGTTGAATCGCCTGTAGTCTTTTAAAATAAAACTAAATGACTAATAGAACTTACACTGCACAGTCAAGGTACAGTCTGTAACATAAATCCTAACTAATATTATAAAAGCGAAAATGAGTTTGTTTGTTTGTTACCTTTTCACGCCTAAACATTGTTGTATTACATTATCAATAAAGGGCATTGAAATATTGACATTGTATAATTTATGTGACATTTTATAATTTGTATGACATTTTAATTTAAGTATATGGCATTTTAAAGTTGATAATTATGTTTTTTGATTAATTAATTATTGTTCATAAGTAAATATTAATTTATTGTTAGTTGAAGTTATTATTATAAGAAATGTAAAATTTATTAGAATATTATTGTTTAAAGCTTAATTATGGTATCAAATTTGTATGCTTCAATGCAAGACATAGACGGACATATCCATTTATTGTAACATTCTATGTATTACCTATGTTTACAAATAAATATTTCTGATTTCTGAAAATAACATAAATAGGAAAATATTTTAAAAATTGCATGTGCGTACCGACTTATTTCGCGGACTGTGCCTACCTTATGTGTACATTGTTATGCACCTACATGCGCTTTAAAAAATAACCTTTTAGGTAATATGGCCACAGAAATGAGACACATTACATAATATTTAAAACTAGCAATTGCGCGCGGCTCCGCCCGCCTGGTACTTACATCAATAAAAAAACAGTTTATGTACTTCCCCAGGTTTTAAACTGTATATGCACCACATATTTTCATCTAAATCTGTTGAGTGGTTTAGCCGTGAAAAGGTAATAGACAGACAGATAGAGTTACTTTCGAATTTATAATATTATATACATATAATAAGGATAAACATTGGCTTTTTGTGACCGCATAAGTATATAGGGTTGAAAAGGCACGATGGTTAGCGTGGTTCGTATCAAGCTGCGTATACATTACGCGCGGCAGCCGCACGAGCCTATGTTCGACTAGAGCAGACGTACATTTGCCGCGCGAGCCAAAATAAAGATATGAATTTAAGTAGATCGCGGATGCCGCCCGCGGCAAGCGATCCATCTAGAATATCATACCAGTTAGTTGCACAACAAATCATTGGCACCATACAATCGTATGAGTAGACGACACTTTTTGTTGTCCATTCGCCGTATTGCCGTGCGAGCCAATTTTAAAATCCACAGCCGTCCCAACTGCGTGCGAGCAGGCGACTAAAGCTCCTTTGATGCGGTCTCAAAAACCGACAATGATCGGTTCGCACCGCGGCACGTTCGAGCGCGGCAATGTTCGAGCTGCCGCGCGTGGCGACCCGGTCTCCATAGCGCGCGGCCGCTGCGCGAGCCAATGTTCCAGGGTTTGCCGCACGTAATTTGTACGCAGCTTCAGAAATCATTGTAGAAAAGACTCAATAAAAATATTAAAATTAAGTACATACCCGAATTCAATTGAAACAAAAACGAAATCATTGCAGTCTTTTGCGTAACTATTTATACTTTCGACGTAACTTTTGGCGGGCAGATTGCACTTTATATAATCTGCTACAATCTTTCCTCTACCTATAAATAAATAAAATGTACATACAATATATTATTATTAAGAATTATGGGCAATGCGTTTTATTTTTACATCACATAAAAAATAAGACAAAAGCGTGCAAGTATAGCTCATACTACACAGGTGTAACAGAAAGGTGTGGTCATATTTTAGGGTCGCTATGTATATCTGATAAATAACCTATGCCCATATCAAAATATCGAATTTTAAATTTTATGACACTTTCAATCATTTTATTTATTTGTTACTTAAATATCGACACAAAACAAGTTACATCACTATCGTTTTTATCCTTTTAACTAAAGGTAATTCAAAATTAGTTACAAAACATAGCCGGCGCGATACAAAAAATACCATATTGTGTCTCTATTTTTTTCAATGCTTGTAACGTTCCCGCGGTTTAGAAATTAGCTGAAAGCGAAGTAATGTTCTACTAATTAATACGTGAGTAATTAAATAAATATCTACTAAGCTCTAAAATTTATTTCAATATGATATAAGATAATAGAATGTTCGTTCTTCTCTCCTAATTTTGCCGTGCCCGACGGGGTCCATAATTGTTCTCTCTACATTTATAAGTGCTGTATATACATTATGGAGTGCAATAAACGAATTGAATTGAAAGATTTTGCGACATCAGTGGGGTCACCGATCTATGTAAGAACGACCAGCTGTATTGTAAACAATTTGAATAGGTAACAGTATCCAAATCTGGGGCTAAGTTATAAATATAATGGTCAATGGCTATTAAGATCGCAAAAGTAACCAATAACGTGTCGAGTTTAGGGTCTTTTGTAAGTAATTCTTCGAAACAAAATACACGTGCATGGCTGGTAGTATTGTTTACGAATCGATTAGAATATGCTGATATTTATAAGTCGATAAAAAGAAAATCAATATCTTCGTGTAAATAATGTATACAAATTTAATTCTCGCGGTTTTCCATTGTATAACATGGGCTATAGCCCAGAGAGCCAGAAAGGTGTGGTCATATTTAAGGGTCACATAATATATTATGTGACCCTTAAATATGACCACACCGTTCTGTAACATTCTGTATATAAAACGTGGATATCCTGATTCACGCGCTGCTATTTTTCTTTGACTCAATTAAGTTATGTAGGTATATTGTTGTTATTGAATAACTCACTTGAAGCATTTTCTTTTTTTTCTCCGGGTAAATTTAATAACACTCCTATTTTTTTAAGCGTTGGAGAGACTGCCAGCCACGTCCCTCCATTAGCGACCTCTAGATCACGACCTGCACAGGAAACGCTATCGTTACCACAGCTTTTTAGAAACGGTTATATAGAAGTCATATTACTAAAATAAAATGAATTCACAAGAATAAAAGTAGGTATCCAGGATCAGATTTACAGGATTTTAGAGTAGTAGAGCCTCGCTGATTTCAGCATGAAT
Source organism: Catocala sponsa (assembly GCA_963564715.1). Taxonomy (NCBI): domain Eukaryota; kingdom Metazoa; phylum Arthropoda; class Insecta; order Lepidoptera; family Erebidae; genus Catocala; species Catocala sponsa. The sequence continues at coordinate 22,560,508 of OY751343.1, read as the reverse complement.
GGGCCGGCTCGACCGGGAAAGGACTACCCTCTCACAGAATATCGACGTGAAATAGCAGTATTCCTACTGTTGTGTTTCGTTCGGCGAGTGAGAGTGCCGCCGGAGGCCCAAGCACCCCTTTTCCCCTTTCCCGCTCCTTCTCCTTTCTTTAAGGGTCGGCAACGCGCAGGTGATGCGTCTAGTGTTGCAGGCGTCCATAGGCTACGGTGACCACTTACAATCAGATAGGCCGTATGCTTGTTTGTCGCCTTAGTAGTATAAAAAAGCCTTAGTAGTATAAAAAAAAACAATTAAATATAGATTGTTTTAAAATTAAAATCATTTCAATTTTCAAATGATTCGAATTTATTGATCGTCGAAAGACCCCTTATAATGAAATCTGAGTGAGATACATAATAGACTTACGGTAGATTCCCAGATGGAAGGCAGACTAGGTACACATTTTCACTTGCTATCTTAGCGTGTCATATCTCTCTTGCTTCATTCAATGACATTCTTATGAGAGTGATTCGTGTTTAGTACTTCAAAGGGCAAAGCATGATGATGTTATGATAATGGATAAGCTATATAATAAAATATCGTTTTCTTAACACATTGAACGCTGCGCGCCGTGCCAATCATAAATGACCGCGAACAATACATTTTCTGTTGTGTCTGCTATATAGCATTCAATATGTTAATGATCTTGTTGCATGAGTAGCATCAGACTTTATAATAATTACTTATATGTCATAGGTATGCATGATGTAGGTATGTACATAGGCTCATAAAAGATATAAACCTGCGACAACAACAGGCTCTTCGCTCCAAACTTTCATGTTCTCAGTGGCCCGATCGTAAAACTCATCTCTGTTTGATGCCAGAATCAAGTGGTAGTCGCTTTCCTCAACTCTGGATCCATTGTACAAGAATAGAATACACATGATTCGTTTCTGAAATAAAAATCCTGTATAAAAATATCAGCTCTGTAAATGAACTGTCTCACTGCTGGGCACGTGCCTCTTCTCTGTGTAACGAGGGGAAAATTTCTATTAAATATTATTAAAAAGCACTAATTAAGTCATAAATTATGTAGATTGAATCTGGAATCTATACCATATTTTACATTAAAGAATATATAGATACACTGTAACGCGCTGACTCGTTCTCACGCATGCAATAAGATATTTCATAAATATATTATTTAATTAAAATGTGTACCTACATTCGCGTAAACATAAGATAACCAAACAATTAGTTTAAAAACCATAGAAAGCAAAAACTAGCTTACTGGAACTCTTATCTGCTTGAGAGACTGACGGAATATCAACCAACGCTATATCGTCACTAAACATTTTATAACGAAATACAACTTATCTTCAAGATAACCATTATAGAGATCTATTGATTAATCGCAAGAACGGTATAATATATTTTAAACGGAGGAAACATCACTTTAGAGAAGGTCAAATTAAAACAACGTGGTACTAATTTTATTGCCGCCTAAAACAAGTTTGTGCTTCATAGGATTTCTCAATCAGTTCTCAAAGATATTGTAATAAATTATGTACACACTTTAGCATACGCATTAGCTTTTTTTTATGACCCTTACTTACATAGTAGACCTAAAAACCAACCTGTCATCTATAATTATGTAAGTATACCTAGTATCCATAATCTCCGAGTAGGCAGTAGTAGCAGGTAGGAGAGGCTGCATAAGAACGAACTGGTGCTGACGCGTGACGTACAGCACGCAAGTGGATTCCGTCTTTGACAATTGTTAAGACGTTTCACGACCGAACCATAAGAATTATCTAAGTATAATCCTAACTAATATTATAAAAGCGAAAATGAGTTTGTTTGTTTGTTACCTTTTCACGCCTAAACCACTGAACCGATCATTCTGAAATTTTGCATATACATAGTCAGGTGTACAGAACCGGACATAGACTACCTTTCATCCCGAAAAAAATTACTGTTTTGTAAAAAATTACCGAGGAAAACAACAATAACGTTCTTATAATAATAGATGGCGCCACATATCTTTCGAATCATGTTTGAATTATATTATTACAAGCAGAGTACAACCCAATTGATTGTCAAATTCTAAATTAACGCGAGCGAAGCCGCGGGCAAAAGGTAGGAGTTTGTTTGTTTGTTTGGTTGAACGCGCTAATCTCAGGAACTACTGCAACTGATATGAATAGAAAAATTATTATTAAGTATTTTAGTGGTGAATAGCCTATTTATCGAGAAAGGCTATAAACATCATGCTACGATCCACGGGGGCGTTGCAGTAAGCATAAACGCGAGTGAAACCGCGGGCACATCTAGTATAAAATATATTTAATCAACGCTTTTGATTATTTATTTTCAGGTACTTAGGTGAAGTTCTTGAGCCTTGAATATATCGCTTCCATGTTGAAAATTATTAAAAGTTATAATAATTATATAGCATAATTATATTAAAGATACCTAGTATTATTTTAGAACAAGTTACTACTATTCGCAATTATTAGCCATCATTATTAATAAACTCATTTTGGACTCACTGGAATCTCGTATCGATCTAATTTGGTTACTTATCTAAATAATTTAATTTATTTTGAAATGAGCATAGTTACATACATTTTACGCATTTGCAGCCAGTATTTTTCAAGCGATCCTTTGGCGGCTTAGCTTTGCAGTCTAAGTAATTGCCAATAATTGATTCTACAGTTTGATTTGAAATGGATGTCGAGGTGTTAGCTTTCTAGATACCTACTTACTTACTTGTGTATTTGGTTATGCAAATGAAGATAAAGAAAATAGACGAATAAAATACTTAGGTTCTGGGTGCACATAATATAATGTCAGAGGTAGGTAATTAAAAAGGAAGCTGAAGGTGCATGTTTCATCAGCTACTTGATAGAATTTAAAGCCATAAAATTGCAATTACGTAGGTTAATTAGATTGCGAAATCAGTTAAGTATATATAATTACATGTAGATCTTACCAAACTGAATCGAACTAAAAAATTAAGATACATTAAAGGAGAATAAAGTACTTATGACTTGATGGGTTCGTAAGAAATAAAAAATGTATTTGATTTGGGCATAATAATTTACTAGTAAGTAAATTCAAATTACATACGTGATTGATAAAAGTCTGTATCTAATATTTTTCAATTCTTCATTCAGTCAAGTTCAATGAACAACCTTTGATCATTTAATTCAGATTTCAGAGAACTATACCTAATAATTTATTTACTTTTCATATCTATAAATATAGGAATCAGCTGATTTTAATGACAGTGACATTTCCTACTAGCTTGGTTAATTTTGAGACAGGTTCGTTTAAAAAGATACCTACGTTAGTCACGTTTACTATTTATTAAATTATTATCGCCTGCTCCGTGCCTCGGAGAGCACGTTAAGCCGTCGGTCCCGGCTGCCATGAACATCTATGGCAGTCGTTATTGGGAAGTCAGTGCCCTCTAATATCCTGGCACTGGTCTAGCTTTAGGGTATCGTTAGCCTTCGGGTTGTGGAGGTCAGATCTATGACAGTCGCTCTGTGTAAAAACTGATATCCAGTCCAATCCGGTTAGACTAGAAAGCCGACCCCAAGTGACATGGGAATAATAAAGGCTAAGAGAAGATTATTTACAAAAGTTAAAATTATTTCGTTTTCCGAGCCGTGCAAGTTAATGAAAAACTTTCTAAGTTCAAACACGCGCTCTATCCATAACAGCTTAAAATAAAAGTGGTCTACAAATTAAATTAATTAAGAGGAAATTTTACTAAATCGACTAATTTGTTCCACAAGTGCGCCACTATTTTACTATCAGTAAACCACAGAACAATAATAGGTACCTACTCTCAAGAGTAAACTGAGTTTGGTTCTTTTGTCATCAATCATTTAGTTGTAATAGTTGTCAATGTTATTGAGTTGTCACACTGTCAAACACTATAGATATTTCGTAATTTTGTGTTTAAATCCTTTTATTTTACTAACTTCTTGTGTTTTATTCAACAATGGATTCAAATTTACCATTTTTTAGCTTACCCGTGAGTTATAAGTTTCTATCACAATATCATAAGTTGTATTAACATTATGGTGTCTTTGATGATATTTCGTGTTTAAACGTAAACACATCTTTGCATCGTGGGATTTTATAAGACATTGAAACAGCAGACAGGCTCTGAAACCACGATGATTTTAGCAATCATTTAGCTTTTGTGCGCGGCTCCGCCCGCGTGGTACCTACATCAATAAAAAGTAGCCTATGTCCTTCCCCAGATTTTAAACTATATCTGTATCAAATTTCATCTAAATCGGTTGAGTGGTTTAGCCGTGAAAAGGTAACAGACAGACAGATAGACAGACAGAGTTACTTTCGAATTTATAATATTAAGTAAAGTAAGGATTTGTCGTATCGTTTGGGAATCTAATTCCCTTACTCGGCGCTATGACAATCTGTTACTTTATCTATTACCATGTTCATACTGCTCTAAGGGTTTTAAGTTAATAATCTTGATCAGTTTGTTGGGTTTTATAAATTGTTTTATGGCATATTGAGCCTTTGGCCTTAAGATCAAGTACTCAGTGTACTTGTGTCTTGATAGATTTTATGTATGTGATTTGTTTGATATGTGCTTGGTGAATTAGTTTATAACTTATCTTATGTGGGTGCCAGTCAGTACAGACTGGCGACACTTCGACCCAGTGGGATCTTTTGTGTCGTTTTAGTTTGTTTATTTGTTTATAAAGTATATACATAATAATTTTGCATAGCATACATACAAAAGCTTAACACACAAATGCTATGTCATAAATATTCAGAATGCATATTATTTTTGAATTAACTTTTACTTGTTACTTATCTAATTATGAAAGCTTACCAACGTTGTTTTATTCATTACATTTTATAATTAAATGCCAGTTTGTTAATCTGTTGCAGTGAAGCAAAAAATAAATCTAACTATCTTTTAATACATAACATTTTTCTTACACTCACTACTTTTAAGTAATAAATTTAAAGCTACCCCATAACTTTGTAAAACTGGAGACTCATTAGCAAAATGGAGATATAGATTTCCATTTAATTTTGGCCAATTTAGCATGTTGTCCTATAAACATTAACTTCTTGACCATCAAGGGGAACTAAGAAAAGAAAAAAAATTCATTGTGCAAACAATACACAAACGGACAAACGTATGTCCGCTCAACACTTGACTCATTAACAAATCAAGTGTCAAGCGGACATATGTTTGACTGTTTTTTTTCTTTTGTGACTCATTTTTTGCAGACAAACATATGACCGCTCGACAGTTGACAGGTTAATGGATTTTTTGATGATTATTCGCTCAGAGGTTTCATTAACAATTTCCATTTCAGTTTGTAGACTCAGAGTCACCAGATTTAGAATTTAACAAGCTGAAGCCTCCGGACTCAGTGTATGATGTGCTGAACACCTCCCTGCCATCACATAGTGCTCTATTGGGCCCAGATGATGTCCTAGCTCAGTTCCTCTCTGGTGATGAGCCTCTAGAAGAGCCAGATCTAAATGGGCCTACAACTTTGCATTGTGAGATATGTAGAAAGCAGTTTGATAATGCCAAGAAGTATTATGGACATCTGAGAGTGCATTCTAAAGAAAATCTTTGGATGTGTGGTACGTAATGTTACAGGATTAATTTCTATTATTAGTGACTACATTTTTCCAGCCATTTTGCTTATGTAAATGTTAGGTTAGGATGGTAAAAGTACTTTTTTCTGGATGAAAGTTATATTGCAAATATCAGAACATAGCCCACTTTTCCTGTAAACAAGATAAACTTTAAAAAATGTAGATACCAACAAAGAGCAACAGCAAGTTTTTTTATAAATGTACAGCTTTCATTTTATTAATTTTATACTATTATATAATTCTAGACAAGTGTCCGGATCAGAAGTTCTCAACAAAGCAACAATTGATGAAGCACAGTCTGACACACAAACCCCTGGAGTTGATCTGGAAGTGCCCACACTGTGCAATGGCCTTTGAAGCTTTGTGGAAGTTACAGCAACATTTGTTTCATAAACATTTAGGCTACAGGTATGTTCACATGTTTTGTCTTAGATGTTACCTATACAGACAAACTTTTCTCAATGTTATACATACTCTTCTATTCAATGTAGAATTTAAATGTTTTGATCTATTCAATCATTTAGCCTATTGAATCTCAGCGGCACACCAGTGGCACGACACAATAGATTTTTAAATATGTCTGGTATTTTAAGACTTGACATATTAAAATACTTTAAGAACAGACACGAAAAATTCAAAACATAAAATGTGCTTAGAGGTAATATAATTTCTTTCCTTTTGTTTAATAAGTGTCTTTGCCATGCACCTAGTTGTTATGGTTTGAACAACTTTAGGTGCTGTATATAATAAAAAATTATATAAACCATCAGTAATGTAAGTAATTCTTTTGTAGACCTTACAAATGTGATGAGTGTGACAAAGCTTTCTACAAACCTTCTGATTTAAAGAAACACAAGGGAATACATGATGGTAAGTTATTTAATTTAATATAGTTTTGTAAATTTATATTTAATATATGTACTCATTTAAATATTAGCGATAGCTCAGTGGGGAGACCAACAGACTGCAATGCAGAGGGTCTCGGGTTCGAACCCACGTCGCGCACCTCTGACTTTCGGAAGTTATATGGCTTTTCGAAATTATGTGCGTATTGATTGACAATTATTGCCTGCTTCGTGCCTCGGAGAGCACGCTAAGCCGTCGGTCCCGGCTGCCATGAACATCTATAGCAGTTGTTATTGGGAAATCAGTGCCCTCTAATTTCCTGACACTAGTGTAACCTTAGGGTATCGTTAGCCTTTGGGTTGCGGAGGCCAGGTTGTAGCCGCTCCGTGTAAAAACTGATATCTAGTCAAATCCGGTTAGACCAGAAAAGCCGACCCCAAGTGACTTGGGAATAATAAAGGCTATGGAAAAGAAGTACTCATTTAAATATAAAAAAAACAGGTTTTATAGTTCTTGACTTGCTTCAACACTTCTGGAAGATATTAGGAACAGTCAATTACAACTATCAGACATGTAGTCTGAAAGTTGTAAATTACTGTTGTTATGAATGTCCAAAAGAAATGCTTTATTTTAATTTATTTAAATTTTGTGCTCCTTACAAAATATACATATTAGGGTACGACCTAACTATGGGTGTGGGAAGACGATGGTTGAGCGGTGATATCATATACTTGCATCTAAAAATACTAAAACTAAAGTCTCAGTAGTGTCACTAAAAATGTTTCCATAATAATCCTGAAGTGTCCTTTTACCACTGACTTCTATAAATACAATTACATCGAATCATATAATATGATTTAGACGTTTTTGTTACAAAACAATAACTCTTTGTTGCCTTGTCCAGGGATATGAAGTAGAGATCTCATGCATAACAGTTGCATACACAACCGTTGCATGCGTAAAGGAACATAGTCAATATCATGTCCAACATCAACAACTTAATGTATAGCTCTTTATCAATTTTTATCATTCTTTTCAGATACAAAGAAGTACATGTGCGACGTTTGCAAGATGCGTTTCAAAGATAAGTCCAACATGAAGCGTCACATGCTCAGACACACCAATAATAAGTCCTTCTGCTGTCCGGGGTGCAGGAACCGGTTCAAACAGGTAAGTCACATGCTAGAAGTTTCCTGATGAAGGAGCAGATATACTCTCATGGTATTTATTTATTATATTTATAATTCTTAAAAGCTTTTTAAACAGAGCCAGTATCAATTGAGACTAATAGTATTTATTTAAGTCACAATATAACTAATGGGAGAATTTATTGGTTTGTAAATTTTAAAAGTGACTAAATTCACATTATCGCCTTTGCTAAGTTTAGACGCAAATTGAGCCTATTTCTGCAATATATAGAAGTAACATTCTTAGAGAATTATAATTTTTTTTTAATTTTTTTTTTTATGTGACTAAGTTGGCAAACAAGCATACGGCCCACCTGATGGTAAGTGGTCACCGTAGCCTATGGACGCCTGCAATACCAGAGGCATCACTTGCGCGTTGACGACCTTTTAGGAAAAAAAGGAAGTGGGAAGGAGAAGGAGCGAGAAGGGGGAAAGAGGGTGATTGGGCCTCCGGCACTCTCACTCACCGAACGAAACACAACAGTAGGAACACTGGTATTCCACGTGGATATTCTGTGAGAGGGTAGTCCTTCCCCGCTCAAGCCGGCACATTCATGCTGAAATCAGCGAGGCTCTACAGTCTACTACTCATAATCTGTAATGTTGTTGGAACGCAAATCTATGCGACCTACATAGCTTTTCTTGTTTTGTCTAAGATTCTAGCAAACGCGTAGCTTTCCACTTGTTATGTTGATAGGAGTTTCGAATAGGTTCTTTTTGAAGATTCATCCGTGGCAGCTTTGTCTTTAACATAAAATAATTTATTATTAAAACAAAAGCAATATGACCTCTGCATACCAGTACACCGTTCCGAGTCTAGGTGTTCTCTGTGCCTGTTATTAGAATGTTTGTAAAGTCCCCCGTGACACAGGATTTATTTCTAGAGCGAGAGTTGTCTACAAAAATAATAAATAAAAAAAATACGTTTGATTCCTTAGCTGGCATCGATGAAGCGTCACGCGCAGAAGTGTCCGCTCAACAAGTACGAGAGCGAGCCCGCTGACAAGACGGTGAGGAGACACCACTGTCGGGTCTGCGGCCTCAGCTTCCAGTATAAGAGCGCGTTGTTAGAGCATTGTGTCAGGTAAGACAAAAGTCGATTTTATATACCGAAGTCTTTCTTTCTAGATCCATTGCTGGAACGGTTTTGATATGAGTTTCGATTATGTCTATATTTTTGGTGTCTTAGCGAACGATAAAGAGAAACGTTTCTATTCAAGATGTGCATGTGGATGGTCTGCTCTTTTCAAAAAGTTGCTCCAATCCTAACGAAAAACAAGGAGGATTTGTTAAACCTAAAATAAAAAAGTTGTCGACATGACATGTCAAATTGCTGTCTCCCTATATGAATGTATAGGTAGTATCGACAATTTTGGATGAAATTTGTTGACACTACGAAGGTTTATACAATACGAATAATGATAACCGTAACTTTCTTTAACTATTTAAGAAGACATATTCCACACTAGGATTGGTGCCTTGCGTCGCGGGAATTTTTTATAAACATATAATTATAACATTAAAACATATAATTAATAAAGTATACCCAAAGTAAGAACAATAATTTTTTGGAATATGCAAGTAATTGTTCCGATTGTCATTCGCATCCACAATACGCTGCGCGGCGGTAACGGTGAGACGAGCGCTTGCGCGCTGTGCCACGTAGACATACTACAAACAATGGACGATACATATTACAAAAGAAGTCACTGTTTTGCTGGAACGAAAGGCAAGTATTGCACTGGGCTGATTACAGTACATCGTTGAATCAAGGAATCTTGTAATCCTATTAACACAATATAAGGATTTCGATGGCTGAAGTAAAACCCAAATCAAGCTATAAATATCACGTTTAACATAAAAATATCTACCGCAAATATTAACAATCATTTCTTCCTGTCTCCTCTAACAAATGTTTTTCTATTCCAATAGACAACACACAAACAACGCCCCGGAGCCAGATAAAGATGACAAGTACCAAAACAGCGACGCGAACCGGATCGTCGACAATATAGTCGACGACATACTCTCTGCAGAAGACGATTATATGACGATGTCGACTCAGAACGAAACACTCAACGTTTACAATCAGACAGACATCGACAACACCGCAGACAACCTCATGCAAATCGAACTGCTCAAAGAAATAAACCACTTCCAAATATTAGATGAAGAGCTACTCTACAACGATATAGACTTCGATAGTATACAACCAAGTCATATATTCAACACTAGTACTAACGATATGGATTACAATCAGGATAGAAATGGAGAAATTCTGTTCGATTTCACCGACAGCAAAAGTATTGATCAAGATATAATGAACGCTCTCTGCCACACAAAAGCTGACCTACCCGACGAACTGTTGAATGCTGATGTGCTAAGTATGCCTAAAAGCAACGAGCTAGAAAATCCAGTATCGGTGAATGAGTGTGCCACTATATTTGAAAGTGATGTTGACTTGGAAGCAAGTACTAATTTAGCAGCGAATTTAAATCAGCTGATTGGAGAAAATCGTGTTCAATATATATCTACTGAGCATGACGATACTTTTATTATTAGTTTGAATAGTGAAATTGATGCTGAAAAGCTGACAGACATGTTGAATATAGGTGTTGAGTTCGTCAATAATAAAAGTCAAGAAGAGAATTTGCATGAAATGGTCGATGAAAATAAAAGAGTGCAGTCTGACCCTCTTGTTACGAAGGTTAAAGAGCCAAGTGATCCATTAGCGGTTAACATTGAGAAAGATGTTAGTACTGAGCCAATAGTGATGAATATTCAGGAGTTGGATAAGTCGACTGTCACAGAAGGAGTTGAAGATAAAGACAAAAAGCACGTAAAGTCTAAAGCAATGAAGCGAATAAAATTGTTTGTTTGCAGAACATGTAACAAAGTGTTTAGTAAAAAGGATAATTATAAGTCTCATAGAGGTAAGATTTTGTTGTTTTTAATGTATACAATTAAATATGACAATTATTCAACAATGAAGGTATAAAAAGCAGGTCATAATTAGGCAAAAATGTCTTGCATTCCAAGACTTGTCAGATTAAAATTAGCCCGAGGTTGGTGCCATGTAGAATCCGCCACACCGCAGTCCCTAGAGATGTTTTGTCGCTTACATCCACATTCAGTATTATGTAGCACCAATAAGAATTTAGTATAACGAGGTCCTTATTACCTATTCTGTAATGGAGTCATTTTAATACGATAAAATCATGGTTACCTGATTTAAAAACCTTTGACAAGTCGCAAAAGATAGTTAATACGACCACTGAGAATGAGTTCTCGGGTTCAAATCCGAGGTCGGACCAAAGTTATTGGGTTTTTCTGATAAGAAATTCTCAATAGTAGCCCAGAGTTAGGTTAGGTTAGAAAACACTTAAAACCGTTACTTGCGCCTGATCTTCCACAGGTCTTTACGAAATGCCGTTTCATAAAATTACAAGAACTAGGGAATAGAGACAGCATCTTTGCACTATCCTTACTAATAAAAATAAATGCGAAAATGAGTTTGTTTGTTACACTTTCACGCCTTAACTACTCAACCGATCAACATGAAATTTTGCATACACGTTGTCAGGGGTACAGAAAAGGACATAGTGTACCTTTCATCCAGAAAAAAGAACTGTTGCAAACCTAACCTACCACGGTGTTCCTCGACAAACCACTATCGGCGGGAATCACTTTCACATGCAGTCGCGACCTCGCCGAGGTTGCGGCCCGTCGTATGAAACGGCAGGCCACTACTTGAAAAGACCTACCCACTGGTCACCTCTAAATATTCCCTACTGTCCCCCCTAGAGGGGAGACGGACACGACACAGAGGCGCGCGTGGGAACACGCACGCCGCCTCTCGGACCTGGTGCTGAACGGATGGCGGGCAGGCCCACAAAGTCCGCCACCCCCAGGTCAAACTTCATGGTGGCTGGAGGTCATCTCGCGCCCTCCGGCGCCCGGCTCTGCGGTTGGGGAGAGGGTAACTTTGCCAAACTTCTTGGCAGTATATGATTAGGTATAAATGAGACAAAGTTGTAGTATAGTCTGGTTATAATTATCCAAAGGTGCATCTTATATACTAACGACTACGTGTTGATCACGGATAGTAGAAACATTTAATAGATATTGAACGTGCGATAAAGATCATAAGATTGCGATGTAGATTGTAGATACAGCACAAAGATATTGTACTGTAACAGTACACCCCCCTTTAAAAAAAAAAAAATATTATTATGGTAATAGTGTTTACAATATAAATTTGACCTAGACCTTACTAGTTATTTGCTGATGTATATAAATAATAATGCTATTGTACGTGGTGGAATTTGATGACGCCTGTTGTTACTAGTTATTTGCTGATGTATATAAATAATAATGCTATTGTACGCGGTGGAATTTGATGACGCCTGTTGTGGTGTGATTTGCTGACGTATGTAATTTTGACTTAGCTGTTGCACGAGTGTTTATTATTTTTTTCCGTTAAACTCTTCATTCTTCTGTCCAGTGTTTTCATTATGCCGTAAAGTAGGATCACGCCGATTGTTAAAATAATCTGTCCCATTGCAACATTTCTTGTCCACCGTAAGTCCTCCTGGATCAGGTTACGGAGTTTGTCCGCTTCGTTTTGATTGAGGCAACTGTCCGTATTGTATGTTATCTGGTCCTTAGAACTTTGATTTCCCATTTTAGATGTCTTGTTGTTACGAGTAGTTGTGAATTAATGGTATATGTTAAGATCTATGTTAATATATATACGAATAGCTTGCTTATATCAGCGATTTTTTATAGACGTACTACTGGCTTTACTTTACGTCCTGATCGTGTAGTGTACGTGTGTGAATGTCTGTAGAAATCCTTTGAATCTGGCACGTAGTTTGATTCGTCATTGATCAATGCTGGTTTCAATCTATCAATTGATATCACTGTCTCTTTATCCCTAATTCTAATGCAAAATGTTTTATCTGTTTTACTAATTACTGGGTAGGGTCCTTCATACGGCGGTGTCAGGGCTTTCTTAATTCTATCACACCGAACAAATACGTGTGAGCATTCTTTGAGTTCGGGATGCACAAATATAGCTAGGTTGTGGTTTTTTCTTTTCGGAATTGATGTCATTTGTGTGATGTCCTTTTGAATTTGTTTTACAAACTCTTCGTACGTTGATAACTGTGCTGCTGATGACTCAAAAAATCCTCCAGGGAGTCGTATTGGCGTTCCATATGTCATCTCTGCTGAACTATAACCTGTGTCTTCTCGCAAGCTACTCCGCAACCCGAGTAAAACTGTTGGAATTTCTTTTAACCAATTTTCGTTGGATTCTCTTGTCATTAACGCCACCTTTAAAGTTCTATGAAATCTCTCTATCATTCCATTGGATTGCGGATGATAAGGTGTTGTCCTAATCTTATGTATTCCCAAAAATTGTGAGAGTGACTCAAATATTCTTGATTCAAACTGTCGGCCTTGATCCGTAGTAATGCGCAATGGACATCCAAAACGAGTAATCCATCCTTCGAAAAGTGTCTTGGCTACTGTTTCTGCAGTTATATCTTCTACCGGAAATATTTCGGGCCATGACGTACAACGATCTATGATTGTGATTAAATATCTCTTCCCTTGTGAAATCGGAAGTGGTCCGACGATGTCAATATGTAAATGTTCAAAACGTTGCGCTGTCATAAATGTACCAGGAGGTGATATCGTATGTCGTTGTATTTTTGATTTTTGGCAGGCTATACATGATCTACACCAATTATTGATATCTTTGTTCATATACGGCCATAAATACCTTTGAGTTATCATTTTTCTCGTAGTTCTTTTTCCTGGATGGCTCATACCATGAATGGTATCGAAAATTTGTTTGCGAAATTGCTTTGGTAAGTAGGGGCGGCTTTTTCCAGTAGACGTGTCGCAGGTGATGTTTATTGTGGAACCCGGAAGCGTAATGTTTTTGAATTTTAATCTTTTATTGTCACGTAATTTACTTAGTTCATTATCTGTTGATTGACATTTTTCCAATTCAGCGTAATCGATAGGTGATGGCACGTATATTTCTTCTATTCGAGATAAGGCATCGGCGGTAATATTGTCACGTCCGCTTATGTGTTGAATGTTGGTACTGTATTGTGAAATGAAATCTAACTGCCGGACCCGTCGCGGTGTATCGTTTGATGATGGTTTTTGGGAGAATGCGTATGTCAAAGGTCGGTGATCCGTAAATATTGTAAATTCTCTTCCCTCGATTAATCTGTGAAAATGTTTGACGGCCATGTATATTCCTAACAGCTCTCTGTCAAACGTAGAATATTTTTGTTGAGTTTCGCTCAATTTTTGTGAAAAAAAACCTAATGGTTCCCAATTGCGTCCGGATTTTTGTTGTAAAACTCCACCAACGCAAGTAGCACTAGCGTCGGTCATGAGCGCTAGTGATGCGTTGCGGGAAGGATGCGCTGTTAACACTGCGTTTTTCATGCTTTCCTTGCATTTTTCGTAAGCTTTGTCTGCTTCCGTTGTCCAAGGAACAGGTGAATTATCGTTCTTTTTTGAACCATGTAGATATTCGTTTAAAATTCTTTGATTTTCCGCTGCGCGTGGAATATTACTTCTGTAGAAATTGACCATGCCCAAAAATCGTCTTAATTCTTGAATTGTTTTCGGTTTGGGAAATTCCATGATTGCTTTGTAATTTTCTTCGGTAGGTTGTATTCCTTGGCTCGTTATATGATAACCTAAGAAATCTATTTCCCTTCTGAGAAATTCGCATTTTTCGAGATTAATGGTTATTCCATTCTCGTGTAAACGTTTGAAAACCGTTTCTAAATGCTGATAATGCAAATCTTCGTTGTCCGATGCGATGAGACAGTCGTCTACAAATATAAATACGAAGTTTAAATCTCTAAATAAGGAATCCATGAATCGTTGAAATGTTTGTGCCGCATTGCGTAATCCGAAAGGCATTCTTAAGTACTCAAAAAGTCCGAAAGGTGTGATGATGGCTGTTTTTTCTATATCTTTAACAGGAATACAGTGGTATGCTTTGCGTATATCTATCTTGCTTAGTATCTTCTTATTTTCTAATATGTATGTAAAGTCAGTTAATCTTGGTAGTGGGTATTTGTCCGGTACTGTCGTGCTATTGAGCATTCGATAGTCTCCGCACGGTCTCCATTCGCCATTTTTCTTTTTTACCATATGTAATGGGCTTGCCCATGGGCTATCTGACGGTCGGCAAATTCCGAGCTCTATCATATTTTGAAATTCCTTTTTGGCTATGTCGTATTTTTCTGGAGGTAATGGTCTTGCCCGAGCTGCGACGGGTGGTCCTGTAGTGATAATGTGGTGTTCAATCTTATGTTTGGGCGCATTGCGTAGAGAGGACTCTTTCGTGATGTCTTCGTATTTGTTTAAAAGTTGCGTAATACGTGAATTCGTTCCCACTGCGATAGTACGAATTGTTTGTTGTGTCGCTTTTTCTGAAGTTACATGCGTTGTCAGCTCTGTAACTTTGTCGATAAGTTTGCGACCTGCTATGTCGACTAATAGTTTATAGTGCTCTAGAAAATCTGCTCCAATTATTGGTTGTGTAACATCGGCGATTATAAAATTCCATTTATAACATCGTTGTAGTCCTAAATTCAAGGTAAGCGTCTTCTCGCCGTAAGTCCTAATTTTAGTCCCATTTGCAGCGTATAGTGTGTATTGTTCATTTTGTAAAATTGAATATCTCTGTTGCTTGCTAATGACTGAAATATTTGCGCCCGTGTCAATCAAAAACTTCATACCACTTTTTCGGTCGGTAATGGTGAGGCGATTGGATGGGTGGATTGCACAGAGTTTCGCCGTTGTCTGTGCTCTTATTCGTTTCCCTGGTTCCGTACGTAAGTCATTGGTTTCCAACCGCATGGTTTAATGCAGTTCCTTGCATATTTTCCGAATCTTTCGTGGTAGTAACAAAATCGATTTGCTCCTCTATAGTTTGTTCTCGGCCTCATAATCGGGAATTGTTGACGTTTCTTGAAATGATTGTGCGTGCTGGGTCGATAGCCATATTGACCTTGCTGAATTGCGTCAATATCTATCTGTAATTTTGCTAGCTGGGCTAAAATGCATGCTGTATTGTTGTCGTTTGAAGTGTCGTTGCTAACAGCTGATATTTCGGTTACTTTTGAATTCATTATTATTTTGTCTGCAATTTGGCTCAGTTTGTCAATTTCCATGTCTTCCGTAACTGCTAAAACCGTAGTAACTGATGTTGGTAAAAGCCTGAACCATAGTAGTTTAATTGTTTCGTCACTGATTTTTCCTCTCCCGAGGACTCGCATTTGACGTAATAACTGCGAAGGTTTTTGTTCACCGAGTTCTGTCTCTGATATTAATTTTTGAAACTGTCGCTGTTCTGTTTCTTCGTAACAATCAATTAAACGTTCCTTGATGTTTTTATATTTATCTGTAGTCGGTGGTGAAGTGATTAGGTCACTAACTTGTAGTATTTCTTCCTTGGATAATTTTGCTATTACTGTACAGTATTTGTATTCGTCTCCTTGCTTCTGTGGTGCTAATATGGCTTCTAGTTGCGTGAACCATAATCTTGGTTGGTCTTTCCAAAATTCCGGAATGCGAGATAAAACCGAGGTGCCAGCAGCTACTTCAAGTGTTCCTTGCTGATTTATGTTCGCCTTGCATGGTGATTGTGCCATGTTTCTTGCTGCGTATATATCACGTCGGGGTCACCAATTTGCCAAACTTCTTGGCAGTATATGATTAGGTATAAATGAGACAAAGTTGTAGTATAGTCTGGTTATAATTATCCAAAGGTGCATCTTATATACTAACGACTACGTGTTGATCACGGATAGTAGAAACATTTAATAGATATTGAACGTGCGATAAAGATCATAAGATTGCGATGTAGATTGTAGATACAGCACAAAGATATTGTACTGTAACAGTAACCTAACCTACATTTACGCGAGCGAAGCTGCGGGTGAAAACTAGTTGTATATATAGTATCATCTGTGCAGACGACCGGTCTCCGTTAAGATAGGCTGCCATAACTAAAATTCGGTTTGGAGGACAACAATGACAAATATAAAATATGATGTGTTTTACAGCGTTGCACGAGCCATCGCTCCGTTCGCATGCGTGCGGCGTGTGCGGCGCGCGGTTCGGTTACCGCTCCACGCTCACCAAGCACCTGCGCACGCGCCACACGCCCGCCGTGCTGCCCGCGCACACGTGCCGCGTCTGCGGCAAGACATACTCCGCAGCTTGGCAGGTGAGTGCCTACCGCTCCCCGCTCAATGACAAATAGCATATCGGTAGTGTTTCACTATCAGTCCTTTGTCATGGATCCTGACACCATTAACCACTGTCATTATATTTACTACAATACATACCAGGTTTCTAAAAGCCTAAAGACGTGTCTTCTAACTCATGTCAAGTGATTTGATTGACTGCTCCTGTCTCTGCGAGGCAATCATAGAAGCTGCCTTTCAGAAACTGAGGATTAATCCTAACTAATATTATAAATGTGAAAATGAGTTTGTTTGTTTGTTACGCTTTCACGCTTTAACTACTCAACCGATCAACATGAAATTTTGCATACACGTTGTCAGGGGTACAGAATAGGACATAGGGTACCTTTCATCCAGAAAAAATAACTGTTGCAAACCTAACCTAGCCTAACCTACATTTACGCGAGCGAAGCCGCGGGTGAAAACTAGTTAATTTATATAAAGATTGCAATCATTTTGGGCTATTTTATAAGCTGTTACGAGTGGATTCCACTAGTGCCGACTTCATAAGGCCTGGGGATGCCTGATACCCCCCCAATGGTTGGTAGGACCGAGTCCCCCTTAATAATTTCGCCTGTTACCCTTGGTAATACACAAACTGTATGAAAAGTAGCTAAAAGCTATATTCGTTAGATTTTTTTTTTTATACGTCTAAGGTGGCAAACAATCTTACGGCCCACCTGATGGTAAGTGGTCACCGTAGCCTATGGACGCCTGCAACACCAGAGGCATCACTTGCGCGTTGCCGACCCTTTAGGAAAGGAAGTGGGAAGGAGATGGAGTGGGAAGAGGGAAAGGGGGTGATTGGGCCTCCGTCACTCTCACTCACCGAACGAAACACAACAGTAGGAATACTGCTATTTCACATCTATATTCTGTGAGAGGGTAGTCCTTCCCCGGTCGAGCCGCCCATTCGTGCTGAAATCAGCGAGGCTCTACTACTCGCTGTGGTTTTTTTACTATTACATGGAAAATATGGTTACCCAAAATCCTAACTGATATTATAAATGTGCTATGTGAGTTTGTTTCATTTTCAATATCATCATGTTTATTATTTTACATAAACATGTATGTGCTAGGGTAACAGAAATGCACATAGGGTACCTTTTATCCAGAAAAACTACTGCTAATAACCTAACCGTCATTTACGCGAGTGAATCCGCGGCCAAAATCTAGAATACTTTGTATTAAAGCCCTTTCAATATTTTTAGGATGTCGATGCCACTGGACTTGATTAATGTCGGTGTATCGAGTGGGAATCGAATCTCTCAATTGCAAGTCTGTTATCCATTAGGCTCCCTTCTCCTAATGTTTAGTTGCAAAAGTTATAACCCTGTGTGTGTGTCGGCAGTTGAAGACGCACGAGTCCCGCGACCACGAGGGGCTGACCCCGCACGCGTGCGCACACGCCGGCTGCGGGAAGAAGTTCTACAAGAAGAGTGACCTCGTCGTGCACATGAGGTACAATGCTTAACGTCTATTGTTATAAATAATTGACATATATTGGTGAAAGTTGATTCATCATAAAAATACCATAAAATCCACCTTTTTACAATAAAACGACTTTTCTTAATCACTCTTATTTCTATTTTAAACTTATTGAAGATTATTTTGTACTTTTTAGCAGGGTTTTCTATTATAGCGTGTTTTTTTTAAACTATTATTTATATTTCCTACAGTATCTATTTAAAACTGTATTCTAAGACAAGAGTAATAACAATTATGAAGCCTTCAATCAAATAAATTATTAAAAATATCAGGTCAGCGCTTTGTTATTCTCCTGGAAAATAATTTAAGTGCAAGCAATACTGAGCATTATGATGTAGAATGAAGAGTTTAAATTACATTATAGACAATTCTAGCAATGTCTATAAACGTATATGTTCATCGTGGACAATTATAGTCTAAAGAATGGTGAAATAAAAGATGTTGTTTGTGCGACGATTTACATAGGTATATTATATTGTCATATTATAATACATACATAGATTCACGCCTGTTTTCCAGAGGGGTAGGCAGAGACTACAGATTTCCATTTGCTACGATCCTGACACACTTCTCTGGCTTCATTCACTTTCATTACATTCCTCATACACGCCCGTCGGTTCAAGGAGCTCTTAACCTGGCCTTTGTCCAGAACGCCTCCGATCTGATCGAGAAACGTTCGCCTAGGTTCTGTTCCATTCACACTAGCCTTATAAACTTTCTTAGTCAGTCTTTCCTCGTCCATTCTTTCTACATGTCCAAACCAGCTTAACATACCCTTTTCTATTCTTGTTACTATATCCACTTTCATGCCGCATCTCTCTCTAATCACACTATTCTTTATTCTATCTTTCAGAGTCACACCACATATGCTTCTCAGCGCTCTCATTTCTACAGCATTTATTCTGCTCTCATGCTTCTTTTGCCATACCCAACTTTCACCTCCATACATAAGTGTGGGCACTAATGGTCCTCTATGAACAGCTAAACGTGCCTTTTCGGATACATTTCGACTGTTCATAAAAGCGCGGTTAAAGGTTACATGGATTATAATATACTTAAGTGGTAGCTTTGCACTGCAATAGCTGTTTCGTAAAGATGTATACATTAAATAAATTTGATATTTTAATTATTGCTGTTATTTTGAAATGTTATTAAATAAATTATCTTAAACTATTACGGCTATAAACAAGTGAGAAACGGATTGCCGTAAATCTTAGAGTTCGAAAAAATGGTATCACATGACCTTGTTAGAGGTCAAAGGTCATAGTCATTTCGCGGTATATCGACTATGCTGAGTCGAATGGCGTTGACCGCGAGTCTCTAGCTCTTACGGTTCTTGAGTTAGAAGTTGTGTAACAGACGGACAGACAAAGCTGTTGTATAAAAGTATTTTCGATCACTAAAAACTAGCATTTGTTATAATTTTAAAAGAGAAGCAATCGAATTCTCGCGGGTGATTTTACTTATTTTGCTTCTTACCTACCTCGTGTTTCTTTGTAAGTAGGTCGATGCATTTAGCGGCCTATTCTCGTATAGTTCTGACGTTTATTTAAATCATACACAGATATATTATATGGATATAATTATATTTATTACAGGTATCATACTGGCGAGCGTCCATTCTCGTGTGAGAGCTGCAAGCGCTCGTTCCTACACGTGTCACATCTCAGGCGACACACCAGAGCCGCCGCCTGCACTAAACAGTCAGTATTACATTTATTTTAACACTAGCTGTTACCTGCGACTTCGTCCGCGTAGATTTTAATTAAGAAGTGTTTGTCTCCGCGGAACACTATTTTTTTTTCTAAAATCAAAGCCTATGTTATTCCTTATAACATCAGCTATCTGCCAGTGAAAGTCCCATCAAAATCGGTTCAGCCGTTTTGAAGATTAGCCGGAACAAACAGACAGACAGACAGACAAAACTTTTAAAAATAGACGTTTTCGTATAGGTACCTTATATACTTTCATATGCATTAGATAAAAAACTGTTATTTTGACATTACAAACAGACACTTCAATTTTATTTATTTGTATAGATTAAGACAACAACTTTTGTAAGGAATAATTTCTGAGTATGGGGCCTTATAAACATCTCAAACTTAGAACAACTAAATTCAAAGGCAAGGTAGTCATTTGGCGTAAGTTTGCGCTCATGTACTATCGACTCCAGCGACGGATGACCACTCCTAAGGTTAAAATCGCATAGCAAGCCAACACTTGGTACCCGTACCCGTGACACGCCCCTTTCTTTGTTTGAGTTTTTTTACACTTTACATTTGTTTACTGATTCTAAGGCGATACAAACTCAACTGGTCAACTACGACCTTTTTGCAACATGTGCAACCAACATGTGCAAGCGAATTTTTTTCTGAAATGGTCAACCGTCACTCAAGTCGATAGTACGTAACCAGATCGTGAGGATATACGTGCGACGACTGGTCTGTGAAAAGTGTATTATTTTTCTTTATTTTTTCTTTTTAAACTTTATGCACAAAAAGTACAAGGACGGACTTAATTCCAAGGGCATTATCTACCAGTCGATCTTAGGGTGATGCAGAGACGCAGCACGGTTTCTGGTGATATGTCTAGTAACTGACAATCTTCTCCTTAGCCTTTATTATTTCCAAGTCACTTGGGGTCGGCTTTCTAGTCTAAACGGATTTGACTGGATATCAGTTTTTACACGGAGCGGCTGTCACCTGACCTCCGCAACCCGAAGGCTAACGATACCCTAAGGCTAAGTCAGTGTCAGGATATTAGAGGGCACTGACTCAATAACGACTGCCATAGATGTTCATGGCAGCCGGGACCCACGGCTTAACGTGCTCTCCGAGGCACGGAGCAGGCGATAATTGTCAATTAATACGCACATAATTTCGAAAAGCCATATAACTTCCGAAAGTCAGAGGTGCGCGACGTGGGTTCGAACCCGAGACCCTCTGCATTGCAGTCTGTTGGTCTCCCCACTGAGCTATCGCTGCTTTACTCTGACAATATTCGTCACTATTTATTACATGGAACCATTGGCATACGCCAATGGTTCCCGGCGCTACCTTAAAAAAAAAAGTATATAATAAATGTATGTTTATGCATTGTCTAGTACCCATAGTACAAGCTCTGCTTAGTTTGGGCTAGATGGTGTTGTGTGTATGTGATAGAATATTATTATTATATACATACGTATATAAGGGAGCGCCGGGTGTTCCGTTCTTACCATTGGATTGTCTGGTGCCCACACCAGAATGCTGAGTTTAACACGAAATTCAAAGTTTGTGTGGTTAGAGGCCAGGCCCTAGATAATAATCTATACTAATATTATAAAGAGGAAAGATTAAATTTTTTGTTTGTTTGTAAGAATTCAACTGAAAAACTACTTAACCGATTTTAAAATTCTTTGACCATTAGAAAGTTATATTATCGAGTAACATCCTTACTTAATATTATAAATTCGAAAGTAACTCTGTCTGTTTGTCTGTTACCTATTCAAGGCTAAACCACTCAACCGATTTGGATGACATTTGATACAGAGGTAGTTTAAAATCTAGGAAAGAATATAGGCTACTTTTTATATATTTAGCTATAATACGGGCGGAGCCGCGCGTAAAAGCTAGTAGGCTATATTTTATTTAAACAAAAGTATTGCTCTTAACATAGCCTACTTCTACGCGAGCAAAGCCACGGAGAAGTGGATTCCTCCGCAGATATACAACGAATATAAATATATATATATATGTCGGAGAAGTATTGTTCTCTATGGCAACGTCAGTAGTGGTTGCAGGTTTAGTGGGCGTCATCTGGGTAATTAATATGCGAGCACAAAACACAACGATACCGGTTTTAGACTATCTTTATTTAAAATAAACAATATTTTCACTTCAAAATAATTTCGAATGAAAAATAACAGTTAAGACCGAGCAGTGGGTTCAGGGCACTGACCTTAATTCTTTTTACACAACTCACAACTCAACGTTCCGACTCGATCAGTCGCTATCGCTCAAATGTGTCTCAATAACTGTCGGCCTTCCTAAAGTAAAGATGGCGCCTCGACCCCACTCAAGCACGCGCTCTGCTCCGTTACGTGAATTACAATATTCATGCCTTTTATTAGATTAATTAAAACGCAGACAATTTATATTGTGAATTATACGTGTAAATAACAATCAACCCGACTCAATAGCTTCCTCCGACATATATATACATACATATATATATATTTATCACTAATCTGTTTGTTCTGTCTGTTATAGAACTCGCAAAGCGGAGCCCCGAGCAGCGCCGCCTCGCAAGGAGCCCGCCAAGAGAACTGAGACTGCTACTGCCGCGGTGATACTCGGCGTTATTTAGTTCAATCTGTTACAATGATATTCCTCTCTGATCTACTAGTACTGACGTCTATCAGTCCAACGATTACCCCTAAGATCATGTTTTTTATAACATAATATAATCATAAGTTATTTATTTTCTCGCCACAATATATACATTTAAAAAAAATATGAATTTAATTTAATTGCTTATAGAGCAGCGATAGCTCAGTGGGGAGACCAACAGACTGCAATGCAGAGGGTCTCGGGTTCGAACCCACGTCGCGCACCTCTGACTTTCGGAAGTTATATGACTTTTCGAAATTATGTGCGTATTGATTGACAATTATCGCCTGCTCCGTGCCTCGGAGAGCACGTTAAGCCGTCGCTCCCGGCTGCCATGAACATCTATGGCAGTCGTTATTGGGAAGTCAGTGCCCTTTAATATCCTGACACTGGTCTAGCTTTAGGGTATCGTTAGCCTTCGGGTTGCGGAGGTCAGGTGGCAGCCGCTACGTGTAAAAACTGATATCCAGTCAAATCCGGTTAGACCAGAAAAGCCGACCCCAAGTGACTTGCAAATAATAAAGGCTAGGGAGAAGAAGAATTGCTTATTATACTGTGAGAGACTGGTGCTTAAACTAGGCTGAAGGCCTGTATTTCAGGACGCCAGGTCTCCTTCGGTGTTTACATTTTTTTCGGTGTTTACAACGAATCGTTTTAGCTACGAACAGTTACATTGACATGTTCTTCATAGAATGCGTCTGTGGAGGAACCGAGTGTGATGTTCCACCAACACAAGGGAAGGATCCTCCAACCAGGCTGGATTGATTTTGAAAAGGTTGCTGATTGACGCTTACTCCATAGGGTCTGGGATGCCCACCTAATCGCACTATTGGTAGGGCTGAGCCTTTCAATATCTTATCGTGGCCTCCTGGGTTATTGAAACTAATAATTATGAACTACAACTACATTCGTCTTCTGTTTACGCGAATGTTATTCATTGAAATTAAACTACTATATACGGATTTTATCGCGTTGTTTATTTGATACTTTATTACATAATTTAGAAACTGTTACACTACTATTACTATTAAACTTTACTAATTAACCTTAACCCAAGAAGAAGCAAACCACACCTAGACTTAATGATACTTTGAGCTCATTCTGCGTAAATAGAAACACCCATGATTAAATTATGTTCGGGTACTTTGAAATAACTACACTGGAACATTGAGACAACTGCCATCTTAGTCTCCCCGTGACCATGGCTGCTGAAAAGCAACCGAAACGTCGGGGAAAGTGTAACTTTAAAATTAATAGTTTTAATAATTTAATTAGCTTAAAAATTAGTAAAGTTTAATAGTAATAGTACTGTAACAGTTTCTAAATTTTGTCATAACGTGTCAAATAAACAACGCGATAAAATCCGTATACAGTAGTTTAATTTCAATACATTTGTCAGTTTTCATTTACGTTACGTTATTATATATTTTCCAGAAATGTCTACCAAACATTATTACCTAATAAAGTTAAAATTCACAAAGATAGTTCCCCAATATTTCTGTTGTGTTATAGTCCCTAGACTTGTGAATGCACTTCTATATGGGTCGCTGTTCAATGAGACGAACGAATGAAATAAACTTGTATTTCTGCTGTTAGCTCCGTTATATCTACATTAAATATGTTATCAATAAAACAAATCAATAAAAGAATATTGCATTTATTTAATTATTAAAAATATTCACAATGGATACATAATTATTACGCATAAAATACATTATATTGTTTAACGTTAAAACTATAAGATTGGCAATAATTCGCACCCCCAGTGGAATAAAGGCGTAAGTAGAATATGCTAACTTTAGAGAGCAACAAAACCGTTTGATCGGATATTTTTATTAAAGTAAGTCCTTTTACAATATTTTGTTTAATTTAGTAAAACAAAGACAGTACGTAAGATTAAATGTATTTTTATCAAATTTTATGTATTTTAGTAGTCATTAAAAATATCAAACTTATTACGACACGACAAATGTTTTTTTTGGTATAAAACCTTTATTTTTGTCAAATCACAACGAAAATAATCGAGCTTGTGTATCTTTACTTGCAATAGTCGAATCTGCAATAAAAAATCGACTTAATTGTACTTGCGCCTTAATTGCACTGGGGGTGCGAAATTGCAACAGTATTTGTGATAACGTTTCTTTTTCTAATTTTTAGTCCTTTTACAATCCAATAAAGAATATCACAATTCAATAAATTTTACTTTAATGATTAGGCCTATAGAATCCTCGAGACGTTATTTAAATAGTAATTATCACAAACATCTATCACTCTCCCAACAATCGAAAGATAGGTTATTAATTTTAGCGTTAAGTCTTTGCATTCAAACGACTAGCCATCCATATTTTTAACCTATTGAGTCGCAGTAGCACATCGGCGGCCAGACAATAGGTTTTTAAATATGTCTGGTATTCCAAGACTTGACAAGTTAACTCATGACAATTACTAAGAATTTAGGTTGGTAATGTTCTTACACTTTAAGTAACAAATGAGATCAAAATTTAAATGAGTGCAGACGTAATCGATATCACTACAATAAATGAATACAACAAATAACCTTTTGACCGCCACGCAAACAAAGCAAAGTGTGGTTAGCACGTCACGGTTACGACTACATGACAAAATATAGGATGAAATCGTAGCTTGGCGCCGTGAAAGACGGTCAAAGGGTTAAAGAAATTTTTATACAATTTAAATCTCAATCATATATTTATATATTATTTATATAATAAAAGATCACCTCACTACTATAGCGACTGTGATGTTCAAAGCGATCGATATCGCCCGAGTATTGTAGTACAGTCAGCCACATAAATCGCTATAAATTTTCTCCAGATTTTAAAGTAGCAGCGATAGCCTAGTGGGAAACCGTTAGACTGCCACCCAGAGGTCTCGAGTTCGATCCCAAGGTGCGCATCTCTGACTTTTCGAAGTTATGTGCGCATAGTTAATTATCGCTCGCTTTAACGGTGAAGAAAAATATCGTGAGGAAACCTGCATGTCTAAGAGTTTCCAATAATGTTCTCAAACATATGTGAAGTCTGCCAACCCGCACTGCGCCAGCGTGTTGGACTGTGGCCTAACCGTTCTCACAGTGAGAAGAGGCCCGTGCCCAGCAGTGGGACAGATTAATACAGGGTCGATATTATTATATCATACACAATAAAAGTCATTCCTCATATTTTATATATTACTGCAGTACCATTTAAATGATAGTTATTTTAAACACAATTAATTACTATATATTATTTTCATTTATATAAAGTACCGTATTCAGTATTCAGTACTTTCTTTATTGCCAGTCCATAATTTGTATAAAGATGGTACTTAATATTATGTTCATTACGGACCGTGTTTGGAAACAGCAATTTACATTTTTTTTATCTAGCCGTAATGCCTTTGTCGGGGCTGAATGTAAAAAACATTGAAACAACGGACGTAAAGAAAACCCAGCTTTTGTGGCTCACACCTTTTTGTCAATATATTTTTTAGATATTCGCGTCCAGAATCGAGTACTGAATACCCTCCTTCAACATGTCCAGTCTTTTACCAATCAGCCTGTATAATACAAACATTAAATCAAACCATTCGTTATATAATTATTTTGAGCCAATATTTACCACTAACATATCATAAAAAAGTTAAGCTGCACAATTATATTAATTAACTAGATTAAAGTTATTATTAGTCGCAAGAGGAAAACTTAGGCGAACGTTTCTCGTCCAGATCGGAGGCGTTCTGGACAAAGGCCAGGTTAAGAGCTCCTTGAACCGACGGGCGTGTATGAGGAATGTGATGAAAGTGAATGAAGCCCGAGAAGTGTGTCAGGATCGTAGCAAATGGAAATCCGTAGTCTCTGCCTACCCCTCTGGGAAACAGGCGTGAATCTATGTATGTATGTATGTTTAACAAGACAACTCCCGCACTGAGACTAAATCTTGTCTCGCGGCAGACATACATTCAAACAACGGACACAAAGAGCACACAGTCGGAACAACTACCTGTAGGTGTTATAACTGTTTGTCCCGAGTGGGGGTTGAACCCACAATACTTGGCACAGTGTCCACTCAAACCATTATGTCATCCATGCAACGTGTGAAAACGAGCCTCTTTTAAACGAGTATTATCTTTCTGTTATGTCATAGCGATAAAAATATGGCTTATGTTAACTTATCACCATATATAGTAAAATATAACAGTCAAAAATAGTAAATTATCACCAAATTGCACAGCAAAATATATTTAGAGTAAATCGACGGACTATTTTTGGGTGGGTCTACGAAGGAACCTAACATAACTTAACCCTTCCGAGACGGAATGCAGCGATTTGAGGCGTATAGGTGCTCGTTATGATATATTATTTGAGTAAGCATATTTTGCTGCGCAATTACTATTTTTGGTGGTCATTATATTTAATTAAATTATATATATATTTGCTAACATTATGTTTATTAAACATAACATTTACTTACATAATAAGAATAGTGATATTCATAACGTAAACACTAGAAATAAGCATAAGTTAGTAGGCCCATATCATCGTTTACATAAAGTTTACAATACATTTGCGGAACTCGGTATACGTTTTTTTAATAAATTACCTATTAACATAATTAATTTATCATTGTTTCAATTTAAAAACGCTGTTAAAAAACAACTTATTCGGAAGGGTTATTATTCAGTCAACGACTACTTAAATGACAAAAACTCATGGAGCTAGTTGCTTGTTGCATACAGGATTCAAAGATCTGTATTACTTATAAGTCAATTTAAGCCTTTGCATAGTCACAAAGTGTAAGTGTATGCGCCATCATGCCATCCTACTGTCTATTTTAGATTTATATTAAATAATATATCTTAGCTCAAATTATTTCCTCCCTATAATATTATTAAGTTATTATTGTTATTATCTTTAGCTTTTATAGTCAGTAGTATATGGCATAATGGCTGTAACACCTTGTTAATCTGAGTTGTAAAATACTGAAATTATATTTAACTGACGATTTAAAAGAGTGGCCGTGAGTTTCTTGCAGGTTTCTTCTCATAGGCTCTACCCTTTGCTTGAACCTAGCAACTAACCTAAATGTAGCTTCAGTAACTTAGTAAACTCACTAACCTATATACTTTGACGTTCATAAGTGTTACTTTGTGACCTAAATGAATAAATGATTTTTGACTTTTCTTTTTGAATCCCTAAAATTATATAAAAATACTGTTACATAGAAATGCAACGTTATCTAAAATTTTCATCAACTACTTTTCGAGTTATGCGGACACAAATATACAAAACCAGAATTTTATTTAAGAAGAAATTGCTTGCTGTATTAGTCTGTAAACTTAAAATGTATATCACTTGCAAATTAATTATTATTTAAAACTGTTGGCGAATCCTAAGTTGCAATCGATCCTGATGAACACTCGAATAATTATAAAGGTTCAATTAATTTGAATATTTAATCGATATCGATTTATTCTTCTATAATCTTCATAGTCTCCATAAACTGCGTGAGGCCTTTGGGGCTGGTCTGTAGAGATTCATACGTGTGATGATTTTGTCCGAGCTGCAAACAAATTTAATTTATATGTTAATATTTATTTATTTATACAACTCACTAACAAGCTTACATTCTTATGTACTAGTTTAAGCTAACACATAATATAAAAAAGGAGGTGCAATTATAAAATCTAGTTTTACAACAACAAAATACAAAACAAAAAATAATAATTGGTATAAAACATTGTAGCCCTTTTTAACCGACTTCAAACAAGGAGGAGGTTTCTCAATTCGACTGTATATATATATATATTTTTTTTATGTGTGTTCGCGGATAACTTTTTCGCTTATGAACCGATTTTGATGATTCTTATTTTTAACAAAGATTTTAATTATAGTTGCGCGCTGTAGTAATAAAACGGGAGAAAATATCTAATCTTTGACATATAGTCTTTAACAGTAAGAGAAGTACCAAAAGTGTCGTCATCTCATCCTAAGTACCGCCACGATCAGTCCACGAGAACGCACATTTATTTCATGTTTTAATCTGTATCGTCATTACAGCTTGAAATGTCATCTATATACTGCGATTTATGGTAAATTAATATAAAAATAGTTTGTGTCTATGAATTTATCTTTATATTAAAAGAATTTTAATATCTGACTAGTCGTTCTAGAGATTAGCGCGATTAAACATACAAAGATTTGAATTTATTAATGAATTACTATTTATTAATTACTTATTGTACTAATTATAATATGTGGCTGCGATGTTTCTAGCTGGCCAGCTCATGACTATTTGAATTCACTCGCTATTCCAAACATAATTTTTGGCTAGCTTTATGCAAAATATTGATTATTAACTGACCTATATAATTATTGAATACGGCTGTGTAGTGTATTCTATAATGTAGGTGTTACTGCCAGCCAATATATTGCAGTTACACATAGCGTTTATTTTTTTGTTTGAACGCGTGAATATCTAAAACTACCAGTGAGATTTATTGAAATTAAACTACTATATACGGATTTTATCGCGTTGTTTATTTGACACTATTACAAAATTTTGAAAAACTGTTGCACTACTATAATCACTATTAAACTTTACAATTTTTTTAAGCTAATTAAATTACGGGGTCTCCCAGTGACCATGGCTGCTGAAAAGCAACCGAAACGTCGGGGAAAGTGTAAACACAAATATAAATAGTATAATAGTATAGTAATAGTATAAATATGTAGTTTTAATAGTTTCAATAATTTAATTAGCTTAAAAAATTTGTAAAGTTTAATAGTGATTATAGTAGTGTAACAGTTTTTCAAAATTTTGTAACAGTGTCAAATAAACAACGCGATAAAATCCGTATATAGTAGTTTAATTTCAATGAATAACATTCGCGTAAACAGAAGACAATATTATACCAGTGAGATATAAAAAATCTTTAATTGATAGGCCAATTCTTAAGGCAAGTTATAAGCTATATAACATTACGCTACGAGCCACGGGAGCGGAGCACTAAACGTAAACATGGGTGAGAGTTATAACTTACAAATTTCTTAACCCAGCCGGAGAGGTGTTCTGTGAAGTACTTGTCGCAGTACCGCGAGTCGGCCAGCAGCACGGCGCCCCAGTCCCCGCGGTGGCGGACGCAGCGACCCACGGCCTGGTTCAGTGCCCTGGCGTACAAACATACATACTTAGTCTCATGACATTTCATAGAATTAAATTTGTTTACTCTATCAGCTGGTAAATTTAGAAGTGCTTAAATGGCACAAATAATTAGATAAGATAATTTTTTAATAAAACTCATTTAACTTAGGAATAATTTAAGTATTTTGTTAAATCATATTGTTACAGCCAGTGCTATCTATCGGCACTGTGGGAAAGACTCGACAGTTCCGTCTAATAATTTGTTACGGCGCCATCTATTGACGTCTTACGGAACTACGTAGCTTGTCGACACGCGAAGAGTAGAGAGAACGCTGGCACATTCTCGAATTTTTGTACTGTTTACATACCGGGTATGGCGTTTCTAGAAATCTCTAGAAACGCTTTAACCGCGTATAAAAGGGCAAGACCAGCGCTCGCCGAGTCAGTTTACTTTACAATCGTAAGCGGTCAAGAACGGATTGGTCATCGGAGCGAACGAAAGCGAAAATACTACAGAGTTTGAAGCAGTTACAGTGGAAAAGTGTAGTATAGTGTGTGTTGTGTTTTAAATTAATTGTGTGCTAGAATAAAACGTGTTTTAGTCGGTGATATTTTTTACATTCTTATCCCTCGAACCCAGCACGTAACAATAGGTATATTGACCTCATTTTGTTTATCATATTTTAATTATTGATTTAATTTTCACACAATATTGTAAAAGATAATATTATGCTTTACTGGTATTAACCTCGGTTCATCTATAGAATATTATAAATCTCGTGTCACGGTGTTTGTGGTCACACTCCTCCGAAACAGCTCGTACGATTTTTATGAATTATTTTATGTATATTTGCTAGGTAAGAAAATAGGTCGTAAAGTATATTTCATACCGCTAGGGTGTCGTCCCTATCGAATGAATTTATATGGCAGAACAACGTTTGCCGGCTCAGCTAATTAACATTATAATTGAAATATGTGGATAACGTTATCTATTGTTTATATAGTTTAGTCAAATAAGTGTGTAACGGTTTGCTTTACCCTAAAATAAAATAACAAGATAAAAAAAAGCAACAAAAAAAAATTTACGACATAAAAATTTCACGACATAAAAAATAAATTAACAATATAAAAAATAAATTAACAACATAAAAAATTAATAAACAACATAAAAAAATTAATAACAACTTAAAAAAAATCAAGACGACTATATCCCTGAAAGAGTCCGCAACTATATTTACAACTACCCCGACAACGCAAAGAACATCGGGACATAGAAAACTATTTGTGGGTCATAATTTTTTTTGTCCTGTGTGGGATTCGAACCCATTACCACTTAAAGCACAACACCTTCTGTACAGTCATCTTAGTAATCTTGCGAATTTAGTTCACGCAAGGTGCTTGCGCATGTTATCTGCCCCATACTTGCATCGCGTGTTACGTTAGTTAGTTTTACTATAGTACCTGTAAGCTTGCACTCGCATCCATTCTTTTTCAGGGAGCAAGCCTCTATCGACTTTCTTATTGTTGTATTCCAACTTCGCCTTGACCGCAGTTTCGAACTTGCTTAAGTAAGGGACGCCCACCTGTCGAACATAACATAACATAATATGTCTTTATATTTTATTTATTTATTAAATCAAACTTATATTTTACGCTACATTTTGCCAGCGGCTTCGCTGGCTTTAATATAGATTTTGTTAATAAAGTTATATTATTAGGAGTAGTACTTTTCTGGATGAAAGGAACCTTATGTCCTTTTCTGTATACCTGAAAACGTGTATGCGAAAGTTTCTTTCATCAACCATTTTCATACTGAGAGGAGGCGCGTGCGCAGAGGGAGTTTACTAAATTAAGAATGGAAAGATGTAGAAGCACACTTCATAAAAATAATAGCCGAATAATGATTATCACAATTTACAACCATATACCTAGAGAGATAAGAGAACTCAATCAATCAGCCCACCGCAGTCCACTGCTGGACATAGGCCTCTCCCATTTTACGCCACAAGATCCGGTCTCTAAGAGAACTCCCTTTACATAAATTTAATAGTAGACTTAAATCATGGCTCCTAGAAAATAGTTTTTATAATACTAAAGAATTTATTAGCTATAAATTAAAAAAATATATAGATGTTATTGATACCTTAGGTTTTGTAATGTATAGAAATAAGTATAATAAATAATTATGTAAATTAGTAAAA
This sequence comes from Catocala sponsa, assembly GCA_963564715.1. Taxonomy (NCBI): domain Eukaryota; kingdom Metazoa; phylum Arthropoda; class Insecta; order Lepidoptera; family Erebidae; genus Catocala; species Catocala sponsa. Next base: position 22,528,332 of record OY751343.1, on the reverse strand, counting down.
GTATTATATAAAATTAAAATTTTCGCATGTCCACTGAGGGCGAGATGTGTTTGAACCCTAAAAACTTGTAACACCTTTTTTGTATACCATGTATCAAGCGAATAAAGATTTCTATTCTATTCTATTCTAATAGAGTTAATATTAGTGTGTTTGGTCGCCGGTGTGCCACTGTCACTCTGTAAAATCTATATATATATAAATCTAGAGTCACGGTGTTTGTGGTCGCACTCCTGCGAAACGTCTCGACCGATTTTGATGTTATTTTTATGTATATTTGGTGGGTATGAGAATAGCTCGTAAAGTATATTATGTCATACCGCTAGGTGATTAGGGTGTCCCTATCGCATGAATTTATATGGCAGAGCATCGTTTGCCGGGTCAGCTAGTAGATGTTATATTAAAAACAACTTACGCATATGACGGCCCTCGCCTGGTGGTCTTTGAAGTCCATCCCCTCGGAGACCTTCCCGCGGTACACCGCGAACAGTAGCGCGCCCTTACGTGTCGCCACGCACTCGTAGAAATCCTACCGACACATAATACATACTTGTAATACAAGACCTACTCTTAATAAAACAGAGACTTATACGAGTATTTCGGAATAATACATTTTAACTCTGTTGCAATTACTTTACAGAAACATATATTAGAATTTATTTAAACTAATGTCAATGAGATATAGGTAGGTATCTATATAAAAAGAAAATAAGTCTGATTTAAAATTGTTCTTGCGAGGAGTTCTTTGATCAAAATCTATACAAATAAATAAAATTGAAGTGTCTGTTTGTAATCTCAAAATAATAGCTTTTTATCTAATGTATATGAAAGTATATAAGGTCTATACGAAAACATCTTCTGTTTGTTCTGGCTAATCTTCGAAACGGCTGAACCGATTTTGACGGGACTTTCACTGGCAGATAGCTGATGTTATAAGGAGTAACTTAGGCTACATTTTAGAAAAAAATAGGGTTCCGCGGAGACAAACGCTTTTTAGTTAAAATCTACGCGGGCGAAGTCGCAAGTAACAGCTAGTCTATACTAATATTATAAAGCTGAAGAGTTTGTTTGTTTGTTTGAACGCGCTAATCTCAGGAACTACTGGTTCGATTTGAAAATTCTATTAGTGTTGGATAGCCTATTTATCGAGGAAGGCTATAGGCTATATAAACATCACGCTACGACCCACGGGGACCGCGCAGTAATCCGCGGGAACATCTATACGAAATAAAATTATGTTTACATTATAACCTTACAGTACCTTTTAAATTTATATTTGAGTACAATTATTATTATGGTCCCCTAGCTTATATAATAAGTAGGTGCTACCGATCATCCGAGTGTATCATCAAGTATAACATTCGAGATATCCAAAAATAAATAGATTTGACGAGTCCAGGTGTTTTAAGATTACATGAATCTTTGTAAGTCTTTAAAATATGTTTATAGTCAGTAGCGGATGCCAAATCAATCAGACAATGAACCAACAATGAAGAATTATAGTCACACAATTAGAGTTGAATTTTCCAAATTTCGATTTAAGTCATTACTTTATTAAGAGCGCGACGTGTGGAATGAATCGGGCAAGAATCTATTAATAATAATAATATTCTACCACATACACACAACACCATCTAGCTCAAACTAAGCAGAGCTTGTACTATGGGTACTAGACAATGGATGAACATACATATATACTTTTTTTTTTGTAAATACGTACATATTATACATAGAAATACCCAGACCAAGACAAACATCAATGTTCATGCACACAAATGTTTGACTTGTACGGGAATCGAACCCGCGACCTCAGGCGTGACCTTACGACTCCAATAATAACAATAATTTAATTATTCACAAGAATATGCAATTATTTATTAACTTTTTAGTGTATTTTAAGTTTTAGAATATTCTTGTATGGAGTCGGTTTTATTTTTTGTTAAAATTTTGTTTATTTCTCGGATTTTAGTGAACCTTGCCACATATGAGAACATCATCAATGTAGCCAAATACGCATTATTAAGCATAACTCGAAAACGAATGGTCAAATCTTGATCAAAATTAAATGGGACCGCATGGGAAGCACCAGCTTTCAAATAAAAAAAGAATCATCAAAATCGGTTCACCCAGTCGAAAGAAACGAGGTAACAAACATAAAAAAAAAATACAGACGAATTGAATACCTCCTTCTTTTTTTGAAGTTGGTAAAAAATAATAATAGTTCTATTAAAATATTTATAATATAATACAATAATTTTAATCCATAATATTGTCTTCTGTTTACGCGAATGTTGTTCATTGAAATTAAACTACTATATATCATTCAAATATTCAAACCCAAGAAGAAGCAAACCACACCTAGACTTCATGATACTTTGAGTTCATTCTGCGTAAATAGAAACACCCATGATTAAATTATGTTCGGGTACTTTGAAATAACTACACTGGAACATTGAGACAACTGCCATCTTAGTCTCCCCGTGACCATGGTTGCTGAAAAGCAACCGAAACGTCGGGGAAAGTGTAAACACAAATATAAATAGTATAATAGTATAGTAATAGTATAAATAGTTTCAATAATTTAATTAGCTTATAAAGAACAATGGCAGAAACTTATTTTTCATTTTTTTTAGCGTCTTAAAATGACATTTATACAAAAGCTAATTAACATATATATTATGAATTTTAAAATGAATATCCATATCTGTACAGGGCACACAAAAATTATGTATATAAAAGAAATAAATTGACCTTTTTCAAAATGTATGCAATGTCACTCGGTAAAAAAATGTTATCAGCTACCTAACATTTTTATATAGAATAATATTATCATCATCCCTATAATTATGTAGTTGAATTAATTATTTATTTATATTTTATTTAGGATACCTACCGCTTATTCAAGTGTGTTTTGAAACATGTACAGAATCTTTTAGTCTTTTATTGATAGTATTACGTTGCAAAAATGGCAACTGTCAAGTGCACTTCCGGTCGATTTATCGTTTCGTTTGGTGTTGTGTTGGTGACTCTTGCGCATCGCTGTAATCTTTCGTGTGTTTTTGCTTGTTATTTTCTAATAACCCGGACTGCTTAAGGACTCTGATTTCACTACTTAACCGAACTGACCACTGTATACGCCTAAGGACTTCGATATTGCTTCTACGTGACATTGTGCTATTCCTCTCGGACTTCGATTTTGCCTTGTAAATTATTTGATTACCGCTACCTCCATGGGAAGTCGTATCAGACCCACACAGATTCTGTGTGCAAATTGCAATATATGTGTTAATACTCTTCGCCGATACCATGCTTTGGACCTAGATACGAGAGTTGCCGCATTGCTTGCCAGCTGGGTTTATCCACAAATCGTAAGTATTCATTATTTACAAACTAGTAGGTAGTTGAAATTATCGATCCACAAGCCAAGTATGTACTTATGTACCATTATACATAAATAAATGCAATGAAATAAAAAAAAACCTTTCGGTAGGTATACATTGAAGGGATAGACATAGTATAAGCTAATTAGTATTTCATGCATTTATACGAGTGGGTGCACAATAAAGTAATTATTAAATCACGATAGACATACTAAGTCCTATTAGCTATATTCGTATTAGGTATTGTATTTTTCAAGGTTAATAATGAGCCAATACATTAGGTCGACGTAATATACCTATTGATAATACAATTTATGTTAATTAAGAACAAATAGATCAGCAACAATACAGTTTTCTAATGTGACATAAGACATAACCTATAAAAATTCAAAACCAAAATTCATTGCTTCCTGACCTTGTCTAATGAAAAAACTTACATATTTAGGCTCAGCAATTGATGCTTAATTTTTTAAGTATTTTTTAATTTTAAGACACCTCTTTTGAGTACCAACTAAAATAATGTATGAGAATCTGCCATTGTTCTTTGTAAAGTTTAATAGTAATAGTAGTGTAACAGTTTTCAAAATTTTGTAATAAAGTGTCAAATAAACAACGCCATAAAATCCGTATATAGTAGTTTAATTTCAATGAATTTTAATCCAACCATTGTTTTTCAGTCTTGGGTCTATTTGACAAACGATAGCAAAGTTTGCAATGTTTTCGACCAAACGTTCACTCGATCAAATGTAAAAATATCAATGCTTCGATCGACCAAATGCTTTTTTGCTTACTTTCATCATTTCGTCGTGACCACTCTTCCGTTGTTCGATGAACACATGTTTCAATTTGTTCAATTCAAACCACAGCCCCGAGTTGTGCCATCTGGAAATATAATCAGTATTAGTGTTATACAAAGGTGCATAACACAATTCATCACCTAAGTTTAGGTATTATGTTCCAATAACCTGTTCAAATTGACATGTTTTAACGATTAAGTTAGACTATATTGTAGTACACAAGCGTGTTCGCAAACACAAGTGCACTCTCTGTTCCCTAACTCTCATGAGCCGATGGGACGGTAATCCGACACGACCGGAGAGAGATCAGGCGCAGGACCAACGGCTTTACGTGCTTTCCGAGGCACGGAGGTGTTTAACACCGCCAACTGCCTAACTCCGGGCTGTTATTGAGATTTCTTATCAGAAAATCCCATGACTTTTTGTTGGCCCGACAAGGGATTCGAATCCGAGACCTCATGCACAACAGTCGCATTCACTACCGATGCGTCATGGAGGTTTTCTATACATAATATCATTGGTGATACAATATTATTTGTCAATTATGTAGGGTTGTCGTATTATCAAATGTATTTAACTATTGACCCAGCCCAGCTTCGCACGCGTTGTACAAAACCTTACAAATTATACGGGTTAGTCCCATTCGCCACGCCCAGCATTGTCTTCTCCGGTGGCGAATGGGATGAGTTTAATCGGGTTAGTCCCATTCGCCATCAGAGGAAGGAATGCTGGAGGTGGCGACTGGGATTAAACTCATCCCAGTTGCCACCCCCGGTGGCGAATGGGATATATAGTTTTAAATGTCCTATTCGCCATCGGAGGGGTCAATGCTGGGGGTGGTGAATGAGACTAACCCAATTATACAACTAAACTTTCCTCATGAATTACTTTGTCTATTGGTGAAAACCGCATGCAAATAATTTCAATAGTTTTTGAGTTTATCGCGAACAGACAGATAGACGCGGCGAGGGACTTTGTTTTATAATATGCAGTGATTGTATTTCATTTAATTTTAAAACTTCTAGGAATAATTCCTGTGTCGCGGGGACTTTCCAAACATTCAAACAACGGACACAAAGAACACGCAGACTTGAAACTATTATTTGTGGAATAAAAAGTTTTGTCCCTTATGGGATTCGAACCCACAACACTCGACGCGGCGGCAGTGGTGAGGCGAGTATTTAAACTACTACGCCATTCGACCAGACAAGTCTGTGAGGATAAATTAATTTTATTTCTATAATGAACTTATCTTACGCGTCTTTGAAGGTGTAGAGCGCCTTGTATGAGGGTAGGAAGCACAGTACCCCGTGTGGTGTGACGTCACACACGCGTGTGATGAGTGCGCCGAGTGTCCGCGCGGCGGCCGGCCCGGCGATGTCCCGCGCCGTGTAGGCCTGCGACGTGGCACACGCGCCCGATACTGTACCCACCCATACCTGTGGATTATACAGATGATGATATTATTGCTAGTATGACTACTAAATAGGCTTGGGCTAAAGAATTCCGGAAAAGGAGTGGATATGCGTCATATCATTCCGGCCAAAGACACATATCCGGTTATTATATCCTCGGCTATATGACAATCCGAGCATGTCTAGTGTACTCGTAGTATCCTGTGTCTACACTTTTCCTATCTCCGACCGAAAACGCGAAGCGAGAGCGCGATCTGACACAGCCGCTCTTAAAAACGTCTCCATAAACTGTATCTTCTGTCTCATATTTATGCGTATTCGTTTGCTAACATGAAATTGAAAGTATTTATTCACATACAAATACATACGTATGTATAGTTAATTTGATTTCAAAATTTTGATGATTGAAAAATGGCGCCGAAATCCCAATGTTTGTTGACATAAGATTCGCGCATGCGTGTATTGAGAAATTGAAAAAGCGAACACAAAAACAATCGTCTAGCAATATTAAATCGTTTAGCAAGCGCTGCACGCGCTGTGCAGAGCACTGTCGCCTGTCGTGTCACTCGTCGCGCGTTCCAGTCGGAAACAAGCGCGGTAGATCGGGATGGATATATCGAGTTGATAAAACGAGAAGGATTGATTTATATCCATATTGAGATATATATCCGAGGATATAGTGGTGTCCGGAGTTGCTCATGCCTACTACTAAACTATCATATGCTAATCCTGAAATAATTATATTCGTAGTATACGAATATAGTATATCTTGAACATCAGTGTAATCCACTTCACTGCCGGTAACAGTCCTCCACTGCTAACATCGCCACCGGTACAGCTTCGCCTTCTACACCGCTCCGCCATCACTACCGCATCGCCGCCGAATCCTTTCCGTCTCTGGAACCACTCAGACACCAGTACCTCTCCGCCTTCGGCACCGCTAAGCCACCGGTAATGCCCTGTCATCGGTACCACTCCGTCTCCGGTATTGCTCCACCATCGCTGCCACTCCACCACCGGTAACGATCCACAACCGATAATGCTCCGCCACCGGTATCGCTCCGCTGCCGATACCGCTCAAATTCTGGTACCGCCTCGCCACCGGTAACGCTTTGTCACCGTTACCACTATGACACCAGTGTAGCTCCGTCTCCGCCACCGCTATCGTTGTGTAGTGGGCTCAACTTACACGTTCAGGCGGTATAACATGTTCGGGGCTAGCGACGAGCGGGAACTGTGTGTCGAGCTCAGCCGCGATGCTGCCCATCGGCGTGAGCGTGCCCGACGCTAGCACTATACACCGCGCCACCTGCAGGCTGCGCATCACCACGCCGGGGTTCATGCAGTAGAGATGCAGTGTTAGCAGACCACTGGTGTCCGACTGCAACAGGCATAAGATAAGCATCAATGAATCAGTTCGTGGTGCGAAACCCAACTTGCTTTCTGCATGATATTGTCTTACGTTCACGCGAATGTTATACATTGAAATTAAACAGCTCGAGTAATATTTGTATTTAGAAAAGCCTTACATGTCCATAAATATTATGTGGAGGCTTAAAAAAGGGTAGTATTTAACTGCACAGCAAAATATGCTTACCAAAAATACTAATTGCACACTAAAATATATTTAAAGAGATCAAACTATGTCGACGGAGCCCCGCTTGGCGGGGCTCCTATTTTTGGGTGGGTTTAAGAAGGAACCTAACATAACCTAACCTTGACGAGACGACTTCCAAGACGGAATGCAGTGATTTGAGGCGTATAATAATAATAAATCTTTATTTCGGAATCTTTACACTCCATATTTTACACAGAAAAGTAACAAAAAAAAAAACATATCCGTATTAAAAAGAAAATAAATGAAGTTACATAACAAACAAAATGAATATATATAACCTCTCTATGCTATTACTAAAAATGACGCTATTAGATACAATTATTACGCTGCAATCTGTAACCATTTATTGTACATTGTGGTAGTATACAGTCTTTCAGAAAACTCTTTGATAATACTGTTCGTACACGAACCAACCCTCGACATGAATCCAGCGATTCGTTTTCTCTGGATGGCATTAAACGTATCCAGCCCAGCTTCTGCGAACATACCCGACGCACTACAATGCGGCGCAAGACCCATTAGCTGTCTAAAGATGTTATTGTACTGGACACGAATACCATCCAGAGACCTCTTCGTGTAACGCGTCCAGAGTTGGCAAGTGTAGAAACACCGACAATATGTCCTAAAAAGATGTACCTTCGTCTGAGTGTTGGCTTTAAAAAATCTCCTGGCTATCATATTGCCCACTACTGACAGCGCTCTGCGTTGCCTGTCTATATCGGCATCGTCTTTGAAGTCTGACGTCAGTATATGACCAAGGTTCTTAAACCTCTCTACTACTTTGACTCGCTGACCTCCTATCCAAACTGGTGGGACGTTTTGTGGACCTCTTCCTGACCTAAATATTAACAATTCTGTCTTCTTTGCATTTCTTTGCATTATACGCCAAGTTATGGTGCTCGTTATGATATATTTTAGTAAGCATATTTTGCTGCGCAATTAGTATTTTTGGTGGTCATTATATTTAATCCCCTTAAAAATAACAACTTTATACGGATTTTACCGCGTTGTTTATTTTCTATAAAACACTAGGTATTACTACATAATGTTGAAAAAAACTGTAATAATAGTGTTATAATATATATAAATAAACAACGCGATAAAATCCGTATAAAGGTCATAGCACACATATATCAACTCGGAAACAGATCGGCACCGTATCAACTCGAGCCGTGCAGTATTGTTTGTATGAAACTCCCTACTGCAACGCACACTAATCGGAATCGTAACATAATCGCCTCGAAGCTTGCAGTCCTCGCGCTTAGGGCTCGTCGTCGCCGCGCATACGTCTCTCCGTGCACTACTATTGCTAGACATGCTGTCATTCACAAGACAACTAACAGTCGTGTTGCGCGCGTATTTTATTGCAAATTTAACAAAAAATATTGATGAAAAGGGATCATACACATAAGATAATATAAGATAAGATACATCGGCGTAAGCGCGGTGTCACCTAGGCGTAACCGAGTTATTAGTCGTTATTAGTTTGTTGGAGAAAAAAAAAAAGGATCCAATATTTTTTGGTGATCTAAAAGACGAACGTAAAATCTTTTTTTAGTCATCAAGCCTATTATGTAGTATAGACTCAATTTGTGAAATTATTATTCAATTGTCATGCATAGGTAGGTATATCCAATAACACCTGTTATATATATATTATATATATATATAACATATGTTATAATTCTTTTATTTTATTTATTTGTAAAATTAGATTATTATTTATTGTGTGGTAATTACATTGTTGGTGTGCTTGAAATCTATACTAATATTATAAAGCTAAAGAGTTTGTTTGTTTGTTTGAACGCGCTAATCTCAGAGACTACTGGTTCGATTTGAAAAATTCTTTTAGTGTTGGTTAGCCTATTTATCGAGGAAGGCTATAGGCTATATAACATCACGCTACGACCCACAGGGGCAGCGCAGTAACGGTAAACGCGGGTGAAACCGCGGTAACATCTAGTAAATAAATAAATATGTTTATATATTGAGGTTTATCCACAGCAATTGTACTGTGGAGGGACGTGGTCTGATGTCCTTCCAACACAAAAGAAGGATCATCCGTCCAGGCTGGGTGATCGTGCCTGGCGAGCCGCGACCCGACTGTTGATTTCATGAAAGACATGTGTAATAAAAGTTTAATTACCTCAAGCGCTGGTTTGTAGTCATCCAGATGCTTGCACTCATCCCGGAATAAATACTCTGAAAATAATTATATTATCTATACTAATATTATTAAGCTGAAGAGTTTGTTTGTTTGAACGCGCTAATCTCAGGAACTACTGGTTTTTTCAATTCGAACTACTGGTTCGAATTGAAAAAACCTGGTTTATTCTGCGTGATTACTACTGGTTCGATTTGAAAAATTCTTTTAGTGTTGGATAGCCTATTTATTGAGGAAGGATATAGGCTAGATAACATCACGCTACGACCCAAGTAAGGAGTGTGAGTGAGTGAAACCGCAGGCACATCTAGTTATATATAAATGTATCAAATAAACAATTTTTCTTTCTTTTCAATTAATATAATATATAATATGTATACGCAGCTATAGCCTAGTGGAAGACCGCTGGACTGCAGAGGCCTCGAGCTCGATCCTATGGCACGCATCTCTGAATTTTGGGACTTATATGGGTATTAAAATAGTTGCTAACGGTGAAGGAATACATCGTGAGGAAACCAGCATGTCTGGGAGCTCTCCATGTTCTCGGAGATATGTGAAGTCTGCCAACCCGTACTTAGTCAGCATGGTAGATTAATCAGTATCCACTTTTATACTGAGAACAGGCCCGTGCCCAGCAGTGGGACAGTTTAATACTGAGCTTATTATTATTCGAAGTTTAATTAAGTTACAATTAGGTTAGTTTCTAGGTTCAGACAAAAGATTGTAGATCTTAAAATATTTTGTTGTGGGAATCGAACCCACAACACCTGGCGCATATAAAACACGTACCTAAGCCGATGGCGAGTGACTCTAGGAGCGTGCCCGTGGCCTGTGTGACGCCCAACAACGTGCGCGGGTCTTCGCGGAGACGCCGACAAAATATTTCCGTACTCGATTTGAAATCTGAAACATTACAGCATAATTCGTATTTAATAAAACAGAGACTTATCTGAGTATATTGGATTAAACAAAATTAAACAAAACAGGTTATGAAAATAAAAACATCCTAATTTCAATAGAGAAGCTGGTTGGAATGTACCACAAACTTCTGATCCAGTAATTCAAATGGTCAAACCCATGAGAAGCAAACCACAGCTAGACTTCATGATACTTTGAGCTCATTCTGCGTATTGAACTCGAGTTATACATACATACATAGATCCACGCCTGTTTCCATTTGCTACGATCCTGACACACTTCTCTGGCTTCATTCACTTTCATCACATTCCTCATACACGCCCGTCGGTTCAAGGAGCTCTTAACCTGGCCTTTGTCCAGAACGCCTCCGATCTGATCGAGAAACGTTCGCCTAGGTTTTCCTCTTGCGACTGTTCCATTCACACTAGCCTTATAAACTTTCTTAGTTAGTCTTTCCTCGTCCATTCTTTCTACATGTCCAAACCAGCTTAACATACCCTTTTCTATTCTTGTTACTATATCCACTTTCATGCTGCATCTCTCTCTCATCACACTATTCCTTATTCTATCTTTCAGAGTCACACCACATATGCTTCTCAGCGCTCTCATTTCTACAGCATTTATTCTGCTCTCATGCTTCTTTTGGCATACCCAACTTTCACTTCCATACATAAGTGTGGGCACTTTATTCATAATGTGTGTGTTTATGTGTGTATGTGTGTCTGCACGTGTGTGTATACATATATACTGGGTATAAGGGACGGTGTACCGTAAACTGAAATAGTAGATTCAGACCATTATTCTGAGTTAAAAATCGTTGGAATTTTTTTCAACAATCACAATTGCATTTTTGCAATTTTTCATTTTTCTGACTGTCACATTTTCTACAATACAGCAATGTAATTAAATGGTCGTGATTATAGATCAGCTGTTTTTATGCGAGCGGAACGCAGAGTTCATTCGTCGAGTGCGATGTATTGGTAGCGATCCATTGCGTACCGCGTAATAATGTTAATCTACATTACATTTTAATCTTGCGTTTATTTATTAATTGAAGTTTGTGTCGTGATAAATACTTACAGAAAAACGTCTTGCTAAAGTTTTCGGTACGCCGTCCCTTACACCCAGTATAGGCCTAAAATACTGTATACAGTATCGACATGTATAGAAATGGAGAATGAGGAATTGATGAGATTTTTTATTGATTGGTTGATGGAGGGATTTTGATTAAAAAGCGTTACTTACTATTAAACTTAAAGTAAACGAACCCACGTCGCGCACCTCTGACTTTCGGAAGTTATATGACTTCAAAATGATGTGCGTATTGATTGACAATTACCGCCTGCTCCGTGCCTCGGAGAGCACGTTTAGCCGTCGGTCCCGGCTGCCATGAACATCTATGGCAGTCGTTATTGGGAAGTCAATGCCCTTTAATATCCTGACACTGGTCTAGCTTTAGGGTATCGTTAGCCTTCGGATTGCGGAGGTCAGATGGCAGTCGCTCCGTGTAAAAACTGATATCCAGTTAAATCCGGTTAGACTAGAAAGCCGACCCCAAGTGACTTGGGAATAATAAAGGCTAGAGAGAAGACTTACTATGAAAGTTAGTGTATCCAATGTTGTGGTTGCCGAGTGTCTGGACAAAGTTAACCGATGCCCACTCGTAGACAGCCTTGTTGTTGTTCAGTGGGCAAGCTTTCACTATCGGCACCTGGTTGTTGAACCTGGATACAAAGTGAAAGTCAAGTCCTTAATTCCATAAAAATCTGTATACACTGTCTTCGACAAATGAATCATAACTAATATTATAAATACAAATGTGACTTTGTTTGTTACACTTTCACGCCTTAACTACTCGACCGATTATCTTAAGATTTTGCAAACACGTTGTCAGGAGTACAAAAAAGGACATAAGGTACTATTAATTCGGAAAAATATACTGTTACCGTGGATAGAAGTTTATTGTCAAAATCTACATGAACGCGAGTGAAGCCGTAGGTAAAATCTAGTTAATTTTTTAATCACTAGCTGCTCCACGCATTTCACACATATTTATAACTAGATGTTCCCGCGGTTTCACCTGCGTTTATCGTTACTGCGCCGCCCCCGTGGGTCATAGCGTGATGTTATACAGCCTAACTACACTACAAGAATTTTTTCTACACTAAAATAATTTTTCAATTCGAACCAGTAGTTCCTGAGATTAGCGCGTTCAAACAAACAAACTCTTCAGCTTTATAATATTACTAGATGACTGCCCCGCGCCTGTGGTTCGTATTGTGATGTTAAATCATAATATGTTACTTCGGGATAAAGTAGTTTTCACATATATAATAAAATAAATAATAATCTATACTAATACTATAAAGCTGAAGAGTTTGTTTATTTGAACGCGCTAATCTCAGGAATTACTGGTTCGATTTGAAAAATTCTTTTAGTGTTGGATAGTCTATTTATCGAGGAGGGCTATAGGTTATATAACATCACGCTACGACCTACGAGGGTGGCACAGTAACGATAAACGCGGGTGAAACTGCGGGAACATCTAGTATTTTATAAACAACAAACAAAATCGTTCTATTAGTACGCGTTTATCCATAACAAACAAAAATACCGATCTATCCTTTTTATAATATTAGAGTAGATTATTAAAACTTTTTTTTTAGAAAGCTTCATCCAGTATTACCTTGGACTACATCATACTATTGCTTTGTAACTAAAGTTTAAAATTATCTATTTTAATATATTTTACTAACCAATCATTCCAGTTTTTCAGCGTCAGAACTAGTTGATCAACATATGAGGAAATATCCTGGTTCGTGTATCGGTACTCTGCCACTTTTTCCAGTTCCTGAAACGAAATACCAGTTTCGATTAATACAGTGACTGACATCAATTGAAATAAAACCACTTTAAATAATAATGTCCACCAGGCCGAATTGCGGTCACGGCGGCCAGTCTTAACGGAGTCTGGCCATCTGCGCAGGAGATATCATAGTGCATAAGTATGTGCGCAAACACAAGTGCACTCTGTTTCCTAACTCTCATGATCCGATGGGTCGGTTATCCGACACGACCAGAGAGAGATCAGGCGCAGGACCAACGGCTTTACGTGCTTTCCGAGGCACGGGGTGTCTAACACTACTATGGAATAATTCTTGGGTCGCGGGGACTTTGCAAACATTCAAACAATACACAGAGAGAACACACAGACCCGTGTTCCTTGTTCCGAAACAATCATTTGCGAATCACACAAATTTGGGTTTTTTGTTTGTCGGTTGAGCCTTGCCACTGGGCAAGGCTGCCTTCTAAACACCTACTTCAACCATGCAAAACTCATGTTCCTTGACCATAATGTTCATGTCATTTACCTGTAGAGCGTCCTGTATTTTGGTTTGTGTGAACTGGAAGGAGGCTGCGTCGCGACAAATATTCTCGATGTTGTGTCCCTCGTCGATCACCACGATACTGCCCTCCAGGTCTATCTGCAACTGTTCACCACAAACCATGTCATCATTTGAGCTGGGTATTTGTTAGAAGAAAATGCGATCAACAGTTAAAGAAAGGGTTTTTAGAGTGACGCTTACTATTATAGCTAAACTAAAGGAAAATTGCAAGCTGAAGACAGGGCGCTATGGCGATCTTTGGGGGAGGGCTATGTCCAGCAGTGGACTATTATAGCCTGATGATGATGATGAAAGGAAAATCATATTTTCTTATCCTGTTACTACTAATTCAACTATCCATATTATTATACCTACAAAAGAAAATATTTTACACATTTAATATATAAAAATTGTCGCCATGAGAAAGCTGCTTTATCCAGAAGTAAAACAGGCTACGAAAGATTACGCTACGAGCCATGGGAGCAGTAGTTCTGTTCGTGAGTATGTCACTGAAAGCCTCCCAAACTGCTGGTAAGAATTTAATGTAATCTTTGTGTGTTTTTAAGTGGGTCCTTGCTAGGTTTCGATCCGGTACTCCCTTTCTTCTCCTAAAATTTTTTGTCCGAAAATCATTATCCATGAGACGTTTGCTATAAACTTCAGTAAACATAATGTTCAAAAATTCGAAATTTTGTTTTACATAATTATCTTTACTTCTAAAACTATTCTGTCATAATATCGAGTACTATAATAATTGAATATCCTAATTTTGCATGAAATAACTTGTTAATATTATAAATGCGAATGAGAGATTTTTTGTTCAAAATTCACGCTCTAACTACTCAGCCGATCATCATGAAATTTCGCATAGCGTACGTTTCATCCAGAAAAAAGTAGGTACAGTTACTAACCTAACCTATCCTACATCTGCGCGAAGCCGCGGGCAAAATCTAGTATTAGATAAGGAACGACAGTGGTTTGCTTGCCGTGCCTTCATCCAGAAAAAGGGAACTCTTTTTCGAGGAGTACAAAATTTATATAACCTATATTTATGCGGCAAAATCTAGTCTATACTTCTATACTAGTATTATAAAAAGGAAAGATTTGATTCTTTTAACCGACTTAAAAAAATGGAGGAGGTTCTCAATTCATCTGTATTTTTTTTTATGTTTGTTACCTCGTAACTTTCGACTTGGTGAACCGATTTTGATGATTCTTTTTTTATTTGAAAGCTGGTGCTTTCCGTGTGGTCCCATTTAATTTTAATCAAGTTATCCTTAATGATGGGTATTTGGCTACATTGATGATGTTCTCATTTTTGGCAAGGTTCACTAAAAACCGAGAAATAAACAAATTTTAACGAAAAAGAAAACCGACTTCAAAAAAGAATATTCTAAAACTTAAAATGCACTAAAAAGTTAATAAATAATTGCATATTCTTGTGAATAATTAAATTATTGTTATTATTGGAGTCGTTGTCAGCCAAGGTCGGTTTGTAACTAATTAAACATGCGATGTCTTACTATAATCATAACATAACATTGGCATGCACAACTACACACATAGACGCAGACTCCAATAATAACAATAATTTAATTATTCACAAGAATATGCAATTATTTAAACTTTTTAGTGCATTTTAAGTCTCTTTCGTTAAAATGTTGTTTATTTGTTTGTAAGGATTTAACTCAAAAAATAATCAACCGATTTTAAAAGTTCTTTCACCAAAAATGCTATATTATCATTATCAACGAGTAACAAAGTTAATCAAAATCTGCTATGAAGAAAGTACATACGCTACTCCTAATGCTGGGATCGATGAGGTAGTTGTATGGGCAGAACACGATGTTGGCGAGCTTGGCCATCGCCCGCGCAGCGTAGTACGGGCATGCCTCGTTCTCCTCCCCGGCTATTGCCAGGTCTTCCAGGTCAAAGGCAGGCGGCAGCGTGTCATGATTCAGGGCCGTCCGGTTGTCGTAGTACTTGCAGTTCGTGTCTCTATCTTTCTTCTCTACACTTGTTGTTAACGACTGCAATTATAATTTGGCCTTACGAAGAGGAAAGCAGCGATAGCCTAGTGGAAGAATAGCAGCGATAGCCTAGAGGGACACCGTTGGACTGCTATGCAGAGGTCTTGAGTTCGATCCCAAGGCACACATCTCTGATATTTCGAAGAAAGAAGAGAGAAAGAAAACATACTTTATTTCTAAAAATACGAAATCTTTCACAATATCATGTAAATATGTAATTTTTTTAAGAGAACACACATATTTAATAAACGTTAATTAAAAGTGACAGCTCTGCGCCACAAATGCCACGTTTTAAATGTGCCACCAGTACATATTAATAAACTTTGTCACCCGCTTACGCTACGAGATTGCCATGAAGGTATGGATAAACATTGTTTCTCTATACCTTCATGGAGACTGCACGTCACGCGCGATCGACTTTTAAGTTTTTAATATGCGTATTTAATGTGTAGTTATCAGTCGCTTTAACGGTGACGGAAAACATAGTGAGGAAACCTGGAGGTCTCAGAGTTCTCCATAATGTTCTCCAAGATATGTGAAGTCAACCCGCAATAGGCCAGCGTGGTGGAGTATGGCCTTACCCTTTTCTCACTGAGAAGAGGCCTGTGCCCAGCAGTGGGACAGTTTGATACAGAGCTGATATTACCATATACGAGGAAGGATTTGTTATTTAAGTGGCCGCCTCGTCACTGACGCTGTGTGCGAGGGTCGCGGGTTCAATCCCACACGAGACAAAAATAATTGTGAAGCACAATTAGTTGTTATGTGTCTGGGTATTGTTTGCGTCAGTTGTTTCAATATTTATAAAGTCTCCCACGACACAGGAGTTAATTATTTCCCCTCTTTCTTCTTTTCGTGTGGTTAGTGGCCAACCTGTTGTCAAGAGTTGTTCAAGCCGCCCGTAGGCCTCTGACATGGCTTAACGGCTGCTATCAATTTGACAACAACCGGGACCGACTTTTTACGTGCCCTCCGAAGCACGGAGACGCTCAGATGAAATACCACTAAGCGGTCACCCATATATAGACTGACCGCACCCAACGTTGCTTAACCTCACTAATCGTTTACCGATCAGTGAGTGCAATTTTTTCCTGTGTGGGCATCGAACCCATAACACTTGAGGCTGTGGCAATGGCAAGGCGACCACTTCAAACTCTAAGCTATTAGTGGAAATATAAATAAGATATGGTACTGTACCTTAACACAAGCGCGGCACATATCATCCTTGGACTTCCATTGATCAGAATTGAACTCTCGGATACAACTCTTGGCCCTGCTCGAGAGGATACTCATTTTAGCGACTCCACAGTAATGAGTCCTCTTAAACTCCTTAATGACTTGCTGCAACTGCGTATGAGTTCGAGCTCCGTAGTAAATGGTTGGTAAACTGCAATCAACAATCATGGATGTTCGGACTCGCAGGTTTTCGACCAGACCGTACAGTTTTCTGCAACCAACCACCGTTCACACTGTCACCAACCAACAACCATAAACTACCAACTAGCTGTGTTCTTGTAATCATATCTACCGAGGGAACGGGAGAACTATGCACTGTTCTTAGCATCATCTCTTTCTCGTGCAATAATATCTGTTCTATAGGTAGGTATGATTGCAAAAACTGTTATAAAAGCTAATTGTATAGGTATATATACTAATAGGCTATCTGACATTTTGAAAAATAATGACTTATTCATACGTGTAAATTATGGATTTTAAAATGGGATTAAATATAATGACCACCAAAAATACTAATTGCGCAGCAAAATATGCTTACTAAAATATATCATAACGAGCACCTATACGCCTCAAATCACTGCATTCCGTCTCGGAAGGGTTAGGTTATGTTAGGTTCCTTCTTAAACCCACCCAAAAATAGGACTGGAATCCGTCGACTTAGTTTGATCTCTTTAAATATATTTTGGTGTGCCATTAGTATTTTTGGTAAGCATATTTTGCTGTGCAATTAGTATTTTTTTGCTGTGCAGTTAAATACTACCCTTTTAATATCAATATGTAATAAAGCACACCAACAAACCCAAAATAATCTTAATTAGTTTTAGTTGGAACACGTGATCGTGGTTGGCTACATTTATTTTTACGTCACATGTTTGTAAACGTCATCTGCCATTGCTTGCTGTCTAAGATTTATTTACAAACGTGTTAATAAATCTTAGACAGCAAGCAATAGAATATATAATTTGTAGTAAATAGCAATAGAATATATAATTTGTAATAAAATATATAATTTGTAGAGTCCATGGACACCACCACACCACTAAATAATGTGAGATAATGCAAAAACTAGTCAGATAGCCTATTATCAACTACATACATATATCTATTAACTACTGAAATACACAATCCAGCGATAGTTTATAAATAAGAAATACATAGGACAATAAAAAAATTGGTTGTCTGTAAAGTCGGTTTACGGACGATAGTTTAACGTGACAACGTCATAACAAAATATTGATGGAAACGTTACAATGAGCGTAACGGGACAATGAGTCATCCTTTTTCGTGCGTGCAGCCGGCGTTCATCGATTTATTAGACGTTGTCACGTCAAAAATATTGGCAAATTACATGCATACTATATCCGTGTCCGTATAATTTAAGTCTCTTTTCCTTTTCTTAAACATTGACATACACCACATAATAGGCGGCCTTTGGACCGCTGCTAGAATATCTTGTCAAAACACAATAGCATTGGCTCGGCTCGGCGATTGAACCCGAGACTTAATGCACAGCAGTTGCATACACTACCTCTGCGCCACAGTACTAAAAGACCCAAGGGTGTCCTTTTAGTATTGCTAAACAGGCAGAAATCATGGAAGATAGTAGAGCCTCGCTGATTTCAGCATGAATTGGCCGGCTCGACCGGGGAAGGACTACTCTCTCACAGAATATCGACGTGAAATACCAGTATTCCTACTGTTGTGTTTCGTTCGGTGAGTGAGAGTGCCGGAGGCCCAATCACCCTCTTTCCACCTTCCCGTTCCTTCTTATTCCCACTTCCTTTTATTCCTAAAGGGTCGGCAACGCGCAAGTGATGCCTCTGGTGTTGCATAAAATGCCAAGTAGCATAAAAGAAAAAAAAACAATGCTGAAGAGTTATTTTGCAGTTTGTTTAAACGCGCTTATCTCTAAAACTATCAGTCGGATTAGAAATGTTTTTTTAGCATTTAACAACCCAATTTTTGAGGGTGGTATAACCTGTATAACGTTAGGCTACGAGCCACGGGGGCGATGCAGCAATCATAAATGTGGGCTATGTGTATGCTTGCTTGCCACCTTAACAGAATAAAAAAAATAAAAAGGAACCTATATTATCGCCAATGTATGACATTCACATAATATTCATAAACTATCACTGGACATATCAAAATAATACTATTACATAATATAGACTACTTACTCTACTACTACTTATATATACTATATATAGAAAGTTTAAAAACATAAATGCGCTCTACTCTGTTTAAGTATTGTACACACAGCGACACATCAACCTAGACTGTTTGGACTTTGAACTATTAGAAGTTGAACGCTGCGAATCGTGCGAGAGAGTGCGTTATATTTTTGTTACGCTCTATCCTTACCATTACATCGACACCACTATGCACTGTCCTTTTCCGACAATTCTCTATTTTTAACCCCCGACGCAAAAACGACGGGGTGTTATAAGTTTGACGTGTATGTGTGTGTGTCTATCTCTGATATCGTAGCTCCCGAACGGATAAACCGATTTTGATTTATTTTTTTTGTTTGAAATGTGAGTCGGGAGTGTCCTTAGCTATGTTTGATGAAAATCGGTCCAAAATGGACGTCGCCACAAAATAGCGGATTACATATTTTTTCACAAGCCCTTAATATCGGTATCAAATGAAAGGACTTGACTAGTAGAATACTATATACTATGATAAATTTCAAATCCCAGATGGCCGCCACCGCAAAATGGCCGATTACTATTTTTATTATCTTGTGTCGGGGTTTTTTAAATTTTATATTTATGTATGTAACGCGGTTATTCGTATACAGGGTGTCTAACTTGATGTGTAGCTGTGTGTACGAGCCACTATTATTACTCGAACTAGGATGTCAGAAATGTCAGAAACTATGGTACTATGTCACGGGAAGAGTTATGTGAAAGATTAGTAAAAATACGTCAATACGGAACGAATGCCTTTAATGCACTGCTAATTACATATTACCATAAAACGTAGTACATTCAAAATATGCTGTTTGTGCAAAATGACGCCGCATCGATATAATATTAAAAATGGCTTGTACAAGACAAGTATGGTCACCTTTCTGGACTCCAAGTTGTCATCTGACACACAATGCCGACATGACATCTGAATTATAAATACGGCACTATGCCGATATGAGTGATATTGAAATTGGTACACTATTATTCTGTCTCTAATGTCACTCTTTTTAGTGTGGATGCATACTAAAATTATTATTATTATTACTTATTATTTTTTAAGATTTTTAATTATTTAATTATTTTATTTGACGCCGTCCGACCAGGTGACGATCTGCGAAAGACTGCAGGCAGATGCTGGATGCGGCAAGCTGAAGACAGGGCGCTATGGCGCTCTTAGGGGGAGGGCTATGTCCAGCAGTGGACTATTATAGCCTGATGATGATGATGATGAATTATTTAATTTCAGAGATATTTAGGTTACTTATAAACAGGGAATAATTTCTTCTAATAAGTGGCTGCAATTTATTCAAGCATCGACCGATCATCTTAACAGCATTTTAATGACCGCATTAAAATCTTAATAGGTATATACCAAACATAATAATCGGGCTACATGGCCGAGCCACACACAAAATATTACCGTAATCTATACTAATATTATAAAGCTGAAGAGTTTGTTTGTTTGAACGCGCTAATCTTAGGAACCACTGGTCCGATTTGAAAAATTATTTTAGTGTTGGATAGCCTATTTATCGAGGAAGGCTATAGGCTATATAACATCACGCTACGACCCACGGGGGTGGCGCAGTAACGATAAACGCGGGTGAAACCGCGGGAACATCTAGTGTGTAATAAACGGCAATATTTTCTGTGTGGCTTAGCTACTATGTATAGAATGGGTGTTATTGCTGGCAATATTAATTACATAGATATCACTGGCCTTAATCTTCGGCTTAAGGTGCAATAGACTTGCGTATCTACCTAAAACTACTAATAAATCAAAGAAAGCGTTGCTCATACTAAGTAAAAATATAAATAATTATAAATGAGGTAAAATATAAACCACAAAACAAGACTTGAATTTCGACTAATTGTGACATCGTACGAAAGTCATGCTCTTGCACGGGCAAGAGTATTGTTAGTGTATTCGATATATCGAAACTTATGAAGATACCTCCTCAGTTTTAACCCGTTTTGTCCCCAGAACTCATCTTATGAGTCGGAAAAAAATATCGTTCGTGTGCACAGAACTCGCATCCGAGTCGTGTGATGAGTGATTTTAACTCAGATGCAGATGCTGGGTATGGCGACGAGTCAACCATAGCTATGTATCTATAGACACGACTCGGATGCGAGTTTTGGTCACACAAACGATTTTTTGTTCTCACAGGGGGAGTGCTAGGAACTGAAAGGGTTAACTCATGCCGTAGGATCACGATTAGCGTAGTCAGACGACTCAGTTAATCGAGATCGCTGGTTCAAATCCTGCTTCATGGTTTATATTTTTCCTTATTTATAATTTAGATAAAACTATTTCTCAAATTACTTTGTCTACCTCAAACGTAATCTAATCATGCAATGACAGGAAAGTATCAATAAAACCGTACCATGTTCGCACATGCACACCACCAGCTTAATTTGTTCATCACCCGCAATCGTTCAATCAAGTGGAATGCAGTATAACAAAAGAAACATTCATAAATTATCTTTGATGATAATATATCTCCAAATAACGAAATAATTCAAAAGTGTTTTAAAGAAAATAGAAAATGTAGCATTTTAGGTATCATGTCGAATGTTGCGATGACCTGGAGAGTATATGAAATCTCAGAATAATTGTATGTAGTATACAATTTCAATACAAAATTTTACTAAATTACAAAACGTTTAATTTTAATAATTTAAAATGTACTTCATACTATGTGAGAACCAAAGTCAGACTGATTATTTGTTGGTACACAAACGGTATCTCGGTATGAGAGTTTCTAGTACATCTAAATGCGTATTAACTTAGAAATCCTACTGCAGTACATCAGCCTCTGAGACGTATTGGAGCAGCATTTACGCGTGTTTATCGTTAGGAAATGCTAATTCAGTTCAGCGGAGACGTACTGAAGTAGCTTTTCAATATAGGCCGTCCCAGCCCTTCACAAGCAATTTCATTGAATTTCATTTTTAAGCGGTTGGATGCGGATGGCCCAAGACCGGTCTGTGTGGAAAACCTTGGGGGAGGCCTATGTCCAGCAGTGGACGTCTTTTAGCTGACATGATGATGATGATGATGATGAACTTAATTTTGTTTTAATTATTGTACCGAATTCGTAATCAAAGTATTAAGGGCGGCTGCAGCGGCAAGGTGACCGCTTGTCCGCTGCCACCCATTAGCTGAATACTTTATCTGGTTCAAAGATTAATTGCCTTTCACCTTCTAGTCTCTCTTGCCTAGAGTCTCCTCTCTAAGTCCGGTCCTGCATAATGTTAAAAAAATGTAACATACTGCACATCTTCTGGAGTCTCTTTCTGTTCCACCTTGATGCCCTTCTCAGGAGTCAGCATTGGATTCGCCGTTGGGATGTCTCCAGGCTCCACGGAACCCTGACGACGCCTCTTGTGTAAGCTAACTAAACCCTCAGTAGGAGAGTCTGGAAAATATTTATATAAATTACTAGCTGTACCCTGCGAATTTACCCAAGTTTATGGTTACTGCTTTCATATTATTCGTTCTTTAATAAATAGATATCCTAACTAATATAAATGCAGATGTAAGTTTGTTTGTTACGATTTTACGCCTTAACTACTTGCCCGATCATCATAAAATTTCGCATACACGTTGTCAGGAGTACAGCAAAAGGACATAGGGTACCTTTTATCCAGAAAAAGTACTGTTCCTAGCAGTTTTAGTGTAGTTGCAGTGTAGCAGTTTGTTGCAAACACCGCTAAAAGAGTCCATTTATATTATGTCTTAAATGGTTTTTGGAGATTTACCATTATTTGGTGAAAACTATTTTAGAGGATTTTAAAACTAAACTACTCAATTTATTATTTACTAGCTTTTGCCCGCGGCTTCGCTCGCGTTAATTTAGAATTTGACAATCAATTCGGGTTATACCTACTCTGCTTGTAATAATATAATTCAATCATGATTCGGAAGACATGTGGCGCCATCTATTATCATAAGAACGTTATTATTGTTTTCCTCGGGAACAGTAATTTTTTTCGGAATGAAAGGTAGCCTATGTCCGTTTCTGTACACCTGTCAACGTATATGCAAAGTTTCAGGATGATCGGTTCAGTGGTTAAGGCGTGAAAAGGTAACAAACAAACAAACTCATTTTCGATTTTATAATATTAGTAAGGACTTCTATTACATGCGCGGCGATTTCAGGCTTCCGTTTGTGAGCTAGTTGTTTTGATAAAAGTATGTAAATACTGAGCATGATCGCGTTAATAGCTTTTTTCTGTAATATAAGAAAAATAAACTCTACTAAATATCAAGATTGACATGATTACATCACTTTGATTTAAATCCTGATTTATATCACGATTATAATCAAGTGATTTTTAATTAAAATAATTATTTAAATGTATATAATACTAGCTGTCCCGACAGACGCTGTCCTGTAAACACGAAAAAGAAAAAAAGAACTGTCCTATCTTTTAAGTTGGACCAAATTACGGATAGTTACGAAGTTTGATCAAAATCGGTTCAGTAGTTTAGGAGTCCATAGCGGACAAACAACGTGACACGTAATTTATATATATTAAGATGTAACACAAATTAGAACTCTTAATTTTAGAGAACGCGTAAAAATCACTTTGTGTTAGAATTATACTTCAATATTGCACCAACTTTCCAGCTTTTGTCGTTCCTAATCTGTTCCTCATTTTAGAATGTACATATCCAAAGGAGGAAAAGACTTTCCATCGACGCGATGCTAAAGATGCGATGACCCTAAATAGCTGCCGTAAGCTTGGGTACATTTTGTTTTGCGTATCTTCATCAAAAACATTTTTGGGACTGTTTCACACACTATTTTAAGTGGATTTTGAAGGCTCAAGCAAAAAATGGAAAATGTCACAATCTTTTGAATTGGTTGTATAAAATTGTGATTCTTTCCAACCCTGCTAAGTATATGTATGTCTGTCTGTGTGTATAGGTTCGTTAATTATATCGCGGATAAAACATTCTATTAAGCGATGTAGCGACAATTTCTCAGGGCTCACATGTGAGGGAATGCGTACGTTAATAATAATCAGACTTCATTAGTCAGTGAGACTACACTCATTGTTCAACGGAATTAAAGCCGTGCTACATATTCAGCTTGCGTCACGCCACAGTTATATACACTAGCTGTTCAAAGTGATTACAGCCACGTTTATGGTTACTGCTCAGAGCCCATGGCTATTGGCGTGATGTTATATAGCTTATGTTACTTTTGGATAAAATAGCTAACTAATGGTAAGAGAAATAAAATTGGTTTATTAATTACAGAGATTATACAGAATGATTTTGAAATCGTGTAATTCCTTGTAACCACACATTCTACTGGTGATATAAAATAACCCTGACCATATTTTTTATTTATTAGAATTATATTTTTAGAGAAATTAATGTATCGATTTTTTTCGTGAAATGGTTTCATGTGGTTATGTGGAACACATAAATTTTTGTCTCGTGTGGGATTCGAACCTACAACACTGGACGTAGGGGCGGTGGCGAGGCGACCACTTTAATCACTACGACATCCATGCACTAATGTAACAGCCAAAGTACATAACAGTAACGGTAATTCCAATTAAACACATAAACGAATTCGACGGTAGTTGTAAGAGCGTAAGCTAAGTATGCGTTCTCGCTTCTGCGCCGGCAAGACAAAGGGCAGACGGATCGTGGAGCTATGTACTAGCTATGACATTTCCGGAATTGTATTAGGGATGCCGACAATACGCGACGTGCATTAGCCTACAGATATTAACCACGCTACGTGAAATGTAACGTATACTTATGCAACGTACAACGAAATAATTAAAGAAATAGGTAATGAAAGCTGAAATTAGTTTGAATAGACTCGGGTTTTATAGACAAAAAATAAGTTAATATTGTCTTACGTTTACGCGAATGTACATACAGTCGACTCTCGTTAATTCGAAACTCGAGGGATTTTTAAAATATTACGAATTATCGAGAGTTTGAAATATCAAATGATTCGAAATTTTCGAGAGGCAAATGTTAAAGTTCGAATTATTGTAATATTGTCTTCTTCGAATTATTGAGTAATAATCAATTATTATTTATTAACTGCTAATTTTTAACAAAATCAAAAGGTTAGAGATATCGAGTGTTTGGCGCCTATGAGTTCAAATTAACGCGTCGTTTTGTTACGTAGTTACGATTTTTTTGTTCGAATTACTAAGTGCTTAAAAACGTATAGATTTTTTTTAAATATAAAGAGATTTTCTAGGGAACTCGTGATAACTTCGAATTATAGAGAGGTTCTAATTATCGCTGGTTTGAATTAACGAGAGGTGACTGTACATTGATATTAAACTACTTTACACAGATTTTCATGACTATTTAGATTTAATTGCATGCCTGCATCACTAAATGGCACATAGCTGCTGAAAAGCAACCGAAACACCGGGATGTCAGAAAGTGTAAAATTAAATCTAATTAGTTTTTACAATTACATAGCTTAAATAAAAGTAAACAGTAACAAGAAAAAATATTTATCAAAAGCAGTTTAAAGTTTCAAAATTACGAAGTAATAGTGTGTTATAAAAAATTATATAATCAACGAAAATCCGTATAAAGATGTTTAATTTAAAAAAATATAGTTAACGAAAATAGTAAAGATATTTTTCAATAATAATATCAGCTCTGTATAATTATAAACGGCTTATGTTTAACTAATCAACAGATATAGTAAAATATAACAGTCAAAAATAGTAAATGTTAAATTAAAACCGTTTTTTAATACAAAGAATATTAATTGCACAGCAAAGAGATCAAAATAAGTAGACGGAGCCCCGCTCCTATTTTTGGGTGGGTATAAGAAGGAACCTAACATAACCTAACCCTTCCGAGACGGAATGCAGTGATTTGAGGCGTATAGGTGCTCGTTGTGATATATTTTAGTAAGCATATTTTGGTGTGCAATTAGTATTTTTGGTGGTCATTATATTTAATCATCCCATGAATTATTATCCTTTGCTTGGACACCGCGACCCATACCTGTGCTTAATAATAATCGATATATCTCTATATTTAAAGGGCCTAAGAGCGACCATTATCATCATCTATTTAATATTATTAAGTAATAATTATTGTCATCATTTTAGATTTCATACAGCAATATAATATGGTAAAATGCCTGCAACGTTTTCTTGAAATACATTGTAAAATAATGAAAATATATTTAACTGGATATTTAAAATAGGCCGTGTGTTTCTTAGAGATTTCTTCTCAGGCTCTTTGCCAGAACCTAGCAAGTTAGCATCTAACTTAAATGTATGTAGCTTCAGCAACTGAGTAAACTCACTAACCTATATATTTTGACGTTCATAAGTGTTACTTTGTGACATAAATGAACAAAAGATTTTAGACATTGACTTGACTTTTACCTCTATAAGCTAAGGAAATAACCTAGAAAAAGAATTTTAAGAAATGCGTACCATCTTTAGATGAAATATATGGTCCGGTCCGTTTGTTTGTTGACGAGGATGCTTCTGATTTCTCTTCTGGCATTTGGTAAATACTCTTTTCACCTAAAACAAACAAGAATTATATCGTGTATTGGCAAATCACTCTACAATATTTAACGTAACCCAGTGTGGATGCTTATTATGATTAAAAAATCTTTATTTCCATAAAAATGTGCAAACAATTCTTGGACACGTCAATTCACTATTACATTAATAAAATAAAAAATATATATCTATATAGAAGGAAATAAAAATTTAACATTGAAAAAAGCCTGTTCGAGCAGTAGAGCTTTCATGAGAAAAAGCAGGCAAGAAACTCATGGCCACTCTTTTCAATCACCAAATGTTTACATCAATACAATTCAATGATATGTTATTTTCCTTATATGATATAATATATGTTATATTGTGAATAGAAATAACCTGTGAGTGGAAGCAACTCAATCCCAAGCATTTTTATCTTCTATAATTACAATTGTAACTCATATTCTTTGCTAGATTTTCCTTGCGACTTCGCTCGCTATAATGTAGGTTTTATCAATAAACTTCTATACCACGGGAACACTACTTTTTAGAGTTTGAAAACCTCTTATACAACAGCTTTGTCCGTCTGTCTGTTATACAACTTTCAACTCAAGAACTGTAAGAGCTAGACTCGCGGTCAACGCCATTCGACTCAGCGAAGTCGATATACCCCCGAAATGATTATGACCTTTGACCTAATTTTTTTGATATATAGCCTATAGCCTTCCTCGATAAATGAGCTATCCAACACTAAACGAATTTTTCAATTAGAACCAGTAGTTCCTGAGATTAGCGCGTTCAAACAAACAAACAAAGTCTTCATCTTTATAATATTAGTATAGATTTCATTAGCTATGGTTTTAAGTCTCACGTAATATTGAGCCTCTTGCTGTCTACCGGGCAAAGTACCAAACGCTGAGTTGCTATGTGGAATTCTTGATAGAATCCAAAAGACACCACTTACACACACGCACAGCGTAAATAAGACTGAATGACCGATGTTATGCATGATGTCTCTGGTTCGATTCCCAGGTAATGTAAAATGGTATTGGGATTTACGAAAGAAATTCTCAATAGCAGCGACGTCTTATCTGTATCCGATAAACGGCAGTAAATTCGGTATTACGGTAGGTAATACACCTCTTCTTCCCGCTTCTAAGATAGGCGTGAGACTAAGTATAAATTTCGACTACTAGACAATTACGAACAAGCATTGATTATTATTTAACAAATACTACTTGTTGTTGATTCCAATCCTAACTAATCTATACTAATATTATAAAGCTGAAGAGTTTGTTTGTTTGAACGCGCTAATCTCAGGAACTACTGGTTCGATTTGAAAAATTCTTTTAGTGTTGGATAGATATTTATCGAGGCAGGCTATAGGCTATATAACATATATTATGTACTTACAAAAAAAAAGTATATAGGTATGTATGTTTATCCATTGTCTAGTACCCATAGTACGAGCTCTGCTTAGTTTGGGATAGATGGAGTTGTGTCTATGTGGTAGAATATTATTATATTATTATTATAACATCACGCTACGACCCACCCACGGGGGCGGCGCAGTAAGGATAAACGCGGGTGAAACCGCGGGAACATCTAGTAATATTATAAATGAGAATGTGAGTTTGTTTGTTACGTTTTCTCGCTTTAACTACTCGATGGATCATCATGAAAATTCGCATATATGTACCTACGTTGTCCAGGGTGCAGAATAGGACACATACATCCAGAAAAAAGTATTATACCTGGCCAACACCTAGCACTATTTAAACGCTTATTACCTATACTGAAATATTTGGCGATTACAACGTGTATTAATCCTTCTTTTATATAATAACGTCATTTTTATATTCCCCAGCGAGCGAAGCCGAGGGCAAAAGCTAGTACTTATATATAAATAAGCAAATCAACGATATATCCACAAATACAGATAA
The DNA here is from genome assembly GCA_963564715.1 of Catocala sponsa. Taxonomy (NCBI): domain Eukaryota; kingdom Metazoa; phylum Arthropoda; class Insecta; order Lepidoptera; family Erebidae; genus Catocala; species Catocala sponsa. The sequence continues at coordinate 22,499,747 of OY751343.1, read as the reverse complement.
CGAACTCAACACAAGATAAGCTATCAGTAACGTGACACTAGTATCGCAGAATGTCGTGTGTGTGAAACATGGACGAGTTTCTGGGCATCAGTTACGTTTTAGTGGACTCTGAGAACTTTGAAGAATATCTGATATTCCTTGGTAAGTGGTCAAGGCCAATGGGCATTCCTATATCACTCTACTAGATTTTGCCCGCGGCTTCGTTCGCGTAAATGTAAGTTAATTTAGTAACAGTAGCTACTTTCTTAAATTTTGCTCGTCAGCATGATCACGCTCCACCTGATGGTAAGCGATCATGTGGTCCAAGAGCAGTGGCCTCCACACCATCCACATAGCAGCTGAGGCGATGTTGAGATCCCCACTTTTTCTGCATTAAATGTACTCTATGTCCGTATTGTATGTGTAATTTCACGATGATCGGTCGAGTAGTTAAGGCGTAAAAGCGTAACAAACAAACTTACTTTTGCATTTATAATATTACAAGATTAGGATATTCCGCCCAGCATGCTATTTGCTTATTATATTTTATTAAATGCTTGAGTATGTTCAGTAGTAATTCATGGAGAAATGATTGCAGCACCTTCCAGTCATCATTTGTAAACAAAATTTTATTGTAAACTAGGCCATTAAAAAGAGTGGCCATGAGTTTCTTGCCCGTTCTTCTCATGAGCCCTACACCCTTGCTTTGTTGAACGTGGCAGTAAATGTAATTTCACAGAAAAAATTTAGTGTAACTTTGGCATTCATAAGTGTTACCTTGTAACCTAACTTGAATAAATTTATTTTTGATTTGATTTGATTTGACTTATTGAGAGAAGGAACTAGTGATTGTCAATTCTGATAATTATCGGATCGATTATTGACATTTTAATCGCTATATAAATATATGATGCAGAGGAATATTATGATACTATTTAAAGTTGCTAGTTTTTTATTATTTTTTCTCTACAACCTTAACATTTGTTATTATCCTACATTCACGTCGGGGTTACCAATTTAGAATAATGATAAGTGTTCTTGTGACTGTCCAAATGAAATAACTTTCTGATATCAGTAAATATTTATCCACAAAGTATACTTTGTGGATAAAGATACCAGTTATCCTAACTTCCTAACTAATATTATAAAAGCGAAAATGAGTTTGTTTGTTTGTTACCTTTTCACGCCTAAACCACTGTACCGATCCTTCTGAAATTTTGCATATACATTGTCAGGTGTACAGAAACGGCCATAGACTACCTTTCATCCCGAAAAAAATTACTGTTCCCGAGGAAAACAACAATAACGTTCTTATGATAATAAATGGCGCCACGTGTCATTCGAATCATGATTGAATTATATTATTACAAGCAGAGTACAACCCGAATTGATTGTCAAATTCTAAATTAACGCGAGCGAAGCCGCGGGCAAAAGCTAGTAATAATATAAATACATATTGGACTTCGACCTAAGTGAGTGGTTGGGGGGAGACGAGTGCCGCGCGACTCTACAGCATACTTGCGCCTGACTATATAAAAGAAAAGCGTCAACAGTTTCGCTACAATACTATGAACCTATATGTGTACATTCCTTACTTAATATTATAAATCTGAAAATGATTCTCTGTAATAATCTCTTCAAAGCTAAATAACTCAACCGAATTGGATGAAATTCGGTGTAGTGATGGTTTAAAACCTGGGAAAGGACGTAGGCTAGGCTTTTTATTAATGTAGGTACCTACTACGCCGGCTAAAGTATGTTTTGCGCGTATTTCCGCAAAATATAGTTTTATATATATTATACATACATACATAGATTCACGCCTGTTTCCCAGAGGTGTAGGCAGAGACTACGGATTTCCATTTGCTACGATCCTGACACACTTCTCTGGCTTCATTCACTTTCATCACATTCCTCGTACACGCTCGTCGGTTCAAAGAGCTCTTAACCTGGCCTTTGTCCAGAACATATCCGATCTGATCAAGAAACGTTCGTCTAGGTTTTCCTCTTGCGACTGTTCCATTCACACTAGCCTTATACATTTTCTTAGTTAGTCTTTCATCGTCCATTCTTTCTACATGTCCAAACCAGTTTAACATACCCTTTTCTATATATATTATCAAAACAAAAAAATCGCTTTTAAATAGGTATTAATTTATAATACTAATAAGTCGGCCTCGATGTCGTAGTGGTTAGTGTAACCGACTGCACGCCTGAGGTCGCGGGTTCGATTCCCGCACAAGTCAAACATTTGTGTGCATGAACATGGATGTTTGTCTTGGTCTGGGTGTTTCTATGTATAAATGTATGTTTATCCATTATCTAGTACCCATAGTACAAGCTCTGCTTAGTTTGGGCTAGATGGTGTTGTGTGTATGTGATAGAATATTATTATTATTATTAATTATTTAAATGCGATTTTTTGTTTGTTTGTTTTTCGCCTTTACGCCTTAACTACTCGACCGCTCTTCATGAAATTTGTATACACGTTGACAGGGGTACAAACAAGGACATATTAACTGAAGCCGAGCAAAGCTAATATTGTTTAAACGTGCATTACACCATACTAGAGTACCGATTAATGGGCACTCTGATGTGTACTGAGCCCTGCTTACATATAATACGATTGCCTCCGTGGCGCAGTGGTAGTGAATGTGATTGCTGTGCATGAGGTCTCCGGTTCGAATCTCGGGTCGGGCCAACAAAAAGTTATTGGGTTTTTGAGTTAAGAAAGCTCGGAGTTAGGAAGTTGGCGGTGTTAGACACCCCCGTGCCTCGGAAAGCACGTAAAGCCGTTGGTCCTGCGCCTGATCTCTCTCCGGTCGTGTCGGATCATCGTCTCATCAGATCATGAGAGTTAGGGAACAGAGAGTGCACTTGTGTTTGTGCACACACTTGTGCACTATAATATCTCCTACTAGTCTCCGTTAAGACTGGCCGCCGTGACCGAAATTCGGTCTGAAGGACATTATTATTATTACATATAATAACGTCATACTAATATGCTTATTATGTCCAGGCGTGGGCTACTTGGCGCGTAAGGTGGCATTAACCCTCAAGCAGACAGTAAGACTGAGTCGCGACAACGAGGGAAGATACAAGTTCGAGTTTATATCTCCTCTGGCCTGTTCGACCATTGTGTTCACATCGGGGGAGGAGTTCTTAGAAGTGAAACCAGATGGCGTTGAGGTAACAAGCACTGCTGTTTAATAATAATAACTTTATTTTCAAAAATAATAGTAGTCTCTTCTTCTCCCTAGCCTTTATTATTCCCAAGTCACTTGGGGCGGCTTTCTAGTCTAACCGGATTTGACTGGATATCAGCTTTTACACGGAGCGACTGCAGACCTCCGCAACCCGAAGGCTAACGATACCCTAAGACTACACCAGTGTCAGGATATTAGAGGGCACTGACTTCCCAATAACGACTGCCATAGATGTTCATGGCAGCCGGGACCGACGGCTTAACATGCTCTCCGAGGCACGGAGCAGGCGATAATTGTCAATCAATACGCACATAATTCCGAAAAGTCATATAACTTTCGAAAGTCAGAGGTGCGCGACGTGGGTTCGAACCCGAGACCCTCTGCATTGCAGTCTGTTGGTCTCCCCACTGAGCTATTGCTGTACAGTCACAGGTTACAGTTTGTTATAATATTTATCACTAAAGTCCTAGCTTGTAAGTAGCCTGTGTCAAGGACTTTCAGCCCTTAGTTCCCATAGTATAAGGATTTGGTGACTGTTAGTTAAATATAACTATATCTATATTAAATACTAATAACTATGGTTATTTGAACATTATGATGAATGTAGAGGTGCGTGCGTGCGTGCGTGCGTGTATGTGTGTGTGAGTGTGTGTGTCTGTGTGTATGTATGTGTGTGTTTATAATGACATAGACAATATAGACTAATTAATAGACAGATAAACAATGAAGACATACTGTTTATAAAAATAGGGGTTTAAATATGAAGTTGCCGCTTTGTATAAAGAAAATGTATAATCTATACTAATATTATAAAGCTGAAGAGTTTGTTTGTTTATTTGAACGCGCTAAACTCAGGAACTAATGGTTCGATTTGAAAAAATATTTTAGTGTTGGATAGGCTATTTATCGAGGAAGGCTATATTGTTTATATTTAGGCCACTGTGGTTACCACTACTCTATAATAATAATATCAAGCTGAAGAGTCGGATTAGTTTATTGTTTAAAAGCGCTAATCTCTGCAACTGCTAATCGGCTTTAAAAAATATTTTTACTTTTGATAACCCAGTTCCTAAAGAGTGGGAAGAGTAGGTTATCTTAATATATATAAATAACGTGTCACGTTGTTTGTCCGCTATAGACTCCTAAACTACTGAACCGATTTTGATCAAACTTCGTAACCACCTGTAATTTGGTCCAACTTAAAAGATAGGATAGTTTTTTTTTAAACGGACAATAACTATATTATGTGAAGTAGACGAAGTTGCGCGGGATAGCTAGTAGTCTATATAACATCACGCTACGAGCAAAGGTAGCGGGGCAGTGCTATAAACTGGGTGAAACCTCGGCGGACAGCTAGTACCTATATCCTCTATTGAAACTAATTCTTACAATTAATAACAATGTTTAAGGTGAAAGCAGTAATTACGATAGAGGACAACGTAATGACACACATACAAACAGACAACAATAGGAAAACATCTAGACATGTTCGAGAGTTCTATGCGAACAAAATGATTACTGTAAGTATGTTTCTGGGCGGTAAATAGTTATCTTATGTAGGGGCCAGTCAGTGCAGACCGGCGACATTTCGACCCAGTGGGATCTTTTGTGGCGACACTCTCCCAATAACGACTGCCATAGATGTTCATGGCAACCGGGCTTAACGTGCTTTCCGAGGCACGGAGCAGTCGATAATAATTTATTGTCAATAAATACGCACATAATTTCGAAAAGTCATATAACTTCCGAAAGTCAGAGGTGCGCGACGTGGGTTCGAACCCGAGACCCTCTGCATTGCAGTCTGTTGGTCTCCCCACTGAGCTATCACTGCTCTGGTTAAATAGTTAATTATCGCTCGCTTTAACAGTGAAGGAAAACATCGTGAGGAAACATGCATGTCTGAGAGTTCTACATAACGTTCTCGAAGATATGTGAAGTCAGGTAAACCGCACTGGGCCAGCGTGGTGGACTATGGTCAGACCCTTCTCATATCGGAAAGAGGCCCGTGCCCAGCAGTGGGACATACATACAGGGCTGAGATTATGAGATTATATACGTACGGATCGCGCAGTGGTGAACCGGTGCACACCTTTTAAACAATTCATCTTTATTTATATATTCCAGGTCACTAAAGACCTTCTTCAAGTAAACTTTAACTATGCGCAAATTTATACACTTCGTGTGCGCAATATGATTAAAAACCGAGTACGAAGTTTTCACGTAGTGGTCGAAATAAGATTATAATCATTATTGAAAATTTGAGGCAACCATAAATGACTTTTGTATTATTCAAAATTGTTTTCTTTTCTTTAAATTTTTTATTGATGATATATTTTTTTATATGTAGGTACTTACAATACAAAACAGTATAAATATCATTCTGCCTATCTATACTAATATAATAAAGCTGAAGAGTTTGTTTGTTTGAACGCGCTAATCTCAGGGACTACTGGTTCGAATTCTGACCTATTTATAAAGCCTATTTATAGACGGCTATAGGCTATATAACATCACGCTACTACCCACGTTGGCGGCGCAGTAACGATAAACGTGGGTGAAACCACGGGAACATCTAGTTTATATATATGTATAGTTATAGATCTCACGTCTCTTCAATTTTTATTACTACACTTAACTTATTAACTTACAACAATTATTTTATGTTGCAGACGACAACAGCTGAAGGCATGGAAAACATAGCAAAAAGACATTACGTTGCGCAATAAACGAGTGGTGTCAAGTTCATTCTAGTCATGATTAATTAAATACAATAACACAAAACTAGTCTAGTAGGAGACCGTTGCAATGTTACGTAGAGGTCTGGAGTTTGATCCTAAGGCACTAACTTTCAAATATATGTCTGTTTTACCGGAGCGCTCGATTTAAGGGAAAAGGAAAACATCTCGTGGAAATCTGCATATCTGCGAGGTTTCCATAATGTCTCGAAAATAATTATGTGAAGTTTCACGTCTATCCTAGTGTGGGTTGGCAGACAGAGATTGTTGTATTATTAATAAATACATACAAATATATGTATGTATATTTATTTCATTTCGATCATGCACAATATTTGACCAGCTTGTGACCACCGCCGAAACAACTTAGTAGAAACGTCGTAGTAGAAATATATATGTAATTATCATGTAACGCGAAAATTTAAAAGTTATTAAATATTTACATATAAATGTAGAAGGATGTGCCGTAGTGCTGGACTAGTTAGGCCAAGTGTAAGCCATAGTCCATGCAAGTCCAGCGTGGGTTGTGTGACATACTTTATACACCTAGAACATTGTGAAAAATTCATCGCGATATTTTGCTTTACCGTAACAGCTAGGGATAATTTAAATTAACGTATTGAGTCGCAGCGGCACACCGGCGGCCAAACATGCATCGGATATTAATGTTTTATGTATAGTAGTAAGGTTATGTATATAGTATTAATGTTTAATTATGTCTGTTATTCTAAGACTTGACAGAGTACCGCGCATAACTTCGAAAAGTGTGAAGTGCGTGTCGTGTGGATATGTGGATCTTCGTCATACGCTCATATTATAACTGGTGCTTATTTATTATTACTGAAACCGGCTATTAACACAATCATGCTTGGTATTTACATACCTTTTTGAAAGGTTGTACTTATGGTATGACGGATGAGGTATGTAAATACCGAGCATGATCGCGTAAGTCACGTTTTTAGTTATATGAATCATGCAACACGAAAGTATAAAAGTGATTACTTATATTGAAATTAAACTATCTGCTATATACGGATTTTATAGCGTTGTTTATTTGACACTATTTTGAAAAAATGTTACACTACTATAATTACTATTAAACTTTACTAATTTTTAAGCTATTCTGCGTAAATAGAAACACCCATGATTAAATTATGTTTGGGTACTTTGAAATAACTACACTGGAACATTGAGACAACTACCATCTTAGGCCATGGCTGCTGAAAAGCAACCGAAACGTTGGGGAAAGTGTAAACATAAATATAAATAGTATAATAGTATAGCAATAGTATAAATAGTTTTAATAGTTTCAATAATTTAATTAGCTGAAAAATTAGTAAAGATTAATAGTAATTATTGTAGTGTAACAGTTTTTCAAAATGTTGTAATAAAGTGTCAAATAAACAACGCGATAAAATCCGTATATAGTAGTTTAATTTCATTGAATAACATTCGCGTAAACAGAAGACAATATTATGATAACTTATATTATTAGGTACTATGTAACACTTCTCATTATTTAAATAAATATATTTTTATTAAGTATAAGTTTTTATTTACATATTTCTTATTTAGTTCTTATAGTTAACTCAGCAAGTCATGTTTATTTGGTCGAAAGCAAGTCAATGCCAGTTGATTCTTTTTGGGCAACGTGCTAATAGAAATAGATAGATATTTCCCTGTAAATGATTTAAAATCGTGACACTATAAGGACACATTCTGCCGCGACCATGATTGCTGAAAAGCATCCGTAACATCAGGAAAAGCGTAAATTTAAATCTATACTAATAAATAAAATTGAAGTGTCTGTTTGTAATGTAAAAATAACAGCTTTTTATCTAATGCATATGAAACTATATAAGGTATCTATACGAAAACATCTATTTTTAAAATGTTTGTCTATCTGTCTGTCTGTTTGTTCCGGCAAATCTTTAAAACGGCTGAACCGATTTTGACGGGACTTTCACTGGCAGATAGCTGATGTTATAAGGAGTAACTTAGGCTACTTTGATTTTAGAATAAAAAATAGGGTTCCGCGGATACAAATACTTTTTAGTTAAAATCTACGCGGACGAAGTCGCAGGTAATAGCTAGTCCTAACTAATATTATAAATGCAAATGAGAGTTTGCTTGTTTGTTTGTTACGTTTTCAAGCTTTACCTACTCGACTTATCATCATGAAATTTTGTACATACACACGTTTTTATGGGAATAGAAAAGGACATAGGGTGCCTTTCATCCAGAAGTACTGTTACTTATCTAACATTTACGCGAACGAAGCCGCGGGCACAATGTAGTAGCTAATATCTGACGGTTGTGTTTGTTAAAATAACCAGGTTGCTTTAAAATTCGTATACAGTTGTGTAATTTCAATTTATTACATTTGCGTAAATGTAAGACAATATTATGCCATACTGTCCACCATCTTACTGCGACATATATAAGTCAAGGCACTGGTAGATGGCACTAAATAATTTAATGTCTTTGCTCAGTCCTAACCACGCCGTACCGGTACATAAGGCAACATCTGCGTATAATGTACTTCCTATTACTGTATAATGTAAAATGGATTGAATTATAAAACTTCGTAACTTAGTTACTGATAGCAAACTAACAGTTACCTGCAACTTCGTCCGTGTAGATTTTAACTAAAAAGTGATAAGTAGATTTTTTCTAAAATCAAAGTAGCCTAAGTTACTCCATATAACATCAGCTATCTGCCAGTGAAAGTCCCGTCAAAATCGGTTCAGCCGTTTCGGAGATTACCTGGAACAAACAGACAGACTGACAAAAATTTTAAAAATAGATGTTTTCGTATAGGTACCTTATATATTTTCATATGAATTAGATAAAAAGCTGTTATTTTGACATTACAAACAGACACTTCAATTTTATTTATTTGTATAGATTTTCACTTACATTTTTTTCACACGTAGGATAGTGCCCAGAAGACTAGCAGCATTGCCACGTTGAATGGAGATGCTGATTTTTGAGGCAAGAAAGTTCAGGCGTCGTGTGGATTAGCCGCTTAAACAGATTTACCTACTTGGCTTACTTGGTAAAGTTACAAACTGATTAATAAATCATCCAGTTCAAGTTACTGCTTTCAGAATAATTGTTGTCTAATAAATACACATGACAAAGAACAGAAAGACTATACATACAGATGAATCTCTAAGTATTGTCTCTAGCTTCTAGTACGTTATCTTGTTTACTAAGACGTATAAGAAAAATAACAATACATTTAAATACTCACATTGGGTCAATCATATTAAGATTTTACGTAATAAGTAGTCATCTATTGAAAGTTTTACCCATTTACACCCAGCTTGGTAGTCAGTACGCAAGCCAGCCTACTGCCTACCAAAAATGGGTGTAACAAAAGATTATTTAAAGATTTTTTAAGAGAAAACTTCTTTAGGCGCGTTGAGCATTTCTTGGGTGAACAAAAATCATAGAACTCGCGTCATCGTTACGCTTTCACACTTTCCATTTTTGAATTATTTTAGAATATTAACAATATCTCAGAAATGGTGCGTCCGACGCAAAAAATAACGAAATGTTGACCCCCTTAATAATCACTAAGAGAGTTGAAATCAAAATACTATATACGGATTATATCGCGTTTTTATGTAGACAGTATCAGGAACTAGTGTCGGAATCGCCACTTTTTTAAATTTTTTTGAAGTGAAAACTTCTTTAAGCATGTTACCACTTCTTGGGTGAACAAAAATCATGGAACTTGCGTCATCGTCACCGAACGCTTTCCATTTTTTAATTATTTTTGGTTTATAAAGAAGTGTTTATGATCAAGGATTAAAGTTTTTACTTCTATCGGCAGTCCCCAAAGACTGCCCCAATTTCTTTTGTCAAGTACAACTAAAATTTCTTTGTCGGTTTCAAATTCAGGAATAAAGCTACAGTATTATAACGTCTAAACAAGCAACAGTATCGAAATAAATCGACAAATATCGCACAAAGCAATCATAATCCAAAAATAAAACGCAATTCATCAACTATGAAACCAACGATTGAATAATCAAATTTGGCCAAACTTAATCCCCATATCGACTTTCACTTAACATGGATAGCGGCCCTTATCGCAGAGCTTAACAACCGAGAACATTCTCTCCGGGGCACTTTCCAAAACACGATTCCCTATTCCATTAGACCCTCTCAAGTTATCTCGCGTTATTTACATCGCCTGACCGTACTGTCTTATGTAGTCGACCCCTTATGTGTCTAGTATATAAGTGAGCAATGGCTCGTACGTGCTTGTGAATAAGGGTGTTTTTGGCTTGTTGTTGGTTCGGTGTGGGGTGAGGTGGGGTGGTGTGGGGTGTCGCGGTGTCGTCGCCATGGCAACGGCGCCCGGACGCCGGATCCCGACGCCCGCAGTGTCGGCCGCCGCGCCCGCGCCCTCCGCACAAGTGACACGCGCTACGAAAAAGCACAACCACCCCGGCAGACTAGGGCGCGCACGATATCTGGGCTTGCGGGATAATGTGCTCCTTCCATTTTCTTATTATACAAGAGTTTGCCTGATGGTTTAGCTCGCGTTAATGTAGATTAAGTCCATAAATTTCTATCAATCATTATGTTCCTTTTTGTAATCATGATGATTGTTCGAGTACCTACTTAAGTTGTGGAAGCGTAATAAACAAATAAACAAACTCACATTCACATTTATAATAATAGTAAGGATTTTATTGAAAGCTTTATTCCTCTAGAACTAGTAAATACTGAATTTTGTCACTGGCTTTAAAATTAAAGGCATCAAACTAAGCATATTTTGGTGTCGAAACATTTCGTTGACTCACTATTACAAGATTCTATGTTATTTTTTTTATCTTTAGGGAAATGAGGTTTATAATTTGCATATCAGTAAAAATAACTAAATAAGTAACTTAGAACTATTTGCGATTTATTATTGTGAGGTGGTAAATGCTTCCATCTATTACTATATTAGTCAACCAAAGGAATGACATATAGAACCATGCAATATTCATAACTCTTTTTTTTTTCAAAATGTAACATAGTACCTTATAGTATTGGACCAGCGCGATGTGTCGAAGCCACAAATTATAGAAAGAAATAGTCGCCTTGTTGGTTGGTGGCCATTGGTTTTGTGTTGTATTAACCTATCAAGCCGCAGCGACACACTGATGGCCAAACAATAAATTTTTAATTATGTCTGGTATTCTAAGACTTGATAGACTGCTTTTTTTGTTAGTTTGAATTGGAGTTTCTACTCAATACGATACGTGTACCCCATAGTCATCTATACTAATATTATAAAGCTAAAGAGTTTGTTTGTTTGTTTAAACGCGCTAATCTCAGGAACTACTGGTTTGAATTCAAAAAATTTTTTGGTGTTGGATAACCTATTTATAGAAGGCTATAGGCTATATAACATCACGCTACGACCCATGGGGACGGCGCAGTAACGATAAACGCGGGTTAAACCGCGGGAACATCTAGTTATTCTATATACGCACTATAACCAATCAATTAAGAATGCAGATCAGACACTTTTTTCTTAGCATCTTATCTTGTGCAAGACAAAAATAGATTGGACAAATCCAACATCCATTATATATGCGTGCAAGTTCTCCTCTGGTCAAACGTTAAAGGAAGGCGCACGACAAACGCTAGTGATTCGAACTAATGCTGTGCTTACCTATAAAAGATTGTCACACTCGCTCAAAGTCTGCTAATCTTAAGTTTTTTGAAATTGTATATGTGTGAACAATTGTTGGTTAGCCATTAAAATAAATAAATAAATACTATTAATAAGGTTAAATCAAAATAATAAGTAATAATACCAGCCCTGTATTAAAATGTCTCACTGCTGGGCACGGGCCTCTTCTCAGTGTAAGAAGGGTTAGGCCATAATCCACCACGCTGGCCCAGTGCGTGGTTGACTATGGCCTAACCCTTCTTCCTTCACATATCTTCGATAACATTATGGAGAGCCCTCAGATATGCAGGTTTCTTCACAATGTTTTCCTTCACCGTTAAAGCAAGCGGTAATTAACTATTTAATACGCAGATAACTTCGAAAACTAAGAGACGCGTGCCTTGGTATCGAACTCGAAATCTCTGCGTGGCTGTCCAAAGGGCAACCACTAGGCAATCGCAGCTTTTAAAAATTATGAGTAGTCTTAGTAAAGTAGTAGTACTCTTAAGACTGCGCCGAGCGTAAGACAGATAAAGACAGAGCTCGTGCGGCGCATATTCAAATCGGCGCCATAATAAATTGTATGGAGGATTTGAAGTGCTTTTTTGATAAATATGTATCTTTATTGTCAAAAAAAGTTGTTATGTCCAGCCGTGGACGTCTTTTGGCTGACATGATGATGATGATGATGATGATTGTCAACCAATAACTTAAATATTTGGGACGGACAAATTGTCATATAACTATTTATGTTTCGTTTAAGCTGTAAAATAGGATAGATTTCTACTGTTATAATCTAAAAATCACGTAACACGAACTTACGTTTTTGCATTTTTCTTGCAAATTTACGTAATTTTGTAGGCGAAAGTATTAATTATTTTATGTTTTTTACACGGAGTAATTGTAAACACATTCATTGTTATGGTAAATGTATATTTTATATTTGTAATAAACAAAAAGTGTTGATTTTATTCATTTAAGTGATCGCCTGTTTTGGCACATTTCGCTCGGCGTAGTCTTAACGCTACTGGTAGGAATCGAACTCAGACATGCTTAAATTAAAATGTTGATCCACGCTTTTATTTGTGTACTGTGTTATGTATGTAAGATACAGAGAGAGCATCATGGTCACCGTAGCCGCCACCCTTCGGCTCGGGTCGATGTGGCAGTGGGCGAGGGGGGTATCGCACCTTTTGTTTAGGACCCCCAGCGCCCCCTCGTTCATTTACTCGTGTCCCGGTCTCAATGCTGTTTGCAAACGGTTTAGGTGGCTAAATGTAGAAGGGAAATGTCACGTTTTCACTTTTTGTGTACTGTACATGTTAGCTGAAGGATCTGACGCTTTTTGTTACTGTTACCCTATTGTATGGGTTCGGGGTTTTGCCAGTTTAGTATGAGACTTAGTTGTTCAACTTAAGTGTCTCTGAAGGATTGGACTGGGATGCTATGATTGTAGAATGGAGCAAGATCGTAGCAAATGGATGTATACAATCTCTGCTTATCCGAGAAACGGGCGTGAGGCTATGTATGTATTTACGTGACACAAACAAAGCTTAATAATATCTTTAATAGAATCAAAGATAGGTACCGTGCTTTTACGGAGAATTTCCTTAAAGAAAGCCTACTAATATTATTGATGTGAAAGTTTGTGTAACTTTTTCCAGTTTGTTACTGAAACGTGCGTAAAGCCTTAAACAGATTTGAATCAAACTTGGCATACCGACACAACATGTATTGGATCAACATAGGTATAAGATACTTTTTAGCCTGGTACGGGTTGTGTGGGAGCCACGCGGGCTAAGCTGCTTAAGAGAAGAAGAGTTAGTATTCAATACCTACTGCCGTCATAAGGAAAAAAATTTAACAAAAATTTTGTTCGAAATTGAGCTTTTTACGTAATTGGAATCAGTAAGAAAAGACGCATCTCTGAGTATATTTATATAAAATATTTTTTTTGGCAGATACGTCTTTTTTTCTTATGACGGCAGATTAAGACTTTGACAGTCCATGAACATTGCACAGAAATGTCACATTTATCAGCGAGTTGCTTAGTATGAGGAGGTGTAACTATGATTGAAATTGTATGAGGATAAGCAGGTATATTAAATACTAGATGTTCCCGCGGTTTCACCCGCGTTTATCGTTACTGCGCCGCCCCCGTGGGTCGTAGCGTGATGTTATATAGCCTATACCCTTCCTCGATAAATAGGCTATCCAACACTAAAAGAATTTTTCAATTGGAACCAGTAGTAATCACGCAGAATAAACCAGGAGAAACATCGTTTGTACTATGTCTGTAATGGGTAATTATTTTGCTGCGATGTTATTTTAAAACTGCTATATCTCCTAAGATATTCATTGAAATCGAATGATGTAAAGGGCAATTTTGTTTTAAATTAAATACTTGTGATGAAAAACGTATTTATTTGGATAAGGATTAATATCATGTTTATAAAAATACCTTCGCAAATAATGCATTATTTTAGAACAAATTTCGTTAGCATAAAAATGGTTATAGTAAGCCAACCTTAAAAGATAGGCATATGCTGTCGCGGACTTTTTTTTAGAACTTTTAAAGGGAAACAATTCTGTCATACATGATTTTTGCGAAACTTTAACTGTTTACGCAGCGCACGCAGCGGAAGCTCTCAAAAGGAAAAAATACTCTCCGATTTTGAAACATTCTTCATTGGTGCTCCGCTCCTATTGATCTTAGCGTGATGATATATAGCCTATAGCCTTCCTCGATAAATAGGCTATCTAACACTGAAAGAATTTTTCAAATCGGACCAATAGTTCCTGAGATTAGCGCGTTCAAGTAAACAAACAAACAAACAAACTCTTCAGCTTTATAATATTAGTATAGATTATAATGACATGCTGATTTTCCCACATACCTTCCAAAAATTAGATGTACTTGAGGCCATTAAATCGAACTCGCAACTTTCGCGTTATAGTCCAGCGGTCTCTCACTCACTAAGCAGGTACCTACATTATATAAATTAGTATCAAGTCTGAATACATAATATTGTCTTCTGTTTACGCGAATGTTATTCATTGAAATTAAACTACTATATACGGATTTTATCGCGTTGTTAATTTGATACTTTGTATAATAGTATAGTAATAGTATAAATAGTTTTAATAGTTTCAATAATTTAATTGGCTTAATAATTAGTAAAGTTTAATGGTAATTATAGTAGTGCAACAGTTTTTCAAAATTTTGTAATAAAGTGTCAAATGAACAACGCGATAAAATCCGTATATAGTAGTTTAATTTCAAAGTCTGAATACCTCAGAATTATTGAAGAGAGATATAGAGCATGAGCATATCACCAGCTATTTGTTGAAGTTGAACATGTACGGTAAACCAATTTTAATCCTAGTAGGTACACCGTAGAACCTTGTCAAATCAAACTTCATCTATTTCCACAATTCTAAGCTCTTTGTTACAGAAATACCCAATAAAGATTTGCCTTGATGAGCAGTCAAAATCAAAAATTATTTTGGCCCTAAAGTAACAATTATGGACTTCAAAGTTTAGAACGTAAGTAAAGTTACTGAATTAACATTTAGGTTAGTTGCTAGGGCAAATGAAAGAAGTCCAACTTACTCACGTCGATTCGAAACCGATATTTATGATTTGATAAAGTTGTTAAAGAAACATTGACTTAAAATAGCCATATTTTATTGCCTCCTTGCTCTTGTTTTAGTGACTAAACAGACTATGTATGTATAACTGTTAAAGAAAAAAAAAACAATAAATTTAAGATTTTTTATTATTTCTGGTCATTGGCATAATTATTATACGTACATTTCGACAATTATGGTTTTCAATACCACATAACAGAAGGCGAGCCTATCGCCGCCTACCAAGCACAGTTGCAGACTCCTTGCTAGTACTATTTCATGACAAATAACTTCCAATAAAACATACTATATTTAAAAATACACCTCTCGCACTAGGAATTATTTCTGTGTCGCTGGCGACTTAATAATTTATATAAACATTCAAAAAACGGACGCGAAGAACAACCAGAATCGGAACAAGCATTTATGGATCACGCAAAGGAGACCGTCCATATTCGGCTTGCACGTGGACAATCGTCTTATAAACAAAGTGAAATATTAAAAGTTTTGTTTTAATATATAATAAATATTGGTTACCATCCAGTAGTATGAAATTGACATATTTTATTTATATATTATATCAAAATCATACACACAGCTTGGAAGCAATAGGGCAGTATTACTGCAACTGCATAGTCGGCCGAAGGACTGTTGCAGTTGGTTGCTGTGCTCACATAATGTCTGTAATATGGTACCTAAGCTGGGCAAGATATGAAAAAGTTACTCCACCAGCCCAATTTTTGAAAAATATTTTAATAACTTATGAAGGTGATGGTAACACATGAAAATAAATATTTATTTTAAAGAATGTTTTTTTTTTTATTATCTAACGAACTTGATACAAAACTTCAAAGAATAATGTTTTCTACTTAGTTTAGGCTACTCAAAATTAATATTGTTATTACAATATAAAATTGTTCATGCCCAGGCCAGGGTCCCATACAAGGTGGTCGGTCTCCTTTTTGTCCCGTGTGGGATTCGAATCCACAATACTCGGCGCAGTGACAACGGCGAGGCGACCACTAACACCACTACGCCATCCGTGCAGGCTTTACAAGTCAACTTTGCCCGATCCAGAAAGAATCAAAGAAGAAGAAGTCATATAGGTACACTACCGCAGCGCCACCGAAGCTCTTGAGCAGGCACAGAAACAATATACCTACTTTAATATTTTAATAATTTTATGATATAAATAAATAAATCGAATTAGCTCCTTGTCTTTAGCTATTTGTATAAACAATTAACTAAGCTTTCAATCTTTATACGTTAGAAATATTTTTTAGACGGATCCCAAATAAAATCGATTGCGTGGTGGCCTCAACGCGGGTGTGAAGCCCCGCCTACTATTCACGCGAAAGGTGACGATTGGACGACGCTTTGCACACGCACACAGACGCACACCGTAACGATTGCGTCACACAGATGCAGCCACATTTAAAATTAATGTGCATATAAATAAATGATTAATTTCGGTATACATGTATTACAGTCGTTTCTTCGTGAAGATAATGTACTTATTCGAATGGCTGATGGTGATGGCGCAGTGCTTTGTAGTCGCCGCTTATAGCCATGTATTGTGTTATGGGTTCAAATTCTACACTTGTCAAAAATTGTGTAATCTACAATTAGGTATGTGGAGTTTTTGTGGTCGTCGTGTCTGTTGACTAAATGTTTGTAAAGTCAATACAGGCATTATTTCTAGCAAGGGAGTTGTCTTTTCTTTTCTAAAATAAATTGGATATTGGTGGTCCCGGAAGAAAGGTTGCAATAGGCTTGTATTATATAACGTGGATTGATAAACGTACCTGGGTAAATGTGACTGAAAAATACACTTTTGCTGACCTCTTCTGGTGTATACAGGCATGAGTTAGCGAGTCAGTGTCTCAGAGAAACATATGTATTTCTTACTAGCTTTTGCCCGCGGCTTCACTTGCGTTAATTTAGAATTTGACAATCAATTCGGGTTGTACTCTGCTTGTAATAATATAATTCAATTATGATTCCAAAGACACGTGGCGCCATCTATTATCATAAGAACGTTATTTTGTTTTCCTCGGGAACAGTAATTTGTTTCGGGATGAAAGGTAGCCTATGTTCGTTTCTGTACACCTGACAACGTATATGCAAAATTTCAGGATGATCGGTTCAGTGGTTTAGGCGTGAAAAGGTAACAAACAAACAAACTCATTTTCGCTTTTATAATATTAGTTAGGATTAGGATAGGATTATTTTTCGCAGTCACCTCGCCACTATCAGTGTGCAGTATACCTATTGCGTTCGAACCTTGGTTAACCGTTTCATATTTTTATTAAACACTTACTATACATATACATGTTGTCGTAGGGAAAATAAATTATCTCTTGTCTACAGAAATTTTACTAACGAGAGAGAGTAAAGCAAAGTAATCGTATTAGTAGGTACTATTACGGCGTTTTCTTGTAAAAGGGTAGTAGGTACGTCCCTAGGCAAGGCGGCACTTCGTACCGTCACTAAATATAATTAGCAAGGCGAGCTCTTCAACGCAAAAGGTCCCACGTGATAGAAACATAATGCCGTCTGCGTGCTGCTATTAATGAATATCCTTACAGACTCAATAATATTTTAACGGAGACTGGCCATCGGCGTAGGGGATAATATAGTGCATAAGAGTGTGTGCAAACAAGAGTGCACTCTCTATTCCCTCACTCTTAAAGTGCGATGGAATGGCAATTCGACAAGACCGACCAAACCAGGACTAAAATTCGGGACCTTCCAAACATCAATGCAAAATCACCTCACCAGATCATCGAGCCACTCAACACATCAGTTTTTCATTCATCCTTGCCAATAACTCCAAAAATAACATACCCAGTAATCAAACACGACATTGCAATCAACTAATGCACAAGCGTTTACATTTACGCCATCAGATCAACAACGGTTTTTAGACTATAGCGATTTGTACACATCTATATTAATATTATAAAGCTGAAGAGTTTGTTTGTTTGTGTGTTTGTTTGAACGCGCTAATGTCAGGAACGACTGGTCCGAATTGAAAAATTATTTTTGTGTTGGATAGCTCATTTATTGAGGAAGGCTATAGGCTATACAACATCACGCTACGACCCACGGAGTCGGCGCAGTAATCATAAACGCGGGTGAAATTGCGGGCACATCTAGTACTTAATATATTTCTACTAATATTATAAATGTGAAAGTTTGTGAGGATAGATGGATGTACCTATCTATGTTTGTAACTCTTTCACGCAAAAACTACTGAACGAATTTTGATGAAACTTTAAAGTATTATTGTTTAGGTATTCATCAGAATAACACAAAGGCTACGAAAAATATATTTTAACATTAATCTACATCAACGTGTCTTACTCGCGATTAACGTTGAGTCAACCCGTGACCATAATCGATGCAAGTCGGTCGAAACGTGGAGCAATCAAAAGGTATTTATTACCGTTAATTACTTAAGTAAGACCCGTTATCTAGTATTATAACAAGGGATTCGTCAGAAATACAAACAGATATAATTCGCAGGCCCGTTTGCGGTAGGTGCCATACAAAAACTGATCTCGACATGAAATCTAACGCCGCTTCCATACAATCGAGCAGGGAGCTGGCAGATGCACACTTGTAACAAAGCCCCAACATTTGTAATACTTGTGATACCCATAATGGCGTTTTGTTCGCGCCTTGATCGACAGATCTGATAATTTGAATATGGAAACGCATTCGGGCAGAATGCGCATGATGCCTTTGCGTACGATTGCGTTAGGATTTTTTTTAATGAACGTAATATGTATGCTTGCTGTAGTTTGGCGCTTTTGGAGGCAAATATATTTAACCTTGAGTTTACCGTTGTATAATCGAGAAGTAAGAATTATGATTTACTAAATTTTGCCCGCGGCTTCGCTCGTGTAAATGTCGGTTAGATTAATAACAGCACTTTTTTCTGGATGAATGGTAGGTATGTTCTTTTCTGTTGCCCTGACAACGTGTATGCGAAATTTCATTATGATCGGTCGAGTAGTTAAGACGTGAAAGCGTAACAAACGAATAAACTCACGATCGCATTTATAACATTAGTTAGGATTATTTAAAAACTAAGGCTACAAAGCAAAGACATAGGAATTCACAGATGGCACCTAGAAATTGTATCCTCTCATGTCGGTCGGACCGCTCGAAGAAACACTCACACTACTGCAATCGGCCGACAAGCCGACATTACGAGATACGACGATACGAGTACCAGACGAGTCATAACGTCAATTATGTTACATAATAAATAAAAATAAGGTATTCTCACTTAGTAAAGTCATCATTGATGGTTTTTATCCCGAAAATACGTAATGTATAATATTATTAACATATTTTATTCACTTGCATCCTTACGCTTGCGCCATATTTGTATGTCAAAACCTTTGCTATTGTGTAGTTGAGATGGTGTCTGTGAATTCTTAAATCAATGCTACACAGTATCAAATAAGTTATGTATGTATCAGATTGCAGCGTGTTGCTAGCCTTGTTTAAAGCATATAAAATGAAAAAATACAGGGTATAACGCCAGTGTACTCAGTCAAATAGTGGCCCTGATTTTCTAGCCCGTTCTTCTCATTGGTTCTAAGTCTTCGTTTCGCTGAACGTGGCAACCGGTTAATATAAATTCATAGTAGCTATAGTTTAGCTAGTTTAACCTTGACGTTCATAGGTGTTACTTTGTGACTTAAATGAACAAATATATTTTAATTTTATCTTTGTTACTGTAGATCATATTCACCCGGCAATAAAGCCTGGATCAGTTTTTATTCTATGCAACATAGGTTTAGTCACGCCTTCTATTGACGCGACCTTGAGTATATGAGCCAGAACTGACAACTATTATGGAGGAAAGATGATAATGGTGGTCAAATTAAGGGGGAGATTTGTGTTCTGCACATTATTCCATGGTCACTATTGCTGGCTGGCTTCACAGGTGTTACAGAGTTGGATAGTGAGTGGGTGGATTAGAGCAGCAAAAAATCTTCGAATCTAAAGGAACATATATCAGTTTCCTAAGCAGCTAGTGTCTTTATAAATATATTAATAATATAGAAGTCAAAGTCAAAGTTCAAAATCATTTAGGTCACAAAGTAACACTTATGAACGTCAAGTATTAGTGAGGTTACTAAGTTACTGAAGCTTACTAAGTTAGTTGCTAGATTCAGGTAAAGGGTTGAGCCTATGAGATGATACCTGCAGGATTGTAGTGGCATATGACTTATAAGTAAAGTACTTACCGAAACTGTTTTTGCTGAAAAGATCCTCCGGATTGACATCAATCTTCTTCGACGATGGACTGGCAATGTAGTCTGTGACTTTCTCGGTCTGCAACTGCGGGTACTCCTTAAAGTACTGCTGCGCGTGACTCTTCGCTTGCTCCTGTGATATGCGATCTGTTGACAAATATTGGAACATTTAAGGGTAGGCTCTTAAAAAATGTGGCAATATTATACTGGAAAATTAATATCTTGGGCCTTAGAATCTAAACAGTTAGAAATAAGCTGTATTGTGCCACTTTGCTAGCTATGTTCTTAAGTCCCGTAAGAGGTTTGTTGCTGTCTAGCGGTAGGTATCCTAACACGTGTATCATTTTATACTTAAAAGGATACCTCCATATAAGTACTTATGTATGTGATATCGAAATAAAACATTTTTTCAATTTTTATGTTTTTTCCTGACTGCAGACATTACAACTCCATTTACTCTGAATCGGATATCTGCCACGATAGTTATAATGTGTTTAAAAATGCCCTTTTAAAGGAAATTGTTTTAAATATTGTGCTCTATTTCTTTTTTGTGTGATGAAAGTGAATTAAGCCAGAGAAGTGTGTCAGGATCGTAGCAAATGGAAATCCGTAGTCTCTGCCTACCGCTCTGGGAAACAGGCGTGAATCTATGTATGTATGTATGTATTCTTTTTTATTTTTTATACTTATTTTACCATTGTTTACCTTAGCTCACTAAAGTTTTAAATATTAACTGAATGATGTGTATAGTTTTAATTGGACTTCAGGTTGGCGACTATTTAATGTTCGATTTAGTAATGTGTACATATTTAATCTGTTGTCTGTTACTGTACCTATTTAATAAAAATAAAATAAATGTAGTTGCATTCACGACCACTACGCGACCGACGCAGATATTTTTTTTAGTTTGTTTTATCTGTCAGAGTCTAATTAGATTCATCCTGTGATATGCTTAGTATTGTATTTACTTCGTGTTAATTAGCTAAAGAAACGGAGAACATCATTTGATGAAATGTGACAAAAATATTATAGAAACTTTATCATTTCGAATGGAAAGAGTTACATTCGTAGTTATTGCTTAATTGCTACAGGCAGGGGTCTGTTGGTAGAGTTTTATATATAACATTTAACTAGGCCTTGTGATCGTGTCTTGTGGCGTAAGATTCGATGATCAGGACAGGCTAAATGGCAATGGGTTCTTAGTTGGTATCGTTTTAGTAGCAGCTTAGAGACTGGTACTTAAGCTTGGTGGAGGCAATAGGTGATGATGCTTAAAAAGGCCATGTAATAGAGACAAGGTTTTTAAGCTTCTGGTGAAACACGAGTGTCATACGACTCTGATGTAACCGCTCAGAAGTAGGCAGGTATTTACTAAAGCTTTGGTATATACCTAATTCTATGGATGAACTACATTTTTGTTCGTAGCTAGTGTTGACTAGCTCCCGCTCATTGATATACAAATGTTGATATAAAACCACAGGAACAATAACCAGGATAGCGTTAAGTACTGAACACGAAAATATAGAATAGGAATTAAAACCGAAAATTAATATTTCCTAAAACATCGCACGGAAACCGCTAAACGCCCCACCCTTCATCGTGTCAACACAAAGAATTGTAAAATCTGTGCAATTTGGACCCTCTGGCGTTGGCGGGTACCGTATATACTTATCGATTTATCGCAAACACGGCTCGTGTTTTAAAAAAGTCAAGTGGCCGAGCTTCAAGCCAAAGTGGAACGTCACCCGACGTGTGAGGGCTCAATTTGTGTTGATCCGAGAAGGGTGTTTACGATCTGCCAGTTCGGCGGTGGTGTGTAAAAATGCCGTCTTGTCGCAGGCACGCCGCCCCTCCCTCGGCGACATTTTTACAAGAGCGGCGGGAGGGGGCCACCCGCGGACGCTCCCGTCATTTCGTTGTCATCCAGGGCTCCTTTTTGCGCGATCACGACGCGAGGCTCGGCCGCGACAATACTGTTCACAATTTTTATTCTTTTCGCAAAAGAAAATACTACAAAAAATATATATAGGCCCGCAGAGAAAATGACGAACAATGCGGCCCTTCGGCGAGATTACCGCCATCAGAAAATGAATGCTTTGTTACATCCGTCCGACGGGATGTTTTCAGTTGTTACTTGTTACATTAGTCTTGTCATTTCCATTACACGAGCTTCGGTACACATGAAAAGTTGACGAACACAACAGCTTGCCGCGTTTCAATTTTGGAAAACGTTGCCATCCTTTTTTTTCCTGATATAACAAAGAATTCAACAGAAATACGTAAATATATTGTAAAGGCTTTTCAGCTATCAATAGCGGTTCTCAATCATTACTACAATATAGGTACATTGAAAAGCACGAAAGTTTCTATCTTTGAAAAGGATGGCTTTTAATAAAAATGTACTGTATAAAAGAAGTAATAAAATCTAGATAATTGCGAGGCGGTGACAGGAGCTTTATGAAACAGTTGTTGAACTTAATGAACAGTCAGACAACAGCAAAATAGACCGGTCTAGTGCTTGTAAGTGAGCTTCAATAGCGAATTCAATTTCTGGGTGTTTCTATGTATAATATGTATGTATTTACAAAAAAAGGTATATATGTATGTTTATCCATTGTCTAGTACCCATAGTACAAGCTCTGCTTAGTTTGGGCTAGATTGTGCTGTGTGTATGTGGTAGAATATTATAAATAAGTCGCGAGTTTATTGGCCTCAAATAAAGTTAATTAATCAATCTCAATATAATTATAATATCAGCCCGTTTATAAACTATCCCACTTCTGGGCATGAACCTCTTTTTAGTGTAAAAAGGGTTAGGCTACCAGTTCATCACTTTGCAGGTTCATTTTTTGTTTGTTTGTAATGATTTAACTGAAAACAACTAAAAAAATTTGGACGACATCGTCAATGTTGACGAAGTACCTTTAAATAAAGATTTAAAAAAAAACGCGATAAAATCCGTATATAGTAGTTTAATTTCAATGAATAACATTCGCGTAAACAGAAGACATTATTATCCTTACTAATATTATAAATTCGAAAGTAACTGTCTGTCAATCTGTCTGTCTGTTACCTTTTCACGGCTAAACCACTCAACCGATTTGGATGAAATTCGGTACAGGTATAGTTTAAAATCTGGAGAAGGACGTAGGCTACTTTTTATTGATATAGGTACCACGCGGGCGGAGCCGCGCGCAAAAGCTAGTAAGCTATATTTTATTCAAAAAGTACTGTTACACATACCGTACTTTTACGCGAGCAAAGCTGCGAGCAAAAGCTAATTTCATAATGAGTGTACCGCGTTCTGCCTGTCCCTTTTAAAATCGCAAGACTAATTTAGGTATCCCAAGTTACTAATTTAGGTCTGTCGTCTCCCGTATATAGAATACTGAATTTAGTGAGCTCTTTACATAGGTATCTACATGTGATCCCGTTCTGTAGCTTCAATTAAATTAAAAGTAAAACATATCATGTTATTTTGGTCAACGCCTGTACACCGGACAGACACAATTATTTTTGCACTGTCTGATTTTCGAGTAAATATGATTATAATTTTCATCCAAACTTCACAGACTGTTAAGTAAGTTATATTTTCATAATCTCTTATGCAAAATAGTACTGTAGTAAGTTTAATTAAATTTTATTTTCTTTATTCTAAAAGTTTAGCACCAAACATGTTACAATCGGTAAATTTCAAACACATAATTGTGTTGTAATACATATTGTGGATGTCAAACTTTTTTATTTTCTGTTATTTAGGATATTAATGATCTTCGCATACATAATATTAGATAGAAAATTGAGTCGCGGAAATATAAACAATAACATTGATATATTTTACAAAAGGATCTAAATTACAAAAATGCTGTATCGCCACTTCACACGTCAAAAATACAGTAGATAGATTTTAACCTCTTACCTAGATTAGACAAAAGGAAAATAAATCAAATATAAAACTTCTACAAAAATAAAATGATAATATATTCTGAACCAGCTAGTAACGTGACGATTAAACTGTAATTCATACATTAAAATCATACAACATTGAAGATTATTTCTCGTATGGTCATGTGATCATTAAACATGATCAAAAATTTAAATCACTCGCTGTCTTTTTCTTGTTAGCGTAAGAGTAATTCGCAGACCTTTTTTAATAGTTTAATGTAACTTGGAGCTAAATACAAAAGAGAGACATATATTTTGATAAATATCTAGAATCACTCAATACATTAGGTACTCAATGTAACGAGTATAATATATGTAATGTAATCAATGTATCTATCTTCGACCTTTGATATATCTCAATTCTATTCAAATAAATTCTATTACTATGCTCTATAGAAGATATCGTTTAGATAGTCAGGTCTACAAACGTGTAATAAAATCTGCAGCGAACATTTACCCAGCACATTATAATTCTAGATAAGATTGCAATCGATTTGTCAAGTCAGAGAGCCCAAGACTAACTAACCAGTCCGTCAAATAAAAAAGACGATTCGAATGCTTGAATACGACGGTGATATGACTGGCGGTGAACGTAAAGCTTTGTGGCTGCACCGATTTGTATGAGTATCGCGTTACACCACGTCTATATCGCACGCTTTTATATTTGTGAAAAGACCTAAACCTTATACCCGCTTTTAAGGTCGCCGCCTCGACTAAATCAAAAGGATTAAGGGTTTAGAGCCACTTCGCCGGCACGTCGTCTTTACAAAGACGCTGGGTATTGATAGAGCTGTGATTTTTTGATAGTTCGACAACAAACAAATGCTGCTAACTTTAAATTAAAATAGAATGAAATTGTTAACGTCTTTTAAAAGGCATAAATAAGCGGTACCTAGGCATATGTGTATCTACCCACATATAACTAGACATAGTTCCACATTAAAGGCGAGTCTATTGTCTACCGAGCACAGATACAGAGACCCTGCTGCTACGCAGAATTTCTAGACAGGAAAACGCACCTTGCCTGATTCAGGCATTGAACTCGAGAAAGTATAGACAGCAGTTACATTCACTACCGCCGCGTCACCTAAGCAGTAATGTAATATTATCTATCCTTGTATTTTTTTTGTTTCAAGTGCGAACTCGGGTTCTTTTTACGAAACGCTATCAGTAATTGGGTGTAATAATGTGTGAATACATAATTATTATATCAACCTAATTATGTTTATGTCCTTTATAAATAAAACGTCATCTCAGTAATAAGCATTAGTTTAAACGGAGTTAAATTTTTATCCTATTAAAGTCGACTCTACCTATTCTAACTAAATGCAAATGTGAGTTTGTTTGTTACGTTTTCACGCCTTAACTACTCGACCGATGATCATGAAATTTCGCATACACGTTGTCAGGGGAACAGAAAAGAACATAGAGTACCTTGCATCCAGAAAAAGGTACTGTTACCAATCTAGCCTAACCTACATTTATGCGAGCGTAGCCACGGGCAGAATCTTAGGTTTAGAATGAATAAGATATTTTGTAACAATTAAATTGTTCTTTAGATAGGTTAAATTTGAATTTATTTAACTTAATAGATAACAAATTCTTGTTACGATCCGATAGAT
The DNA here is from genome assembly GCA_963564715.1 of Catocala sponsa. NCBI lineage: Eukaryota > Metazoa > Arthropoda > Insecta > Lepidoptera > Erebidae > Catocala > Catocala sponsa. The sequence continues at coordinate 22,473,674 of OY751343.1, read as the reverse complement.
CAATAATTCAAAAGACCTATCGAGTAATCCAATCGTTTTATGGAACCATGATTGGGCCTAGAGTGTCGCTTTTACGTACTAGGCTCTCAAAACTTCTTTAAATCGACAATTTCTAGTCAACCACCCTAATTTAATACGTTTATTGACTACTAATAAATTCGTGTACTCAGTTCCAAAGGTGAATTTACAACGAGTTAGGAATCAGTCATAAATATAGTATTGATCGATGCTGTCAAAGGCCTTTTAAAAGTCGTAAAATATTTCACCCGATTTTTATTTGGTGATGGCAGTTTTTTAAGAACTCGAGTTTCCGTGCTCGATGTACGTTATCGGAAAGCGATCGTATCCGTTAGTCTTCGTGTCGAGCGCGATACAACCCTTTATCTAGATCGGGGTAGCTAGTCCCGTCGCCGGTAAGCGCCGCTTCGCATTTCATTACCACAAAAATTATTCAATTATTCATCGCGACAGCCCGTTGCGACCATCGACAGATCATTGATTAAAAACTGCCCTAGCTTCGTTGGAATCGACTACATCCGAATAGTAAAATCCTTATGAACTTAGCCTTCACCAGTTGAAGTATAAGGTAATTGAATAGGTTTGTTTGTGCAAACAGTAATTTCCTTTCGTCTATATGAACAGTATTAAATATGCTCGATACTACAGAATATGATTTGGTAAAAGTATTTTTGAGACATTATTTTTTTTCGTATTCAATTGCTTTGAGTAGCTTGTGTTATCATTTTAGTGCTCGCTCGTAATTTCTTAGTGTAATTATGGTATAAGGTAAGGAATAATTCTTATATGTTATAAAAACTATTTTTGATACTGTTTGATGTCATGTTTGTGAAAAGCAAATAACAGCCTAAAATATATTTCAAAGAGTATGTTGAAACAATGTCATTTATGTTCTCAATGATATAATTATTCATAGAAAACATTGTTCAAACCATCAAACACAACGTCCAATACGGTACGAGAACTCCGAGAAAATTGATAACCAGTAATTTGAGAACAATAATTCGCATGGAACAAAGGCGACGTCGTGCCCAAAACGTAACAGGGCACAAAGGTAAGGAAATAGCCAGTTTCAGTAACGTGGCGCACAAAAGGAATAATATTAGACGACCACAATGGAGCGCTGATGCCGGGGAGCCGAAGAAAAAACGGATGTGTCAATAATTAACTGTGTGATTCGGGAGTTATTCGCCGGCGGCCATCGATTCTGTGCTTTACCGAGCCGGTTTATTAAAAAAAATATAACGAACGTGTATTGTGCTTGGACAAAGGGGCGAAACTTTCGCTTGGAGCTAAAACGGTGGTATGTTTTTGTTGGGGTGAAAAATATTACACCCTCGGGCGTGTATGTGTGTATGGGCGGTCGCACATAGCCATGGATGCGTACATAAAAGGGCGGCTTGGTGGCCCTAATGGAAATCTGAATTGGTTATTAGTATTAAAATTTGATTAGCATTGCAAATTGCCAGGATACGAGTAGACAAAGGAAATAGAGCGTGTTCGTCAGTTGTTCACTGATTCTAAATAATTCCCCGATTTATGGTAAGATCTATGTAAAAGAAACATAAATCAATAAGAATATGTTTTGTATCTCGTTTAGATTTTGTTAAGACTATTCAAAATACTATTTATGCACTTCGAATTTTTGCTGGACGATTACAAAAATCATCCAGACTCAGGTCAATAATTTGTTGATCGCACACGGTTTATTTCGTGTAGTGATCGAACCTAAAACACGACACACTGGCAATGGTTAATCGAGAGCTTATACCACTGCACCTCCCGTGCAGTCTAGTCTATAACACAAAGAAATTTAAGGCACCGTGTTATGGACCATATAACAATACCACTCTTCTTTTTTTAATTTTATTAATATTAAGTTAGGGGAATCTTTGCCAAGCAGTAGCACATACTAATAGGCTAATGAAAAACACGTGTCCAAGAAGTATTTACACATTTTTTGGACATGTATAAATAAATATTTTACTTCAACTTTCCACTTTCAGGTTCATTCGCTTCAAAGATGCCTCAAGATAGCCTCGTATATCTAAAAACTAAAACGTATTTCAATATTCCTTTTTGAAGTGGGGTCTTGCGAGCAAGTAAGACTTGCGTGACACTGCATTTCAACCTTCTTTCATGCCGTCGTTGACAAGAGTGATAGCAGTTGGTGCTTCTACTCAATATTATTGATTTATATACAATAAATTGTTACACGTGAATTAAATTCGTTTTTATTTTATGTGCAATTTATGCCTCGGCCTTTAAATTATTGCTATGCTAAGATTCATCAAAATCAGTTCGGCGCTGTAGGTGTAAAAACAGACGAGTTTGTTTTTTTAATATTTAGGTAATACCATCCCTTTCTTATGGCCGCTTCTACTTTCGGATTCAATCCTTGTATTGGGAATAATATTACTGGTATTTTTGGTAGCACATTCTTGATAGTAGCAAGGTGTTTGAAAATTTGTAAGACTCGCAAAACAGATTGCGAAATTTAACTGTAATACTATTTTGCAAACCCTGAGAATAAAACAGGCGTCAGGCGATATAAGTACACGTTTTTAATAATAGCATCGATATTCTTTAAGTACAATCTGACAATGAAATCAACCACATTAGTAGCAATCTTTTTGGAATTGAAAACATTGTTGTGTTTCGTTCGGTGAGTGAGAGTACCAGAGGCCCAATCACCCCCTTACCCCCTTCCCGCTCCTTCTTCTTCCCACTTCCTCGCCTAAAGGGTCGGCAACGCGCAAGTGATGCCTCTGGTGTAGCAGGCGTCCATAGGCTACGGTGACCACTTACCATCAGGTGGGCCGTATGCTTGTTTGCCAACTTAGTTGTACATAAAAAAAAATATTGGTAAGAAAGAAAACGAAATAATTCGAATATAAACTATGTATTTACAGAAAAGCTGGTCGTGGGGTAAAGGTTTGGCTGAATAATGTCAAGAAGTGGGCAGAAACTATGTAATTATTAGTTGAAGTATGTAAAACTTTCCACAGCCTTCAGTTGTCGAAGACCCGCATTAAGAATAATTAAATAATGCAACTAAGTAGTTCAGGCCAGTCTATGATAGTTTGGTGAAGATCATATACGCCAAAGGATTGTCATTACATCGGCGGGAACAAGACAAAGCTCTCTGTCTCATCTCGGATTAATTCGTACGCATCGACTTGCATAAGTCTAGATTTAAACTATTCGGGTATACCTTTCATGTTTATTTAAATTTGACTACTTTATACGGAGTTTTAGATAATAGTGAAATCTATTAAACTTCGGCTACTCTTAAGCTTTACTACTATTAAACTATATAAATGATTAAACCGAAAATATACACTTTTCCTGATGTCTCGGTTGCTTTTCAGTAGCCATGGTCACGAGGAGATCAGACCTGAGTAGTGTTTTCAAATAAATTTCAATATGTAACATACACGTGAACGTAAGACAATGTATACTAATATTATAAAGCTGAAGAGTTTGTTTGTTTGTTTGAACGCGCTAATCTCAAGAACTACCGGTTCGAGTTGAAAAATTCTTTTAGTGTTGGATAGCCTATTTATCGTGGAAGGCTATATAACATCACGCTACGACCCACGGAGGCGGCGCAGTATCGATAAACGCGGGTGAAACCGCGGGAACATCTAGTATTAAATATGCGCAATATGTAAGCTCTTTGAGCCCCATTCACATTGACGTTTTTCCGAAGTACGCGTTTGTAAAATGATTACAAATATCCTTACTAATATTATAAATTCGAAAGTAACTCTGTCTGTCTATCTGTCTGTTACCTTTTCACGGCTAAACCACTCAACCGATTTAAATGAAATTTGGTACAGATATAGTTTAAAACCTGGGGAAGGACATAGGCTACTTTTTATTGATGCAGGTACCACGCGGGCGGAGCCGCGCGCAAAAGCTAGTATTCTATAATTATTTATTACTGACTACACAATAAAAACGAGGCACACCTCAAATATTTAATTATCATTTCGTTAACAAAAAAGCTCGTAACAATCGCTGAATAATCGTGACGCAATCGGGGCAAATCCGCACCAATAGTGAAGCAGGGGGCCACGCACATTCTGTACCCCCTCGGGGATCAGGAAATTCATCTCGCTAATCCACCGTCCGCAGTGAATAGTAAAAGTGATGGCTCTATTCATTCCGTAGGGGTCCCACCCAACCGGGTGGGAGGCGGGGTGGTCGGAAAGCGCTAAAATTTAATAAAGCGAACCTCGTGATGGGCAGCCCTAGCGATTAATTACGCACAAGAGGCTAGTAATGATACCTACGCGAGATCACGCCGTCGCTTCATCTATTATTCATGAACAAGCTCCGTATAATTTTGTTTCGCGCATCACTTTATGATTTTGATTTGTTTATGTTATGTTTATTATTTATGGCGTACTTCAAGGCTTTCACGGAGGATGCGTGCGTTCTAATTGGTGTTTAGAACTTGCTTGTGTTGACAGCGATTACTCTGATACAGAATTAACGTAATATAGACTGCGTCTAGAACTTGCGCTATATTTACCAAGTTTTGTTCGGATTGACGAGACTTAGATTTGCCGTCCTAATTATCTACTATGACAGTTTAATAAGTAGTCATAGCATCACGTTTGTCCCAAGAGTGTGATCGACGATTTAAAGAGTGTCTAGAGCTTGCTGTCAATATGCATGATGACTAAAAAAAGATTTTAGTCTTTTAGATTAGCAAAATTATTGGACGCATTTTTCTTTTGTACCAAACAAATAACAACGAAGATACAACGCGTTTAGAATTTGTGATAATTAGACTAATTAGAAAAACCTATTTTTAACCCAGTCATCATGTCAATTCTGCAGTCAAACAATTTGCCTTCATGTAATCGGCATCACGCCAGAACAAAGATTGAAATATCCACAGCCTACGGTAACTGCTTACATGCAGCAAGCACATGGCACATGACTATACCGCTAACTTTTGCCCGCGGCTTAGCTTGGGAACAGTAACATGTTTCTGGATGACGTGTATCCTTTGTTGTTTTCTGTACTTCCTGAAAAAAATAAATTTTGTGAAATTTCATAATGATTGGTTCAGTAGTTAAGAAAATGAAAGCAAAGAAATAAGCAAACTCAAAATAGCGTTTATAATATTAGTTAGGATAAGGGTATGACCGTCGCAATACAGTACTACTACCTCAAGGATTCCAAAGAATTGTGCAACATTTATATGCAAAAGAAAATGCATTTTTTATTTGCCAATACTTCGGAGGAATATAACCCTGATGGTACGTTATGTAGTAAAATTTTGTAGGTTCCTCTTCCTCATATGAATAAATAACGAAGGACGTTAAAGTTACTGTTGACTCCGTCCATAAAAGGCACGAAGGCAAGTATTTGTTGACGTATATTTGTTTGAGTATCAATATCAAGGAAATTTATTCGCCAATATCGGTAGAATGTCTTGTAGGTCCCGTGGCACGAGTTTGTGCTTATTTGGAACAGAAAATCGAATTAGGAATAGGTTCGGTTCTTTGGTCAACTGTTAATGGATGTTGTCGGAGTACAGAGTCTGGAAATTTGCTTGGTGGACGTTTATAAACGCGGTTCCCATTACGTGGGATTAACATAGTTAATAACAGAGAGTAAGACATAATCCAACTAATATTATAAATTTGGAAATTTGTAGAGCTGTTTGCTACTCAGTCATATGTAAACCGTTAAATGGATTTAGATGATGAATTCGGATTTAGGAAGATAGCAGTTACCTCGTGCCTCGCAAAGCACGTAAATCGTTTGGTCCTGCGTCTTATCTCACTCCGGTTGTGTCGGATTGCCGGCCCATTGGACTACGAGAGTAAGGGAATAGAGATAGCACTTTTATTTGCGCACAAAGGCGTCGCACTATCATATCTCCTGCGTAGACCTCAGCTAAGATTGGCGGCCGTGATTGATATTCGGTCTCCAACACATTAGTATACAAAAGTACATAAAAAAATAATTTCAAGAAGACTTCTGCTTCTCTAGTGATGGTTCCTGTGAAGCGGGGACTTTAGAAACATTGAAACAACGGACACAACGAACACCCAGACTTGGAACAACCATTTGCGCAAATGTTTGTCCTATATTCAAAACGTACCTAGCACTCGGTGCGATGGCAATGACGAGCCGATCAATTAAACCATTACGCTATCCGCGCAGAATACGAGAGTAAATAATTAGGAGAGATATGTCAGGACCGTAGCAAATGAAAATCGATAATCTCTACTTTCCCCTCTAAGAGCCAGCTGAGTGCACACACACATCAGTATTATTTCTGTTTAAATAGGTATAAGACAAAAAGTATTCCATGCCAGTTATGGCCAATCAACGAGACGATATAGACTCAAACTGCAAAATATTCCTAGAATCATAGGGACAAGAAATATACTTTACGGCTAAATTAATACTTATCTTGATTGTTTTCAGACAAATTAGGTTTGCCACCTGATCGACATTTAATTGAAACTAGTTACACTCAAAATAGGGCTGGACCGATTAATTAAATGCTTAAAACGTATAGGACCGTTATGAAAACGAAACAAAAGTAAAATTTATTTTGGAATAAAATAATTACCTAGACTCTGGTCACGGATACGCCCGTATGACTATTATGGGAACGCATTTCCGAGGCATTTCGAGGCAAGGCCTTTCATATTGCTGGAGGTGACAAGTTTCATCCAAATCCATTAAGCAGATTGCACGTGATTGAATATCAAACACCTTCACAAACATCCACAATTATAATTTTGGTATTGAAATTAAACTACTAAGTATATACGGATATTTAAATACGTATATAGTAGTTTAATTTCAATGAATAACATTTGCGTAAACAGAAGAAGATCCTTACTTCTTACTAATATTATAAATTCGAAAGTAACTCTGTCTGTCTGTTACCTTTTCACGGCTAAACCACTCAGCCGATTTAGATGAAATTTGGTACAGATATAGTTTAAAACCTGGGGAAGGACTTTTTATTGATGTAGGTACCACGCGGGCGGAGCCGCGCGCAAAAGCTAGTATTATATAATTTTGGTATCCAAGATAGAATACGGTGGACTCCATTTTGTGCAAACAGTGATTGTTATCATACGATATTCGCTCTATATATAGTGTGGAATATAAAGATATACTTATTTATATTGACACTGGTATTTTTTACCCTATGAGACGAAAGGTAAATAATCAGCAAGGTACTAATTGATGGATGTTTACGCTGCTGGTTTACTAAAGGAAGGAAATAATTTCTAAATCATTTTAATTAAATGTAAAAACTCTACCAATAATAACATTGACCTGGTAGCTCAAAAGCCTAAGATCAGTCTGTGCGGAAAACCTTGGAGGAGGCTCATGTTCGCAGTCGACGTTTTTCGGCTGAGATGATAATCATGATTATGATCGTTCCAATGTACCCTCCCATTCATTCATAAAGAATTCCGCAAATAATTCTTAATATCTCAATGCAGTTCTATTGTACCTATGCACACTGTCTCGAGACACACATAAAACTATCTTTATATCTACACTAATATTATAAAGCTGAAGAGTTTGTTTGTTTGAACGCGCTAATCTCAGGAACTACTGGTACGAATTGAAAATTATTTTTTTGTTGTATAGCTTATTTATCGACGACGGCTATATAACATCACGCTACGACCCACGGGGGCAGTGCAGTAATCATAAACGCGGGTAAAACTATGGGCACATCTAGTTACATTATAAAGATAGATGTAGTTACATAATATGATTTTCGAATATGTATAATCAAAATCAGATACCCATACAAAGCCACATAATAGATATACAATGCATACAAAACAAAACATAAAGCCAGCAACACACGTATATAAATGCAGCATTAGACGCGTACGGTCCCAAGTTTTTTAAAGAGGCACCTCGAGTGGCACGCAGCGTGCACACGAACGTAAGCGCTCAGCATAACGACATCTTTTGTCGAGGCGTACTGTGAAAAGTGGCTCGCTCTCGCTACGTAATCCGCGCTCCGCTTGAGGGTCTCACATTCGCTTGCTCTTCATTCCCGACCCTCCAACTTAGCCTACGACTCAGTACAAGAATTAAGCGTGCTTTTATTTACTCGCTGGTTTTATGTATATAATGCGTATATAAGCGATGATCCGGCAGACTTAGAAGATAGCGAGATGAGTTTTAATAAACAATAGATGTGCCCGCGGTTTCACCCGCGTTTATAGATACTGCGCCGCTCCCGTGGATCGTAGCGTGATGTTATATAGCCTATAGCCTTCCTCGATAAATAGGCTATCCAACACTAAAATAATTTTTCAAATCGAACTTGTAGTTCCTGAGATTAGCGCGTTCAAACAAACAAACTCTTCAGCTTTATAATATTAGTATAGATTGGTAGTGATATAGAGGGAGATGAAAGGAGAGTAGAGTCTTTGCCCTTTAGTGGCACATTATGGGCTTATAAAAAGCCATGTTGTCTAAAATACATGTTGGTAAAATACATATAAGGACTTACAAATATATATCCCCGTAGAGGTAGGCGGAGCATTAAATCGATATTTCGTTTATGGCTACCATGCAATAGGGGCCAATCTATTCCACTTACCAGGCACATTTCCAACGAGTGCTACTATAAATTTTATTTTATAAAATTACTTTGTACATTATTTACTTAATCATTGAAACCAGACAGTTTTGCGTGAAACACTAGACTTTTGCAATTTTATTATAGATTCAGGGAAAAGGCAATGGCTTAAAAACGAACGAAAAAATTCGAGCAAGAGTCAAAATTTTGAGACAGAAATACAGGTATACGCTACGTTTAAGACCCTCAAAAACAGCTCTTATACATAAAAGTGTATTATGCATGGCACCGAAAATATATAATAAGTTGCCAAATCATATTAAAAGCGCCGTTTTTAGTGAACAAGTGTTATTAAACCATTGACGAATTCCTTCTTGACATTTTGTAACAAATAATTTTCTAAGCGTTTTTATTTTAAAATATTTTTAATTTTTCGTTTATTTTTCAAATATTTTAATAATTGAATTGTATCCTGGACTGTGAAGTAATAGCAATAAGCATTATAATGACATTCTATTTTACCTTGCAAAAAGTTTACATTATAAATTGACAAAAAATGTGTAAGATAGATACGTAGATTTTTGAGCTCACTAATGAATTGTAACACCTTATTGTATCACCAAAAATCACACGAATAAACGATTTGATTTGATCCAGCAAGTACACGACAGAATTTGTTGAATGCACATCATGTCGTATTTACCTTCGTTATTTTATACTATAATGGCACAAAAGGCAAGACCTCAACGCGCATCGCTGGCGTATCGTCGTCCTAATTGGCGCTCAAGTGGCAATTAGCGGGCTCTCGGCTCTGTCGCCGCTCGGCCCGCGCTTCTGAACCCTGCCTTACTTCTCTTGTTATGCGCCTCGCCAACTAGTGTTCCGTGTTTCAGGGGTCACGGGAAAATGTACCTAGACGGTTATTTGATGTTCCTAGTGTCACAGTTGTTCGCAAATTTACAGAATTTACTATCCGTTTAATTGGCGTTGCTGACAAAATTGCCTGTTGCAAATTGTTAGCCTTTAATTTTTTATTAATAATAAATGCAATAGTTTTATGGTTTTCAGTTATAATGGTAGTTTGGAGGGTTTCAATATTGTTGAATTTATAATTCTAACTGAACTTATTGGCTGACTTAAAAGTTTGTATGTTTATTTATTTATTTAGAACTGTGTGCACAAAACAGTACATAGGCGGACTTAATGCCACATACATTATCTACCAGTCAACCACTGGATGATGCAGAGATACATTTGTGTCCGTTGTTTGTTTTTAATCTAATGATAACATCCAGCGTTATGGTAAATATATTTGGGCGCCCTGGTCTCTTCTTCAAATGTTTTGTTTTACATTGTATTTTATTGAGATATTTTATATTAATTTTAGGTTCAAATTCGTATTTGAGTAGTTTAGTTTTAAAATCCTCTAAAATACTTTTCACAAAATAATGGTAAAACCATTTAAGACACCATAATAAATATAATGGACTATTTTAGCGGTGTTTGCAACAAACTGCTACTTTTGTGAGCTGATTTAATAGAATTTGAGTGGGTTTTGTTGAAAACTATCAGTGCTATGCGATAGAAGCAACGAAGGAGCTTCATATTCAATCGGAACATTATTTTTGTTCTGATATCGTTTTGGCGGGTTTTGAAACTATACTCCTCATTTCTGAAGCGCTGGGTATTATATAAGATTAGTAGTTCTCAATATTAATCAATTTTTGACAGATAACAGGAACAAGGGAATTCTTGTTTAGGTTAAGGGTGTACTGGTATGGCGATGGCGACGTGACACTAAAATATATCATCATTGATCTCTCAGCGGCGCGGCCACACCCATTAATGTTTATATGTTTGCTTTCACGTAGCCGTCAAAGTGTCTCCGTCGCTGTTCGTTCGTTCCCTCAAACTGGAGGGATATGGTAGAAGTGTGCCATGCAAAAAATATCGTAGACAAACAATCTTGTGTTGTTATTTAGTGGTTACAAAATAAGTTTTACCGTGGGAGAGCCACGCTTCAGCACGAATGGGCCGGCTCGACCGGAGTGATACTACGGTCTCACAGAAAACCGGCGTGAAATAGAGTTTGCGTTGTGTTTCGTCGAGTGAGTGAGGGTACCGGAGGCCCAACCGTCCCCCTTCTGGTGAGGGCAAATTTAAAAGGAACGCAACGAACTTGTGACTCCTCTGGTGTTGCGGGTGTCCACGGGCGGCGGTAATCGCTTACCATCAGGTGATCCGTGTGCCCGTTTGCGTCATATTCCATAAAAAAAAACAAGTGACTAATAAGAGAGTATAGAAACATCAAAACCGAATTGTATATATATATATATGTATATAGTACCTATCTATATGTTTATGTTTATACTTATGCTTTGATGTTTTGTAATCTTTTGTCTTTTTTGTGTACATTTATGTGCTATTAATATTAATTCTATTGTCAGGGCCCAGCTGAAAACCAGTGCTGTGCGTGTGCGCAGCAAATACTGAGCTGGAGCCCTTTGTTATGCATGTACTTATGCCAGTTTATATTTATTGTGTATGTGTAACCTTGTGAATTCTGTCTTAATTCTATAAATATGTAAGTTTTGTATATGTGTAACGAAAATAAATCGTTTATGATTTTAAAACCAACGTGTTTCAAATCCTGTTACAGCAACTACAGAGAGTACATACATAGTGTCACGTCTATATCCCCGAAGGGTGAAAGAGATGTATTACACCCACTTTTCGCAAATTAAGTTTTTAGGCCAAGATTTGTATCAAAAGTTACAAAGAAATCACTCAGAGGCTGACATTTCGAATATAATAATATTCTACCACATACACACAACACCATCTAGCTCAAACTAAGCAGAGCTTGTACTATGGGTACTAGACAATGGATAAACATACATATATATTTTTTTTGTAAATACATACATATTATACATAGAAACACCCAGACCAAGACAACATCAATGTTCATGCACACAAATGTTTGACTTGTGTGGGAATCGAATCCGCGACCTCAGGCGTGGCAGTCGGTTACACTAACCACTACGTCATCGAGGCTGTCAATATATATAATAAACAAATATCAGAACTTTGGTTATACATATCGATCGCACTCTTAATAAAACACTAACTTAACTCAACATTTGGAAGAAAGGCAATTTGAACTCTAATGCGTGATTATAATTCTAATATTATATTTGTGTTAAGTAATTGCAATAGAGTTTAGATTTGTTTAATCCAAAAATCTCAGATAGGGCTCTGTTTTATTAAGAGTGCGAATTTTGTACGATTCAGTGTTTATAACATAACTACGAATTATTTAATGGCCTACGTTGTCGCGCAAAATGGATTGTGACACGAGGCATACATATTTGTAGTCGTATAGTCACCCAACGTTACAGTCTACATATATTCGCCATAGTTGAGGTACGAAACACGATGACTAAAATATAGCATTTTACCTCGTAATCCTAATCCTAACTAATATTATAAAAGCGAAAATGAGTTTGTTCGTTTGTTACCTTTTCACGCCTAAACCACTGAACCGATCGTCCTGAAATTTTGCAAATACGTTGACAGGTGTACAGTAACGGACATAGGCTACCTTTGATCCCGAAAAAAATTACTGTTCCCGAGAAAAACAATAATAACGTTCTTATGATAATAATTATAGATGGCGCCACGTGTCTTTCGAATCATGATTGAATTATATTATTACAAGCAGAGTACAACCCGAATTGTTTGTTAAATTCTAAATTAACGCGAGCAAAGCTACGGGCAAAAGCTAGTGTGTTATATTACACTAATATTACTTTTATGCCCGGTTCCTATATCCAAGAAACGAGCCGCTTTAGCTACGGGCAGTTAAATTATGACACACTAGATTTTGCCTCGCTTCGCTGCGTAAACATAGGTTAGGTTAGTACCTAACAGTACTTTTTCTGAATGAAAGGTACCCTATATCTTTTTCTGTTCCCTTGACAGCGAGTATGCGAAATTTTATGATGATCAGTCCAGTAGTTACAGCATAAAAGCGGAACAAACAAACAAATTCACATTCGCATTTATAAAATTAGTTAGAATTCTATAAGTTTCGTAGTTATTAACACATTCAATGCTTTGGCTGTCACGGTGTAGGTATAAAGTGTCTGCTATACAGCATTCAATGTTGAGGTTCTGAAAAGTAGACGTATATTGTATACAGTCCTTCTTTTTTAAATTGGCTTTATTTGTGCAATATTTAAGTTTACCAGCGTCCTATCTCACGTTACGAAGATCAGCATAAAGCTCCCTCGCCGAGGATTCGGGCGAATGGAGCGGAGGCATCAATAATTGAATTTGTCGAAGGGGGATCACTTCGACCCTAAGCCCTCTATTAATTGCTGGAATTAATTCGTCCTCTCTGTTAGGGTGGCTGAACAGTTGGAATATGCGAGTTCAAACGATGTTTTATACGTAGGCAAGTATATAAATAGATTTCTGCAGTGCCTGTGCTTTTTTTATATCTATACTTACTAATATTATAAAGCTGAAGAGTTTGTTTGTTTGGTTGAACGCGCTAATCTCAGGAACTACTGGTTCGAATTGAAAAATTATTTTAGTGTTGGATAGCCCATTTATCGAGGAAGGCTATAGGCTATATAACATCACGCTACGACCAATAGGAGCAGAGTAAATGAAAATGTTGCAAAAATGGGGAAAATTCTCTTATGTGAAGCAGACGAAGTTGCGCGGGTCAGCTAGTCATTGTTTAAAATAATTCATCGGTTTGCGTATTTGATATGAAATACAAGCCTACTTTAAAATGTCGTTTTTCCAAGTCAAAATCATATATTATTTGTTTCTTATACCTAATTAGTGTATTTCATAGAGTTTAGGTTAATAGCTACGTTCAGGTTAATAATTGGACGTACTTTCTGAAAAACGTTCCAACCCACAAAGTTAACATTTTGAGATAATCGTGATTGAAGTTCAATCCCGTATTGCTTCTTCATACATGTGGGTTGGGCTACTAAGTCATGATTTCATATTTAGAGTGATAGTAGAGCTATCACATTTTTCCAGCTAGTAAATAGTAACCCCGTGATTAATTTGCTAATAATAGCTCGATTTTGACCCGAGTGTGGGTTGGAACGTTTTTCAGAAAGTACGGCCAATTGAGCTTATGAGAAGATACCTAAAAGAAATTCACGATCATTATTTTTGAATTGTCATAAAGTAAATTATAATAGAGAGAAAAGGGAATCCCTGAAGCAAGACTTGTACCTGTGTACCTGAACCTGTGAAGCTCGATAAACCGTGACCTCGCTTTGCCAACTAAGCTATACATGGTCCTATGTTAAGCATTGAAATTCGCCTCAATGTTTTGCATCTAGGGTGATACCTTAGATTATCTACATCATTTATCGTATATGAAGTTGAAGTTTACAAAGATGATCATATGGATAGAGATCTTTCCCAAAAATATATAGGCAATATAAATTCAATGCGTTTTTTATTCCTTCTTTGTTCACAAGACTTGTACATAATATAGAATGGTCTGGTACTTCACAAGTGAGTGTGCGTTGGCCCTTAAGCCGTGAGGGTGGAGGGTTTAATCGCAATCGATACGGACCCTGATGACTGTAGCTACAAGTATTTAATTCTTTCCACGCAGGAATTTCTCGTTACAGCACGGCGTGATACCGCCCGGCTTAACCGGAATACCTTGGTCTCGCTTCACACTCAATTGTAGGTACTCACTTTTTGTGAGGATTTTCATCTGGCTGTTTTGCGCTGTATATTTTTATATGTAGGTATGTAGGTGGTACATGATGTGCTGTGTATGTGGGAGATCACGGTCGAATGTCGGTCGGGTTAAGGGGACATCGCGAAACGTGACGTAGAACTCATTAACATTCATTGTGTATCAATCCTTAAAGAGCGGTCATAAGGTCTAAAATTGCGATGCGCCCGCAATGATCGAGAGCGCTTAGAAATTGTTTGTTAAAATCTTAAAATATTATTTAATAATGATTGGTTTTAGTTATAGAAATAATGAGCTAGCAAATTACTAATTGATGTTACGAATATATTTGAGTAATTCCTAAGCATAATGATAGTGTAACTTCCTTGTAATTTCAAAAATAGTAATTTTTCAGAGGTTTTCTCGAAAATAATTATGATCGAGCCAAAATCACAATATCGTATTTTTAAACTAGGAAATTCTAGTTAAAGACATCAATTTACCTATATCAAAATTCTAGATTAATTGGTCTTCTCATAGTCCTATACTATTCGATGAAAGTTAGTGCATTTTTTCAGTGCATCCTCTTAACAAAATGATATTGGTTTTTGTCAAGAAATTCTCAGCGACAGCTCGAATTTAGGAATTTACCAGTGTTTTTTACCCGTGGTACGAAAAGCACATAAAGCGAATAGTACTGTTCCTAATCTCTCCCGACCTAATAATTATCTTAGCAACTAGCATCGGCAGATTAAATTTTAGTTTGTTAAAAAATGCGTATTCCAAAGGATATAGGCTATTTGACATCACGCTATGAGACACGTAAGTGGAGCAGTAATCATAAAAGTAGGTAAAACTGCATGGGACAGCCAGTTTGTTGTATAAAAAGTGCGATAACGACTTGGTGTTTCAGTAAAAGAACTTTATGTCTTGTCTGTACATTCTTGAAGCGGTGTTCAGAGGTATGTATATTACTCACACACATTTCGCGAGCTATTTACGTTCCTACGTAATAGACGAGCCTATCGCTGTATACGGTCGCAAGGGGAAGACCTAGGTGAACGTTTCTCGATCAGATCGGAGATGTTCTAGACAAAGGCCAGGTTAAGAGCATCTTAAACCGGCGAACGTGTATGAGGAATGTGACGAAAGTGAATGAAACTAGAGAAGTGTGTCAGGATCGTAGCAAATGGAAATCCGTAGTCTCTGCCTACCCCTCTGGGAAACAGGCGTGAATCTATGTGCGTATCGCTGTATACGGAGGACATACCGTGACTCTCTGATTTCACTGAGAATTTTCCAACGAGGAAACCCGATAACACGTTCTTATTAAGCCCAGCGGTAGTGAATACAATTGCTGTGCTCAGGATTGGTACATTGGTCGAACAAATTGTTATTAGGTTGTTCTGTCAATCAATACCTACTGAGAAGCAGTATGAAATTTGGAACTGTGCCCTGTAGAAGGCAATAGGGTCGATCCCTTTTACATAGGGCCTGCAATAGCTGATAAAATGTGGATGAAATACCTGCCTGCTGATTTGGACATTCGGATTCAGAACATAGACGTGAGACTATGCCTGCATTGAAGCTTTCTGTTAACATTTTTACTCTCAGCCTGAAGGGAAGTGTTGGTAGAGTCCAGTATTAAACTACATACAAACAAACATTTTTGTACTGGCAATCCATTTTCTTCTCGTCATATACAACCTCCTACTAATACAGAACTTCTACCTATTCATAAACTTCGATTTTAAAAACAGAATTACAGAATCGTCTTCCAAAACAAAAGCTTCAAGATTAGGCACAAATAAATTAGGCGAGAAAATTATTAAAAAAAAAGCATCCAGGTTTAAATATCACTTTCACATATCGCATTGCATATCCATTTCACATACGAGCTATTGCGTCGCACAACGCGACACCGGAGGGTGTTGCCCACACCCCTATCCCTACACACACCCTAAAGAGCAACTTGCGTTTAGAAGCCGACCAAACCAAGCAATTTTGGAACTTGACTCAATGTAATAAAGTCTGCTTCAGCGTGCTTGTCGTGTGTGAGAGGACAGTGTTGTGTGGCGCTTGTGTATATAGAGGGTGCTCCCTGTCGCCGAACAAACATGGCGTCAGCTAACGAGGTTTTTGCGAGCGCCCGTGAACGATTTCGCGCCTAATTTCGACGTTGTGCTTGAGCGTTTTACTTCATTTGGGGTTTTTTGGTAAATTCAGTTGGCGATGACTTGATATGGCTTGTTTGAGTTATTATATTTAAGTTTATTAGATGGAATAGGAAGTAAGGATTCCAATGCTTTGGATGGATTTGGACAAAGAATTGTAACTACTTAGGTTAGCAGTAAAATTTGAGGACACTTCAAGGTAGTATATGTTACTGTTGTGAATGAGGTCTCGAGTTCGATTCCTAGATAAGGCTAAATGTTATTGGGTTTCTCTGTGAAGAAATTTTCAATAGCAGCTTGTCTGTATTGTCAACGACACCACTGTACCACACCATTGTGGTATCGTTTACATTTTTTTTAGGTAACCACACCACTGGAGTTCTAATACAAAACTTATGTACCTATGCATTTATCTATATCAATTATTTATCATTCGTAAGATCACGACATGACATATATGATCTTTTTATGCTAATCTTAATTACCTCTGTTTATAAAAAGAAAATAAAAAAAAAAAAATTGATAAAGCAAATGAGGTTAAACAAAGATACGTTGAAAAATGAATAGCTATTGTATAATATCGGCTATAGATTTTTTATTTAGTTTTGTTATAAAGTTATGTTATGATTAATTTTGTTTTGATGGAAAGGATACAATTATTATGTATTACGAATCCCTTGCGAACTCGCCCAATTTCAGCATCTTATTACTCATTATCGTTAGAAATTAAAACGTAATGAATTGTTTTTATACACGGTACACATCACGAGTCGGCAGTGGTGTGATTACCTAAAAAAAAATGTAGATGACACCACAGTGGTGTGATTCAGTGGTGTCGTTGACAATACAGGGCAACTTGGTGACTGGCAAAGCCCATTAAATTCCGGTAAATGGCATTAGGCTCGCTCTTTATTACTTTTCTTCAACTTAAGAGCCAATCTCTTGTCGCTAGAGTCTCTTCCATAATGTTCTATCTTCAGCCAGCGCTTTGACTTCTTGATACGACGTAACTTTTACCTTTCTATCACTTAATCTATGAACGTTCTCCTTGGCCTTCCTCTTCCCCTTCTGCCTTCTATTTTTCCTTCCAAGATGTTTCTTATAAAAGTGTCGTTTCGTATCAAGTGGCAAAACATTTTCCCTCTTTATTACGTAGAGATTAAAATTATAGATGGCGAAAAATTATTGATAATTTTCTGCTTATCCCTTCGGAGATAAAGACTTGAGATATAGATGTATTAATATAAGCACAGCAAAATATTTTAGCTTCTCCGACGTGTAGTTTATCAGTAGCCATGGTCTCAGAGAAACTTAGATGGACCTAATTAACGAAGATAGGAAGCTCCCCAGGACTATGGCTGCTGAAAATCAATCTAAATGACGGGAAAAAGGAAACATGAAAGTATCTTCAAGATGGTTTCCTTCACCGTTAAAGCGAGCGACAATTAATTAACTATATAAAGCGCACATATAATATACAAACTTCAAAAAGTCAGAGGTGCGCGCCTTGAATCAAACTCGAGACCTCTACGTGCCAGTCCACCGGTCTCCCATTAGGCTATTACTTTTTCTTTGCTTAAAAGTAATGTATGTACATACATAAAATAAACCGAGTTGAAATTTCTATAAAGTGGTTTTATTTCATTATATAACATCTGCAGAAACGTGAGATAATATAATAACAAAACAAACGTAAAACTTTTGCATCTTTGATACACCGTGGTTATGAAGGCAAACGCTTTAGTAAACCAATCTCTTCACAGACTCGACAAATAAGACAGCAGACAAACTGTTCATGTTAATAGCATAAAAATACATGCATAACTGTGTATGCACATACGTATTTATTGAGAGCAGGAGAGGAAAGAAACGATCAAAGACCGAATTAAGTGGCGTTCTCTCGTATCGGCGGCCAAGACACACTTTGGGTCGCTGAGCCAGTAAAGTAACTAAGTAAGGAGAGAAAGATGTTTGGCCACCTTATAAGACGTGATAACTTTATAAAAAAACAGCATAGAAGTAAAAGTGAAAGGAAAGAGAGGAAGGGGCAGATCCTGAAGAGGATTGACAGACCAAATAAAAGAAAAGGCGAAGGTCATGTCTTATGAGGAGGTCAAGGTATTGGCCGAAAATCGACAAAGATAGCGTATACTTCACCGACAAGAGCAAAGCCCTAAGTATAAAGAAGAATGTAGTTTGCAGGGGTCTCGAGTACGATCCCAAGACGCGCATCTCTGACTCTTCGAAGTTATGTGCGTATGATATAGGTAGTTAATTATCGCTTGCTTCAACGGTGAAGGAAAACATCGTGAGGAAACCTGCATGTCTGAGCGTTCTCCAAAATGTTCTCGAAGATATGTGAACCCTGCCAACCCTCACTGGGCCAGCGTGGTGGACTATGGCCTAACCCTTCTCATAGTGAGAAGAGGCCGTGTCCAGCAGTAGGACAGTTTAATACAGTAATATAGGGCTGATATTATATTATCATTTGATCCTGAACCGACGGAGCAAGTATACACAAGAAACGCTAAGGATAGAGATGTATAAATAGGTTGTGAGGGTAGAACTCGCGTCATACAGGGACAATATTGATGCCGAGGGCGTTCGGACCCAGCCGCATCCCGAGACACCCCGTCCCAAATAAATACCGCACGAAACTAGTTACGTCTTCCATATTGTCCAACATTTAATAAACTGGACTTAGTCAAATTTGTGGTTAAAACAAATATATTATTGCTAAATAACTAAAGCTGAACGTTTTTGAGTAACTAAATTTACTAGCGGTCGCTAAGTGGACCATAATTGATTTATATTTTAAGTTTGATAATTGTTAAAGATTTTATTGTCTATAACTATATCCTTATAATTACATTTCATTTAGTCTCGAACTCCACATACATATGTAACTATAGTTACAAAGAATTCTACGACATCAGGCGACCAATGCTGAAATACTACGAACGCGATTCGACTGCTTGTGTCAAATGCATGGTTGTATGCGTGTAGTGTTTTTCATCAAGTTAATGTATTTCTAATGTATATTTTATAAAAAATATTATGATTCGCCACTCCTCCATATCAACTTTAACTGTGCCAAATTTCATATTCCTCCGTCCGCGAAATTTTCGTAAAAAAGGGTACAAAGTTTTTGCTTCACGTATTAATATATAGTCTATAAACTATCTCACTGCTGGGCACGGGCTCCTACTAGATGTAAAAAGAGTTAGGCCATAGTCTAGCACGCAGGCCCAATGCGGGTTGTCAGACGTCACACATTTCCCGCTGTGTTCAAACATCCAGAAAACAAATTTGACTAAATTATATAAAAAAGGAAAACATAGGAATACGGCCAATCTTTCTTTAATTTTTAATGGAAAAAGGAGTTAAATCGGTTAAGGTTTGGAGAAGGAATCAGGGGACTACGAAACGTTGATTTTGTGTACTTTTAATAGGTATTTTCGGTCCAAGCTGCAGTTGTCTCTATCGCGCTCATGATACTATACCATGGTACTGCGCGACAGCAATAGATTTTACAAATACCTATTTTGCAATTTTCTCGCCCTTAGTGTTTCCTCTTAAGGCGTGAAAACGAAACGTTCACATTCGCATTTATAAGTTAGGATTGTCTGCTATAATATCTAACTAAATTTTAACAAAACTGCCGAAGGGGCAACCCTTCAGAGATTTAGTAAGCAGTTTGTAAGCCGTAATATTCTTATTCATAAACAGGGTTAAAACTAAATAACAAAAACTCGTACAGATCGGTTGTACTCCGAACAATACGGTGAACAGAAGAGCGCCCGAATCCCGCGCAATTGTATTCGACGATTTTTAATAACAAAAACCAACTTATCAAACGGAAGATGCTGTTGGCGTAATACCAGTACAAAATGAACTCCTAAACGCCAACTTTCAAGACTCAACGTTGAGATGAGAGGGGAGCGAGGGAGGTCTAATTAAAATGGCCAGTGGTACAAATAAGATCGACAAAGAGGTTTGTTAAAAGAGCCATTGGGTTCTAACAAAACGTTATTAAGTCTTATTTCAGGGATAAGGCTATTTTGAACTGAGTTGTATTGTTGTGCTTTGGCGCCTTTTCATTGGGTTATCACTATAATTATTTGTATTACAACAACCGTGTTGTTCGATGTTTTCGTACACGATTATATTTTGCGCTTTATTTATCTGCACCTGGATGGACTTCCACTGCATATTTGATGCATAACAAATATTACAAACTAGGTAGTATCTGTTAGCGGCTTTGTGCTCGGGACCAGTGCATTTTTTCTAGATGGAAATTCGTCCTTTTTCTGTAACAAAGTGTATGCGAAATTTCATGATGGCTGGTAGCGAACAAACTCTCATTAGCATTCACAATATTAGTGTACGGGTTAGTTTAACTCAGTACATGTAGGAAAGTTTATAGTTCATATAGTTAGTTGTTATAAAGTTTGGATAGTTAAGAAGTACGCGAATTCACCTTTTGAAATAGTTTATTGCTAGTTAGTTTTTACACGATTAATAATTAGGTGACTCTGACTCACACGCGTTATCTTCTCGGCAGTTAGATTTGCACTTAAAGATATGTAGCAAATGTCTTGTGACGGCTCTAGGTCACTCGTACTGCTTAGTGCACAAGTGCAGTAAATGTACGGCATCGTACAA
The DNA here is from genome assembly GCA_963564715.1 of Catocala sponsa. Classification (NCBI taxonomy): domain Eukaryota; kingdom Metazoa; phylum Arthropoda; class Insecta; order Lepidoptera; family Erebidae; genus Catocala; species Catocala sponsa. The sequence goes on along the minus strand of OY751343.1, from coordinate 22,452,493 downwards.
TTAGTTAGGATGTAACAGTGTGTTTGATTATAAAATTGCGCAAATAGGAGCAAACAGCCAACCTAAGTCGATGATAATCTACGAGTTTAATCTAAGAGAATAAATCTATTGTTGTAGCTCGTAATAATGTGCGCTCATATTTGTCCATTATGGAAAAATTATGATTACATGCATTGCTTAATGTATATAATTAATTAAGAGATTGTTATCGGCTGCTTTAGCGACATTCTTTTAAAACTAGTTAATATATATTAATTATTTAAATGCTAAAGAACGAAACAGCAACTTATTAACATGTAAAATGTTAACACGTGTTTTTTTATAAAAATACGCATACTTTTTACACAAGTTAATGTGAAATTTAAGCATAGGTACAAAGAAAATACACATGCTACCAAAAAGTACACAAAAAATATTAAAAAAATACAACACTTAGTTTGTGGAATAGATAGCTAAACACATTACACAACAAAAATGGAATCACCAACAACGCCGCATTGTCGTTTCAAACGATTAGCCTGGAGCGGTGACAATGTACCGAAATGGGATGAAAATGTCAAAATACTATCTGTGACGAATATCTACAACCGTAAACCTACACTGAAACAAGCAATAATAGATCTTACACTAACAGAATAAGGATCAAGTGATCAGCAATATGCTGTTATTCCACAATACAACTGTGATCAACACAATAATAAGAGCATTTGAAGTAACACTAGAACTTGTGCCGATATCATTTGCGATTTTTTTGTCGCTGCGTTTAATCGTGCAGCCGATAACAATGAATGAGCTATTGAACTAAGGAATTGTTGCGAAAGCAGGAAGACATTTTTGTTGTCTCTTCTAACTTGGGATATAGACGTGTCTAGAGTAGCTTCTTTAATTTAAACTTTTTCTGAGTTCTCACTGTGGGTGTTCAAATGAAATGCTTCATGTTAGATATGGCTATATATATTTACTGGTACCAGTTATAAATACATATTGAGCTACGTCCTAACTCAGTGGTCGCGGGGAATCGACTGCTGCGCGGCGGTATCGCTTACCTGCGTCTGACTAGATATATAAAACTAAAGCGCCAGCAGTATCGCTACAAACTTAATATTATCAAGAATTAGCGTACGTTTATTAAAAAGAAAACGTCGAGCATTTTATCCAAGATGCAGAAATAAAGACTTTTAAAAATAAAACGTCAGCAAAACACGCCGTTTAAAGTATACCATTAAAGATTACATTCAATAAAATGAATAGTAAAGAAAGCGACTCCATAACCCGTTGTTCGGACCGTCGTTGAAGGAGCGTCTTACCCACAAATAATTGGCCTACAACATCCACTTGCCCGAAGGGGATTTTCGGATTAAACTTTATTACATCTGGAAAAAACTACAAGTCGACCGACCATTGTTGTCGCGTCGGCTTTTGTATCCATTTGTAAGATTTTGCAATCCTTCTAATGTGAAATCTAAGAGTATCATGGCCGTATGTGTTTATACGAGCTCAATATATTGTTCGTACTAAACTTGGCTGTATTGCACAGTTTATATATTATGATGGGTACCTGTATTCCAATATACGTATATATTGGAATACAGGTTTAGATGTTGAAATCTTCTTATTATATGTTTACGATAATATATGAAATTCACAAGCCCAGTCACTACACTGGAACATTGAGACAACTAACATCTTAGTCTCCCCGTGACCATGGCTGCTGAAAAGCAACCGAAACATCGGCGAAAGTGTAAACATAAATATAAATAGTATAATAGTATAATAATAGTATAAATAGTTTTAATAGTGTCAATAATTTAATTAGCTTAAAAATTAGTATAGTTTAATAGTAATAGTAGTGTAACAGTTTTCAAAATTTTGTAATAAAGTGTCAAATAAACAACGCGAAAAAATCCGTATATAGTAGTTTAATTTCAATGAATAACATTCTCGTAAACAGAAGACAATAATAAGCCCAGTTAGTTAGCGATAAAATTAATACGTAGGTTTTGTAATTAAACTACCAGCCTTGATGGTGCAGCAGGAGTGTATGAAACTGCTGTGCATGAGGTCTCAAATTTGATTTGTGTTATTGGGTTTTCTGTGAACAGAAAATATTGTCTAGCAACACAGAACTTTTGACACTGTGCCCGGTACTAGGCTCGCCTTCTATTACGTTGGACAAACAAACAATAGCTGAAACGTGGCCGTATTACACTGTACCTACTCTTTTATGGATACGTGGACTATAACTGTTTTATATGATTTATAATAATATCAGCCCTGTATTTAATTGTCCTACTGGTGGGCATAAGCCTCTTGACAGCCGGAGAAGTATTAGGGTCCGTTCACACAGACCGGCTCGGAGAGGAGAGCAGATTTTTATCACGTTGGAAACAGAGTTCTGAGTAATTGTAGTAAGGTTTATTTTTGCATGTGCACTTCTTTTGTCATTAAGAATGCTTGAACGCGCTTCGTGTGAAATAATAAGAGGAGCCGACCGGCTCCGATGACGTGCTCTTTCTAGCTCGCGCAGCCGATCGGCTCCGATTGCGTGCTCTTTCTCGCTATATCGGTCTATGTGAAATAGTTGGCGGCTCCGCTCCGGCCAATTCCAAGCGTATACGATCCGGTCTGTGTGAAAAGAAAAAACCGGGCCGATGCTCTCCGAGCCGGTTTGTGTGAACGGACCCTTAGGCCATAATCCAACACGCTAGTCCAGTGCGGGTTGGCAGACTTCACATAATTTCGAGAACATTATTGAGAACCATGCAGGTTTCCTCACGATGTTTTCCTACACCGCTATAGCAAGCCATAATTAACTAAGTTAATACGCACATAACTTTGAACGTCAGAGATGCGTGCCTTGGGATCGAACTCGAGACCGTCCAACGGTCTACTACTAGGCTAATATAATGTTGTTGCCCAAATGTAAATTTATCTTATCTTATCTTATGTGCGGACCAGACAGTGCAGACCGGCGACACTCTCCCAATAACGACTGCCATAGATGTTCATGGCAGCCGGGACCAACGGCTTAACGTGCTTTCCGAGAGCACGGAGCAGGCGATAATTGTCAATCAATACGCACATAATTTCGAAAAGTTATATAACTTCCGAAAGTCAGAGGTGAGCGACGTGGGTTCGAACCCGAGACCCTCTGCATAGCAGTCTGTTGGTCCTCACTGAGCTATCGCTGCTCAGGTAAATGTAACAACCCTTTACCTTCTTTAGAGAATACATAAGCATGAATATATATTATGTACTTTAAAAATGAGTGCTCATCGTGACTGTACCCTGCTATCTGGCGTTGCCTGTAGTATATATATGTTTTAAGTGCATCTAAGAGTGCGTCAAGTAGTCTTGTGCGACCAGGGGCAGGAAATTGCTTCAGTGCAGAGCACTCCACGTCAGTTACACTCGGAGGGGACAGAGGACTCACAATCAATGAGATGACGTCTAGTTACGAGGGTACACAAGCTAAACATATTTTTGTCGTATTTTTTAATAGGGGATTTTTATTTTATTTTGTGAGTCTGTGTGGGAGACTGGTATCTGCACTAGGAGGACCTGTATGACAGATTACCAGCCTCTCCTAACTCTAGATAAGCCGGAGCTCGAGTAAGTGCAACCACGTTGGTTTTTATTCAGAGGTGAGAGATGTATAAAGAGAGACTAAATAAAAGGACATAATTCTAATCATGCTAGAATATGATGAGTATGTATGCTTGTGTGAATTAATGGCTTGTTCGTTATATTTTTGTGATATGTAAATATGTGAAACAGAGGAGAGGTTATTTGTTTTCTTGTAGGCGGCACGCGGCTTCTCTCGCGTGATATATTATGTTGTTAAGAACGGTTAGAATCGGTTCTGTAGTTTCAGAGATTACCTTTTAAGTATGAGCAAACGAATGAGTTTCTTTCTTTGCCTTGTATGTAGTTCGTACTAGAAAAAAATGCAGCGAAATTTGTGTAGAAAGCAGAATACACGGTTCAACGTCATTTATAAGTACTAGGGTTCTCTAGTGCACGAAAATCGACTGTAAATTATTTATTAGTAGATGTGCCCGCGGCTTCGCTCGCGTTGTTTAGAATTCGACAATCAATTCGGGTTGTACTCTGTTTGTAATAATATAATTCAATCATGATTCGAAAGGCACGTGGCGCCATCTATTATCACACGAACGTTATTGTTGTTTTCCTCGGGAACAGTAATTTTTTTCGGGATGAAAAGTTGCCTATTTCCGTTTCTGTACACCTGACAACGTATATGCAAAATTTCAGAATGATCGGTTCAGTGGTTTAGGCGTGAAAAGGTAACAAACAAACGAACAAACAAACTTATTTTCGCTTTTATAATATTAGTTAGGATTAGGATTAGTCCTTATTTGGAAGTGGTATACCCTCCAGCATTAGGAATAAATATGCCTGATACGGGTGGGAGTAGTCGCCTGTGCCGCGGGGGAGGTTACAACCATTCAAGCAACGGACATAAAGAACACTCGGACCCCGAACAACTATTTGTCTCGTCTGGGGATCGAACCCACAACACGCACCGCAGTAGCATTGGCGAGGCGACCACTTAAACCAATTCACCATCCAAAGTGGTAGTATCTTTCGCAAAGAACACCAATACCTAGAAAACCCAAAAGAGTAGTAGAGCCTCGCTGATTTCAGCATGAATGTGCCGGCTCGACCGGGGAAGGACTACCCTCTCACAGAATATCGACGTGAAATACCAGTATTCCTACTGTTGTGTTTCGTTCGGTGAGTGAGTGCCGGAGGCCCAATAACCCCTTTTCCCCCATCCCGCTCCTTCTCCATCCCACTTCCATTCCTAAAGGGTCGGCAATGCGCAAGTGATGCCTCTGGTGTCGCAGGCGTCCATAAGCTACGGTGAACACTTACAATCAGGTGGCCCGTATGCTTGTTTGCCACCTTAGTTGTATAAAAAAAAACCTATCAGAGTGCCTAGTGCGAGTTTGTTTTACGTTAACGCGATTCGGCGCTCCGATTGGCCCGCTCCAAGCTCTTAACCAATCAGAGACCCGAACGCGGTCACCGTTTTAATCGCGTTAACGTAACATAATAATCCAGGTAGCGGTTTTCTTAAGTCATAGTTGTTTGGACATCGTCGAGGAAGCTCAATGCCATATAATAATTGATTCACTCTTAACAGAGTGGTCGTGGTCATCTTTAAGGTTGTGTAGCATGCTTGACAGTCCGTCGCCACTCTTCACGCACCTTTGCCTTTCTGGTGCACTCATACAATGGACCATTGTCTAATGCTGCCTTCATTTGGTCGGGCCAGCGCATAGGCCATCTACCACGTGCTCGTTTGCCCTAGACGTTTCCTTGTACCACAAGGCGCTCTATGGAGACACCTCCACGTCTTGATACGTGCCCGAAGAAAGTGAGAATTTGAGCTTGTACGATAGAAGATAGGCGCTGCTTGATACCTAGATCTTGTAAAATGGACAAGTTGGTTCTATGCTGGGTCCAAGATATCTTAAGCATTCTCCTCCAACACCACATTTTTCCAACACCAATTGACGGTAGAAGTATGATATTAATACAATTTTAAAACAGTAACTTATTCTTCGTGGTTAAAGAGCAAACAGTGTGGGTGAACATACCTACTAAGTAAAGAAACAGGAAGCCCGAGAGCACTTTACAAGTTCTTGAAAGTGTTCTGAATTTACCAAAATGTTCTTATAGTATTATAATATCAGCCTTCTATATGAAATTTCCCATTGCTGGGCACGGACCTCTGCTCAGTTCAAGGAAGGGATAAGCCATAGTACACCACGCTGACCCAGTGCGGCAGTGCAGACTTACCATATCTTAGAGAACATGGAGAACTCTCAGACATGCAGCTTTATACACGATGTTGTTTTCACCGTTAAAGCAAGCGATAATGAACTAATTAAACACACATTACTTTGAAAAGTCAGAGCTGCGTGTCTTGGATCAAACCTGCTACCTCTGCGTGGCAGCCCACCGTCTCCCGGCAGTCCCGTCCGCGTCACTAGCCTATTATGATTACAGTTTTTGTTATGCAATAAATAAATAAATTCATAATATAAATTCGTAATATACGTAACCTAATTGTTTTACTAGATATGCCCGCGGTTTCACCCGCGTTTATCGTTACTGCGCCTCCCTCGTGGGTCGTAGCGTGATGTTATATAGCCTATAGCCTTCTTGGATAAATAGGCTATCCATCATTAAAATATTTTTTCAATTCGAACCAGTAGTTCCTGAGATTAGCGCGTTCAAACAAAGAAACAAACTCTTCAGCTTTATAATATTAGTATAGATAGTATAGATTTGTAGAATGCCATTTCTAAAATACTTTAGATTGTTCGCTTATGATTACGAAATTTGATTGAGGTTTATACTATTACATAATCATTTTTCTTATGGACGATTTACAACTTTTGTATGAGCCCATTGTTCCTAATTATTACAGTTTTAAAACTTCATGACTAAAATCCTTATATGTTTAATTTTAAACCCAAAAAAGTTTGTAAATATAGTTTTTATTTTTCCTACTATTGGAATGAACCTTGTCAGATGTCGCTTTTATAAACTGCATATTAAGTAAGCTAAACAAATAAAATCCAAACAACTGATTCTCATGGTACTAGAGAGAACTCCCCGAGGTATCGAGGTATGTTCACGATAATAATGAAATACATAAGCACATCATTTCCAAAACTACAAAGGGGCTTATTTATACAATTCCAGAGTAAATGTCATTGTACGGGTGGCGTGGATCACAATATACGACGCCCTGTGCCGTTTGTACTAAATAAATAGCCCTTACGCTCCTACCCACTCTATTTTACATGAAACTTCAAAGACATATGAGGTTGACACTAAGCGCTTTTCGTGTCACATTCCCCCTTTTGTGTCCCTTTTATAATATCTTAATTCACACCCCTAGCGATTTAACACGACCAAGCTAAAACTAATCTTAATTCTAACTGAATACAGTTCAGATTTCTGTTGGGTAGTCGTCTCTTTTACATGTAAATCCGTTATAGAACGTTATTCAAATTTAAACTCTGACGTCTGCAGTTAAAGTTTAAGTTCGTGTGTTTCCCGCTAGTATCGCCAGGGGTGTGCATACTCGAAAGCGACGTTAAGCAGGGTTGTCGGTCCGCTTTGTAATTAATACATAGGATAGCGCCATTGATATGCCAAATTGCCAATTGTGTGCCAACAAAGGACTTTTTTGTTTGAAAGGGGTGCGTGTTATTATTGAAACCGATTGTAAGTCGTAATAGACGCAATGATTTTGGATTTCTTGTTGCATAGGACCCTAGTATAAAAGAGAGGATAGATATTTTTTTATTTTTGTCGAATATAACTGATTACTAGTCACCAGTGGCTTATTTCGCGTTTAAGAAATAAACTACCTAGTTATTGAAGGACGATCATCATCCATCGCCTGGATCCGTGACAAACTTAAATTGTTACTTCCCTAGTTATGATTATACTGTTATGGTTGTATGAAAATTATAAAATAAATGAATTTTCATCTGTGTAGTAGAGGTGTGGTCTTATTTAAGATTTGTGGTTAGCCTGACAGCGGATTATTTATTTACAATTAATATAACAACATGGCAATAGATGTAGTAATTTGACAGCCAATTACAAGTCTTCACTTCTAGTTATCATAGTAAAAATATATAACATTATGTGAACAAGATGCATATTTTACACATCTAATCACTTTATAACGTCCGTTTAAAATACTAAGTATAAAAAGCATATTTTTATTGTAAATTGTTTATGGTATTTTGCAATGCAAATATATAAAGATTGCTATGTAATTGTTTCAATGTTTTTATTTTAATCTTGTTGATGGATGCCACGGATGGGCACATAAACGTTATAGAAACTTCATCGAGGTTTACTTGCGGTTCTATTTTTTTAGAAAAGTATTCTGTTTTTAAGATATCAGCTTCAAAAATTTTTGGCAAAGTTCAGATTAAGCAATGATTTCGTTCTTTTTAATTTAATGTATAAGATCTATCAAATTATCTCATCATATAAATTTAGTTTTCTCTTGAACTCCGAACTATAATCCACAGTAGGTAATAGTTAACAGAGAATACACTTCAGTTTTTAATAATGAAATCTTACGAGATAGCGATGCTTATAGGCTTTTCCATTTGTTTTTAAAGTTTTTGTAACAGTTTCTATTGCGTTTATGCTTCTACGATATCATCCAGCTGATATTTAAGAACTTGTCTAGTAGGTAAGTCTTATAAAATCGCAATATGCCAATATCCTGTATTAAAAGCACATTTCGCAAAACGTATAAATTTCTATTACCATTTACAGAGACCGGAACAAGAAATCGTGTTGCTCCGGTGAATATATATGATCCAAAAACCTAATAACGCTTTGCCAGAACCGAATATTGAATACCTAGAATATTTGCAAATATCATTAAACTACATAATAATTATGTCTTCAAAGTGTCTTCTTAAATAAATTATGGATGTCACGATTGTCAGTTATGCAATCATTAGACCAATGGAGCAGACATTAAAAGAATATTCTCTATTTGTTATATCGGGATAATTTGCAGGTACTGAGCAGGTACCTAGTAATTCATGCCATAACTAGCTGCTAACGTAGGCAACTATAGTAACCTTCACAAAAAAAAAATAGATTTTTAACTACAAGGGATGTTTATATTTTACGTACCTATTTAATTCGCGAGTCGCTCAGTATAGGATGGGGTTGGTAAGAGTATCGTCAAAAAGTGCTAGTCATTTTTCATAGATGGCGTTTTACCTAACTATTTTTGAGCTTCAAGTGCTTGAGCTAGTTTGCCGTAAGCATGACAGATGGCGGTGTAATAAATATTTAGTATACTCATGAGTACTTAGAAGCTGATGCTAGTTTTAAACTACATTTTGTGGTAATTAGAAACTCAAAAACACGTAATTTATTATTAAAAATAAGATAATTCAATTTATTGTCGCATAATTAGAAGCAGTAAACATTAGATGAACCTATATCATTACCGAATTGAATGTAGATACAGGAATATCTTGTACTAGCGGTCGCCTAGTGGTCAAAATTCGACCAAAACTCCTAAGCTTGCTAGTGTTTTCTTTTTTTCTTTATTTCCTATAAATAAGGTATTATTTATTGTAATAAAGAAAACTTGTAACTATGTTTACCTATAGGTAACCATAGTTATAAAGAATTGTACGACGTCAGACGAACAATGCCGAAATACTAAGAACGTGATTCGACTGCGTGTGTCAAATGCTTGGTTCTGTGTGTGCGTGTAGTGATTTTTCATTAATTTAATGTTTTTGTAATGAATATTTTATAAATATATTAGGATTCGCCCCTTCTTCTCCATATAAACTTTAACCGTGCCAAATTTCATACTCCTCCGTCCGCGCAATTTTCGTAAAAAGGGGTACAAAGTTTTTGCTTCACGTAATTAATATATAGATTTCACCATATTAAATATCATAAAAAAATCATCAATTATTTATTTAAATAACAAATTTTTTTCAAATTTAATTGTTTCATTATATAATTCACAAAACTATATCATAACATTACTAAGCAAAAGTCAGACGGAGAGACATTATATTCTTTTCGCCGATAAATCATTATAGTGGTAGGCAAATCTAAGTCTGGACAAAGGCCAGGTTCAGAGCACCTTGAACCGACGCGACGGGCGTGTATGAGGAATGTGATGAAAGTGAATGAAGCCAGAGAAGTGTGTCAGGATCGTAGCAAATAGAAATCCGTAGTCTCCGCCTACCCCTCTGGGAAACTGGCGTGAATCTATGTATGTATGTATAACTAAGTCTCAAGAAGGGAAAGGCAAGATTATCTCTCCGATCGTAATATCTCACTACATCTCTTTCTATTAACATTTATAAAAAATACTTCATTACGATTAGTGATTAAATAGTAGAACAAGTGTAGAACTACGTACTTTGTTTACGAGAAATGGATATCATGAGACTTTTTTCATAAAAGTGTGAAAGCACATTTGCTTTTATAGGCAGCACTAGAAATTTGGCTACAAAAATATGTTTGGCTGTAGGTACTATCGACTCCAGCGACGGATGACCACTCCTAAGGTTAAAATCGCATAGCAGGCCAACACTTGGTACCCGTACCCGTGACACGCCCCTTTCTTTGTTTGAGTTTTTTTACACTTTACATTTGTTTACTGATTCTAAGGCGATACAAACTCAACTGGTCAACATGTGCAAGCGAAAATTTTTCTGAAATGGTCATCCGTCGCTGGAGCCGATAGTACATAGCTGATTTTCACCATTTATACATGACTAGATTCTGCTCGCGGCTTCGGTTGCCTTGTCTAGATTTTGTCAATAAATTGCTATCCTTTGAGCACATAACTTTTTTTTACTGAAGGAATGGTATACTTTCTCTGTACTTCTGAAAACGTGTGTGCGACATTTCATGATGGTCGGTTAAGTAGTTAATGCGTGAAAGCATAACAAACAAACTCACATTCGCATATAATATTAGTTAGGATATCCTAAGATGTACCTAGTTCATGCGTGAAAGCATAACAAACAAACTCACATTCGCATATAATATTAGTTACGATATCCTAAGATGTACCTAATACTAAGATGTAATAAGCATCTTATGATATTTTTTTTAATCTATAAGTTAGAAACGTTGCGCGTTGAGGTAAGTATATCGGAAGAATCGACGACAAAGGAATGCATGAATTCAACAAGATAAAAAGTATCCTATCTATACTAATATTATAAAGCTGAAGAGTTTGTGTGTTTGAATGCGCTGATCTCATGAACTACTGGTCCGATTTGAAAATTCTTTTAGTGTTGGATAGCCCTTTTATCGAGGCAGGCTATAGGCTATATACCATCACGCTACGACCAATAGGATCGGAGCAGCAATGAAAAATGTTGCGAAAGCGGGGAAAATTCTCCTATATGAAGCATATAGTCCTCCTCATCGATTTCGATGACGGCGATCTCAGAAGTCATGGATCTTTTCTTTGGAGAGCTCTAATATGGCTTGCTAGACCGAACTTAGTCTTGAATGTCCTACGACAGCTGTGACAAAGAATGAATGAAGCATACAAAGTTGCGCGACAGCTAGTGTGTAAATATAATACACTAGATGTTCCCGCGGTTTCACCCACGTTTATCGTTTCTGCGCCGCCCCCGTGGGTCGTAGCGTGATGTTATATAGCCTATAGCCTTTTTCGATAAATAGGCTATCCTTATAATAAAGGCTAGGTAGAAGAAAGACATGTTGTCTGGGTACAAGCAACAGTATTGTTCCTGAGGGATAGCAATTTATTGCCAAAACTAGATTAACTTGAGCAAAGCCGCGGGCAAAATCTAGTTTAATATCAATATAAAAAAATTTGATTTAAATATCAATGTTTTTCATTTGCTGATTGATTTCTTTTTGATTAGGGTTGCGTAGCGTTAGTAAAATCTGTAATATCTGTGACTGTCTGGACCCGGAGGACAATTCTGCGCTCATATTTTAACGCTGATATCGGGGTTTCGGGTTATATTTCTGGATCAGACAGTGTTAAGATTTTACATATATACATACATACATAGATTCACGCCTGTGTCCCAGAGGGGTAGGCAGATACTACGGATATCCATTTGCTACGATCCTGACACACTTCCCAGGCTTTATTCACTTTCATCACATTCCTCATACACGCCCGTCGGTCCAAGGTGCTCTTAACCCGGCCTTTGTCCAGAACGCCTCCGAGCTGATCGAGGAACGTTCGCCTAGGTTTTCTTCTTGCGACTGTTCCATTCACACTAGCCTTATAAACTTTCTTAGTCAGTCTTTCCTCGTCCATTTTTTCTTTCTTTCTTGAGACATTTTAATAATATCAAAAACCCACAAATCAAACTCATGACCACATGCACAACGGTCGCATTCACTACCATGGCGTTAGGCTAAAATTGAATGTATGTAATGTAAATTGATTCAATCCACAATACAGTTTTGAGTTATTGTCATAAATGGTATTAAAATATATAATAATAAGTTTATTTGGTTAATAGAAAAGATAAAAGTACAAAAAATTTGATGTGACACTGAATCCCGCACTAGGATACCCTGTGTTGCGGGATCCAGTCTCTTTCGTCTATTAAAACAAAACTATCAGATACTAAAGTACAATGTCCATTATTTAAAAGATACTTAAATCACATCTGTATTGTAAATTTTATTTATAAAATTTTATTTATAAAATTGACTGAAACTCCAAATATCTAAATATATTCAGAGCAATGTAGTACTTGCTTTGAAGAAAATATTTTTTTTTATTAATGCTGGAAAATTAGTACAATGTAAATAGTACGCGATAGTTAAGCATATACATACGTTTCAGGAGAACTATTTCTAATGAAAAAGTATCAGCCGTGTTGTGCCTCGTGAACTACGAAAGTTCATGGTACAACTCTCTGAAAACATCGGTTCATCTAAATGGCCTATCGGAAGAAAGGAAACGAAAAATTTTACGTCAAAATTTAAAAACTAAAGTTTATATTGGATATTCTTGTTTACCGCAAATAAAACACAGTATTCCGTAAAATAGATACCTACCTAAATAAAAGCATCTTTCATTTTATTTCGTAGTAATTAGTACGACAGAAAACTACGTAAAGTACAAATAAGGTTATGTACCATGGAAATTGAATAATAATAATTAATACATCAGAGTAATAACTTAAAAAAGACCTGCTGCAAGTAGAACATCGTTGCGTAAATTTTTTTAGTTCCGCTACTTGACGCTAGATGGCGCTAGTATGTACATATTCAGCTTGTGCAATATAATTCGACGAGTAATTGTCTTATAGAGTTTTATAGTGAAAATAGAAAATAGTGAAAATATTATAAAGCTGAGGAGTTTGTTTGTTTGTTTGTTTGAACGCGCTAATCTCAGGAACTACTGGCTCGAATTGAAAATTCTTTGAGTTAGATAGCCCGTTTATCGAGGAAAGCTATAGGCTATATAACATCACGCTTCGACCAATAGGAGCGGAGCAGCAAGGAAAAATGTTGCAAAAACGGGGAAAATTCTCTTATAGGAAGCTGACCAAGTTGCGCGAGTCAGCTAATATTTAATAAAGTAACAATATTTTTGTTTCATGTTACGTTTGAAATACAGAATTCAGCAGTTTACCACTGTGTGTTATGTCAAAGGAGCGAGCAACCGTTAAACATAACCGGAACAGTATCGATGACTGTGACAATATTTAAATTACACCAAGTTTCTAAACAACAAAAAAAAACAGAACTTCAAAATAATTCTCCAACCGTGAGAACAGGCGATAAAGCTCCAGCATTTCAATAACTCACGCTCCTAACCAGCTAGTTCAATGCCACTATATTAACATTTAAAATAACAATTTAAAACATAGAACTGGTACAAATATCGTTTAAAATATCCAACTATCGAGCTACGATGCTATCTGACAATAAAAACTATAAAAGTCACCCCTAAAATAAATCACCTATCAATAATGGGTCGCAGAACTACGTGAATTTACATCAACTCGTTATACGACGATTTTTTAAGGGGCAGACAATACTAATTCTGTATTTAAGCGAAGTCACGAAACGTATAATACGGACCCATCATATTAATAGATTGACGTGCTCAAAACTGTAAAATTACCATTCCGAATGCGATTCCAGAAAGAAAACGCTTAAAAAATATGTCAGCGACTGTACTTTTGTAAGACTTTTGGGTTCCCTATCGTATCTATACAAATAAATAAAATTGAAGTGTCTGTTTGTAATGTCAAAATAACAGCTTTTTATCTAATGCATATGAAAGTATAAAAGGTACCTATACGAAAACATCTATTTTTTCAATTTTTGTCTGTCTGTGTTTGTTTGTTCCGGCTAATCTCTGAAACGGCTGAACCGATTATGACGGGACTTTCACTGGCAGATAGCTGATGTTATAAGGAGTAATATAGGCTACTTTTATTTTAGAAAAAGTAGGGTTCCGCGGAGACAAACTTTTTTTAGTTAAAATGTACGCGGACGAAGTCGCAGGTAACAGCTAGTCTATACTAATATTATAAATGCGAATGTCAGTTTGATTGTTAAGCTTTCACGCCTCAACTACTCGATGAATCATCATGAAAATGTGAACCTTTATGGCCAACATTTTTTTGCCTATCCTAATTAATATTATATCTTCTCTTACCCATCGGCTTAATCTATTGAGTGGCGGCGGCACACCGGCAGCCAGAGACAAGAGATTCTTACACACTAAGAAGAGGCCCGTGACCAGCAGTGGGACAATTTACATACAGTGCAGATATTATAAAAGGGTTAATTTAAAAAAGGATTCCATAAGGTAACCCTAAAAAAACAAATAGTTTCGTGAAATGAACGATTAGCGACGTAAGCGGCACCGCTCACGGAACGATCGCCTTCGAAACGTAATTGTAATGAGTTGTAAACTGCTGCAATAGATATACAGTCGCGTTTCAAATGAAAATGAGCCATCATGCCACTTCACAGGCAAGTGACTGCACAGATGCCGCAGTGCTGCAAGTTCCACAACTACTCACCTTGCACTGTCTATGGCGTAGTGGTTAGTGTAATCGACCGCCACGCCTGAGGTCGCGGGTTCGATTCCCGCACAAGTTAAACATTTGTGTGCATGAACATGTATGTTTGTCTTGGTATTTCTATGTATAATATGTATGTGTTTATAAAAAAAAGCATATATGTATGTTTATCCATTGTCTAGTATCCATAGTACAAGCTCTGCTTAGTTTGGGCTAGATGGTCTTGTGTGTATGTGATAGAATAGTATTATTATTATACTTCTTTTCTTTTTCTTATATTGTCCTTTCTTTCCAGAGAAGTGTGTCGGGATCGTAGCAAATGGAAATCCGTAGTCTCTGCCTACCCCTCTGGGAAACAGGCGTGAATCTATGTATGTATGTATGTCTTTTTTCCAAGATACAGGCGTAAGCAGCGATAGCCTAGTCGGAGACCGATGTCCCGAGTTCGATTCCAAGACCCGCATCTCTGACTTTTCGAAGTTATATGCGTATTAAATAGTTAGTTATCGCTTGCTTTAACGGTGAAGGAAAACACCGTGAGGAAAACTGCATGCCTGAGTTTTTTATAATGTTCTCGAAGATATGTGAAGTCTGCCAACCCACACTGGGTCAGCGTAGTGGACTATGGCCTAACCACTCTCACAGTGAGAAGAAGAGGCCCGTGCTCAGCAGTGGGACAGTTAATACAGGGCTGATATTATTAATTTATCTATACTAATATTATAAAGCTGAAGAGTTTGTTTGTTTGTTTGAACGCGCTAATCTCAGGAACTACTGGTTCGATTTGAAAAATTATTTGAATGTTGGATAGCCTATTTATCGAGGAAGGCTATAGGCTATATAACATCACGGTACGACCCACCGGGGCGACGCAGTAACGATAAACGAATTGGCCATAGGTAATGACTCGTTTTTTGATATAAGAACCAGGCCTTAGTAGATTCTGAGATATAGTCATCGTCCATTCCTGTTTAGAGGATAGAGTATGCAGAAATGATAACAGACGTAATGAGATTATTATCTTTTGTTGGTAATGTAAATAAGATGCATTTTCAATTGTATGTGGATGTCTAAATCTAAATCTATAAGAAATATCCCATAATGCTAAAATGTTCCATTTTAGCATTATGGGATATAATTATCATGAAAACAAAAACGTTTTTTTAAAATCGCCGTATTTGGAAAAGTTACACACTATTATTAAAACTAGCGGTCGCCTAGTGCTCGAAATTCAACCAAAGTTTCCCTGTAAGATATTGCTAATATATTATGTCATTATATATTGATATTATGTAACCATAGTTACGCGCTTCGACTGCGTGTGTCAAATGCATAGTTATGTGCGTGTAGTGTTTTTTTCATTAATTTAATGTATTTCTAATGCATATTTAATCAAAATATTAGGATTCGCCCCTCCTTCTCCATATAAACTTTAACTGTGCCAAATTTCATACTCCTCCGTCCGCGGAATTTTCGTAAAAGAGGGTACAAAGTTTTTGCTTCACGTATTAATATATAGATAACCGATAGTTGTTATTACTAATCAGATTCATGTACAACTTAAAGAAAAGTGTTGATTTTTATAATATTATTCATACTTTGAAACATTCACACATAACCTAATCAAAACTTTATAAATGAAGGATAAAACCGACACGTTTGAGAATACGAAGGCTAAAGAAGAACCGACAAAACGGTTCCAACTTCCACCGTACACGATCGTGCGAAGCCTTGACAATATCTACATCCAACATTTCTAAACAAAAATCATAGAAACAAACAACCACAAGGAATATAAAAACGAATTAAGATTCATGATTTGAAACGATAAACGGTATTATTCTGTAAAAATTCGCTCGACCCTCAATCACGCGACACTCCGTGGGTAGAAGACACAGAATCGGCGATTTTAAAACATATTTAACGTTCAGTTGTATATTATACAAGCGGCGTTTGTATAAATAATGAATGGCGTCACGCGAATAGTGTCATCGTGAATGCATAAAAAGAAAAATTATGGTGATAGCCTAGAGGGAAACTGGTTGTGGCGCACTCACACTTAACGCCCACGGTTTTGACTCGAAAATGCAATGAACAGTGAACTGTTTGATGTGCAGTATATAAGTACATATATATCTCGACGTCTAGTTTTAACACGCTTTTATTAAGTTATATATTGTATACTAGATTTTTCCGCGGTTTCACCCGCGTTTATCGTTACTGTGCCGTCCCCGTGGGTCGTAGCGTGATGTTGTGTAGCCTTAAATAGGCTATAAATAGGCTATTCAACACTAAAAGAATTTTTCAAACCAAACCAGTAGTTTCTGAGATTAGCGCGTTCAAACAAACAAAAAACTCTTCAGCTTTATAATATTAGTATAGACAATATCAGCCCCGTATTGAACTGTCCCGCTGCTGGGCACGGGTCTCATTTCAGTGTGAGAAGGGTTAGGTCATAGTCCACCACGCTGGCTCAGTGCGGGTTGGCACACTTCACACATATTCGAGAACATTATGGAGAACTCTCAGACATGCAGGTTTCCTCACGATGTCTTCTTTCACCGCTACAGTGAACGATAATTAACGATTTAATACGTACATAACTTCGAAAAGTCAAAGACGCACGCCTTGCTATTGGGTTCGAGATCTTTGCGTGGCAATCCAAGGGACTCCCTCTAGGCTATCGCTACTTTTTATCGCGGCTTTGTATATACGTACTAATATGTTCGTAAATAAACGCGGAAGTAAATTTTACGATTGTCGTGTTAATTGCCGAGCCGATTTAATTAATTGTGTTATTGGTCTTTCGGGCACGGCATTTTCAGTAGCAGCACGTGTTTTGAAAGCAATAGACCTGTCATTTACTTGAGATCTTATACACCAATGCCGTCATAAGAAAAAAAAGTCGTAAGATTTCATTTTAGGAAATTTAGTTTTTAGTATTTGGAATCGTTAAAAAATATGCAGCTGCCATTATTTTTATATTGAACTAGATGTGCCCGCGGTTTCATCCGCGTTTATGATTACTGCGTCGCCCCCGTGGGCCGTAGCGTAATGTTATGTAGCCTAAAACCTTCCTCGGTAAATAGGCTATCCAACACTAAAATATTTTTTCAAATCGAACCAGTAGTTCCTGAGATTAGAGGCTATCCAACACAAAAATATTTTTTCAAATCGAACCAGTAGTTCCTGAGATTAGCGCGTTCCAACAAACAAACTCTTCAGCTTTATAATATTAGTATAGATATAAAATACCTACTGGGAGATATGTCGTTTTTTCTTATGACGGCAGCAATATTTACCCAGGTAGGTATAATGAGTGTGGTGCTTAGTTATTTATGTTTAAGCCTCAGTGGTCCACCTTTATTAGGTACACGCGACTGCCGTGCATGAGGTCTCGATTTTCGGGTTGAGCAATGTTACGGGCTTTTCCTGTCAAAAAAATCTTATTAACGGTATGGAGCCTAGGTGTGTGTTCGGTAAACGTCTATAGGCTCGCCCACTATTACGAGGGATACCTGAAACCTTAGAGGACCAAAAATGGGCTTAACACACCTCTGCCTATCACGTTGGAGACAAAAGAAGAGAAAATTTAATCAATTCTTAAGAACTTCGTCTGGTAATTTGAGCACATCATTATTTTAGATAGGTAAGGTCGGTACCTAACCTATACCTACCTACCTAGTCTCTGCTTAAACCTGGCATTATGCTCTGCAGCAGCTCGGCTAGGACTACTTCTATCAAACAGAAGATAGAAGTAAAGATTTTAAGGTTGTGCTCTTGCGTTGAGTACGTTTTCCCACACAGCGGCTCTGGGAATAAGTTAGGATGCAGTTTGTTGTCCACATTGACAGAGATCTTCGTACCATTACTTACAGCATTGCAATACGTAAGTGCTCTACAGCAAATACAAGGCAGCTAGCTATACCTGTTTGCCACCTTAGCAGAATATTATTAAAGGGATTAAATATAATGATCAGCAAAAATACTAATTGATCAGCAACTCATGGCCAGCAAACATTTCAAAGGAGCCCCGCTACGCCTCAAATCACTGCATTCCGTCTTGGAAGGGTTAGGTTTTGTTAGGTTCCTTCTTAAACCCACCCAAAAATAGGAGCCCTAGCTAAGCGGGGCTCCTTTGAAATGTTTGCTGGCCATGAGTTGCTGATCAATTAGCTATATCTGCTCACAGATTATATTTTTCTGCTCATAAAAATACCAATACTATGCTAACCATTTAAATAACACCCATTATTAAATACAAAGACAGTACCTATTTACCGACAGCGTGAAGTGTCTAACTGGCAACTATAGGGTCATCTTCAAACGCGTAGGGTACCTAATACGTAGATAGCGATCGAACCGCAAAGATTAAAGTTTACAGCTATCGGTAAATCGTGAAGGGAGCCAAACTAAATTTATAACGGAAGCTTCATAAAATACTATCGAACGTTACGATCGGTTAGTAATCGGACGATTTTTATTTTTATTCTACGGTTCACAAAGTAAATGACTGTTTAAATATTCAAAATTTACCTACCCCTTTTATTGTCACGGCACGGGCCGACTTCCGTGAGCGATAAAACTATAGCGATGTCGTACAACCGATGATGGTGCGCGCTTTTCTTCCTAGCTCTAGTTTGAGGACGTGACTTCATTCAAAGTTTTAAGACTGCGTTGAGCGTAAGACAGGTAATGACAGATCTCGTGCGGCGCATATTCAAATCGGCGCACGGCCGCCATAGTAAAATTGTATGGAGGATTTGAAGTGCTTTTTTGATAAATGTCTTTATTGTCAACCAATAACTTAAATATTTGGGACGGACAAATTATAATATAACTATTTATGTTTCGTTTAAGCTGTAAAATAGGATAGATTTCAACTGTTATAATCTAAAAATCACGTAACACGAGCTTACGTTTTTGCATTTTTCGTGCAAATTTACGTAATTTTGTAGGCGAAAATAATAATTATTTTAAGTATTTTACACGGAGTAATTGTAAACACATTCATTGTTATGGTAAATGTATATTTTATATTTGTATTAAACAAAAAGTGTTGATTTTATTCACTTAACTGTGACCGCCTGTTTTGGCACATTTCGCTCGGCGCAGTCTTAAGTATATACCCCTTACAAAGTATAAGTATAGTCATCATTCTAGACGTCAAGTGATCATCTGACACACAACATGACATCTAAGTGCCTAATGCGAGTTTGTTTTACGTAAACGCGATCGACACGTTTATGACATTCGGCGCCAAACGCGGTAAATGTTTCGATCGCGTTAACGTAAAAATAACTCGCAATAGGCACCCTGAATTATAAATACAGTACTATCACGCTCACTCATATTAAAAATTGTACACTATCGTTATCTACAAAAGTTATAAACAGCGACACAAAACATGAAGTGTGGTAAGTTTTAAAATTCAAATCTATACTAATATTATAAAGCTGAAGTTTGTGTTTGTTTGAACGCGCTAATTTCAGGAACTACTAGTTCGAATTGAAAAAATATTATTAGTGTTGGATAGCCCATTTATCGAGGAAGGCTATAGGCTATATAACATCACGCTACGACTAATAGGAGCAGAGCAGCAATGGAAAATGTTGCAAAAACGGGGAAAATTCTCTTATATGAAACAGACGAATTTGCGCGGGTCAGCTAGTACAATATAAATATTGTTACCTATTGAATAAAAAAATAAATGAAAGACTGAAAGTTACATTATAATATTTAGTCCAATATATTCTGCCGTATGGCAAGCAACATTTTCCATAATTATTAGATACCTACTAATACAAATATAATAGCTTAAACACATAACATAAAAGAATAGTTACCTACTGAGCGCACTCGTATCGCGCGCATAGTTCAAAGCCATATTTATTGTTAGGACATGATATGGCTCGGGTTGGAAAAACGCTGTGTTTCGACATCCACCATTAGCATACGAGCCAACACCGACAACACTGTAATGGGATGTTACAGCCTCGTGTGTTTACATTACGTACCATGTTTTTCTCCATTTCTTTGATTTTCAACGAACCATTTAAATAGCCGTTCTACTAGATAGAAATACGACCAATGCAAAGTGGAGACAAGTTGATTTAAACAGCATAGCATCAATTTCTGGTTGAATTCTTTGGATGTTTAACAGAAGAAGTGATATTCTAATGACTAATGAGGCTAGCGTATCTATATTCATTCATACGTGTGAGTTACAATACAATGACGTCATCGCTACTACAGAATTTCACCAAAAAGATAGTTTTGAACGGATTATGAAAATGAAGTTTTGTACCGGCTCCTATATAGGCATGTTTAGTGCTAAATTGAGGTTGGAGGTTCGAGGAACCGGGATGTGATGAGCGTAGTAATATAGTTGTATTGTTACACAAATCTTAACTAATATGATAAATGCGAATGTTTGTTTGTTTGTTTGTTACGCTGTCACTCCTTAACTACTAGAGCGATCATTATGAAATTTCTCACATACGTTGTCAGCAATACATGTACATAGCGTACCTTTAATCCAGAAAAAAACAACGGGTTGCACTCCGGGAGTGCCGGCAGAAGTGAAAACTTGAATATTAACGTTGTGCATTTTTGGTATTTCGGAGTGGTTAGGGAATAATTTTGCACGAATTGCTTTAATTATTAGTATAAAAGTACTATCATTTATGTGGTAAAATACAATATTCATTTATTGCGCTATCGTACACAAACATGACAATTCTCCCTCCGTCTTACGAATTTTCGATCAGGTCACGTGTCCTGACGCGAGTTTAACATTTTTTACCCATCACAAAAAAGTGCAAAACGCCGCTAAAAAAGTTTTCACTTCAAAAATTAAACTATTACCGAGGGATTTATTGACAAAATCTACAATAAGGCGAGCAAAGCCGCGGGTATATCGTGGGTAATAATCAATAAAGAATATCCTTAGCATTAGTTGAAACTTAGTTTTATTGTAGCAATCTACTGCATTACTCATTGAATCGCCGAAAGGAAAGGCATATTAACACTACCTAATACTATATTTTTCAATGAAAAAAAAAAATACTTTATTCAGGTACAAAAAGATTTTTGCTTCATGCAACACGAATATAACTCAAGTGAATGGAATACATTTATTGTAACGTATGTAGGTTACGCAGCGCATGTAATTGGCACTCCAAAAACTTGTTTCAATTCATCGCGTAAGTGCAGTATCAATCAATATCTGTATCCCGAGCAAGCGATCACCCCAAGTATCGCAGTATCGAGCACCCGGAAACGAACGAACCGCGGGGACTGATCATCGGCTCCACCGCGTATTTTCTATGCAAATGAACCGGCGAAGAGCGACGTCGCGGCAATAATCGGATGGCGGCGCCGTAAATAAAGTTTACGACGCGACGACATCGGCGGCAACCCTTGCCGGGAATTAACGCGACGCGGGAGGTAACCGATGCTGCTGAGATAAACCCGAGCGACGACTTAGGGCTGGCCCACGCGACCGAACAACCTGCATGCGTGCCACCCATCATACGACCCACCTACACATACACAATAAATTACCCAAATTATAATGTTTAACTCTAAAGCTTTTTTATTTTTATTCGGAGGGTCTGGTTCCCACCGGCCCTGAACGTAAGCGATGCAAATTAGGCTAATTGACATTAAGATGGAGAGTAACCAACTGCAGACGCCGATTTATGTATGCGCCGCGCCGGCTCGGGAGGTGTGCTGGAATAGAACGAGCCCTGCCAACGTTTGCACGACACATTAAGATCGAGATTAAGTAAAAATATACTTGCCATACTCAACATCGATAGCACGACCGGATTACGGTCCAAGTGCGCTGCAAGACGCTTCCATAATGTCATAAATGAGTTCCTTTATGTTCCTTGGCAGTATAAAATACGTATTGAAAGTGGGAAATGCGTTTTACAATCTCTTATTCACATATTCGGCGTTTGGAACATTGTGCAATACAATGGGTATAATATATTTTCACGGCGCCGGCTTTAGTTGATCTCTAAACGTGTGACAAAGGTTCGGAGCAAGCGCGTCGTAGATTCCAAATTCTAATTCAATTTAGCAAAAGGGTTGCCAGCTACGCGGAACGAAAAAAAATGCGGTAAAAAGCAAAGGGAGACAGAGGAGAGGGGAAAGAGGAAATTCAAAGACATGTCTAGGGGCGGCGTCGTGTCACGTCGTGCGGTTTGCGGGACGCAGAGGTAATTGATGCGTTCTGGATTAAGATAGCTTTTTAGGTGTCGTCGACTGAATGCGATAGGGGTGGAGGAATGTACTGCAAATATCGACGATACTGTAAACATCGGCGTGATTGATGAAAAACAAACTACTATTAATTTTAGTCAAACTTCTCCTTGTCAAAAATTTCTCGAATATTGAGATATGACCACAATAATAGTTATTATGTAGTTATCTGTGCTGTGATATAACAATATGGGAAAAGCGAAACCAAAAATTTATTTTGCTTTGTGTGGTTTAAACTTCGGCAAAGTTGTCATCATTTAAGGGCATTATTTCACCAGATTTAGTTTAAAAAAGTATAACGACATAAGTCATGGCGTTGTCATAGTGCAGCAGGTAGCCAAATTCAGGGAGCTGTCAAAACTTTTCTTTAGACTTCCGTGTTCCGATTTCCAGACGGAGCTCGCGATTGAGCCGTCAAAAACGCTGACACGAAGAAAATTGGGCGCGAAATTTTCGTGACCAAAAATGGTGGTGGCTGTCGCCCGCCAAAACCATATGCCCCGCGGTCGGGCGTTTCTCACCAAACGTCTGCCGTCTTTTAAAATGTCAACCCGATTGTTTCCAACTTTAATCACAATCATTCGATCTTGTTATAATGAAAATTATTGGTTGCGAAAGCTTTGTTATATGTTTAGTCAACCAGAATGTTTAAGTTTTGTATAAGATTTTGGCGGCAGTCGGCGATTTGGTTCCAATTATGATTGCAATTACGATCTTTATAAAATAATGACAATTCGCAATAATCAGTGATGGATGAAAATTCTTTAAAAATCAATATAAACTCAACATAGACTTAGGGTGATGAAGGTAATTGTTTAGTTTCTCGAAGGATAGAGATTTAAAATATCTTTACTAATATTATAAACTAGATTTTGCCTGCGGCTTCGCTCGCGTTATTCTGCATTTTGAGAATAAACTTTTATCCCTCCGGAACAACTCACATTCGCATCCTAACTAATATTATAAATGCAAATGTGAATTTGCTAGCTACGCTTTCACGCCTTGACCAATTTTGATAAAAATTCGCATACAGATTGTCAGGGGTACAGAAGAGGACATAGGGAACTTTTATCTAGAAAAAAGTACTGTTTTCGCAGGCGAAGTCGCAGACAAAATCTGGTATCTACATAAAACAACATGATATGCATGCAGATTTGATAAAAAATAACAAGATAAGTTTGTTATATATTTGATATTGATCTATTGGCCAATCATTGATTTCTCAAAGCTTGATTCAAAAATGTCATGTCTTGATTCGAAAATGCCATGTCTTGATTCGAGTAAAGTGTTATCGGGTCATTTAATGTTAGTCTTCTACTCTTTTAATAATAGGGATTTAGACCTGTAGCTCCTAGATATTTTTTCATTAATATTTCGTATGGATTATAGATTCCCAAAATCTATAATCCATACTAATATACTAAAAGTAACTCTGTTAGTCTGACGTCAAACGACGACGCAGACGTCAACGAGTATAACAGAACTTACAAAACGTAAGCGGGTTTAATAAACAATTGAATGTATGCACTCCTGAGTAAGCGATAAGGTGTTAGTAGGTATTTGAGTCATTGTGTGAGGCATTTGTACGCTACATAATAATGTAGTAATGTGAAATGACTACATGGATGGAGTAATGATTTTAATGATGGCGTCGCCGCTGCCACCGCGGCGAGTGTCGAAGGTTCAACCTCACACGGGACAGAAATTTGTGTGATCCAAAAACGAGTTTGTTTCGAGTCTTGGTATTCTTTGTGTCCGTTGTTTGAATGTTTGTTAAGTCCAGCGACACAGAATGCTTTTAGTGCGGGAGTTATCAAAACGAAAAATAAATAAAATCAAATGTAGTTGTCCTGATTCGGGGCGTCATCTGCTGTAAATTACCTTAGTTATTTGTTGTATTGTAACGTCACGATTTAAGAATAATCTGATGCCTAAATATTTACTTTAATAAAGTCATATCTAAACCACAATAGTGATTTAACCGACATTTTATTATAGGCAACAGAATAGTTAAAGTTTTAACAAGCACGTGATTTCCAAAAACTTGTCCTCGGCTTTAAAGCTTAATGATTGAAAACTTGGCAAGTGAACAGCTACCCATCACTGCTCCATTTCTATTAAAACGAAACGACAAAGAAAACTAGAATAGAGTTACTAATATTCCAGTATTTAATTTCGCCGGCGACATGCGATGCTTATGAATTATTAAATTAAATGGTGCCCGTAATTGTGCTGACAATACAAAGATAACATCTTTGTCGTACGATAGAAAAAATGTGTTGACATGACGGGTGCGAAATACTTCAGACCATTTAATATGCCGTTGGCTATGAACCATCAATAAATTCATACTAGTATGGAGTAAGAAATAAAATTGCCCATACAAATAGATAATGACCTACCTGACAGTTTTAAAGGGAACTAAACGAGGGTAATTATATAAAAAAATATTGTCGATCCGTTCCATCGTTTGCACTTCTACGTGTAATTATTAATTTAATATCATAATAGCCTACAGACCCTTGACGCGGCGTTGATATGTCGATCAGGCAACGAGGTTAAGCAACGCCACTGCGGCAAGTCCTTGGATGGCTCATCACTTGTAATAAAAGGAAAGAGAATGGTACCATTGTCACAGTTTTACCTTTAAATGGGCAATTATCTTTAGTATTATTGATACTCTTGTATGCAAGCTATTATACTTGTGAAATACTATTAAGTAGATTTTGGGTATGGCTTAAAGGTATCCTATGTCCTTTTCTGTACCCCTGACAAAATATATTTACAATTAAAGTAACAAAATAAGCATGTAGATATTTTCAGTATAAAAAATGGTGAAAAGGCCCACAAACCGGTGACCGAATGTTTACATTCTATCTCTCGACTCATTAGTCTTGTTATAGGATGAGTGCAAAGACAGCGCAGGAGATTAAAGTGATCTTCACCAAAAACTTTGTGCACGGAGGGCATACATACGCCCTCCGTGCAAATAGTTTTGGGCCACCACTTTAACCTTTAACTCGCCATTTCCATTGCGCCAAGTGTTGTAGGTTCGAAACCCACACAGAACAGAATAGATTATGTGATCCACAAATTGTTATTGCGAATCTATGTGTTCTTTGTTGTCCGTTGTTTGAATGTTTGCAAAGTCCACCGCGATACAGGATTTATTTGTGGTGTGGGAGATGAATGTTTATAAACTGAGAAACCTCCTCCTTTTTTGAAGTCGGTTAAAAATAAACAAGAATCCGCGTGGGATAGAAAATGTGCGATTTCCATTTTATGTTTCTAAATCTCTAAAAATTATCATTTGTGTGGAATTAGTTTTCTTAACCTGTCATTGGTTGGAGAGACATAATTGAAACCTTTAGTGTTTAGCCGCCACGACGTGTGCCGCTGCGACTCAATAGTTTAAGAGGAAAGACTGGCATTTGCTACGAAGATTGCCGACGCATTTATTATCAGCTATTATTACAAACACAAAACGAGAGAGTTTCAAAATCTGTATAACATTGTAGCACAGATGACGTCACTTGTTTCCCAGACGACGGACCGTAATCCCAGCTACTGAACTTGTATAAACATTACGCAAGACACTTGTGTAGTGATCACAATCGAGGGTAGCTGTTACATAATGATTGCGGGTAGGTGAATATTTACAAATCCTTAGCAATTTGTTCGACGAGTACCGGTGACGTAACTCATCGGGTTTCGTCAGTTTCGTGATGAAATATTTTAGTGTAACGGAGAAGTTCGAGTGTGCACAAGTTTTGGTGTAAAACTGCATTACAATGAGTTTCTGGGCCGGCTGTATGGATAGGCGTGTAAGTGATCATTTGTACTGATTTAGTATTTTTTGGAACTACATGTTATATTCGGATATTAGATTGTCTTGGTCGCGTACTAAGTGAATGAAACCTCGGGTTGAATTTTTCGGGTTAGATAAAGTGTTATTGGGTTTTCCTCTAAGGCAAAATAACCCTTTGCTTCGTATTCATTCATTTTAAATTGCATAGCACACTTGCTAATGTTTAAGGAGAAGAGCGGAGTCACCTAATACAAGCAACTCCATGTTTAAAAGGTGATCTCCTAACAATGTAATTTAAAAGTATTGTGTGATTGAAATAGTTTTTTTTTCCTCTCAAAAGATTCTCACCATTCCATAATGGCAGACAGTCTGGAATTGTGAGAACTTTTGTCAGTAGACAGCAATATACTCAGGTCTATTTCGTCCACATGTCGCTTACTATGTTTTTAGGACCCACATACTGGAAGGCGAGCCTATTGCCATCAACCGTGCACAGTTCAAAATTACGTCCTATTACTGAGAATTGCCTGATAGAAAACACAAGAATATCACTTCGCCTTACACAGGATTCAAAACGGAAAACCTCATGCACACCAGTCGCATACATTATCGCTGTGCCATGATAGTAAAAAACATG
The DNA here is from genome assembly GCA_963564715.1 of Catocala sponsa. NCBI lineage: Eukaryota > Metazoa > Arthropoda > Insecta > Lepidoptera > Erebidae > Catocala > Catocala sponsa. Next base: position 22,425,168 of record OY751343.1, on the reverse strand, counting down.
TTTTCTGATTACTAACATCCAAAAATACGAGGACTGATTACAGAATATTCAGCTACGCCTCTATAAGAACGAAGTCGATCGCATGCAACAAATGCATTCAGTATTGGTGAAGCGCAATTTTCGTGTTAGGCTGTTGGCGATTGTCGTGCGACAGTAGTTTTATGATTTATGTGTGCTGGGCCTACAAGCCTTTGGGACACGCGAACACTTGTGATCAATTGTCGCTTTTAGCTTTAAAACGAAAATATTTGGTGTTCTTCATTCCTTCGATGGCTTAAAGACGGATTGACTGAGCGGCTGACTCAATGTCTACCTGTTATGAATTGCCTTTACTTGTGCTTTATCGACTTGACTTAATGCCGAGTTGTTTTCCAGGAAACCTTCGAGTAGGAAAGAATATACAGGATGTGAGGCACACCGTTGTCCAAATGAAATAGAGATCTGGTTTGGGCTATTGCCAACGCGTTGGACTCAGGCAAATAAAATTTTGTCTCACAGTTTTGGCGACATGATATTTTTTAATTTTTAAAATATAAGTTCAGAAATTTGCACTAAAACTGTAAAAATGTTAAACGACTATGGGTATAGCTGTCATAATGATATTTTTTATTTTAGTTATCTATTGCTACATTTCATTAAAATTATTATTTCCTATAGACACCTTGTAAAAAAATTATAACAGGCTGTCAAAGTTTCGGAAAGAGCTAAAAACAGAACAAAGTTCGACTTTGCATGATTAAAAAATAATAATATTTGATTTGCCTGAGTACAACACGTTGGCAATAGCCCAAACCAGATCTCTATTCCATTTGGACAACCGTGTGCCTAACATCCTGTATATTAATAATAGTAATATCAGCCCTGTATTAATCTGTCCCACTGCTGGCCACGGACCACTTTTCAGAGAGTGAAGGGTTAGGCCATAGTCCACCACGCTGACCTAGTGCGGGTTGGCAGACTTGACATATCTTCGAGAACATTATGGAGAATTCTCAGATATGCAAGTATCCTCACAAGTTTTTCCTTCACCGTTAAAGCTCAAATATATTATTAGCAGAGGTATAAAGGAAAATAAGGCTTAGGACATGAGAGGTAGACCACGGCGCGGCGGCCTCGTCTTTCAAGGCGCAATCCAAATGAGAAAGTATCTCTACGTTACAAAAGACTGCAGGCAAACAATGTAAGGTAATATTTTATAATAATAATACTCTATCACGTACACACAACACCATCTAGCCCAAACTAAGCAGAGCTTGTACTATGGGTACTAGACAATGGATAAACATACATATATACTTTTTTTTTGTAAATACATACATATTATACATAGAAACACCCAGACCAAGACAAACATTCATGTTCATGCACACAAATGTTTGACTTGTGCGGGAATCGAACCCGCGACCTCAGGCGTGGCAGTCGGTTACACTAACCACTACGCCAACGAGGCCGACAATTTTTAGAGGTCATTTACTAGCGTTTTCAGAGATGTTTAGGGAGGTGTTGTGCTGTGAGCGGCTGTCGTCGCAGCGATTCGCCTTTAAAAGTTTACACCAATGATCAAGTGAAATTTGTACCGATTTTTTATTTTCAATTTAATGATAAATGATAATACAAAACTACAAAAAAGTTTAACGTAACATAGTCATGTCATGTATTGATTTAGGTCACAAAGTAACACTAACGACGATCATAGTTTATGAGTGACCGAGTTCAGTGAAATTACTGAATTCACGTTTAGGTTTGTTCCTACATAAATCATATAGCTAGAATATATAATAATATCTGCTGGGTATGGGCTTCTTCTCAGTGTGTAGCCATAGTCCACCACGTTGGCCCAGTGCAGGTTGGCAGACTTTACATATCTTCGAGAGCATTATGGAGAATTCTCAGACATTTTTTATACCTCTAAAGTGACAAACAAGCATACGGCCCACCTGATGGTAAGTGGTCACCGTAGCCTATGGACGCATGCAATACCCGAGGCATCACTTGCGCCTTGTCGAACCTTTAGGAAAAGAAGTGGGAAGGAGAAGGAGCGGGAAGGGTTGAAAGAGGGTGATTGGGCCTCCGGCACTGCAAAATTCCTCACGATATTTTCTGACACAGTTAAAACGAGCGATAATTAACAATTTAATACGCACATGACTTCGAAAGGTCCGAGATGCGCGCAGTCCAACGATCTCCTACTAGGCTATCGCTGCTTTTTGTAGTTTTGTGAATTTACTGAATTCACGTTTAGGTTAGCTCCTATATAAACCTTAGATATACTTACAATAACAATAACGGCTTATATGTATATCTACAGATTTTTACATACAATCGATATATGAAGAGATAACTGTTGGATACGTAGCGCTTTTAGTAAAATATATAAGATAATATTTAAGCTTCGACAATATTCAAAGAACTCGGATACGTGCAGATTTCCTGACGATTTTTCCTTTTATCGATAAGGCAATAAAAAATGGCGTGTCACGAGACATAGGTAGATATAAAGTTGATTGGATGGAGTGCGTTGTGGTTTGAGTTTCACCTCATCGCTGCTTGTATTGCTTTGGGTTCAATTTCAACACGATACAAAAAACTGTATGACCGAAGAATAATAATCTATACTAATATTATATAGCTGAAGAGTTTATTTGTTTGTTTGATAGCGCTGATCTCAGGAAATACTGGTCTGAATTGAAAAATTATTTTTGTGTTGGATAGCTCATTTATCGAGGAAGGCTATATAACATCACGCTACGACCCACGAGGGCAGTGCAGTAACGATAAACGCGGGTGAAACCGCGGGAACATCTAGTTATGAATATGGGAATTCTTTAAGTCTCTTGTTGCAATGTTTGTCAAGTCCCCCGCGACACAAGGATTCTTAGTAGGTACAGAAGTTGTAATCTAATTTTATACATGCGAATGTGAGTTTGTTTGTTTGTTACGCTTTCACGTCATAACTACTCTACCGATCATCACAAAGTTTTGCATACACGTTGTCAGTGGCACAGAAAAGGACATAAAATACCTTTCATCTAGAAAAAAGTACTATTAACTCGAGCGAAGCTGAAATGTAGATTAAAGTTAAAATTTATGGTTAAAACAACCTAAGGTATTCATAAGCTAATAGCATAAACACCTTGTGTTTACGTATAACGCATGTCGATGTTATAAAATGCACTAGATAAAAAAGAACCAAGGTACACTAAGAAACTCACTGATTTCAGCATGAATGGGCCGGCTCGACCGGGGAAGGACTACCCTCTCACAGAATATCGACGTGAAATACCAGTATTACTACTGTTGTGATTCGTTCGGTGAGTGAGAGTGCCGGAGGCCCAATCACCCTCTTTCCCTCTTCCCGCTCCTTCTCCTTCCCACTTCCTTTCCTAAAGGGTCGGCAAAGCGCAAGTGATGCCTCTGGTGTTGCAGGCGTCCATAGGCTACGGACCACTTACCATCAGGCTTAATACTATACTTGTTTCTCACATTAGCCGTACACAAAAAAAAAAAATATATTTTCGTGTGTACATTTTCCGCCTACCTTTTTAAGGCGCTCATAGCCAGTTGCACTCACTGATCGGTAAACGATTAGCGAGGTTAAGCAACGTTGGGTGCGGTCAGTCTATAGATGGGTGACAGCTTAGTGGTATTTCATCTGAGCGTCTCCTTGCTTCGGAGTGCACGTAAAAAGTTGGTCCTTGTTGTTGTCAAATTGACAGCAATCGTTAAGCCATGTCAGAGGCCTACGGGCGGCTTGAACAACTCTTGGCAACAGGTTGGCCACTAACCACACGAGAAGAAGAAGAAGCCTACCTTTTAAATACAATTTATAAATAACAACATCGGCCCTGTATTAAACTGTCCCACTGCTGGACACGTGCTTCATGTCAGTGTAAGAAGGGTTAGGTCATAGTCTTCCACGCTGGCCCAGTACGGGTTCGAGAACATTACGGAGAATTCTCAGACATTTTCAGAGGTTTCCTCATGATGTTTCCCTTCACCGTTAACGCGAGCGAAAATTAATTAATTTAATTCACACTTAACTTCGAAAAGTCAGAGATGTGAGCCTTGGGATCGAACTCGAGATCTTAGCGTGGCAGTCCAATGCTCACACACTAAGCTGTGGCTTTCTAAATGTATTTTTTATATAGTATATAAAATCGACTAAGCTATAGATTTAAGTCTTATTATAAGAAACGTGCTGCGATATGGTAAAAGAAGAAAGAAAATTCGAATTTTGAATGACAAACAAAGAGGTCATCAAAACGATCGGCCTTGTCAGAACCTTTTTAATGTGTCATCAAATCGTGTTTGGAATATTTGATTGTTATTCGAGTAATAAATCAGTGACAATGTTTATATCAAAGGTTTAAATCGATTACCTATATTAGAATGTCGAACCAAATATGTTTGTTTAACCAATAAGTAATCGAACCATTTTGAAAATAATCGAGTAATTCGATATGAAAACTACCCTATTAATTTCAGTGGCATGTTCCCGCGGTTTCACTCGCGTTTATCGTTACTGTACCGGATCTGTGGATCGTAGCGTGATGTTATATAGCCTATAGTCTTTCTCGATAAATAGTCTATCCAATACTAAAAGAATTTTTTAAATCGAACCCGTAGTTCCTGAGATTAGCGCGTTCAAACAAACAAACTCTTCAGTTTTATAATATTAGTATAGATATAATATGTAAAATTGTACTGGAAAATATGTTTAATGCGTGCCATTTTAAAAGTAGTTTTATTTCTAATCAAGCTAGATTTTTTATTTGCATAATACAGATGTGTTAGATACCAATCAAACATTGTCATCTATTTAAATATAACACATTTCTTAGATTGTATTAATATGGAACGAATATAGTGTTTGACCAGTATCTATTGATCCTCTTAAGCTAAACATCTATTATTTCAAAATATTTGTGGCCCTAATAATATAACTAGTCCACAGCAAATATAAACCTTTAAGCGGCCATGATTTAAATTTAAATTTTACTCCTTTTATATAACAACTTTTATGTAAAAATAGTCTTTAACTATGAAATTGCCGTTTATGTTGCCTACATTTAATTTTGCAGTTTCTGTACAAAATGCAATGGTTACTTTAAAAATTTATTAATATTTCAAGAATAGACAATATGGTTTATCAATAATATAATATATCAAAAACCTTTTATACAATTTGTATTTAATGTTATATTTCTTAGTGTCTGCCGGTATTTGTTGTTTCAATTCTCTGTCATTTATATGATGGTTCTTCTTCTTTTCGTGTTGTTAGTGGCCAACCTGCTGTCAAGAGTTGTTCAAGCCTCCCGTAAGCCTCTGACATAGTGTAACGACTGCTGTCAATTTGACAACAACCGGGACCGACTTTTTACAGGCCCTCCAAAGCACGGAGACGCTCAGATGAAATACCACTAAGCGGTTACCCATCTATAGACTGACAGCACCCAACGTTGCTTAACCTCGCTAATCGTTTACCAATCAGTGAGTGCAACTAGCTATGAGCGCCTCATATGATGGTTGATGTTTTTGTTAATTTAAGAAAAACCATGGTTGCCTAAATACTATCAATTACACGTCATGATAAAGAAATATTTATATTAGATTAATAATTTATTGAATTTGCATAGACATTAAAACGCATGAATGAAATAGTTACTGTTTGTTACCAAATTTCTTTATATAAAGAGGTAACTCCATATTTTAAACTCCTATTATTTGTTAGCTATAGAGTAGTCTCCATATTTAAAATATCTATTGAAAACTTCTTTTCCATATATAGTTCTTGCAACTTACGATGGCAAGCGGGCTATGTATGTGTGTGTGTGTGTGTGTAAGTGTCGCTCACAACTGACCGCTCTGTCAAACATGCATACTACCGCACTGTGCATGTACACATAAAGCCAACTCACCTTCGTGAGTTGCAAGAACTGTACTAAACATGCAGTCTCCCGCAGTTTCATATACATAATGATTAGTGCTCTGATCTAGTAGTATGATTTGTATATGCTACATCTATTAACAATAAACAGGAAACCTAAAGCAAAATGAATCCGATTTGACAGGTAGTTTTAGAGCTTACTTCAAAAAGTAAAAGATGAAGTCAACAATAAGGATAATGAGATAAATGAATGTTATTTTGTTTGGCTAATGCTAAAATTTTATACACTGTTTTATTTTTAAATAAATAGTTTATCAGTTATATTAAAATTTGATGTTATATTAAAAATTACTTACTCAACTCATACTGCTGCCAAGCCAGCACACCACACAGGAGAGCCAGTGTCTTTCCAGAGCCTGTTGGACTCTCTAAGATGCAGTTCTGTGATGTTTTAATACCTGAGACAACCTGCCAAATTGGAAATGATTTGTGTTTTAACCACAAGTTACATGTATTAAACAAAAAAATGCATTATGTCCATTTAGTTATTAAAATATTCAGAAAAGTGGATGAAAATTAGAATATTTAATAGAAAAATATTATTATTTATTTACCTTGTGCATCAGGGCTAATTGGCATTTATATGGTTGTACTGGCATTGTAACTTTGACATCAAATACTCCAAAATTGACTTTTTTCTGAGTGTTCACTGTGGAGGGAGCTGCTGTGACCTCATTAGTCTGGTTAGTTGATGGAAACAAAACTTTGCTAGCAGATTTCTTCTTTTTTACCTCTCTACTGGGGCCATTTTTGGGTGCAAATAAACCGTGGATCGCAATTGATTTTTGCACAATTTCTACTGCCGGTAAATCTTCGGATTCCGATGATAGATCTGCGACATCGGAAGGTTGGTCGATCGGTGATTCCTCATCACTACTTATTAGAATTGTGCTTTTACCACAGTTTTTAACCCTTTTAGAGCACTCAGGTTTAGTAAAGCTGTCATCGTCGTCAGATATTTCGTACATTTTACAAGTAAAATACTTTTATACACATAAATATTCTAATAATATTCTTCCCGCGCTTTGCGATTTCGATGTTGTTTGAACCTTTTAACAAATTTTCTATAGTTCTAGATTTACTACATACAATTCGTAATAAGTATCCTTGTAAATATTATTCAAAACACTTATTTTATGAAGAAATTACACAAGAACAACACAAATTCTTATCAACAGACTTGTGTAAACTTGATTCTCGGCAAACCAGTGTCAAAATTGTCAAAGTGACAGGTAAAGCTGAATATTCTATAATTTTAAGCATGTATGTCCATTAGAGCGAGAACGCTTGTGCGTTCAAATATGTAAATAAAAGAGATAGAATACTACGGAATAAATATTGCGTTTCAGTTATTTTTGGGCATTTATTAAGTAATTAGAATTAAAAAATTAAAGTCAGGTTGGGATCGTAAACACATGTCATCAACATTTATTTGATCACAAATTTTAAAAGCTTTTATGACAAGTTACATAGACATTTGTTTTTTTGTGTTGGTTTGAAGAATATACTTGTTTTCATCTTTTTCTCTTCCATACAATTGCTGATAGTTAAAAGATATTACTGATATTATCTGGAATAAACGATTAGATAGATTAAATAAGTAGGCTAAAATTTAAACAAAATATTTTAGACAAAAATGATTTTGTCCATTGCTAAGAGGAAATTAAAAGGAGTTATTTAAAAATAGCGCGATATGCAGGATGATTCATTCAAGGGGAAGAACTGAGAATATATTAGGTACATACGATACAATCTACTTATTTACATATATATTCGAATATGCACATAGTGATCAATTGATCATGCAGAATACCTACAGTTTATGGTAGGTATCTTATACTTAGTATCTTTCTCTGCGTCTTCTGTATTTTCATGTCCATAGTTTATCAGCATTATATAATTATGTACTTATTTTTGGCATCCTCATGCTTTTGGTGGTTCAGGAACGTTAAATATATATGAGAACAAAGAAAATACTACAGCCCAGGCAAACCAGCACATTTTGTACAATATTTAATAATTTTTTTTACGTTTATTTATTAAAACGTTACGGACAAAGTAAGTACTGACAATAAATTGACAAGCTGTTTATAAATATTTTTTTATTTTAAACTAAATACTTCTTACAAAAAAGTTTTGAAATGATCCAAGTAGTTAGTTTTGAGCACATATTACCTCTATGGTCCAATATAGTTGGTATCTTATCTTGTGTGTGGGGGCCAGTCAGTACAGACCGGCGACACTTCGACCCAGTGGGATCTTTTGTGTCAATATAGTTGGTATAGTCGACCTTATATATAAGTAATTTGCTTTACCACTTTCAACAAAAAATTTCATCAATATTAAAAATTCAATAAGATTATTTACTTATTAATGTTCATATAATATTGACGTAATTGGTTGAACGTAATCCAATCAATGCTTAGATTAAAAGTGCAATCTATTTTAATCTTTCTTATCAAAACAATAAATAATAATCTATACTAACACTATACAAATGTCAGGAGCGACCCTAGGTCATATTTTGAAGATAGGTATATGCTTTGGGTATGTTATGTAGTTGCGTGGTTTGAAAAATAGGATCACCTTATTTCGCCGAGCCTAGTTGATAGAAAAATAGTGGATAGTAAATCGATGGTATATTAGGCTGCACTTAAATTTATTGTGCGAATTATAAAGGCAAAATATATTGGCACATTTTCATTAATTTATGCTAAAGAGAAACATTTTTGCTTCTAATCACTTATTAAAATTTATAAATATCTAGGTATATCTATCAGGACGATAATAAAAATGTATAAATGTTTTTTATTGTTCACCCACCATTAACGCTCTCAGTATTAGTCAAAATGTCTGGCTGTATTGAGTGTCGCTGTTGCGTTCGGCGAACTCCCGCCAAAATTTCGGCGCCATTACACGAGTGAGTTGTCAACAGAGGTTATGGCGCGTTATAATTTGGTTTATAACCCAACACTACGATGTTACGCTGTTTAGGCAATGCAATTAGTGAGTGCGCTGCATTTTATTAATTTAATCCAAGTAAGTTACATTTATTTGTAATAAAACATTATGTTCGTAGAAGCTATTATCATTTTGCAACTTTTATGCTTGATAAATGATAAATAATGTTGGATTCCTTAGTTATCTAGTTTAATATCAATGGCTTGCAGATGGTTCTAAGCAAGGATTATTTCCGTGATTCTAAGAAGGCAGCATGAATATGACAATGCCGTGCTGGCATACGAAGAGTCAAGCAAGAAACAGGCGCAAGACTCTCTTCACGTTGATAGGCGCATCATCCCAAGTTATAATCTTTGAATTGAAAAGTGTGGACTTTGTATCTTAGGCAAAATATTTTTAATCTCATGTCAAGTAATCATAACGTCAGATTTGTTTATTCTAGCTACCATCAAGTACCTATCTGGTCGTTCTTCACTATGATGTTCTTTAATACTTACATCTATCCAATTAATTAATTATTCAATATTCTTTCTAATATTAATAATATTATATCACATACACACAACACCATGTAGCCCAAACTAAGCAGAGCTTGTACAATGGGTACTAGACCATGGATAAACATACGTAATATATATACTTATTTTTTTGTAAATATATACATATTATACATAGAAACACCCAGACCAAGACAAACATCCATGTTCATGCACATAAATGTTTCTACTGCATCTAACCTTATAGTTTGTAGTGATTTCATATCCGAACACATGTCACAGCGGTTGCGGTTGCAGGTGGATGTTGTTTACACCGACTTCAGCAAGTGTTTCGACTGATTAGACCATTTTGTACTTAAACAGAAACTTTCACAGATAAGATACGTGGTAACTTGTTTCGGTGGTTCACATCATATGTTGAGAACAGGAGTCAAGTCGTTGTTTTAAATGGTTTATTTTATTTTATTGGGGAAAACAAACAATTGTACATTGTGTCTTACTGGCTAGGTACATAACTGAATAAATTAATGTAAGTACAATCCACGGCGTTTCCACATATTATCTTCACAAGTACAGTTAAACCTAATTGAAGGTTATGCGCCAAAAGCAATGTGCATTCCTTCAGGAGTTCCACAGTGATCCCTATTAGGGCCTTTTTTGTTTAATATCTATATTAATGACGTCATATCGTGTTTTCATAAGTACATCAAAAATATTGTTGTATGCAGACGATATGAAGATACTGAAAAAAATTTCTTCTTATGAAGACACTACTTATCTACAAAGTGATCTAGATCGCTTTCAAACATACTGCATAAAAACAAATTAGATTTAAATGTGTCCAAATACTATGTTTGTTCTTTCACTCGTAAGCCAAACCCAATATTCTGTCAATACATTCTGTCGGATACCGCAATAGTCAGGGTTGATACTATCAGGGACCTAGGGATGACATTTGACACAAAGCTTTTATTTGATGCACACATTTCAAATATAGTTAATAAAGTATTAGGCTTCGTTATAAGGATGTCAAACGATTTTAAAAACATTAAAACCATAAAAATCTTTTAGGCTTTTGTCCAGAGTCACCTAGTCATACTTTTGACTGTCTATCTATTAGCAGAATTGGTGTTTAATAATAAACAACAAAAAACCGATGGAAGTCATTCATTGGTTGTAGTGTACATTAAATACGGTAATAAAAAAAAAGTCATATCTCAGGTAGTAGTTAGGATAGATATTTTTCATTTTTATTTCTGACCGGCCATCAGTTCTACCGTAAGACATTTCAAGGTTATCCATTAATTACCAGACACCCTGTATACCGCGAATGTGAGTTTGTTAGTTACGCTTTAACGCCTTAACTACTCGACTGATCATCACGAAGTTTCGCATACACGTTGTCCAGAAAAAAGTATCTATTGTTACTAATCTAATGCAACCTAACCTAAATTTACGCGAGCGATGCCGCAAGCAAAATCTGTTACTTAATAATTCAATGGTTATTACTGGGATGTGACAGTGTTGCCAGTTAGAAGTATAAATGAGAAGCGCAATAAAATAATAAACGCATAAACAATGTTTAACTGAGCAGTCGTGTAAGGGATGGCACCCCGTCACCCTATTTTTCGGGCCATTCAACAGTTTACGTCCGCGTTTTAATACGATTCCAACAAATTGGTAGATGTCATAAATTACAGAGTGAAGACGCGTTTGTTCCCCTTGCCTTCTGCCGGCACTGGCGGCGGCGGCGACGGGGCGCGTTCCTATTGCGATACCAACTGATCCTCGCTACTTCATATTTTAGAACCGTTTTAGTATTTCCGTATGTTTTTTAAAGATTACTAGCAATGACTACAATAAGTAGCGATAGCTCAGTGGGGAGACCAACAGACTGCAATGCAGAGGGTCTCGGGTTCGAACCCATGTCGCGCACCTCTAACTTTCGGAAGTTATATGACTTTTCGAAAATTTGTGCGTATTGGTTGACAATTATCGCCTGCTCCGTGTCTCGGAGAGCACGTTAAGCCGTTGATCCCGGCTGCCATGAACATCTATGGCAGTCGTTATTGGGAAGTCAGTGCCCTCTAATATCCTGACACTGGTCTAGCCTCAGGGTATCGTTAGCCTTCGGGTTGCGGAGGTCAGATGGCAATCGCTCCGTGTAAAAACTGATATCCAATGAAATCCGGTTAGACTAGAAAACCGACCCCAAGTGACTTGGGAATAATAAAGGTTAGGGAGAAGACTAGCAATGACTACAATACGTGCAGGTGGTTCATTTGTTCGTCTCGTCACTGCACACTCCTTAGATATACATACATATACATTTATGAAGAACTGAAACAAAGCATTCCAGTTGTCTCCACAGCAATGAAACAGAATAAAAATATTGATGAAGCTGTACCGTTTCCAGGAAACATATCGGAAAATAAATAGTTCGTTGTTTTCCATCTCCATCTTGCTGTTGTAAATTTCGTAATAGCAAAATCTAAATAACTCTATACGTATTCAGAAATATTACAGGAATCAAATACAGCTTATAATCAGGCACCTTATGTAATGTTCGTTTACATTCATATGTTTGTAGACGGTAAAGCTTTATAATTTTATTTTTCCATTGCTGCGGCAAATCTAAGGAGATTGTAATTAAATTCGTTGCAAGTTCCCAAATAGTGTAATTGGACTTCACAAATGTCGAACTTTAGTGTTTCTCATGGTGGTATTAAAGTGGTAGGAGTGCTGGTGTCCTTAGTCCGTATAAGTATCTACCTAGCTATCAACCCGACATCTCACCCTTGCATATACTAATCGATGATTCGTGTTATAAATAAATAATAAATAAAAAGCCTTTATTGTTGATCTTAGTTTAAATAACAAAAAAGTTTTGTAAGTATGCCTAAGAACTCATTACTACTATCCAATTTACTAACAAATATACTAACTTTAACTATTCAAGTGTAATTGATTCTAATTCGGCAAACGGTAGTTACTCCTTAACTTGTCTTCCGACAAAGGCCTCCTCTAAAGATCGCCATTCAGTTCTATCTCTTGCCGTTCGAGTCCATGTTAGACCCGCTATTTTCCTAATATCATCTTCCCATCTCTTAGTTTGTCTTCCTCTGTTCCTTTTGCAGTCTAGTGGGTACCATTCTGTTATTAGTCTTGTCCATTTTTCCTTCTTGTCTCTTGTCATATGTCCTGTCCATCTCCACTTTAGTTGTTTATATGTTATGTATGCATACTTGAATTTAGTTTTTCTTTTAATGTCTTTTAATTTTTCTCGGTCTTTTCTTTTAACACCTATTGTACTTCTTTCATTCATTCGTGTTAATAGAATATAAATACCTATCTAATATCTGAGATAATATTTTGATATTTTCATGAGATAGGATATGGTAGGCAAAGGACGAGATATTCAGCCTTTTACGTCAAACAAATCTTTAAAAAGAACGAAATGCATCCCGCTTAGTCAACAACTGGGAACGTGTCGAACTCTCGCGACCAAACAGTAGCGCGTCCCTCCCAATTATTGACATGCTTTATTGTCGTTCTATCTGAGGCGCGCTTTTATCAACGTATGTCGCTCCTATCGATACTAAAAACAACTTTAACACTACAAAAAATCAACCAAAAACATACCTTACTCCTTTATAATAAAGTCTTCGATGAATGTCTTAATAAACTTTGTTATTTTTAGTTAATTTGATGGTAAAACTTTCGGTATCTAACTCATTTATACTTCCAAACATTATCAGTTGGGGTTCGCGCGGATTCGACGGCCAATGGGCCCTCAAGATTGATATCTTAAGTAAACATGCCACTGACTCTATTTGTATCCGTTTTATGGTATTTGGTGGACGATAATTTCGACTTTGTTAATTTGATTGTTAATCTGGTGTTTGGGGAATAAAGTATAATTAAACTGATACAATAAGTATTGAGTGTATCGTTAATACTTGTCATGTTATTGCGCTGATCTTGTGTAGTTTACAGTTACTCACGTATCTATCTCGTGGTTTTTTAAGGCGATCGTAAGGTAATAAATAATAATGCATACATATTCTGTTACTATCATAGATACCTGCGTATAAATCTCTGAAGGGTTAGCGAATTTCTGGTGTTATCCTGCGACAAGCTTATAATGAGGAGTAATGTATTACCTCTTTGGCACAGCGGCAGTGAATGCAACTACTATGCATGAGTCTGGGACGGACGACAATAGGAAATATAAAATAATAATAATGTCCTCCAGACCGAATTTAGGTCACGGCGGCCAATTTTAACGGAAACTGGCCATCCGCGCAGGAGATATTATAGTGCACAAGTGTGTGCGCAAACAGAAGTGCACTCTCTATTCCTTAACTCTCATGATCCGATGGGACGATAATCCGACACGACCGGAGAGAGATCAGGCGCAGGACCAACGGCTTTACGTGCTTTCCGAGGCACGAGGGTGTCTAACACCGCCAACTTCCTAACTCCGGGCTGCTATTGAGATTTCTTAACAGAAACACCTAATGACTGTTTGTTAGCCCGACCCGGGATTTGAACCCGAGACCTCATGCACAGCAGTCGCATTCACTACTGCTGCGCCACGGAGGCAGTTATTGTTATCGAATCTAAAACATAGTTAACGAAATGTGAATGTAATACACCTTTTTTAACTGTAGTCTCATATACTACTTATACATAGTACCTACCTACCATGCTGAAACACATAATCATAGAGTGCATATAAAGTGCTCGGTTAGTACATAATTATATTCGCGCGTAAGACGCACGTGATAAATGGAGTGAGTTTGCGTAGCTCAAGATGGCACGCGACACACATTGCGATTTACGCTGCGTTCAACGCAAAACGTAGTTTTGCTTCATCTATACTTATAAAAAAGCTTCGGCTTTGTCAATCTGTCAAAATCAAAAGACCGAAGAGTTTGTTTGGTTTTTGTTTAAACTCGCTGATCTCTGGAACAATAACAGTCGGATTTAAAAATCTTTTTGTATTTGACAGGCTAATTGTAGAAGGTTATAGGCTCACAAGAGAAGAGGAGTAATCAAAAACATTGATGAAACCACTGGATACAACTAGTAAGCTAACCAACGTACCCACGTACGCGCCAATTGCACTGCTTTCAAAGCTCGTATGACGCTTAAGCAGTATCTGTGCAAGTTATACCATAAACAAAAGCGCCGCTATCTCGTGTTTCTGTAAGGACAATAAGTTAGATACAGCAAGTCAAAACGGGTGTGTTCGGTGGCCGCGTGTGACCGCGCTCACTTCACCAATCACTCGATTCAGTTTGCGCGGCCGTGCGTTATAAATCGACTAAACTACCCCCAGTCCGACCGCTAGTGTACCGTGAACTCGACTAATTTCTTTGTTGTTAAGCACACGCGTCGATTTCGTAAACACCAGCATTATGTTACATACGATTTTATTTAAATGAAGAATATTATCATATAATTTATAAAACTTAACTAATACTTAGCTTCTTCTGAATTTAATAGCTCTCAAGCTTTTGATTAATGATTAAACTTTGGTCAATTACCTAATCAATAGTCCCTGCTGTTACTTAATTATTATTTAACTAATACTGAACGTTGCGTAATGTTTATAGTTTTTTCTGATTAGTTACTGAGCTATCTCTTCAATCCTAGCAATTCTTCCAAATATTATAAATGCTATTGTAAGTTGGCTTGGTTGTTACGCTTTCACGACTCAACTCCTCGACCGATCATCATAAAATTTTGTTGTATTACGCAGTCGTGGTTCTTGCACAATGAAACGCCGAGATACTTTTTACACAACCAGTATATATTTCAGCAGAGTAACGTTCTAACTCAAAGTTGTAACGAGAATGAATATTTGTTAATCTTCTACCTTATTTATATATATATTTTTTTATCAATGTATCAAATGGAAAGTTAAATATCGATTAATTACATTTTAAGGTGTAAAATGAGTACAGTAACAAATAACAATGATAATTATTAATTATAGGAATAATCAAATGTAAATATGTAATTATAACATAATTAAAACAATATAATACGTCACAACCGTGTGCTACTATTGAGTACTTGATAACAGTTGTCAGAGGTACAGAAAAGGACTTAGGGCTACCTTTCATACAAGAAAAAAGTACTGTGCCCGAAAGATAGAAACTTATACTCAAAATGTACATTAACGCGAAATAAGCCGTGGGCAAAATCTACTACATATTATATAAGTTGCTTTATATTTCTTAGAATAGAAACATATAATCTTTATAATTATGCTTTTTTTCGCAAGCAAGGGCAGAATATACCTATCCACTTGCTTAAAACATATGTTCAAAGCATATTATAATTACAATAAAACGACTTCACGGATATCGCAGCAAACAAGCGGTCGCCTCGTCGTTGCCGACGCGTTCAGTGTTGTGGGATCGAATCCCACAGGCGACAAAAATGAGCGTAATCTATAAATGGTTGATCCGCTGATTGTTTTTCGTGATCGTTGTTTAACGATCACGAAAAACAATCAGCGGATCAACCATGTTTGTTAAATTCCCGGTGGTCCAGGGAAAGTTCTGAATGCGTGAATTGTCTTTCTAAATAAGAAATATACACTATGATCGTTCCGGGCATTAAAACAAGCTACTAAACCTTTACACTCTTAATAGTTTACTGCGTAGCTGGTAACATGTTACCGTGACGTCACGACGCCACGTCCCCTCTAACAATGTGTGTTCGCGACACACGCTGCGAGCAATAATCGTCCGGCTTGACCGAACACGAGTAATTCGTTGCAATGTCTTCCTCCATCACTTATGCAGGCGACAGGTTTGAGACAAATACATCACTTGTGTTTGTGTATAAACGGTTAGGAGGTTATATATTAATAAGTATAAATGATAATAACATTTATTTACTCCAAAAAAATATAAATAAATTGATATTTTAACTTAATAATGTGACAATATCAGCCCTGTAGGTATTAAACTACACACAGGCTTCTTCTCAGAGTGAGAAGGGTTAGGCCCATAGATATTTATATTTCTATGGTTAGGCCACAATCCACCTATTGGCATACTGTGGATTGGCAGACTTGACATAACCTCAAGAACATTATGGAGAACTCTCAGACATGTAGGTTTCCTCACGATGTGCTTTAACCGATAAAACGAATAATAATTAATTAACTATTAAATACGCAAGTAACTTCGAAAACTCGGAGATGCCTTGCGATGAAATTCGAGATCTCTGCGTTGCAATCCGACGGTTTTCCACTAAGCTATTACAGCCTCTATTATACTTCTGTTATTTATGCTTATTTAGTGTGTTATTAATAATGTATATATATAATATTTGAGCAGCGATAGCTCAGTGGGGAGACCAACAGACTGCAATGCAGAGGGTCTCGGATTCGAACCCACGTCGCGCACCTCTGACTTTCGGAAGTTATATGACTTTTCGAAATTATGTGCGTATTGATCGACAATTATCGCCTGCTCCGTGCCTCGGAAAGCACGTTAAGCCGTTGGTCCCGGCTGCCATGAACATCTATGGCAGTCGTTATTGGGAGAGTGTCGACACAAAAGATCCCACTGGGTCGAAGTGTCGCTGGTCTGCACTGACTGGCTCCAACATAAGATAAGATACATATATAATAGGTAAATAAATATGCAGTCATGTCACCTCAATAAAATACACTTCATATTACATCTAAGCACTGTACCCACACTAGGATTCTCTGTGTCGTGGGGACCAAAACTTTGCATCATGTGGTTCGTACACGTTGTCAGGGGTACAAAAAAGAACATCGGGTACCTTTTATCTAGAAATAAGTTATTTTCGAGGGATTGACATTTATTGACAAAATCTACATTGAACGTGAACGAAGCCGCGGATAAAATCTAGTATAATATAATGTTAGTTAACACACGCCGCCGCGCCGGTTACGACAAAACTAAATCTTAAGAAAACTGTGTCAACTATTTGGGGACACGATGATGGTCGTGGAGGGTTCTTGAGGACTCTACAATATTGCGTAGATAATAGATTAAAGTATGAGATGTAATTATAAAAAGAACAATGTACAGTAAATCGAATTATCGACGAGTTACTGCATCTCTTAACACGTTGAGTGCGAAACCAGGTCTAAAACATCTTGTGCATGTTTTGCTAACAGTGCGTCAAAGAAAAGTATAGATTTCTCTGTCGTGCGAAGGGCATAAATTCAATTTGGTTCGGTTTAGGAAAGATATGAATATATATCTAAGATGGGTTATTAAAATAGAATCCAGTGGTGTTCCTACTTTAATACCAGGTTTCTTAGAACTGGTACCGCACGTAAGAAATAAAGTTTAATCACATTGCGAAACCAGGTTAAAAGCATCTGGTACCCGGCACACCTGGTACCGCACCCTGCGCCCGCTCCGCGCGGCCAGTATTGTGATCGTATTCGAAACAAACGCACGCGTCGACATCATGACGTCACGACCGACAAAAAGATGTCGTAAAAAATATTTTTTATGTCGATGATGTTCATGAAGAAAGAACAGAAATTGTGTCAGATGCTATGAAAAACTTCGGATCTTTTTGACAAGTCGCCAAGCTGATACAAAACTTAAAAAAATTATAACTGAATCTGCGCAATGTAAAAGAACCTTTTGTTTGGACTGGTTCAATGAAAAACATCAATTAATGTAGTTTTTTCTCTTCTTATACAATAAAACTCAATTAAAATTATCGATATTTATATTTCCCATCCCTAAAATATGCACAAAAATACCATTATCCAGTGCGGCACAGGGTGCATAAAATCCTGTATTTTATTATAGCTATACATTTCAAACAATACAAGCTGTTGACGTACGCCTTCAGATTCATGTCAATCAATTCATCATTGATAATATTCAAAGCAAAATATATATATATATATATCTTTTCCATGAAGCCAAAAAAAAGGTTTTGGTTTCATAAACAATACAAGGTTTAATAAGCCCGGTACCGCCACAATGATAGTTTTATGGCCAGATGTAAAACGCCTTGTGCCGCAGGAATGGAAAGTATTAGGAAATTGAGAAAATACTTTAAGTTAAATAAATTAATTAAAAAGTTAAATATTAATCTTAATAAGTTAAACAAGGTTAGGAAGGTGACACAGCATAACAGTGAATTGGTGAAGGAGCATGATGCTTTATTAATAAATTTAGAAAAAAGTAATGATCAAGTAGTTGCCAGTAGGTTACAGTATGAAGCACATACAGCCGAATTAAATCATCAAATTAACAACTTAGAAGAACAACTTACAAGAATGAGCCTTAATCACCATAAAGAAACATCCGAATATATTTTGAAGTATGAGGAAATTGCCAGAGTTGGTAGGGAGAACATGGAACATGTTCTCTCACTAACTAATAACAATCTTTGCGGTAAGTGCTTACAGGCTACACCTTATAATAACCTGTCAGCTGTTTGTGATTTGGATTCAGTAAACAGTGGTACCACCTCCTTTTCTGATCATGAAAATATGGCTGTGTCTTCTACTTCTTTGATGAATAACATTAACAAAAATATATTCATGTTTTCTGACCAAATAGGAGTAGGTTTTAGTGGACTAATTAATTCTCATACAGAGACGCCTTGCATAAATATTTGTTCCCCTGGGGCTAGGTTAGGTTCTATAATTGATAAGTTAAAAACTACAAAATTAAATGCAGAATCAACAGTAATATTTCTTTATGGTGACAGCTTATCTGTCACTAAAAAAGAGGCAATCCATTTGACAGAGGTAATAGAATCATTACATTATAAAGTAGGGTGTAACTTTATTCTTTGTGCATTACCATATTCCTATGTACTAACAAATGAACAAAATAGGAATATTGAAAAACTTAATTTACTTTTTTATAACAGTACATGTTACAACAATTATAGTTTATTTTTTGACACTAATAAGTTTATTAGTAAAT
This sequence comes from Catocala sponsa, assembly GCA_963564715.1. Lineage (NCBI taxonomy): Eukaryota > Metazoa > Arthropoda > Insecta > Lepidoptera > Erebidae > Catocala > Catocala sponsa. The sequence continues at coordinate 22,405,801 of OY751343.1, read as the reverse complement.
TTTTATTGACTAAAGATACAATGTATCTATCTTCTTTTTATAAAAAGCAACTTGCTAAATTATTAGCATTTAATATAATATGTAGCGACTCAGGTACCAGTAGGGTAATTAAGGTTTTAGGACATAGTAGTATTTCTACTACAAATTCAAATATTGACACTTCTAGTAGTTTAAACTGTTAGATGAGACAAAGGATAGGCATACACACAGTATTAGACTAATTCATCAGAATATTCAGGGTCTATCCGGCAAGGAGTTAGAATTAGATTTATTTTTTAAACAACATAATATTCAAATATGTTGCATAACGGAACATTGGTTAAGAACTAATCAATTAATATTTAATAACGAATATTATTCAATTGTAAGTGCGTTTGTAAGAAAGAATTCTATACATGGTGGCTCTCTAATATATGTATGTAACAATCTAAAATGTAAAGAACGTAAAGATATAGTAAATCTTTCTATCGAGCGCACTGTTGAACTATCCTGTGTGGAATTAGAGCAACATGTCATAGTTTGTGTATACCGACCACCGCAAAGTGATTTTAGTGTATTTGAAACCGTAATAGAGGATATTTTAAAACGCTTGAGTTCTAGTAATAGGCATATAGTAGTGTGTGGTGATTTTAATGTTAATTTACTTGAGCAGTCAGCTGTCTCTTTAAGACTTATTAGTTTATTTAGATCATTTAATTTACAGCATTTATTTTCTGAACCCACTAGGATCACTTCACATTCTGCTACCTGCTTAGATAATGTATTTTGCGACTGCCAATTTCTAAATAGGGCCATATTGAGTGAACTTACATCTGACCACTGTGGGCAAAAGGTAGTATTTCCTGTGAGTACAATTCATAAAGAGAATAAGGTCACATGTAGACCGATGACATCTAATCGCTTAAAGGAATTTAATGATAACATAAGTCTCAAAGTTGTCAATATGGACCTTTCTCTGGATAATCCAGACGAACTATATGAGTCTTTACTTAACATAATTACTTTAGAATATAATAATATTTTTAAATGTAAGACCTTTAGTCAGAATAATAGGATTAAGTTTTGTGACTGGGCAACATCTGGGATATATAAAAGTAGAGCAAAGCTATATGAATTATATGGTATGAAACAATACAATTTCGATCCAAATTTTATTCAATATGTTAAAAATTATTCAAAATTATTTAAAAAGACTTGTGCCACTGCCAAGTCCCTTTACCTAAAAACTAAAATTCAAAAATCTAAGAATAAAATTAAAACTACATGGAACATTATTAACAATGAAACAGGTCGCAGCAAGGTGCGTGATAATAAATTTGAACTGAATATAAATAATAGCGTAATTTCAAATAATTTGGAAGTAGCCGATACATTCAATAACTACTTCGCAAAAATACCTTTAAACATAACTAGTACCCTTAGGTCTTGCCCAGCTCGAGCAGAATACTTAGTTAGGTGCAACGTGGAAGAGTGCAAGATACTATTTAGTTTTGAGCGTGTACATCCGTATGATATAATTAAAGTATTTAAGTCGCTTAATTCAAAAAAATCAGCTGACTTCTGGGGTATTTCGGTAAAATTAGTTGAAAGTATTATTGTTAATATAGCGCCACACCTAGCCGCAATATTCAACGGATGCATTGATGTGGGCATTTTTCCAAACTTAATGAAATGTAGTAAAATAATACCTTTATTTAAAAATGGTTGCAAAAGTGACCCCAGTAATTTTAGGCCGATTTCAATATTACCTGCTATTAGTAAAATATTTGAGAAGATTATATTACAGCAATTAGAGAGCCACTTCAGTGTAAACAATTTATTTCATGCAGATCAATATGGTTTTAGGAAGGGCCGTTCTACGATAGATGCGGGTGTTACGCTTTTAAAACATATATTCAGTGCCTGGGAGAATTCGCATGATGTCATTGGCGTATTCTGTGATCTCTCTAAAGCCTTTGACTGCGTTGACCATCAAACGCTGTTGCGAAAACTCAGGCATTATGGCATCCGAGATACTGCACTTGACCTAGTTGATTCCTACCTAAGCGATAGACTACAACACGTTGATATCAACGGAAGTAGATCTTCTGGATTACCAGTCACAATGGGCGTGCCACAGGGCTCGATTTTGGGACCCTTTCTGTTTTTAGTGTACGTAAATGATTTGCCGTTCTTTGTTCAGCATTTGTGTGACATTGTTTTATTCGCGGATGACACATCCCTTATTTTTAAGGTAGACCGAAAAGCACCAAATTTACGTGCTGTTAATGATTCACTCGCGGAAGTCCTGGACTGGTTTACGGCGAATAATTTACTACTTAACTCTACAAAAACTAAATGTATCAAGTTTACATTGCCAAACGTAAAGAGTCCTAACGTGAATATAATTTTAAATGATGAAATTATTACTTTAGTTCAATCAACAGTCTTTTTAGGATTAACTTTAGATCATAAAGTTCAGTGGGGCGCTCAAATATCGTGTCTTGTAGGGAAACTTAGCTCAGCCGCATACGCAATTCGGAAAGTAAGACAGCTTACTGATATAGATACTGCAAGACTAGTATATTTCAGTTACTTTCATAGTGTCATGTCCTACGGTATATTATTGTGGGGCAAGGCAGCTGATATTGAGACAATTTTTATTCTTCAAAAGCGTGCAGTACGTAGCATTTATAATTTAGGACCACGAGTTTCCCTGAAAGATCGATTTAAAGAAATTGGCATACTTACTGTTGCGTCGCAATATATATTTGCTAACATTATGTTTATTAAACATAACATTTACTTATATAATAAGAATAGTGATATCCATAACGTAAACACTAGAAATAAGCATAAGTTAGTAGGCCCATATCATCGTTTACATAAAGTTCACAATACATTTGCGGGACTCGGTATACGTTTTTTTAATAAATTACCTATTACTATAATTAATTTACCATTGTTTAAATTTAAAAACGCCGTTAAAAAACAACTTATTCGGAAGGGTTATTATTCAGTCAACGACTACTTAAATGACAAAAACTCATGGAGCTAGTTGCTTGTTGCATACAGGATTCAAAGATCTGTATTACTTATAAGTCAATTTAAGCCTTTGCATAGTCACAAAGTGTAAGTGTATGCGCCATCATGCCATCTTACTGTCTATTTTAGATTTATATTAAATAATATATCTTAGCTCAAATTATTTCCTCTCTATAATATTATTAAGTTATTATTGTTATTATCTTTAGTTTTTTATAGTCAGTAGTATATGGCATAATGGCTGTAACACCTTGTTAATCTGAGTTGTAAAATACTGAAATTATATTTAACTGGCGATTTAAAAGAGTGGCCGTGAGTTTCTTGCAGGTTTCTTCTCATAGGCTCTACCCTTTGCCTGAACCTAGCAACTAACCTAAATGTAGCTTCAGTAACTTAGTAAACTCACTAACCTATATACTTTGACGTTCATAAGTGTTACTTTGTGACCTAAATGAATAAATGATTTTTGACTTTGACTTTGACTATAGAAAAATCCGTGTCGCTTCGAAAGTGTTAAAGGTGTCTGAAATTTACTAACCTGCTATTGGCGTCCAGTTCGTCTGAGTTGTTATTTAAAGTAAAAGTTCATAATCAAGTAATTTCCTCAAAACAATTATGACGTGATATCCCTTCCTTATCAGAAACTTTCAAATATGTATGCACAACAATTCACTAAAGTTGCATCGCAATTGGCTGAATAGTTTATGAACGCATACGCCACAAATAAACATACAAAAAAACATTTGCGAATGGGAGATACTTGACATGCGTGTGTACAATCAGTCCACGTGTGTAGTCTTACACACACATACATACATAATCATATAATCTCTTGTACACACACACATACATAGTCGATACTACACAAGTAAATGCTTAGAAGTTTTCTGCTGAGTGCTACAGTGTGATCTTAAACAGCAATGACCAAGTTTTTACCTATGTTTCTCACTCGGAAACTATTTCAAAGATTTAACAGCCATCGCCCGCAACGGGTATAATATACCGCGGGAAAAGCGGCGGCAAAAAGTGGTAGTGCAAGCGCAACATTGCGACTTCAGTTCCTAGTAGTGCTAATGTAATGGAACTATGTTGCCGAGGCTCGAAATATGTTGTACACGACGTATCGAGGCGTTGGTGCCACTGTAAGCGAGTAGGGTTGCAAGGAGACGAAAATATCGATATAAATATCGATATTTATATCGAAGGTCTGAAAATATCGATGATCGATAATATCGACAGTTTCAATGCAATATTATCGATAATTCATCTTTCAAGTTAGTAGTAGAAGTGGGTAAATAAGAAGCAAATAATTAATATTACCAAATATTATTTTAATTAATTATAAAAATTAATAATTGGCAGCGATAGCCTAGTGGGAAACCGTTGGACTGCCACGCAGAGGTCTCGAGTTCGAACCCAAGGCGCGCATCTCTGACTTTTCGAAGTTATATGCGTATTAAATATTGATTATCGCTTGCTTTAACGGTGAAGGAAAACATCGTTAGGAAACCTATATGTCTGAGAGTTCTCCATAATGTTCTCGAAGATATGTGAAGTTTACCAACCCGCACTAGGCCAGCGTGGTGGACTGTGGCCTAACCCTTCTCATAGCGAGAAGAGACCCGTGCCCAGCAGTGGGACAGCTTAATACAGCGCTGATATTATTATTATTTTAAATATTTCTATATCGATATTTAATTTCTTGTCGATATGATAACATCCGAGACATAATATGTATACATAATTACATATATTTAAATCCAATATACAGTCACTTAGGTGAGATTTTTAACAATTAAATAATTTTAATTTATATGCATTAATACAAAAAATCATTACTTACACCCGTCATGTCAGTATATTAACATCAACATGTTTTACTTTCATTACGATCCTTGAAGAACTAGCCTTACATAATCCCTTTGTTGTCTACAAATGTCGAATGAACAGACAAAACACATCTAGTATCGACCTAGTGACACAACAAATAATTGAGTTCACAAATCTCCATCGCCATCCTTATAGTCAACTAGATGTTCCCGCGGTTTCACCCTCGTTTATCGTTACTGGGCCGCCCCCGTGGGTCGTAGCGTGATGTTATATAGCCTATAGCCTTCCTCGATAAATAGGCTATCCAACACTAAAATAATTTTTCGTATTGAACCAGTAGTTCCTGAGATTAGCGCGTTCAAACAAACAAACTCTTCAGCTTTATAATATTAGTATAGATATGACATCTATAGTCATATATTTGGTTCACATTCACCACTATTAACGTATTAAAAACGCTATTTGCTACACGACGAGACAGTAGCCTTACCGAGGTAGTAGCACCTGCTCTCGTCCCTGTAGGTCGGCGATACGAATCGAAATAGATAACAACCTTTTTATTGCTGTTATAATTATCTTTATTTGGTCACCCTATCACACGCATCCACTCAACGGATCATTGGCTGAAAAACTTACACCGTGTAAAAATGTCGCTGCTTTTTTAATGTTGATGACGTCACACTGTGATAATGATAGTATAATAGGTGAGCAAAATGACGGCGTATGTTTATGATATTGTCTGTGACGTCAAATGGTAAACCCATGATGGAGCTATTAAATATTAAATGTAATTAAGTTATTAATTAAATAGTTAGTTACTTATTAACCTAAAAGTAACTGACAACACTGAAATGCTAACAAAACGAGTGAGATGCCAAACAACTATGTGATAACTGTAGATACTTACTATACTTTGTAGAGAGACTATTTCTATGGAATAAAGTAGGTATTATTATAAAATGTTAAGTATCATCGCAAAGAAACTATGACAAACGAAAAACTACAACCAAAACACAGTTTCGTGCACGAAATATCGCCCCTCACATTAGGCATAATAGCCGATGCGTTTGCCTTATTTAAAAAAACAAAAACTCCGCGACACTGACAGACACAGCTCGTTAGGTGGCGACACGGAATTTTTCATTTTTCACTAAGTTTCCTTGTTTTGAATGATTAAAGCATTTATTTTGTTCTTTTTCTAAATGTTTAGTGTTGTGACTATCATACTATGTATAATGATCGGTGTTTCTTGTCATCCACATTAGATATATGAATAGTTCTATTCATTATTATTATTTACCTACTATAAACAGCACTAATAAATTAAAAAATACGTAGGTAGACTATTTATCGATCATATTTTTTAAGAGATGCTCTGATTATGAAAAACAAATAATTTTACAAAATAAAGTAGCTAAATCGAATAAAACAATCGCATAAATAAAATTCCAAATAAAAATAAACATCGAGCATCGATAAATCGGACAACAGATATCGATATGGCGCGGCCGTCAAATAAACAGCGCCCCCTGCCGGCAGATAATCACATCGCCATTACGCGCATACACGCGAACTCCCGAAACTTACGAATTATCAGTTTTGTTTGGACAAAGTTCATCATGTGTTGTTTATGGCCTCTATTAGTTAACTTTTTTTCTTCTTGGTAGATAATCTACTTCACCTGTGTTTATTATTTTTTCTTTTAGCGATTTTCGCGCGATTAATCTTCCGATGACAAATGAAAACGATACGACTAGATAACTTATTAAAATCCTGAATTATGGAATTTAAAGCAGGGGAAGGCCTTAGAAAAGAAGCAAGTTATTAGTTTTAAGGCAGTTAAATTGAATAAGAGAAAGATTATTTGTTGTGTTACTAATTAAGGCTTAGGTATCCATAAAATCTTTTTTTAAATGTAAGAAGTCTTTATTAAGTATATATAATTATTTTGGCTTTATCATTATTCGCATCACATAAAAAATCTGTCAGAGTGTTCCTTGGTCATTTTAGAAAAAAAAATACAACTTGGGTACCTACCCAAGTTGTATTTTTTTTTTTTACTCACTAGACCTAATCCCTGTGTGGAAACTACAAATAGGTATTCGAACATAGAGCACAGCCCACAGGTGAACCCAAAACAAGTAGATATCGGTGGATGCACTTCCATTGTCTTGTTCCTGTGGACTTCAAACTTGCAATATTTGGCGTGTTGTTAGTACTCGGAACGAGCGCGTACTAGTAAAGTAAAACCATCTCGATACAAATAGTAATATACGAAACTAACATTGAGTTATTAGTACACTTAGGACTACGTATTGAGGAGCCATCTTAAATAATATTATAAATGCGAATGTGAGTTTGTTTGTTTCGCTTTCATACTACTCGACCGATCATCATGAAATTTCGCGTAGGTACACGTTGTCAGAAGTACATAAAAGGACATAGAGTACCTTTCATCCAGAAAAAGTACTGTGACTAACTTAACCTATATTTAAGCGAGCGTAGCTGCGGGCAAAATCTAGTAATATTATAAATGCGAATGTAAGTTTGATTGTTTGTTTGTTACGATTTCACGATCCAGCTTCTCAACAGATCATCATGAAATTTAGCATAGGCACTCGTTGTCATCAACAGAAAAGGACATAGAGTACCGTTTATCCAAAAAAATACTAACCTACATTTACGCGAGCAAACCCGCAGGCAAAATCATGTACGTAATATTCATTAAATTAATTTCTGTCGTAAATGCTGCACATCCTCAATACATATAGTAGGTGCTTGCGATTTCTCTTTGTCTTCAAATTTCCATCGTAGCGATAGTGATGTCCATTAAGACCAATGCGGGGCCCATGCAGTTATTTTAGTCGAGTCAATTATTTTGGGACAGAAAGGTAATAAGACACATTCATAGCTGTTATTGTCACTCAAAATGGACCCCATTTATTACTCATTGTTTAACCTCACCGACCCACGCATTACACAAAGGACAACAGTTTAAAATCAAACCTCAGTATTTCCAAACAATGCACAAATATCCAAACATGACTCGATATAAATTATTCGATAATCGATAGAATTCGGACATTAATCGAATGGAAATCGAGTAGCTATTGCGCCCACTGTATTATTTGGTAATGGCATGGGACAATGCATGGCGGTTCAGATGGACAATTTAATGAGTCAAGAGGCGCCAAACAATGTCATGGTGGCCGTAAGGTGGCCTAACTGATACCGATTGTAATGAAAGAGGATAGGGTGACCATGAAATACGTAGTAAAGATAAAGATCAATCTATTTATTTGTCACAAACATGAGAAATATGACATGAGAAATTTGAGAGTGCCGGAGACCCAATCACCCTCAAAAGAAAAAAAATAATGCATGGGGTCAAAACGTACGCTCACCATGTTTTGCCTTTAAAGCATACAAATATTAGGTTATGTTAATAATATTTAAATTAGTAATATATTTAAAATAAAAATATTTAAATTAGTAGTATATTTAAAATAAAATATTTTTGTAATATACTTTTTGGAAGACAAAGACAACTTATTTTTTTAATTTTATGTACCCTTGTACTAAGTCCTGTGTCGCGGGGATCTTTACGAAATATACACGAACACGAACATTAGTAAGTAGATCATACATTGTCTCAAGTGGGAAATCGAACCGAATCGAACACATTCTACAGAATATACCACGGGGAGTGCTCTGAAGAGTTATTCCACCTTATCCCGCCCTCCCCTTTCCTATCCAGAACAACGCGTGCTGGGCTCAGATGCCATCCTTACACGGTAGAGTCGATTAGAGCGCGTACCAAAAAGTTTGGGTCCTCATACCTCTGCCGAACGACCAAGGCATGGAATTCTCTGCCAAGGCACGTGTTTCCTTCTTCCTTCAATCCTGGGTCCTTTAAGCGGGGCGTGAAAAAGCATCTTCTCAGGCCGTCAAAGTAGAGACCTCAACATCGCCTCGACTGCTATGAGGGCGGTGTGGAGGCCACTACTCTTAGACCACATGACTGCTTACCATCAGGTGGAGTGTGGTCATTTTGACGAGCAAAATAAAAAATAAAAAAAAAGAACATTAGTAATGGCGAGGCGACCGCTTTAACGACTAAGCACTCATCTATTTTATTTTATAAAAAATATATGGTCTAAGTTTTTGGCAAGCAAGTCTAAGCTGAAGACAGGGCGCTATGGCGCTCTTTGGTGGAGGGCTATGTCCAGCAGTGGACTATTATAGCCTGATGATGATGAAGAAGTTTTTGGCAGATCGTGATGTCCTAGAATCAAGTCTCTTAAACCAAACTGTTATTGTATCTACATATGTACGGGTTCTTCATAACTTCACCGAATGTTTAGGAACGTGACTGTTTGATGCCAATAAGCGTGTTATCTAAATAACGACCATGCTCGGTACAACATATTCACAGGTCACACAATTTTTTGTCCCGTATGGGCATCGATACCAAGATGAAGTGGCAGTGGGCAGGGCACATAGCACGCAGAACCGATGGTCGTTGGGGCAAAAAGGTTCTAGAGTGGCGGCCACGCACCGGAACACGCAGCAGGGGTAGGCCTCCCACAAGGTGGACCGACGACCTGATAAAGATCGTGGGAAGCGGTTGGATGCGGGTGGCCCAAGACCGGTCTGTGTGGAAAACTTTGGGGGAGGCCTATGTCCAGCAGTGGACGTCTTTTGGCTGACATGATGATGATGGGCATCGAATAAACAGCACTAGGTGCGGTGTAGTTGCGTATCAAAATCCAATGCATGGTTTAGAAGAAGTAAGTGGAGAAACAGGCAGAAACAGACAGCGACATTGTTATCCTAACTAATATTATAAATGTGAAAATGAGTTTTTTTGTTTGTTACGCTTTCACGCGTTAACTACTCAACCGATTAACATGAAATTTTGCATACACGGTGTCAGGGGTACAGAATAGGACATATGGTACCTTTTATCCAGAAAAAATAACTGCTGCAAACCTAACCTAACCTAACCTACATTTACGCGAGCGAAGCTGCGGGTGAAAACTAGTATACTATATAAAGAAGTAGGTAGTAGAGAAATAGGTTGGTACTCCTATAATTACTAGGTCTGTAATTGGCATGTTCTAAAACTTTTTCAAGCTAGTAAAGTGACTCTCAACTTATTGAGTCTCAGTGGCACAACGGCGGTCAGACTCTGTGGGTAAGCTGTCAACGATGTCTGGTATTCTAACAATAGATCTGTCTATTGTTGGTTAAAAAATACAATTCTCGCACTAGGCATTATACCTTAACTTAAGGAGGCCTGGAGATTTGTCATATTATGGTCTTTGAGCCTTGTACAGACTCCAGCTCTCACCAAGGAACATTGTATATTAAGTTTAAGACATACTTTAATTATGTAACCCATTGTATCCTATGAAAGAAATAAATTCATTATTATTATTTCTGTGTCGCAGTGCACTTTACAGGTCTTAGAACTTATAAACTGATGGTCACCAGAGCTCCATTGACGGTGTGTGTGTGAGTGTGCGTCCTCGTGACAATGGCGTCTGTCCGTCACGGCGCTGTTATGGCGCGCAGTCACGGCACATAGATGCGTGTCACTTAGCTTAATAAAAGGGGATCTAGCTTGGTATTGACCAATTTTCTAACGAGTTCTGCCTACGTCATATATTTATAACTTGGTGTCCAACGCAGTTTCACTCACCATTATGATTACTGCTCCGCTCCTTGGCTTGTGGCGTTTTGGTACACATCCTATATCCTGCCACAATAAAAGTACTATCTATGCAAAAACGATCTAGAAATCGTACTGATATTTCCAGAAATTAGCGCTTTCAAACATAAACATTATCAAATTCTGCTTTGTTACATTGGTGTAAATACAATGATGTATGTAGGTATATACTCGTATATATCATTAAAATAAATGCTGTTTGTTTGTAATGATCCCAATTTAACGGATAGATTGGAGTCGTTGGCGCAACGGAGAGACTTTGGGTCTCTCTGCGTGTTCTACCGACTCTTTCACGGAGAGTGCTCTGAAGAACTGTTTGATTTGGTACCAGCGGCCCCTTTCTATCACCGTACCACTCGACAACGAAGCAGGGTTCATCCATATCACCTGGAAGCGTTCAATTCTAAGACGGTACGCATTCAGCGATCATTTCTCCCACGTACGTGCAAGCTCTGGAATAAACTGCCAGCTTCAGTGTTGCCCGAGCGCTATGATATGTCCTTCTTCAAACGAGGTTTAAAGAGAGTTCTTCTTTCACGGTGGGCAGCGGCTTTGCTGTGTCTTGACATTGCTGAAGTCCATGAGCAGCGGTCACCACTTTCCATCAGGTGGGCCACTTGCTCGTCTGCCACCAATGGCAATAATAAAAAAAAATCTTTACTATAAATGATATCTTCCTACACCTACTTGTTTCCACTCAGGTATATAGGTTTAATTTCCAGGGATAGCGCGCTACGCAGCAATAGCTAACATACAACCCTAGAATTTCAGGTTAAGACCTAGGATCCTGAGGCCTTGTGTTGTGTTTCTGCGTGATTTGAGCTGCCAGTGTTCGTAAGAAGGTGCTATACTATCAGTAGCGGCTTGTAATCATTGTCCTGTACACGAGCACCTTACTGAACAGCGTTTCTGAAGAGTACCAGAAGTTGCAAGTGTCCTTAGTCTACGGTAACCGCTTAGCACCAGTCGGGTCGCGTGCTTGGATTGCCTATCTTACAAGTTATAGACAAGAAACTTACTCGCCTTTATAACATTACTAGGTTTTGCCCGCGGCTTCGCTTGCGTTAATTTAGAATTTGACAATCAATTCGGGTTGTACTCTGCTTGTAATAATACAATTCAATCATGATTCGAAAGAAACGTGGCGCCATCTATTATCATAAGAACGTTTTTGTTGCTTTCCTCAGGAACAGTAATTTATTTTGGGATGAAAGGTAGCCTATGTCCGTTTCTGTACACCTGACAAGGTATATGCAAAATTTTAGGATGATCGAATCGGTTCAGTGGTTTAGGCGTGAAAAGGTAACAAACAAACAAACTCATTTTCGCTTTTGTAATATTAGTTAGGATTAGGATATCTCTAGCGAGTCCTTCGAAGTTATAAAACCTTAATTTACTATTGGGATAAAACAGAAGTACTCTTTATAAAAATATACTAAGTAGTGTGTCAATAGCGATGTTAATGCATAACCCACGTCTTTCACAGCTTTTAAGTTACGACTCACATAACAGGGAAGAGTCTATTTATTCTACCAAGCGCATATCTAGAAATACATTGACAGAAATTCTGTCAATGTCTTGTCAATTGTCCATTTAGTGCCTTAGTTCCCAATGTGGTCCACGTGGACCCCCATGGGTCCACGTGATACTCGACAGGGGTGTACATTGGCGTGACAAAAAAATGGAGGTTCACAATTCGTAAGCGGGGTCCACGGAAATTTATTTGCTTTCGATAGTGAAGAACTAAAATGTTGGCTTAACTTTACCTATCAATGTAGGCAGATAATAGTTTAAGAAGCTCAGCGACTGTTACTTGTAAAAACTAGCATATTCCATATTCAGTACCAGTGGTCTCGAACCTACCGAAAGAAAAAAGGTCAGCCCGTAGAGATTTGATCATTTGCATGAACTTGTTTGATTCTTCACCAATATAAATATGGCCAAGGAATATGGTAGAAATGTAGCTGCTGGGAGTCCACCGGAACCAGCAAAATTTTGCAAGTGGTCTATGAGAAAAAAGTCTGGGAACCTCTGCTTTAGTGGTAGATGAGCCAGCGCCCGGCTGGTGCGGGTAAGCGGAAACTGCCTATGGACCTTCGCAATAATATTAGGAATCTACACAGTCCCTGCCTACTCTTAAAGAAGTACTTTCTTTAAACATAGTTTGAAGAAGGACAAGTTATACTGCTCAGGGGACACCACAGTAAGTATACATAATATTGTCTTACGTTTACACGAATGTAACACATTAGATAGATTATCTTCTTTAAACCTCGACAAAAGCCGTATAAAATAATTTTATTTCAACCGCGACAGGTATTTTATTTCAATCAACGTACATAAACAGTAGAAATAAGCACTAAAAGCGCATACGATAATTTCTAACATTTATGTACTAAGAAATAGCCTGCTCGACAAAAGATCCAAGCCCCTTACCTCACGGACCGTAAGTGTAAGCTTAACCGGGACAATTGCACATTGTGGTAGCCAGTGTTAACAAGTTGCATAATAAAAAGTGGACGACCAGACATATGTTAACCGCCGTAATAACTCGGACTCCGTGTCAACACCAAATGTATAGCTTCCTTTTTAATTCCAAATCGACAGCACTCCAACGGAAGGGCATTAGTATCAAAATCGCATTACTCTTCGTACGAAGCCGAACGGCTCATAAAATATTTCGCGGCCAGAGTTTCTTGAGCTGCACCCGACGTAACAGAACCCTTTGTTGCTTCGGTAATGTTTCTGGTGAGAGGGGTGGGGAATGTCAGGTTATGTTGGGTGCAGACGGTCAGTGTTCAATTGATATTAATGGGTACACGACACCTGGTGACTGGTGATCGAACAAGGCTTACATGCTAAATAGAATTAAGTCGTTTTTCTAAAACGCCTGTTAAATGTCATGTCATCAATGTTTTGTGCTATTGGCTATTTTAAAATGGATGCTTTATAGTTATGTTGTTGTCGATATTTAGTACCATGTTACATCCTGCGGCGTAAATATACGTTATTATTGGGTTCGATTCCTGCGTCGGGTTATGTTATAGTTTTAAGCTCGAAACAAGAAAATTAATCCCTATACAAAATATACATATACATTTTCTCACGTCTTTAGCCCAGAGGTGAATTAGGCTCACATTATGCCAGCATCGTTTTTAGGTCCCAAATAAAAAAGAGTATTGCATTTACGTACCTACTGCTAAGAATTTGTAGCAGAATAACCAATGACATATTGATTTTTTATAGACAGTAATACATGGTAAATGGCTGTAACACCTTGTTGACATGTGTTGTAGAATACTGAAATTACATTGAATGGGCCATTTAAAAAAGTGGCCGTGAATTTCTTGCAGCTTTCTTCTCATAGGCCTTTGCCTGAACCTAGCAACTCACCTAATTATAGCTTTAATAACTTAGTAAACTCACTAACCTATATATATTGACGTACATAAGTGTTCCTTTACGACCCAAATTAATAAATTATTTAACTTGACTTAACTTGACCGACTCGGTAATTGAACCCACGACATACCAGCAGGCCGCATTCACTGCCATTGCCGGCACATTTTCGCCTATAATCTGTCGGGCACATGTGTCATGTTATAGAGGTGCTAGATAACAATTACGATAGCCATTACAATAATGGCGTGCCAACATCGTCGCGACAGCTGCGCCCTCTGCCGGACCCTCAAGAAAAACTTCATCAATATAAGCACTTCACGGGAAGGTGTAAACAATTCTATACCTATCGATAGACAAGTGCTTTTTAGGAATTACTTTATATTTTACTAGTTTTCCGTAGTAGTTTTAGCTCGGGAATAGTACTATAATAATATCTAATATTCTATCACATACACACAACACCATGTAGCCCAAAATAAGCAGAGCTTGTACTATGGGTATTAGACAATGGATAAACATACATATACTTATACTTTTTTTTTCGTATATACATACATATTATACATAGAAATACCCAGACCAAGACAAACATCCATGTTCATGCACACAAATGTTTGACTTGTGCGGGAATCGAACCCGCGACCTCAGGCGTGGCAGTCGGTTATACTAACCACTACGCCATCGAGGTCGTACTATTTTCCTGGATAAAAGGTAATTTTCTGTATTCCTGACAACGTGTATGCAAATTTTAATGATGGTCGGTCGGGTACGTAAGGCGTGAAGTTTACATTGTTTTCATAATTTAATTGTCATAAGGTTGTAGTCAGACGTCCAGCAAAGACATTAACGGCACTAATCAAATAAATACATAGACATAGCCAAAATCCTACTTAGTTTTGGATGACGAAACATGTGAATACTATACTAGATGATGCTATCAGAGTTATACCCACCCAGAACTGTAGTTATCTGTTTTGTACATTGATATTCCGTTCGGTCCCAGCGCGACAGCTATAATAATAATATGTATTTTATTTTAATGTTATAATACCATTTTCTCTTCATATATTTCTTAATTAACAAAATATTTCTGTTACATAACAGTTTTATAAACGCACATTAATAAACCACTTACTTCGTAACGATAAAGTTCGTCATGAACTCTGTCCTCAATAAATGTTACTTTAACCCAGCTAAAACTTTGAGTTTGACCGAAGTTAAGTTTAAAAACATAATTTCCATCAGCTTCTAGCAGGAACAACGCGGCATACGTTACTTACGTTAACTATTAGTACAAATTAATAGTTAACGTAAGTATAGCGTCTCGTGCCTATGTCCCAGAGAGGGTAGGCAGAACATATATATCCACCATTTTCCAGATGTGGTTTTTAGCCCCACGTAATTGAAGGCAAGCCTATTGCCGCCTACCAAACACCAAGGCCCCGTATTGCTAGGAATCCCTAATAGAAAAATCTAATATCACTTTATCCGACCAGGGAAACGACCGCGAGACAATGAGTATCCGAATGTGGAGGGCCAATTTATAAACTGGCAGCATAGCTAGAGCTCCATCTGTGATGGGCTTTAAGGTACCTATATATTTACGGCGAAATAAATATTACAAGGTAACTGCAAATGAAATGACATAATATAATTAGCTTGTTTTTTGTAAATATCGCTGCATCTTCTATCGCTTTTACTATGGGGAGTGATCCGAGGAATTGTTCGGACTGATCCCTGCCGCGTCTTTTCGCCATCGTCCTACGCGACAGAATTTCCACCCCCATCATGTAGATGGTTGGCAGTCCACAACTGTGCGTTTTTCCAGATATTTTCTCCACGACTAAACTGTGAAATGAACTGTCGCCTGCGGTATTTCCGGACCAATACGACCTACAAATCTTCAACAAAAGAGCGTACTCCTTTTTAAAAGGCCGGCAACGCATTTGTAATTCCTCTGGTGTTGCGGGTGTACATGGGCGGCGGTAATCGCTTTCCATCAGGCGATCCGTCTGCTCGTTCGCCTCCTATCTCATAAAAAAAAAACAAAAATATTTTTATTTGTTTTCACTATCTCTGGCGCACCGGTAGTGAATGACTAGGTACTGTGCATAGCATCAATAATACAGTCTGATTAATTTACTGACTATGTTTGACGCAGACGGTCAGAGAGACCATTATAACGACCTCCAGACCCAATTTCGGTTACAGCGGGCAATTTTAACGGAGACTGGCTATCTGCGCAGGAGATATAGTGCAAAAACATACGTGCACTCTCTGTTCATGTACTCTCATAATCCGATGGGACGGCAATCCGACAGGACTGGAGATACATCAGGCGCAGAACCAACGGCTTGCCGAGGCACGGGGCGGGGGTGTTTAACATTGCCATCTTTCAATCATCATCAATTACAGTGTTAGTTTTATTATTCTAGTTTTTTTATTGTTCTGTTTTTTTTATTTTACTTTTTTATTTTGTAATTTGTATAATTTTTGTTTTTTTTTTATTTCTTCGTGTTTTGCGTGTGCCCTTGTGTGCCAAAGTAAATATTTTTCTTTCTTCTTTCTTGATCTTCCTAACTCCGTCAGTTCGTTCAATCGGTTAATCGTTCGATATTGAGATTTCTTAACAGAAAAACTCAGTAGCTTTTTGTTGGTCCAACCCGGGTTTCGAGCCCGAGACCTCATGCACAGCAATCGCTTTCACAACCGCTGCACTACGGACGTAGTTGACATACTATTAGTCTGTATAATACCTAATATTCTATCTACCATATACGAGTATACACAACACCATCTAGCCCAATCTAAGCAGAGCTTGTACTATGGGTACTAGACAATGGATAAACATACATATATACTTTTTTTTTGTAAATACATACATATTATACATAGAAACACCCAGACCAAGACAAACATCCATGTCCATGCACACAAATGTTTGACTTGTGCGGAAATCGAAACCGCGACCTCAGGCGTGACAGTCGGTTACACTAGCCACTACACCATCGAGGCCGGCAAACTGTTATCTCAATAATCGCACACACGAGGAGTGAGATAGATCAATTAGCGTATTACGCATCGCCAATCGCACGCCGAGCACACTCCATCACCCGCAGCTGTCGCAGCCATGCTTGCCCACGATTGTTCCAAGTCGCTTGATACTTCAGTCACCTTCACCTCACCCTAACTGGTGATTCGTTTGAGATTTACTGCGGATTATGGTACAGAGACGCGACATAACTTTGACTGCTCAACAAATTTTGACTGAACGGATGGCGTAGTGGTTTAAGTGGTCGGGTTCGAATCTCACTCGGGACAAATCTTTGTGTAATTCACAAATGGTTGTTCCGAGTCCAGGAGTTCTTTATGTCCGTTGTTTGAATGGTTATAAAGTCCTCCGCGACGCATGATTTATTCCTAGTGCGGGAGCTGTCTTTTTTTAATAAAAAAATAAATATAAACATTCTAATCATTCGAATGTATTTAAATACTACGCTCGTTATTCGAATGCGTTAATATTTGATTAATTAGCAATACTGACTACAGGGTTGAGGTTGGCTTAAACGTTGTCGGTTCGATCCCCAACAGGACAAAATTTGTGTGATCCACAATTGAGGAGTATAGTTTCAAAACCCACCAAAACGATATCAGAACTAAAATAATGTTCCGATTGAATATGAAGCACCTATCGCATAGCACTTATAGTTTTCTACAAAACCCACTCAAATTCTATTAAATCAGTCAATATATTTATTATTATGTCTTAAATTTTTTTTTGTGATTTACCATTATTTTGTGAAAAGTATTTTAGAAGATTATGAAACTACTCAATTAATAGTTGTTTCGA